>AP026548.1:0-1250000 GCA_026075535.2 Tricholoma matsutake | reverse complement strand
ATCAGTACCCCAAGTTCTCCATTTCACGGGATTTAAGTTCACCATTATTGGTGATATAGGTTCTGACCTTGAGTCCAGTCTCATTCTCCTGAGCAAGCTCCCAAGCCCTGAGTTCAGAAAAAGCATTGTCTTTATCTCATAAGGGTATAGACCACAGGACATGGAAGTATAGTCATCTACTATATCCATGACATAACAGTTGCCCACTCGCAACATCACAGCATGCAGTCTGGATAGATCTACCCACACCTTTTCCAGTTTCCTTGTCACTTTATGACTCGGTCCCTCCTGATGTTTCTTGGGAACTGGTGTCTTTGTCTGCTTGCCAAGAACACATGAATCACATCTAGGCAATTTTGGTAAAGAGGCAAGTGGTGCACCAGTGAGAGCACCCTTCTTGGCCATATCCCAGAGGGCCTGGTAGTTCACATGACCCAGACAACAATGCCAAGTCTCAAGAGTAGGGGATTTGTGAACTGTGAGCACATGATCAACCTTGGCTGATGCAATATTGAGCATGTGAAGTTTCCTGGAGATGTGTGAGCCATGAGCTATGAGAGCACTGGAGGACTTGTCAGTGACCAAACAGGTGTCAGTATCAAAATGAGCGACAGCATTGGAGTCATCTGCAAGCATGCCCACCGAGATCAACCAAACTACCGAGTTTGGAATGTAGAGAACATTACATAAGACAATTGATGCACCCTGGGCTATTCTTAACTGTATATCTCTGACACCAATGGTGGCAATAGATGAACCACCAATGCCTTTGACCAAATGAGGTGGAATGGGTTGTAAAGTAAGAAGGTCAGATCTGTCAGGGGATATATGGACCATTGCTCCAGAGTCAATAATAAAGGGGAGATTGTCTAAGGTAACATGCAAGCGACAAGTCTGGTTAAGGGGCTCCACAGCGAGAATGTCAGTGAGAGGTGAAGTATGGTACTTCCAGTCAACTGTGATAGTATGCTCCTCCTCAACAGCAATCCAACCCTTGTACTCTATGATGTCAGGGGAGTCAACAGGTAAACAAATTCTGGCACAGGCAGGGTTGATGCCTTGGGGTTGATCATGATGGTGAAACCACAACTGTTAATATCCTTCACAGTGATAGGGATCTTGGGGGTGCTAGTGGGCAGTGGTTTCTTCTCACGAGCAGCCTTGCAAGCAGCAATCAATTCCTCAAATGACTTCCCAGCCATACTGCTGCCAGGTTTAATGCAGTACTGCTTTGTGTGCCTGCTTCCCACAGTTCATGTTGGTGCAAGTTGGTGCACTAGAGAACTTGGAAGACTTGGGTTGTGCCACAAGAGTGATGTGGTATTTAGGATCATTGGCCTTATCATTCTCAAGTAAGGACTGCTCATTCTCCAGGAACAACTGAATATCCTTAGAGCTGTATGGAGCTTTGATAGTGGATGCGGCGATGTCTCAAGAAATAATGGAGTGGGCATGGGGGATACTATCACTAAGGAAATTGAGGAGAGTGATGCAACAGAGGAGGTCAGCTGTTATGTCACCCATGGCAAAGGCATGTTCGATTAATGTGCAAATCTTTTCTGCTGTCTTGGGGAGTGGCATGTCCTTTGTGCATTGAATGGAGAGCACTTGTTGCAGAAGCTGGACCTGGCAAACTGGCCCTTCCTTCTGATGATGGTCCTGAAGGATTTTCCAATTGACCTCAGGGCCCTTCTTAATGTCCAGGAATTGTCACTCAGATGAAGAAACACTGGATGCAATAAAGGCATATGCAAGTCAGGAGTTCACCCTCCAATTGGCAAGTGCACAGAGCTTGGTAGAGGTAAGCTCAGGTATACCACCCATAACATACTCATAAAGGCTGTTTAAAGACAAGGCAATAATGATTTCCTTGCACCATTCTTTTTAATTGGATTTGAGTTTGTCGAGCTTCTCCCCGGTATATTGTACAGAAAGTTTGATAAGAGAAATGGATGGGGGGTCAATAGTATCGGTACCCATGATGGGAAATCAAGGTCGATGGACAATGAATTGTCAAAGGGAGAAGAGAGAAATGTGATGATAGACCAGCCAGGTTTGTGAAAGACAAAGGGCTGATCTGAGATCAAAGTGATTGGGGAAATGGATCAAAAGAGATGATGTAGTAGAATGTTGAGTGGCTAGGATACTTTCTTCCATTGTTCAAAGATGACAGGAGTGGTCCATAACCTGTATAAAGTCAATCCTAGTACAATCAAGATTGTGCTCAGTCTCTGTATAAGTGACTGAGGTGGTAATGTAACTACTGAGCATATATATATGTGTACTGTGTAACAAAGGATGGGTGTGAATAAAGACAAGACAAGGGGGAACTATGCCACAGGCCAACCACGTGCATCAAAGGGAATGCTAAAAATAGCACATGCATCAATGCATCAAAAGTGAGACTCACAGTGCAATCTCAACAAGACCCAGTTCTCAACAGTTCTGTTCAGTCCAGTTCTCGGTTCAAACTGGTGAACTGAGATAAAACAAAAAACAAAAAATATGCTACATACCCCTTTCCGCACACCAGATGAGCCCAATGATGTATCAAAAGCCTACTCACAGACCCTGGACGTCAGCACTCTTGTTATCTCTGACTTCCCAGAATGGAAGGAGCAAGAACAGGCTTGAGGGCTTGAAACATCACCTAGATGGCATTTAGTGAGAGGAGTACTAGTGGTGGATGATGATTAACATTGTTCAATGATGCATCATCAATGTGACATGACATGTGACATAGAAGATCACCTTTCTTGAGGTTGGTTGGGGTGATAGAGCAGCTCTCACTTGGAGGACTGATTCCCTCAAGCTCCATTGCACCCTTGAGTTCTAGCATGCACAAGATGTAATTATTGCCTGTTTCAGCACCCCTAACCCCTCAAAAAGTTTAGTTCAAACTGGTCTGAACCTTGGTTCTCTTTCCATGCCCATGTCCCAAACCGAGAACCAGAACTGTTATGCCCAGTGGCTGGACCAAACCTGAACAGAACAGAACCATTGGTTTGGTTCTACTGGTCCTGGTTCTTTGTGTCAGTTCAGAACTGAACTTTGGCAACCCTATCTCATAGTCATTTTATGGCTTCCACAACACCTTTCTGGCTTAGATTTTGGTGAAGGCAGTGTATATAAATGGCCTCAGAGTACTGTTGTCTGTAGATAATTGATTGTCTATACTTCTATACTTCCAAAATAAATCTCTAGCAGATTCTGGCTTGCATATGATCTAATATTGTTATTTCTCTGTGCAACATCGTTAAACAAGATATTTACTTGAGAGATATCTTCTGATGTTATTTATACACACCTCCTTCACCAATATTTAAGCCAGAAAGCTGTTGTGAAAGCCATAAATGGCTGTGAGAGCAAATTTGCTCCTGTTTATCAAATTTTTGGCAACTGTGAAGCTTTATGCAAAGCACTATAATAGTGGGAAATTCTAATTACTGATTATGATTAGCGATCAATGCATCAGTAGGTTATATAAATATTCATTGTACATAGTTTGTAATAATAAGTCCATTATACTCTACCAAGTCCTCATTGCTCAACAGGTTATTGGGCCTGAGCTTAACTGAATTATCATGTACAAAAACTATCCTAACGCACCACACCACTTTGCATAATGACCAATGCATCAAACTTGCACACAAACATTTACCAGATCAAACCTTTGACAGGAGCTGAAAATTATGCTGTATGGAAGATCAAAATGATGGACATCTTGACAGGACAAGATCTATGGGAATACATCAATGGATTGACTATTTGGCCATCAGATGACACAGCAAAGTGGCATGGGCAAAGGACGATCAGATGGTGCTATCTCTGATCTGATTATTGGTAGCTGACAAAATGTTAGTATACGTTGCAAGCTTGACATCGTCAAAGGCAGCATGGGACTCCTTAAAGTTATTATTGGAGATGCAAGGGGCATTGGGGATTGTGTTGGCATGGAAGAAACTATTCTGGGCTCAATGGGAGGAAGTGACACCCATCAAGCACCATATCCAAACATTGCATGGCTATCAGGAGGAGCTGCATAGTTTGGGGCAAAGAATTGATGGAGAGGAATTTTCAATCATTCTGCTGAGCTCACTCACTGAAACTTGGAACAATTACATTGCATCTATTGACACTATAGCCCTAACAGATGCATCAAAGTTGATCACATGCATTCTTGGGCATGATTGAAGGCTTAACATGTGTAACTCCAACAACATGGTGTTAGCATAGAAATTTGGGAAAAAGACATACAACCCCAACATCACATGCTTTGAATGCAGGGAAAAGGGGCACATAGGCCAGCAGTGTAAGAAGAAGTCCAAATCAGGAAAGTGGAGATCAGGAGGGAAGCAGAAGGGGACAATGGAAGCAAATGCAGTGGCTGATGAGGAATTCACTTTCTATGGGGATGATGGGGAGGATGTAGCACTGGCTGTCTCACCAGATTCTTGGTTGGCTGACTCAGCATGCACATCTCATATTGCTTGAGACTGAGAAATGTTTATTGACTACACCCCTTCCCCTGGACAACTGATTTCTGGATTCAGAAAGGCACCTGTGCTTGGATGAGGCTCAATATGGCTGGAATGCACCATGGGAGGAAAAATCTCTAAAATCACCCTCAATGATGTAGCACAGGCCCCCAATGCACCACTCAATCTCATCTCAATTTCATGCACACTTGAGGCTGGGGCAGCTGTTCTATTCACAGCCCCAGGGGTCAGATTCCGATCACTCAATGGAGCAATCATCATGGAAGGCTGAGTAATGAACTGGCTATTTGATCTGAATGTCAAAGGGAATGCCAAACACAACCAAGCATATGCCACCAAACACAGGAGAACATGGGATGAGTGGCATAGGATCTTTGGGCACCTGAATATGGGTTCAGTAAAGATGCTCAAGGAAAAGGAAATGGTTTTAGGAATGGAGGTGGACAGAACTGTGGAACCAGCTTCACAATGCCAGGCATGCATCACCACCAAGCAACAAGTTTGGCCATTTCCCAAAGAAAGCAAATTGGAGATTAAAGAGATCAGAGATCTGACAGTCAGCGATCTGTGGGGACCAGCACACACTCAGGCTCCAGGGGGAGACCAGTATTTCATCACATTCACTGATGGCAAGGCACAATGCATGATGACCTATTTCTTGAAACAAAAATCTGAAGCGCTGACAAAATTTGAACAGTACAAAAGTTTTGTTGAAAGTGACTTGACTCAAAACACAAACTGGGCACAAACTCAAGAAACTTTGTGTCAATGGAGCAGGGGAATTTCTTAGCAAGGAGTTCAGGAAATTCTTACTGGACAATGGGATCTAATTGGATGTCACCACTCCCCACTCACCTTCCCAGAATGGAATTGCCAAATGGCTAAACTGAATGCTGGTAGAACATGTGCATGCAATGTTGCATCAGCATGTGCTCCCACACTCTCTTTGGAGAGAAGCTATCACTTACACAACACATCTCGAATATAGATCTCCCATGTGATCAATCAAAGATCAGAAGGTACCTGACAAGTCTTCTGGGGAAAGAAGCCAGACATATTGCACATGGAGGAATTTGGCAGAAAGTGCTGGGTTCTGCAGTGGAAAAGATCCAAACTTGATCTGAAATCACATCAATTTATTTTTGTGGGAATAGCTGATGGTATGAAGGGATACAGGTACTATAACCCTCAAACCCATCAAACCCTCACCTCTTGAGATGTGGTATTTTCTGTGATGGAGGAGAAATATGATAAAGTGGAGGTAACTCACCCTATGCAGCTTGACGGGGAGAGTAGAATTAATGACAAGCAGACTCTGGGTGAGCAAGCACCAGAAAGGGAAGCAATGCATCATGTACCTGAATCACCATCAAATCTCACATCACCATCATGAATCCCAATGCCTTGGGAAAGGTCCTTGCACAACCACTAATAAATTACAGGACACTTAACAACCCAAACTCACATGGGCCAAAGGAATGGCAACACCAAGTACCAGTAGTGGAGGAAGCTGGCTACATAACAGTGGAGTATGCAATGATCAGGACCACACTGGAGGATAATCCACATATGGTAAAAGAAGCTAAAAATAGATCAGATTGGCCAAAGTGGAAGACAGCAATGGATGCTGAAATGACACAATTGACCAAAAGAGGTACATTCAAATTGGTTGACCTACCTTCAGACCACCAAGCTATTGCAAGCAAATGGGTCTACCATATCAAATGCAACCACACCGGAAAAATCACAAAAAACAACACCAGACTTGTGGTGAAGGGATTTTCACAGATTCCAGGAATAGATTTCATGGAAACTTTCGCACCAGTAATGCAGCTGGAAACTTTTTGGCTATTGATAGCACTTGCAACTGAGCTAGGTATTGTGATCCACATGGTTGATGTGGTAGGTGCATACCTGAATGGGAAGTTGGAGGAGGTGATTTTTATGATGCAACCCCCTGAATATGATGATGGTACAGGATGAGTTCTACAGTTATTATGCCCTCTCTATGGGCTGAAACAGGCTGGCCAAGCCTGGAATGATGAACTCAACCAGACATTCCTGCAGATGAACTTCACATGGCTTTTCTCTGATCAATGTGTCTATATGAGGCATACTGATCAAGATCTGATCATCACTTCGGTACACATTGATGACATGACCATCCTCAGATCAGACATTGATGCCATTGCAGGAATGAAAGCTGAGCTATCAAAGTTCTTCATGATCACAGACCTGGGGGAGGCAAAGCAGATTGTGGGATTGGAGTTGGAAAGGGACATGAAGGCTAGTACCCTCAAAATCATGCAGTCCCAGTATATCAAAAGGGTTCTGGAGAAATGTGGAATGACAGACTTGCACCCTGTCAGCACACCATTGGACCCTAATATCAATCTAATCAAATACCTAATGATGAACACCATGATGTTCCCAAATACCACAGTGTGATTGGATCACTCATGTATGTGGCAATTGGCATGCTACCTGACATCTCATTCACAGTGCAAACACTCAGTCAGTTCATGAGCAATCCTGGAACCACTCATTGGACTGCCATCAAATGTGTATTCTGGTATCTTAATGGCACTTGCCATCTTGGTATTGTTTACCAGAAATGGGGAGAAGTTGAACCCATTGCTTACTTGGATGCCAATTGGGGATCAAACACTAATGATCAAAAATCTATGTCCAGATACTGCTTCAAAATGGCAGGTGGCCCAATCTCTTGGCAATCAAAGAAGCAACTGATGGTGGTGCTATCATCAATGGAAGCCAAATACATGGTGGAAAGCCTAGCAATGTGCCAAGTCATATGGCTATGGATGCTCACTTCCAAACTTGGCATCCCATACTCTGGCCCCACTAAACTCAATGTAGATAGTGTTTAAAGGTCTAGTCCAGTCCAGTTTTGTTGCCTAATTTGGATGAACTGGAACCAAAACTGGTTGCCCCTTATGGTGTGACCCCAGAAAACTGGACTGAACTGCAAAAAACTGGTCCAAAACAGTTCAAACTAACCAGTTCAGACTGGTTCAAACTGATGAAAACTAGTCTTTATGCAGTGTTTAGGTACTAAGACCAGTTGTAAACTATGGAATACAGTGTACATAAGGTGTATGTAAAGTTTTTATGGTGATAACAATTTTTTACATATCAAACAATACAACAATTAGATGTCATATAAGTTTGGTTTGCCAGTAGGATATCATTTTGGCAATAGCACATGCAGTTCTGGACCATTTAAAAATTGGGTTGAAAGATTTGTATTTATAGGGTGTACCTTGTGACTGTTTGAACCGGTTGAAACTGGTTTGGTTTGGTCCAGTTCAGTGTGGTTTTGTTATCAGAAGAAGCTCAAACTCAAACTGGAAGTCCAACCTTTTCCAGTTCAGGTCCAGTTCAGTCAGTACTTTACACTCACCCCCCCAGTCTGAGTGGACTCCAGTTGGACACACTCAGACGCTCAGACTGTCCTAGGACTGTCCAAGTTGTCTGAGTAAAGTCCAAGGACTGCACTCAGACTTTGCTCGGACAACATCAATTGTGCATTTATTTACACCTTTAAAGTACTGTCCAAGTAAAGTCCAAGTTCCAGTCTTAGAGAAAGTCTTATAAGTCTCACAAAATGAGGTGTGCACAGCAGGAATTGAACCAACAGCCTTCTGGACTAGCAATCACATGATGATGAAACATGCACACTCTACCACTTAAGCCAAGTAGTCATTTAAAGTTACATACATTATATCTATTTATTACTGAAATCTAATTTTATATATATCATAAATAGATTATTAAATTGACCCCCTCGCATCTGTGCAAGGGGTAATTAATATGTATAATACTAAGCCCTCCCCTCACAAGCTTGAGGGGAGGGGGCCATACCTATCAATTATAAAAATAAATTAAAAACACCCACCATGAGCAGTTGCTTGTGGCGGTGTTCATCTCTCCCTGGGTTGTCCCCTGGCTGTCTTGCTCTCCTGTCCCCATTATTCTCCCCCCCACACCACCCCACAAGCAGATGCTCATAGGTGTGGGGCGGGTGTCATCATTGTCTCCCTTCCCTCTCATCTCCCTTCCCCCTCATCTCTTCCCCCTCACCTTCCACCCTGTGAGCAGGGGCTCACAGCAGTGGTGGTGGTGGTGTTGTCATCATCATCATTGCCAGTAGTAGTTTGTACCTATAAAAAGTTAGTTAGCATCAAAAAATGAAATGAGAAAAGAAAACAAACTTACCTAGGACCCAAGAGACATTGATGTCTCTTGGGTCTCCCCTAATCGTTGTCATTCCACCCATCATTGTTCCCTGCCATTGTTGTCATTCCACCCACCATCCACCCCACGAGCAGTTGCTCGTGAGGCTGGAGGCGGGTGGTGCATCCTGCATGGTGGGCATGAGGGCTGGGGGCAGGGGCTTGTTCTGTTGGGGTAGCCATTCTTGTCATTTCGAAGTTGCACCCATTCCCACCCCATGAGCAGCTGCTCGCAGCAGTGGTTCTGAGTGCTCGTCATCGTCAGCAGTACTAGATAATACCTAAAAAAGTTTGTTAGTAACAAAAACAAGAAAAAAAAACTTACCAATGGCCCAAGAGACATCAAATGATGTCTCTTGGGCCTTTTCTTCTTTGCCTTCCTTTTGTTGTTTCCTGCTCATCCCCTCATCATTCCATCTCCCAGTCCCAGTCATCTCCAGTTGCCTCATTGCATTGTCATTCCATTTGTCCAAGTCAGCGTCACCGTTGTCCTGCTGTTTTGCAGTTGTACCCGTTCCCACCCTGTGAGCAGTTGCTTGCAGCAGTGGTTCTGGGTCCTAGGGTGGTGGCTGTGTCAGCCGTTGTTGTGGTTTTGAGGCTGTGGTATTGTTATAACATAGATAGAACCTATCATTAAGGAAAATTCAGTTAGTTAAACAAAACAACAAAAATCATGTAAAAAAACACTTACAAGTGAGCCCAAATGACAATGCCGTTGTTTGGGCTCGTTCCCATTGTTGGTTATTGGGGTAGGAGGTAAGGAGGAGGCGGCGCTGTTGAAGGTGATGTGCCAGCGGTGTTGATGACACAGCTGTGTTGATTTGTCATCACAGCTGGGGCAGTACATAGAGAGATATAACTACTTATCTGCAATGATGCTTTAGTCTAACAGTTATATTGCTGCCTTAATTGTACTTTATCATGTGACTATCAGGGTTCAATCCCTATGGTAGCCACTGAATTTTTCAGTCAATTATATAAGCAACTCAGACAGTCCTAGGACTGTACGAGTGCTGGTCCACTCGGACTCTGCTTGGATGCTCAGACAGTCCTAGGACAGTCTGAGGACTCAGCTCAGACTCAGCTTGGACTGGACATTTAGTTTGGCAGGACTTTCAGCCAAAGAAGTCTGAGCAAAGTCTGAGCAAAGTCCTCGGACTGTCCGAGTGTCTGAGTGGACTCCGCTCGGATTGGCGGGGGGAGTATAAAGACCGCAGTTCAGTCTGATTTTTTTTGCAGTCCATAGGACCAGGCAAACACTAAATGTAGATAACCAAGGTGCGATCAACTACTTCAACGACACTATCAATCACAGCCACACAAAACACATTGACATCCAGCATCACTTTGTACATGAAAAATTAATCTCTCATGAGTTCGACACTCAGTACTGCATGATGGATGACAACTTAGCCAACATATTTACCAAAGCATAAGGCAAGGCAGGGGTAGGGGTATACCCTTTTGTTTTTGGGCTAAGGGTATGAGGGGTAAGGGTAGGGGTTTGGAAGTTCATACCCTTGCATACCCCTGTACCCTTACTAAGGGTACAGGGGTATGCCAGGGGTATGAATATCATTTGATTTTTTCAGCTACAAAGACTCATATTCAAGATTTTCATCAATTAAATTCAGATTTTGGGATTGTCCAACATGATAATGGCTTTCATATGTTAATAAGAGGTATTAATATGTGATATTAATAGTAAATACAATAGTTATCAATACTTTTCAAATGAATTTTGCTCTAAATATGTTGATTTTGTGCCAAACCCTTGTACCCTTGACAAACCCTCCCATACCCTTGGCAACCCTTATATGTTTCCATACCCTTGCCCCTAAGGGTAGGGTGTTCAGGGGTATGAGATTTGACACCCAGGGGTAACCCCTGCCTTGCCCTACCAAAGCACTACCAAGACCAAAACACGAGGGCATATTAAGGTGACACTGACACTTACATGACCATAGTAGTAATTGTTAGGGCAACACCCACTATCTACTAGCTAAGACTGTGTGGGTTCTCTCTACAAGAAGGGGGCGGGCTCCACATGCATGATGGGGTGAATTGATGGGTTTGATGTGAGGGGTTATTTTTAGATGAGTTTGTTGGCAAAGACCTTTCACACCTCAAGTGTAGGTGGAATACCTAAGAGAACACAACTGGGGTCCCCTAGGTGTATATTTAGGGTTTATATACTATGTTACATATATTGTACATTGTTGTTACTGACGTGTGCGTACATGCACATACATCTTGATGCATGCAAAATAAAATTCTCACACTATCAAAGTGTGGCATCATTTGGCATCATTGGGCATCATTGGGTGTAATTCAACATAGTAAAATAAAAATGAAATTTTATTAGGTAATGGGGCAGTTTCCTAACATTACCCCCCTTTTATGCCTCGACTTCCAGGCAAGAAAATATTGTGTCTGTCCCCTCCGTGAAATTTTGGTAAGGCTGGAATCTCATCCCCTCATACACCATTCTTGCAATGCAATGCGGAGCATTCGGATTATGTTTACAGAATTGGGTGATTGCATTATGCCCTTGCTTACAATTCTCTTCAGGCTCCCACAAATTATTTTTGTTGGTATAGTTTTTCCACTTTATTAAGAACTCCAATTTGTTCTGTCAAAGACATGAGTCTAGAATTTCTTCAACTATGTATTCTGGAGCACCTTCTACTATTATCGGAGGTTGCGGAGTAGTTTGTTGGCCAGGAATAGTAGGTGGGCAGCAAGGGCGTAGGCGGGATACGTTAATCTTGGCATCAATCTTGAATGATCGGGGTAGTTTTAGCACTACCGCATTAGGTAGTGTTCGAAGGTCCGGTTCGGTCCGGTTTTTTGACCCCCAAGAGGGGCAACTGTGGACCACAACCAGTCCAAACAGTTGCCCTAATTGGAAGGACCGCAACCGAACCAACCAGGACCGGTCCTAGTCAGTTTGGTTGCTCTCGAAAAACTGATTGGAACTGGTTTTTCCAGCATTTTTGGATATATAATTACAGTTACTATATTTTAAATACAACTAATTACAATGCACCCTGCGAACAGGTTCTTGCAGCGGTGAGGAGTCATTCAGAGAGAAAAAAAAGAAAAAAGACAAAAAAGAAAAAGAAAACATAAAAAATGACCCCACTCCCACACTGGCAGTGAGGGTAGGGTGCTGTCGTTGTCATCCCCTGCATTCAGCATCACCTTCCTGCATTCAGTGTCATTGTCCTGTGTTCAGCATTGTTGTCCTGCATTCAGTGTTGTCCTGCGTTCGGTGTTGTGGTCCTTCATTTGGCATTGTCATCCCCCATGTTCATTGTCATTGTCCCTGTGTTATGTGTTTCCCCTGCTTCTTTGTGTCGTCTCCTCACCCCGCTGTGATGCTGCATCGTCGTCCCTGGTATTTGTTCTTCATTGTTGTCCCCATTGTCCCCACTGTCCGTCATCCCCTCCATTCTCCATCCCTGTCGCTCATCGTCCCTGCCATTGAGGTCTTTACACTCCCCCACCTTTCCTAGTGGACTCCGACTGGAGTCCACTGGGACTGGTCACCAGCCAACTGCCTGCAAAGTTGCCAGTCCAGTCCCAGTCCAGTCTGACTGGACTCCAAGTGGAATCCACTCAAACACCAGATTCCACTTGGACTGGTCCAGTGGAGTCCAGTTGGAGTCCAGTTGGATTCTTGTTGGAGTCTGGTTGGAGTCCACTGGGAGTCCAGTCAGATTCCGCCGAAAAAGTGTGCAAGAAAAGGAATCGCCTGTAGGTTGCTTAGGTAATTATAATACACAATATAACCATTACACCACAGTACCTTGTATAAGGTATCATCTATTTGCATTAGGTACCATGGTGTGGCTGTGTATGACAAAGCATATAGCTGTGTCATCAAATGTGCCAGCTCATCACTCACCACCACCGTTGACACCGCCTCCCTCCTCTCCGCTCTACCGCCACCACCACTGCATGGACACCCACCACCACTGCTCCCATGCCCAATCTTCCATCACCACCACCCACAAACAAGCTGACTGGATGGAACACAGGCCCAAATGATGCAGATTGCATCGTTTGGGCCCTACATAAGTTTTTTTTTCATTTGCTTTTTGTTTTTATAAACTAACTAACCTGTTTCTTTAGCTTTCTAGGTTATAATCTACTGGTAACAATGCCACCACCTGCAAACAAGCCAATGTGGGCCCAAACAACACAGATTGTGTCGTTTGGGCCCCATGTAAGTTTTTTTTGTTTGCTTTTTGGTTTTATAAACTAACTAACTCGTTTTTTTAGTTTTCTAGGTTATAATCTACTAGTAATGGCACCACCCACAAACGAGCCAATGCAGGCCCAAACGACGCAGATCGCATCATTTGGGCCCTACATAAGTTTTTTGCATTTTTATAAACTAGCCTAACTCGTTTTTTTAGTTTTCTAGGTTATAATCTACTAGTAATGACACCACCACCCACAAACAAGCCAACACACCCACCCCACGCCTACAAGCCCCTGCTCATAGGGTGGATCATGAGTGTGTGCAGTCGACGACGATGATGACGATGCTGCCTACCAGCACCAGGACCCAGAATGACCCAGACCCGACGACACCCATGCCAGCCCCCTCCTCCCCATCCAAATGGGATGTGAGGGTGTCAATAAATGATAGGAGATGGCAGAGGGGTATCAGAAGACCTGTGGAGCAGGATACCCACCTGGTAAGCACCCACCTACCCCCTCCCTTGCATGCCACATCACTGACCCCTCCCCCCAACCCCTCCAAACTAGGAGACCCACAAAACCGACAACACACCCACCCCACGCCGATGAGCACCTGCTCGTCGGGTGGATGGCAGGTACACCAGGACTACAATGACCACGGCACCCATCCCCACACCTAAGAGCCTCTGCTCATAGGGTGGATGATGGGTGCGGCTTGCTACAGTGATGGATGCATGCGAGGAGGGGTGGGTGATGACACCCACCCCAGACTGCATCCCCCAACCCCCCCTCCCCCGCATTTTGCATGGGGAGGGGTCTTTATTATTTTTAATTTATCTCTGCCCCCCCCCCCCCTTGCACTGAATGTGAGGGGTATATATATTGTAGTACTTACAAATCCCCCCCTCACATTCAGTGCGAGGGGTTTAGTTTTTTATATACATAGTAATAATACCCCCCCTCTCACAAGATGCGAGAGGGGTTTTTTTTGTTTATTATTATATTATACCCACTCCCTCGTGTCCTACACGAGGGATGTGGTTAATTAAAATTTTTTGATCTTAATTGTTTGAAAAATGCCTCCTCGAAGAATATGAAAAGTTGAGTCATAAATAAACCTTATATTGATTTCTAATAAATCTCCTGTGGTTCAAGTGGTTGAGCACACTTGTTTGGTTTGTCATGTGATTCCTTATGGTGAGGTCTTGAGTTCAATTCCTGCAGTACACAAATTTATTTTATGGGTACTTTATGAAATTCACCAAGTCTGAAGTCCTTTGAGCTCATATCTAATTGACTTATCATTCGGTTGAAATGCATTCCACTCAGACTCCAGTTGGACTCCAGTTGGACTCCAGTGGGGGATTGAACTCTACATGACTTAGTGTAGTTCAATTGGACTCCAGTCAGTCCGGTTGGAGTCCACTAGGACAGGTGGGGGACCATAAAGTACTGCTGCCATTCACCATTGTCTTCAGGTCATTGTTTGATGTCCCCCCATTCCACTATCATCAGCACCTCCATCTCCCCCCATGAGCAGTGGCTCGTGGGTGGGGTGGTGGCACTGTGTGACATGGCACCCATTGCTGCCCTGAAAACAGAGGCTTGCGGCAGTGGTGTTGGGTAGGTGGCAGTGTTGGGTGTGGTTGTTGTGGTCCAGAAGGAGCCCAATGCCACCCTGCAAGCAGTGGCTCACAGCAGTGGCAAAGGTGTCATTCAGTTGTTATCAAAATGAAAAGTACCTAAAAAACTTTTAGTTAGTTAGTTAGTTAGTAAAAGAAAGGAATCAATGATAAAACAATGTACCCTAGGGCCCAAACAACCCTTGTTCATTGTTTGGGCCATCTACTTTGTGTTTGTTTGGTTGTTGTGGTCGTTTTTGTGGAAACTGCATGGTTGGTGTTGTTGTCATGGTCGTGGGAAGTCATCTGGGAAAGTGGTGCCACATTTGTTTTTGGTGAACAAACATGATCACATGGTCTGTGCATGGCCACAGGGTATAAAAGCACTCACCAAATGACTGTTTTTCCCCCGGGCTTGTCCCACTGAACAGAAATATAGTATAAATAGTATTATTTAGTACATTTATTAGTTCTTATTTCTTCTTTCTATGTCAATATAAACTACCTATGTAGAATATTATACATACCATAAAAAACTGGTTGCAGCCAATTGTGACCGGTTTTATAATGGTCTTTAAATATTTTTGAAGTAAGGCAACTGGCAACCCAACTGTCTGTGAAAGTGAGCAACCCCAACCAACTGTTCGGTTGCAATTGGTTGGGTTCAGTTTGGCTTCAGTCATTTTTTTGGTCCAACCAACCAGACCTTCAAACACTAGCATTAGGTGAGATCACTTTAGAGATTGCATATGGGCCAACTTGTTTCTCCATAAGTTTCCTCGAAGGTTGTGGAATATTCAGGTCCTTGATACTTAGCCACACCAAGTCACCAACTTTGTACTCTGGAGTGCACGCTCGAGTACGATCCATGTGTTGCATCATGTCATCACATGCTTTCTTCAATGCCGCCTCTGCTTCCTCTTGTACCTTTTGCGTCTTAGATACAAAGTCTTCTACTGACTGTACTTTGACTTCCCTTCTGGGTTCTACTCCCATGTAAGGATAATATCCATAGTTCATGAAAAAGGGTGACATATGAGTAGCTGAATGGAATTTGTTATTGTGGGAAAATTTGGCAATTGCCAGCCATTCGGGCCAGTCAGTTTGTTGGTAGTTGACAAACATAGGTACTGCTCCAACTCCTGGTTCATTCTCTCTGTCTGCCCATCAGTTTGTGGGTAATATGCCATGGATAATTTAGTTTGAATCCCCAATATGTTGTTTAGTTCTCACATAAACAGGTCCATGATCGGCAATAATGGTATTGGGTAATCCATGTAACTGCTGGAGACATAGCAAGTCTCCTGCCTATAGCTCTGGCAGGGACCATGATAGTGATAGCCTAAGTGTGACATGACTATGTACATGCAGGTGGCTACTGGCTAGGTGATCACATGAATACTGGAGTAAGTGCCCACACACCCTACTCCATCTGCCCACCTCCAAAAAAGGTGATGTCCTCGTCGCCACAGAAAAAAAATGCAAAACAATAAGTAGGAATAATATAGACAAAAGAATTCTATGGTTGATATCAAAAATAAAGTAAAGAAAAATTCAACAAGGAGGTATCCATCCAAATGCCCAAAGGGCCCTACTCAAGTCAGCAAGTCAGGGGTCCTGATCCCAGTTGAGTACCAGAGCTGGAGGTACAGGTGTAGGTGTAGGGGCTCCTCTGAAGGGAATGGTGATGACAGGCTTTCCAGGTCCTGAGCCAAGGGGATAATGTCGAGTGATGATAGGCTGGGCATAGGGGGGGTGAACATAAGATGACCAGGAAGATTTTTGTGAGGGTATAAAAAATTGGGGTGGCACTCGTCGTTGCAGGGTCCCAAACGGCTGTATACAGCCTGTCTTTAGACTAGAGAGGTCCCGTGGCTGGGTACTGGGAGCAATTGGTAACGACATGGCATTGTCTGCCTAGTTGAAACACACAGGTGTTGAATGTGGTGGTATGGGGCTCGAAGAGGGTAAGTGGGGAGATGGGGAGGGTAGAACGGCAGCTATGGAGGATTCAGGCATGCCAGCAGTTATGGATGACATGGGAGGTGGCATAACACCTTGTTTGCAGCTGAGCTGGGTAGAGGCTGGTGACGTGGTTTGTTTTTGGGGCTGGGTATCGGAATGAGAGGGTTTAGGGGGTGGTGCAGTCATTGCTATGTTTTTTTCATAACTGTCAGTGTTCGTCTGTTGTAGGTAGTGAAGCAGCGCATTTTCGGGCATGCTGGGGCAAGCTGGGTGGCTGGGACAGGGCTTGGGGGTGTTTTGAGGGTTCTAGTTGTTTGTTTTGTCATTTCTGAGCTGTGGGTTGTGGTCCAGAGCAGGGTATAGCAGGGGGTTCAGCCATTGTCAACGATGATGTGGCAGTCGCACTGGGTAGTTTGGGGGTTTTGATGGGGGTCTGAGGCATGAGCAGGGGGGATCAGAGTAATGTGGGGCAGCTCCCAGGTAGATTTGTTGAGCAAATGATGCATTTTGATGGGCAGGTTTGCTCCTCATCATACGACTCAGTTTGCTGGGCTGTAGAGCATCTCTGTATGCTGTTTACAGCCTGGTTAGCCATCTCTAAGGTGGGGGTAGCTGTTTGGGTGCTAGTCATTGCAAAAGTTGTCATTTTTTGGCTGTTTGGTTTGGGTGTCATTGCTGTTGTTGACGGTGACATGGCAGTGTCATGAAGGGGCTCAGGGTGCAAAACGGGGGGCTGTGGAGGCAGCTGGAGTGCAGTGGGTTGGCCTGGTATCCAGTGTCGGTGTTCCTGAGGTGCTGGGGGTAGTTTCGAGGCTGGGGCTGAGCTGGTTGAGGTGGTTGTTGATGATGTTTGCATCATTGATGGGGGCTGTGTGTGTGTCATCAGCAGTGACATGGCGAAAGTGGGGGGTGGGCTGGGGGGGTTGACAAGGGTTTGGGTGGCTATTTGGTTGGTATTGGGGGTCATTTGGATACTGGAGTCGGCAAACGATGTTGTCTTCGCATTTTTCAGGTCAGGTGGCTCTGTTTGCAGGGTGGCACATCAATGTTCAGGTGCTGCATTGGTCTGGGAGGCTGTCTCAATTGTTGTGGTGGCTGGGGTAGGTGCATCCCATGGTTTGGTGTTTGTCTGTGTTTCTTTCTATTGTTTGTGTTTGTCCTTTATTCCCCCTTGGTAGGCTTTGTCTAGCCTTTCTTCTGCTTCTTCACCCCATTGTTTGTAAGCTTCCCTGTAGCCAGTACAGAAACCTTGAATAAAGACACTGTCATTTAAATTCTGTAGTGTTGCTGGTGCTTGCTTGTCATCAAGGCAGTCGAGAATGTCATTGATCAATTTTTTCAGAGTGCGGTGTGCTTGGCTAGAAGGTTGTTCCTCTGTAATTATGGAAAACATGTCGAGCATGGCTGTCTTTGCTCGGAGGGGATTTGTTGCCTGTGTTAAGTCTGCCATCTTCTTTGTCATACCCTCATCATCTAGTTTTTCCACCCACTTTGCAACAAATAGCTCCCTCACAACTTCCCAATGTGTTGTCAACTCCTTTGGTAGTTTGAAGAACCAAGCTTCAGCTGGGGATTGGTATGTTAGCTTGTTGTGAAATAGCTGTATTTTTTCGTGGTCATGGGCACATAATATGACAATGTGGTTCATCTGTGTAAGCCACAAGAGTGCATCCTTGTTATGGCCTTGAAATGGGCTGAGCCATGTCATTTTGAGAAATTCTGGAAACTGGGACTGCAGACTGGTTCTGGTTCTGTAGGCTAGGTTCTGGTTCTGTGGCTCTGTAGGCTATGTTCTGGTTCTGTGGCTCTGTAGGCTAGGTTCTAGGTGCAGTGGCTGAGACTTGAGACTAAAAGCTGAAAAGCTAGATGTGTTACAATTTTCCTTGTAACTCATGAGACCTGACCGACCCAACCGACCCAATGATCCCCTCCAGACAGGAGGCACTACCTGATTCATGCCTAGGGCATGTCCTTGACACCAGACACATGCACAATGCATGCCGACTGCATGCATTCAATCCCCTTCCCGTGGAAGGCACCCTTGACACATGATGACTCCATGCACCCGAACCCACACCCACACATGCTGTGATACGACAGCCCCTTGACATGAGGTCCATGACGTCGGACTCTCATGATCGACATGCTGCGCCGCAGCACTCCGTGACATCGGATGCCTCATGCCTTGCACGAGGCCTATTGGTTCTATTCTTACTTGATACGCATCTATCTTTCCGATTGGACGATAAGGACCT
This sequence comes from Tricholoma matsutake, assembly GCA_026075535.2. NCBI lineage: Eukaryota > Fungi > Basidiomycota > Agaricomycetes > Agaricales > Tricholomataceae > Tricholoma > Tricholoma matsutake. The sequence goes on along the minus strand of AP026548.1, from coordinate 1,231,194 downwards.
CCCTTGTAGTATAAGTACTGCAACTCGTAGTAGGGATGTCCTTAGTTTAGATCTAGGCAATCTACAGCTTTAACTTGTGAACTCGCGAACTTACTTGAAACCACTAAGGAAGCCCCTTAGTGCGTGAACCCAAATGACTCTACACAGAAGGCCTGCTAGAGTGCACTATCCATCTTACATCGGATGCTCCGAGCAAGACTAGTGCCGAACGACTTGTCGAGGAAGCACCTCGTCAAACGACATCGACTAGATCGGGTGGTTGAGGCTTTGCCCTTAACATAAGATCTAAACTATCTGCTAGCCCACCTACCTAGGTGTAGGCAACATGTCTCGATACACACCACAGCGACCCGGGTCTAGACAAACCCCAGACTGACCACCAAGAGAAGTGGAACCACAGCCAGGTTCATCTTGGTACCGATACAATGTAAGACTAGTCCGTTACTCGACCCCAGCACAGTGTTGGTTCTACAGATCAACCAACAGACAATGAGGAGATTTCCTCACCGACAAAGACTTTGAACAAACACACACACCCCCACCCGAAACATCCACCCACTTCTTAACAGACGAAACCGACGACCTCTATAACGAGATGTCCGAACCCGCAACCACACCGATGATGTCCATGAGGGACATTCGAATACGATCACCCACAGACTTCTCAGGAGAGCGGACCAAGACTGCCAAGTTCCTGCAGGAGATAGACTTGTACCTGCGAATCAATGACCAGGTCTATGATACAAATGACAAAAAGATCATCTTCATGCTGTCCTTCATGAATGGAGGGACAGCAGCTGCCTCGGTGCAGGCATTTGTCAACCAACACCAGTCCGAGGGACTCAGTGAATATGCAGACTTCCGACAGAAGGTCTTAGAAGCCTTCTCACTGATTGACGATGCCAGAATGGCAAAGACTGAGATCAAGAATCTCAAACAAGGTTCAGGGAACCTCAAAGAATATGTGGCCAACTTCTGCATCCTGAAAGATAGGATGGGAATCACAGAAGATGCAGCCATGATCAAATATTTCATGGACAGACTGCACCCTGAATTACTGAAGAGGGTACACACAATGGAAACAGTACCCAATACTCTCGAGGGCTGGATAAAGGCAGCCTCGAAATACGAAGGCCAATGGAAATGGGCCATGGCAATCCTAGGGAAGACCAGGCAAAACCAGAAGACAAAGGAAACGATGAAGAAAGGACAGCCCTCTCTTGACATCAACTGACTGACGAACCAAGAATGTGTGGAACACCTCCAAAAGGGATTGTGTTTCATCTGCCACCAACCCGGACACCGATCATCTGACCACAAGGATGGAAAAGACCCCACCCAGACAGGGTCAGTGCCTCCTCCTTACCAAAACTGCTTCACCCAGAAAAAGACTGGGGTGGACACCTACCAGAAGATCCGCATGATGCTGGATGAACTAGATGAAGAAGAAAAAGAATGAGCCCTCAACCTCATGGAGGAATCGGGTTTTTAGAACAGTGGCCTGATACGATGCCAGTCACCGCTGAAGTCTCCATAGGATCTGTACTCTTAGGTACCATGAATAGACAATCTATGCGCCTGTCTATTCGGGTAGCTGAGTCAGACAATGGGAAAGACGTCGCAACAAACGTGCTCCTCAACTCTGGAGCAGGAGGAATCTTTATCGACTCGAACTTCATTGAATGAGAAGGGATCAGAACATATCCCTTAGGCTGCACCATCCAGGCCACAAACATAGACAGAACCCTGAACAAGCAGGGAACGATCACCAGATGCATGAAAGGAAGACTCCACATCAACGGAAGGAGCTACCCGATAGAATACCTAGTTGCCAGACTAGGCAAAGAATTGGTAATCCTGGGCCTGCCATGGCTGCGGGAGATAAACCCGATCATCGATTGGAAGAAGGGAACCTTTGAGTTCCGAGATGAAGAACGATGGGCTCAAATCCAGCAGATTCTGGAAAAGACAAGAAGAGCTGAACGGGCCCTCCCGAATACCTTGAACCTTCCGAAAATCAATGCCCGAAGGGAGGCGCCCGATTACAAGATGGCATGAATTCAACACATCGTAGCCAAGACAAGACAGAGGCTCTCCAAAGAGAAAGAGAAGAGCCTTGCCCGAGCCAGATTGGCTGTGGCAAAAACCAGAAAAAGACTCTCCGAGGAGAAGGAGAGAAACCTTGCCCGAGCACGACTGGCCATGACAAAGACAAAGGAAAGGCTTTCCAAAAAGAAAGCCAAAGAACTGAATTCTGCCCAGATAGGTGTCACAAAGACCAGGAGCAGCAACACCCCTAAACAAGCCAGAAACCTTGAAGCAGCATGACGTGCTGTCACCAAGACCTGAGAAAACCAGAAGAAGAAACAACTGGAAAAGGGCAAAAACAAAGAATGCGACAAGACACGGCGAATCCTGCAAAAAGTAAAAGAATTGCTAACCTCCACAGGGGAGGGAAGCACTGGCAAAAGAAACTCGAAAACAACGCTACAAAACAGGATAAACAACCCTTGACAAGGGACTACCCCGCCCCCTGATTATAGGACCCCAGATCACAGTACCATCAATGCTGAAGTACCTATGCCCAGGGAGACCCCTCCCCAAGTGAAGGTCGAAGAGGTACCTGATGAGGAACTACTGGCAGATACCGGCATGGAAATATGAGCAATAGGAGAAACCCACAAACAAGATGCGACAGACCTCCTGATTGCATATGTACGAGGAGAACCAGTCATTGGCATATTTGAACCACCAGAAGAACCACCCCTCACCAAGGAACACTGAGGACTGACCCATACATACATACAGAAAATGAACACGATCTCCAGGATTACGAAAGCCAAGGACTCCCCACAATACGTATTCTTGAAGAGCGCATGGATCAGAGCAAAGACATCCATTTCCCAGCGACTTGCGCATGAACAAGATGAGGGGAAAGAGGCCAGCAAACAAACCCTGGACGACCTACTGCCACTGGAATACCAGAAATACAGGCAGGTATCTGAAAAGGCTGCATCTGAACGATTCCTGGAATCAAGACTGTGGGATCACATGATTGACTTGAAAGAAGGCTTTGTACCGAAGGATTGCAAAGTCTACCCACTGACACCGAAAGAACAAGAGAAACTCAATGAGTTTCTCAACAAAAACCTGGAAAAAGGATACATCCGACCATCAAAGTCGCCCATGGCATCCCTATTCTTCTTTGTGTCAAAGAAGGACTCTGACGCTCTGCAACCTTGCCAAGACTATCGCTATCTGAACAAAGGAATGATCTGGCACAACTACCCCCTGCCACTGATCAGAGACCTCTTGGACAAGCTAAGGGAGCAAGATTTTTCATGAAACTTGATATTCAATGGGGATATCATAATGTATGGATAAAGAAAGGAGACGAGTGGAAGGCAGCATTCAAGACTAACCGAGGGCTATTCAAGCCAATGGTGATGTTCTTTGGGCTGTGCAACTCACCGGCAACATTCCAGGCCATGATGAACGATCTCTTCTGAGACATGCTAGATGAAGGATGGCTCGTCATCTATATGGATGACATCCTGATCTTCTCGAAGATGGAAGAAGAACACTGGACAAGGACCAAAAGGGTCCTCGAGCAACTATGGCAATGCAATCTCTACCTGAAAATAGAGAAGTGCAAGTTCAACGTGCAAGAAGTCGACTTCTTGGGCATGATTGTCAGGCCCAACAAACTTGCAATGGACAACACAAAACTGGCTGGGATCAAGGACTGGCCCACGCCAAAGACAGTGAAGGATGTAAGATCCTTCCTAGGATTCGGAAACTTCTATCGATGATTCATCAGACACTTTGCAGATCTGGCCAGACCGCTGAATGATTTGACAAAGAAGAACCAGAAATTTGATGTGCTAAAAAGGAAGTTCAACGAAACCCCAGTACTGCTGATGCCAGATGCAATGAAACCATTTGTGGTAGAATCTGATGCCTCAAAATTTGCGACAGGCACAGTACTCAGACAACAGGACGCCAACAGAGACTGGCACCCATGTGGATACATCTCGCATTCTTTCAACGAAGTGGAAAGAAATTACGAGATATATGACTGGGAACTACTGGGAGTGATCCGAGCACTGGAAACATGGAGACACTACCTACAGGGGACGCCGTTCCCTGTGATGGTACTATCTGATCACAAGAACCTGACATACTTCCGTCAACCACAGAAACTGAACTGACGACAGGCTAGATGGAGCATCTACCTGTCACAATTCAACCTGAAGCTACAACACGTACCAGGATCACAGATGGTACAATCTGACGCTCTGTCAAGGAGAGCAGATCACATAGCCAAAGAAGACACTGATAACGAGGACAAGACCATCCTCGCTGATGAACTGTTCATCAAAATGATTGACACTGAGCTCCAGGGAGCCCTGGTCTCAGCAATAATGAAGGACGACCTTGTAAATGATGCTTTATGAGCCCTGAAGAACAACGGAACTCCCCCAATCAAGTCTGCATTGGAGGACTGGAAATTCGAAGATGGCCTGCTCTTTTTCAAAGACAGATGCTATGTGCCACAGGACGAAACCCTCCGCCGAGCGATCATATGGAAATACCATGACAGCATCACAACAGGGCACCCTGGACAATGGCAGACAATCGAACTGATCTGACAAGACTACTGGTGGCCAGGAATGGCCAATTTCATCAAGAAGTATGTCGAAGGCTGCGCAAAATGCCAGCAATTGAAAGTGAACACACACCTGACAACCCCGGCCCCGACACTGATATCATCCGATGCCAGCAGACCATTCGAGCTGGTAACGACAGATTTTATTACGGATTTGCCCATAATAAACAGATTTGACTCAATCATGGTCATGGTAGACCATGGTCTTACAAAGGGGGTAATTTTTATCCCTTGCACAAAGACAATCGACGCACTTGGTGCCGCAGACCTTTACCTGCGCCATGTATACACAAGATTTGGACTCCCCAGAAGAATCATCTCAGACAGAGACCCTTGATTTGCATCCAAACTCTTCCGAGAACACATACTAAGAAAGTTGCAATGCCATGCAGAACAAAAACCAATATCTGATAGATTGAACTTGAAATCACATTGGACACAAGAGAACCATTGGCAGGATCAGTGAGACACTGTCTGGTCATGCCCAAACACATGGAAGTTTTTTGTTCAAAGACAGAACAGTGAATTTGAGGAGACTGCACATGCAGCTCAAGAGGTTTGACAGTCAAGGTAGAATATTCTACCAGACAAACAGGACAGACAAATCCAAAAAATGTGCAAGGATTGTTGTATGATGGATGATATTGAATAGCACAAGGTAATATATGCTGGTTAAAAAAGTATTGCTTAGCACAATAAGTCAAGGAGCAATACAAACCAACTTACACAGACCCTGTAGCAGGATAACATTGAGGCAACAGAACGCAAGCACAAGGACATGGATGACCTGCATGACTCAGAGCTTGTTGAAGGTGAGAAGCAAGATGCGATGTGTGGAAACAAGATCAACATGATCATCAAACAATAACATGTGATCAAATGTGTTGCATGTCACGTTCACAGGCCACAGTAGAGGATATACAGTACTTGATAGCTCCCCTTGCTCAACCCCTCCCCTGAAAAGTCAGGTGACTTACACATAATTACATGAAGTGAAAACAAGTGCACATCGATTCTCGAAGGCACTGAGTCACTGACATTGAATATCTATTATTTAACTACCAGTATCTTACTCCTCCTCAAGGGGCACTCTCGATATGAAAGAAATAGAAATATATTACGAGGGCATAACTCATAAAAAAATAAGCCCCTCAATCCACCTTATGAGCAGGGCTCGTAGCGGTGGTGTTGGGGCTTCCTCCTTGGCGTCACTCAGATCAAAAAACCCCGAAAGGATGTTAGTAATTCAAAACAACAAGAAAAAAAATCCTACCCCCCCACACAGCGATGGGTGGGGTGTCCCCTCTCCTCCCCATGGCTCCCCGCTGGCCCTTCCCCTGCCGCCCCTCGTTTGCTGTTGTGCGTGGTGTTCGCGTCCCTGCATCCATAGTGTGGTGGTGTTCGTTGTCATCCCTTGTTGCTGTGAGCGCCTGCAATCCCCCATGCAAGCAGTTGCTCGCAGTGGTGGGAGCAGGTGCTGGGTTGGCACTGTCATTCCCTCATCCTCATCCTTGTTGTCCATGTGTCGCTGTCCCTGTTTCATCAGGGTCCCTGTCCTCGAGTCCTCCCTGTCCATGTTGTTGCCTGGTCCTGTCATCATAGTCCCTTCCTGTTATCGTCCCCCTCCTCCTAGCCCCCCTGGTTCATCATTGAGCACCCATGAACCTGCAAGCTGTGGCTCACATGCTGGGGTGCAGGCGCTGGGTTGTCCATCGCCATTGTGGGGACCTGGGCCCTGTTGTTGTTGTAGGCTAGTTATCCATTGTTGTGGTTGGGCATGGGGCCATCGCTGTAACATGTGTATAACCTAAAACTAATGAAAACAGTTAGTTGGTTGAAAGAAACATCATGAAACGTACCTAGGGTGCAAACAAATCACTTGGGCCCATTTTGGGTGCAATGGCTCATCTCAGGCTGCTGCTCTCAGTTGTCGTTTTCTGGTGTGATCACGCAGTGTGTTGAAGATGTTCTGTTTGGTCAGGCATCGAAATTCAACCAAGTTTGTCAGCATTTCTGTTTTTGGAAGGTCACCTGACATTTCAGGGGAGGGGTTGAGCTGGGCGAGCTGTACTTGATACACACATTGAAAAGCAAAGAACAACACACACTTGAGAAGTATGACACATTAATGGAAAGTGCGACACGGTTCACAAGTGAACGACAGATAGAGAATGAGTCTGACACACCCCCAAAAAGGAAATGCTGACAAACCTGGTTGACATTACCATTTCCACAACACCATCACTCAGTTCTAGTTCAGCATTCTTCATTTATTTTTTTAGTAACTAATTTTGTAGGTCAGGAAGCCTCAAACATCATAATTAAGTGTTTCTTTCAAACTTTTGGTTGTTATTCAGCTAACTACACCTTTTTTTGCTCTTTTTTAGGTTACAATTTTTTTGACAATGCCCTCCTCATGCAAATGAGATGCAAGGCTGCATATATGGTATCAGGGAACCCAGGGAAGTGGGATGACCACAAGGTAAACACCCCCTGCCACATTGCAACTCCCCTAACTGATGAAACATGAGACAGCACCCCCTGCACCCACACTACTGCTGCAAGCCCCTGCTTGCAGGGTGGACAATGGACAACAAACAGTGGGGTCAAGCTGACACCACAACAGCACCCCAAACTGCTGCCGTGAGCAACTGCTCATGGGGTGCACATGGGGTGCACGATGAGAACGAGAGGGGGAAACACACAACCCCCATGGCCGCTGCTTGCCACTGTTAGTGGGGTGGATTGCAGGTGGAAGGACAGGATGACAATGGCCAACTGCCACTGCAAGCACTGATCATGGGGAGTCATTGCCAGGGGAAGAAACAGGCACACCAACAACAACAACAACAATGGAGAGGGAGATGACAACAGAATGACAGGCGACAACCACCCCCAGCTGTGCGACAACTGAGGACGGCTGCCACCACCATCACTGCCACAGGATCCCAAACTGCCATTGTGAGCAACTATTCACAGGGTGAAAACGGGGTGCAGCAAGGCCAGGGATGGCAGGGAGAGGTAGCGGGCATGATGACAATGACAGGTACAGGGAAATGGCAACAAAGATGACAACTACAACGACGAGGGAACAACGGCGTCGATGCACCCAGGACGATGACAAGACCCCCTGCGTTTTGTGTGGGTGGGGTTTTTTTCGGTCTAACTAATATCGTTGCCCTACCCCCTCGCGTTTATGTGGGGTTCAGTTTTTATGTACATAATAGTGTAGTATATCTGAGTACATTTTAAATGCATACTAGATGAGTATCTGTATATTTAGTAAATTCAACCAATAATCATATTACTTTCGTAGTAATGTTTCATGGTAAAGTATACAAGTTATCAAAGTGATCGCTATCCGGACGAGACACATTGTCATGTTCAAAGACTGTTGCCCAGGGAAATTTATGTTCAAACATGAACTTCTCCACCCAGCTAATGATCTCATCGGATGGAATATGCAACCATTTGTCCTCGTCATTGCTGCGCCATCCTGGTGACACGATAACAATCTGCTTGACTTGAATTCTAGCAAATTTTGAATTCAAATGCCAACCAGCTAAACCCGCACGAATAGATGACAGACCCATCAGATTTTGCAGGGCTCAGATTGTAAAGACCAAGTCCTCAATACTGAGAACTCGGAACTCACCTTGAACATATCTAGTCGTAACTATGACTTTATTTTTCATCGAATATTCCGGGGCCCAGATTCTGTTCTGGTTTGATGGTGAACACCCTGTGGTTTCCCTTTGACTTACAAACAAAGTCTCAAGATCTCAAGAGTCATGCAAATGCAGGATTTGAGCGCTGTGGGTCAAGTGACCTTTCATTTGGTCTTGTTATGTGCACACAAAGGCTCAGCACTCAGCACTCAGCCCCAGTAAGAAACCCATGTATAGAGCATATTTGCAACTCGCTTCAAATTTCTGTAAATTCAGTTCATTTTCCTGATGCCTGGATTTGGTCATGTCACACACCAAAAAAGGAATGCCCTGGACAAAAACGGAACATTGACTTGCATCATACAGCCCTCCTCTGCCACATTGCCTCCCTGCTTCTCACATGCCATCCCACATCTCCATAACGGCCACTTCGATGACCACCACACCCTATCAACCTGATTCAAAAGCAACACTACCTAGACCCATGCTACAACAGCCTCATCTCTTGGAACAGCTAGACAACCACCCAGCACCCACCATTGCTACTGTAAGCAGGTGAGGGTGCTCATGCCCCAGTGGCACATGATGACAACAATGCCAGACAACCACCGCTATCACTGTGAGGCCCTCGTGGGGTGATTAGACAACAGAAGCACGAAGACCGGGAAACGCGTTGGACGAGAAGAGATGACAAAGGCGACACCAGGGTCCGACTACCAATGGTGACGAATGGCGGGATGGCACGAGGACAACGATGGTGCCCTAACACTACTATCCTATCCCCCTCGCAGGCTTTTTTCTCTTTCGATGCTATCCTTCACTTGCTCAGAATTTAGAAAGCGAAGCGGGAAGGGCCAATTTTTATTATTAGAATTTTTATTGTGAGTGATGTATATAATGCTGTCCCTCTCACATGAAGGGAGGTTAGTCAAATATGTTTTCTAGTACTCACCAACATGTTGTTGCCAGTGTCACTGTCAGTTAGATACGTACTCATTCCATGCTCAATATAGTGGTCAATGATCTCATCATCACACCTGTCAGAATTTGTCACAGTGACACTACCCATTCAAGCCAATCCAAATTTTGGTTAGATGTCAAATTTTTGATCAAATCATTGATTTGGGTGGGTGCGAATATGCTCTATTATCTAACATTATTATATATTCTCTCACATTAAAATCATTATCTCATATTAATAGCTATTAACCAGCTATTCTCCTTGAGATATATACATCAATTTTGACTTACTCTTCTGACTTTGTGACTTTGGGTTTCTTGATCATCAATATCGATCCCACTGAAAGTCAACTGAAACTCGATTTCTTCCTATTTGGTCGCATTTATCCGAACCTTGAGAAAGTCATCATGTCTCTCCCTTGTCCAGCTTGTCACTATTCCAAGTCTCCCCACCCTCTTCTCATACCCTCATGGGCTGTCTTCAAGTTGATAAAATGACACACAAGCACAGCCATGCTTCTCCGATTCAAGTTCTCCAAGGGTGCGATTTTAGGCAGAAAGTGTAGTGCTTATGACTGGGAATGAAGCATGGTATGTCGTTATCTATCTGTAGAGTCAGTCTAACCTTTCCTCGCCTTCCAGTGAGTAACTGGTGGTTTCTCAGTCATACGCCACTTCTCTGAGTGAGGGTAGTGCATATAGCTGGCAGTAAAGTGAATTGCGTACATCACACTATCGATCCATGACATTGATCTAATGTGGCATTCCAGCACTCCAGGTGGAACACGACACTATCGCTGCCATGCTTATGGTATGTCACACAATCATGCATTGTTCACGTATTTTAACAACTACCTTAGGTTCTTGCACTGCCAGCACTATCATTTTCCTTACTACCAGGGCCTCCCATTTGCATAACGTGCAGGTATCTATACCTTTGCATCAGACTTCCCTTAGCCATTTCTGATTCACAAGGGTTTCATTCATGAGGTTCTCAGGCATTCATGCAGATTTGGACATGTATTGCGGATGGTGCTATGCTATCTCGAGGCTTAGGGTGTCTTGATGTACATTGCAGAATAAGTACTCCTTGACCTAACAAAAGACAAACCCCTATTATAACAAAATTGCTAGAATAGACTAGGCCTAAGGTTGCATGCAGTAGCTAACCCATTAATCCATATCTGTGTAACACTGTTATCATCTCCTAATCCTGCCCACAAGGACACTGCATTGTCAATGCTTTGAATTTCTACAGATGTCAGTGGAGCCTCAGGAGCATTTACCTCCACCTCATTCAAGTTGGGTGGTGGACCTGATCTCCCTAGCCAGGTGTCTGGCTGCTCTTGGATATCATTGTTATGTCTTTGGGACTGCAGTATATTCTCATCTCTGAGAGCCTCCCAATCAACTCCAAAGACCTCTAATTCTTCTTGATTCATATCATCATCTCCTGGCAGCGCATCTCCTCTAACACCATGCACCAGCATGTCAAATCCAAACATGTCTGAAGGGGATCTGTTTGGTCCATCCCTGATTGTGATCTTGTGCTCATTCCATGATTGAGCAAAAAAAGACAGAATAGAGTTGATTGTGGGCAAGAAAAGATGTTGGAGAAGCCACATGTGGTGGAGATTGTTAATATCAAGGCCAAAGCTCATCTCCAGCCTCACAAAATGATTGGCCCATGTTGCTCCAACCTGGGCAGTCACATCTACCCACAGCCTTTCAATCCTCACATTATGAACACTCCTGCATTTGATTTCAGAACAAGAACTCCATCTGAAAAGATCACTAACCTTCCCCAGATATAGGAACCTCTCAATATGCCTCTGAATTCTTCCATCCATGCAGCAACCAACAAATTCTCTAAACCATGATCTCCACGGAGACATGATGGTATACCATAAACTCCACATGCATCCAGAAAAAGCTGCAAGACAGTAGACCCAGAGTTATTGTTGCTAGCTTGCAACCCAGTGACCAGTCTTGAGTAACCATCAATGAAACCATGGATCACAATGCCCCAGCGGATAAGACCTAGAATATGTCACTGAATTAAACTGGTTCATTGATCTATTATTTGAGCTTACCATGTTGCCCATCATGATGCCACAGTGAGTTGGGCCCTGGAACACCATAAACTCAGCAGTGTATGCGTATGTGATCAAAGACATGGTGCACTGGATCAATGTGAAGAAGTGATGCCCTTATTCTTTCTCTGGGCACCTGATGACCCAACCATCATAACATACCATCTAACATGGTTATGCCCGCTCTTCTGAAGTGCATCTTCAGCTGCAAGAGCAAATTATCCAACTGCTCATCTGTCATGGTTAAGATTGTGGCTGTGGAAGATGTAGGATGCCCTGCAGCTGGCAGAGAGTCTGTTACTTCCACTGGCAGGTCAAGAGGGAGTGGAAGTTCAGGCTCAAGTATATCATCCTCCTCTGACACCAGTACAGAGTCAGATGATTCCAGAGATGCAGAGCCCTCTGGTAAAAATGGGTCACTGCCAGGCTCAGCCAGACCATGATTTAGCATTGCCTGTCATAGTGTAGTCCTGCCCACCCTCAAAAAATTGGCAATTCCAGAGGTGGTGCACTGGATCATAGCCCATTGAAGAAATGTAGGGTCAAAGACCAATCTGGGTCTGCCTCTTCTGCCTGTCCTCAAAACACCAACCACAGAGGGACTGCCATGATGAGATTGACCAAGGCTGATCTCATACTGAGTTCTGATATCACCTCTCATGACAGCCAGGTTTTGCATTAATATTTGATGCTCAGTTTCAGGAAAGATAGCCTGATACTGAGTTTATTCAGTGATTAAATATGATTGAAATGACTTATATCTCACCTCCTGAGCCAAGTTGTAATATTCATCAAGATCATCACCTACCTTGCCAGAATCACAGGATCTGCACTTGATTGAACTGCATGAGTAATGACACCCTCAAAGTGCTGATACTGTGCTCTGAAAGCATTTAGTAAGTCACTTCTGTACATACCACTGTGGTCTTCCATCACAACAGGACTTGTTGGAAGAAGAAGGAAGAGAGTTATGATGTTGCTTATCTGATATAATTATCTGGCCATGAGTGACGGAGTAACGTGAGCTGTGAACATGTGACTTGAGGCACTTGTCAACAACTTTGCTGCGGATTCAAACAAATTTGATGGGACCATTGCTCAAGCAAGATGGTAAGCATCCCTTTTTTTATCTGTTTTTTGACTGACTGGTCTCTGTTGCAGATGAAGTTGTCAGCTGTATGACAGTTGTTCTGAAAAGGTCCAACATTGGTTACATCTCAAATGTTCTATAGTTTGTGCATTCCAAGGAACTTTGTGGGAGCAAGAGGTTTGGTAAAGTCAGTTATGATTGGGTCTCTTTTTGTTCTCCTCCAATGCACGCTGGCACTTGGCAACTTCATGGCTGACACATTGTTGACGCAAATCCTTAACCTAGATCACAAAGTCCCTGCCATTGTACAGATTGCAACAACATGTGTACCAGATTTTGATGAGCATGTTCAATGCCCAGCCCATGGGTTTTGATGCTTATGCTCTCTTGGCACTGTAAACGTGACGCTTCAAGATATCCCAGAAGCGCTTCACCCAACCCAAGAACTGCTAGCATGCAATCCACAGGCGGACAACCACATTGCGATCCATTTTGCTGAGTCTTTCCAGCCCATGGGCGTGGACCTCCCCTCCCATTTCAACCTCATCTTTTACCCGATGGAAGAGCCAAGCCCTCTTCCCATATTGCACTCAGCCTTGTCAATGCCATCTGAATCCAGCCTCAGTCCTTTGGATTCAGCAAGTGCCATCCAATCCCGAGGTGCTTCCCCACAAGTGGTTGGACTGCTTCAACCATTGTCCCATGAACCCTCTCCACTCCAGAGTTCCTCACCACTCATCGATCAACTGCAGCATGCTCACAACCCTTCCTCATCCCATGGTCCCATGGGCATTCCTATGGCACCCCTTCTCCAGCTGATGCACAACCCTGTATCTGGATCCTCCCATGCTGTGGCCCCGCACATCCTTTCACCTGGCCCCTCCCCGGAACCACTACCACCAGCTCCATCTCCACCTGTGACAACCCGCATGTCTCTTAGTAGTTCAACAGATGGTTTGTAAATTTGCAGAGATGGTGGAGCCGAGGTGTTCCTGTTCAATCTCTGGGGTCATCAACCTTCAGAGAGTCTGGCCACACCCGCATCACCTTCAATTGTCCAGCTTTTGCTGGGCCTTCATACCATCCCACCAGAGCAGAGTGAAGCCACAATATTCAACTGGTGCTTTAAAGGGCTGTACCTCAAAGTCCGGAATTTCAATGCTATGCACCTTACCCTTGAACACATGGGGTTTTCCCTCCCATTTCAAGTGGCTGCTGATTCCTCAGTCAAAATTTCAAGCACTTCAATAACCACTACAGTAACTGCCTCTGAAGTTCTAAAATACTTTCAATGGGCGCCCCATTCATTTGAGCATAAGGCTACATGGTACGCAGGGGCCGAAGCGATGTTGGAGCTTAGGTGGAATTTTGAAAAAACTTTCCCTGGTGAGTACTTTCCGTGCTTCTTTGCATAAAATTCCACATTGCTCAAGTCTACCATAGTGCCAGGCACTCCCATACATGCACATTACATGCTCTGGCAGGGAATATATTTTTTGTGGGGGCTGTCTGGTTCTATTCTGACAGGTACTGCACCCAACCCACATTCTTTGGATGAAGGGGAGTGGCAAGCAACCACAATCCGCCAGCAAGATGTTCAAGGTGCTAAAAAGGCTTTAAGTAACTACCTTATCAACTAGTGATTGCTCATACACAGAATATATTGCAATTTCAGGCATATACGCGAATGTCTTTGTCCAGTTCAGTGCACAAATTCAACAATATCAGGCTGTTATGTGGCAGATTTCCAGCATCGATAGCATTGATATATGTGCATTGCACAGATATGCTACCCTACTGACTTTCAGGTTATAACTCTACTAGAATCAATACATCTTCGACCTTTGAATGCCCGTTTACTCATTCTGCACCACCATCTTCCTCAAACAATGCCAGGGCCCCTTCTAACATGCCTGGCCAGAGATACACACCCCCTCGCCCCATAGTGGGCCGAAACAAACAGGTTTCTTCAGAGGATCTTGCCTGTCATGCTACTACTGGCCTTCCAACACCTTGCCCCTCATTGGACAGTTCTGACGACTTGCAACCCCTACTACCATCATCTTGTGCGCCCTCTGATCCTCCTGATCCTGCCGTAGATGCCCTTCCTACGCCTCGGCCCTCATTAGAAGCTGTCAATGCAGTCTGTCCCCTCTCCTTGGATGAAGTCTTATCTAAGCTGAAACCACTCCTGGATGGGGTGGATGGGGTGACTGGGATTGCTGGAAACCATGAGATATCTATTGAAGGTGTCTCGTCAAAGATTGTAGATGAGTTACGGGCAAAGTCTAGAGTGCTGGGTTGGGACAACCTTAGGTACGTCAGGTTTCTCTGGTTTGTGGCAAATCTGATAACAACATAAAAGGATTGATTTCTTGCATGAAAAGCTGATCGTGCATTACCCATCTTTCAGACATGAAATCATGTCAACCCTCTTCTTCAGCATCAACACCAAAGACTCCAAAGGTCTCTCTTTGTTTGCTGTTGACACAGGTGCTGTTTGCCTGGGAGGCTCTGCAGATGTTGATTTGGAAGATGGTATCAAGAGTCCTGATTTCAGCCTGTATGAGGATAATCCCATGAAGCAGCCCATCACACAAGGATGGCCAACAGTGGTATGGGAAGTTGCCTATAGTGAGACTGAGGCGAAACTTGCATACGATCTCGGGAGGTTTGTTGCCTGCTCCCTTGGCAGGGTGCAATTTGCAATTGGTGTGAAGAACAAGCGTAATCATACTGTAGTGGGACAATCATGGAATGTGAAAAAGGTGACATGCACTTTCTGGGAAGTAGACTATGTTGAAACCTTTGCAACATTGGAAGAGCCAGGCTCACAACCATTGAATTATCTTACGAGATGTGATGGTTATGTCGGTAACCATGCCACACCTCCTGCTACTAGATTTTCATGTGTATCTGAATTTGATGGGAAATATGTAAAATTGGTAGTTTCCCAACATGCTCTTTACACAGCAAGTGCCTTTTGTCAAGAACTCCTCTGACCACTAATATCTATGATTGTGGCATAGATTTTTCCTGAGGAACCTAATGGGCCCACATCAATGGACATTCTGAATCGACACCTCTACCGTACTTCTAAGCCTGAGGATCAAGACCAGCCTGCGATAACCATTCCATTTTCAACACTTCTACAGGTAATCAATGTCCACCAGAAACAACAGCGCTACTCGGAAATTGGCCGTGATGTCAAGAAGCGTGGGTTTGACAGAGAGGGCTCATATGACAGAGAGAATAAAGAAGATATTGCTGGTGAGATTGAATGCTTGAAAAGGCCTCATAATGAAAATACCTAGTTTTGAAGATGTCTTTCAATTTCCTTTTTTCGTGCTGTGTATTCTGTCTCCTTGAATTGTATGCATGGATCTTCTTGTAGACTCACAGGGTGATTTGGAAAACACCATTGATTATGAAGTACTGGAAAACGACAAGGAAAGTACTTTAGCGAGGTGAAACATATCTAGCAGATTAAAGTATCTCTAACTACGAAATATTGGGTATCATCCCGAAACAGGATAGAGCATGGAATAAGGATATCATCCAGAATCAGGATAGAAAGGGGCGAACTGTCAAAACAAGGAGGGACAGGATAGTGGGTCTTCAAAGAATTGAATGGGAGCCAATCGCATTGATGCATTCGCAGAGTAGCCAATGGTGAACTGCAGCATGAAAAGAGGAGGGCTCCACGTCACCTGAATATCGGTGACATGCCAGCTTCACTAGCCATGACAATGGGAGCCTTGCTTCTTTGAGGCAGGTCCTAAAGCAGATCTTTCCGTTTTCCAACATAGTAGGTCGGTCGCGCTCCCCCAGGCAATAGAGATAATTGTAATTGGAAATGAGCATGATCTAACACAATCTTCAGTTCCTGTTATGACGGAGTACCTGATGGGCGACTTACACTTATCCCAGCATCATTTGTATTGATTGAGACGCTTCCAGTAGCAGCCCATGCCAATATTTTCGAGCAGAAAGATACTGGGCCAATATCAGATAGATTTACAAGATTTGCTGTGAAATGAGGCTTAGCGTCCTCAAAGAGTGTGGGGCAGGGCATGCCAGTTTTGTGAAGGAATTGTTGCACAATGGAGGAGAACGTCATCGAGGAATCGGGCACTGCAGCTGCAAGTTGGTGCACTACATCACTAGACAATGTCCTTATCTGAAGATAGGGAAGGAGGTCACTGGGGGAGGTTATATTTGAAGCCCAAAGCATGCTAATGAGAATCTCGGTACCTCCTTCAATGTGTTTGATGAACTAGTGGATTGTATAAATAAAGAACAAAATGCAAAACAATGTTCAGACACCTACATTGGGAAAATGAAACCCATTATGACAAGGCAAGTAAAAACCATGTAGGAAGGACTGGATGTCAGGATGGTCTGGCGGTGCAGGACCAACAATAGCTTGGTAAAGCATCTCACATGCTAGAGAGTGGTGTATAGCCTCGTCTCGGAAGGTAAGCAAAGAAATCTAGACACAAATTAGCATAAGTAAAAATGTTGCAAAGCGTTGTGATACCGGGGTGTCATGGTAGGTCAAAAAATGGCCTGAAAATGATTCAATATTGCCATCAGGTCTGGCATCTATCCAGTCCTGTATCAACCTCCCTAGGTCAGGGTACCAGTTTCCCAGAAGATTACAGGAGATCGAGTTTAGATCCAAGTCATGAATAAAATAGTGCAAGAGGACAGGCGATAGAGGGTTCGGAGGGATGCCATAGAGGAGTAATAAAGCTGTCAATGCACCAAGGACACTGAGCTTGATGGAACACTGTGAGGAGGATGGCTGTTGGCGCTGCAAGCCAAGCGTGACAAGCGAGGAGTGATGGTCTTGGCGCTGCAGGAACCACATCGTTGAATTGTCCTGGTATTCTTGAAATGCGATTTGAAGGGCTTTGTGCTCAACACCTTCTCCAAATGACTGGATCCTATCTCTACCAATAACACTCTGCTGTACACTAGGAGATTATGATCATTAGATGGAGGCGATGCGTGCTAATGCATTCATCGACTCACATATCAAACTCCCTCTGTGGCAAAAGGACTGAAGTAAAATCCCCTCTTTTTACAGCTTCACCCAGTGTATTTAAAAATGCCTGTGCCAGCGCACGGACATCTGACCCGCAGATCTCAAGCTTCTCAACATTGGACCCTACAGTAGCTTCCCTGAATGCCGTTGATTTCATGTCTGCCAAAGGGATGGTTTTGCTTTTCAAGAAGACAGGCACCGCCCATTGGTGCACCCATAGAACCTCTGGAATAGAGGCTGTTTGAACAAGTGCTTGCAGTGATTGTTGCAGTGGTTGTTGCAGTTGTTGTTGAGATGGCCCAGAAATTGGTGGAGCCAATGGCTGTGGGACAGAATGATCACTTTGTGATGGTGGAGGGGTATGGTCATGCATGGTAGATGGCCGACAGTGGGGGTGAGAAGCCGCACAGGTACGAGCTCAAAGGAATCCTCTTCTAGGACTGCTGGGAGTCTGTGTATCCTGCATCAGGGTGGCACTTGACCATAACATTGGGTGATGGGCACTTACATTAACAATGTCCCATAGACTTGTGGTTGGTAAAATATCTTCCATATCACTATCCGGTTCTGATTGTGATTCTGCGCAGGATGTATCGGTTTCGGCATCTTGATTGGATGGGTACAGATCCCCAGGGAATTGATGATATACTCTCTTTGAAATACAATTATGGACACGTGGAAGGTCAGTATCAAATGAGGTTATTGCAGTCAGTGGGTGTTCACGTACAACTAAGACAGGTTCAGTTAGCCAACAAATGGATAGGGAAAAGGAACATGTACTGAGATGAATAACGAAATGAGCATCTTCAATGCCATTTCCTGCTGCCGCCAGGGTATATCTATTACGGGCCTCAAACATCTTCTGGAGGGTGAGGGTAGGATCCATGGGTATGCATCGAAGTTTGATTTCACTGTCACTAGCTGCTCGGCCTCGGTCTCTGAAGATCATCAGGAGCAGTGGTAATGCTTTGTGGTCAAGGATATTGGGAGAGTAATGCTCAACAAAGCTATAGCGCATCCTGGAACGTTTCATGTCTTCTATGACCTGTCAGACTAGATCCGTTGCAAGTGTAGTAGAAGGAATGTCATGGGAATAAAGAAGAGAAAAATGCTCTAGCATGGCATTGAATGAATCTTTATGGAACCGATAATATGTGAGGTTTTCCATCACAATTGGCTGTCCATATCAGTTAGATCAAATTCAGATGATGTTAACGATGCAGTCAGTCACCTGCAGGGATAAACCTTGACTTTGATTCTCATCATGCCTTCACTGGAGAGGACAGAGTTGATTGAGAATGCTGGGGTGAGAGTGGGTGGCGCCATGGCTGGTCCATGCCATGGGCGATGGGCTGTGCATTGTGGAAGGGAAACACACCTGGGTAGATTGGTGGCTGCTGCAGCCAGCCATTGTCGATTGGCAAAGCTTGTGTTGAGACCGCCAAGATTCTCAATCCCGCCAGTGATTCTTGATGAAGGCGATGGGTGGCCCTGAGAGCCCAGGAGGGCTGAATGGTAGGGGGTGATTGCAGGAGAAAGGGATGGATGGCCCTGATGTGGTGGCAACATGGAATGTGGACTGGAACGAGCTTGAAGTGTGTCATGGTGCAAGACCGATAGTGGAGGAAGGGAAGTAGGCAGTGGTGGGTACAATGGAGGCATTTGCACAGTTGCAGGAGATGTCAATTGGACTGGTGGGACAGGCAAAGGGACAGGCATAGAGGGGCCTACCTGTGGTCGCAAGGTTCCGAGTTGGTCAAGAAAAGAGCACAATATGTCTGTTTCTTGCAATGTCAATGGAACATCTGATGGTTCCATTTCAACAGCAACACTGATTTGCAGGAAGTGAGAGAAACAAGAATTAAAGAATGGTGGTAAAAGCAACTAAAGGAGTGACCAAGGGTGAGACAAGGAAAAGAAACAGATATTGGCAAACCCACAAACAGAAGAGGAATATATATGTGAAGCAATACCACCAGTCCACCATTGGTTTTTGACGAGACCATGCACCACGAGTGTTGAAGTGAAGTAGAAGCAAAGTGGTCAGTGACAAACCGGTGGTACAACATTTAAACCAGGGTGCGCAGAACCAGACCACAAACTTGAACGTTTAGCTGACTTTTGAATGGAGTTCCATCTTATTACTTAATCACATAATCACTTGACCTGAGACCAGGATGCTGCACCTTGCACATGACAACAGGGTTCTCATCACTACCTTTTTACAATGAAAAATAATGTCATACATAACAGGGGAGGGTTTCATCAATAAGCAGTGAAGTCTGGGGTGATCAGCCACAGAGTATCAGAGCATAAGGACAAAAGCAGAGGTTCTTCAGATAGTTTCTGTACTCAAATATGTGGCGAAAGCATGACCAGTAGTTATGGTTTCGTCACAAGTTCAATTTGGACAGGAGGGACGTGATAAAATAAAACTGGATTCTGAAGAGTAGACTACAAGTATGTAGAGTTTTTATACTGTAGGATAAATAGGGGTTCATAATTGGTTCGTAAGTTAAATATAAAACAGGGGTGAAGGCAGTATCGTAGTAGCCAAAGAGATAGTGGGCAAGGGGGCCCAGGGATGAAATAAATAGGAAAGGGTGACAACTTACAAGATAAATAGGAAACACTGTCCATTTGCAGTTGGTTAGCCTAGGTTGCGTTCATCACAATAACGCTCCTCTTACACAATGACATTTACTAGCATTATGTAATGGGTCCTTTTTAAACAGAACTCAGAGAGTCGGACATGCCATGCAAAGCGACGGCCCGCTAGCACAAGTTTATATATCATCCTGCCAGCATCTGGTGTAAAGAGTTCCACATGCTTATGGATCATCGAAATGGCCGTTGTGTGCTGAGCCACTAGAATTTGACTAAAATCTGGTCACATTTGCGATTGTCATGCCAACTTCCCAAGGATAAATTCAATCACACTCCATCCCATTCTGCAGCTGGTCTCACTTCTCTTGAACTTCACTCCATTCTACTTGCCTAACCAGACAACAAAACTACATCTCACCAATGGTTATTTCACTGCATGTTTCATATTCTGACTTTTCTCATAGGGATCTGGTTCACTACCAGTTCCATAGCATTGCCTGCACCCTCTTCTTTGGCAATTAGGACCACACCAGGGGTGCCAGACTTGCAGCAGTGAGTTGACCATTATTCTTGCCTTTTTTCTTTCTCATCTTGTAACAAAGACTTGTAGAGAGCTACATCCTTCAGGGAGGAAGACCCTCTCACACAGATCAAATCCTCCCTCTTGACTGGGAATGTTGGGTAGAAAGGCTTGAGTGTGCCGGCTTTATCGACAAGAATGGTGTATTGGTGGACCCAATGACCAGTCTGCCCCTCCATGAACAGAAGACACCAAAGTATGTAGCACTATTCACTTCTTCCATTGTGTCATACTGACTCTGGATCAATGTAAAGCTTTTCAGCCAATGATATGTATATTGGAGAGCTATGTCTTTTCAAGAAAAAGGATCCGAGTCGCTCTATGGCAGGTTGGTATAAAAGTCCTGAGGATGAATGGAAGAGACCCGCTATCAGGAAAGCATTACACGAGATGTATCAGGACTATGCCACAAGATTCAATGATGAGTGGAAGGCATGGCATGCTCCGAGTCAGGTGCGCCGCGTCGACACACATCAAATCTCAGGCACCTCAACTGCTGCGGCCTTACACCAACCATTTGCAGGGGTAGTCAGTTTTTTTGAATTATTTCTCTATTTTTTGAACTATTGACGAATTCGATTTGTAGTGTGATTGATGCGCTGGGCTCAGGACCCAACTGGCATGTATTGTCGAGGAGGGGGCCCTGAAGTGCACAAGTGCACTCAAACAAAGCAGGGGTGCAATTGGGGTGGTGTTTCGAGCAAGGGGGGTTGGAAGAGCGACAACGTTAGGGGAACGGTCTTATCCCAACCATCCGCAGGGGCAGTCAGTTTTTTTGAACTATTTCTCTGTTTTTTGAACTATTGACGAATTCGATTTGTAGTGTGATCAATGCACTGAGCTCAAGTACCAACTGGCATGTATTGTTGAGGAGGAGGCCTCGAAGTGCACAAGGTGCACTCAAACAGCATGGGGGTGCTATTGGGGTGGTGTTTTGAGGAGGGGGGGTCGGAAGAGAAACAAGGATGGGGGAACAGTCTTATCCCAACCATTCATGGGGGCAGTCAGTTTTTTTGAATTATTTCTCTATTTTTTGAACTATTGACAAATTCGAGTTGTAGTGTGATCAATGCGCTAGGTTCAGGACCCAACCGGCATGTATTGTCGAGGAGGGGGCCCAGAAGTGCACAAGGTGCACTCAAACAAAGCAGGGGTGCTATTGGAGTGGTGTTTCGAGGACAGGGCATCGGAAGGGCCAGAAGGGCAAGAGGAACAAGGTTGGGGGAATGACAAGTGGTTTGTAGTGTACACTAACCTATTTTTCAGATTGTGAAGTGCCTTCAATCAATATGGAGAGAATACTGAAAATGTAGGTTTCATGAGTTTCTGCATGAATGAGGCATTCAAAAATCAGGTTTTTCTGACAGTTAGTCTTGGAACATGTCCCAGTAAGTCAGAAAAATGGTTTTGTGATTTTTACTCTCTTACATAAGTTCTGAAGGAGCTGATCATGAAATTATGACAACTGGAAGTTGTATCTTGAGCATTACACATGCAAAATTTGTGATTTTGACTGTTCCCCAGTCCCTCAGCCGATCAAAGTTGGGAACATAAGTATCTCAATTTTTTGTGGCCAGAGTCCAGTGCAATGGCCAGTACTATCTCGATGTCAAATGTGCATGTGACGGTTCTGAACCGTCATGTGCATTAAGATGCATATGACAGTTCTGAATAAATTTATTGTCGACAACATTACTTTTGATGTGAGATAGACATCATGTGTAGCCACTTTGGAAAACTTAGGGTTATGTATAGTGCTGTGCATTTAGTCACCACTACTTTTGTACAATGTCTTACATCAATAGTAACATTGTTGACAATAAATTTATTCAATGCATGTGATGGTTCAAAACCATCATAGTACATCAGTTGGTCAAATGGCCAATTTTGATCATCCAAATAAATTCCAAATGATATTGAGTACTGACCTGGAACTTGAAGACAATTACAATTCAGCTCAGTGTGGTTACTTCACTATTACCTCCATAGTCTCTGTCCCCATCCACCTGCTCTTTGACCTTAGTTACTGTGGAGCACTCACTGCATGCAACCCTCCTCCCTGCTCTTTCATACTCCTGCCTACTGTATCGCCCACCTTAGTAGCATGTGCCTGTAGATCTATCTCTCTCACCTCATCCCATCTGAAATCCCAGTCCTGTAGTAGAAGCAGAGGTGCAACCCTTCGGGAAAGTGGGTGTAGGCAAAGACCGATCCATCCAGTAAGTGCAGTGTTCTGCCCAACTCTGTCCGTGACCCACCCTTGGCCAGTAATGGTTGAGCTCCAACATGCCTGTACTATACCCACCTTTATAGTTGTCAGGTCATGACCATTTGTGATAGCTTTGCTTAGTGTCATAGCTTAGTGTAACATATTATAACATAGCATATCATAGTGTAACCAAGTGTAGTTGTATCTTGATCTTTACATATCCAATATTCATAATTCCAACTGCTCTTGGGTCCCTCAGATTTACTAAGGTTTGCATCATAGGTATTTCCAATTCTGGTGGCTGGAGTCCAGTGCAATACCCTGTACCATGCAGCCACCAACTGTGCACATGATGGTTCTGAACCATCATGTGTGTTGTAAGTATTAGCATCATAGCTTAGTGTAACATAGTTGGAAGGTTGGAGGTTAGGTATCCTGAATGAGTCAGAATGGTGAGACAAGAGTTACAAAGTGGGAATGTACTCCCAATGGGCACTATAAAACCTACTATATCTTTGTTGCATGGAAAAGTGGGAACAAAGGTATCTAATTAAAAGGTGAAAGATATATGTGAAAAGATGGAAAGGCTGACCCTGTGTTTTAATAGGGCTGCATTGGGCCTAGCCATTGTAACTGCTGGTGAGTCTATGTTTGGAAAAGGTGATGTGTCGAGGAGTACAGTGACACATTATTGTGTTGGGGAGCTGTCATAGTATTTCATGTCCTGCACCAGGAATGGGTCAAGTTATTCCAGGACCAGAAACAGTCCAGCATGTGTATGTACATGTCCCAGTGCCAGAAAGAGTTGAGTGAGCCTGGGTTGAGAAGAGCTGATGATGAGTAGTATAGCAGAGATTGTGACTTATCATTGCTGAAATCTCATGGAATTTTTCAGAATGGAAGTTTAGAGAGGGCTCATTTTGCCTAGTGAGCCATACAGGCCTTTATGGCCTTCCACTGGACAAACAAACAATAGATAGATACTGGAAGGCACTCATTGTAGAAATCCAGAGCCAAGGAGAAAAGGAAATCCCCCCTCTAATGGAGTAAGCAGTGAAAATGTCTAGAAGATACTGGATCACCTCATATTATTTCAGGAACACTATTTAAAAGTGCAATGGTTTTACTCTAAAGATGACATTAAGCAGGTCAGCCCTAAGGGTATTGACATATTAGATAGGTAATATATCATGGAATTCAGCTCATGAGATTCTACTGATATGGGTTCAGGCACTTAAAAAATGGAGCTCAACAAGATCTTTATGCCTCAAACCATGAATCTATAATCAGCTCTGAAGGGATTGCAGGTGGGCTAGTTCTTTACCCCAGAACAATTTGGACTGAAATACCTTTATAGCCTACCTACACAAGTGTGAAATTATAATACTCAACAATATACATCTTGACCACCCCCCAATTGTCACATATTTCTCCTGATATGAGTTGTCAGATATAAAATCTCTCTGGCTTATAATTGACATTACTTGGAAAAAATTTCTGGAACCACAAGGATCAGTGTCTTCAAGTACGTTGTTTCTGTAAAAGTTGGACTACTTACATTCACTGAATGGTATGAAAGGGGTTATCCAGACATTGCAGTCTAGAGACATGCATGGCACTGTGGAACCCTGATATAAAAGAGCATAGATTTTGTTGGGAATGCAAAAGTTGGTTCCACACCACATGTCTCCCTAATGATGACATCACCACATAATCAGAACATCTGGAAGTCATATTCACAAAGAATTCTGATGTTCCAAGATGCATCCTTCAGAAAGTCAAAAACACTTGCCCTAAAGTCACTAGCATCACATGACTGGGAGAGTGAAGAATTGTGTCCCTACAGTAACATTACACATTGGTGAGGTATGTTTGCAATTTCAATATTAAGTGCTTGGCTGGATGTCAGTTATCAAAATCTTATCCTGAAGAATTCCTTACTGCCTCCTTCTACTTGGACCTATGGTAGGTTTCTCATTGATCCTTCTTTTGTTTGTCTGTTTTCTTCTCCTTGTTTATCTGTGCTTCATCTTTGTTGTGGGGGGTACTCAAGACATCTCTGGATTTGACCCTTCTCGATCATCCACTGACATCTTCATCATCACCAATGACCTCTCAAGTTGTTTGTTCTGTAAATCATCCAACTCCTGGGCCATATATGTCACTGCATTTGAACAATGCACAGTTTCAGATTGTAGCAAGATAAAAAGGTAAAGGTGGCAGAGCTGTCATCAGGGGAATCCTTCATGGAACATAATCTGGATACTGCATTATATGTTGGATGTGGAAAAATAAATGGGAACCAAACACCCCAGGTCATCAATAGTTCATCCATTGCAAGTCAAAACAGGATTGGTTTGTGCACCATGCCATTGGCTGGATTCAGCTGAAAGAACAGTTCCAGTTTGAAAAATACCAATACTGCTGGAAATGTGGTCTTCCACAGAATGAATTCATTTCTATCACTCATCCAGTTTTCAAGCCAGGTGTCAAGTTGTTTTGTGCCTTTGATGACTTGACACCTTTATTGATATTGTACATCATCAATACAGAGGATATCTGGGCAAAAGCCTGCTCTGTTTTCTCAGGACTCAAAAGTAACATCTTGATGAGATAACAAAGTGGCTGACAAAGGAGGACAAGCCCCATTTATTTTAAAATGGATGGGAATTGGTTATTTGGTGTTGGATTACATACAAAAAAGAATTTAATGGATAAGTAGAATTAATAATGAGCTTGGTATATTAACCCAATTACAGTGTGAATAGTTTCCTGTTCATTCTAAGTAATGACTGATATTATATCATAATCTGCAACCCCCCCCTACTGTCACACATTTTCCTGCACAGCATGGTGAGAACTGACATGGCCAATACACCTATTACTAGAAGACAGCACCTCAACAACTTATTAACATTACATAGACAAGCTAGAGAAATTATTCATTCAAAGAATAATAATTACATAGATAGGCTGGACAGGGCCAGCACCAACATACAGGGTGGGTGGGGTGAGAAACATGTAACCCAAGGACATAACATGACAGACTGTTGAATAGTCCACTCCCCAAGCAATCAAAAATTGAGAAAGGTGTTAAGGCACAGCAGGGTCATACAAGGAAGAACCCTGGTAACATGGCCAAAGCAATGAAACCTCTATACCCACTGAGGCGGTCCAACTGTGCCAAAATCCCATTTCCCAATCCTCAATGCAAGGTTCAGAAGCATCCAGTCATCTGCCATGAAGCACGAGGGCATTCATGGAAACCCAAGCCACACATCTGTTTCCAGGGTGGGTTACAAATAAAAATGATTGATTGCCATGTAAAACATGTAGAGGTACACTAAGTAAATATACAAATGTAGGGAGGAACAACCAGAGAGGGGGTAACAACCAGAGAAGGGGTAACAACCAGAGAAGGGGGAACAACCAGAGAGGGGGGAACAACTAGAGAAGGGGGAACAACTAGAGAGGGGGACACAACTAGAGAGGGGGGAACCACTAGAGAGGGGGGAACAACCAGAGAGGGGGAACAACCAGAGAGGGGGACACAACTAGAGAGGGGGGAACAACTAGAGAGGGGGGAACAACTAGAGAGGGGGAACAACTAGAGAGGGGGAAACAACCAGGGCAACTAGAGAGGGGGGCACAACCAGAGGGGGCAAAGCAACTAGAGAGGGGAGAACAACCATAGAAGGGGGAACAACCAGAGAAGGGGGAACAACTAGAGACATGCTCAACATACAAACTGGAGAAGGATAATTCAAAGCTGAATCTGGTGTGACATTTGGTGCAACAGGAGAGGGACCTAAGGATATTATATGAATGGATTTCAACAATCAGAGGAAACAGTGAGCACACATACCAGGTATTGGTACTTCACACTGTTTACCATGCCACTTTGATTGGGCTGCAAGTGTTCTAGCCTTTGTTGCAGTCGCAAGAAGTGGATCTGAAGATAAGCTGGGCATATTCCTAGCTGTGCTCTTGCAAGCACTATGGAATTGTAGTGCAACTAACAATAGACTAGTCCAAAAAGAGCCAGAGCCAAAGACCAAGCCAAGAGTCCAAGACAGGTGTTGAACCTGTGTCCCCTGCTATTCCATGGCATGTATGTCTATACAACCACTAGTTGTCCCTATGAGCTGCCATGTAGTGCAAACAGAATAGGTGAGTAGATAAAAATCCTGACTTGTAGGACGAGGTATTGATTTTGAGATCTGCATTGTTGATTTTCATCTATGTCCTTGACCTCCAACACCCATGGTTGCAACTTTGGTGTGGGATTAGCATTTCAGCAGTGCAGCAGCGAGTAAGCTCAGGGTCCAACCCAGCCTCCAGTTTGTCAGGCAGTGCAGTGTCCAAGAAGAATGAGGGAGTATTTGCAATGATAGCATTAGGCTATTGAACATAAGAGAACCAGTCCCAGAATGGTTCATTTGACTTCATGGCAGCACAGAGAATGCGACAATGGATGATGGGAACCCAATCTGGGTCTAAGTAGTTGCTGTGTAGTTCTGACATGAAGTCAGCAAAAGATAGTGCCAGGATCCTATTGTGGTCACCACCAATCCAGGTGCAAATCCAGGGGTCACAGAAGGCACCGAGGATTTTTCAGACTTGATCTACATCCTTTATCTCCTCCTTCTCATTAAATAAATTCATACAGCACCCTTTGAGATCCCACATGACTTGGGCATCAATCTTGCCCACTGTGAGCACAGGTGATTTTGACTGATGCATGTGCTCGACTGCAGCCACTTGATTCAGCATTTATGACATTGGTAGCCATGAATATGGAGTAGGGAAATCAAAATCTGATGAAGAGGAGGAATCAGAAGTAGCAGGAGAATTTGGTTTGGGAACAGCAGGAGCAGCCGGTGGTGTGTGTGGAGGAGATGGACTTGGTGTGTGTGTGTTAGATGTGGTATCTTCTAACAGCAAAGTCAACGGGGAGCCAGGTATGGGGGAAAGGGAAGTTCTGAAGGAGCAGAGACAGTTCCCAACATAATTGTGTTTGAATGCACAGTGGGGTTGCTGGTAGCGGACAACACACCATGCAACAACTGTGATGACACATGCATGGGAACTGAGAGTTTTTGAGACAGTTTGACCAAAACAAAGAGCAGAACAGCTAGCAGCTGTGTGACAGTAGCGACAGTTGGCAGGGTGTAGTTTTTAGAGTTTGAAGGTCTGGTCCAGTCCAGTCTTTTTGCCTTTTTTGACAAGACTGGGACTGTAACCAGTCTGTCTACTGTGCAAGGCAACAAAGACCAGGATCACACCACCAAGGACCAGTTATCAGCAGTCCGGTGTTGTAGGGGAGTTGGTCTACTGGGAGTTCGTTGATGAAGGTTGTCACGTCATGAAGAATGAGGTAAGCGTAGTTGTGCGGATGAGTGGAGAAAAGAACTAGTGTGAGGGGAAGAGTTCGACAGATAGTAGGTACAACGGGCAATGTGAATGCGTTCAACAGAGTCACGTGATGCATGCGTTGGAAACATGGGTCGTCAAATGCAAAGTACTATGGGGCCGCTTGGCAGTAAGTAAACTCAATGTAACGATCTGAGTCCCAGGACATTATGTGAATGGAGTTCTTATGTATAAGGAGAAAACGAGAAAGAGAAAAGCCACATGAGCCCATGAATTTATGAACTTGGGAACTTAACTTGGTTTCTGCACCTTGGTGTGCAGAAGACTTGGGAGACTAAGGAGAGACCTTATGTGGGGAGCATAAGGTGAAGGGTCAAGAAAGAACATGCTCTATTCGACAGGTGGGAGGACACCTAAATACAAACAGGCCGTAATTACAAGCTAAATCTGATTGTGCACATTCTCCTGTGCCGACAGCCTGAGCAACCAGAAATAAACAATAAAAAGAAAAGGGATTGCTGGATTTGGGGTGGTGATGGGAAGGTTCTATACTAACAAATCGTCCTTGAAGGAAGCGAGATGGCTTGTCAAATCCTGATCTAAGAGTCTTGCCACTGGGAATGGCTCGGGGAGAGGTTGTCGTTGAGTTCCTCTATTGATGTTGCATCGCCTGTACCCCCTGCAAGCATGGAGGATACCCAGACAATACCCCTCAACCCTATCGTCCAGTGGCTCAACCTGTCAAGTCAGATTTAACTGGCCAAAGTGTTGAAGTTTGACGTTTTGGATCATCGAAGCAAAAAGGTACAAGAAGAGAAACTGTAAAAGGCAAAAAAGAAGGGGAAAGATGAAAATGTCAGCACTGATCCTTCAAACTGGTGATGCTGTCAAAGAGAAGGCCGAGGGAGCTGCAAAACAGAAATATCAGATGATAAACTGGTCAATTGAAGCTGTTGAGTATATGGGGACACATCAAGAATGTATGAAGGAATGGGGTTGTTGTTGTGTAACTGAAGGCTTCCTGGAAAATTCTGGAAATGGTAGGGGTTGACGAGTGGGACTCGTCACCCTACCACACCAGTCTCAGTCCATTAACTGGTCTAGACCAGTCCTTACCATAACCAGTCTATAACTGGTCGAGACTGGACATACCCCCAGTTGAGACTGGTCTTTCACACCAAACATGTACCCTATGACTACAAATTTTGTATCTTTTCAACAAATTATTAGATATGAGCCCCCCGCACCTCATGTTGACATGACACATGGGGTATGTCATTGCAGGAAAGGAACCTGCAAGTCATGGCAACCTGACTCGCGGGTTTTTCCCATGATAATCCATACAAAATACATAGGCGATCTGAGGTGCTCTGCCTTTTCTTGAAGCATTTTGGATAGACCGATGGTCCAGTTGTAGACCGGTTTAGACTGGTCTTTTGCAGTTCAAATACTACTCTACGAATGAGATGGACTGACAACCAGACCACTTTTGAACCAGCTAGTGGTCCATGTAGGACTGGTTGCTGTCCAGTTTGGTTGTCGGTCTTTTTGTGGTCCTATGGACCAGACCTTCAAACACTAGTAGTTTTTGATCGGTACTTCAAAAAAAGTGGAAGTTTACCTTGGCTAGAGATGAGCAACACTCAAAAAGGGGCTGAGACAGAAGTAGGATCAGAGTATATAGGAAATCAGCAGTAAGGAATACAGGGGAGTCACTGGAACAAGAGTGGAAGTGGGAAAAAGGAAGTAAGAAAAAAGGTCTGTAGTGTGAGCCTATCTCCTATGTGGAGATAGGCAAGCACTAAGAAGAAGGGGGAGAGGAATATAGGACTTACTTCTGATCACACAGAAAGATAAGATAAGGTGTAATATTCCAAGTACTAGAGCTAGCATAGTATATTGTAGTTTGTTATAAGAAGCAAGAAGGAAGAAGTCACAGTAGCAAGAGGTTTGTAATGTAAGTGTGTCCATAAGTCATAACAAATGTGGTAGGCTTACACCCTCCCACCCTTAGAAAAGTGCAGGGAGTCCAAGAGAAATTAATGATAACAAAAAATTAAGGAGTGTAGGAAAATGTGTCATCAACCTCACAACGGGTGCATCAAAAACTCAATGGGAAAAGCTACTGCGTGTCCCTATTCCTTATGAGCTAACCAGTTATCTAGGGCCTTGCAGTCTTCGAGTTCATGTCATGGTAGCCATCGGTTGTCCTCAGGTCTGAACCCATCCCACCGCACCAGGTATTGATGTCCTCGTCCTCTCTTTCTTTCATCAATGATCTTTTCAATAGTGTATTCCTCCACACCATTCGAGGTGACCATCGGGCCTGGTCACAACAATTCTCAAGAAGGGAATAGCAAAGGGTTGTTGGCATGGTGTCATTTCAGAACAGACGCATGGAACATTGGGAATACATCAGGGGAGTTCAGTAGATCTAGGGTGTATGCAGAAAAGTCAGGAAAGGCTTCTGTAACATGGTGAGGGCCATCAAATCTTGGGAAGAACTTAGGGATGCAGTCTTTGTCCCCTGCCTTCCATTCTTGTCTCCAGTGAAGTGTTGACAACATTACTTTGTCCCCAACCTTGAAGATGTCTTCTTCACCCCTTTCTTTGTTCGCATAAAAGGCTTGCACAATTTTTGCTGTTAGCAGTGAGTCCTTCACATCTGCCTCATCTGTGAGAATCTGGCTGAACAAGGCACGTGCATCAATTTCTGCTGTAGATGCTAATGCACTGGGGACCAGTGGGGGTAGCACACATGGTGAGTGTCCCATTCGTAGCTGGAATCCAGAATAACCCATTGACACATTGACACTGTTCATGATGTTGAACCGGATTAATAGTAGAGCTCGAACCCATCCTTTTTGGTTTTGCTCCATGTGAAAACGAATGCACTGGTTGAGTGTCTTGTTCATTTGTTCGCTGCTTCCATCCATCTGTGGGTGATAAGCCATTGACATCTTCAGATGGACTCCAGTCAGCGCATGCAATGCTTTCCAGAATTTAGATAGGAAAAGCTTATCACAATGAGAGATCAGCTCGGATGGTAGTCCATTTTCGCAATACCATTCTGCAAAGAAGACACCTGCAAGTTTTTGTGCAGTGATGTCTGTATGTGTGGGTATGATCCACACATCAGAGCCCAGATGATCAGTTATAGTTAAGATGCAGTTGAAACCTTTGTCTTCCAGTAGTGGGCCAATGAAATCCAGACAGACCGAGTCACCATGAGCATCTGGCACTGGTAATGGGTGCAGGGGACCCTTCGGCTTCGAGGTTCATCCCTTGTTGCACTGACATTCCAAACAAGATGGGATGTAAGTGGTCTCTAGGTTGCGACACATGTTGGGCCAGTAATATGAGTCATGGATGGCTGCATATGATTTATCACTCCCAAAGTGCCCAAGTGTATCATGTGCGAGCTGGAAGAGGTCTTTGCAAAGTGTGCCCTAACATGGGATCACAAGGTGGTTGCCAATATACCACAGTTTGTTCATGTAGTGGATATCAGAAATGCTGCAATCCACAGTAGAAAGTTTTTTGCAAAATTCATCAGACTTGTATCCCTTTCCAACATCATGCAGGAATGAATTGTCCACAGAGATGTTGAGGATCACATTCATGGTCGACTGCTTTAGCCAATGATCCCATCTGAGTGGGGGGTCAGCGACTTCAACATCAGCACAGGCATCTGTGTCAGGGATCTCTGCCAGCAGGTGTGAAAGCGCATCAGCAACCATGTTATCTTCTCCTTGGATGTAGACAATAGTCATGTCAAACTGTGACATGTGCTCCATCCAACATGCTTGTCTGCATGACAGATCTTTCTGTGTCTCAAAGTTCTCCAGAGTGCAGTGGTCGATGTAGACCAAAATCAGTGATCCTAAAAGATCAGAGTGCCACTTCTTCAATGCGCATACAATGGCTAGCAGTTCTTTTTCATGCACAGGGTAATGTTTTTGTGCAT
The DNA here is from genome assembly GCA_026075535.2 of Tricholoma matsutake. Taxonomy (NCBI): domain Eukaryota; kingdom Fungi; phylum Basidiomycota; class Agaricomycetes; order Agaricales; family Tricholomataceae; genus Tricholoma; species Tricholoma matsutake. The sequence continues at coordinate 1,198,928 of AP026548.1, read as the reverse complement.
CTTTCAGTTGCATAGAATCAAATGCCACAGGTCTTGCAGTTTCCCATGTTTCTCCCCAACAGAGGATGGCTCCTGTGCAGAAATCATTAGTGTCGCAAGTTACAAATATCTTGTTGTTTCCTGGGTCAGCATGGTCGATGACCATCAAGCATTTGTGGCCTACAACCAGTGCTTTGATTGCATTGAACGCGTGTTGGTGTTCCTCGTTCCATGTTGGAAATTTTTTCTCGCATTCCTTTGTTGTTAAAGGTGTGAGGATAGATGTGTGGTCTGCAAGATTTGGTAAGAAAGATGCGATGTATCGCACTAGGCCTAGGAAACTTCGAACATCAGAGCTGTTCTGTGGTTTTGGCCATTGTAGGACTTCATCCACCTTTGATGAGCAGGCTTCAATCCCTTCACAAGAGATATGGTGACCCAAGATTTTCGAGTTCGGTGAGGAAGAATTTCGACTTTTTTGGATTACAGTATAATTGGCATTTTCTTAGTGCATTCATAATTAGTTTAACATGTTGGATATGTTCATTGAGCGTACTAGACCAAATGATGATGTCATCTAAGTAGATGTGGCAGATGCATCCTAGAAATGGACATAGAGCTTCTGTTACTCGATGTTGGTGGACAGGTGGCGCATTGTGTAGGCCTTGGGGCATGACAAGCCATTCATAAAGACCCAGCAGTGTAGTTACTGCCGTGAGGTGTATACTGTCAGGGTCCATTTTTGTATGGAAAAAGCTGTCAGTCATGTCGATTTTGCTCCAGATTTTGCCTCTCCCCACATCTGCTAAGATGTCATCAACACATGGCAAGGGGTGGCAATCTGTCACAGTATTTGCATTCAGCTGTTGGTAGTTGTTGACCCAGCAGGGCAATGCTGAAGAGTCAGCTTTAGGAATCAGGAAGGCAGGCAAGGCATACGCAGAAGCAGAGGGCCAGATGTGGCCTGCTTCCAGATGCTTGTTAATCAGCGTGCTCCAAGCCTCCCAGAATTTCCGAGGGCATGTGTATGAGGTTACTATGAATGTGTGCTGATCATTTTCGAGGTGTCTTTCAGTGAGATTTTGCAGCATACAGTATCCGGCATCTCATCAACATGTGGAATGGGTTTGAATACATCAGCATAGCAACTTTTAATGTCACTTGCTAATTTTTCCAGTTGTTCGTTTGCTGCTAATTGTTCAATTCAAACATGGATTGCTGCCACAACATTGGGCAGAGTGAGAATTTCACATGACACATCTACAATTGGTTTTTGCATTGCGCAAACAGTTCATAATTCTTCTAACAGTAGTTTACATTTCTCCATGTTAGAAGAAATCACTTCATGCAGCTTTGGTGGTTTAGTGAGTAGTACAGGTGTAACAGGGTGTAGCAAATCAGTGATGTTATTATGGTGTATGAATGGTAGTCCAAGTATAATTTCATGGCATAAGTTTGGGGCAACAAGAGCACATACAGTTCAAGCAGAATAGAGATTATTGGGATCGTGAAGTTTTAATTTGACCCAGTGGGTCAACAAAATGGAAGACAATGCAGAGGATTCACCAAAAAAGGCGCCGGAGACAGGAAATTCTTGTGGCAGTTTGCAGAGATGAAGCTTTAGATGAGAAGCAAGTTCATGTGCAATCAGAACTATGTGCAAGCCATGGTCAATCAAGGCTTTTACATGTGTGTGGCCATGTGAGGAATCCTCGGCAGTGCAGTGCCATATGAGGTGGGGAATGAAAAAGGGGATGCTGCTTACCGAGTCATTTGAGTCACGCAATAAATCACCGTCTTCTCCCATTATTACATTGTGCTTGTTTGTGGGTTGGCTGATCAACACCATGGGGTATGCAGTCATGCCCATAATGGCTGCCACTGGCAAGGGTGGGGCAGGTGTAGAGGGGGCAGGAGGGGTGAAGTTCATGACAGATGCAATGGGCAGCATAGTTTCGTCATTAGGGATAGGCAGCATAGTTAGGCCAAGACATTGTCATGCGGTGTTGACAGCGCTCATCATGCGTTTGACATAGCCATCACAACCTGGGAATTCACAAGCATGTCCAGATGAAACATAAAAGTTTTGGCACTTTTTGCAACCACTGTGTGCAGCCAGGTAATGATGTTCATGCTCAGTCAGTTTGGGAGGTCTACCCAGAGAGGTGGTGGAAGATGTCAACGTGTTGTTGCCTTTAGTAGAGGTGGTCAAAGTAGAAGATTGTTCTTGGGAATGAACAGCAGGTGCACAACGTGCGGGGTCAGACAAACCTACTTTGGAGCCTGAATGTTTGAGTTTTTGAAAGGCATCTTCAGCCTCTTTTTGATGTGAGGCTGATTCTTCATGGACTTTATCATCTAATTTGATGAGTAGTTGAAGAAAGGTTTCTAGATGATGCTCAGCTTTGCATGCAGCTGTTTCCGTGTTCACAGCGGCATTGTCATTTTCTGGAGCCACATTTTTGTTGTCGGACTCAGAGTCAGAGTCATGCTTTTCCTTGTGCCGGTCGTAAGCATTGAGCAGGTCCTGCGAGAGATTCACTTCGATCTGAGTGTGTAATTGGGGGGGGGGAAAGATGATATTTTGTGTTTTTCAGGAGGAGATCGCGACGAATGGTGGTGGAGAAGTCTCGGAAGGCCATGGAGCCCTGCTTGGTGTTGCAGACTTTTCGAGCCAAGTCTTTTTCCCAACCCGCCACTAACCATCGTGCGCGAATCTTTGCCATAAATTCAGTGAAGGTGAGAGCTTCATAGTAACTCTGAGAAGTTTGGAACCAGTTGCTAAATAGCGGATCTTCGAATGCGTAGGCTATATGTGCGACATATTCTGTGCTCAATAGGTTATCTTTGTTAGCAAGGTAGCCACAAGCGAAGTGTTCGAAGTGGTTCAAAAGTTCTGCTGTCATCACACCCAAGGTCACAGTAGGTCATTTCCCATTATTAGGCATGAGGATGGCGAGACTGTTGTTGGACATGCTAAGCTGTTGAGTATATGCGTTATAGAAAGAGTTCTTGTCTATCAATGATGATCGCGAGCGTGCATGGCAATTATTTTGTGGAGGGGGTGGAAGTTCATTATGAGCTCACAATGCAGCAGAGTGAGGTGACAAAAATAGTGTGTGAGTGAGGGCAGGAAGTGGCAAGAACCCTGGTGAGGGTGTATGCATGTTTTCAGGAGAGTCTAGTGTGGGTTGGCGACCCCTGCTATGCGTAATAAGCAAGGTTGTGACAGAAGGTAGCCAAGACAGTTTGGTAAGAACTGTTGATGGTTTTAATAGCGCTGTAATCATTATCAAAAAAAAAGTGTGAGCCTATCTCCTATGTGGAGATAGGCAAGCACTAAGAAGAAGGGAGAGAGGAATATAGGACTTACTTCTGATCACACAGAAAGATAAGATAAGGCATAACATTCCAAGTACTAGAGCTAGCATAGTATATCATAGTTCATCGTAAAAAGCAAGAAGAAAGAACTCACAGTAGCAAGAGGTTTGTAATGTAAGCATGTCAATAAGTCATAACAAATGTGGTAGGCTTACATGTAAGTGCATATATATAAGGAATAACCCTGGTGTCAATATGATGAGTCAGCCTCCAGGATTACATTTTCTTATGAATGTGCTTGGGCAAATAAAGTATGTACTCAGATAAGTGAGTGAAAGACTGGGATAAGGCAAGCCCCATTAAGTAGGTGAGGCACTCACATACAAACATACTTATGTTTTGCAGATGCACCTCAACAGATCAGAGTTAGGGCTCTGAAAAAAACAATGGCCAAAGTTAGGGATTAATATTTATTATATACTATGAAATAAAATTTATTGATGTGTAAGGAGGGGTGGGGGACAGAGAAAGGTATAGGGACTCATATATGCAAAAACTGGAAGCATTCAAAGTATTTTAGTAACCAAAATATCTGCCTAATTTAACCCATCAAGATTCACCAAATCCTCTAGTGACAATGGGCCCACACCAGTCCATAATTGCTTCTCATCATCTGTTATGCTTACATCTTGATTCCCTGCAGAGGCAGGCAGAGCAGGTGAGTCAGGAGGAGATGCCAGGAGCTGTGTGACCTGTGGCATGGCACTGACAAATGTTGGGTCAAGTGATGGAGAATGTGGCCAAAGGAGGCCCCCACTGTCCACCAATTCAAACCCGTCAACATCCATCATAGCATATGCATGCTCTGAACCCTGGAGCAAAGCTGGTCCACCTGTTTCTAACATCTCCTTCTTGATCAACAGACTTGTGGTGTCACCCAAACTGCCATGAAAGGAGCCTGGCAGGCTGGATGTATTGGGTGCCATATGACTAGCATCCACAGTGTTGGAAGAAGGAGGAAAATCAGGGAGAGGTGAGTTACGAGGAGGAGGCGATGGTGATGGACTGAGAGATGACAGGGATGTAACAGGTGATGGAGGAGAAACATGCAAAGCATGATTAGATGGACCAGCAGTGGCTCCAGCAGGATCCAAAGTCAAAGTTTTACCTTTGCTTACAGATAAGATCCAGGCATCAAAAAATTGTGGAGGCAAAAGAGAGATTTCTGAGCCTCAGACACCATGTTGCCAGAACTTGGGCTGGCCTGGCAGAGGAGGGATGCCAGGGGAAAACTGCTGAATCTTGTAATGCCAATTTTTGACTTCTTCCCAACCATCAGTATGGATGTTAGGATGAAAGTAGACAGAGTGATTGAAAATGCTGTTGTTACCAGCATACTTGACTATGCCAGGTACAACTGTATGAGGTAGGCAGTGAAGATGGCACACATCAGCTCTGTAGGAAAGTTTCAATGTATTGAGGTTTGAAAGTGCCTCCAAGCTGCCATTTACAATGCAGAGGAGAGAAAAGTTGGCCAGGGCCACATCATCAATGCTGAAACCATTCTTGCCTATGAAAGCAATTGAGCCAAAGTTGATAATAAATAAAGAAATAAAAAAAATGAATTTTACAATGCAATGAGCCACTCACAATTTGAACAAACACTCTTGTCCTTACCCCGCAAGAAGTCATTTGAATATTTCCCTTACCAGTGCTCAGAGGGCTGATGCCTGAGAAAGACAGAATACTTGTTGTCCTGATGAATCTTTGTGGGGAGTAGTGAAACCCAGGCATCATAAGATTCCTCCACCCAGTTTTTAGCATTGGCCTGCAAGGCAATTGACCCAGCTGGAAGCTCAAACCCTCGGATGCCCAGCTCATCAAGCTGATAAAAACTGATTACATGAGCAAAGATGCATTAGAATAAAGAACTTACATGCTGCATATGCCGAATCATCTTGTTCTCTGATGCCCAAAAATGGTAAGGCCATATGCAAGTAAAACAAATTTTCATTGTCACTTACATGGGATGTGGATGGTGGCATTGTGAAAGGTCACCAGCAGAGGTTCTCTCAGGAGCATGGGACTTGGTTAGGCAACGGATTTTGGGAGGTGCAGGCTAGAATATATGATTTACCAGGTAAAAATGAAAAAATGAGTTAGTACTTACTTTAGTAACCTTTGTAGTGATTGGTTTTTGGATCTGCCCATTGTCCTTATGTTTCTTCAATTGCATCCTCCTTATTTTGCATTGCTCGCTAAAAAGATAAAATTTATATCAATTCTGGGCATTGTAAAAAAATGTACGAGATGCATACCTTGCCAAATTTATTGATAAGAGGGTCCTCATCACTACTTTCATCCTCCTCCACTACAGGTTCTCTCTGTGTCTGATGAAAAATTAATTAACCTTAAACCCAAAAGGCCAAATTAACTAGTTTTAGCAACTTACAGTAAATTCTGGCAATGTAGCCAAACCTCAAGTTTTGCATGGAGGAGGGGGGACTGCAATCTTTTCAGAAAAGTAGATGAGTAGCCATCAAAATGAGGATTGAAACATGAGAAAAGAGTAAATGGCTTACATGTGTCATTTTTTCCCTGTGAAATACAGGAGGTGATGCAATCTGTAGGGTCAGTAAAAATAAAGTGAGAGATAAAACAGAGGAAAAGTCACCAAGGCTTACATGGACTGTGTTTTTATACCCTGCTTTTTTATTTATACTGGCATTCATAGCAAAAGTTTGCCCAAGAGCCTCAGCCAAACTTGCATGAACAGTTGTAGAACTATGGACAGGAATGAGAACATGGGCATCAGACAATAGCAGAAGATTCACTGAAACTCTAGCAGGAGCAGGGGCAGGAGCAAGGGCAGGGGCAGGAGCAGGAGCAGGAGCAGGAGCAGGAGCTACAGGGGAAACAGGCTGTATAACCATATATAGCTAAGAAGTTACTTGCAATAGAAATGACATTACTCACAGTGATATAAGTCGACATTCTGAGAGGTGTGAGAAAGCGGATGATGGGGGGAAAGTTGGGGGAAAGAATAAATTTGTTGAAACACATTCCGAAATTGTTGGGCGTTGCCTAGCGACACCCATCAAATGTCCATCAACATTCATCCAAATCATTCACATGTCAAGCTGAGTTAGAATACCTTACTGAAATCAATCCAATCCTTTCCATTCTGGCTTTCTTTCCCCCCTCATCTTGTTGTCTGGGTTGTTCCCCCCTCTCTAGTTGTTTCCCCCTCTCTAGTTGCTCTGGTTGTTCCACCCTCTCTGGTTGTTCCACCCTCTCTGGTTGTTCCACCCTCTCTGGTTGTTCCACCCTCTCTGGTTGTTCCACCCTCTCTGGTTGTTCCACCCTCTTGTTGTTCCCACCTCTCTAGTTGTTCCCCCTCTCTAGTTGTGTCCCCCTCTCTGGTTGTTCCCCCCTCTCTAGTTGTGTCCCCCTCTCTGGTTGTTCCCCCCTCTCTAGTTGTTCCCCCCTCTCTGGTTGTTCCTCCCTACATTTGTATATTTACTTAGTGTACCTCTACATGTTTTACATGGCAATCAATCATTTTTATTTGTAACCCACCCCAGAAATGGGATGTGTGGCTTGGGTTTCCATGAATGCCCTCGTGCTTCATGGCAGATGACTGGATGCTTCTGAACCTTGCATTGAGGATTGGGAAATGGGATTTTGGCACAGTTGGACTGCTTCAGTGGGTATAGAGGTTTCATTGCTTTGGCCATGTTACCAGGGTTCTTCCTTGTATGACCCTGCTGTGCCTTAACACCTTTCTCAATTTTTGATTGCTTGGGGAGTGGACTATTCAACAGTCTGTCATGTTATGTCCTTGGGTTACATGTTTCTCACCCCACCCACCCTGTATGTTGGTGCTGGCCCTGTCCAGCCTATCTATGTAATTATTCTCTGAATGAATAATTTCTCTAGCTTCTTTGTGTAATGTTAATAAGGTGTCAAGGTGCTGTCTTCTAGTAATGACCTCAAGATGATCCAAAGTGCCATAAACTTCCTACAGTTGTTTTTGTAGAATGCCCAGGATATTCTGGTATGTATGGCATGTGATTTGGCATTGCCCCCTCAAGCATAGCAGTTGATTTGAGAAGGCTGCCTCAATCATAGTCAACCACATCAGTCATGTAAATGTTGGCACTGATGGGCGATTATAGGTAGGTGATAAGGTGTGGTGTTGCCAGCATGTTATTTCCAGTCGCCAGCACTGGTGGTGGTGGTGCTAGTGCCATGGGATGTTGGGATCTGTAATGACTGTAATTCACCATAACACAGACCTTGGTATGTCTGGTGTTGGTGGGAGTTGGTTCTGCACTGCTGGGGGCTGTGCTGTCCCAGCACCATGTTCATCTCAGCGGCTGGGATGTGTGTCGGTGACCACAATGTGTGTTGTGTCATTGTCATAATGTCATAAGTCTGTGGGGCTGGACTTACATATTGCCATCATTGACCTCTTGGACTGCCCTTTGGCCAATGGAAGTCATTGCAAGAGAATTGTTGTATTTTGAATATGCTTGTGGAATTCTTTGCTGATATAATCCTGAGTGGGAAAAAATTGTGATAGCTCATGAGGAAGATTATACAGGTGAGGTAAGTTGATTTTTCCAATAAAGTGGCACATGCAAAATTTGGGGTGAGCTTTGGATGAGCTAGTGAGGTGCTCTGCCATCCAATGCAGTGCACCGCAGAAAGCACAATAAACATTCATGTGACCCATGTCATGCACTGGCCAGTTTGTATTGAAAGGTTGGCATGCAATAGGCAGAGGTGGAGCAGGTGGAACTGGGGCTGTAAGTTCCACATCTTGCATCTAAGAAGGAGCTATGAGATTATGAATCTATAGGTGTTTCAGGACAATTTCACTCACAGGAGGTACAGGAGGTACAGGAGGTTGCATGTTGCATATTCTGCATGGCAAACACCAACTGAAGAAGTGTGAAAGTTCTGTAATTTAAATTACTTATTTTAGTCAAGTTGTATATTTATAAACTTCCAGAAAGTTCTTTGATGTTTACAGAATCATCTACTATATATAAGTAGGCATGTTTGACACAAAGATTTCTTTCTTCCCCCCATAACTGCTTTGGTATTTTTTTTTTGCATTTTTTACTGTTGATATTTTAATCACTGTGATAAACATTTATATCCTATTCTATGGCTGTTGCACTCTCCACAGATCAATGACCTCAATTGGGAGATCCCCTTCTCACTTTGTCACCAGGGGACATCATTTCCATCCTTTCCAAACCCAGATTAATGCAGCATCTGATAGAACCATTCCACATGATTCTGGAGCCTCTATCAGTCCTTCAGATACTGCAGTCTTCACCCCTTCTGGACTACCTTGGCTACTGTTTTCACACCATCCACCATATCATGATATGTGTTACATGTCAACATGCTGTTTTGCCTGCATCAGCCCTTTCACACATTCATAATCAGCATAATATCTGGACTACCCCCAAACAGAAACAGCTGTGGAGCACACTTGTCTCAGAGTGGAATGTGACAAGCAATACTACTCTTCCACCACCTCGAAATTGTCAATCAGTTGAGTTGTTAAAGATTTATGATGATGCCTATTGTTGCAATGAATGCAACTGCTGTGCATTGACTTCTTGTACCTTTGGCAACCATTGGTCAGCCAATCACAGAGCTCTGAATCACCTGCCCAATGAGGAACATTATCACAGAGGCCATGTGCAGAGTTTTTATCCCCATGTGCACTGCTCATATTTTGAGGTTGCTCCTCCTGCCTCCTCTTCCACATCTCTCTTCAGCCTTTATCTAAAAAACAAGGTTCCAACTTACCCAGCTTTTGATGTTATTATCCCATCTGCATCTCGTGAAATCCCTCCCCTGCTATACCAGACTCAGTGGCATGAACATCTGGCTGATTATATCCAGGAGAAAGTAAAGCGAAGAACATTGCTGCTGCTAGGGAGTCCATCAGAGCATACAAAGTCTCCACTATGGAAGTTGACTTGGAACTACTTGACCATTGTGGCAAATATTGCCAAGAATACAAGCATGCATGTAAGATGCTTGCTTACAGAATATCCTCAGTAAGTCACCAGATTCATTATAATCAGATGTAACAAAAGTACTGAGTTGCTTATGTCCACCCATATTAAAAACAGTGTGCAACAGAAGGCTCAGCCATGGCAGTATCATCTTTCTCCAAATACTCAGTGGACATATGCATACCCACTCCATAGCCTGGCATATTCTGTTCTGGAGGCTCATAAAAATCATGCATCCAGCTACCAGTTTCCTGTGCTGCCAGACTATACACAGCATATAACGGCTCTTGAATCAATTCTTCTGGAACCACTAACACTGGAACATATACCCATCTTCCATGCTTTCATTTATCCACTGCTTTCTGCACAGCCATCAATCAAGGAGGAGGACAAATGGTCTATGGTGCTTGAATGCTGGCTTGCAATTTATGCTTTGAGATCTGAGGGCCATTTTTGTGATGCATCTGAGCTCACTGGCATTTTAGCAAAGATGACTTATCACTGCCATGCTGTCACCTTTTACCAAGCGTATTTGAATGGTGATAAATTTGATAACAGCAGCCTTTATGTGTATGTCTATTCTTTTCTCCAATCTGTTTTTGCATGAATATATGTGTTGATTATTGCATTTATTTAGTGCTGTGGAATATTATTGCAATCTCAACATCAGAACAGGTGGTCTCCATCCATATAATACTCTGTCAGAATATCAGCGCTTGGCATCTACACTTGCTTTTAGCCAGGCTTCACCTCCTGTGACCACTTTGTCAGCTGATTGAAGAGAGGTTACATACAAGGACAAAACAATGCATCTTGATAACTGGGTCCAGGGTATGCAGAGAGCTTATGATGAATACATTTCCCTGGTTAAAATCCTGTGCCATAACAAGGACATCTCTGCCAATATTCCCACCACTTTCACTGACAGCATGTCTAATAACTCATACGGTTACTCATGGATCAAACAAGCTAAAGGCATCAATCCAGAGGCCCTTATGGAGCATCTCATCAGCAATTTGGATGGAGATTCTCCTTGCAGACATGGAGCAAATGACACTATAAATATGGGATGCAGCATGGCAGCTTTCTTGGATGAGGAAAGCAGCTCAACTTAACCAGTTGCTAGGCAACCTTCATCACACAGTTCCTGGACAACCCTCCCAAATCTCTGAGCTCTGTGATTTTCGCATCAGCAATGGGTTACATGGCTGCAATGTATTCTGGTCACATGGTGCTCTCTGGTTTATTGGACGGTGGGTAAAGCCTGAAACTCTGGTGCAGCATGAGGAGTTCATTCCAGTAAAACTTCCACCTGAGCTGTCTCTCCTTTTCAGCTTATATTTGCTGTTTATTTGACCTGTTGAGATCAATTTCTCAAGAAGACTGTGGGGTCAAGACAAAGCCACCATATACAATGAATATCTGTATGTTATAAATGGAGTTCGACAGCTCGAGGATGGTTTCTATCTGCAGTTCAAGAGGTGGACCGAGTCTTACTTTTGCTGTGCTCTTGGTGTCCAAGGGTATTGCCAATCAGTTGTTGTTATTGCACGTGCATATCTGGGCACAGAATATGAGCTGGAGGTAGAGGAAGAAGATGATGCCTTGATCAAGCAATGTTGCCATGGACCATTAGCAGACCGATGCTGCTATGGAGTTCAGTCCAAGTATTTGACCACATTGTCATCTGATTTGATGTTTTGCTTTGGACACATGTCTGAGTGGTGGTGGAGGTTGACTCAATTTGCTCCTGGAAAGGCACCACTGTTGCCCTTGGATATACGCCACAAGTCAAGCACTCCTGATTTCTATATTCCAGTTGATTCCAATAGCCCCTTGCCTGTCATACATTCAGTACCACAGCCGATCACTCTTGATGAGAACAGGATTTCCTCTGTCATATCAGCAAGTATTAAATCGGCTATTCATCTCATGAAACAGGACATGGAGAAGACAATTCGGACTCAGGTTGCAGCAGGTATCACTGAAGTCCTGGCTCGTCAAATTTTATCCCAAATTTGTGCACCTGAATCTTCAATTCCAATCCTTTATAATAATGACCCTCCTATGGATCTTGACATGCCTGTTTCCACATCCAACAATATTTCCCAGTCATCAAATTCCAGTACACTGGTAGAAAATCTAATGGAGGTTGATTACAATCCCTCTCATTGCACAACTCTGGATTATCTCAAGATTTTATACAAAAATAATCCATCACCAGCATTCCGATCCAAGGCCCAGGAGGAGATGGCTAAAATGGCATTGTCTGCATCACAAAACTTTATTGGAATATTGCCTACTGGAAGTGGAAAGAGCCTGGTTTACCTTCTTCCTGCCTTGGCAGCAACAATGGATACAAGGCCTGATGGCACCATTATGAAGACTTTGGTCATTATCCCAAACAAGGCACTTGTTACTGATACTCTAACAATGGCATTGGACTTGAACATTGCTTGCACACAGTGGACCATTGGCACAAGTGATCAAATCATCAACAACACTCAATTGCTGCTGGTTGCCATTGAAAGTCTTGCATCATACAAGTTCAAATGGTAGAGCTTATTCAATCTATTGTGTATATACTGATTTGATTAATGCTTCATAGTTGGTACTGGGACAATGAAAATACAATTCAGCGGTTTGTTGTTGATGAATGCCATCAAGCTATCACTTCTGATGATTATTGGAAAAAGTTTTCCTCTGTAAAGGAACTTGCTCAGTACCTCCTTCAAAAGATATTCCTGACAGCAACACTCCCACCTTATCTGGAGGAATTTTATCTGCAGCAAGTTTGTCTGCCAGCATCCACTGTCATTATCCATGCTCCAACAAACAGAAAACATCTCCGATATCATGTCCTCAATGTAAATCAATGGGCATGGAAACTCAATGATGTTGCTATTGACTTGACAAGGCTTGTTGAAAAGGAAGTGTGGACAGCAACCTCCTGTGGAATTATATCCTGCCTCTCCCATGCAGATGTCGATACACTTTCACAATTCTTTGGCAAAACCAAGTCTCATTCAGACATGGAGGCCTCTGATCATGTAGAACTCCAGGAAAAGTGGTGTCAAGGACTTGCAAACCACCGGTGGATGGTAGCAACCACTGGATTTATTCATGGAATTGATCAGACCAATGATGATACTGTCATCTTTCTTGACATGCCTTACAGGCTTACAAACTTTGTCCAAGGTGCAGGCCGAGCTGGCCATGGAGGTCAAGCTGCAGACATATTTCTGCTCAATTCTTGCCACATATTTATACAGCCAAAGGTACTTGGGAAGGATGCCATTGGTGTCATCTCAGGCACACAATATGCTGAGAATAGCATGAATTGCAGAAGGAATATCCTCTCAGAGGTAATGGATGGACAGTGTGTCAGCTGTGGAGATCTTTATGGTGCTCTTTTATGTGACATATGCAAACCAGATCATCCACTGGTTGTAGCATCCAAGAAGTTGCTGCTTGCTCCTATCCATTGCAAGAGTCCAGACTATGATATGGGTGGATGGGATGATGCCACACTGGCTTTTCTCCACAGTCAATCCTCTGACAACACTACTTGGGCCAGTTTGATTCCTGCAAGTCCACCAGCTGGACCAAGTTCCTATAGTGGTCCATCAATGTCTTTGCAGCTAGACCATGCAATGTACCTCAGTTGCAGCAAGACAAGAAGGGAAAGGTTGCCGAGTTGTCTGCAATGACAAAAGCTCTAGGTGGGGTCCATGATGGGAGCACAATAGCCTACTGTTTTATATGCTGGGCCTGGAAGAATAAATGGCAGCCAAAAACACCACACCATCAGTTTTTCATTCACTGCAAGTCCAGAGAGGATCACTATGTCCAACATGCTATTGGATGGATCTAACTGAAACACCAGTTCCAGTTTCAAAAATTTCAGTACTGGTGGAGATGTGGTCTTCCACAGGGTGACTTTACCCCTGTTACCCACCCAATTTTCAAGCCAGGCACCATCATTACGTGTCCATTTGATGATCTGGTAGCAGTGTTGATCTGGTATATTATCCATACAGAAGAAGTATGGAAGAAAGCCTGCTCTGCATTCCCTGGACTGATGGTGACAATGAGCCTAGATGATATTATTGCATGGCTGATAAAAGAAGAACTGCCCCACCTTTTCTATAATGGGCTAGAGTTGGTTATCTGGTATTGGCTCACATACAAGAAAAACTTGATGTCCAATTAGCAATGTATATAATGATAGTGAGATGTAATGTTTAATTATAATGTATATATCAAAGTATCCTCTCATTCCCCCTTCATGAGTCAGTCTTGAGTAGAGAGTTAATCACTCAGGTAATATAGCTTAGATGACTCAGGAAGTGCCAGAATTATTTACTTAATTATTTACAAGCTTTTTGAATGTGCCTTTGGCACATGGGTGGTATTTATATTAGAGGTATTTATGCACATACTATGATACTACATGATTTACCCATTTCTATATACATACTATGACACATTATATCTACTGGAAGGATGCCTGGTTTGGCAGCCTACACTAAGCTTCGGGTGGACAGTGGTGACAGGGTCAAATTATCTTTGTGGCACAGAAGTGGGAACCATAAGCTACTACAAAATCAAGGGATAATAGATTACTATACCTTTGTTGCACAGAGGTGGGAATGAAGGTTAGGGAATAAAAAATCAGTGATTTATAAGAAAGATTGACCATGCAGGTAAAAGGCTACATCAGGCATGGCATGTAATCTATGAAGACAGACTTAATTCTTCAACACAGCCTGACAATATCAATTAATGCAAGTAACTATATAATGCATAGAGCCAACATGGCTACAGCCAAGCAGGAGAAACAGAAGAGATAAGTGGATCAGAAGACAGGTATAATCCAGCTAGGACTATATGCAGAGCAACACCAGTCACCCATGTCAAGAGAACCAAGAGAAATATATAGGGATTGAAGGGACAGTGGGGCATTACACTGTAGGAGTGGCCAACCCTGGGCCAGATCAACATAGGGAAATGGCACCTCTATACCCATCGTAATGGTCTAACTGTCCCCAAGCCTACATCATCCCCTCCAAAGCTCACAAGATAGTAACAGAAAGTTACACTGCAGAAGCCTAGACTGAAGCATATACACAGCACTCGCACACCTCATTGCTGAGGTGGGTGGCAGCCAAAACAAACATATTTTTTACTATTTCCTGCAACAACTGCCAAAACTTGCAGTGGCGTCTTACAATGGAAGTGTTGTCCTACATCACTCTGAGAGCTTAAGATTCCTGCTATACTCACTTATAAAATCCCCCTCCAGTCAAAACCAAGGGAGCACACAATGCCTGACAACAATGAGGAGGTACAGAGAGAGGTTGAGGGGAGGACTGGCACATCACCATGTAGATGGCAGATCAAGGGTGTCCATACAGTCCCAGATGGCAAAGACATGATCTCAACTGCTGTGACTGGTTCAGGAAAATCCTTCCCTTACTGGATACCATGCTTGTACAGCAAGTATGGATTTTTGATTCTAGTGAGTCCACTCAAGCTTCACAGCAAAGCATTTGTTGGCATCCTGAAGAAAAACTAATCTCCCCTCCCTATCCCCATTGAAATTGCCCACCAAATCAGCTCGGAACAATACTAAGCACTCCAAATAAGATATAGAGTCACAACCCCCTTTGAAACTAAAGATAGTCTCACACCAATAGTACCATTGGAATTGTATCAAAAATCTGATCCAGATCACCCTACCCACTAAGTTCCCACAGTCAACATTTTTAAACTTGTCCTGGCTCAAAATTTAATATTGGTCTCAGCTATTTAAACTTGGAAATGGTTCAAAACCTTCAAAATATGACTCCCATGGCTGAAAATAATATCCTCTCCCTATCCCCATTCAAATCACCCACTGAATCAGCTTGGAACAATACTAAGCACTCCAAATAAGAAATAGAGTCACAACCCCCTTTGAAACTAAAGATAGTCTTACACCAATAGTACCATCAGAATCATATCAAAAATCTGATCCAGATCACCATACCCACTAAGTTCCCACAATCACAAAAGAGGACCTTGGCATTTTTCTGATATTTGTACATATTTGTTGCAAGCAAACAAATCCCCAAAACCTGTCACCTGGTCACCCAAGGCCCAATGCTGTGCTCATGATACAAAGATGTGAACCAAACTTATTTCAACCCTGTGATGATATCTGCATTCTGTTGGAACCATTCTTTTGTTGTCAGGGCCAACAATAGTGCAGGAAGGCAAATCCCAGATTTCTCTCATTCACCTTTCACCTGTAAGGGCAACCTTATGATCAGAGTCCTAAGAACTCAATACTTGCAAGGGAAAACCAAAGTTTAGATTCAATAACTATTGAACAAGGAAAAGACCCATACCTTGCAAGGGAAAACCAAAGAGAAAACTCTAAGGAGTCCGGTGCGAGGATGAAGTATATATACAGAAGGCATGCGACATTCTAAAGTACTTGGAGCCCCTTCCATCCTAGCACTGATTCAGATCCAGGGTCATGTTCCCATCCAGGGAGACAGCCATCAATCAGTGATGGTGTCCACATCAGACCATGCTTGGTAATTGGTGTCTGCATCAGGCCATGATTGGTAAAGGGCATGAAAAGACATCCTCAATTGTTTCTGCAGGGGTATTGACTGCGAGAATGGTGAGAGTATAATAGGGGCTGATGGATCAACATATCAGAATGTTTGTAGATGGTTGGCGCAAAAGGTGCTTTGTTGCAGAAATGTTTGCGGGTGTGCAGAAATGTTTGCAAATGTGTGCCAACAATTGTAGGGGCTTGTAAGGTGTTCCCCTTACATCACCTCCTCCTTAAGGTGCAGCATCCTGATGCACAAAGTTCCATTGGTGCAGATATTGTGGTCGGAATCCCATCTGTCCAAAGGTAAGTGTGTTAACACGTTTTGGGGCACTCGGATGAGCCCTGTAGAAGTTCACGATTAGTTTTAAAGCATCGAGATCCTCCTCTGGAATCCATGAATTCTCTTCATGCCCATAACTTCTCCATCTGACCAGATACTGCAACTTCCTACCCTTCATCCTGCTGTCCAGCACTTCATCCACCTCATACCTCTCCTCTCCTCCTACGATCTCGGGGGGTGGCGGCGGTTTTGCATGGTGACCTTCAATTGGGTCTGTTGGTGCAGGCATGAGCTTGACAATGTGGAACACCGGATGTATTCGAGGCATCAATGGTGGCAGTTGGAGGTGATATGGATGCGAGCCGACAGGACAAATGACTGGGTATGGCCCCAGAAAGCGGTGCGCAAATTTCTTTGTGGTTCTAGTTGTGCTGATATCTGAAGCATCCAGGAAGACCTTTTCACCGATCACAAAAATTGGTGCAGGGATTTGCCACTGGTTATAGTACCTTGCCATATCATCCTTTGATTTGGCAAGGGCAGCATGAGCCTCATCCAACATTGACTTCATCTGATGCACAAACTTGTTGACTGCCTCAAGCCTCGAGGGTCATTGGTTGGGCTCGAAACCCATCTGCAGGTGTCTGCCGGTGTCAACAAAGAAGGGGGAGTACTGGGTGGATGAGTGGACATGGTTATTGTATGCAAATTCGCCCAGAGGGAGCAGAGTGTCCCAATCATTTTGGCACTCATTCACAAAAATGCAGATGTACTGCTCGAGCTTCTGATTGACTTGCTCAGTCTGCCCATTGGACTGTGGGTGATACACTGTGGATGCCGACATGGTGATCCCCAACAAGTGATACCATTCGCACATGAATTGGCTTATGAACTGCGATCCCCAATCCAAGAGCATCAATTTTGGGAGGCCATGAAGCTTCCACATGTTCTGTAAGTACAATAGTGCTGATCCCAGTGCTGTAATGGTGGTGTGAGTGGGTATGAAGTGGCTGCACTTGCTCACTGAGTATACCACCACCATCATCGCATCGAAGCCATGGGAGTCCAGAAGTTCAGTGATGAAATCAACAATTACCATGTCCTAGCAATTTTCAGGGATTGGGAGGGGGTGTAGTTCACCGAAAGGTCGGCGCTTCTGCGCCTTCTTGTGAAGACACAGATTGCAGGCCTTACAGTACTGACCAACAAAGCACAACATCTTTGGCCACCAGTAATTGCATGACATGAGTTTGAGTGTTTTCCAGCACCCTGCAAGTCCACCAATCTTGGAGTCATGATGCTGTTCAGCAATTCTGCATCGTAAGTATGGTATGAGCGGAACATAAATGCAATCACAAAACCTCCATAATCCATCCTCCTCTGTCCACTCCAAGCTTTGCAATGTCTTGCCCTTGGCCCTATCCAACTCCTTCATTGCTAGTACCACCGCATCTTCACTCTTTCCATCCTGAACCCCCTTTTGCACTTCACACAAGATATTTCACTCCACTCCTTCAATCATCACCCCTTCACATGCACAAATCATGAAGAATTCGGGGCAGAGTAGGGTAGTGTCGCAATTATTGTCAGCACCATTTGCATGATTGGCTTGTCGCGAAAGCGCATCACATTTACCCATACTCTTTCCAGGACAGTGGTGCATGACAAAGTCGAACTGTGAAAGATAGAGTGACCAGCGAGTTTGTCTGCAATTTAGCTTTTTCATGGTCATGAAGTACTCCAGATTTTTGTGGTCAGTCCAGATCTCTACCTTGTGCTTCGCACCTTCAAGGAAATGCTTCCATTCCTCTAATGATCTCATCACTGCTAGCATCTCCTTGTCGTGGATCTCATAATTTCATTCGACCACATTGAGCAATTTTGAGTAGAACATGATAGGGTGCCATTTGAGATCATTGGCTGATTGCTGTGACAGCACTGAGCCGGTCACATAGTCTGAGCTGTCTGCCTCGATGCAAAATGCTTTGGCATACTTAGAGTACTTTGATACATATGGTCATGGTTATGGTCATGAAACGTCAGGTGTACATGACTCAATATCTCTCTCTTCAGACATTGCTGAACAGTGGGTTTTCAGAAGGCCTTGGACAACACCACAGTCAAGTGTAATATCTCTCTCTTCAGACAGTGCTGAACAGTGGGTTTTCAGATTGTGCCACATCACACTCAAGTGTAATATCCTGAACTTTACACTCCCCCACAGAGTCCTGGAGGAATCCCTGTAGTCCTGGGGGAATATATGATGTCATGGAATATAGTGATGTTATACATCATTCTGATCAGTTTTTCAAGCTGAGTATGAAAATGGCATTCACATAGTAATGTGACCTACTGCACATAGAACATAGTGAGGTTTTGATTGAAGTAGGTCAAATGAGTTTGTAGGTGTTCATGGAGGTTTGTAGATGTTTGTAGATGACCATCAATCTTCATTGATGTGCACTAGCAGCATCTGAGTGTGTCATCTGTATATATGGCATTCTATGGGACTTAGCTGTGATACCTGGTATCATCTAGGTCATTATCTTTGACAGGTCGACTTCTCATGCACACAGCTGTGGCATTCATACATTCCTTCAACATTCTTTATCCTTTGGCTGTCTCAGCTTGTTGCTTATGGGACCAGCTGCCAGTAGCAATTTGCTAGCTATTTCTAGCTCCTTCACCAATATCATTTAAAAAGCTGACTGTGCATAGCCTTCAACACCGTCACTATTGGCTTGGACCCAGGTTAGCGATTATGAGCACGTTTTCAAAGGCAGTTATTTTTATGGTAGTTCTGGGTAACAGGCTATTCACCTACAGCTTTCAGCTAGCTATACCATTTAGTCGAGCCTTAGCTATTTACTCACTGCTTATTTCATTATCCCTTTTGTACTTACAGCGTAGTGTAAAAAGAGCCTGTACATAGTACTAAGAAAGACAGAGAAATCCACCATGTTCAGTTCCCCTTTACTTTGCAGCTAAGATCAGAAAAAGCTTAGCTTTTTGACTACTTCATTCTACTATCATCAACTATTGTCACTATCATCCAGAATATCACATTACACCAAAGAAACTTTGACCAGTCTGCTAAGCACAGTACAACAAGCAATACAACTAGAAATATTGAAGTCGAGCTAACACATTCTAAAGCAAAGCTAGCTCAACCTACCATTCCCTAATCAATTACCTAGCAACCTACGCAACATGGAAGCACCTAATGAAGGGAGAAACAAAGACCCTTTGAACTAACTACCATCAATAAAGTTGTTTTGTGTGTTTCCCTCTGGGAGATCACAGATAACCATCATCGTAGGGGTTTGTAGACATTCATCAAATGGTCCCCTTACAGACAGTGAGTAAATAATGACCAGGATAATAAGTGTCATGGTGATAGCAAGTGGTCAGTGTTATCTGGGGGTATTACAAAAGGGATAATAAATGTAGGAATCCCAAACATGCCTGTACTTTACACTCCCCCACCTACTCCGAACGGACTCTGATCAGACCACTCAGAATCCTAGTAAAGTCCTAGTAGTCTGAACATAAGTCCCATAGAATGCCATATATACAGATTACACACTCAGATGCTGCTAGTGCACATCAATGAAGATTGATGGTCATCTACAAACATCTACAAACCTCCATGAACACCTACAAACTCATTTGACCTACTTCAATCAAAACCTCACTATGTTCTATATGCAGTAGGTCACATGACTATGTGAATGCCATTTTCATACTCAGCTTGAAAAACTGATCAGAATGATGTATAACATCACTATATTCCATGACATCATATATTCCCCCAGGACTACAGGGATTCCCCCAGAACTTCTCCAGGACTACCGGGATTCCCCCAGGACTACAGGGATTCCTCCAGGACTCTGTGGGGGAGTGTAAAGTTCAGGATATTACACTTGAGTGTGATGTGGCACAATCTGAAAACCCACTGTTCAGCAATGTCTGAAGAGAGAGATATTGAGTCATGTACACCTGACTTTTCATGACCATAACCATAACCATATGTATCAAAGTACTCTAAGTATGCCAAAGCATTTTGCATTGTCTTGCTTGTCTCGTCTCCTCCCATCTCCCCCTTGTTGTCTACCCCCCCCTGGTCTCCCTCTCCTCACCCTCATCTCCCCTTCCCTCATCTCGTCTCCCTGCCTCTTGTTCCCACCATCTCATCCCCTTCTGTGGGCCTTCCCTCTTGCAGTTGCTCATGGGCATGGGGAGGGTGCTGGGGGCATGTTCCTAGGTGGCACTGTCATCAGTAATGGGCAGGTGGGGGGTGCATACCTGGCTTGTGTGTCCTCATTTCGGGCTTATGGTACTGGTATCAACTTGTAAAATATGTAATTAGTATAATTGAATATGAAAGAAAAACTTACTGGGCCACATTGTACATGAGGTGGCTCATCCGTAGTGTCCTCGTTTCAGGCTTATGGTAGTGGTATTAACCTGTAAAATATGTAATTAGTATAATTGGATATGAAAGAAAAAGAAGAAAAACCTTACTGGGCCCAAACAATGCCAAGCATCATTTGGGCTGCATTGTGTGTGAGGTGGCTCATCCGTCACCACGAGTGCTGGATGTCATCATTGTCATTGTCATTGTCATTGTCATTGTTGTCCAGTGGTGGTGGCAAGGAGGGAGGGAGGGAGGGGGGCCATCATTGTTGATGGTGGTGGTGAGAGGAAGAGTGATGTGCTGGCAATGACACAGCTGTGTGCTTTGTCATACACAGCCATGTAAACAGTACCTAGAGCTATTAGCAAAATCACCCAGTATGACCACTTGGTCTAGTGGTTATATTGTCTGATTTGTTGACTCTTGTTGATACTCTGGCTGTGGGTTCAATTCTTGCTGGTTTCATTTTATTATCCCCAATTAATTAGCAGGGATTCCTGGTGAGTCCTGGTGGAATCCCACTGGATTCCTGGTACACTGAGTCCTGGGGATTCCCAGGAATTCCCAGTAATCCCTTCGATTCTACCAGGAATCCTCTTGAACTGGGAAGAACTGGGATGAGCCATTTCAGGGGACATTGGCTGGGTTATCATTCCTCCTGGATTTTTCCAGGAATCCCTGTAGTCCTGGTAAAACTACTGGGATTCCCAGGGATTCCTCCAGGAATATGTGGCTAAGTGTAAGGAGCTCTGTAATGGCCCAGGTAGTCATAGGACAGCTACTCGACAAGATCGATGGCCTTCAGAATGAGGTTGATCAATCCAAGCAAACCACCATACCTTGGTGTCTTGAATGACAGCTGATTCTCACAAATGCCTTGCCTCACCTTCTAGTCAAAGCCCCAAGAATGAGGATTGATGGCCCCATAAGGTCTGTAGCCAGGAGCCACCCCCTGAGATATGGCCCACCTCCTTGCTGAGGCAAGCAGTGACCGAGAGCCATCTACAACAGCCCCTTCTGCCCCCACCATACCAAGGAGACCATTATCATTCTCAACCAATAACATCATCATCACATGGTCGTAACTCCCCACCACCTCACCACCATGAATCACCACCCAGGCATAGGAACTTGCCTCCTCCAAGTTGATGCTCACCACCTAGACGGAGAACCCCATCCCTGCCTCCTCATCGAGAACATACACTGTTGAGGCCACCCTCTAATGCACTATGGGTCCTCAGTGTCCCTGTTCCCAAATGCTGGCCCCATCATGATATATATCAACCTGACTGTTCACCCAAGGGTTCAAACACCCCTGCAGCCGAACTGTCAACCGAACCACCCTTGTCATCCAGCCCCACCTCTGTGCCTGCACCTGCACCCACGTCTGCTCCTGCACCTACATCAGTACCCACTCCTATGACCATCATGGTTGCTATCCCCTCAGCACTGAAACCAACATTGGTATGACCCAGTGAACCCATTCACAACATGCCACCACTTGATGAAAATGAGGACTCCCAGTCAGACAATCTGGGAAGCTCCAGCAATGAAGATGATGAGAAACACAAGGAAGTCAAAAAAGCGGAGTTTGCAGCATCATGGGAACGATATGCTGCCAGCCAGCCTGGCTGTATTCCAGAGGGACTAGGCATGGTCATGGTCAACAACAAATATGAGCATGACAATGAGCTCTGGATGATGCTCAGCCATCACATATTCTATTCAGTCAAGTCCAACTGTGTGTATGCTGGCAAGACCGCAGCTGTGGCCAACAACTTTGAGGGTTGCATAGACAGCCCTTACATGACTGAGGGTAGTCACTGCCTATACTCCTACCTACCCTGAGGGTTCCCTATGAACCCCCACGAGGTTGTGTGAGGGGTACAGTTTATCAATGATCACAAGGAAATGGCCATCGACTGCATGGAGGCCTACAGGCTGCTGGCCAAATTCCATCATGTGGCTGGCAGTTTCATACCTGAGCTATGGGACCTAGCCATGCAAGAAATCCTGAAGGATGTAGTATATGCACACAAAGTAATATGACCAAAGTAATATGACACCCCAACAACCACCAGCTATGGGAGGACTTCCCTGTCCACCACAACAAGGACATGTTCATTGGTAATTCCCAGAACCAAACTCAAGGCACAGGATTGCCACCTGTTACTGGCAAACAAATGCTTGATATTGACACCATTGCTCAATATGTCATGCACCATGGGAGGCTCAGCAGTAGCAATGCCATCCACGGTGTCGCTATGAACTTCACAATGCAAGTTGATTGTTGCAGCATGTTTGGATACTCACTTGGATGTGCCTTGGGCCCCTGCCCACTTGTAGCCTGCTCAGACTTCATAAGGGTTTATGGGTGCGTGATAGCCCTCCCTGGTTACTACTGTGAGGTAGTGTTGCCTTGACTGACTTGGGGCATTTTTGTATTTTTAAAATAACTTGACACAATGCACTCAGCCTGCTTAGTGTTGTGAGAGGACCCATCGACTTTTTGGGCTCCCTATCTATCCAAATATTTTCAGAATTTTATACAATTTATTTAAATTGATATTGCCTTTGACTCATTTTTTGCCAGTCAACCAGCAAAAATGAGTCAAAGGCAATATCAATTCCAATAAATTGTATCAACTTCTGAAAATATTTACATAGGTCGGGAGCCCTAAAAGTTGATGGGTCCTCTCTCAACACTAAGCAGGCTGAGTGCATTGTGTCTAGTTATTTTAAAAATACAAAAATGCCCCAAGTCAGTCAAGGCAGTAATGCTACTGTGAGGCTATCAACACTTGGAATGTATCTTACCCCAACAAGCCCTTCATCGAGTGTTTGGGTGATGCCCTCACCATTCAGCCCTTTGATGACAAAATGGTGCCTGACCTCACCCCTGATGGCCTTATAGACCACCTAGTTTCACATGGTGTACCCTCTTCATGGATTGACCACACTTACACCTACGGCCTCCATCACCTCAACCATCACTCTCACCTCTGACCAGGACCCTTTCAAGAACTATACTGCTGCGCTGATTGTGAGTGCCTCAAATGGTTGGATCACCTTGGAACTCCTTCAGCCATTCCCCAGTGGGATGGTTGGTGGAGCCCCTCCTATCACAATATTTACCTGGATCCAACACTTGCTGCACCTAGACATGGTAAGTTGTGTTTCCAGGATTTTGAATGGTTCCCTGCTGGTGCCCCAGCCATATTCCAAGAACTTACTGGACCCACATTGCAGACCCCCTCCACCTAAACCTGGTCATGAAACATTGCAACCCTACCCCTCCCCTTGTTGTCTGTGCCAGCCTGTAATGCACTGAGTACTCATACTCCACAATTCTACCAGTTTGGAGGATAGATTCCCAGTAGGCAATCTCAAAGGGGTGTGTGTAATGGATCTGACTGCTTACCTACCTTGTTGATGTTTATTTGGAAGAAACTACTTTTTGATTTACAACATACATGACATATCTACCGAATATACTGGATTCTGCTCTGTTGGGTGTCAAGTAAGTCATAGAGTTCTAAGCTAGTAACTAACCATTACAGATGTAAATATCATATGGTCTACATGAAGACTGCAAGAAAATGGAAGGAAGAAGAAAAAAAAAAACCCCCTAGCAACCCTATTCTGTTCATGGAACAAGGTTTCATTCTCCTGCTTGCATTTGAGGTGATCCAGAAAGAAAATGGCAATGAGGTGTGGACACATGTTCATGGTCAGAAAGACATTGCCTTGATTGTGTCAACTCACATGGTTCTTGTTGCTGTTTCTTATGCTCTATCAGTTATATCAGGAGCTCATAAAAGTGTTAATGTTGGTCTCCTAACAATCCTTCAGATTGCATTGGGAATGTGTGAGAAGTAAAAAAAGCTTGGATTGAGACTTGAAGTAAAACCACTGCCCTCATCCCCATTCAAATGGGATGTGAGGCTGTAGACATGGGCTAGGAGGGTGCAGAGGGATGCCAGGAGACCCCAGAGAGGGAATATCTGCCTAGTCTGCACCCACCAACCCCCATACATGTGCCACATCACACTGATGTGCCCAACCCCCCCCCCCCCACACCCAGCCTCATGAGCAACTGCTTGTGGGGTGGATCGCAGGTGGAATGACAACAATGACAAGCCACCCCCCCCAGCCTCATGAGCAACTGCTTGTGGGGTGGAACATGGGTGGAATGATGCCCAGGTGCAGGGAGAGGAGATGATGATGACACACCACCCGCCCCCAGCCTCATGAGCGGTTGGAACGACCGCAATGAGTAACCAACAGGGAAGGATGACGCGCACAATGTGACACCCCAAGGATGGCGGGGCCGCATCCCCTCCCCCTCCCCCACATTTTGTGTGGGGAGGGTGTTTTTGGAGTTTTAATTATTTAATATTATTACACCTCCCCCTCCCCCATTTGGTCTGTGTTCTCATCAAACAGTGGGAAAGTGGACTGCAGACCAGCAATGGGAACTTTCACACCTCAGCTTGGATGGAGGCTGAGAAGGCATTGGCTGAAACTGAAATGCATACTGGTGGAGCTCCCAAGTCTGTCTCGTGTTGCCAAAATCATTGGGCTGCTGTAACTGCCATCTCTCTCTTGGACTTCTGGCATGTATACTGATATTGTTGGTTGTTCATACCTAGCTTAAGAAGGACTATGCTTCTGTGAAAAAGCTCAAGGAGATGTCAGGCTTTGGCTGGGATGACACCAAAAGGGCAGTCACTGCTCCAAATGAAGTCTGGGACAAACTTCTCGAGGTGAGTCAGATTAAACTAATGATCTCTTTACATTGTTATTAATTCAAGTCGACATTCTTTGTACTCAGAAGCATCCAAAGCTGGGGAAGCGGAGGTCAAAAGGTTTTCCTCTTTTCGACAACATGGCTGATCTTGTTGATGGTACCTATGCAACGGGAACCAATGTCTACCGCCCTGGCCATGACAATACACCCGAGAAGTCTGATTCTGGTAGCTCTGATGATGATGATGGCCAACCGTCAACCCAGTCCATTGATCCCACACTTGCCAACAACAGTGAGGTGAGTATATTCTTGTTGGTAAAATTTGATGTTGTATTGAAACGCTGTATGAAGAGCAACACCTCTAGTGCCTCTATTGAGACATCCATCAGTACTCCCACCACAGCTTCCAGCCCAATTCCAACCTTTCTCTCCCATAAATGCCAAGCTGTGCAGTCCAACACTACAGAGAGGCCTCCACCATCTGCCTGCAAGCAGTCTAGCAGTCAGGCCATTGCAAGTGTTGCAGCTGCAATGACCCATCTTGCTGGTGTCATGGCTGCTGATACTGTTGTCCCATCTCCAGAACATAAACGCAAGGCGATTGAAGTTATCGAGGATGATGGAGACCTTTCAGAGAATGAGATGAACAAGGTATACAAGATTGTCCATTGTGACACTGCATTTGCTGATACTGTTCTTGCTATTCGCAAACAGACTGCCCGCACATCTTTCATTCAGAGTGAAATTAATGACTCAGATTAACTTACATATTCTGCATAGTTAACTTTCTTGATACCCATAATAGTTTGTTTGTGGCATATTCATTTTACATATCTATAATTCAGTTACATCCATTTCTCTTTCTGCTAAAACATTTTGATAGTCCTCCCACATTGCCTTTGCAATTACATCCCATCTTTCACTTGCACAATTTCATTCTGCCTGTGAGATATTGCCTCCAAGATTTTCTGGATTGATTTCATGTGAGGACTGTGGAGCTTGTGAATGGCTGCCTTCTGAATGATCATATGATGTTGACGCATTGTCATCTGGATCATGGATATGAATGAAATTGTGTAATGCAGCCAGGGCATAGGGGATTTTAGCCTGCATGTGGATATCATACTCAGGTGCTGCAACCATGAGTCTGAATCAATGCTTGCAAATGCCAAAAATACATTCAATGGCATTCCGAAGAGAGGCATGCTGAAGATTAAAAAGTTCCTGATGGCTAGCTGGCCTTATGAACTGTTAGAAAATTGTCCAGTAATCACAAGAGATAGTGATACCTCTGTCCACTCTGTGCCCATTCCTTGAGGTGGTATCATACACCACAGTAGGGCACCAACAACACATCACATAAAGGGAAACCAGCATCCCCAAGATAATAGGTCCCAGGTGGTATTTCAAAATCTGTCCTGCATGCATCATCAAATACACGGCCATCAGCTGCACTCCCTTCCCATCCAGAGAGAAGATAACAGAAGAGAAGATTGAAGTGGCAAGCAGCAAGGAGATTTGTAGAAATGCGACCTTTCTGACTGCGATACCTGGCCATGTCAATGAGAGCTACAAAAGCATCAAGTAGGGACCCATCAACTGCTCCATGGCAATCTTTAAAAAATGGATAGAAGCAAGGATTATTTTTGATCTCATTGGGAATGGTGTTTGGAGGAGGGAGAGTGACATATGCACCATAGAACTCCTTTGAAACAACCATGTTTAGAAGTTGATGAAAGCATCTGTATGATTTAAATTTCTTGAACTGTGCTGGAAAGTCATATGGATCTGTTGGTCACTTACTTAGAAAGTGTGTCTCCACTTCATTGGAACCACTCTTGCATTTCCTGGTTTCCCAACCCTGTTCAAGCAATACGCAAGAAGATTGCAAGTTGTTCTTCTGATGTAACATGCTTTGTATTGCACAGTCCACACTTGTGTTCTAATTCATGGAGTAATTTTTGGAATACAAAGCACTGCATTCCAAACTGGCACCGAAAACATGAAGGATGCCCTGCATAAGTGATATTTTTTTATAAATCAGATAGTATATTCAAAAAAAAGGATTCTAGCTGGCTACCTGTCAGAAGCTCATCAAGCCACCTCTGTCCTGTAAGAATTGATGTATGCAAAGCCCATTTGTCAACATGCTGTGATGAATGAACAGCTGCTGTTACAGCACCAGCAATAGTAGCCATTACACTTGATATCTGTTAGGGCGACACCCACTATCTGCTAGCTAAGACCATGCAGGTTCTCTCTACAAGAAGGGGGTGGGATCCACGCTCGTGATGGGGGAAATGATGGTTTTGATGTGTGGGGTTATTAATAGGTGAGTTTGTTGAAATAGGCCTTTCACACTGAAAACGTAGGTGGAATACCTAAGAGAACACAACTGGGGTCCCCTAGGCATATATTTAGGGTTTATATACTATGTTACATATATTGTACATTGTTGTTACCGACGCACTCGTACATGTGCATACATTTTGATGCGTGCGAAATAAAATTCTCACACTATCAAAATGTAGCGTCATTTGGCGTCATGTAGCATAATTCGACATAATAAAATAAAAATGAAAGTTTATTAGGTAATGGGGTGGTTTCCTAACATTACCCCCCTTTTATGCCTCGACTTCCAGGCAAGAAAATATTATGTTTGTCCCCTCTGTGAAATTTTGGTAAGGCTGGAATTTCATCCCCTCATACACCATTCTCGCAATGCAACGTGGAGCATTCGGATTATGTTAAGGAATTGGGCGATCGTGTTATGCGCTCGCTTACAATTCTCGTCGGGTTCCCACGAATTATTTTTGTCGGTATAGTTTTTCCACTTTATTAAGAACTCCAATTTGTTCCATTGAAGACGTGAGTCTAGAATTTCTTCAACTATGTATTCTGGAGCACCTTCTACTATTATCAGAGGTTGTGGAGTAGTTTGTTGGCCAGGAATAGTGGGCGGACGGTAAGGGCGTAGGCGGGATACGTTAATCTCGGGATCAATCTTAAATGATCAGGGTAATTTTAGCACTACCACATTAGGCGAGATCACTTTAGAGATCGCATATGGGCCAACTTGTTTCTCCGTAAGTTTCTTCAAAGGTCGTGGAATGTTCAGGTCCTTGGTACTTAGCCATACCAAGTCACCAACTTTGTACTCTGGAGCGCGTGCTCGAGTACGATCCACGTGTCACATCATGTCATCATGTGCTTTCTTCAATGCTGCCTCTGCTTCCTCTTGTACCTTTTGCATCTTAGATACAAAATCTTCTACTGACTGTACTTTGACTTCCCTTCTGGGTTCTACTCCCATGCGAGGATGATATCCATAATTCGCGAAAAAGGGTGATATACAAGTAGCCAAATGGAATTTGTTATTGTGGGAAAATTCGGCAATTGCCAACTATTCGGGCCAGTCAGTTTGTCGGTAGTTGACAAACATACATAGGTACTGCTCCAACTCCTGATTCATTCTCTCTGTCTGCCCATCAGTCTGCGGGTGATATGCCATAGATAATTTAGTTTGAATTCCCAATATGTTGTTTAGTTCTCGCATAAACGTGGAAGCAAATTGTGGTCCGTGATCGGAGATAATGGTATCGGGTAACCCATGTAACCGCCATACCTGATTTAGATAGAGGCATGCCAAGCCCAATGATGAGGTTTCTGTAGTAGTAGGAATAATATGGACCTCCTTTGTAAAGCGGTCGCATACTACGAATATTGCATCGTACCCTTGAGCCTCGGGTAATCTGGTAATAAAATCCACAGATATATCTCGCCACAGCGCTTTAGGTATAGGGTTCCGCATTAATTTTCCTGCAGGTTTCTCTGGAAATTTCTTCCCCCTCATGCACGTATCACATCCATCCACATACCCCAACACATACTTCGAAATTCCGGGCCACCAATAATTTCTCATTACTAATTCCAACGTCTTCCATCTTCCTGGGTGTCCGGCAATCAGTGTATTGTGATGTAACCGGACGATCTCCCTTCGCAAATCCTGATCCTTCAGTACATACACTTTTCCTCGAAACAACACCAACCCTTGTTCCTCAGCCCATTCATCTCCTTTGATATTACCTTTCTTCTCTCCCTTCAGAGCTTTCATGGCTTCCACTACTTCATTGTCCATTTCCGAACACTGTCTAATTTTAGACAACATTTCCATTTCCAAGCTATCTATTAATAGATGCCCTTGACGCATAGTGCAAATGCGAAAGTATTCGGGTTTGAGTAAGGTAACATTTTTATTGTCCTCCTCCACCCCCCTTTTATGATCAATATGTCTGGATAATGCATCTGCTTTCCTCATTAAGCTTCCCACTTTGTGGACCAAGTGAAAATTGAAACACGATAGGAATAGTGCCCAACGTGCTTGCCGGTGATTAAGCTTTTTAGCGGACATGAAGTATTGCAGATTTTGATGATCCATCCAGATCTCAATCTGATGCGTACATCCCTCCAAATAATGCCTCCACGCCTCCAATGCTCATATTATCCCCAACATCTCTTTGTCATGCACATCATAATTCCTCTCCACATCATTCAACCCTTTTGACAAGTATGCACAAGGATGCCATTTGTCATCTTTGCACAGCATTGATAATACTGCTCCAGTAGCAAAATTGGATGCATCGGATTCCACTCGCAAAGGGCATGTGAAATCTACTGGGGCTAATATTGGTCCCTCCACAAACTTCCTCTTCAACTCCTCAAACGCTGTCTGCTGCTGCTCTCCCCACCTCCATACTACTCCCTTTCACGTAAGGTTATGTAAGGGTGCAGCAATTTTAGAAAAATTGTGCACAAAGCGACGATAATAATTTGCGAGTCCCAAGAAGGCTTGAACCTCCTTGACACAGGTGGGCACAGGCCAATCTGTGATCGCCTGTACCTTGATCAGATCCATTTTGATCCTGTCAGGACCGATCAATAATCCTAGGAACTCGATCTTGCTTGCCCCAAACACACACTTCTCTGGTTTCAAAAATAGATCATTCTCTGCCAACCTCCGTAACACCTCCTGCACTATCGCCTCATGATTCTCTTCATCCTCCGTGAATATCAGAATGTCATCAATAAATATTATTACCACGCCTTTGTCTATTATGTCCTTGAAAATGTCATTCATCATATTTTGAAAGGTCAGGGGACTATTAGTCATCCCAAAAAACATGACAAGCGGCTCGAAGGATCCTCGACGCGTGGCAAATGCAGCCTTCCACTCATCTCCTTTCTTTATTCGTACATTGTTGTATCCCCATCGTAAATCCAATTTTGTAAAGACCTTGGCTTTTCCCACCTTATCAATTATTTCTGAGATCAATGGCAGGGGGTACGCGTTCTTCACTGTCCACTCATTCAGATACCTATGATCGGTACACATCCTCTTTCTTTGGTCTTTTTTGGGCACAAAGAATATTGGTGATGTCTGCGGTGATTTCAAAGGTCATATGTATCCTTTGCGCAAGTGCTCCTTCAGGAATGCATCCACTTCTTCTTGTTCCATCAGATATAACGGATATACCTTCGACTTCTTCGGCACAAATGCGGGCTTCATCTCAATCGCATGATCCCATGGCTTCCACACCGGCATTCGCTCAGACTCCTTCTTTTGGAACACTGACAAATGTTCATGATACACTTTTGGCACCCATTCCTCCACTGGCTTCTCCACCTTCACGATATTCTTATCCCACGACTGTCCTCCATGAACTGCTCTAAAGGTTTGCTTTTGCTCTTCTTTCTCAATCATGATCGGAACTTCCCCATTTGGCATTTCCTCATCCTCCACTTCCTCCATCGTAACAGAATACTTTCTCGGATGTTCTTTCTCTTTCTTTTTCCTTTTTTCTTTCTTCATCTTCCTCCCATACACATTACATTCCTTAGGACAACGAGTCATTTGTACTTTCCCAGTTTTCCAATCAATTTCGGGATTATGCTTCCATAACCACAGACATCCTATTATTAGATTGGTTTTCCCAAGATTGCACACTTCGAATACGGCTCGCTCCTGATGCTCCTGATACTTTAGTACCATAGTCACCTCCTCCTTGATAGTTCCTCTGTGATTGACTGTTCCGTCAATATTGTACACCATTATAGGTTGCACCAGCTTGCATGTGTTAATACCGTTTCCAGTAATTAAGGATTGATTAATAAATAATCCTGTAGCACCACTATCAAGCAACGCTTCCACATCAATTGCTGCATGCGTGTCCACTGTCTTCAGTCCCACAGTCAAGGTGATTTTCTATTTGCACAGAGTGAATAAAGAATTTAGGGGTTTTTGGAAATAGTACTTGGCAATTTTCTTTGTCATGTGATTCACAACAGTTGTACTCCTCCTCAATTTCATTTCCTGATTTTCCTCAGATACTAATACATTGTAACGATTCTGGGTCACCAATGGGGAAACCTTCACTGGGACTCTTCCACAAAATTCTTCTGCCTGCCTTCCTGCAGCTTCACTTCCTCAATTGTAGCTTCCCTAATCTTTCTTTTCTGCCTACAATTCCTAGCAATGTGTCCTAACTGCCCACAGTTAAAACATTTAAGTGGGGCTCATCTCCCCGCTTGATCAACCTCCATTGCCTCTGCTGGTGCTGCTGACTCCGTAACTATAGGTGTCACTGCCATGGCCAGTGGCTGTGCCCTCGGAGCTTGTGCCTGAGGCACCTTTCCTTTCTCGGACCTTCCTCCTGATGACTTTCCAAATTTACTACTTCCATACATCAACTTTGACTCCGCCTGTTCCTGCTGATATTGCCAGTCAAGGCACATTGCCCAATTATACCACTCGTCCAACTTCTCTGGCATAGAAGGTAGTCAGTAGATAGACTTGAATAAAGAGGGATTTAATCCTGCTTTCAAAAACTCTACCAACGCGGCTTCTCCCATGTCCGTTTGCGAAGCTTCTGCTTTGAACTGCAAAATAAATTCATCCGCCATTAAGGAACCTTGGTGCATGGTCTTTAATTTAGCATTGGCTGTCGCCTTTGGATTAGGGTCTCCAAACTGTGCCTCCAATCTCTCCAGAAATTCCTTGAAGGTTGCAAATGGTTTATTTCCTGCAGCAATTTGATTAATAGCCTTGTTTCTCCAGAACTGTGCTTTCCCCCCCTGAATGTATGAGAGAGCAAACATAATCCTAGACTCGGCTGTACGAAACTCTGGCTTCCTCCCATGGATGTACAATACTATAGAGCTGATGAAGGATTTTGTATTCTCCATGGTACCATCAAAGATTTGTGGGGGCATGTACTTAGGTAAGCGCACTTTTCCATTTCCGGATTTCTCCACCGTCTCATCCTCCTGCGATATCCACTCCACCATCTCCTCCATCTCATCATCTCTTTCTCCTGTTGTCTCTGGCTGTACTTCCACTTGTCTGGGCTGTGATGCTGCCAATACTGACACTAATTGCGACATTTGCCCTGTGAGCACATCAATTTTCGCCTCTAGTGCTGGTATGGGAACAGGATTAGGACCGGGATTAGAAGTTGAAGGTTCGGACATAATTGTAGAATCTGTGATGAATCACTTCTTCGACAAATTCAAAATTTTTCTTCGAGACCTCTCCAAACGTCTACGGGTCACGTGATAAGGTTCGTCGAGGTTCGTCAATGGTTCGTCGTTCGTCGGGCGCCTATTTTGACACTTCGGATCAATAACCCTTCCAACAGTGCCTGATCTCGGAGATATCACTGAATTCGGCTTGTAACTAAAATAGTCGTCCAAATAGAGTAATGTAAATCGTAACTAAACCAGATCCGATCAGTTGTCCGGTTGCAGCTGTCCTAATGACGAGCGCTGCCTCTCAATCACTGGCAGTCGCAATGTAAGGTGAGGCCTGGCATCGGCTTACAAAAGAAAAGGTAGATTACGTATATACAAGTACTTCCGGCTCATGCCGAAAGGATGAGTAATCGGATGTGGTGCGGTGAAACAATGACGTATGCACAAGTAAGAGAAGGCGCACTGATATGGGAAGTTGTGTTCTTCTGTTAGGGCAACACCCACTATCTGCTAGCTAAGACTGTGTGGGTTCTCTCTACAAGAAGGGGGCGGGATCCGCGCTCATGATGGGGGAATTGATGGTTTTGATGCGAGGGGTTATTAATAGGTGAGTTTGTTGAGATAGGCCTTTCACACCGAAAACGTAGGTGGAATACCTAAGAGAACACAACTGGGGTCCCCTAGGCATATATTTAGGGTTTATATACTATGTTACATATATTGTACATTGTTGTTACCGACACACTTGTACATGCGCGTACATTTTGATGCGTGCGAAATAAAATTCTCACGCTATCAAAATGTAGCGTCATTTGGCGTCATGTAGCATAATTTGACATAATAAAATAAAAATGAAAGTTTATTAGGTAATGGGGTGGTTTCCTAACAGGCAGGTTCTTTATAAATGTCCTAAATGTGGGCCAGATACTTCACTGTAATGTAGGCAAGGCTTTCTATAGTTTGTTGGTGTTTTCAATAGACAGGAATGAATGGATGCATGCATGGAATTTTATGAACTCAGAGGCAAAAGAATATGCAAACAAGGATAAATCATCCTTATATCTCTCAGAGGAAATTGAATCTCAGCTTTACTTTCTTCGGGAAGGACAACATGAAAGTAACCCCTGTGGAAACATCACTTGCTGACAGTCTTTTGAAATTGAAATATCTTGTGGTGGTGCTTGGTATGAAAAATAACTTGTTTTCACTGTTAATGATACTGATCATTGCATAAAAGGTGCAGGAGTTTCTCAGGCAGCTGGAATTCAGACCTTTAGAGGGACGGAGGGCCTCTTGAGCAAAAAATCACTGAATAGGAATGTTCTTGAGTTGTTCCAAAAAGAAACTTTTGAGGTAGGATAGCCATTCTGGGTGCCGTCAACCCACTGACAGCTGGAAAGACCACAAGGAAATCTGCAGCACATGCTTTGCAGATGGCAAGCCTTGCAGAGGCTGCTGCACAGGCAAAACCAACTGCATTCCATGAGCTCCTAGGAGCCCTGCAGTCTATTGGTGTTCTAGGTCAGGTTTATACACAAAACATCAATGATCTCGAGATGAAGGCAGGATTAGCAACTGATGGCAACCATCCTAACTGTGTGCAACTTCATGGGTCGGCCATGCAGGTCATGTGTACCCAATGCAGCTTCACTGAACATGTATTCCATCACTTTGTAACTTTAAAAAGTGGGGAACTGCCTGGCTGTCCTCAATGTAAAAACCAAATGGAAGAGAGGAGGAGTCAAGGGAAACGATCCTTGGGACAGGGTGGATTGCTTTGACCTGCAATTATACTATATGGGGAAACACATCCTAAGGGAGAGATATTGCCAAAATACAAGCCCTGGATGGACAAAAAGCTGACAATGTATTGGTTGTAGGAACCTCCTTGAAAACCTTTGGATCTGTGGCCCTTATTAAAACATTGTCAGCCAATCTTTGACAGAACATATGTGGGCAAGTATATTACATGGACCTGCAAAATCCACCTACATCCTTGGTGGATGTCTTCCATCACATCATCCCAACCAATTGCCAGAACTTTGCGGATTATATGCTTCATAGGTTAGACAAAGCTCATAGGATTTCCTTGACATCTTTTGGAGGGAAAGATGATTTGAAGGACTGGATTAATGCAGGGACCACTCATAATGATTTACGGCCATCATGGGCTTGGGTCTGATATAACAACATCCTGTAATATATACTATCTCCAAGGAACATGTATATGCCCATCTGCAAGCTCCACAACCATTGTTTTCCTAATCCACTCACACTGTTTCTCACTCAATAATTGCTGAAAGGGAATTTCTAAAGCAATATGTTTGGCAAACTGACAGGCATAAACCCCACAGTCTGAAGAACCCTGCTGTTGTGGAACATTTTTTCCTGCCTTAACTTGCCAAGTATTCAACCCCAGTGGTTGTAAGATCATCTACTTATTATAGGGGAGCATCAGAACCACGTAACTGCTATGGTGGGTATCTGACCTTATCAATTTTCTCCAATTGCCTTTTGACATGCTTGGGTGCCATGCTATCAAACACCTCCAAAACCTGGCTTTTTGGATTGAACTTAAGAGCAACCCAATGGTCTTGAGGATGATTAATTATAGTGATGACTGCTGTGAATGTTTTCATGGCAGTTGCCACACTAGTTTCATTTTTTGAAATCTGGGTGCCAACAGCTAATTCAGTCTGGTTCAACATAGCTGAAAAGGTAACTCACCCAAGCCACTGACTTGCTTGATGCTTCTAGGCCCCATTTTCCAAGGGAAGGAAACCAGTGTGCCAAGATAAATTTGATATCCGGCCACAGGTATCTACATAATCCCAAGTAAGCATCAATGATATCATCATCAAGCCACTGTCCATGCAGCAATCTCTTGATGCCTGAGTTCCTAAAGGGTACCCGAGCAATTGTCCAGATATGCAAAGTTGACAGCTCCAGAATGTTCTCCCATTTCTGTTCCACCACTTCATACTTGCAGAGAAGCACAGCTGGAATAGTGCCAAAGGATGATGAGCTATCTTGATTTTTGGATGTAATCATGGAAAAAATAGGTAGATTCCATGAATATCCAGTATTGCTGTGCCTATGGATCTGTCATTCGGAGCATATCATCTGAATCATGTGGGACAGCCCTGCCTGGTGGTGCTTGTCAGAAATCACTGCAATTCCAATCTGGCAAAAGCATAAGTTCAGGTCAGGACCATCATAGGATAAAAAGGATACCATCTTCCTGGAAATTTCCTGTTTGTAACTTTAACTTTTAATCTTTGGAAACACTATTCAGAATATAATCCAGCATCCTCCTTCCTTTGCTATCATGCAGCTTCATAAAAATCACTCACAGCACCATGGCCTGAGAAATTCTGGTGTGTGATAGGTTGATGTGGTGCTGGTGCTTGCTGATTGAAAACTATTTTCCACATTGTACTGAAGCCCTGATGATATCTCTGGAGCTACTCTGGACTTGTAGTTTCCCAATACTGCAAGTGAACATCAAGCAAAGCAAGTTCACATAGTGTTGCCTTGTCCACATGGTAGAAGTCACACCCAAACTTCACAACCCCATCATCAAATGTCCACTGCCATGGAGGAGGCATGAAAGGTTCATTGCATGCCAGTTCCCAGATTGCTTCCTCACTTGATGATTGGAATGGCTGCATGGCAAATGTGATGTGGATGTAGAGTCGTTTAGTTTTGATTGCTTTCAGCTGAATCATGCTTGCTTTAAGTAAGGTGCATGTGATGGTGCCAAACTATGCTTCCAGGTGCATGTGATAGTTCTAAACTGTCACATGCCTAGTTTAAGGTGCACGTGATGGTTCTGAACTGTCACTGTGTTGATAGAACCAAACAAATAGGCATTTTTCTGCACCTCATGCCGAGATGGTGCTTTACCAAATTAGGTTTAGTGACTTGCAATTGCAGCATATTTGAACCTCAGGAATACACATCACAGAATGGGAGGCAATACACACATCATGTGAAACCCTCAAAGTATGTAGCACAGTCATTACTGTTATCAGTTGGTGATTAAGTTTGCCTAGTGATGACAGATCCAGGGGTCCCATATGAAGCTCCCCTACCTGTGCAAAGTGATGACACTGTGTTGAATGCTGAAAGTGTTCCGAATGAGACCCCAATGCTCCCATCCCTCCATGATGATTCTATACCATCCCTGTCCAATAACCCTAGCACCAAAGTGCGTCAGAAGCGCAGGCATCCGCAACATCAAATTTCGACCAAAGCACCTCAGGCTGATCCCAAAACAATTGAAACAAAGTGGGAATTGAGGAAGCGACATCCTACAGAGGCAAAAACCGACGACCCATGGGTTATTCTTTCCACAGCCCCCGTGGTAACGCCTTCAAGTCCAAAAAAGGCCCATGCAGCGAAGCCTCCCAAAAAGAAGCCTGTGATTAACATTTCATGTGGATAATAGAAAACATTGGCCTGAACATAAGTTTCACAGGGGTCCCAAACAAAAGCTGCACAGAAAGATATTAAACATAGTAAAGTGATTAGTTTCATTTCTTCTTCACAGTATTTTTATCATTGATCATTATCATAAGGATATCTCTGGTGTAATAAGCAAGGAGGATGCTGCAGGAACTGAGATGCAGGCAATGATTACAGATCCCAGGTCAGGGATTGACAACGGCATCATGTTCAAAGAGGACAAGATCAATGGTGATCAATTCACAAAATGTGCAAGCCACTTTGAATACATCTCAACTATGTCCTCCTTCGACGACTCTTTTTTTAGAAACACTATCAGGAAGGACCTGCAGAAGGATAGACATGTCAGTTGGAATGCATTTAAAAGCCTATCCCCAAAATTGGTATGATATGATTGTCTGCATTTCACATTGATACTAACAAGCCTGATAGCAACAGTCATCTGCAACTAACTGGGACAAGCTCACACAGGTTTTGCCCACTGATAATCCATCCAAGGCCCAAACAATCTGAAATCTAGATAAGATATACCAGAAATTCAAAAAGAGTGTTAGGACTGTAGAGTCACCAATGTAATGATAACTGTATGGCCCTGTCATTTTGCATAACATCCTTGGTCCAGGAATTCTGCATAATGGTTTTTTCCAACCAGAAAACCAACAATAATCCATTTACTTCCTGCCCTTCATACTCTTAGGGGATGACAAATTTGCTGGTGAGACCACTTTCTGGCTTGGGTGCAAAAGCTTTGTATGCATGGAGGGGGAATTGAACCCAAGACCTGACAGTAATGTCTATAGTAAATACTACTTCATCAATTCTAATCATATCACTTGAAAAATTTGGCCCATCGCCCATAGTCTGTGCCAGCACCCCATCCTGGTTGCTTTGTCTGCAGTACTTCAAAGCTAGGTTCAGGAAAGAAGAAAACTGACCCTATGCATCCAGGTGTGACATCATCACCAGGCTTGTACATGTGGGGGTTCCATTTAGCAACTTTGTGAAATATCTCAGCTGATCGAAAAAAACAGGCATGGCCTGGAAGATAGCTAAAAAAAGTGAACCCAAGGAGTTGATCCCATAAATAATCAGTGTTACCTGAACTTGGCATGCAATTGGGGAACCATCATCTCCCCCCCATCATATTCACCACAAGGAAATGAAACAGTAGGACTTTTATTGTTGCTGTCCACATGAATCAGGCCATCCAGCTTGTATATGAATGGCTCATCCTAGCCATGGACCAGGATCGTCCTCCAACCACACCCCTGCCTCAAAAGCAGCCTTAAATTCTTCATATTCTTTAGGAAAGAGTTCCTTGAAAATGGTGGCCAAAACCAAGGTGACAGGTCGAGTGGCACAGTACCAGCACCAAATTCCACCCAGGCCAATTCCGCTATGAGTAAATTCCCAGGATAAGAAAAGACCCTTTTAAGGGGAGACCATGAATCAATGGGCAGATAGGGATACATCCAAGGCTTACCTTTTCTGGCTGTTTCTACTGGATCCATCCTTGAACCAGGTGAAGCACCCCTTTCTGCTCCTCTGCCTCTGAAGTGCCAGATGCTTGGTTCAATTGGATCTGGTAATGCATGAGGCATGGATCAAGAAGTTCTTTGGGTTTTGTGTTGTATCTTTGGTCTTTTTCAAACTTGGGATGGACACAGGAGCAGAGCATCTGTGTAGCTTTGTGGTAGAGCTTCAGGGCATCACCCTAAAAACCAAGGGGTTTAGTTCTAGCTTCACTGAAGCAAGTTGCACCCACATGAAGCCCATCATGAACTACCTTTTTTCCTTTTCCTATACATTTTTCAAGGTCTGTCAAGGTACAATCCTTGTATTGACTATCTAGAGGCTGCATAGAGGGGTTTTGATGAAAATATGAAGAGAAATCTTACCTCTACCAACCCATCCTTCCAGTGATCGCCCATATAGCAAAACAACAATGTTTTGCTCGGATCATAATACATGGCAGAAAATGGTCAGGAGTGGGGCTGAGGTTCCAATGTTTCTAAGCAGTACCGATCCAGCTGTAATTTGACTTCTTTGGACATTTGGACTGATTGGAGGTCAGCAATAGTCATGGGGACAAGAAAATGGTCTGCATATTTTTTAAATGCTTCAACACACAGGCGCGTCTGACTTTCCATGTCCTTCAAATGCTTCTTCTCCCCTCTTGTATTAGAGGGGGCCATCAAGCTGTCTGTTGCCACACCTTCCGAGAATGTTGGAGGGGGGACATATTGATTGTGAGTCATCCTCATGGGATCACATCAGTTAATGCGGAACATCATCTAGCATAGAAGTATAATCACTGGGTATTTTTTTTTTGCTTCTTTAGGGCGACACTGTTTTCCCTGTTCAGATGTTTGCAGAGATTCATCCTGGTCTGACTTGTTTAATTTGGTAAAGGAGTTGCTGTCAGATACAGATCTTGGTCTATTGGTCATGGGCCCAGGGATCCTTTTGTTGTGAGAAGGGGTTTGTGTCTGTATTCATTTCTGTGAGAACAGGTAGACATATGACATTCGATCTCACAGGATGGGCCAGGTGTTTCATGTTTGAGGATGAATTACAACTGCTGGCTGCAGAGGGTTTTTAAAGTAGGATCACAATTGTTCCAAAGATGGATGTTACCTTAAGGATCAGCAATTGTTCAAAAGCTGGACGGCCAAGTAACACACTAGTTGCGATGGTAACCTTGTGCTGGCGTATATGCTAGTTGCTATGGTTCCTTGTACACAGGACAATAATCTACGTAGTTATGCTACATACTAACACCCCCACATACATACCATATTATGCAGAATTACGGACATTCATCATCACACTGACTACAGTCATTCATGCCTCTTTGATACATTGGGGTCAATGATACAAACAACACTGACAACCTCAATTCTGCACAAATACCCTCGGACTTTTTATAATATCCAATGAGTAGCTTATATGTATACATATGTAGAACCATGGACTGGTGCAGCTATTAGATCTTACAGGAGAGTAATTTGTAGCTGGTTTTGACCAA
The DNA here is from genome assembly GCA_026075535.2 of Tricholoma matsutake. Classification (NCBI taxonomy): domain Eukaryota; kingdom Fungi; phylum Basidiomycota; class Agaricomycetes; order Agaricales; family Tricholomataceae; genus Tricholoma; species Tricholoma matsutake. The sequence continues at coordinate 1,158,505 of AP026548.1, read as the reverse complement.
AATTTGAATTTTGTTTCAGGCAATATATGAAGAGTAACTTATATTGGATGAATTTTTTGTGACAATATTATCAGCATACCTTGCATAATGAACTTGAGATAGTCATTTCTAGGATATCCATCTGGTGTAAAGAGGAAATCAGGCAAAGGTTCTCAATGAGCAAAAGCAAGCATCGCATGAAGTCACATCACGCTTGCCCAATTAGGAATCCAACAATGGAAGGGGGACCAAAGCGAGATGCAAAAAGCACTCCTACACACCATGGTGAACAAGGTGAAGTCCCAAGAACTTAAAAACCAGATCAACAGGAAGGAAGTGGATGATCTCAAAGCTTATGCTTCAAAGACCTATGCAGAAGAACAGCAGAGATCTCTTGCATCTGGGGAAAAGAAGAAATCATTGTGTCAAATCTGTCAAGACACATCAGATGCTCACTTTGCTGCAACAAGCAGGTGTATCCCTCTCTCATTTAACACCTTGATCCGCCATGCAAAAGGTGGTGTAACTTTGACTCAGTCTAATGGGAAAAAGAGTTGGTTGACAGAGCAGGAACACGAGATTATCATGAAGTTTGTGAGATGGCACAATGGGGCTTCCCACTTAGTCCATGATGGTTGAAGGAGCATGCTGAGGCAGTCTTACAGCATGGGTTGGGCAAAGACTTTCCTGAGAGAGGACTGGGCAGGGACTGGGGGAACCGCTTCATCACGAAACATCACAATAGGCTCGGAATGTATTGGTCTAGTGCACTTGATGGCTCTTGTGGTCGTGCTGTCAATCCGACTATACACTCGGCTTCCTGGAGTATGCATGGGACAACAACATCATCATGTTGTGCTATCCTTCACATTCCACTCATGTATATCAAGGGCTTGATGTCATGATCTTCAGTGTCTTGAAACAGGCCTGGAGTGGATGAACGAGACAGATTTGAAGCATGAGGACCTGCCGTGAGTAAACTGAACTTCATGACAGTCTATGCCAAGGCACATGTTCGCGTGTTCATGTAGAGTACCATTTGTGCAGCTTTTGCAAAGACAGGAATAGTGCCATATAATCCTGATGTTGTTACCACAGAGATGATGGCACCTAGCCTTGAGACATTGACAACCAGCCTTCTCCCACTTGGATTGACCAGCCCAGTCCGTGAACTTGTTGATTTTATATCCCATCACAAACAACGCAAATGGAAGTGGCAGGAGATTGAGGAGTTACCAGAAAGACCCGAGAGAACCACAGGATCATCAAATTTTTCATACACACCTGTACAACATGTGATAGCATCGTTAGCAATGACATCTTCATCATTTCTAGTTTCAAGCTCACCTATTCTGTCGACATCCACATTGCCGCCCATTTTCACTACCACTATGTCACCTCTGAATGAGCAGGATACCTTGGTTCTGGATACAGTACCAACCACTGAGTTGGAGAGAAATCTACAGGAAGCATTACGTGCCAGCAACATGATTGTGGATGTGCAGAAGAGAGTGATGCAGGGGATGCAAGCTCAGACCATCTTGCATTCAATGTACCTCGAGAGCGTGAGGGGACAGCTGCAAGCCCAAGAGGAGAAGAAATCAAAGAAGAGGAAGACTGGCAAGATTAACATGGATGGCCGAGCAAAGATCCTAATGCAACTCGACATCATTGCAGGTGTCAAGGAATGGCAGGATGGCCAAGATAAGGCAGTTGAAGAAGCTGCAGTGAAGAAAAAAGTGAAGGAAAAGTATAATGAAGCAATGGACATATGGAAAGTGCGTGAGATGGATCGAAAGGGGCAGAATGCTGACTTGAAGAGTGGATGGGATGAAGATGTGAAGAAGTGGATGATTGAATGAGACAATGCAAAATATGACCGTCACAAGCCAAGATGGATGAAGCCAAAGATGCCAACCATGGAAAAGGCCCTTCTCAAGCCTATGGTAGCTGATTTTAATCCTGAGGATGAGAGTAGCGAGGAGGATGAGCAGGATCTGGACCAGATGTCGATAGATGATGATCTAGGTAGCAATTAGAAATCACCCCGATTTAGAAATCACACCTTGATGTGACTTTGTATCAATGACCCAGTTTCGACTAATAATGACCTTCTGCACTGATTATGTCCACTACACCATTTAACATTGTCCAATAGTGATTTTGAAGTGCTTCATAGATATATCATATGTATTGCATAAATCCTGTCAATTCAGAATGTCTTTTAACTTGGTATACAAAATTTCTGGACATTATTGGTATTTGGTTGTTCCAAAGAGGCATGAATGACTATACTGCTATATTATGCAGAACTTGAACTACTCAATATCACTTGTCACCACCCTGTACTACCCAAAAGGGCAGACCAGACCGGGCCATCTGCCTAGGATCAGCTGTGAGGCTAATCTTACATGCTAGTTGCTATGGTTGCTTTGTACACAGGATAATCTACATAGTTATGCTACCTAATATCACTATGGCATACCTACCACATTACACACAATTATGCACAATCCTCTATCACCCTGACTATCTGCCGCATTACTCAGAACTACGCAAAATCATTTGTTACTACCACCTATTACCTCAAAAGGAGGGGCAGGGCTGGGTGGACCTTGAGGCCATTGATAGGTCCACCCCGTCGTTCAAGCTCGGAAAGCACATCTACGATTGTTGTTGAAGCTCTATAAAGTTCTACAGACCTCTCCAAAGCTCTATGAACCCATACGAACCTCTCCGAAGCTCTACAAACCCATACAAACCTCTACAAACCTCTACAAAGTCACAAGAATGCTTTGAAATTCTGTGCAATGCTTTGAAACTCTTTGCAACACCTTGAAATTCTTTGTATGCCTTTGGCCACCATAATACAATTCCCCCAACCTTCATACAGCTCAGGATATACACTTGGAACATCATCGACGAGTTCTGAACCAGTTTCGAGCAATATCGCAGCGATATCGGCCTTCGAACAAGTCCAATATTTCCTTGACCAACTTTGAAAATCATCAAACATCGCAAATCAACATCGGACACAATATCGCTATCCAAATAATCATTGCACACATGCCAGATGTATCCCCTACCATTGTCGAATAATATTGCACCAATATTGGGCCATGAATGAAGTCCGAAGAAACTTCGAAAATCTTCGAAAAACATTGAACCTCGAAAAACATTGTCGGACACAGTATTTCCTATTCGAACAATCTTCGGATGCATGCTGGACACATGGGACACTATCTCGAGTATCTCAAACACATTTTGACCGCATGTGCACGCATACAATCTGCTTGAAGCAGTTTCCGATGATTTATTCAATTTATAACAAGGACAGTCTGCTTTTAGCTATTCTTTCTTATTATTTCTGCATCATGTGTTATATTCACCCTTTCTAGTCTCGCTTTATTGTTCTGATATACTTCTATTATCTTTGCCTCATGTTCTCTAGCCTTTTTAGGTACTTTCTTTATTTTATATAAAAAGATGTACTAGATACAAACAAAAACAAGAAAGTTGTTGTCTTCCTCACAGATCACAGTGATTTGAGAGTTCAGTTTAGTCTTATTCAGTCCGAAGTTTGGTGTTTTATGCTAAACTTCCTTGAAATTCCTTGAAATTCCTGGCATTACGCTATTTTTGCTCTTGTTTCCCTTGATTTGCCTTTGCTTTGCTTCTACTACTCGTCTAGTCCCCCAATCTTGCATCCGATCATATTTGTGCACTCGAAATTCCTCGAAACTTCTTCGAAAAATATCACAACATCTCGAAAATCATCACAAGTCCTCAAAACCCATTCTTTTAGCTTTGAACTGCTTCGACAAGCAGTCCTTCTATGGCTATTTGATGGTTGATCTGACAGGTGACATCTAGAGGGCCTCACATCCTTCCTCTGACTTGTGTTATACCATTCAAAGCCATTTTGTGGGTTTTGTTTGGGTTTCCGGGTTGAGCATCATCACCGTGCCATCATGAGGCCATGCCATCATGAGGCTGTGCCATGCACAAGGCTGCGCATTTAAGAAGCAAATATAAATCCTTCACAAATGGGCTAAGCTATCTTTCTTCCTTTCTTTGTGCCATGCATGAGGCTGTGCATTTAAGAAGCAAATATAAATCCTTCACAAATGAGGCTAAGCTATCTTTCTTCCTTTCTTTCCCTTTTCTAGCTGGTAACTATCCTGGATCATCACAGCCAGTGACTTGAGTACTACCGAGTCCAAATTTTTAAGTTGGATTGCAATGAGGAGTAGAGGCCAGGCAATCTTTGGTGTGCAGTGAAGACCTGTCCCCACCAGATAATAAGGGAGACTCATCATCTCTGTGTTATTTCTCGCAATACAAACAGGACACCTGAACTCTGAGCAATCAACCCTCATTGTTCCAGCCCCAATACACCCTGGAGCACCTGCATGCTGAGCAATGCACATTATAGCCCCACAGCTGATACAAACTGCTGAATCTTTGTTTTCACAAAAGTCAGAGCAAAAAAAACAGTACCTTGCCCCATATTTACTGATGGCATCCAAGTACTTCACTGCCAAGGCTGTGGGATGTAGCAGAGCAAGATGTATTAAGAGACGAAGACTTACCAGAAGACAGGATGCCATCACTGTTTGGGGCTGCTGATGGTTGAGGCTCTAGCCAAGGAGCTGCTGGAAACCAATGTGAGGTCCACATTGCATCACCTCTGTAGTGCACCAACCTGAAGGGGCCAAAGTCTGGGCAGAGCCACCACATGCTCCACCTGCCAGGATAACAAGGTGAAGGTCATTTGCTGTGGAGTGGAATCAATAAGTTTCAACCAATGGCAAGTAGAAACATGTTTGCTTACATGCTTGAGTGCAGGGAGGCATATGAACAGTGAGAAAAGGTGTGATCTTCATAAATACTTCTCTTGTTTCATGTAGTGATGTAGCTACATCTAACTGTCCTTGATATGAAGAAGGGGGTAGAGGCCACCATCAAGAAATACAGTGATGGGCAGAGTCTATGAGCAATGGCCAACCAGCAAACATGGTTGTTGTCTTGGATACCCACTCTGACACATTTAGTGGCCATTTGCAGGCTACAGGTGGGTCAACAGGTGTAAAAACCTCTCTAATCCTGCCAGATCATTTGAGGGTATATGTGGGAGAGACTTTGCTGCAAGTGATGACCAAGGCATCCATAGAAGCCAGGTCATACAATGGTATTCAGGAGATTAGCCCTGGAGTGCAGCCTTGGGCAGACATTACACCTAAGGTTTGTGGAGGCTGGCGAATCATGGTCATGGTCTCCTCTTGGTCGGTGGTCACACAGCCGATGCATTGGGATTACATCACCCAACTCTTTTCCAGGTAAGCTCCTCAACTTGGTGAATCCATTGCAAAAGTTGAAAAGATTTGTAGTAATATTCTGGACTTTCTCATTGGGTTTGGCGGTCATGAAACCATGCCTCATGACGTCCAGCCCTTTGTAAATGGCCTCATTGAAAAGGTTGCTATCCATGGCATAACTGGGGATATCTGGCAGATGGTGTGTGACACCCTGATTGCATTCCCTACCACTATCACCACAAATACGGTCATTGCTGCCTATCGAAGTGGCACACAGCTACTTTCATGGGAAGTTGGAATGCACAGACCTGAGTGGCCATTGGGCTGCCACTTTCTGCACTGTGGTGGGCTGAACTGCACAAGTATTAGATGACCAGGACACATAATTACTGAGGGACAGAAAGAGGGAGCAGTGAGGATCAGGTGCAAGGCATGTAAGTGGAGGTCAAAGTGGGTGAAGGTAGAGAACAATGATTTTATCAAGAGGGTTGACAAGGTAAAAGCTCCGCTGTTGTTCTACCATGATTTCCCTCCTTCTCCTGGTCTTTTACAAATGTTTTGTGAGTAATAGCCCTTTCTGAAATATTAGATAGTATGCCATAACACAGGAAAATAATTTATGTAGTTATGCTACCTGCTACCACTACAGTGTAACTACCAGATTACACGGAACTACACAAAATCATTTGTTAGAAGGGGCTGTGTGCCTGACATCAGCCTTGAGGCCATGCCATAATGAGGCTGTGCCATGCATGAGGCTGTGCATTTAAAAAGCAAATATAAATCCTTCACAAATGAGGCTAAGCTATCTTTCTTCCTTTCTTTCCCCACTGTTCATATTACTCAAGCATGTAAGCAAACATGTTTCTACTTGCCATTGGTTGAAACTTATTGATTCCACTCCACAGCAAATGACCTTCACCTTGTTATCCTGGCAGGTGGAGCATGTGGTGGCTCTGCCCAGACTTTGGCCCCTTCAGGTTGGTGCACTACAGAGGTGATGTAATGTGGACCTCACATTGGTTTCCAGCAGCTCCTTGGCTAGTGACTCAACCATCAGCCCCAAACAGCGATGGCATCCTGTCTTCTGGTAAGTCTTTTTCTCTTAATACATCATGCTCTGCTACATCCCACAGCCTTGGCAGTGAAGTACTTGGATGCCATCAGGAAATATGGGGTGAATTACTGTTTTTTTGCTCTGACTTTTGTGAACCCAAAGATTCAGCAGTTTGTATCAGCTGTGGGGCTATAATGTGCATTTCTAGGTATACAGGTGGTCCAGGGTGTATTGGGGCTAGCTCTGTCAAGCTTGATCACTCAAAGTTTCAGTGCCCTGTCTGTAATGGAAGGGATAAGAAAGAATCTGCCCCTCTTCTGTATTATCTGACTGGGAGTGGTCTTCGATGGACCCCCAAAATCACTTGGTCTCTTCTCCTCCTTGGGCTCCAACTAAAAAACAGGGATTCAGTGGTCCTGAAGTTGCTGGAATGCACCTTTGGTAGCCTCTATGCATTAGGGCTTGCAGATGTATGAGTCCCATACAAACTACTCTCTCCTTCATTGCTGATGATCCCTGGGCATAGTTACACTGGGCAACCTGTGACATGAAGGAGGGAATTCCAATGAAGCACAATACTCAAATTGGCTTCATCAATCAGTCTATGAGTGATGGGCGGCCACCAAATCTTATCATAGCCCTTGATTCTGACACTTGGGATGGCCAACTACAGGCTACAGATGGTTTAACAGGTGTAAAAACCTGTCTATCTCTTCAGGACATTATCTGTGAATATGTGGGACACAACATACTGCAGAAGATGGCTGAGGCATCTTGGGATGCCCAGACATACAACACTATTCTGGAAATTGGACCTGGAGTGCTGCCTTGGGCAGATATTACCCCTAAGGTTTGTGGAGGCTGGTGGATGATGGTCATGATCACCTCTGGATCTGTGGTCAGGAATGCGGTGAACTGGGATCTGTTCACTGGACTCATTTCAAAGTATGTTGCTCAACATAGTGTGTGCATTGCCCACACTGAGAAGATTAATAGTGGCTTTCTGGACATTTTCATAGCGTTTGGTGGGCAGGAAACCATGGCTCATGATATCCAGCCCTTTGTCAATGGGCTTGTAGAAAGGGTTGCTGTCCATGGCATAAATGGGAGACAGTATCTGAAACACTTGTTGCCTTCCCCACCTCCATCACCACAAACACTGTTATTGCCATCTGCAAAACCACAAGTGGATTTACAGCATCCCAGATTGGTATTCACAGAGCTGAGCAGCCATTGGGCTATGCCTTTACAAAGTGTGGTACAGCCAACTGCCCCAGCAAGGGACACCCTGGACACATGATTGGAGAATTGAAGGATGATGCTGTGAGGATCCGGTGCAAAACATGTAAGTGGAAGTCCAAGTTTGTGAAACTAGACAGCCAGTCTTTTTTTACGTGGTTAAACAAGGGAAAAGCACCCTTATTATTCCACCATGTATTTCCTTCTCCTGATGGTCTGTCCACAATGTTCCTTTGAACTACAAATTGTATGTATGTAATACAGCCATCAACTGGCCAATCCAAATTCTGGAATCCTGAACTTTATCCTACCAGCCCCTGCATTTGTTAAGTGGCCCATGTATTGATCTAGAAGATTAACATATTTTTAATAATACTAGTCAGTAGAATATTCCTGGTCCTCTCCTGTCACATCACACTACCTCAATATGGGAAAATGCCATGTTGTGATAGTTTCCTGCACTGATTTCAATCTTTATTTGTATCTGAGGCAGGTTCTACTCATTTGAATAGTGTCAGCTGCATTTAGTGTTGTGCAGTAGGCATGCCTGTGGTTGCCTTTGGTCGCCTGCGGTGGCCTGTGGTTGCCTATGGTTGCCTATATGAGTCAGTAGAATATTCCTGGTCCTCTCCTAAGGCTCAGATAAGAAACAACCATCCATTCATATTTAACATTTCCCTTCCTGTATGGTAAAGGAAGCTACAGAGATTTGGCCTTCTCAGTGGCCAGTTGATGATGGTACACTCTTGTTTGAATCAGATCAAAATTAAAAAAATGTAAGAGGTACAGATAAATATTCAGGAAAGTAGGCTGGCATTCTGTGTGGTGTAGAGCTTCACCATGTCATCCTCAGTGTTTGGAAGGGTCGGGTCTATGTCCATGTCATTTGTTTCCTTGTTGATGGATGGGGAATTGGGAAAAGCTTCTTAGAATAGAAACAATCAGCAATGTACAATTCAGGTCTTTGAGAACTTCAAACATGCAGGTACCTTTTTGTTTCTGGAGCTCATCGAGGCCAGCAATAGCATCTGCTATTGCAATACCCCATTCTTTACAGGATTCACCAGATGGATCAATGACCAAGTCATCCACCAACTTCTTGCAAAGTTCTGTTGTTGGTGGGCCAAAAATCTGGATGAGCTGCTCTAAAGCTTCAGGCAATTCCACTCCACCATCAGGTTGATGTAAAGCTTGTAGAACATTGATGGCTTCTGTAGGAAGGCTCTGAATCACTTCAGGAAGGCTCTTGTTTAAAAAAAGAAGATGGTGTTCAGTGTACAAAGAACCTTCCTTTCAATGTAAGTAAGACCTACCAGCCATCTCATCCTCAGGGTTTGGAAGGGTCTGGCCTATGTCCATGTTGTTCATTCCCTTGTTGATGGGTGGGGAATTGGGAGAAGTTTCTTGGAATAGAAACAATCAGCAATGCACAATTCAGGTCTTTGAGATCTTCAAACATGCAGATACCTTTTTGTTTCTGGAGCTCATTGAGGCCAGCAATAGTCTCTGCTATTTCTGAAAAAAGAAGATGGTGTTCAGTACAAAGAACCTACTGGTCAATGTAAGTAACACCTACCAGCCTCTCGACCAGCCTCTCCAGCCTGAGAATTGTTTTGCAACCTTTCGATAAAGGCCTTTCTCTCTGCTGACCCTGCCAAGTCTGTCTTCAAACGATCCCCCAGCACCACTCTCATCTCCTTATCCATCATCTCTGATGTTATCTCCATCACATGGCCAAGGTACCAATGGAAGAAGACCTCAGCTTCACCACATGGATCACCAACCCCATCTGTTCAAAACTTAACCATGATAGCCTTGAAAGCTTTTAACTCTTACCTTGCTTCAGGAATTCCACAAAGGATTCCAAAAAAAAAGCAATCCTTTCAGTGCTATACTCATGCCATGCATTGGGTGCCATACCATTACAGGCCAGGACCCAGTTGGTTTCTTCAAGAGACTCATCGGCCATAGCAACTGGGGCATGCTTTATGATCTCAGAGAATAGTTTATGGAAATCAAAGTGCTTGAAATCTCCATCCCACCACTCATCATCTTGGGCAGGAGGAAACATTTTGTCCAGTCCAGGCTCATAACCCTTCTCTGGAGGAATTGATGTGAAAATGATGGAACATAACAGAACCTCTGCACTCACCAAACTCCTTGATGTTCTTGGAATTAGTAGGATCTAGCCTCAAGTAGCCAGCACCAGCTTCTTTGGTGTCATTGAAGGTGTCAAAAAGCCAATCCCTGGAATCCCTAATACCAAATTCAATCAGAGATTGAATCACTGGCTCCAGGTTGTTATCGAATTGGATCTTCAAACAAGGTATTGTGCAAATCTAACACCGGCATTATTCCTTAAATGAATCATCTGCTCTTCCACCTTGTTTAAGCTCTTGTTCCGAAGCTGTTTGGTGTTGATTATCCATGACTTGTACATTTGTTCCTGGTATAATGTGCTTTAGACCAATCTTCTCCAAATTGGATAGTATTTTGGTGGAAGGAGAATTGTGCCAAGATAATCCTGTTTGGGGCCATATGCCAAAATTGAATACCAGGTCCTCCCTTGTACCGTGATCTCCTCAGGGGTGGTATAGGTTACACACCAATCCTGCTGGAACTGCTGCATCATGTTAGGATCTGGTTTCCAGGAAACAGATGGAATGCAAAATGTTGTTAATGGAGCTGGTAGATGGGCTAGACGTGCAGTTTTTGGAGGCATGATGGATGTCAGTATAAGGTGTTGTGACTATCTGTGACTGACAAAAATGGCAAAGTATTGCATGTGGCTGTTTGTTATTACTTGTAACTCCTGCCTAAATTACACCAAATTACACCAAATTACGCAAAATTAAGCAAAGGTATGCAAAACCATGGTTGGAACTGCAAGCCAGGCTTTGGAGGGTTACTCAGCCTATGAACAAATAATTACAAGGAGACAAAGGCCCATCCATGTTGTCAGCCCAGGACAGTGGGAACTGTGTACAAGGCTTTGGATGGCTGTGCCTCCTATGAATAAAGACCTCTTACCTAGAAAACTACAAAGATATTACAGGACTTAGGTTAGCCTTGCCCTTTCCCAAACAGACGATGCTGTTGGCAGCGCACACTAGGTCCCAAGGGAAAGGAAGGGCTACAGCACATCCAAATAACACTGCTATCCTTCCCAGATGGATGACACTGTTGGCAGCACACACTAGGTCCCAAGGGAAAGGAAGGGCTACAGCACATCCAAATAATGCTGCTATCCTTCCCAGATGGACGACACTGTTGACAGTGCACACTGGGTCCACTGGGGAAGGAGCTCCCAACACCCACACAGCCATAACAGCCATGCTTAACATCTCTTTGATAGAAATGTGGGCCCATCCATGTGGGATGCCAACTATGTCAGCACAGCAACTCCCTATGACAGGGAGATGCCCACACGGTAGGTTGCCACACAGCCATGACAGCTGTGCATTAATAGAGATCTGGGCCATCCACCTCAGATGCCAACTATTTCAGCAGGGCAACCCCCTATGACAGGGAGATGCTGATGTGGTGGGACTACATACAACATAATGTTACCACCCACACAGCCATGACAGCTGTGCTTAACATCTCTTTGATAGAAATGCAGGCCCATCCATGTTGTATGTCGACTACATCAGCACAGCAACTCCCTATGACAGGGAGACACTGACATGGTGGTTGGTGAAGAAGAGAAGAAAAAAATTTTCAACTGTTTGTTTGTCCCATGCAGGAATTCCCGAAATTACAAACACATGTCCCATATGGCAATTCCCAAATAGGGTTGCATAAAAAATTCATATTTTTTACCAACCTATTATTTACCGGTAATTTACCAGTAATCAGATTCCATGGCATGAGGAAATCAACACAAACTGTTGCATATGTAACATGGTACTATTACTTCCAATCTTTTCCGCTCAATATTTTCAGCACCTGAGGACGAGTTACATTCCTGGATTTGATACTACTGGAAGCTTGGCTTCAATGACAATTGTATTGCAGAGCACATACTGGATCATTTTGACAAGTCTCAATATGGGATCAGGCATGTATAGCCAATTTTTAGATCAACATGTTAAGACTGACTGTTTGCAGTGCCAAATCTGTCTCTTGAGCACATGCAAAACTCAATCTGAAAGGAACACGACAGCAAGATGCAACATTTGATGTTATCAGCCCCTTCATTCAAGAGATTCGCACCCAATTCCCTACAATGGGTGCCTGGCAACTAGTTACAACATTATGGCAAGACTATTCACTCAAAGTGGCCGAGTCAGTCATTTCCTGATGTGCCACCTTTATTGTCTCGCTTATCAATGCCACAGACCTACAGTAGCAAGCTATCTGAAGATTACTGAGCCAGAGGCAGTTGCTCTGCATAAAAAACATCGGTTCCGACAAAAATAGTGCTGTTCTGGCCTGGCTTGGCCTAAAAGCCCTGGCTTTGGCTTGGCCTGAGGTGGCTTTGGCTTTCTCAACACACAGGCCAGGCCAAAGCCATCGATTAGAGCCTGGCTTTGGCCTGGCCCAGCTTAGGCCACAGCTTTTGTATGTAGAATGTTCAATTTTTGCATACTGATCTATTAGTAGTACAGGAAGCTACTTGGAGGAATACATAGTCTTCTCGTGCAACAAATGAGACTATTATGCCCCCTAACATTCACTCAGGGTAGCTACAAAGTCAATGATACTAGGAAAATGTATCTATTAAGATTGTGCGAACATGAATATTAACAAATATGTGACTTATAACACAACTTAACCCAGTTAGCAATCGAGGGGGAATGACAAATGAATATACTAGTACAAGAGACCCTTTTATGGGTATTGTGACAATGATCGCCCATCATCATGCCATTCATTGTTGTTGGCCCGCTGTCCTGTCTTTTGAGGGGTCCTCACCGTTCATTGTGGTCCATCTCAAATACATTTGATCCTATGTCATGCATGGTTTCAGCCAAGCAAATCCAACTGGGGATCACAAGATCTCGAATGGACATTTCAGTAAACAGAACAAAGGCATTCCGTGGATCGATGTAAGTGTCGACGAGGCCTATTCACTCTGCATGTGTTTGGCTGGTCTGTGAGGTGGGGTAGTCAGCAACAGCCATCACAGGAGTGTAGATATTGCATACCTCATTGGTAGCCTGCTGCACAAGCATCCTGATACCTGCCCACCAGCCTGCCACTTTGGTCTTTGCTCCCTATTGTGATTTCTTAAGCCTTTATGATGAGGAAAGAAGTTGTATTTAGCTTTTTAGTTTGAAGAATATGACAAACTTATCAAACTTATCAAACTTATCACAATCTGAAGTCAGCTCAAGCCTCAGCAACATGAATGAGGCTTGTCAAATGTGCAACAAACACATAAATGCTAGTGATGTAGCAACTTTGCTGGCACAGGGTTTGCTGTCAAATCAGGTTGAAGTAGAATGGTGGTGGCTGAAACCTGACTCAGAAGTTGATGGGAAAGTGGTGAGATCCCAGCCAGAAGCAGGTAATGTTGATGTGACATGAGTTAGGACGATGGTGTAAAGACGAGAATATATTACCATATTGAGATAACTTTCCCACCACCAAAAACTTCAACAAACCTGCAACAAATTCATCGCTGTAACCCACCAAAAAGCCAGGGCTTCACAGCCTGGCTTTGGATGTTCAGCACCCCAAGCCGGGCCAAAGCTGCCATTAAGCCATCATTGTGGCCCAGCTTGGCTTGGCCTATTTGGGCCCAGCCTGGCCTGAGGCTGGGCCAAGCACAGCACTAGACGAAAACACTTTTGTGCTGCAGGAGTATGTTGACAATATTAGGAATACTGTCAGGATACTTTCACAGTACTTCTCAGGCAGTATTATTGTGCCATGCACCCAGTGTATTCCTGAAATTCTTAGTGTGTAGTCATGTGCCTGCACATACTTTTTTTGATTCTTCGGCTCTTAGATGTAAAGTGTCTGGTTTTCCTAACATTGTCACACACAACACTGTCTAAATTACTGACCCATATCAGTTACCTCTTCATTCCTGCTATCATTGCTACCCACCCACTGACATCGACATAAAAAGCAAGTGGCATTATGCATGACCAAGAAGCACAGAAACTAATGCTTATGTAGATGGAAAAAATCAACAATTTGATTCATGCTACAGACCCACTTCCACTGGAGGTGCGAAGGCTGAAACCAAAGAAACCAAACAGTGTGTGCTGGTTATAATGCAATTTTCCCCACTCTCTCGAGTGATCATCCTCCAGACACAAATGGTATATGGGACTCACCAACCTTTCCTGTGGCGGCAGACGCACAATCAGGCCATATTGCCACCAGTAATAAGCATTTAAGCTCTGGAACTAACAACTTCTGGACAAAAATAAACAATGACTATGATATCCACTAAGTCAGAGGTATGTATATGTACATGGGATGGATATGATTTTCTGACCCATATGTCTGTGAGACCTATCAGGCCTCAATGCACAGACTTGTGGTGGAAATACTTAGGTCCTGTTTGGCAACCAAATTTAGCCAGACATCTACAACTAAACTATGTACAACTAACTGTTGTTGATAATGATTATGTAGTCACATCGATACTGTCCCAGTACCAGCCCATGATGCAGACAAGATCTAGAAAGCGTCGTCGTCTCAATCAAACCTACGATTGCCATTGGGTATCAATGAGCACAAAAGCAAAGAAAAGCTCTGCTCAATCTCAAGCTTCCAAACCAAGCAAGCGTGCTGCATGGAGTCCTGAAGAGGAACAAGCCCTCATCTCTTCGCTGCTGGCACACCAAGCCGAAGCTGGCGATGGTATGAACTTCAGGCCTGCCATATGGAGTGCTGTTGCCAAAGAGGTGGGGAGTGCCAAGGGTGCTGTGAAGACAGCTGACAGTTGTAAGACCAAGTGGGGACGTGTGAGCCACTCTAAATATCATCTCCAAGTTTGCAATCATTGAACATCTCTCCTAGATTAAAGAAATATTTGGAATTGTGGATCCACTGACTAACCTTTCCAGCATCGCATGGACTCCTGAGAATGGCCTGGGCCTCACAGATGATACACCCTCAGATCTCAAAGAAGTTTGGAAAGACTATGTCGCGGTATGTGCCCTAAAATCATTCTCAATCTTTGCTAATCATGTACAGAAACATCCCAAAGCATCTCTATATGGCGAGAAGGGGTGGAGCCTGTATGATAATGTCAAACTCTTGATGCCAAGTCTCACAAAAGGCAAAAAAGCATACCAAGCAAACAGTCTCAGTCCTGGTGTTGCTACCAGCACTCAGGCTGGTGGATCTGTTCAAGGTAATCACAATGTCACTCCCAGCACTGGAGGATCAGCCCAGGGATCTGCTGGATCTGCTGGAGACCCTGTTGCAGGTGGAGCCTTGGTGACCAAGCATGGGGAACCCCCTGTATCGACTGGGGTGCCAACTGCCAGTGTTGCAACAGGTGGCTCTGGTGATGTGGATATGGTCTCTGGTAATGCAAGCGAGCACAATGATGTAAACAATCTTGCTGGGCAGCCCCCACCTACTCCCCCTCCTGCTTCACCATCTATTGCATCAAAGCAGTGGTTTTCTGTAGCCGAAAACACAAGCTCTCAACCTTCTTCATCTCATTTATCAACATCAACATCTACATCTGCGAAGCAAGGACAGATGATGGGTGCAATTGCCTTAACATCAATTGGGCATGGCATTGCTGATCTGAGTGCATCATACTGGAGAGGGCTCGAATTGGATGAAGTGCGACATGTAGATCAGCTATCTCGTTGCGATCATTGCGAAAATACCATCAGTGAAGTGGTGGAACGTGCTCAACAGTTGGAAACACACTTGCTACCTGATGTTCTTGCTGCGCTGATCGAGATATTGGAGGAAAATGAAGGCAGTGCTAAGGCGTATCTCTCGATCTCAATTGAAAGTGTCTGGAAGGCTTGGGTGAAGCATAAGCTGTCTAAAATTGGAGTGACCATTGATGATACTACCAATGATGCCACTGCACTGTAGTGTATTGAACAATGAGCATGTAGTACGTGTGTATCCTTTATGTCAAATTGTAGATGTTTTTGTGTACGAGCAGGAAATTTGTCTACCAAATAAAATTTGCACAGATGTCATGATAGAATTGATATGTTGTACGCTGATACAAGAAGGTAACAAAAGAATGGTAGCCATATTTTAAGCGTAGCAAAGAGAAGGCATGTTACAAGAGTAAGATAGATGGTCGCAGTACACATGATATTAAATGGTAGATACATCTTCCCAAACCTCACCCCTTTCTTGGAGAATTTGTTGGTAGCTGTTCCACATGTCCTACGCAATTTGGTCTCGCTTGTTACCTGCACTTGCCCGCTCTTGTGCACTCACTGCACTTGTGGCAAGCTCTCCAATTCCAGAGCCATCTGCATGATCAGCTGGATTGTCGGTGGTATCAGGAAAGTCATTGATATCAGAGGGATCATGCCGACAGATGAAATTGTGCAGTGCACAAAGGGCGGGGGGAATACATGTCTGTATTTGAAGATCATACTCAGGTGGGATGATGAGAATCCGAAAGCAGCACTTCAGAATGCCAAAAATTCGCTCGATTACGTTACGAGCAGAGGCATGATGAAGATTGAATAATTCTTCTTTGTTTGCAGGTCTGCATTGACAATAAATCACTGGATAACAACCTTTGTTAAAGAACTTGCCGGATCTGTGCACGCCCCCACTCTGCAAGATGATAGCGAACACCACGATATGGAACCAACAGCTTGTCGCATACAGGAAAGCCTGCATCTGCCAGATAATATTTCCCATTGGGGATGGGGAAGTCAGTTAGACGTGCATTATAGAATATTAGCGCATCCAAGGCTGATCCCTCCCAACCACTGAGGACATACAAAAACAATAGATTGAAGCTACAAGCAACCAGGCAGTTCTGAGTCAATAAGCCTTTTCAGTTGCGAGCAGCTTCACGCTCCTGTGCTGAGGGTGAACAGTTTATGTGTGTCCCATCAAGTGCTCCAAGCGCATCCTTGAAGAATGGGTAGCACTTCAGATTGTGGAATATTTCAGGAGGCACTGGATCAGATGTAGTTGGCATTTGGACATAAGTGGTGTAAAACGGAGCAGAAGAAAACACTGCAAGCATGGCTTTGAAGTATCTGTATGCTGCTTGAGAATCGGGAAAGCCAGCATCAAATCAAACATACCTAGAAATTGTGTTGGTTGTATGCTGAAATCTCTCACCAACATGATGGGTTGAGAGACCTGTCACACATGAGTAGAGGAAAATTGCAAGCTGTTCCTCCAAAGTAACATAACGTGAATCGCTATGGCCCAATTCTCAAAGCTTATCAATGAGAAGATGAAATATGTGATGCCTGACACCAAGTTCACATTGGATATGATCAGGGTGACCAGTGAGCAACTCGAGGACCCAGGCATGACCAGTGAGAGCTGATGTGTGATATGCCTGCTTGTCATAGAGACCAGATGCATAATGAGTGATAGCGGCTGCAAGAGTAGAGATAATAACCATTAGATACGAGGTTCTTTGTGAACGTTCCACATCATCCCTCTCAGAAGAAGTAGTAGATCCCCCACCATCTGTATCATTACCATCATCTACCTCCATAGCAAGGGCAACCAGTATGAAGCTGCACGCGGTGTAAGGGTACGATCGATACTATGATCGATGTGATTATATAATCATTATCAACAATGGTTAGTTGTAGTTTAGTTGTAGATGTCTGGCTAAATTTGGTTGCCAAACAGGACCTTAGGTTTGAGAAGAAGCAAACACATGAGTTGATGTCCAGGATAACTGGTACAAAATTTGACTATAAAGTGTTTGTAGAGGAAGTCCAGAACAAACATCTTCTCTTGATAAAGAGAGGAGTAGGGGTCTCTTTTTCCATTGAGGGGCTGTACTGCATGCGCATTGGTATATAATTATATTTAGAGCTATGTACACAAGTGTTATTTGTGCTGTATGAGGTAGGAAGGGAGGGAAGGGGGAGAAGTGAGAGAGTGACCAAAGAGGGTAATCTGTAATGAGCATGTACATGCTCCACAGTCACCAGGGTGTATGTAGAAGGATGGAGGGATGTATGTAGAGGTTGGGAATGAAGTTGGGAGAACTGGGAGTGAGGATTTGTGTGTCAATGCAGCTGTATGGGGAGGGGGAGAGGTTATCACTTACCTACACTCCTGGGCCTTCCACTTCTAATATTGGCATTGAAAAAGGACAGGATAGTTATAGTGAATGATGTGATATGCCCCCTAAAGACTCTAGAGTGGTCAGTATAGACAGAAAAGACAATGAGGAGTGAGGAGGAGGAATGCTTACTCTGAGAGATCCATGGAGCCAAAATATTCGCTTTCTTCAATTCCTAGGTCTGATATAAAAGTATAATGAAGGTTAGTAGAGGTTATGGCAGGGGGATAAGGTTCTGGCTCACTAGGGCATGGGTTCCCCATCAACATAGGTGAACTTCACTCACCATGGAGCATGCACCTTACCCGGCATCTGGATATCCTTCCAACCATTTATTATAGTTGATTCACTAATAAGAATAGCCTAGATACAATCCTGAAAGTCAAAACTTTGTCCTCCAATGTAGGGTTTTCACCTACATTAAGGACCTTGGGTGAGTGACTGTAACCTACCTCCTTACATTGACTCTTCACCTCTCTTTTACAGACTCATGGACTGTATTGAGGTGTTAATATTGCTTATAATGCCTTGGTATACCTGTCTACACTGTCACTAATTGGCTATATGAGCTGGCATAGAGTGACAAGGAGAATAGGTGAGTAGGTGAAAACCCTACATTGGAGGATGAAGTTTTGACTTTTGGGATTGTATCTAGGCTATTCTTATTAGGGAATCAACTATAATAAATGGTTGGAAGGATATCCAGATGCCAGGTAAGGTGCGTGCTCCATGGTGAGTGAAGTTCACCTATGTTGATGGGGAACCCATGCCCTAGTGATCCAGAACCTTATCCCCCTGCCATAACCTCTACTGCTCATTACAGATTACCCTCTTTGGTCACTCTCTCACTTCTCCTTCTTCCCTCCCTTCCTACCTCATACAGCACAAATAACACTTGTGTACATAGCTCTAAATATAATTATATACCCATGCACATGTAGTAGAGCCCCTCAATGGAAAAAGAGACCCCTACTCCTCTCTTTATCAAGAGAAGATGTTTGTTATAGGCCCAAAATGGGTGTAAAAGCGAAATTGATTGTTTAATAACACTCTATGCACATATATAAGTATTATCTACCAAAAAAAGCAAAGGGAAAGGGTGCAGAATGAGTGGAATAGTGAGCTTGTCATGGGGGATGATGAGTGTGACTTGGCGTGGCAACGTTGATGGCAACGTCAGAAGTAGCTGAGTTGCCCATCACATTGATCTCGTTGTGCCAAGCTTGATCTATGATTTGATCTGTTATCAGTCCATTATCTACTGTACCAACACATTCAATTTGTCAGTCATGGGTCACACTCAGTACAAAAGGAAATTTGGGAATGTCATGTGACTATGAGGCAATAGTCATGTGACATTCCCAAATTTCCTTTTTTACTGAGGGTCATGGGCCTTTGTGTCAAAATGAAAGATCACAGAAGTCATGGGTCACAACGACAATGGACGAACTTGGGAGAGCCAAAAGTGTCCAAAAAAGGCAATTTTCACACATTTCTGGCTAAATTGTGGCCCAGGTCACAGAAATTTTCACGACCTGATGAAAATAACTTTTTGTCAGGTCGGTCACAGGTCACACCCCCTGATGAATTGATTGCATTGGTACAGTATTGCTTACATGATATCAAAGGGCGGCCTACATTGGGTGAGCTAGGTGGGATACCTTACAAGGTTGAAGTCAACGATATTATTGATGGGTGAGGGAGATAAGCAGATTTACTAACTTAGGGTCTGTTCAGCAACCAAACCTGCATTGAGGTTGAGGTTATGGTTAGAGTATGTAAGCATCAAAACATGATATAAGTCACATGTCATCCATCATCCATGGGAGATGTTGTTGTTTTGTGCCACACTTTGATGCATCAACCATGCTGAGAAACAGGATATGCCGATGATGATCAGAAACAGGACATGATGATACCATAGCACCAGGAACCGTGGTGAGTGCCACCTCTTGACACCATTCCCAACAATGTCAAGGGGTTATTCTATCAAATTGTTTATAGATTCTAGCTTACATAGAGTTCCTCACATCATGGGACAGTTATTAAAAGTAGATTAGTAACTTACAATAAATACTTATTTTGCAAATGTAATGAAATATCTGTGTGAACTGCCTGCTCACCATCAACCAACAATCACTAGGCATCAAAAACATTGCCCCCATTCTTCTGAATGATTCCAGGAACCAAATAACTTTCATGAAGCAATGAAGCATGGCAAAAAACAACAGCATCTCCCATGGATGATGGATGACACATGACTTATATCACATTTTGATGCTTATATACTCTAACTGTAACCTCAACCTCAACTTGGTTGCCAACCAGACCCTAAGTTACTACAGATCAGTAGCCATGATGTGATAGAATCATGTCAACTAATGTGACATACTGTGGGAAAGTTAGGTGAGGTGAAATGGTCACACACTGGCCCATCATAAACATGTACAAGCAATGCACCAGAAGGGGAATGTTGTGGCCTCAGTAGTCAGGGGATACACCACTGGGGTTCATCCTACAAAGAAATAATATACATTAAAAAAGGTGTGTACCAGAGTCTCTTTGTAATAACTGCTGTAGAGCTTTTGATTCTTCTGTAAAAAGAATTGTCACATGTCACAAAAAGTAAAATACCTCATTCAATTGTATCACCTTCTATCTTCACCTGGCTTCTCATACCTGTAGGTTACAGTAGAGTATCTGGCTATTCAAACATAAGTTACACATCTAACATGTAAAGACTTGATTCTCTTGTTTAAATGAAGCTATATTAGTTAATTGTCACATCACCTCTGGGACTCCCAAGTATATGTGATGTGACAGGGCAGGGGAATCCCACATTATTGGGACTGGCCCAAATGTAACATGGGGCTGCCCACAGCAGTTGGACCTCCCCAAGGTATACTTGGTCCAAATATAGTTCTGTGGGGCAGACCAAACTGCCTTTTGGGGCTTCCAATGGGATGTCCAGGCCTAAGCATGGGGAGGACCATGGAGCTTGGAACTATCCCCTGGTCTTAGGCCTACTTAGGGTAGTCTTTCTTGGTGGGACAATCTACCCTAAGTAGGGAGTCAGGGGTGGTTGCCTGAAGTGGGCATTACAGGTCTGGTTTTCAGAGGAATGGAAAATTGTCATGGATGGATGTCAGGCAACTGGTGCATAACACATTATTGCTATTTTTGGCCACATAATAACGCCACAGCTTACACTGTAGAGTCGGGATGTTTATGATACCAACTGGAGCTATGGAAACAAGATCTATGCAGGCTTTATGTTACTTGGCAGAGACATCTTGTGGGGCTCAACACTTCTGATCATCCACTGCCAGAATGGGGTCCATCTCAAGAGGAGATTCTTGAAGCAAGCATCACAGCAGTAACAGCCTTGTTGGATCTGATCAACAGTGATGGGGAGGCAAGCAAGAGTGATTTTGATGACAATGAAGGTGCTGCTGGGGATGGCTTCAAGGATGATGAATGGGAGACAAGATTGATTGAGACTTTAGATGCTGTTGATCATGCAGATGCATATCATGAAGTATTTCAGTAATCCAAGTTCTTTTTCCTTTTTTTCCATCATTTAATTATGTATATCTTATGAATTGTTTGTTATAACATGTTTTGACCCTTGATGCAATTTTGAAGCAAGGAATTGCTGGGAAGTTGATTAGATTTGGGGGATGTCCAGCAGTTGGGAATCCCACTGGTGTTGCCCACAAGGAAGGGACTCCCAATGGGCTCATTGGGCTATTCCATGAATGATGGGAGTCCCATTGGAGTGGCCCACAAGGCAGTGGGACTCCCACAGGTGGTGCCCAGTGGAGAATGGGAATCCCAAAGGACTATTCCATGAATACTGGGAGTCCCATTGGAGTTTCCCACAAGGAAATGGGAATCCCAATGGGCTTTTCCAGAAATGCTGGGAGTCCCACTGGAGTTGCCCATAAAGAAATGGGAATCCCAGACTATTCCAGAAATTCTGGGAATCCCAATGGGCTTTTCCAGAAATGCTGGGAGTCCCACTGGAGTTGCCCATAAGGAAATGGGAATCCCAATGGACTATTCCAGAAATGCTGGGAGTCCCAGTGGAGTTGCCCACAAAGAGGTGGGAATCCCACAGGTGATGCCCAGAGGGAAATGGGAATCCCAATGGGCTATTCCAGAAGTGCTGGGAGTCCCATTGGAGTTGCCCATGTTGGAAATTTCCAGATGGCATTATAATCTTGCCTAGATTATTTGCAGATTATCATTTCCTTTCAGTTAGTATATCAATCTCAAATGCAAAAAAACAATTGCCTACCTATGCAAACAACATTATTGGAATAGTTCTGACACAGTTTCTTGTGTTGATTTTCTTGGATTATAATCAAATTTTGGCAATTATGTGATCACATGGATTTTATTTGGATGTACTGCACATAAATGTCCAACACAAAAGGAGGGACTCCCACTGGGCTCATCAGGGTTCAATGCAGTGGAAAATCTAGCTAGTTGCTTATTGAGTGTAGACTATATTCTTTTGTACCCAATCAGTTGACCAGTGACCAGTGTATTATGTAACATATTTCTGTCTACAAGTGCAGTGGGTTGTGAGTTAAGGCAAAAAGTGGAATGGCATTGGCAGTGGGTGGCTATAAACAATCATGTACATCTTGAAGATAGACATGAGGAACTTGGACAGACTTGGACAAAGAACATGTAAGCTTGCCATTATACTCTCATTTCTGGATTTCAACCTGAATCTCCAATCACTGTATATAGTAAAGGGAAATAATATGTCAGTTTGGGAATGAATACTCTAGAAAGTGATCTCCTGTAATGGCAGATACCAATGTAAAGAGCTATTAGATCAAATCAGAAGTGCTAATGAACAGACAGAGCCCTGATAGCACATTAGGACATAATGGAATGTAAGTGTATTTGTGTAATTATATAAACATAGCAATAGGCAAGTGTATGTGGAATCTGCCAATGGCTGCAATTCATCTGACTTGTAATTCAGTACATTAAATGAAGTTCAACACACATTTTTGGATGTCTTCAGACAGGAATATGTAGAGAATGGCAGGGGTATACCTGGGGGTGTACCCCTGATGATCTCTAGGAATATGCAGTCCCAGCTCCCAAACAAGGATGTCCATTCAGAAGTGGTGTTCACTAGCAAGGTACTGTTATAGAACTTGCCATTAAACTATATATCAGAGTCATATATAATAACTACTTGTAGACTTAGACAGATGACTACTAATTGTAACAATTGTATCTAGCAATTTAAATAACATTCTATGAACCCTGTGACATGACAGGGCTGGAGCATCCCTCATGCTTGTGGGCTAGCCCAGATATGGTGTGGGAGTACCTATGCCAGTTGGACCTTCCCAAGGTGGACTTGGTCCAGATTTCCATCTGTGGGCAGACCAAAGTGCTTAATGGGCTGTCCCAATGGGATGTCCAGACCTAAGCAAGGGGGAGACCAAGGAGCATGGAACTAGTCCCTGGTCCCAGGCCCTCTTAAAATAGTCTTTCTTGGTGTAACAATCTACCCTAAGAAGGTACGCAGGGGGGTCTGCCTGAAATGTTGGCATCTGGCATTGGCATTGGCATTAGGCATTGGCATTGGCGTTGGCGTCATCATCTGGCATTGGTGTTGGCGTCCATCATTGGTGGCATAGGCATTGGCATCCATCATGGGCCCTTTGTTGGTCATTTGTCACCACCCCCATCCACTCTGTGAGCAGTTGCTCGCAGCAGAGGTGTGGGTGGTGTGTTGGTTCTGTGGTGGTGTCGTCCAGGACAGGACCCATTATGACCCTGCAAGCAGGGGCTCACAGCAGTGGTGGGTGGGAGCAAAGTGGATGGCCATGGGCACCATTTCATTGTTAAAACATAGTTAGAACCTAAAAAAGACAAGAAAAACATTAGTTAGTTGAAAATGGAACATTAAAAAAACTGTACTTGAGGCCCAAACTAGATCTGTCATAGTTTGGGCATTTGTAGCATTTGGCAGTGCAATCCGACATAGGGGACATGGGTGTTGATGGAGTGGTGTTGGTGGAAGGATGCAGAGGAAGGGGGGAGCAGTGGCAGCAGTGATGAGGGAGGTGGTGGTTGATGTTGATGTTGGCAACATGGGTTGTGGATGTGAGAAAGTGGCACCACTTTCTCGTTTGGGTTGTGCAAGTATGACCAAATGGTCCATGTGCAGCCTGAGGTATATAAACCCATACTTTTCATGCTTTTCTTTCCTTGGGCATGGCCCTATTATCACTTTATATTAGTTATATATAGGTAGCTATAGTAAGGTATATAGTATGTATATAAACTGGTTACAACCAACTACAACTGGTTTTTGTCAGTTTTAAATAAATATACAATCATTAGAACTGCAACCGATTGCCAGAAAAATGTGAGGCAACTGCAACTGTAAAACAACTGGACCATGGTCCGGTTCAGTTCAGTTTTGGTTTTTTTTCTGGTTGCATGAACTGGACTTTTAAACACTATGTTCAATGTGCAAACCAGGAGAAGATGAAGGAACAGGAGGAGGAGGAGGAGGAGGAGGAGGAGGAGGAGGAGGAAGGCAATGAGATGGACAAGGAAAAGGACAAGGAACATTTGGACCAGCCTGTCCAGCCAGTGAGAGGAAGAAATCCTAACACGCAGTTGATGAAGGCTATTAAAACATTGTCGAGCTTCGTTCAGGCTTGGAATTCTTAGAACTTCAAACTTGCAGAAATCCTGGAGGTCATGGCTTGAACATTTGCATTTGATTAATTGACTACATGGATGTACTGATCTGTCATAATGCATTTATTAACTATATCCTTGGTTTGTGGATCATTCGTGATTATTCATCCATCTCTGGGTAGCAAGCACTTGTGATTTTTCTTGCAACTGTACCTCAAATTCATAGGAACCCTACTGAAAAATGCTACTTTCTTGATCAAATTAGAAGTCCTTTGGCAATAATATTGCCCCCCTAGGGTCAACCATTCAATTTGTGCATTGTTGGTAATCTGAGGCCTGAACCCCAAATGGTATGCCCCCTGGTGGTGTGGGTTAGCTTCAAAAGGGTCCACATACCACCCATCAGTAGCGGGTGATTGTGCCTCAATGGTTCATCAATCATATGCTCAGGTTTTGGAGATAATGATTCAGTTTAAGTTTTGTGTTATTGATTCAAGTCTTGTAATTTGTAAAATACAAGTGATTTATTCAGAAAAGTCATCAGAATCCTCCAGGGTGACGTCTGACTTTTCTGATAAGTTCATTATCATCTGATACTCGAGATCCATCTGGACTTTGGTTGATTGGTAGATTGACTTGACTTCCTGGTATGTTGAATGGTCCTTCGTGTTCTGTACTTGATGGTTCATCTTCATCCAAAATTGGACCCAGGAAAACCCATGTTGAGAACAAGATCTGCCTCTCTGTCCCAATCTATTATATCCTGAGAGAATTCCTTGGGCCTGATATTCCTGTTTCATATCGCCTGTTTCAATACCTCTTCAGAGTGGAAATTCATCGTCCTCTGTATGACACACCATGGTGTCACTATCTCTTTCAGACACTCTGTTTCTTTGCTTTCCTTCTCCTACCAACTCTACATACACATTTTCCCCCTGAAACCCCCTGTTTCCCCACAAATATGTCCTCCATTGCATCATGTCAAGGAGCTTCTGGGGGATTATCCGGGTTCCAGGTCTTGCATCCACACCAATCAGGGAAGTAAGAGTCATCCTCCATGTACTTGACAGTAATTGGTTCTCCTTCATCTATGTCCATAATCGACCAAAGGAGGTATGTATAAGGGCAACCTCTCTAGCAAAGGGAAATCTGAGGTTAGAATTATACTACATATTACAGGGATTGGGGGCACACCTAGCAAAGGGAAATCCGAAGAGAAAACTCTAAGGATCCCTTTGCCAATGCCCAGTATATGTGAAGATGACAAAAATCAAATAATAACCTACAAATAGAAAAGGTGGAGATAGGCAGATCAAGGCTGCCAAATGACATCATACCAAGGGGTAGATGTTGGAAGGGGTGCTCTGCCTCTAAATATAAAACTGTCAACATGCACAAACATGATAGAAAGGGAAATTAGTAATAAAATTGGGAAAAATCATAGAAAATGAAGAATAGAAGGAAATGAAGTGAGGAAAAATATAGAATGAATGTAAAAAATAGGAGAAACACACAGGGCACCCCTATTACATCACCCCCTCTCTAAGATGCATCGCCCTGATGCATTTGATATTGCATATGACCAAAGTCAGTGACTTGAATGTGATGCGGTGCAGCAGTGTTCCATTGGTGGAATTCCTTGACTAACCAAGGGGCATTCACATCGGACTCTTCGACCCATGAGTTCTCCTCATACCCATAACCCTTCCAATGCACCAAATACTGGAGTTTTCCTCGACACAACCAGCTGTCCAAGATTGACTTGACTTTGTATTGTGGTTCTCCCTTGATCACTGTAGGCAGTGGTGGTGGACATGAATGGTGTCCCGGGAATGGATCTGGGGGAGCTGGAAGGAGTTTGATGACATGGAAGACTGGGTGGAGTCTGGACATGGAGGCTGGGAGGCATAGATAATAAGTATGCATTCCCACACACTTGATGATGGGGAAAGGTCCCAGGAAGCGATGAGTGAGTTCCTTGGATGGATGCATAGTGGAGATGTCACTGGAGTCAAGATAAACCCGATCACCAACCTTGTACTGAGGGGTTGGAGAATGGCGTTGGTTGTAAAAGTGCACCATGTTGTCCTTCGCCTTTGCTAAGGCTGCCTTTGCCTCCTCCAAGCTATCCTGCATGCGTTCTGTGAACTCATTCACCATCTCAACATGTGAGGGAGTTTGGTGAGGTTCAAATCCCATGCGTGGATGTCGTCCAGTGTCTAAGAGGGAAAGGGTTTGTTGAGTGGAAGCATGGACATGGTTGTTGTATCTGAACTCAGCCAAGGGGAGAAGATCATCCCAATTGTCCTGGTGCTCATTGACAAAGATGTGGATGTACTGCTCCAGTTCCTGGTTGACTCATTCAGTCTGGCCATCAGTTTGTGGGTGATGAGTGGTCGAAGCAAGGAGTTTGATCCCCAGAAGTTGGTACAGCTCACGAGTGAACTCTGCCATGAACTGAGGGCCACGATCATAGAGGAAAGTGCCAGGAAGTCCATGTAATTTCCACACATGGTGGAGGTAGAGTCAGGTGGCACTAGTGTTTAAAGGTCCAGTCCAGTCCAGTTTTTGACTTCCAAATGGGGCAACCGGCAACCGTAACCAGTTTAGGACCGACCCAGATATTGGAGGACTGCAACCGGACCCTTTAGGATCGGTCCTAATCGGTCCATGGACCAAAAAAAGACTGGTTCAGACCAGTTTTTTGTCGTAAAATTTATTGTGCCAAATAACCCATATGTATCTCAACAAATGTAGCCATTACCTCATATATATTATATTCAGGGATAGAGATTGTAATGCTCCGTAGATCGATCCAACATTTAAGCAATTCTGTCAAGATTTGACTGAGATATGGCCAAAACCGAAAGGACATGCATTCAAGTTGCAGTTTGTAGTTTGTAATTTGTAGTTTGTAGTTGCACTCATTTGGGCTATTATATGAATAAAATCCCATGGTACAGATAATTAGGTGTGTTGTTGTTACTTTTATGATGTCATATAGCTGTACAAAAAAAATTATAGCTCAGGTAATAAGCAATGCAATCAAAGTTGTTCTGATACAACAAAATACTCATACAAAAATGTTTTTGGTCATATCTCAACCAATTCTTGACCATTTTTGATGATCCAGGGACCGAAAATGAAGTAAATATGTGTGGGAGTAAGGTCCAACATATGTTGGGACGAAAGACCAGTCGCAACCAGTTTTAACTGGTTTTTGATCGGTCCTACTATATTTTTCAAAATGAAAGACCAGCAACTGGACTGAAAAAGACTGGTCCATAAATAGACCACTGGTCCGGTCCTAATCGGTCCAGTTCAGTTCAGTTTCGGTCTTTTTTTCGGTCCTACAGACTGGACCTTTAAACACTAGGTGGCACCCAGGGTGCTGACAGTGGTGTGAGTGAGTGCATTTTCCCACTGAATCAACTGTGAACATCACCACATCAAACCCATTCAACTCTGGCAACTCCACCACAAAGTCAATGCTGACAACATCCCAATGACTCTCTGGAACAGGAAGAGGGTGTAGCTTGCCAATGGGTTTGCGACAAGGAATCTTGGTGCATAATCAAAGGTCACAAGTGTGACAATACTGACCAATGAGCCATGACATTTGTGGCCACCAATAATTCCATGAGGTGAGCTCCAAGGTCTTCCAGCGTCCAGGATAACCAGCAATCTGTGAGTCATGGTGTTGGGATATGATGCACTGATAGGTTGTCTCCTTGGCTCAAAGGCTGATTCACCATTACAACCACATTCTAATCACATTGGCTAACTCCTATGATGTCCCAGAAGCAGTGCGACCACTCTCAACCCAGTCTATCAATCGCGATATCATATCAACCACATCAAAACATCACCAGCAACATTGATCGTACTGAGAAACCACATTGCACAACCTTAGGACTACCTCAAAACCCCCTAAGATCCCTCTGAACAAACACCAAGTATCCCCAATCAACTTCAAACAACCACAACTGTGATCAAACATTGTCAAGCATTATAAATCGACATCAAGAAACTACGAGTGACATTGGGTGCCGCATTCATTATCTAAATGGTGGAATACCATGTGCCAGGAAGTATTCCAACTCATGCTCAAACCTGCTGATAGTAGGTCAGCCTCATTCCAAGTCCCTATCACATAGCGGAAGTGACCATCTCCTTAAGCTTTTCAAATGCCTCCTGTTGTGCATTATCCCACCTCCATGCCTCCTTTCCTGTCAAGTCAAACAGTGGTCGTGCATGATGTGAGAAATCCTTGATAAAATGCAAATAGAAATTGATGAAGCCCAGGAAGGACTGCACCTCTTTCTTGTTTGTGGGCATCGGCCAAGCCATGACCCCATTCACCTTGATAGGATCCATCTCCACCTGACCCTCCGAGATAATCAGGCCAAGGTACTCGATCTTGGTCTTCTCAAACTCGCACTTGTCCTGACAAAGGTAAAGTTTGTACTGTCGAAGCCATTCTAGGACAAGGTGCATGATGTGACAGTGCTCTTCAACCATGCGAGTGAAGATGAAGATGTTGTCAAGATAGATGCAAACTATGCCTTCAAGGATGAGGTCATGGAAAATGTCGTTCATCATGGCCTGAAAGGTGGCAGGACTATTAGTAAGGCCAAATAACATGACGAGCAGTTCAAAAAGACCAATGGTTGGTATGAAAGGCTGCCTTCCACTCATCTCCCTCCTTTATCCTCACATTATTGTAGCCCCAACAGACAATGAGCTTGGTGAAGTATTGGGCTCCACAAAGCTGGTTCACAAGTGTGGAGATGAGAGGTAATGGGTAGCAATTTTTGACTGTGATGTTGTTGAGCCTTCTGTAGTCTTGAACGGGTCGAAGTGAGCCATCCTTCTTCTTGACAAAGAAAAAGGGAGAGGCCATGGGTGACTTTGGTGGAATATGTCCAGAGGCCAGGTGCTCATCGATGAACTGGTCAAGCTGTCGCTGTTCTTCAGGAGAGAGAGGTTAGACCTTGCAGGATGAAGGGGTTGCACTGGGGGGTGAGTTCAATTGTGTGATCCCATGGCTTGCATGCAAGGAGAGAGTTGAATGATTCCTTGGAGAACACATCCCCAAACTCATGGAGATGAGGAAGCAAGGAATTAACCCTTGGGACAAATATGCACAAGGATGCCATTTGTCATCTTTGCACAGCATTGATACTACCACTCCAGTAGCAAAGTCGGATGCATCTGATTCCACTTGTAAAGGGCACGTGAAATCTACTGGGGCTAATATTGGTCCCTCCACAAACTTCCTCTTCAACTCCTCAAATGCTGTCTGCTGCTGCTCTCCCCACTTCCACACTACTCCCTTTCATGTAAGGTTATGTAAGGGTGCAGCAATTTTGGAAAAATTATGCACAAAGCGATGATAGTTTGCGAGTCCCAAGAAAGCTTGAACCTCTTTGACACAGGTGGGCGCAGGCCAATCTGTGATTGCCTGTACCTTGATCAGATCCATTTGATCCTGTCAGGGCTGATCAATAATCCTAGGAACTCAATCTTGCTTGCCCCAAACACACACTTCTCCAGTTTCAGAAATAGATCATTCTCTGCTAACCTCCATAGCACCTCCTGCACTATCACCTCATGATTTTCTTCATCCTCCATGAATATCAGAATGTCGTCAATGAGTCTTATTACCATGCCTTTGTTTATTACATCCTTGAAAATGTCGTTCATCATATTTTGGAAAGTTGGGGGACTATTGGTCATCCCGAAAAACATGACAAGCAGCTTGAAGAATCTTCGATGCGTGCCAAATGTGGCCTTCCACTCATCTCCTTTCTTTATTCATACATTGTTGTATCCCCATTGTAAATCCAATTTTGTAAAGACCTTGGCTTTTCCCAACTTGTCAATTATTTCTGAGATCAATGGCAGGGGGTATGTGTTCTTCACTGTCCACTCATTCAAATACCTATAATCTGTACCTCTGGTCTTTCTTTGGCATGAAGAATATTGGTGATGTCTGCAGTGATTTCGAAGGTTGTATGTATCCTTTGTGCAATTGCTCATTTAGGAACACATCAACTTCTTCTTGTTCCATTAGAGATAACGGATATACCTTTGACTTTTTTGGCACAAACCCTGGCTTCTCTCAATTGCATGATCCCATGGCTTCTGCACCAGCATTTGCTCAGACTCCTTCTTCTGGAACACTGACAGATATTCGTGATACACTTTTGGCACCCACTCCTCCACTGGCTTCTCCACCTTCATGATATTCTTGTCCCACAACTGTCCTCCATGAATTGCTCTAAAGGTTCTTCTTTCTCAATTATGATCAGAACTTCCCCATTTGGCATTTCCTCATCCTCCACTTCCTCCATCGTAACAGAATACTTCCTTGGATGTTCTTTCTCTCTCTTTTTCCTTTTCTCCTTCTTCATCTTCCTCCCATACACATTACATTCCTTAGGACAATGAGTCATTTGTACTCTCCCAGTTTTCCAATCAATTTCAGGATTATGCTTCCGTAACCACAGACATCCTATTATTAGATTGGTTTTCCCAAGATTGCACACTTTGAATATGGCCCGTTCCTGATGCTCCTGATACTTTAGTACCATGGTCACCTCCTCCTTGATGGTTCCTCCACAATTGACTGTTCCATCAATATTGTACACCATTATAGGTTGCGACAGCTTGCATATGTTAATACCATTTCCGGTAATTAAGGACCGATTAATAAATAATCCTGTAGCACCACTATCAAGCAATGCTTCCACATCAATTGCTGCATGCGTGTCCACTGTCTTCAGTCCCACAGTCAAGGTGATTTTGGGTTCTATTCGCACAGAGTGAATAAAGAATTTAGGGGTTTTTGGAAATAGTACTTGGCAATTTTCTTTGTCATGTGATTCACAACAGTTGTACTCCTCCTCAATTTCCTTTCCTGATTTTCCTCAGATACTAATACATTGTAACGATTCTGGGTCACCAATGGGGAAACCTTCACTGGGACTCTTCCACAAAATTCTTCTGCCTGCCTTCCTGCGGCTTCACTTCCTCAATTGTAGCTTCCCTAATCTTTCTTTTCTGCCTACAATTCCTAGCAATGTGTCCTAACTGCCCACAGTTAAAACATTTAAGTGGGGCTCGTCTCCCCGCTTGATCAACCTCCATTGCCTCTGCTGGTGCTGCTGACTCCATAACTATAGGTGTCACTGCCATGGCCAGTGGCTGCGCCCTTGGAGTTTGCACCGGAGGTGCCTTTCCTTTCTCAGACTTTCCTCCTGATGGCTTTCCAAATTTACTACTTCCATACATCAACTTTGACTCCACCTGTTCCTGCTGATATTGCCAGTCAAGCTGCATTGCCCAATTATACCACTCATCCAACTTCTCTGGCATAGAAGGTAGTTGGTAGATAGACTTGAATAAAGAGGGATTTAATCCTGCTTTCAAAAACTCTACCAATGCAGCTTCTCCCATATCTGTCTATGAAGCTCTGCTTTGAACTGCAAAATAAATTCATCCACCGTTAGGGAACCTTGGTGCATGGTCTTTAATTTAGCATTGGCTGTCACCTTTGGATTAGGGTCTCCAAACTGTGCCTTCAATCTCTCCAGAAATTCCTTGAAGGTTGCAAATAGTTTATTTCCTGCAGCAATTTGATTAATAGCCTTGTTTCTCCAGAACTGTGCTTTCCCCCCCTGAATGTATGAGAGAGCAAACATAATCCTAGACTCAGCTGTACGAAACTCTATCTTCCTCCCATGAATGTAGAATACTATAGAGCTGATGAAGGATTTTGTATTCTCCATGGTACCATCAAAGATTTGTGGGGGCATGTACTTAGGTAAGCACGCTTTTCCATTTCCAGATTTTTCCACCGTCTCATCCTCCTGTGACATCCACTCCACCATCTCCTCCATCTCATCATCTCTTTCTCCTGTCATCTCTAGCTGTACTTCTGCTTGTCTGGGCTGTAATGCTGCCAACACTGACACTAATTGTGACATTTGCACTGTAAGCACATCAATCTTTGCCTCTAGCGCTGGTGTGGGAACAGGATTAGTGCCGGGATTAGAAGTTGAGGGTTTGGACATAATTGTTAGATCTGTGATGAATCACTTCTTTGACAAACTCAAGATTTGTTCTTCAAGACCTCTCCAAATGTTTATGGGTCACATGATGTTCATCAATTGTTCATCAATTGTTCATTTGTTCGTCAGGCACCTAATTTGACACTTTGGATCAATAACCCTTCCAACAGTGCCTGATCTCAGGGATAACACTGAATTTGGCTTGTAACTAAAATAGTCGTCTGAATAGAGTGATGTAAATTGTGACTAAACCAGATCCAATCGGTTGTCTGGTTGCAGCTGTCCTAATGATGAGTGCTGCCTCTCAATCACTGGCAGTTGCAATGTAAGGCGAGGCCTGGCATCAGATTACAAAAGAAAAGGTAGATTACATATATACAAGTACTTCTGGCTTGTGCTGAAAGGATGAGTAATTGGATGTGGCGCAGTGAAACAATGACATATGTGCAAGTAAGAGAAGGCACACTGATATAGGAAGTTGTGTTCTTCTGTTAGGGTGACACCCACTATCTAGCTAAGACCATGTGGATTCTCTCTACAAGAAGGGGGCAGGATCCGCACACATGATGGGGGAACTGATGGTTTTGATGTGAGGGGTTATTAATAGGTGAGTTTGTTGAGATAGGCCATTCACACCACAAGTGTAGGTGGAATACCTAAGAGAACACAACTGGGGTCCCCTAGGTGTATATTTAGGGTTTATATACTATGTTACATATATTGTACATTGTTGTTACCGATGTGTGCATACATGCACATACATCTTGATGCGTGCAAAATAAAATTCTCACGCTATCAAAGTGTAGTGTCATTTGGTGTCATTGGGCATAATTTGACATAGTAAATTAAAAATGGAGTTTTATTAGGTAATGGGGCAGTTTC
The DNA here is from genome assembly GCA_026075535.2 of Tricholoma matsutake. NCBI lineage: Eukaryota > Fungi > Basidiomycota > Agaricomycetes > Agaricales > Tricholomataceae > Tricholoma > Tricholoma matsutake. The sequence goes on along the minus strand of AP026548.1, from coordinate 1,125,046 downwards.
CTAACAAGAACTGTCACATGCACAGTTGGTGGCTGCATAGTACAGGCTATTGCAATGGACTCCAGCCACCAGAATTTGAGATACCTATAATTCAAACCTTAGGAAATCTGAGGGACAAAGAGCAGTTGGAATTATGAATTTTGGATATGTAAAGATCAAGACAACTATGCTTGGTTACACTATGATATGCTATGTTACAATATGTTACACTATGTTACACAAAGCTATGACAATAAGAAAAGCTATCACAAATGGTCACGACCTGACAACTATAAAGGCGGGTGTAGTACAGGCATGTTGGAACTCAACCATTACTGGCCAAGGGTGGGTCACAGTAATAGGTCCCCAGCGCAGTTCAAGCACTGATATATCAGTTTTTGCACTTGCAATTGACTTTGAGTGCTTTGTACAGCTCAGAATATACACTTGGAACATCGTTGATGAGTTCCGAACCAGTTTCGAACAATATTGCACTGATTTCAGGCCACGAACAAAGTCCAAAGAAACTTCAAAAATCTTTGAAAAACCTTGAACCTCAAAAAACATCTTCACACACAGTATTTCCTATTTGAATGATCTTTGGATGCATGCTGGACACATGGGACACTATTCTGAGTATATTGAACACATTTCAACTGCATGTGCATGCATACAATCTGCTCAAAGCAGTTTCCGATTTATAACAAGGACAGTCCGCTTTTAGCTATTCTTTCTTATTATTTCTTCATCATGTTTTATATTCACCCTTTCTAGTCTCGCTTTATTGTTCTGATATACTTCTATTGTATTTTGCCTCAAGTTTTCCACATGTTTGCCTCATGTTCTCTAGCCTTTTTAGGTAGTTTCTTTATTTTATATAAAAAGATGTACTAGATACAAAGAAAAACAAGAAAGTCTTTGTCTTCCTCCCAGATGGCAGTGATTTGAGAGTTCAGTTTAGTCTTATTCAGTCCAAAGTCTGGTGCTTTACACTAAACTTCTTTGAAAATCTTTGAAAATCTTTGAAAATCCTTGCATTATGCTATTTTCGCTCTCGTTTCCCTAGATTCACCTTTGCTTTGCTTCTATTACTCATCTAGTCCCCTGATCTTGCATCCAAACATATTTGTGCACTCTGAATTCATCAATCTAGCCACGAAATTCTCCGAAATTCCATGAAACACATTCTTTTAGCTTCGAATTACTTTGACAAGCAGTCCTTTTATGACTATTTGATGGTCGGTCTGACAGGTGACATCTAGAGGGCCTCGCATCCTTCCTCTAACTTGTGTTATACCATCCGAAGCCATTTAGTAGGTTTTGTTTGGGTTTCTGGGTTGAGCATCATCAACAGACAGAGTTGGGCAGAACACTGCACTTACTGGATGGATTGGTCTTTGCCTTCAACCACTTTCCTGAAGGGTTGCACCTCTGCTTCTACTACAGGACTGGGTTTTAGATGGGATGAGGGGAGAGAGATCTACAGGCACATGCTATTAAGGTGGGCGATATGGTAGACAGGAGTATGAGAGAACAGGGAGGAGGGTTGCATGCAGCGAGTGCTCCACAGCAACTAAGGTTGAAGAGCAGGTGGATGGGGATGGAGACTACAGAGGTAATAGTGAAGTAACCACACTGAGCTGAATTGTAATTGTCTTCAAGTTCCAGGTCAGTACTCAATATCATTTGGAATTTATTTGGATGATCAAAATTGGCCATTTGACCAACTGATATACTATGATGGTTTTGAACCATCACATGCATTGAATAAATTTATTGTCAACAATGTTACTATTGATGTAAGACATTGTACAAAAGTAGTGGTGACTAAATGCACAGCACTATACATAACCCTAAGTTTTCCAAAGTGGCTACATGTGATGTCTGTCTCACATCAAAAGTAATGTTGTTGACAATAAATTTATTGAGAACTGTCACATGCATCTTAATGCACATGATGGTTCAGAACCATCACATGCACATTTGACATCTAGATAGTACAGGACATTGCACAGTACTTGGGCCACTACAAATTGAGATACCTATGTTCCCAACTTTGATAGGCCTGAGGGACTTGGGAACAGTGAAAATCAAGAATTTTGCATGTGTAGTGCTCAAGATACAACTTCCAGTTGTCATCTATAACATATGGGACAACCTTTTCATGGGAACGATTATGTAAAATTGGTCAGCCTTAGTCAGGTCTGACCAATCCTGACAAATATAGCTGAGTTTGAATTTTCATCCTCTGAGCTGAGTGAAAGGAGGAGGGGAGAGGGGAAGTGGGAGGTGCAGAGTGAGGGGGGGTGAGGGGGAGGGGGGGGTGAGTGGGGGGAGGGTGAGTGGAGAGAGGATGAGTAGGGTGACTGGGGATGGAGGGGGAAATGTGGTGGGGGAGGGGAGGGGGAGGGAGGAGAGTGAGGGGGGAGTGGATGAGGGGGAGGAGGAGGGGGGGTGAGGGTGAGGGTGAGGATGAGGATGGGAGTAAGGGTGGGGGTGAATGGGTGGAGGGGGTGAATGGGTGAGGGGGAGGGGGAGGGGGTGGGGGTGAATGGGTGAGGGGGGAGAGTAAGTGGGGTAAGTGGGGGAGGGTGAGAGTGGGTGAGGAGGAGGGGGAACAGTGAGGGGGAGGGAGGAGAGTGGGTCTGGGGGATGGGGAGTGGGAGCAGAGTTGATGGGGATGGGGTGATGGGGAGAGGGGGATGGGGTGAAGAGGAAGGGGGAATGAGGAGATGGGGATGGGGTGATGGGGAGGGGGTAAAGGGGAGGGGATGATGGGGTGATGGGGAGGGGGTAAGGGGGAGGGGGTGATGGGGTGATGGGGATAGGGGGATGAGGAGATAGGGATGGGGTGATGGGGAGGGGGCAAAGTGGAGGTGATGGGGTGATGGGGAGGGGGCAAAGTGGAGGTGATGGGGTGATGGGGAGGGGGTAAGGGGGAGGGGGTGATGGGGTGATGGGGATAGGGGGATGAGGAGATAGGGATGGGGTGATGGGGAGGGGGCAAAGTGGAGGGGGTGATGGTGAGGGGGTGATGGTGAGGGGGTGATGGGGTGATGGTGAGGGGGTGATGGGGTGATGGGGAGGGTGTAAAGGGGAGGGGGTGATGGGGACATGGGGAGAGGGTGATGGGGACATGGGGAGAGGGTGATGGGGATGGGGACATGGGGGGAAGGCATAGGGTGAAGAGGAGGGGGGGATAAAGAGATAGGGATGGGGTGATGGGGATGGAGTGATGGAGTGATGGAGATGGGGTGATAGGGAGAGAGGGAGGGTGATGGGGACATGGGGATGGGGACAGTATTAAGAGAGCAACAGCCCCCCCACATTGACTTGGCCAAAGGTCCCAAGTCAACTGAAGAAGTGTATGACTGTAGTAGAATTGAACATGCAGTGTAGTGAGAGAGCAACAACCCCACCCAAGTCAACTCAACCCATATTGGATTAAACATTGTGTAATATATGCAGGACTTCAACTAAAGAATTGTGTACCTGTCATAGAATTAAGCATTGAGTCATGTACATGTGAGCTGGCCCATCCGGAGTTAGGCTGAGCGAGCTATGCGAGTGAATGCCATGACAAAGACATGGGTCATAAGCTCGTAATTTCATGATCAGCTCCTTCAGAACTTACGTAAGAAGGTAAAAATCACCAAACCATTTTTCTAATCTACTGGGACATGTTCCAAGACTAACTGTCAGAAAAGCCCAATTTTTGAGAGCCTCATTCATGCAGAAACTCATAAAACCTATATTTTCAGTATCTATATAAAATAGAACAATTTTGTATGTGAGTGTCTCACCTACAGAATAGGGAGCTTGCTTTATCCCAGTCTTTCTCTCAATGCTTATTAAAGTACATATTTATTCATTGAATACATATTCCCCAAGATCCATCCCATGTGTATAGGGCATGGCACGGGTAACCCTCGGGTATATGTCCTCATACCCTTACCCATACCCATGAACACCATGGGTTTCCATGGGTTACCCATGGTTATATGCGGGTTTCGAGAACAATACCTATCTTAATAATTTATTATACTAAGCTAAGTTAATAGAAACCCCCTCGCTCACGTTTGGAGCGAGGGAGGGGGTGGTGGACCTATTCTAATAAATAAATTACATTAAATTAATATAGAAAACCCCCCTCCACATTTCGAGTGAGGGAGGGGGTGGTGGTGCCTATAGTCAATGAAAACAAAACAAAAAACCCCCCCTCTGACATTTGGAGCAAGGGAGGGGGGTGGTGCCTGTAGTTGTCAATCCCTGTTTCCACCCCACAAGCAGTTGCTCGTGAGGCTGGGGTGGGTGGTGTGCCGTCATGACATAGCAGCATTGGCATGGGGTCATTCTGTGTGAACTCCTCGTTCCGAGGGAATTCCAACCTAGGAGATGAAAGAAACAAAAGTGTTAGTTTACGAAAAAAGAAATGAATGAAAAAAAAACTTACCATGGGCCCAAACGACACAATCACATCATTTGGGCCCGGGTGACATGGCAATGTTGGGTATTCATTGTTAGCTGTTGTCGTCCATCATTATCAGTAGTTTAGAACCTGAAGAAGAAACATAATCAATTAGTTTGAAAAAACAAGAAATGAAACACTATAAAACTTACTATAGGCCCAAATGACGATTCATGTCATTTGGGCCATGCTATGGTGGTGGTTGGATTGTCGTATAGTTTAGAATTAGATGTCGTGAGTATTCAACAAAGTCAGATGATTACTCACCTGACCAAAATCCAGGTACCGGCATACCTGCACATACCCATAACACCGTGGAAAAGGGTATGGTGTTGCCTGGGTATGGCAATCCCATACCTGTACCCATACCCATGCCGTGCCCTACATCTGTATCTAAAGTGAATCCTAATGCTTCTTGCCTTGTATTATCCTCTCTCAGCATCTTCATTGGCTCTGTTTCTTCACCATGCTGTAGGTGTTGGATTCCAAAGGGGACACAAAAGGCTAGACCCTTCAATTTTTTGACCTGGGAAATTGCAACAAATGACAGCCCAGATGAAAAGTCCTTTGGTCCAAGGTCAATTACAGCACGTTCTAATGTGAGGCCCTGACTCTTGTGTATGGTGATTGCCCAGGCTAAAGTCAGTGGAAGCTGTTCACAAGAACACTGGTTTCCAGACCGATCTTCCCATCGGGCAACAATGGGAGATAGGAACCCATGATGGATCAACCCCATGCCAGCCTGGTGTCTGAGGACCTGGTATATTTATCAGACAATGTTTGGCTGTGGAGAGAAACATACATACCCAAATAACCTGGGCATTCCACAAATACCACTGCAGGAAGTTGGTGGGTCTTTGGATCATCTTGAGGTTGATACCAGATTTTTTTCACAATACCCTGAGATCTGTTGACAAGTCCTAAATAGAATTTAGAAACCAGTGTGAGGACCAAACAGACACAGTACCTTTTGAAGTCCAGAGATTATGAGTGATCATTACATGTGTACCCTCAGCCAGTAGAATCATAGGCTCCAGTCCATCAGGATCTTCATCTGAAGCCTTTTTGGCAGCAGGACTGTTATGTTTACCCTGACATTGAACCACAGGCCTTCAAGTTCCTCCTAGACATCGGGTATTGCATTCATGCACTGCAGCTTGAGTTGGTAAAAGGTGCAAGACCTCATTGAAGTGTGTGTGATCCTCTGGTGTAAGATTGGGCCAGAATTGGGTGGAAAATAGCTCATAGTCATCTGAAGATGTTGAGTATGTGGAAAGTTGAAGCAGAGCATCGCGAAATTTGATCTGCTCAGGATCTTCACCTTCTTGGTGGAAAATATGCAGCTGCAAAGAATATAGTCAGTAAGGAATTTGGATGTTGGAACTGCCCAAAATACTAACAACCATCACCTTGAGTACATGGAAAAGGAAACACTGGAGTACTGGCAGATGAGATGTGGGCAGGTGGGGTGGAAGACACTGTTTTCTCAGGACTCAAAAGTAACATGTCTCTTGATGAGATAACAAAGTGGTGGACAAAGAAGGACAAGCCCCATTTATTTTAAAATGGATGGGAATTGGTTATTTGGTGTTGGATTACATACAAAAAAGAATTTAATGGATAAGTAGAATTAATAATGAGCTTGGTATATTAACCCAATTACAGTGTTAATAGTTTCCTGTTCATTCTAAGTAATGACTGATACTGATATTATATCATAATCTGCAACCCCCCCCCCCCCCCCCCCCTACTGTCACACATTTTCCTGCACAGCATGGTGAGAACTGACATGGCCAATACACCTATTACTAGAAGACAGCACCTCAACAACTTATTAACATTACATAGACAAGCTAGAGAAATTATTCATTCAAAGAATAATAATTACATAGATAGGCTGGACAGGGCCAGCACCAACATACAGGGTGGGTGGGGTGAGACTGGTGATCCTGTTTGTGAGTAGTCAAGTACCACAATGTTGCTTTTTTGGCTGCCTTTCGCATAGCAGTGTTCAGTCCCCAATATTGAAACTGTGGATGTTGTACAAAGTGGCTGCCATCAAGGTGTATGAGATGTGTTGCCCATTCCTCCATCGAAACCTCAATATTTCTTGTCTCTGTGATATCTGCTTCACCAGTACAAAAAAGAGTAGGAAAGGCATCTATTGTGATGGCACAACCTGTATACTCATTGATCAGAGTTCCACATATTTCAGGCATCGTCAGAATAATAGGCTGGTCATTGCTGAATGTAGCATTGTGTAGTTGCTGCATTTCTGTCTCTTGTGTATGCACATTGGGTATGAATCCTTGTGTAAAGACAGGGTCTTGATGATCTGTATGTTGATCATCTCCTGTCTCAGCTTCTGGAGGGCCAGTTTCCTGAGCTGCAAAATCATCCAACTCTTGGTGTTCAATAGTTTGCAATTGATGATGCACAGTACCATCCAAAGGAAGCTGATTGAGAAGTTTATAGTCCACTCTGACCATTCTGTTGACAGACATGAAAATCCTCATAAACAGCAAGATCTGTTTGCTGCTCCACCCCAGCATGGTGCATAATGATTATATCACAGTGTTTTGGAAGCAAGGGAAGTTTGTGATGTAAAACTGATGTTCCTTGAGGAAAGTTATGTATATGCCTGGTATACTTGAATTGGACACCATGGAATTGCCATAGCTGAACCTGTTAGGGCAACACCCACTATCTGCTAGCTAAGACCATGCGGGTTCTCTCTACAAGAAGGGGGCAGGATCCACGCTTGTGATGGGGGAATTGATGGTTTTGATGTGAGGGGTTATTAATAGGTGAGTTTGTTGAGATAGGCCTTTCACACCGAAAACATAGGTGGAATACCTAAGAGAACACAACTGGGGTCCCCTAGGCATATATTTAGGGTTTATATACTATGTTACATATATTGTACATTGTTGTGACCGACGCACTCATACATGCGCGTACATTTTGATGCATGCGAAATAAAATTCTCATGCTATCAAAATGTAGCGTCATTTGGCATAATTCAACATAATAAAATAAAAATGAAAGTTTATTAGGTAATGGGGTGGTTTCCTAACATTACCCCCCTTTTATGCCTCGACTTCCAGGCGAGAAAATATTATGTTTGTCCCCTTCGTGAAATTTTGGTAAGGCCAGAATTTCATCCCCTCATACACCATTCTCACAATGCGATGCAGAGCATTTGGATTACGTTTAAAGAATTGGGCGATTGCGTTATGCACTCGCTTACAATTCTCTTCGGGTTCCCACAAATTATTTTCGTCGGTATAGTTTTTCCACTTTATTAAGAACTCCAATTTGTTCCGTCGAAGACTTGAGTCTAGAATTTCTTCAACTATATATTCTGGAGCACCTTCTACTATTATTGGAGGTTGTGGAGTAGTTTGTTGGCCAGGAATAGTGGGCAGACGGTAAGGGCGTAGGTGGGATACGTCAATCTCAGGATCAATCTTAAATGATTGGGGTAATTTTAGCACTACCGCATTAGGCAAGATCACTTTAGAGATCGCATATGGGCCAACTTGTTTCTCCATAAGTTTCTTCGAAGGTCATGGAATGTTCAGGTCCTTGGTACTTAGCCATACCAAGTCACCAACTTTGTACTCTGGAGCGCATGCTCGAGTATGATCCACATGTCACATCATGTCATCACATGCTTTCTTCAATGCCGCCTCTGCTTCCTCTTGTACCTTTTGCATCTTAGATACAAAATCTTCTACTGACTGTACTTTGACTTCCCTTCTGGGTTCTACTCCCATGTGAGGATGATATCCATAATTCACGAAAAAGGGTGACATACGAGTAGCTGAATGGAATTTGTTATTGTGGGAAAATTCGGCAATTGCCAACCATTCGGGCCAGTCAGTTTGTCGGTAGTTGACAAACATATGTAGGTACTGCTCCAACTCCTGATTCATTCTCTCTGTCTGCCCATCAGTCTGCGGATGATATGCCGTAGATAATTTAGTTTGAATTCCCAATATGTTGTTTAGTTCTCGCATAAACACGGAAGCAAATTGTGGTCCGCGATCGGAGATAATGGTATTGGGTAACCCATGTAACCGCCATACCTGATTTAGATAGAGGCACGCCAAGCCCAATGATGAGGTTTCTGTAGTAGTAGGAATAATATGGACCTCCTTTGTAAAGCAGTCGCATACTACAAATATTGCATCATACCCTTGAGCCTCAGGTAATCCGGTAATAAAATCCACAGATATATCTTGCCACAGCGCTTTAGGTATAGGGTTCCGCATTAATTTTCCTGCAGGTTTCTCTGGAAATTTCTTCCCCCTCATGCACGTATCACATCCATCCACATACCCCAACACATACTTCGAAATTCCGGGCCACCAATAATTTCTCATTACTAATTCCAACGTCTTCCATCTTCCTGGGTGTCCGGCAATTGGCTTATTGTGATGTAACCGGACGATCTCCCTTCGCAAATCCTGATCCTTCGGTACATACACCTTTCCTCGAAACAACACCAACCCTTGTTCCTCAGCCCATTCATCTCCTTTGATATTACCTTTCTTCTCTCCCTTCAGAGCTTTCACTGCTTCCACTACTTCATCGTCCATTTCCGAGCATTGTCTAATTTTAGACAACATTTCCATTTCCAAGCTATCTATTAATAGATGCCTTTGACGCATAGCGCAAATGCGAAAGTATTCAGGTTTGAGTAAGGTAACATTTTTATTGTCCTCCTCCACCCCCCTTTTATGATCAATACATCTGGATAATGCATCTGCTTTCCTCATTAAGCTTCCCGCTTTGTGGACCAAGTGAAAATTGAAACGCAATAGGAATAGTGCCCAATGTGCTTGCCGGCGATTAAGCTTTTTAGCAGACATGAAGTATTGCAGATTTTGATGATCCGTCCAGATCTCAATCTGATGCGTACATCCCTCCAAATAATGCCTCCATGCCTGCAATGCTCGTATTATCCCCAACATCTCTTTGTCATGCACATCATAATTCCTCTCCACATCATTCAACCCTTTTGACAAGTATGCACAAGGATGCCATTTGTCATCTTTGCACAGCATTGATAACACTGCTCCAGTAGCAAAATCGGATACATCGGATTCCACTCGCAAAGGGCGTGTGAAATCTACTGGGGCTAATATTGGTCCCTCCACAAACTTCCTCTTCAACTCCTCAAACGCTGTCTGCTGCTGCTCTCCCCACCTCCATACTACTCCCTTTCGCATAAGGTTATGTAAGGGTGCGGCAATTTTAGAAAAATTGTGCACAAAGCGACGATAATAATTTGCGAGTCCCAAGAAGGCTTGAACCTCCTTGACACGGGTGGGCACAGGCCAATCTGTGATCACCTGTACCTTGATCGGATCCACTTTGATCCCATCAGGGCCAATCAATAATCCTTGGAACTCGATCTCGCTTGCCCCAAACACACACTTCTCTTGTTTCAAAAATAGATCATTCTCCGCCAACCTCCGTAACACCTCCTGCACTATCGCCTCATGATTCTCTTCATCCTCCATGAATATCAGAATGTCATCAATAAATATTATTACCACGCCTTTGTCTATTACGTCCTTGAAAATGTCATTCATCATATTTTGAAAGGTCGGGGGACTATTAGTCATCCCAAAAAACATGACAAGTGGCTCGAAGGATCCTCGATGCATGGCAAATGCAGCCTTCCACTCATCTCCTTTCTTTATTTGTACATTATTGTATCCCCATCGTAAATCCAATTTTGTAAAGACCTTGGCTTTTCCCACCTTATCAATAATTTCTGAGATCAACGGCAGGGGGTACGCGTTCTTCACTGTCCACTCGTTCAGATACCTATAATCGGTACACATCCTCTTCCTTTGGTCTTTTTTGGGCACGAAGAATATTGGTGATGTCTGCGGTGATTTCGAAGGTCGTATGTATCCTTTGCGCAATTGCTCCTTCAGGAATGCATCCACTTCTTCTTGTTCCATTGGAGATAACGGATATACCTTTGACTTCTTCGGCACAAACCCGGGATTCATCTCAATCGCATGATCCCATGGCTTCCGCACCGGCATTCGCTCAGACTCCTTCTTTTGGAACACTGACAAATGTTCATGATACACTTTTGGCACCCATTCCTCCAGTGGCTTCTCCACCTTCACGATATTCTTGTCCCATGACTGTCCTCCACGAACTGCTCTAAAGGTTTGCTTTCTCAATCATGATTGGAACTTCCCCATTTGGCATTTCCTCATCCTCCACTTTCTCCATTGTAACAGAATACTTTCTTGGATGTTCTTTCTCTTTCTTTTTCCTTTTTTCCTTCTTCATCTTCCTCCCATACACATTACATTCCTTAGGACAACGAGTCATTTGTACTTTCCCAGTTTTCCAATCAATTTCGGGATTATGCTTCCGTAACCACAGACATCCTATTATTAGATTGGTTTTCCCAAGATTGCACACTTTGAATATGGCTTGCTCCTGATGCTCCTGATACTTTAGTACCATAGTCACCTCCTCCTTGATAGTTCCTCCACAATTGACTGTTCCGTCAATATTGTACACCATTATAGGTTGCGCCAGCTTGCGTGTGTTAATACCGTTTCCAGTAATTAAGGATCAATTAATAAATAATCCTGTAGCACCACTGTCAAGCAATGCTTCCACATCAATAGCTGCATGTGTGTCCACTGTCTTCAGTCCCACAGTCAAGGTGATTTTGGGTTCTATTTGCACAGAGCGAATAAAGAATTTAGGGGTTTTCGGAAATGACATGTGACAATTTTCTTTGTCACATGACTCGCAACAGTTGTACTCCTCCTCGATTTCCTTTTCTGATTTACTCTGGGTTTCCTCGGATACTAATACATTGTAACAATTCTTGGTCACCAATGGGGAAACCTTCACTGGGACTCTTCCACAAAATTCTTCTGCCTGCCTTCCTCCGGCTTCACTTCCTCAATTGTAGCTTCCCTAATCTTTCTTTTCTGCTTGCAATTCTTAGAAATGTGTCCTAACTGCCCACAGTTAAAACATTTAAGTGGGGCTCGTCTCCCCACTTGATCAACCTCCATTGCCTGCTGACTCTGTAACTATAGGTGTCACTGCCATGGCTGGTGGCTGTGCCCTCGGAGCTTGCACCTGAGGCGCCTTTCCTTTCTTGGACTTTCCTCCTGATGACTTTCCAAATTTACTACTTCCGTACATCAACTTTGACTCTGCCTGTTCCTGCCGATATTGCCGGTCAAGGCACATTGCCCAATTATACCACTCATCCAACTTCTCTGGCATAGAAGGTAGTCAGTAGATAGACTTGAATAAAGAGGGATTTAATCCTGCTTTCAAAAACTCTACCAACGCAGCTTCTCCCATGTCCATTTGCGAAGCTTCTGCTTTGAACTGCAAAATAAATTCATCCGCCATTAAGGAACCTTGGCGCATGGTCTTTAATTTAGCATTGGCTGTCGCCTTTGGATTAGGGTCTCCAAACTGTGCCTCCAATCTCTCCAGAAATTCCTTGAAGGTTGCAAATGGTTTTTTTCCCACAGCAATTTGATTAATAGCCTCGTTTCTCCAGAACTGTGCTTTCCCCCCCTGAATGTATGAGAGAGCAAACATAATCCTAGACTCGGCTGTATGAAACTCTGGCTTCCTCCCATGGATGTACAATACTATAGAGCTGATGAAGGATTTTGTATTCTCCATGGTACCGTCAAAGATTTGTGGGGGCGTGTACTTAGGTAAGCGCACTTTTCCATTTCTGGATTTCTCCACCGTCTCATCCTCCTGCGATATCCACTCCACCATCTCCACCATCTCATCATCTCTTTCTCCTGTTGTCTCTGGCTGTACTTCCACTTGTCTGGGCTGTGATGCTGCCAATACTGACACTAATTGCGACATTTGCCCTGTGAGCACATCAATTTTCGCCTCTAATGCTGGTATGGGAACAGGATTAGGACCGGGATTAGAAGTTGAAAGTTCGGACATAATTGTAGAATCTGTGATGAATCACTTCTTTGACAAATTCAAATTTTTTTCTTCGAGACCTCTCCAAACGTTTACGGGTCACGTGATATGGTTCGTCGAGGTTCGTCAATGGTTCGTCGTTCGTCGGGCGCCTATTTTGACACTTCAGATCAATAACCCTTCCAACAGTGCCTGATCTCGGAGATATCACTGAATTCGGCTTGTAACTAAAATAGTCATCCAAATAGAGTGATGTAAATCGTAACTAAACCAGATCTGATCGGTTGTCTGGTTGCAGCTGTCCTAATGACGAGTGCTGCCTCTCGATCACTGGCAGTCGCAATGTAAGGCGAGGCCTGGCATTGGCTTACGAAAGAAAAGGTAGATTACGTATATACAAGTACTTCCGGCTCATGCCGAAAGGATGAGTAATTGGATGTGGCGCGGTGAAACAATGATGTATGCGCAAGTAAGAGAAGGCGCACTGATATGGGGAGTTGTGTTCTTCTGTTAGGGCAACACCCACTATCTGCTAGCTAAGACCATGCAGGTTCTCTCTACAAGAAGGGGGCAGGATCCGCGCTCATGATGGGGGAATTGATGGTTTTGATGTGAGGGGTTATTAATAGGTGAGTTTGTTGAGATAGGCCTTTCACACCGAAAACATAGGTGGAATACCTAAGAGAACACAACTGGGGTCCCCTAGGCATATATTTAGGGTTTATATACTATGTTACATATATTGTACATTGTTGTTACCGACGCACTCGTACATGCATGTACATTTTGATGCATGCGAAATAAAATTCTCATGCTATCAAAATGTAGCATCATTTGGCGTAATTCGACATAATAAAATAAAAATGAAAGTTTATTAGGTAATGGGGTGGTTTCCTAACAGAACCAATGCATGCACAGGAGAAATGAGCATTTCTTCCATTTGAGAAAGCTCAGGAAGATCAGGTGGAGGTATTCCAGGAAACATCTTGTTTGATGGTTTGTACTTGTCATCCTTCCTGCACTTAGCACAGGCTGCATCCTGAACATTGAGATCAAACCACTTGTCATGGCACTGATTACACTGCTCCATCTTTATGTCCATAATCTTCTGCCAGGCTGTGGCCAATAGTGCCCTCTCCTCAGCTGATACTGCAAATCAGTAAGAGGATCATGATTGGGTAGATCATTGTTAGGAGCAGGATCAGGCTGTAGCTGGACTCCAGGTTGAGAAGCAGGTGCAGGATTTTGATGAACATTAGGAACAGGTGAAGGATTCGGTGGTAAGTTTGTGTTGAGATCTGCTAGACTTTGTGCAGCTGCTGCTTCTGCTCACCACAATTGAGCAGCTGCACTGCACATTTCTCTACAATGTGCACATTGCATTTGTAGACCGAATATATGTGAAGGCACCCAGTGACCTGCTTTTGTGCACCATAACAGGTGAGGATTTAAAGGATGAACAGCCCTTCCCCTAGCACCACAATGCTCTCTAGTACTGTATCGAGCACCTGAAACAATCTGAGCAGGTATGTGGTTCTCAAGATTAGGGATAGGAAATGGCTGGGGTTCAGGGGAAGGAGGCAATGAAGAGGAGTAGAACCAAAAACATCATTGGAGGATGTACCATGAACAGGAGTAGATTGGACTTGGGCATTTGGAAACAATCATCTAGGAAGAAATTCAGGCATTTTATCATCATCCAATAGATTTTGTATGTTCACATCCAGAGAAAGTAATTGTTGTATATGAACAGATGGAGGAGTAGCCCAAATTGTGATGCGAGTTCTTTTGGCAAGAGGTGTACATTCAGCATAACAATGATGGCCAGTCCTTTTAGGTGTATATGCAACTGCAAAGAACATGGTCAGTAAGGAATTTGGATGTTGGAACTGCACAAAATACTAATGACCACCACCTCAAGTACATGGAAAAGGAAAAACTGCAGTACTGACAGATGAGATATGGGCAGGTGGGGGGGAAGACAGAGCAGGAGGAACAGATATATGGAAGTCATTCATGATTTGTGATAGTGTCTGTGGATGAGATGCTGGGGTTAACTGAAACCTTGATGGTCCAGCCTCCCCAGCAGGTGGAGCATGGTTGAGATCAAAATGCTCATCAGTTTTATTCATAACATTATGATCATGCTCAACATACAAACTGGAGAAGGATAATTCAAAGCTGAATCTGGTGTGACATTTGGTGCAACAGGAGAGGGACCTAAGGATATTATATGAATAGATTTCAACAATCAGAGGAAACAGTGAGCACACATACCAGGTATTGGTACTTCAAACTGTTTACCACGCCACTTTGATTGGGCTGCAAGTGTTCTAGCCTTTGTTGCAGTCGCAAGAAGTGGATCTGAAGATAAGCTGGGCATATTCCTAGCTGTGCTCTTGCAAGCACTATGGAATTGTAGTGCAACTAACAATAGACTAGTCCAAAAAGAGCCAGAGCCAAAGACCAAGCCAAGAGTCCAAGACAGGTGTTGAACCTGTGTCCCCTGATATTCTGCTAAAGATTCACCAAATTTCAACACGCTGCAAGACATTGTTCAGGGGAATTAATCCAAAGCTTATAGCAACTCCTGACACACTCCTTTTCTGCTAGGCAGGTGGAAGTGTCAATGGAGGCAGTAAATGTACTGGAAGCTCCTGACACCATTGAGTGAGAGAGGTCCTGAAGGCTCAGCAAACTGGGACTAAGCAGGACTTCACTAAATGCCAATGGACAAAAAGTCACAGCTGACAACCTCTTAGTGCACTATATAGTTGAAATCTCAGCTCATCAATAGCCAAACCATGCAGAGGAGTCTCAGAAGTAGTAGCAAGCCCAAATGTAGCCAAAAGTCTCTGAGAATGTGGCACACAATGCTTCTGACAGATTGTGTTGATGGTTGACATGCATTAATGTTTGCTCAAATTAAAACTCAGTCGGCAAGACCCGCACATGCTTGAGGCCCTGTGTACACATGCAGCCATGCACACGCAGCCTTGCAGCTATTCCCACAGGGGCTTCAAAAACCAAACAACTACAAAACCAGTAACCCTTACCAATCATCTGCATTTTGGATTGGTAGCATAACAAAGGGGAGCAAGCTCCCCAATCATTTAGAATTTTTTTCAGTGGTCAAAATTGGCCATTTAACCAACTGGTGTACTATGAAAACAATGTGAATAACAGAATTGCAAACATTGTATACAAGGAAGTGTTGAATGGAGTTCTGTAGTAAAGGTGAGTAACCAAAACCATTTAGAAGAACTGAAAACTAAGAGAGGTATTAATATAGATTTCAATTTAGAATTAGACTAAGATTTAGAGATAGATTTTGAAATGTACTTGGATTGAATAAAGGGACTGAAAAGTTTCATTCGAGAAGACTTGAGGGCAGGCTTTTAAAATAACAAGTCAGTAACAAGTAAATGCAAGTTTCTAATGAAGTCAATAACAATTCATAGTGAAGTTAGTAATGAGTCAATACAAGGTTTGTAATGAGGTCAATAACAGAAGTCACTAACAAGTCCATAATAATTTGTAATGAAGTTAGTAACAAGTCAATAAAAATTTGTAATGAAGTTAGTAGTAACACTCAATACAAGGTTGTAATGAAGTCAATAACAACTTATAATGAAGTCTTCAGTTAAACCATTAATTACTTTTCTGCATCAGAATAAAGAACCTACATGCTGCATATGCCAAATCATCTTGTTCTCCAATGCCTGAACCTATAATGAAAATGGTAAGGCCATAAAACAAATTTTCATAGTCACTTACATGGGATGTGGATGGTGTCATTGGAGTGTGTTCCAATCCTCTGACTCCAGCACAACTCCTGGGGAGTGCTGCAACAAGTGTCATTTCGCATATTTCTGCTCTGTGTACTTTTGTGAAATTCTGCAAATTCATTTGTGCTGTAATAATTGTGTAGTGATCTGCAGCATTAGCCGCCTTGTCTACGACGTCAATGGAGCATTCCCATCCTCTGACTCCAGCCCAAGTCCTGGGGAGTGCTGCAACAAGTGTCATTTCACATTTTTCTGTTCTATGTAGTTCTGAGAAATTCTGAAAATTCTTTTGTGCTGCAATCATTCTGCAGTGATCTGCAGCATTACATGCATCATCTATGATGTCAATGGAGTGTGTTCCCATCCTCTGACTGCAGCACAAAGTCCTAGGGAGTGCTGCAACAATTGTCATTTTGCATTTTTCTGTTTGGTGTACTTCTGAGAAATTCTGCCAATTCATTTGTGCTGTAATAATTGTGCAGTGATCTGCAGCATTACCTGCATCATCTACGATGTCAATGGAATGTATACACATGCTCTCACAACAGTATGAGTCCTCAGGACAATTGCTACAATACTCATATTGCATTTCTGTGTACAGTACTCCCCAGACAATTCCTGTAATACAGCAGTACTGGAGATGTTGTGCAGTTATCCAATACATTACACACATCATCTACAATGTCAAGTGAACGCTTTCTCACACTCTACCATTCTCTCTCCCAATCCCCATCCCCTACTCTCCCCCACCACCCTACTCCCCCTCCCCCACCACCCTACTCCCCATCTCCCACCACCCTACTCCCCATCTCCCACCACCCTACTCCCCATCTCCCACCACCCTACTCCCCATCTCCCACCACCCTACTCCCCATCTCCCACCACCCTACTCCCCATCTCCCACCACCCTACTCCCCACCTCCCACCACCCTACTCCCCACCTCCCACCACCCTACTCCCCACCTCCCACCACCCTACTCCCCACCTCCCACCACCCTACTCCCCCTAGTCCCCTAGTCCCCTAGTTTTCCACCCTGCCCTACAATCTCAAATATATCTCCTGATAACCCTAAGAAAGCAGATGAACTCATCAGTAAAATCTCAAAACTGAAAATGCCAGACTCACCTAGTAGAATACAAAAAGGACCTGATGAGGAGCATGAATACTTGAAGATGCACCAAACGGGTGCAACAAGCTATGAATATCGAAGACGGATGTTAGCAGCAAGGTGAAACATGACATTTCACCAACCTTACCTGGAATGAGAGACGCACATGTGGCACAGCCGTACCCCATCAAATGTTCATGTTCCCAGGTATCTGAGGGGCCGAAGGTGCATCATTGTGATGCAGTAAACGATGTTCGAAGTTGAATGTCATAGATAAAGGGAAACTGATGGATTTGTCAACAGTCAGTAATGCAAGAAAAAATATGAACTTACCTGGTAACTTGTAAGGCCCGTAAAGGACAAGACCAGAAGTCAGAGATGCACCTGATTCCAGCTGCAATAACGTTAACGACGAGATGAAACGGAAAGTTTCATCAAACTTACAGCAATAGTGAACGCTATTTGCAAGCTATTCACCCAGCACATTGTGATGCAACCACGTGATATGAAAACAACGTCGAAGTTTGTTGACATTGACATGGCCATAAGGGTGAGCGTGGGCTGTTGTCTTTGGCACTTGGGGGCAGCTTCGCTGTTCTGGGGGATTTTCAAGCACAGTTTGGTGTGAAAAATCTTTTTGCACCAAATTCCCTTGGAATGACCAATTTTCCATGCTAGTCATCAATGCAGTCACATGATGCATATGTCACACTGGATCGGCAATCATCCACCACTTTATCAACCAATTATCAACCCCCAGATTTCAAGTGAGTTTAGTTGGGTTGATGTTATGTTCAACTGCTAACATAGCTTCACTGACACCAGATCAAGAGGAATGTCATCTTTACCACTTTCGCTTAATCTTTCTGGACCATTTACCCCAACTTCCCAACTGGGGCTCATACAGTATCGCGCTGTATCTCCACCTGAAAGGCGTATCCAGAAAGGCACTCGAATGTGCAGATATTTCGGGGGTAGAGAGAAGAGTTCTGAACTCCCTAAAAGTGGAAGGAGGGCATGCGTTGGTTGAGTGTGGAAAACGAGATGCGAAAACAGGGATGATAACGGATCAGTTTTGCATCGTGTTCGATGCTGGTGATGTGAACATACCAATCCCATCAAATCCTGCTCACAGCTCTTTCCTTGCAAGACTCCTCAGCAACGCACGCTCCATCTTTTGCTTGGGATCATGACTTTTTCTATATTCTTTTTGCCATTCTGCACACTGTCCTTAAGTTTCATACACCTCACAAATGGCTCACATTCATTATCCACCCATATATCTATCTTTTCCAGCACATTCTAGTTAAAAATTTACTTAGGGTTATGAGTCTGTAATGTTGATTGGACCCTAGCCCAACCCTGGGCATCGAGGACTACAAATAACCCTTTCTCTTTCAAGTTCTAATTCTAATTTGTTCAAAAGGCTCTTCTAGGCATCATTTACTGCCTAGCTTTCATCAAAGAACCGTACGTCACTTCACATGATCATCTCCAATCGTTTCTCATTTTCCCACCAGCCTCAATATGGACGACCATATCCATCTACTGCCGTCTCTGTAAATATCTTGAAGACGCCAACTTGCTCCCTAGCTCCATCTATCTGCACCATTCAAGTTCTCCTCCCGGGTTCCCATATCATGGAAAGTTCGACTCTGATGACTCCATGACTGTGCCTACATGCGAAGCGGATTGTTTACCATCCCTTTGCACTGCGATTTCGGCCTCAAGCCGCTCATTTTCATTTTCACGAAATCGGCTCTCTCCCATGTGCTACCACCTCAAGTTTGAGAACTACACCTCCAGGCCTGCTCTAGGAACACCCCGCATCCTTCCGTTTTCAGTTCCAGTCCCAGCAAAGCCAAAAATGCGAACTTCAACGTCGTCCTCGGAGGTTCGGCCACATCATCCCCTCAGGATGTCGAAAGCTTGGCTCGTGTTATAGATGGTTGGTACCCTCTCCAAACGACGCCCTCGACTCAGCAAACGTCCCAGATGCCTACGTCCATCGTCCCAGACCCGTATCCCCTAGCAACAACAATAACCTCATCCTCGGCCCCACTGCACCCCCAGACTGACGAAGTTTTATCTCCCGTTCCGGATGTTCGGTACACTTTGCAGACGACATACATGGCTTAGGGTTTAGGGTTTACCTAAGCTCCCAGGCAAACTTCGCATGCGACAACTATATTGAGGGTGAAACGAGTACGCAGGGCGGCTAAAAGACTCAGAGCACGCGAGGGTGTAGGGTGAAACTAACTATTAGATTAGGATACAGAAACTAGACTACGAGATAGGCATATATATACGACTTCATACATATGAGTCATAGAGTGTAATTGATAGTACAATAATGTAGAAGAATGTAGCACCACGAAGAATCTTCCATACCTCGGGGTTCGGAATCAGTGTCATGTTCAGATGATGGACTGTAATCTACCAGGTTATCTTCTGAATCAAAATCAAATGAATAGATTGGCAGAGGGTAACGCACTGTCATCATAAAGATTGCTGCCCACAGCGTCCACAGCATCTCCACGAACGGAAACTGCGTCATCCATCAAAAAGAGTTGAGGAACATTCCCTATGCAGGTCGTGGGGTCGTTCGAGAGTGAAACCATGCCGGCGTTCAGAAGCCGTTCAGTTTGAATGATTGGAGGGGCATGTGGTGTAACCTTGCGAACCTCGAGTCGTGCCAGAGGTGGGGTATGAAAAACGTGGTTGATACTTGTAGAACGACAGGATATAGTGCTGTCTCGTGAATTAGAATAAACTTTAGATAAGAAGTCAAGGGGGAACATACTGTTGTCGAGGAAGCTGCCGTCTTGTGAATCTTCGGCCTTCCTAGAAACAAGTGAAGTGACGTTCGACGAACGGACCCTGGGGACAGTGTTTACAAAAGTTGTAGAGTCGTTTGGAAGGCTCCCTGAGCCTGCGTTCGACAAGCGTTCATTGACAAAAATCGCTGGTGTTGATGGAGGTGTTCCGCCAACGTCGAGCTGTGGGATTACGTCTCGATGGAAAACGTTGTCGGTCGTTGTAGAACGATGGCCTGATGCGCCATTTCCGAGTCGTAAATCAGAACTGAAAGAAAATGGAAAATGGGGAAAGACGCACCACTTTCGAAAAAGGTGCCCTTTCGCCCATTTTCGACTCTCGAGCGCTGGGAACACTGACGTTCTATGAACGAATGTTGTAGACACCTTCCACATGGGTCACAATGCCGTCTGGAAAGTATTTATAACCTGTGTTCGGCGGCGTTTATCAGGAGGGAGAGGTGGCGTGATTTCAGCCGGCTTGTGTATGCTGGGCTGTGGGGATGATGGTGGATGAAAAACAAAGTTGGCATACGTTGAATGACGGCCTATCATGCTGTTTGATGAATCAGAACTTGAACCAAAAAGAAAAAAATGGGGGAAACGCACCACTTTCCAAGTTCCAACAAAGTGCTGTTTCACCTATTCTTGGCCCCCCCTGCATTGGAAACTGCGACGTTAGACGGACGAACGTCGGAGACTCCTTCCACACGGGTCACAGGTGCATTTTGAAGGCTCCCCAAACGAACGTTCGGTGGGCGTTCGTCATGGGCGGTGTGCGACGTGGCAGTGTTCGGTTCGCGTGCATGACGTTGTGGAGCTGGGGATGAATGAAAATCTTTGCTTGTACTTGAATAGTGACAGCCTAGGCTGCCGTTCATCCAATCAGAATCGAAATCGAAAGAAAATCACACCTTGGTCGAGAAAAGTGCCGTTTCGCCGGCCTCTCCTGCATCTGGAATGTCGATGTTTGACGAACGAATGTTGCTGACGCATTCTGCCCGGGTTGTAGGGTTGTCTGGAAGATGTTCCTGATCGGTGTCTGGTGGGCATTCGTCGGGAGGAAGAAGCGGCGTTAGTGGAGAGGGCTTGTGTGCGTCGAGTTGTGGAGACTCTGTTGAATGGAAAAGTTCGTTGGAATGGGTGGAATGACAGGCTAGGGTGCCGTTTCGTGAATAAGAACAAAAGGAAAAACCGATGGCGACTCACCGTTGTTGGGTAGAGTGCCGTCTCGGGCATCTTCGGCTTCTCCTGGATCGGGAACATCAACGTTCAACGAACGAACGTTACAGGCGGCTCCTTCACAGGCTGTAGGGCCGTTTGAAAGTCGCTCCGAGCCTGCTATTGTAGGGTTTTCGTCGAGGGAGTGGCGTGGCATGTCTTGTGCCGGGGCGCGAACGTAGAGTTCTGGAGGGAGTGTGCTCACTGATAGGAGGGGCCGTGACAACGACAGGAGAGTCTCATTATCTAGATCGCTAAAGATCTTAAGCAGTACCTTTAATGCCCACAACGGCTTCTTCTAATGTAGCCTCAGGTTCTTGACTTGCGCTTCAAGGAATCAAGGTTCGCGTCTTCATCGATAGGTATGGAGACATTCCATATGTCAAGGCTGTTGGCGTCGATGCGATCAAATGCCACCAACATCCTTGCCGCGATCAATTTCGACATACAATACATACTCTACGAAGTAGTTCCGGTCCTAACCAGTGTTAAAGCGCTAGTTTTAAACTTCAAGTCCGAGTCTCAACAATTGAGTGCCAAAATATATCAATTTCTACATACTCAACATCTGGCATCCCTCTGTAATGCTTCAGACATAGCATCCATCATTTCGATGTCGTGTTCACAAGTAATCAGCATGCCATCCCGCGCTCCTTCAGGCCGCCATAGATCATCTCCATAATGAGTGTTCATTGGGTATCGAACCTTTCCACCCTCCCCTGCCCAGTCAAAATCAAGAAGAATGACGTGTCCGTTAGAAGAAACCATGACATTTGTGTCCCGGATGTCACCATGCACATAACCACGTTGATGAAGCTGGTCAACGACGGCTCGAATATTAGCCATAGGTATCAGAGATTGAGATTCATGGAGCATGTCATATCCTTCGATCAAAGTCATCACAACCATATACCATCCACCAGGCATACTCTCAAAGCCCAGGAGCTTCGGCGCAGCATTAATCGAAGCGCAATATTCATGCACCTCCTTTGAATACTGACGAACAAATTTGACGCAAAGCTTAGGGTTACCATCGCACAGTTTCGCACGAAAAATGAGTTTGTTGTTGTCCAAGTGAGAGTGATAAACAAAGTTTTGTTTCTTCGAATCCATAAGTGACGTGAAAGATGTCGGATATGGGAACAGCTGCATAGGCTGGGGTCGTGACGGGTTTGGAGGAGAAGGTGGGTCACAGGTGTGATATTCGTCCTCGTAAAAACGCTTGATATGACTAATGGCTCTCGTAGATGCTCCCAGTTGTCGCGCAGCCATCGTCTTTAACCTTGTATCCGAAAAGTGGAAATGAAATGGTAGAACTGAGAGGATCTGTAGATTAGGGCGATTGTTCCAAGCTGCACCGGCGAAACATAGGTAGGGGCCTGGCATATAATTCGAGCTTAGTAAACAAGGAGTCAAGGACAGCTGAGGAGAACGAACCAAAAACGAGCATAATGAGACACGGCAGCGAGGATTGCGAGTATTTAGGAGCCAGTTTCCGGGTAAACTCTAGATAATATAGCGCGGCTTGAAGGTACGGTTCAGCACCTGACTATCCCACATCGTTCTTGAATTCCGCGAGAAGCGTGACGAATCGTCCCCAGGTCACATCTCCATCCGTTTCGAAACTGCCAATCTTGGTTGGTCGGAGGTATATCCCGTACGATTCGAAGATATCGCGGATAGCGTTTGCGCGGGATTTTTCGTCTGCGTAGATGTGGGACATGGCTGTTTGCAACTTGAGCACGACGTCGTGGTCCTTTTTGTTTGGCTCGTAGTTATCGCAATCGTCAATGAATTCGCCGAATACGGGGTGGAGAAGCGTGATTGGTATTACATCACTGGCTGAGGAAGGGCGATTGCACGCTATTGCCTGTGTATCACGATGTTGACGGCTGGAAAAGTCCGCTGTTTGCCCACCGGCGGAAGGGGACTTCTGAGGTGAGTTATTCAAGAATGTGGACCGTAGACCTTCTACCGTAGCCGTGCCGGCAGGAGCGTTGTACGAAGATGGAGGGACTCTGCTCAATCGTTGAACTAGCGTCGAATGAATACCCACCATCATTAACACTGGGGAAAAGCACGTACCAGGAGGCGCATAAACGACGATATGGAGGGTGCTGACGGCAGGAGTTCCGTTTGGAAATACATCGGACAAAATTTCCGTCGGACGTAAAGTCCTTTCGTGAGGACGCTCTGCAAGTTTCTCTGAAAGATCATCATCGATTTCAATGGAAACGTTCCATAGATCGAGTCTGTCGGCATTAATATAGTCGAACGCAGGTGTCTTCTTCGCTTTGATGATCTCCCTTAGCACCGAGACATTCTTGTTTTTATCAATATCTACAGAAAATACGCGGGAGGGATCGTCGCCGAGCCGCAGGCAGTTGAGTTGGAGTAATAGGGGCCCATCAGATGCTTACCAAAATCCTGTGTTAAGTAACATATAAAACAAACGGAACTAGCGATGCTCACCCGCCTTGACGATCACATGTAGTGTTTCCTCTCCCAGACTCCCAAACACAGAACTGAGCTTCTTCGCGCCTCTCAATGTATCCTCATTCGCCCCTATCCAGTTCAGTTTCGTTTGGAAATCCCGTTTGTCTCCGTCCGTTGAAATGTTGTTAGCGTTCCATAGATCGAGTCTGTCGGCAGCAATGGAATCGAATGCAGGCTTCCTCGCAACTTTGATGGCCTCCCTTAGCACCGAGACCTTCTTGTTTTTATCAATGTCTACGGAAAATACGCGAGAGGGATCGTCGCCGAAGACGCAACAGTTAAGGCTGATGATCGTTGACATGATCGAGTGGCACTACAGTGCGAGAAATCAAACAATTGAACGCCACGTGATGAGAAATCGGTCATCGATTGCCATTCACCATTTAGCTTCGCCCTTGATTTTCTTCTAGAATGGAATGGTCGTTCGCCCTTGTTGCCCCCCAGCCTTGAATGGATCACCACCTCTGGGCCCGTCTATTTCTTCGCATGAAATCTCCTTCACAAATGCCGACCGTCTCTTCCTCCGGACCTTGCCGCACTCCTCCATCCTTACCACAATGCAGCCCCGATTTCCTCGAAAAATGTTCTCTTAATCTTACCCTACCTAGTAACCTATCCCAGGTCGGGCATTGTTGTCTATCGCTACTTTTTTTGCACTAACACATTCTTCTCTCACAGCACAACCATCGATGTAATTTATGGGGAAGAGGTGTGAGAGACAGGTGAGGAAGGCTTTTACTACAACAGATAAGGACGGCAAAACACAGACAATAGAGAGACTTGAGCAGTGTGATAATGGTGAGCAGCCCATTCTGCTATGCTTGATAGATTCTTAAAGTGGAATAGTAGCGCAGTAGGGATACTGTGATGAATGCAACCTACGGTAACCTGCTGCCGTAGCCGATGGAGTTTCCATGTTTAATATTTATTCATCACTCTCCTTATTTTCTTCGACTATGCTACTGCCTTCACCCCTGTTTGATTTACCCGACGGACTTCTATTTATAATGACTGAGTCCTACTACAGTATAAAAACCCTACGTACTTGTAGTCTACTCTTCAGAATCCAGTTGACTTACTTCGAGGAATGCCGCCGTTGGAAATTCAAACTCCTAATTGATTATCAATTTGTAATCAAATCACCTTTTCTCGAACGACATCATGATAAGTCATTCTCACAACTTATCAGCCGACGAGAGCCTATGGAGAGCAGCCAACGCCAACTTAACGGCTCTACAGGACATCATTTCTGCTCACTTTCACTTACCATGCCATCACCATACTCCTATGGGCAGCGGTGCATATGCTCGCGTATTTTTGTTCATGCTTGAGAATGACCAGCAAGTTGTTGGACGGGTTGTACTGCCTGTTCGTGAAACAGCTCAAATGGAGGCTGAGGTTGCATCGATGATACTTGTACAAGGTATTGTTCGACATGTTCTACTATGATACCACATGAATCATTTTTCACTTAGCTTGCACCCGCATACCAGTCCCACAGGTCTACCTCTATTGTAGCATGCTGCACAATCCAGTAGGAGCTGACACCAGAGGCATGTCTCTGGAAGTTGATCTGTATGTCATGTGTCAGTAATTGATCTCGCGGAAAATGTGCCTCATAGTCTCCTTCCTTTTTTGTATTATATTATTATTATTTAATTCAAAAAGAAATTAAGAGCTAAATATGCCTCATCAGGTGATTCTCAGTTCCGTCGCGTCAAGACTCATTTAGTCAGGTGACCGTATGTGAAGCCTGCCTCATGCATGACATTTGCTCTTTGTCTTCTTCCATCGACATATCTTCCTCACATTCTTGTCATTAAATTCTCTGTACTATCCAAAGCCATGCCACCGTCCCCCCCATCAAAGTCTTCCATACATAAAAGACCCCAGGCATCCAAATCATCAACCTCAAAGCATCTGCGTCAAAAGGCCTTTGTTCCTGGGGAAGGGGAGAGGAGTGGAAAAGAAGATAGTCATCATCTGAAAAAGACAGATATACCTGATGATGCCAGCCAACTTAAAGTGCGTGTTTCTTTGACTATTCGAATTTTATCCTGAGCTCTGAGATGGCACAACCCAGCTTGCCCTCAAGACCCACCTTTGTGTCCTCATGGGTGCTGTAACCAACACATCAGTTCCTGAGGCCCCCAATAATCATACCTTGAATATCTTTTCCCAATGATTTACTTCTGCTGGGGAAATAAATGCATTACTCAAAGGCAATACCCATAATGCTCGGTTTCAAGCAGTGGATACAGCAGCACTTGATTCAATCACAGAACTTTGCAGATGATGCAATCTGGTGCCAGATTCTAATATTGCCCTCAATATTGCCTGCATCCCAGAGCATCATCTTCGATCAATCTTTTTGAAGGTTCACTCATTTGGTCTACCAGCATGGTGTCCTGATCTTCTTGGTGGCACACACACTTCATTGTATAATGGAGCCCTTGAGTCAATTGCTATCTGGACTTTCGAGCAAGCAGCTATTACATTTGCTTACCAACATCTTGCTCCAAATCTTGCTTACCTCCAGAATAGACCTATCCTCGAGAAATTATATTGCAATTTCATTTGGGGTTATATGAAGAAGCTTGCTGGGAAGGAGGCAAAGGAGAAGGGCAGTGTTTGTCGAGGTGTCAAGGAGAACAAGGCATACAAGAACCGCCGATTGGTATGATTCTATTTTTATCTTTCAAACTTGAATTGCTAAACTTCACTCCAGCTTACTCTCAAACACTGCACCTATCTCAAAGAGCATGGCTGGAACCAGCGTATCAGGCTTCTAGCTGGGTCATATGAGTGCACATCTGATGATGAGAGGAACCCTGATGGTGGTTTCTTCATTATGAGGAAGAAAGTGCGCAATCCCCATGTCACCAAGTTTCTGTGCCACATCAACAATAGCCGCAAAGCAGGGAGCCCTCTTTTCTGTGGGAGCAGGAAGCACGAGGAGCCTTGCATCCCACATCCTGAGAACCTGGAGAGCTGAATTTCCACTCGTGTTCCTGAGGATTGTCCTTTGGATTGGTTTGATCCAGCTTTCTTCAATGCAATGTTGCTTAGGAATTGTGCACTCTTTGCCATGGCCCCAGTTGTGCTTCCTTTGAAGAGTGATTGTCATCCAACTGACACTGATCCTGATTGGAAGAACATGCCCCAGCGTGCGTTCATGAAGAAGTATGGAAACAGTGTTTGGGCTTTGTATAACATTCTGATGACCACAGAAATGGAAGCCCTTGAACTTGAAGATGGTGACAATGATGATGAGGAGGATGAGGATGATGATGAGGATGATCAGAATGAGCAGGAGGGGCAGGGTGAGCAGGAGCAGATAGAAGATTAAATGGCCTGGGGCCCATCATGTCTCATCATGTCTTCGTCTATCCATGGCCTCTTCTGTATGCACCATGAACCATCTTAGTTACTAGCATATGCACTGTAGTAGCTATGATTTCATATGAATATGACTATGCTTTATGAACATTGTAAGTATGTGTTGTTCGGGTGTTCTAGATTGCTATGAGACCTTCTCCTCCTTCTCGTTAGCTTTTGCTTGTCACAGGGGCTACATATGGGGGCTGAGGGTTAGGAGGTGGGGGGATTGCTCGCATAGGTTGGCAACACCCAGTTGTGGCATCCTGGGTGTCCATCATAGCACCCACAATCCACTCTACAAGCAGCTGCTCACAGGGCTGGGGGTGGGTGCTGATCATCCAGTGTCATCCTGGTGTCCTGGGTGTTTGTGGCACCATCCCCGTCATTGTAGCACCTGTGATCCACCCTATGAGAAGTGGCTCGCAAGGCTGGGATGGGTGCTGGACGATGGATGTCGCGTCGAGTACCAGATGTGAAGAAAAATAAAACCTGTTCTGCAATAGTAAACGTCAGTAAATGACAAGTGGTGTCCATGGCACCCCCTGCAGCTCAAATGGACTGTGTACCTGCTATCCCGTATGACCCCCAAGCAGCCATGTACTCCACCTGCCTGCAACCCTCCGAGGAGTCATGTCACTGCTGTCTTGATGATGACATACCATGCCAGAACAATGAAGGGCATTGTTCTGTAATGGAGGCCATCAACAAATGATGGGTGGTGCATCCAGCACCTCCCTCCATAGCTCAAATGAGGGACTCACCTTGTTCCCAATGAACCACGCACTCAAGACTGCACATCGACACCCCACACAGACCCCCAGCAGTCGTGTTCTCCTTCCAACCCCAACTCCTGGAGGAGTTGTGCCACTGTCATCTTGATGACACTGGGCCTTGCCAGAATGACACACCACATGGTTCTGGAATGAAACTTGTCAGCAATCAATGAGTGGCACACATGGCGCCATCCCCTGCTTTTCCAATGAGGAACTCACCTCATTTCCAACAAACTACACCTTCCTGAGTGCATAGCAAATCCTCCTATGGGCCCCAGATGGCCATAATGTCGATCCACCAGTGATTCTGCAAAGAATTGCCTGGCTAGCATCCAGGCTTTTCCAGAATGACAAACAAGATTGTTCTAGAAATAAAGTCATCAGCAAATGGCACTATCCTCATACACGCAGGTGAGCTGCTTACCTGTAATTGACAATCCAATGTGCTTCCAAGCATGTCGTCCTCCAACATATGGCCACAAGGTGGCCATATCCTCAAACCTCCTGCAGTGGCACCAGCGAATGTGGTCGCTAAGGCATTAGTGAGCTTCTCGATGCCCATTGCATCATGCACAAACATCAATTGATGTTTGTTTTTTGTGATTGGGGGTGGGTTCATCACTAGTGTGTCTATGCACTAGTGGATCTTCTGGGACGAATGTTCATACATGTTTGTCCTTGCCATTTCCATTTACACCCGCAGTTCCTCGTCTTCTTCTATGCAGGGGTGCATCATCTTGATGCACCATGTGTATGGTTCATGCGAGTCTCAAATGAGGAAACTGTTCATTTCTTGATATGTTAGGGGCATCATATGAAGTCTCGTTTTCTGTGTCCGTAGGTAGCAGGTAAGTCATTTTTATTGACTATTGAGGGTGGTGCTTGTAATCCATATGTCATTGATAAATTAGCTTGGGGACATTGTATCTCGATGCCCCATAGGTTCTTTTTCCTTTTCTCGATATTCTCAACAACCCATGTGCATCGACATGACACTAGTGGATCCTTATTTACCCACTGACTTACAAACGAACGTCTGTTGGTGTTTGTTCTCTGCAAGTGGGAGTGGGCTTGGTGCCTGGTATGTCTACGCTTCCCCTCTCTTCCCTGGGTTGAGCGGGAAGCTGATATGCTGAGCACACATGCCATTCAGAACAAGTTGCAAACACTTGAGGTGGTGGCTCCCCCTTCAAGCCGTGCTTCATCGATGTTTTCTGTTATGCCTGAGTCAAGGTCTGAGGAGAATTGTTGGCAGTGATGGGTCCGCGAAGGGGGCACTACGGATGATATGGTGGCGGAGAGGAAGAATGAACGACGGTATAGGATCTTGTTCAGCCATCATTTCCATTCCTCTTGTATGCTGATTCTCAACTTCTCATGCTTGTATGTCGGTTACTGACCTTTTGTTTTTGTTGGGTAGTGATGCTGCCACTGTGGGACCCAACAGTTATTGAGCTGGGCAGCAATTCACGCTAGATTCATGAGTCATGACCATCTATAAACATTCAATTAAACTTGTATAATTTATTCATGTTTCCTATCTACGTTTACAATTGAGCGACCAATTAATGACCATAATCTCCTCCTTCAACCCATATGTGCCAACAGGGATTGTATATGTAGCAAGGTGGCAAATGATATGCTGTGGTTCAAGAATGTACACAGTGTTTGATAGCTCACAGCTGACAGCCTTTGATTGCAGCCTTGAGCAAGGCTCAACTGTGTATGGAGTTTTTTTCTGCTGAGCTGGAGAGAGTGGACGATGTGATGAACAAAGAAAAATGTTTGCCAGAGACCTTCAAGAGGAAGCTCCCAAATTTCCTCAATATATCCAGTCTCGATGGCAGCTCCATGTGTTGGGATATAGAACTGAATGTGGCTATTTCCCACATGGCTATTATTGTGGCTGTATGTTCAATCCTCAAAGACCACTTTGCGAGGCTGTTGAGCAGTGGGAGGGAGCAGGAGGGTACCAAGAGCATAAGGTCCACCAGTGTATACTGAATTGTAGTCCTGGCCAATGACTCTTAGATATTGAAGAAGAAGGTCATAGTGCCTTTGGTCAAGAGGCTTTGCACTTGCATGAGCAGCAGCAACTTCAGGGCCATTCAGATTGTGTTTTGGCTGAGAAGTGGGATGTGTACTTGGTTGTAAAATCTCAGCCAATTCAGGAGCATTGGCTTGGAAGGTGTCATTGCCAAGAAGTGCATCTAAGCACCCACAATGAGCACTCTGGCGAAGCATGGTTAACTCCATATCCTCTGTTCCAAAAATACTACTTAATAAAGGTACATTTGAAAAACTGAGGACTTATGAATGTGGCAGTTTGTTTTGATTTTCCCATAATCTCCATTCATCCTCTCTCCAGGAAATTCACTAAGCAGAGCTAGTGGGCCCCAGAATTTAAGTAGTGCCCCATTGTGCATAGCATAGTGATGGTTGGGCATTGAGTGAAATACAGCACCAAAAAGGTGCTGCATAGAAGAGCGGTAATTAATGTAGTGGTCCATATAAGTATCTGCTTCAGCATTGCTGACAGAATAGCCTGCAATGATATTTGTTGCACAGACTAATTCACAAAAGTTCCATAAAAGTTCCTGTTGTTCCTCAGTGCCATTCCACCAGAGTGCTGGAATGACAAGAGGAAATATGATGGAGAATAGAATGAGGAGCTCATGAGCTTTCAAGCTTCCATGACTGGCTTCACCAAGCTTGGTGGGAGGCTGCTGAACCCAAGTAGAAAGCTGAACATCTGAAATGCATGCTCAAATCATAGCTAGCTCTGCAGGCATAAAGTTGAATGCACCACCAATAGACACAGGCTCTTCATCATCTTCATTGTAGTCACCAGAAGGAAGAGGCACAGCATTTGAACTGGGAGTAGGAGTAGAGCTGGAGGTAGGACTCAGGGTAATGTTTGTGTTGTCAACATCCATATTGTGCAAATGCTCTACAAGATCTGAAGTGCTGCTGTGTTGACTTGCATGATCTGAGTCATCTTCAGAGTAATTGGATGAGGTCTCCACATCATCAGTATCATCATCAAGTTGAAGGCTTTCCAACAATTTGATTGCAGCCTTAGTTTGCCCAATGCCCCACAGAACTCGAAGATGATACTGGAGGATTCCTTCAAGAAAATTGTGCATGAATCCTAGAATGACATATTGAACAGGATCCCAGTAAGGAAGATCATGGAGTGGTGTCCATTGTACACCAGTTTCTTTTGTCAAAGCTATTTTAGCCTTGATAGTTGTTAGATTGTACCACTCTTGAGCTTGAGTGTGAACTTCAGTTCCACACCACAGTTCCCAGTTATGGTGATCCAGATTTTCAATGTCATCATAATGACACTTACAGAAGGAACAGAATAACCCAGCAGCATGAGAAACAAATCCAGACACCTTGCAAATGGCCTGCAAATCTGCCAGCAGTGGAATAAGCCATGCTGCTACTGCAGTGCCCTGTGGGTTGTGGAATGTAGGTAAGACCTTTCCTGGGAGGTCTAAATCTAAAATCATGTTCTTGATAGGCTCCAGAACATGTGGTATCATCCAAATGGTTGGAGCATGTGGAGATGGACTCATCCCAATAGTCAACGTGTTTGCATGAAGGAATCTGATGGAGATGGGCAAGTTCAAACAGTATAAGATAATGGCACCACATGAAACTACTTTGCCTAAAGATTTGTTAATTTCCATCCACACCCCAAAATTGACAGACATACCTGCAATTTTATTGGTCAAAGGATTAAACCAGTCAATATATAGTGCAAAAACAAGGTGGTAAGGTGATTGAAGAAAAGGGCACAGTGAACTCCAGGCAGGGCTGTCATATATATTGTGCATCCATCCAGGATTGAATGCCCCTTGAGACTTTGCAAAAGTCTGATGCAAATGGTCCTCAATTTGAGAATGAGAGAGTAAAAATATGAGCCATGACTCCAATGACTTAGTAGTGTAGAGGCATTCAGGGATCCTCTGCAAGCCACTTGAAGTCACATGTTGTGTGTATAGATCAGTGTTACAAGGCCTGGACTTTGGAGAGCGATGCCAGTTACATTGTGATGGACCACCATTAGGATATTGCTTGAAGCACTTTGGGCAACAAGTGACCCAGACTATAGTAGGATCGAGCTGACATCAGGAATATACTGTCCATATATCCAGTGGCATCTTGAATTCTGTGAGTTCTGCAGTCTCGATGTCAGCAGCAGCAAGCGCAAGTTTAATGAGCCTCAGAGCAGTGAGGATGATAAACTTGAACAGGCGCAAGAGAATATTGGCAGTATCTCTACTGATTCCAGACTGAAGAGAGAGCCAAGCAACAATGAGACAGCATAGATCAATGACAGGCATAACAACTATAGTTTGAAGCTTAAATTGTAATTCAGTAACTGTAAAAACAGTGTTCACATACCTTGTGTAAGATCTATGCATTGAGTAGCTTGAGGGTGTGGCTCAACATCAATGATGGTGGACCTTGCTGGAAGTGAGTATGGATCATCCTGGGAATCATGTTGATCTTGAGTTTCATGCTTTCTTCATATCTGTGAACTGACAAGGTGGCCAGGCACATTTTGGCCATGTGAGTCCAAATAGGTTAAGCAGAAACAGACACTACAAGTGCAGACAACTTTACAAGGCATGGAGAGAATCCAATGATGTTGTGGTTATCAGACAATCAACGTGTGAACAAGTTCTGACTCACTACTGATCAGAGAATTAAATAATAATAATAATACAATACCAGAAAGGAAGGAGACTACGAGGCACATTTTCCATGAGATCAATTACTGACTAATCACTATGTATGACATACAGATCAACTTCCGGAGACGTGCCAAAGACATGAACTGAACTCATGTCATTTTGACATGAGCTGGAACATGCCTCCAGTGTGAGTGGATTCTCATGCAATATATGCCAGGATGCCCACTTGGTGATTGTTTTGAAAACCTGACCTACCTTCAGAAGATCCATGTCAGAACAGACTTAGCACTTGTCATGTCATCCCTGTTCAAAATCAAAGCATCTCAATGTGGCAGTATTTCCTGTATGTGAAGAAAGCATTCTATTAGCTGCCTAAAAAAGGAGAGCATTTTCCCTCGTGCTCTATCTCATCCTATCTATGCTGCGAGTACCTTGTCACATCTTGGCAGTGTGAATGTCCCTGCCATCATACATGAGGGATTTTCCATTGGTCCAGTCAACAACCTGATCTTCCTTAGCTATCCACATCAGATTCCCCCCCAACTTTGTGGCCCTTTCAACTCTGAATGTCAATTTTTGGCGGTGTTCACCTTTCTGGGTTATCCTCCAACTTGAGCAGATAATAAGCTAGATTGATGGGCCCTTGCAAAGATGCTTGAAGTCTACAATGTCATAGCGTCACTTTATCAACAATCTGAGGTATCCCCCCTCTTCCCAGAGCCTTTTCATTTCACCCATGGTGATCTGAGTGAGGGTAATATCTTGATTGACCCTGGTACGGGGGCGATCACTGGCATCATTGACTGGGAGATGGCCAGCTTCCATCCAGCTTGGCTTTCTGCTGTTGCTGCAGGGTGGTTCAACGACGATTCAGAGCGCTTCCTGATGACTGATGACCAAAGTGCACATGGAGATTACAGCGAGGAGACCCCCACCAACGCCTTGGTTTGCACTCATTTCTGCCTGAAGTTAGCCAAGTTGGACAAAGAGCTCTTCTGCCACCACCTCCAGGGCATTGAGCTAAGAGCACTCTTTTATGCCTGTTGCAATGAGTATGCTGGCAACACTGAAATTTGGTTGGAAAAATACAACGATCACAAATGGCCCACTGGCCGGAGGGGACCATTTCCCTTCGATTACATGGCATGGCTCAATGAAAAACTTGATTTAGAGGAAAGGTGCATCTCCAACTGATATCCCTGCTACAAACAATTCTAATATCTGGCTATAGCTTGGCTGCTCATGGTAGTGTGGAAAGTGAGTCAGTAGATGAGGTGTAATTATTAGTGTAGTTCAAAGTTGGGCAGACATACATTTTGCATTTTGCATTTTGGACTGACTCGACGAGAATCAATATGTTGGCATCCAAAAATATATTCTGTGAAAATGTATGAAATTTGGCCACTGTAGCTCTGCAGTGCCCTATCATGATTCATATGTCCCGTTGGTGCTACTAGTACCTAATACAGCTACATAGATCATGAGTCTAGGCCCCAACAGCAGCATATGATCTAAATTACCACCGGGGCAGCTGTCTGTCATCCCCCATTGTCATCATCGTTGTCCTGGTCCTAATGCTCATTGTCGTCCACTGCTGCTGCCATTCTTGGTCCTGGCCTTTGTCTGTTGCTCGGGTTGCTGCCATGGCCCCTTCGTCCCGCGTGGCTGTTGTTGTGTGGTTCCCATTGTCCTGCCCACTCCCTACGGTACTGTGTCTCCCTGTTGTCACCCTCATCTTGCCCTCGTCCTCTTGTTTCCTCATTGTCACCTTCCTTGTTCCTGGTCTTGGGGCTCCCTGTTGTCGTCACTGTTGTCGCCACCCTTGGTCCTGGTCTTGGTGATCTTTGTTGTCGTTGTCATTGTCACTGTCGCCATCCTCCTCCTGGTCCTGGTCCTGGTCTTCATCTTCACCATGCTCTTTGTCTTCATCATGGTCTTTGTCGTCATGTGCTGCTGCTGTCATTGTTGTTCCTGGTGCAGTCTTGCTCTTTGGAAGGTGGCATCGAACAGAAAACCTAAAAGAATACTCCCCTGCCTTGGTCAGTTAGTGGGGGGTGGTAGATGGGTTGTAGTTGGTGCTTACCTGATGTCCATGGCACTGTTCCCCTCCCTGATTGGTTGGCGCCATTGTCTTTGCCATTCCTGGTTGTGGCATCATTAGCGAGTGAGAGTGGTAGCCAGCTACAGGAGCTGGTGATGATGGCATCATCATCATCTTCAGGACTGGGTAGGGTTCCACCCCACAAGCAGTGATTCATGGTGGTGGGTGTCATTAGCAGGTGAGGGTGGTGGCAAGTAGTCTACATCATAAAGAAAGAAAACACACCGTTAGTGGGTAAAGCAAAGAAAAGAAAAGAAAACGTACCTGGGGCCCAAATGACACATTGTTTGGGCCCTGCCTTGCACTTGTTCCCCTCGTTCTCACTCCCTGCAGCTCCTCATTGTTGGTCATCATCATTGGTCCTCTTCCCAGGTCATCGTCATCCCCCATCGTTGAGCACCCGCAATCCACCTTGCGAGCAGGGGCTCGCAATGGTGGTGGTGGGTGCTGGTTGGCTTCATTGTCCTGTTGTTGTTGTTGTCTTTGTAGTATCATTATTTTAGTTGGTACCTAAAAAAGATTGTTAGCAGCAAAACAATGAAAGAGTAAAATAAAAACTTACCAACAGCCCAAGAGACGTTAAACAACATCTCTTGGGCCCTCGTCTCCAGCCATCTCATCGGTTGCTAAACCCGTGAGCTCGCTGTGTTGCTGTGATATAGTCAAAACCTAAATCAATGAAAAACTATGTTAGTAATTAAAATGAAACAAAAAGGAAAGGAAACTTACTACCTGGGGCCCAAAACAATGTCAACATCATTTTGGGCCTGTGTTTCCTGTGCGTTGGTTGTTTGTAGCCTCTGAGCAGCCTTGTCCGATAGTGCAGCAGGCGTGGGAATCATCGATGTTGATGTTGAACATTGAAGTGGTGGTGGTCCACAGGTTGTGGGTGGTGAGATACAGTGAGTGGGAAGGAAGTAAAACTGCGAACAAACAGGACAGTCCAATGGGAATGTTCACCACAGCCTGTCACTATATGCGGCATCCTAGCACAATCTCAATCGTGTGTGGGTGATTGTGTACACTTGGCAGTTGCATGGGGAAGCGAACAGGCAAACAAGCGAACAATGAAAGGGACAAGCGAACAACGAAAGGGACAAGCGAACAACGAAAGGGACAAGAAAGAGGATGAGGAGGGATGCACCATCAGCCTCCCTTGTGTGTATGTAGGACAGATGATGTATCACAACTGAGACTAAGTACACAGAGCTTTGGAAAAGGGCACAATAACTTGCAGAGCAGGATGGGGAAAAAAAGGTGATGGGAATATGGGAGAATTGCAGGCGACTTACCCGGTGAAATCAGGGACAGCTGAATGACTCAGCACTGTGATGGGCGGCATGGTGGATATCCAGTGGCAAACAAATGAGGCTTTGAAGAAGGGACAAAGGAAAAAAATGTGGGTGGAAGGGGAAGGTATGGCAAGCTAGAGTGATCAGCTGAGTTTTGGTCAGCCGTAACCTCGAAACAGTCAGCCATCAACCCTGCAATGGTCAGCCATCATCCTGGAAAAGGAAAATCCAAGACCCTCGGACACCTCATTATTTATAAATAAATTTGAAGTCATTATCTAGCATCGAGTATCTCCAATTCAGCAGAGGCAAGAAAACATGTTGAAAAAAGTAATATTCATAGGCATAGTGTTCATAGGCATAAGCAAGTATGGTATCAAAGTTCTGAGAATGGAAGTGAAGAGTGTCGCATCCTTGGGTAATGAGTTAGTAGGTTGCGTTACGTGGTCTAACTAATTTATGTCAGGAGCAGCCTAGGCATCTGCAATGCGAGGCTTTTTCAAGTGTTCAATTTCTCCAGCAACATCCTCTTTATTCTTCTTTTCATATAAGTCCCCTCCATGATACGGATGCTTCTTGATCTTGCAGCTGATTTTGAAGTAATTCTGCTGTTTTTTGTGAGCGCTGATTATGCATCAAAGTGTTGAAAATGGAATGGTTATCGTGGGCTTGTCTTGATTCTCCACCTCTGAAGTACGATAGAGATCCTTGTTTAGAATGTTCATTGCTGTGGGCCCATTCAGTTCTTCAGGAAGAATCTACAACCCAAACATAGATATTAGTGAGTTGCAAGGCATTCCAGAGGAAAGGCACTTGCCATGTACAGAGCATGTTGAGAAACCACAAACTTTATGTACTTTCCCTTGAATTATGAAAACTTAGTGGTGGCAGGCACAACATAGTCACTAGCCTTGTCAGCATGACTATCACATTTGTGAGCCCGACTCTTCCAAGGTTGCAAACGTTTTGGCATAGTCTGCTTCCCAGAACACACATGTCACCTTCTTCAAGCCTCGCAGTTGTTGTCCCACTGGCACAGCAGGATTGTGCTCAATCTTCACACTGATTGCTAGCTGCACCCTGCTGAGGGAACAAGCAACATATCTCCCAAGATCATGCACAAGTTTCCACTCATTCTCACTATAGGCCACTTCCCAGACAACTGTTGGCCATGCTTGTGTTAGGGGTTGCTTTGTGGGGTGGTCCTCATACAGACTGAAATCTGGACTCTTGATACCATGAACATCTGTAGAGCCTCCCAGGTGAACTAAGCCTGTGTCAACCAAGAACAAAGAGCGACCTTCAGTGTCATTGGTGTTGACACTGAAGAAGAGAGTAGACAAGATTTTGTGTCCAAATGTTGGGTAGTGCACAATCAACTTGTCTCCCGAGAAATTGATCCTTTGATGTTGTTAGACTTGCCATGAACTAGAGAACCTGACATACCTGAGATTCTCCCAACCTGGCAACTCTCCTGCTCTGGACTTTGCCTGTAACTTATCAATGATGTCTGATGAGATGCCCACAATAGATATTTGCTGTTATGTAAGTATAGTACTGAGGTTCCAAGAGTGGGTGGGAGTGTTGCATCCTCAGGTAGTGGTTATGGTTCTGAAGATGGAATAGTTAGTTTTAGTTTGTCCATGTAGTCAGGAGAACTCTGAATCTTACAAAGAAACAAAACTACCAGATTTTTTTTTCACTGGACTTCCACTCACCATGTCATCCAATGTTGAGACTGCTTATTTTACCACTGACAATTCCAATTCTGTTGTCTGTCAATGTTGCTTGCAGTCCTTTGAGGAAGGGACAGAGCTCTATTTTATGCATGATAGAAAACCGGATGGGAGGGGTAAATGAGTCTGTGGTGGCTGTTGTCAGTACTACCTCAGAAAAACAGAGACTTACCAGCATGCCCCAAGTTCATCTCAGTCTATACATGCTTTGTTACCTAATAAGTCTATGATTTTAGGCCTTGCCAGTGCTTTGGCTTCTGTGCAGATCACTCCAGTTGCACAGCCAGCAGTCAGCCATCAGAATATCCACAAAGCTGTCGTTGATGCACAAAGATGTGGTATGACTGAATCTATCGTATGCTGAAAACCTTGGAACTAAATCATGACACTTGCCTACTGGCCAAAACCACCCAGTGTGTATCAGTCAACTCCTCACTTCGATGCCACCACCAATGGCCATGAGGCAGCACAGTACTCAGAGGTTGATCGTAAGCAGAGATGCATGGCTGAAATGTAACTCTGGCTCCAAACAGACCAGTGGGCATCTCAGTTTTTATGGTCAAGGTGTTTTGATACATCCAATTGTTGTCCCAAAATTTGTATCAGAGCCCAATATAAGAAGCACATAAGATTTACGATGAGATGCGACAATTCTTTGCCCAAAGGGCAATGTCAGTGCATGGTGGCAAGGTTGTCATTATGATGTCTTTGAAGCCTGGTAATAGGAATCCTTCAGTTGTTTCAGTGCGTGAGACAAACATAAGTCAACTGATTTTCTAATCTGTAGCTTCACAGAACATATCAGAGATGATCTCCAATATACCTGTTTACATCGGTGTTCAGGAACTCAAGAAGATCACGTACTTTACTCTGCTTCCTCCCTTCATGAAATAGTCCAAGGAGGATTCTCTGGATATCAAAGACCTTCAGTTGCACTTCAAAGATTGGGTGGAGCTCATTCCTTTAGGACCCAGTAATGAGGACACTGGCGCGATCTCATCCAAATTTTTTCTGCCAAAAGGGAAATCAAAGACAGTACAATTTCATTCTAATAAGGTGTTGGAGCTGTATCTGGAACTAGTGTACAATAGATATGCAGAGATTCAGACACATCTAGAAGACATGGAAGATCAATCAGTGCGTTCAATTCACTGACTACTGTATATTATTAATTGACCCAATACAGGTGCATCAGCCTATTCAACAAGTATAGAAGATGTCAATATCATATCTTACAGAAATGAATGATGAAGATAGACAGTCTTTTGCATTGTTACCAAGATCTGATAGCTTGCCAGCTTCAACTGCCCTTGTAGCACAAAAGCACTTGAGAAAGTGCCGACTTTCTGTAAGAATCACAATCTAACAATAAGCCAAATCGTCAAAACTAAACTAGCTGTTTGATAACAGAAAGCCAGCATCAGGTCCCCCCCTTATGCCAAGCTGCACCTCACTGACCAGCCAGTCACTGATGCTGCCGAACTTCCCACCATGTCGTCTGTGCATACTAAGGGTCTAGGCTCAGATCCAGGCTCACCAACTGCTCACAATGTATGACAAGCTCTCGAAGCCCAGACGGCACCATCTAAGAGGAACATGAAATCCATCTGTGAGTTTCTGATGTTTTAAAGTTGAGAAACTAATTATAATTGTGCCCCATTGTTAGTGAACACCCTGTCTGTGCAATGCATGTTCTATCTGATGGCCACAATGACTTTTTCTAGCCTGATTAGTCAAGCATGCTCATTTGATGCCATTAAGGATTGTGAAGGCCCTACCGCTTCAACACTCATCTATAATCCTAATGTGACACCAAAATATGGTGGTTTCAAACAGGTGTTGTTTGGTCACTTGAGTCATCCTCTCAGCTCTGGTTCCACTTCCATCTGCATCAAACAGTGCTGGTATCTATGCATGGCATTGGGGGGTTGGCTCACATATGACAACCACACACAAATTACCAAGCTTATTGCAGAGATCAATTGCCTGCGCTGGGCTTCAGTGCTTATGGGAATTGTTTATGATTTTGTCAACAAACATGTCAAAATGCATGGTCTGCCCTCTTTCATCATCCTGAAAATGTGCTTCATGAAGAATCCACTTGCTATCATTGATATGACACATGAGACATATATGGTAGAAGAAGTTATTGATGCAGTTGATGGAATGTTCGTGAAGTACATTGGAAATGGTTCTGTGAAACCATATGATTTTCTCAGTGGTACTGTGGCTCATCAAGCTAAATTTCTGGCCTTTTCTCAACATGTGCAATATCTGAAGACAAAGGGCCTTGTGTTTATAGGGGATTTCCACAGAGTGGCATCAGGGGAGTTGGCCTCATGATGGTGTATGGACTAGCGAAGGCAGGATTTGGTACTTGTCTCGTTCATGGGGTTGTGAACAGTTCTATGGGCACTGCTGTCTTTCTGCGCTCCTGGCAAGAAGCACTTTGTGAGGAGCTGTGCACCAACCGTGTGGGCCAGCTGTTGAAGCATTTAACTAAAGTTGCCAGCTTAATTCCAGCTGATTTTCCTGATATCAACATCCTCAACCTCTACCTCGCTCCATGCACAACAGATTATGCAACCCATCCATTTGTCCTCATTCCTGGGCAGGGAGTTGACTGGCCCTCACTTGCACTGTTCTGCGAGCAGAGCTTCACATGGGCTGATGCCAGTGGTATTCTTAGGTACTTCACATCATACATCTTTCCTGGGCATGCTGTTCGGCAGCTCATCATGGCTGCTGCTGCCATGGATTCAGGGTTGGAGCCAGACTGTTTCATCTTTGGTGACCCTGTTCTTGAGCAC
Source organism: Tricholoma matsutake (assembly GCA_026075535.2). Classification (NCBI taxonomy): domain Eukaryota; kingdom Fungi; phylum Basidiomycota; class Agaricomycetes; order Agaricales; family Tricholomataceae; genus Tricholoma; species Tricholoma matsutake. Next base: position 1,084,402 of record AP026548.1, on the reverse strand, counting down.
CAATATCCTAGTTCACAGCTGGATGATTTCCGTGTTACCCTCGCAGTAAAGCCTCACATCTATAACATCTTGGGTGCTATCAAAGGGGACTGTGACACTGCAAAGATGCTTGCAGATATGCATGACTGGGTTGAGGATGGCTTCCATGTGGGTGCCATGTTGCCACTTGTCCTCTTTGCCCATGTCCTGCCCCAACATGTGATGGATTTCAGGTCATGTAAGACTCAGAAATGTTGGTCATGCCTCACTCTTGCCTCATTTGTGTGGACCCTGCTCACACATTTTTCAGGTGCTCCTGTGAAGAAGATTGCTGCTGGCCATGCCACCTCCTCAATGTTGTCTGCCCCCCCCCTTGATGTTGCTGATGGTATGTATCTTGAGGGCTTCTTTTGTGCCATAGTAGCCTGATGTTGCTTCATTAGCTGATTGAGAGGTCATTGATCTCACATTGTCACCCTGATGCAAGCAGCAAGTCTGTTACCTTGTGGTCTACCTCATGCTCTGTGGCTAGGAGTCATCTCGGGGCTATGTTTTATCTAAGACTGTACCCATATATATAGGAGCATGTAGCTTGTTCGGCCTCCTTAAATTCCATTGCTTTCCACTTCCATTCTGAATTGCCCCACATGTCTCCTACTGTTCTCAAAAGCCCTGGCTTTGCTGGTGTCCTCAAGGCTGTCAACCCTACCAATGAATGGGAGAAGCCTGCTCATGCAGAGGTTGCTGAGGATGTTGAGGGAGAGCAAGAAACCCTGGTGATGCCCACTGACACTGATGACCCTGCTGACATTGATGAACTTGAATTGGTAGAGAACAAGAGCCTTGTTGATGGCTTTGATTGTCACCCCCTCCACTTTCTTCCATGTCCTCAGCATCAATAACTGATTTGATGACCTTCTTTGAGATCCGGTGTTTTTGTTCAGCCTCTTGCTTGTACAATGTGGGCCAATCGACCACCATTTCTTCATTCCCATACTCTAGACTCTTGCTGTTGGCCACTCCCTTTGCTGCCCCATGAACAGGATTCTCAGACCTGCAGTTGCTGGCAGACAGTGTCAGGCCATCAGCCTCCCATGTCACTTTCTTTTGCCATGTAATCGTCTTTCCTGTTGTGTCATCTGATTTGTTGCCAGACCCAGCCACTGCTGACACTACCTTTCCTTTTCCTTTGTGCTCCTTTGTCTTCTTCCTTGGTTTCTTTTGAGCTGTGCTACCACTTGGTTCAGAGTCCAAAATGACATAGTGGTGTGGTATCATCTTGGCACCCACAAGGTGGGCCATCCAAAGAAACGTGTGTGCCACTTTTGGATCATCCTGCCATGCTCACCAGAAGTTGAGTAGCAATATCTTCTCATTGACCTTCAAGCGAGATGGTTCCCAAATCGTAAAATGTTCTGGAACATAATCTGCAGATAGAAATTCCTCCTGCTGATCACTAATGTTCAGCCACGGCAGCCAGGCATGCGCTTTCTGACTGACAAGACCTAATAGCACATGCATCAGTCAGCTACTTCCTGGCAGTTTAGCCAGCCCACATACAATAATGGATAGTAAGAAAGGATCAAATCAGAAGGTCAAGATCCCCCCCTTTATACTTCTGGCTGGAGGAATGATTGGTAGTCCATGGTGATCACACTCTAGCTCAATAATACCTGTGGGTAGCCTTCTACTGACTCCGGCCAAGGCTGCACCTTCAGCTTCTGTGTGGCTGGCATCTCAAAGTAACACACTATATGCATAGCCTGCCCAATCTTTCTCAAATGCTTCTAATGAATCCTCATTATCAACCGAGAATGGTTGTGCCCAGCTGATCATTGAAATCACTTACATTGCATAAATGGCTTCTTCGTGCTTATTGTAGTGACCCTCAAAGATGACCAACCTCATTCCATACATTTTCCAGCCATGCTCGGCCATCTCCTGTACCCACTTTCAGCCACCTTTATCTGCATTCCTGGCAGATAACAGATCAACTTTGGGTGAGATATATACATTGCAGCTGCTCACTTTCAATGAAGCACATCTGGTAGGCCCTGTTTGTTCCACTCCTCTGCAAGTTGCTGATACTCCTGTTTCTCCTCAGCATAAAGACCCATAACAAACTTCTTCAGCACAGGCTGATAGCATCCCAGAAAGCAGCTTTTCTCCCCAGGTTTCTCACCCAAATCATTGACCACTACAGTGGTTACTTCTGACTTGTAGAGATGACCAACTACCCTATTCATAGTCCATTTCATCTTGCCAACGTAAGGTGCCTTGGGTTGATGCAATCGCACATGGACATTGAACCAATTTTTTACATGCTTCATGGGTAGTCCCATTAGCATGTATTCTCATAGTAATGATATAGACCACACCAGTTTCACTAATTCCCAATTCTCTTTGCTGAGTTTGGGATGTAGTGGCTTTAGGTCCTTGAATACATTTGTAAAAACTGCCTTCCATTGTGCCTTCTTTGCCTGACCATGAATTTTTCCGGATGCCTTGTAGGCTTTCATGTTATAAGGGCAACCTCAGCCTCTAGCAAAGGGAAATCTGAAGTTAAAATTATACTACATATTACAGGGATTGGGGACACACCTAGCAAAGGGAAATCCAAAGAGAAAACTCTAAGGATCCCTTTGCCAATGCCCAGTATATGTGAAGACGACAAAAATCAAATAATAACCTAAAAATAGAAAAGCCAGAGATAGGCAGATCAAGGCCATCAAATGACAGACACAACTAACTGGCTGTCCAAGATTGACTTGACTTTGTATTGGGGTTCTCCCTTGATCACTGTAGGTGGTGGTGGTGGGTGTGAATGGTGTCCGAGGGATGGATCTGGGGGAGCTGGAAGGAGTTTGACAACATGGAAGACTGGCTGGAGTCTGGACATGGAGGCTGGGAGGCATAGACGATAGGCATGCATTCCAACACACTTGACGATGGGGAAAGGTCCCAGGAAGCGATGAGTGAGTTTCTTGGACAGACACATAGTGGAGATGTCACTGGAGTCAAGATAAACTTGATCACCAACCTTGTACTGAGGGGTCGGAGAATGGCGTTGGTTGTAAAAGCATGCCATGTTGTCCTTCGCCTTTGCTAAGGCTGCCTTTGTTTCCTCCAAGCTATCCCACATGCATTCTGTGAACTCATTCACCATCTTGATGTGTGAGGGAGTTTGGCGAGGTTCAAATCCTATGTGTGGATGTCATCTAGTGTCTAAGAGGAAAGGGGTCTGTTGAGTGGAAGCATGGACATGGTTGTTGTATCCAAACTTGGCCAAGGGGAGAAGATCATCCCAATTGTCCTGGCGTTCATTGACAAAGATGCAGATGTACTACTCCAGTTCCTGGTTGACTTGCTCAGTCTGGCTGTCAGTTTGTGGGTGATAAGCGGTCAAAGCAAGGAGTTTGATTTCCAGGAGTCAGTACAGCTCGCGAGTGAACTCTGCCATGAACTGAGGACCATGATCAGAGAGGAAAGCACCAGGAAGTCCATGTAATTTCCACACATGGTGGAGGTAGAGTCGGGCGGCACCCAGGGCACTGACAGTGGTGTGAGTGGGAATGAAGTGAGTGTGTTTTCCCACTGAATCAACTGTGCACATCACCACATCAAACTCATTCAACTCTGGCAATTCCACTACAAAGTCGATGCTGACAACATCCCAACAACTCTCTGGAACAGGAAGAGGGTGTAGGTCACCAATGGGTTTGCGACGAGGAATCTTGGTGCATAAGCAAATGTCACAAGTGCAACAATACTGACCAATGAGCCATGACATTTGTGGCCACCAATAATTCCGTGAGGTGAGCTCCAAGGTCTTCCAGCATCCACGATGACCAGCAATCTGTGAGTCATGGTGTTGGGATATGATGTGCCGGTGAAGGTCTGGGTCATTGGGGACATAGATGCGATCCCTGAAATACAACAAGTCCTCTTTTTCAGCCCACTCTGCTGCATGGAAGGAAAGGGTGGATCCCTTCTTCAGTTCTTTAACAGCTTGGGCAACAACATCCTCATGTAAACTGCTATGGTTTGCATGACGAATGTCATGTAAGATGTCCTGCTCCTTGCCCTGGGGTGCAATGCCTTCCAGTGCCCAAATGGTGAACAGGTCTGGCTGCAACAACACAATGTTTTGGTTGTCATCGCTGCCATCCCCATGGTCTGCACGTCAGGAGAGGGCATTGGTCTTCCCTATGCTGCGGCCCAGACAGTGGTGCAAGGAGAAGTCGAATCTGGATAGATACAGGGACCAACAAGCTTGATGACGGTTCAATTTCTTGGCCATCATAAAGTACTCAAGATTCTTGTGATCCGTCCAAATTTCCACCTTGTGTTGGGCACCCTTGAGGAAGTGTCGCCACTCCTCAAGCGCACACATTATTGCCAACATCTCCTTGTCATGGATCTCGTAATTTTGCTCTACAGCACTAAGGCTTTTGGAGTAGAACACAACAGGATGCCACTTCTGGTCCTCCGGAGACTGCTGAGACAACATGGCACCCATTGCAAAGTCAGAACTGTCAGCTTCTATATGAAAAGGATGCAAATTGTCAGCAAAGGTAAGAATGGGAGCAGAAGTGACCATCTCCTTAAGCTTTTCCAATGCCTCCTGTTGTGCATTATCCCACCTCCATGCCTCCTTTCCTGTCAAGTCAAACAGTGGTCATGCATGATGTGAGAAATCCTTGATAAAATGCTGATAGAAATTGATGAAGCCCAGGAAAGACTGCACCTCTTTCTTGTTCATGGGCATTGGCCAAGCCATGACCCCATTCACCTTGATGGGATCCATCTCCACCTGACCTTCCAAGATAATCAGGCCGAGGTACTCAATCTTGGTCTTCTCAAACTCACACTTGTCCTAACAAAGGTAGAGTTTGTACCATCAAAGCCATTCTAGGACAAGGCACATGATGTGATGGTGCTCCTCAACCATGCAAGTGAAGATGAGGATGTCATCAAGATAGATGCAAACAACACCTTTGAGGATGAGGTCATGGAAAATGTCATTCATCACGGTCTGAAATGTGGCAGGACTATTAGTAAGGCCAAAGAACATGACAAGCAAAAAGACCACAGTTGGTACAAAAGGCTGCCTTCCACTCATCTCCCTCCTTTATCCTCACATTATTGTAGCCCCAATGGACATTGAGCTTGGTGAAGTATCGGGCTCCATGGAGCTGGTTCACGAGCTTGGAGATGAGAGGTAATGGGTAGCAATTTTTGACTGTGATGTCATTGAGCCTTCTGGAGTCTTGAACCAGTCAAAGTGAGCCATCCTTCTTCTTGACAAAGAAAAAGGGAGAGGCCATGGGTGACTTCGATGGTCGAATACATCCAGAGGCCAGGTGCTCGTCGATGAACTGGTCAAGCTGTTGCTGTTCTTCAGGAGAGAGAGGATAGACCTTGCAGGATAAAGGGGTTGTGCCGGGGGTGAGTTCGATCGCGTGATCCCATGGCTTGCGCGCAGGAAGAGAGTCAAATGACTCCTTGGAGAACACGTCTTCAAACTCATGGAGATGAGGGAGTAAGGAGTTAGTAGAGGATTTAGCAGCATTGTTTTTGTGGAAGGCCTTGGCGAGGTGTTGGGATATGTTCAATGTGGCACACACCTCATGCGATGAGCAAATTGCAGTGTAGAAGATCCGATCACCCTCCTCCACTTCCTCTGGGTCCTCATCATCATCATCCAAGTCCAGCATTAGATCAGGAACCCCTTCCAATTCCACTTCAGGTATAGGCAGGGGTCCAGCACGACACTTCTGAGTACGTCGTATTGCCACCTTCTGTCCACAATGTTCTTGCCTGGCTTCTGTGAAACACGTCTGACAGCGGGATGGACATCGGCTCATGGTAACCTCCCCAGTACGCCAGTTGACCTCTGGGTTATGGTCTCGAAGCCATGGATATCCCAAAATCACCTTTTGCTTTCCTAATTGAGTGACAGCAAAAAGGGCATGCTCACTATGATCTTTGTAACGGAGAACCAGGTCTGCAACCTCTCAGATGGCACCAGCTTCATTTGGGGATCCATCCACATTATATACAGGTATCGGACGTGAGAGTGAGCAAGTATTTAGGCGATGTTGTTGTACCAGATGGGAATCGATAAAGAGACCAGTCACACCAGAGTCCAGGAGCGCAGAGACACCAAGTATCTGTCCAGTGTCGGTCGTCTGCAGTTCGATGGCTAGGTTTAAGGAATGTGCAGAGGGAGTGGATGCCACAATATACTTGCGTGGTAGTTTATGCTCCCATGATTTAATTTTGGGACATGGAGTAGAAGGAGAGATGGGGAGAGCAGGTACGTCTTTAGCCAACTTCGAAGGGTCAGAGAGGGGAGCAGTCACAGAAATGGATTCATTCTCCGGGGAGTCAACTGACAAGACTTCAAAGCAGTTATGGCTAGGCAGTGAGGGTGTACAATTCACTCACTGCGAATAGGAAAATCCTGCTCCTCTACAACTTCCAACTTAATCTCCTCTGCAACTTGATCCTTCGCTTCCTCAACATCTACAAGTGCCAACAGATCTTGCAGGAGTTCGTCTCGTCCCTCGGGGGTGAGCATGCAGATATCCTGACAATGGGGACATGCTCCAGCCCTGTGTCCAGGTTCCCCACAACGGTAGCAGAGATCCAACTTACGTGCATGGCTGTGGGCTGCATCAACATCCATTGGTACTGGGACATTGACGGCTGGTGTGGGAGTTTGACGAACAGGAATGGGGTTAGGGTGGGGGAGGCTTTGATTGAAGGTGTAGGGCATATGAGTGGTAGTTGGAGCATGGAATGCAGCATTAAATGCCGCATTTGTGAGTCAGTTCTCGTCACAGAGTGAAGCAGCTTCATACCAAGCAAGGATATCATCATCCGCTGGGCGCCCTTCCAACATCTGTGCAATCTGGTCCTGAATTTCTCGGTTGAGCCCCCGTTGGAACTTCACCACCACTGGTAACCCACTCCCATATCCTGCCATGTCCACCAAATCCTTGAACTCATTGATATAGTCATCCACGGATCAACATCCCTGGTGGTAAGCGGATGACTCAAGTCATGTCACTGCTCGGTGGCATTCATTGAGGGGGCAGAAGTGGCATACGAACTCAGCTCGAAAGTCACCCCAAGTGGAGAAAGGTAGAGAACTGAGTTCTTTAGTTTGATGTAGGATATGGTCCACATAGAGATAGGCGCGTTCAGATTTCATGTATGTGAAGGCCCAATAAATTTTTGCAGCCTCATCGATGAATTGATGCGACTGGAGACTAATGTATAACTCACAGGAATTAAGGAATGCACGTCCCTGCGCACGTGCACCATTAAATTCGGTGGGGGGGGACGGTTTGATCTGGGCACGTTCCTTAGTGGACGTGTTTGGCAAAACGTCGTTGTTGGGTGCGCTTGGAGTCGTAAAGGGGGAACTATTGGTCGTAGGGTTAGCCTGGAGGGTCCTAACAAAGTTTTCAATTGTAGATTTAAGTGAGTCGATTTGCGTGCGCATTCCGGAAACATTGCTTTCAAGCACGTTGAAGCGTTCTGATGCGTCCATGTCGCTAGGGAGCGCGTTTGGTGAAAATGGCGGCGTAATAAAGGCGAGATTATCTGGAACGGTGTGTAGGGACTCTGTGGAGCTTTGGGAAGCATCGTCCAGTCCATACCTGCCTATCTTGGGCAGCGCGTTCACGATTTTCGGGCCTTAGGGGAGAGTTTTCTACTATAAGGGCAACCTAAGCCTCTAGCAAAGGGAAATCCGAAGTTAAAATTATACTACATAATACAGGCATTGGGGACACACCTAGCAAAGGGAAATCCAAAGAGAAAACTCTAAGGATCCCCTTGCTGATGCCCAGTATATGTGAAGATGACAAAAATCAAATATAACCTAAAAATAGAAAAAGGCAGAGATAGGCGGATCAAGGCTGCCAAATGACATCATACCAAGGGGTATGTGTCGGAAGGGGTACTCCGCCTCTAAATATAAAAGTGTCAACATGTACAAACATGATAGCAAGGGAAAATTAGTAATAAAATCCAGAAAAATCATAGAAAATGAAGAATAGAAGGAAATGAGGTGGGGAAAAATATAGGACGAACATAAAAAATAGGAAAAACACACAGGGCACCCCCCTAGTCCCCTTACAGAGGAGGAGATGAGGGAGGAGGAGCCAAGGGATGCATGGGGTCTATGAGAAGGAGATGGCACCCCAGCACCGGAACCCCACCGCTGCAAGCTTTGGCTTGTAGGGTGGAATGGGTGCTAATGGCTGTGTCACTGCCTCCACACTGAAACAAAATGCAATGCACCACCACCCCCACAAAATGGGGGGGGGTGGTTTTTGTTTTTGTAGAATTTTAAATAGTATAATTAATTGTCTCCCCCCTGTGTTTGCATCACGGGGTATTTTTTTAATCTATATTAGTTATATTAGTTCCTCACATCTTCGCGAGGGCTCATCAATTTTTTTTCAAGCTCTCGTGAGGGAGGTTAAAAATATGAAAACTATCCCTAAGTAAATTTTGTATTACATGTTTAATAATTCTCCTGTGGCTCAACTGGTTGAGTGCTTGTTTAGTCATCATGTGACTTACATCCCATGGTCCATGGTTCAATCCCTGCTTTACCCATTTATTTTGTAAGCACTTGCAGAAAATTTCACCAAGTTAAGTCTTTCAAAATGTGGTAGTCCGACTTCATGTTAGAATTGCATAGGACTTTACTAGGACTTTACTAGGAATTTCTTGGAAACAACAGTACATGGTCATCAAGATACATTCCAATTGGATTCCTATTGGACTACTAGGACTAGTGTCAGACTAGTAGGACTCCTATCAGATTCTGATTGGACTCTTATCAGAAAACTCAGACTCCTAGGACTCTGATAGGAATACAGGGGGGAGTGCAAAGTTTACCACTGGGTGCTGCTTGCACAACCTCTGCAGCATTGACCATGAGATGGTCTCACCCCATGGGTATTCCGTAGATATATGAGAAGAAATCAGGTGTAACCCTCTATCCTTTGCTTTCTTTGTTGGGGCCATGGTCACAAGTGCATGTTTGTGCTCTCTCACAATTTCACCACTGTCCTTCTGTCCCAAGTTCACATGTATGTGCTCCATGTCCTCTGGATCAAGGTCATCGATGAAAAACATCCCAAGCCTTTCTGTAACTGCCCTCTGATGTAGCATCTTCAATGTGGATTGTACATATGATGGACCATAATGTTTTGCATCAAATGGAGAATCATGGCTGTGAGAGTACCATAATTTTGTGGGTGATTGACAGCAAGTTTCTGGTGAATGTCTTGTAGCTCTGTAAACCATCTCAAAGCAAAGCTGAAGAATGTTGTGACTGGGATCCATATAATTGGATTGCTCTCAAGTAAGCTTTCTGCCTGAAAAGAGTTCAGTGCTGACAATGAAGCAGAAATCAGGTAAAATTCTCACCCGGTCAATTACAACTTGAAGCTCCAAAACCACAGAAGCACTTGCACAAAGCTCATCACAAATGCCATACGAGTGTTTTGAACCTGCTTCAAGGGCCTTCATCCAATGTGTGCACATGTTGATATTTTCCAGCTTTATCCCCATTCTTAGAGTGGAGGGCCACTCAAAATTGCCTTTGAAGCAGGCCCTGGCACTCGAGAAGAAAGAGGTAGCCACCCCACCTTCTGATGCCAAGCATGGTGGAAGGCATGTTCGAAGCCAAAGTCCCATTCAGGATCCTGTAACCATAAAGTATGTTGTCAGTCAAGTCAAACGATTAATACTGTTTCTGATGCCTTATTTCTCCTGGGTAGGTTGGAACCTGGAGTCATGCCAAAGATTGCTGTAAAAAAGGTGTCAGCCTTAACAGAGCAGTGTGGCAAAAAGCATGCTTGCAGCCAAACTCCAGAGGACATTGGGTGTGTCTTCCTTCCTATACATTTTTCACCACTAATGTTGTTTGCTGCCAGTAATAGTATGGATAAACCCAAACAAAACCCACAAAAAGGCTTCGGATGGTATAACCAGTCACAATTGTAATCATTAGGATAAAGCTTACCTGCATCCCAGAAAGTTATAGCTCTCGTGGTAAGGGACATTTTCTTAAAGGTAACGGGTAACCTGTGTTTGCGATCTTCAAAACCAAACCTCTTCTAACTCCACCCACAGTAACACCTCCAACCAGCAGTCTTCCAGCTGTTGTCACACCTTCCCCCCCTTCATTGCCTATATCATCAACAACAGATGATCTATCATCTCAATGCAATGTCTTTCTCCAGTATCTTCAGATGCTGATGCTTGGCAAGACATGAACTACTATTGACAAGCTGTCACACTGACTATCCACTTGGAATACACTGTCATTAAAAGGGGCCAGAATTTACTTGTACAGATAGGATATGACTCTTTTGATGGTCCTAAAGTCCTTCTGGCCCATCTTGCCAAGGAGCAGGAGGAGCAGCAAAGGGAATGACTAATTAAATATGAGCAAGATTCAAAATCTGTTCAAACGGCCTCATTTTTGTTCAGCATCTTGAGCGAGATCTTGAGCTGTTTATGAAATAGCTTTGTAACCTCCTCCCAGGAGTGAGTAGCATGATTCTCCCATGCTGGCCACTCCCATGTCCTGGCCGCATTGTTTCCTCAATTCATCATTTGTGCGGAACAAAGTCTGAAGAATCTTCGAAAATCTTCGAAAAACATTGAACCTCAAAAAACATCATCAGACACAGTATTTCCTATTCACAACAGCCAAAGATCATATCACAAAACTCAAACAAGAGCTATATGCCTTACAAAGTGGTAGACCCTTTGCACAAACTGACTCAAATGTGCCAACAGTTCCTACCTCTCGGCCATTTCACGCCATTGCACTGGTTTGTCGACTATCATACAGAGTTATACACTAACTTAGTTCCTCTAGAATTGAAATCAATCTGAGCAGACTCCGCTCAGACACTCAGACAGTCCTAGGACTGTCCGAGGACTTTAGTAAGTTGACTCTAATAGATACTCCATCTGCAACTAATGGATTGGTGCCCTGATTTTTTCAATGCAGGCTGTGAGTCCTGCCAACAATGCAAGACATAGTCAAAAATGTCTTTGGATGACTTTGTAGAATTCTTTGTGATTCACCCACTCAAAGGGGTGATGATCAAAGGAGTGGAGCAAAACATCTTGCATGAAGTGCGAAAGGGGGTTCAGGATGGAAAGAGTGAAGATGCGGTGGTACTAGCAATGAAGGAGTTGGATAGGGCCAAGGGCAAGACATTTTCTGACCTGGTTCTTTCTGGACAGCCATTATTGAGTTGGAGGCACTGTTTGGGTTTCCTCATTGCTCCTCTTGTTTAGACCGCCACTGCCATGTGCCCCTCATAATACATGGACAATTTGCACAGGTTCATCCCTTGCCCATGTTGCAGGAGGGAGATAGCTGAGCGTTGAGCACCAGAACACAGTTCTTCCACCTTACATTCTTGCAAGTGTGATGAAATCCTGCTTTTACAACTTACCACTCATGCCATAAAAGTTGGGAATATAATCGGAGTCAATGCTAAATCACTCAGGTGGTCTGTTGCAAAGCTGGCTCTAGCAGATCCATAGATTTTCGTGGTCAGTGACCACATTGATCATCATTGTCCGTCGCTTCCCATATTACCCATTTCATTGCCTGGTCTTTAATTTGAAGTGTTGGGATCTGTACCCTGCCTGCATCAGTGGGCAGTAAAGAAATGAGCTTACTTGCCTGCCATACACTGCTTTTGTCCTTGGATGGAGGAGGGAAAAAGAGGGTACCCCACCATGGCAACCCCCTCTCATCCTCAGCAACTGAAAAAACTTATGGATAAAGGGGCTTACAACAGTACCTTAAGGTCTGTTGTTTCCATGGTTTGAACCTTTTGTTTTTCCCATTTTTGTACAGCCCTTGTCTGGCCGATGTCATTGCACTTGATAACACATCAGAAAAGGAAACCCCGTAAGTTGCACCATAGAATATTGATATACTCAATGTTCATCATACAGTAAACACAAAACTGTCAGGAAAGCTACAAACCCTCCCAAGATGCAAGCACCTTTACCCTCAACTGCATCTTCTGGATCGGAATCGGAATGCAATGCTTGAAACTGTCCCAGGGATTTGCAGAAAGATAAAGTGTATGAAACATCCTGCTCTTCCTGTTTGTTTTCTCATTTTATTTAGTAGGCACAGCCAACAAAAAGGGAAAAGGTGTGTATCTGGGCATTTTTTTTCCTGTCTCGGATGTTTGTTTGATGTATGATTATTTGTGCCAGAGAGCCCTCCATCTTGACTGAAGTGAGCGACACCATGGATTCTAGAAAATCCAAGGGGTACATTTTGATTCACATGTTCTGGTTTCTTTTTGCTGATTTTTGGTGGATGCTGGCGAGAGAAAAAGAAAGAGTGGGTGTTTTTTATATTCATTATCTCCCATTTTTGGATTGATTGGTTCTTAAGATGAACCAGGGAACAATCCCCATTTTCTGAAGGGGAAAGCAAACAAGATAGAGAGTCTGGGAAAGCTAGGCCATATGTGTATGTGCTGTTTGAATTTTCACTCACCTTTGGGTCCAATTGTTGTTTAATAGAGGCAGACGGCAAAAGGGGAAATATACTAGTTCTTGTCCACATCCATGAGAATCCTCAGTTATATCCATATCATCTGATTCGGAGCTAGAGGATGTCAAGCAGCCCTCTCATCCTGGAGTGGAGCACTCCCTCCAAGGCAAGGGGTGTGGCCTTAAAAAAGTCCAAAAGTTCTGCCAGACTTATATATGAAGAGAATTCTGATGATCAGGACTTTATTGATGACTCTGCATTAGTGAACAATGAGTCCAATGAGAGGTCAGTGCTGCTTTATTATTGTCTACTGGTTTTCTTACATTGCATGGATGTAAAGGTCTGAACAGGGGAAGCTGGCCAGGAAGAGGGCATGCAAAGGAAAAATGTATTAATACCACTGTCTATTCTGATTACTTTGAATTAAATGCAGAACTTCTGTTGTTTCTAGCATCAGGGACAGACCTATGGCACATAAGGAAGACAGACAAGCTACCCCTGAAAAAACATTGGAAGGTCTCGGAAAGGATAAAGCCGTGGTCAAAGACGGAACTGTACTCAATGAAAGCCTTCAAGACAAGGCTCTCAAGGATGTGTACAAGTCCTTGAAGCCATTACCATAGGAGGGTTCTGTTTCTCGCATCGATTTTGAGACCTTACACTATTTCAGATACATCTACATGGCACCGCATAGTTCCAAGGATGTTGTCGACACTGATAGTTATATAAAATATTCGCTGATTGTGCCAGATTTGTATGAAGAAGCAACAAGTTTTTCAATCAAAGTGGCACTTGTAAAACTAAAGGGTAAGATAATAGGTCTTTCACCTGTCTTTGATTATATTTATCATGCACCTGAGCTTGAGAACATGTCATTATATGACTGGATCAGAAGATGCAAAAGAGAAAAAATTTCCAAGAAAAAAAAATCAAAACTTGATAACTCTGTACAATCTCCTTATAATTCCAACAATTGTGATGCAGGAGATTTATCTATGCAATCCGATCTAGTTGGAGACCAATCTTTTGAGTCTGTTGATACAGAATATGATTGCAAAGATAAACTTCCAAGCTTGACAGGAATGAAAAAAACCAAGTACCAGTTTTATCAGTTTATAAACTCTCATCCTCTTTACAACACACATCATATCAAAGTTGGTCCTAATAATAATGATGTGGTTGTTAATTTTATTGGAGCTAATTTACCCTGTTGTGACCAAGGAGATAGAGAATATTATTGTTCCACTATGCTTACTCTTTTTAAGCCCTGGCGAACTGGAGAAGAACTGAGATCTAATAGTGAGAACTGGGACAATGCTTTTAGTAATCACCTGTTTACTGCAAGACAATTGGAACTTATTAAGAATTTCAATATTTGATTTGAATGTTTAGATGCAAGGGATGACTACTGGGCTCAATTAAAGAAAAATGCAAGTGTTTTGTCTACATGGGAGAAAGCTGATTTAAATTTTATGGAGGATTGTGCATTGGATAATCTTTATGCACACCATTCTGAAGATGGTCAATATGATATTCCACTTCATCTGCTCCAGTTAGGAAAAGGAGAAATGCATCAACAATGGGAAACTATGACCATGCGAAATATTATGACCAACCTTGGTTGGACTGCTGAAAAGCAGGTCAATACTCACACTAACATTGAGCTAAACCCTCCACCAATCCAGCGCATCTTATCAGGATTAGAATGGAAAAATGAAGTTGCCAAAAAAAGGCATGAAGTTCTAGGGCAGTGAAAGCAAAGAATGTCTGCAAGTCATAAACATGATCCTAAACAATCTTTTGAACTGTCCTCTTCAAATATTGTTAAGATTGCTGACAAATCTTATCTAACCAAAAAAATCCATAAGTCTGACACACAACAGGCCCTTGATATGGCTCAAGCAATACAACCCTTTAGAAAACACATCACATGATAGTTCTCATCACATGGTAGATCTAATCAAGATCAAATCTGTCCTTTCTGAGTGTATGATCTATTATTGGAATGCATAGTCATTGGCCCACTGTCTGTCCAGTGGCCCACAACTAGATACTGATGTAGATAGAAATGTATCTATTTCACCCCCCGTATTATGCCAGACTCTGTCAAGTGCCAACAGTGCAATTTCTGTGGTGCACAAGGTGATTTCCCTCAAAAAGCCAACCTTGGCTATCTCAAGACCTGTGCAGCATGCACCTGGAAGAGAAATAAAGCTGCTGAGACTCAACGGTTGGAAAAAGCAACTTCTGGTACCAAGCGGCAGGCTCTTGGAAAGGATAAATCCAGCAAAGGATTGCCGACCATCATGTGGAGCATGTTCACCCAGCTTCTTCGAGAAAACAAAGACTCCTGCTTTGAAATTCATGCGATCGTCATGATGGGAGACAATACACCTGCTGTGCCCAGCAGCTCTGAGGACCATGCCCATGCCTTTGCCCTGATGTTAGCAAAAGAGGTGTGGAATACGACAGGATTCTGCTTCAAGTGAGCATTCATATTTGATGGGACATTCCATCACGGCTTATTATAATAAAGCTATAAGTTGAAGAAACAAAGTGAAAAGACAGCAGAAGTCACAACCTATACATTTTACTGTGCACAGTTAGTGGGGGAGCAAACAAAGCAGAAGCACACTGAAATGGGAAAATGTCATGTGCATATGACCATGGATCGATACAAATGTGGCGGCTGGCTTATTTTGACTATCAATGAAAATGAGTTGGCAAGTGTAGGAATTCACCTTACACACCATTGGCAGCACCCCCCATACACTGATATCTTGATATCAGAAGACATCGTCAAGGAAATTGAGCAGTTGAAGGACTTGACAGCAGCAAAGGTAAGCTAGTTGACCATTTGAAATTTTAAATCAAATACCTTACAACCGAGTTAGATTTGGACCACACTCATCAAAAACTTTCCTCAGACAAACCTGATGCAGAAACAAGTGTACGCATACTGGGCGCAGCTTCACGAGGGCACCTGGAGATTACATAATGACCAGGTCCAATCGGCACTCCTTGTATTACAATGCATGGACAACCTTGATATTGAGATCATTTCAGTGCCAGAAGAGGATGGAATTTCATCACTAGCCTTCAATCTCAAATCTATATTAGGAGATTATGGGGAGGAAGTAATTGAAATTGGGATGGATTCCACATATAAGAAATCATTAGTACTACTGCTAGATGACCTGAAATGCTCACCGAGACACCTGGACAGGGAAAACAAATGCACTCGGTTATGAGTTATATGGTGTTATTGGAGAAGCAAATGGCCAGGCGCTGCCATTGGCATTTGCGTTCACCTGTTCCACTGATGGCACAGCCGCACCCAGCGCCAAAGATTGTATGCTGCAAAAAGTTCTTCAGTGCATGGATGACTACTGCCCAAACATTGCAGCCATACATCTTGACAAGGATCAGACAGAGCTGAGTGCTTTTCACACCATGTTTCCCCACGCCAGAGGCCAACTTTGCTACTGGCATGCAATCAGATACCTGGAGCAATGGTTGGCTGAGGATAAGCCGCCTGCAAAATATGATCCACAGATCGCAAACAAATCTTTTACCTTCATTGACCCAACTTGGGCCCCAGGTGTCATGTCAGGTTGGCTGGAAGATGGCGTCCACAATGATGATGTGGAATGCAAAAGGCCGTATGATGAGATTGTACAGCCTGTGACAGTATGTAAATCATATATACTGTTACCATCATTAATTACTCATGAGCCATGTCCAGCCACCATCAACTTGTTGACTGCCAGTCCTTGTGTTGATAACTGCAGGGGATACACGCATTCCAGTCTGGCTGGCACCTCTGAAAATAAACAAGGCTGACCTGCCAATTTTTTGTCCACTGGAACATCGGCCAACAATTGTTGATAAGTTTTGCATCCACCTACATCTTCATCCACAAATTCCTGCCAATGATGAGAGCAAAACGCATTGGACATCGGAGGAAATTTACCATCGGGCTGTCAAAGAGATGTACGAGTTCTGCTTTCAGAATGACTTATCACAGGCCTGGGCATATTTATGGAATCGGTGGTAGAACCCAAAGCAATGGCCTTTGTGGGTGAGGTCCACTGATTCCACAATCTATGTCCTGAAGATGACGATGATCGTTGAGAGCTTCTGGCGTAATCTGAAACATAGGAACTTGCAGGAATTTAATCAACCTTGACTTGACCTCGTTACCCATATTATGCTTGATGACATTCTGCCTCGCGTTCAAAGGACACTGGACTATGTTATGGATTTATGGTGGATCGGAAGGCCTAAGCAGCTGGCTTCTTGGCAGGTGGACTTTCATGCAGATTGGATCAACATGAGCAACTGTGATGAACACCATCTGACTGAGAAGCAGCTCAAGTGGTTGAAAGCACCCAAAAACACCAAAGGTCATGCTGAATGCTTTGCCCAGTTGGAAGTGGAAGAGCATCAACCAAGTGGCAAGTACCTCACGGAGATCAATCGGTGGACGTGCAGCTGCCCTGCTTATCTTATCAGTCAGTTCCTGCTGTGCAAACATCTTGTCTGTGAAGCCAACCGACTTCTGGATGACACACCTCTCAATGATCTATCATTCTTTTTCAAGCTTCGTCGACAGCACTATCCCCCCTACTACATGATCCAAGGCATCCACGAGGATCAAATTCCCGATGGTCCTGATGGTGATGACTCGGATGATGCTGACTCAGCCAACATTTGCATACTGGGTTGTGATATTCAGATGGGGCGAGTGAATGAAGGCACATCAGATCGAGCATCCCCAGGCCAACTACCACTGACAGAAATGAATAGGCATCAGAGTCAGCAAGAATCAGATATGGAACAGAGGGAAGTGGTGACAGATGAGCATAGCATGACAAATGTTGAAGGGGCCCCCATTGAAGAGGACACAGGAGAAGAAAGAAATCACTTTGAGGGGGACGAGAGTGAGGAAGAAGGTGATCACATATGTGGCATTTCAATTCCGAGGGATGGAAGTCCCACTCAAAATCCATGCGCACAAACTTTATGCTTATTCTAGGTTTACTATACTGTGGAGGAGAGCAAAACCCTCAAGTGTTGTTTCTCGGACATGATGGAACTCATCGACAGAAAAGGAGGAGTCCACCACAAGATGGCCAGCATCCTCAACAAGGTCTTCAATGGTGTTAAGAAGGTTGGAGGTGACATTGGGGAACACAAGCGGCAGCACATGAGCCAGCACACTTGGAAGGATTCCAATTCTAATACCATGTACATGAACTAAATTAGAAATTCGATACAAATTCTGCCATGCCCAATTCTCATTGTTCAACACGCGCATTTGGGATCGGGCACATTGATCATAAGATCTGTAAAAGATCTGTAAAATGTCACGTGGTGTGTTTTCTAAAGGGTCATATTGCAGGTATTCCTTGATACTGTAGTTGAGGAATTCAGTCTTGACACCGAGCAAGAAAAAGCATTTCGCATTGTAGCCACACATGCTAGTGATCCTTATTCAGAACCTTTATGGATGTATATTGGTGGAATGGCTGGAACTGGCAAGTCTCAAGTTCTAAAAGCTTTAAAATCCTTTTTCAAGAAGAGAAATGAATCAAAAGTAGTAGCACCAACAGGAAGTGCAGCTGCTTTGAGGACCAAGGCTCTCACCACTTGGGGAACAGTGCTTCGTGATAAGTACAGGGTCATACCACAATTTGTGCATGTTGACAAGGATATGGCCAAAATTGGGTCATGTCAAAAGACCTGGTCACAAGCAAAGATTCAGCTGTGTTGGTGGCATCTGCGTAAGGCCATCAGGACACGTCTTCAGCTAGCCAAACTTTCTATGACACCATATAACATCAAGCATGCACGAGGGGAGTTCGGGTTCATCAGCACAGGGTTCCAACCTACTGGTAAAGTGGATGCAAAAGAGTGCAAGGGAGGCATACCTAGTGAATCAAATGTCTCAGTTGATCTGGAAGGCATGCCTACAACTCAAGGACCTAACTCACTTTTCATTTGATTACCCAATCCTTCACAATCGTGGCCACCACTGGTAGACTCCATCAATATGATGGGAGGTGGAAGCAAAAATGTTCCCATCATCAATCATACCCCAAGATTAACAATCACAGTACCACCACCAAACACAAATGGCAAAACCCTGTCCAAATCTGGAGATGAGCAAAGCGATGATGATAATGATAAGTATAATCAGCGAACCTTCTGCCCCTTGGAGTTGTGCGCTAACATTGTCAATATGATGGAATGGCATTTTTGCGCCCACCCCTTGATTCCTGGATATTTGGCCCCAAGTCTGGACAGCATAAAGGAGTGGGCTGTGAAGCAGATGTATGAGTTTTGCTTCAAGCATGATCTTCGCGAAGCATGGGCTTACCTGTGGGAGAATTGGTATCATCAGGGGAGATGGGAGCTGTGGGCACAGTGTGCAGACACTAGGATTCCTCGGTTAAAAACTACAATGATGGTAGAGGCGCAGTAAGTAGTACTGTCATCAAAGCAAGTAGGATTACTTACCGAGATTGTCTTCACAGCTGGCAGTGCATTAAGAAAGATTTTCTTCATCACTTTCACAATCCCCGACTCGACCTTCTCGTGTGGATCCTTATGGTGAAGTTGGCACCAACTTATTATCGAAAACTTGATCTTGTGTTCATTGATATTGGGCAGTATTGTGAATTACCTGCGTGGAGAAAAGACTTTAAGGCAGCATGGAAAAAAGTGAAGAAAATGGCTATTACCCTTCCCCTTAATGAAAAATACCATCCTGATCCCCTTCGATGGGTTTGCACCTGCCCACAATTCATCGTGGACCATTTTCTTATTTGCAAGCACTTGGTCCAATCTGTTCATCCTGTTTTTTTCCTTGAAGTTAGATGAAATCACACCTTGCCAATTTGGTCACATCGATCTCTCGTCCCCTTATCTGATGATAACATAAATCATGAAATAACCTCTGCACCACTCCCTCCAACCACCTCCGAGAGCTTGGAGATGAGGCCAGATGTGCCGAATGGAAATGATTCAGAAGAATCTGACAAATCTGATGACAAACTGATTGATACAGCGCTTGAAATGGGGTGGGGTGGGAGAGAAACTTTTTGCGAGACCATGAGAACCCACATTGACACAATTAAAGACTTTTATGGTGGGTTGGAATACCAGGTCCAATTTGAGGACCAATGCTTCCTGGATACACTAGAGAGGGAAGGTAGATGTTTTCTAAGACTGATGCAGAATTGTTTAAGTCGAGAACGATGTTCTAACTCCACAAGATCCACTGCACCAACAACGTAGGAACAATCAACAGCAAATGCCATGTTTTATCAGACACAACCTGTAGCATCTGAACAGCACACTTAGATTCACTTCAGAGTTATTATTATATGTTCAAATACTATATACTTGTCCAGCGGAAGCAAAACACATCCAAGGTCTCGATCACTTAGCCAATATCACAACATCAACAATGTTTCACATGTTGGACAAGTCCCGTGACATGTCTGGGGAGGGGTTGAGCTAGGGTTGCTCAGTAGAAGTCACCCAGCATTGTGACCTTCCACGCATTGTAAGCGGCAAGTCACAAGCCGTCTGTGACCTGTCCCCCTCTGTAAAAAAGGAAATTTCTCAGAGTCACGTGATAGTTAGGTGCAAGTCACATGACTTTCAGAAATTTCCATTTTTACAGAGCATCCCCACTGGGTCTCCTCGTTCCTTTTTTTTTTTTTTTTTTTGGTGGAAGCATTTTTCCCACAATTTGTGGGAGGCTTTGAGACACTAGAATTCCATTTCTGGAAGACCATCCTGCTTAATATGGGGATGACAACATTACTGCTCTCGCCACCTGCTTAGGGGTTCCGAGGAATGTGAACCTCAGAGTAGGGTTACCAGGGAGGAAATGCATTTTATGCACACTGTATGATTACAGTGGTGTGGGACTCATCACATTGGATAATACCCACTAAAACCCCCCAGTGGCTGAACAGGGGCGGGATTCGAACTCGAGACCTCCTGCCTATTGTCAGTTGGTCACAGGGCCTAGGCCGAGTACGATGGTTGCCACTACACCATCGTGCCCCCGGGTCTCCTCGTTCTGAATCCGATTCGCTCAGCCTGCGATCACATGACTTGTTGAAGGTTATACATATGTCAGACTCGCTCTACGTTGCCTGCGCCGACGTGCTGTCGCTATGTCAGTCCATGAAAGACGATTTGGCAGCTCTTCTGGACCCAGAGACAGGCTTTGCACCACGACTAAAGCAGTTATGCCATGACCAGTAACGTTCAATTTTTTAACTTTCAAACATTCGACTCTAAACTACACCTTTAGACTCACAACTTTAGAGGATAGCCCTGGTATAAGAACTTCTCATGAAGAAATTGAACTTTTACGCATGGAAAAATCAACTTGGGGTCTATTACAAGCCGTTTTCCCGTTCGTCTCCTTCTTTTGCCACTAATTTTATTCGTCGAACTTCATCACTCACCAGGGCACGAAAAACAAACCCACCAGCACTCCCCTCCGCACACGAACTACTCGCTGAAAATCCTTATACCACCACGTCAACACTAGCACAAGCCATCATGAATGCTTCGCCCCTCCTTACAGAGCTCATCGTTGTCCGCGAATGGCTTCAAGAAATCGCCCCTGCTCCACAAAGACCAGAAGCGACAACTGGGTACTGGAAGTTTACGAAACACAACGTGATGCAGGCTTTGCGTACAGGCACAGGGCAGAGAGACGGTTTGGTAAAGGAGATGGACCCTGATGTGGTGAATAGAGGTGGGGGAAGGGCGTTGTCTACTGATGATACGGTAAGCTGTATCTACGTCGTACGCACTCTGTAGCTAATCATTTTTCTAGAACTACGACAAAAGCCTCGTGCAGGCACTGTACGGCTACATCCGTGCAGGGAGACTTGAAGACGCCCTCGACTTGTGCAAGAAGGCTCACCAGCCTTGGCGCGCAGCGAGTATACGTGGCTCTCGATTATTCTCGTGGCGCGCAATCTGTAAATTTTCCCCACCAAATAAGCAAACAATGGAAATTGATGTACTGCTACAGCTACCGAACCACGAGAAGATGACCCTAGGGCGATGGACGCCGATGATGCCGAAATGTGGTCCGGCAATCGCAGAAGGCGACTCTGGAAAACAACCTGTATACGCGCCGCGCTAAACGTATGTTCTCCCTCTCACCCTTCCCAATATCCATGCTGACACCCACCTAAACCAGCCATCTCTCTCTTCAGCCGAACGTACCCTCTTCGCCGCCCTCGCGCCATCCCCACAAACCTCGAGTGTGCTGAAATCAGTGTGCCGGACTTGGGAAGACCATTTATGGGCGCAGATCGGGATAGTGTGTGAGGAGAAGGAGAGCATGGAGCTTGCGAGGCTTGGGGTATTTTGGGAGGGGAATGGTGATAGGGAGGGCGTGATTGAAGGGGAGGATCAGGAGCAGGCCACAGCGGAGGCGGAGAGGGAACAAGAGGAAAGGGAGTGGGAGAAGGAAGTAGTGAGCGCGCTGGAGTCGCTTAAGACAGTACAGGTTGCAGATGGGTGTGGTTCTGTTTCGTCTTCTGAGTAGGGCATTAACCTGACGTATGGTGTGCGTATAGGCCCCCGGCAGACCATGCATTCCATTTTTCACAGCTCCATATCATATTAGATCGGACCGGCCCGCTTCTGGAGGCGTTTGCATCTGGGTTAGTGGATGGTTCGTTTTCGAAGACGTCGTTTGAGTGGGTTCTTTTTTTTTTCCGGTGGTGGTATATTGATTTGAGTGCGTGGCTTAGGTACGCCCCGCTCTGTCGGTTTTTCGCACATTTGTGCCTGTTCTTGCAGATGATCGACGTGTCTGTCCCTCCGCTGGCTACGCAAACTATCTTTGAAGCTTATCTCCAGGTGCTCGAGGTTCGTACTTTCCTCTTACCCATATCTTTGTACACCCGCTTACTACATTCACAACAGGATGCAAACCAGCGGGATCTAATTGCACTCTATGCCGGTGCCTTAGGCGATAACGCCATCGAGCGATACGCACTCTTCCTAGTCTCCCTCGAGCTCAGCGCAGACTCAAACGAGCGCCGACTCACACTCACACGGGCAAGGGAACACGGGCTTGATGTGGATCGTGTGGCAGTGGTCGCCGCCGAACGGACAATAGAACGAGCATTCGAGGTTAGTGGATGCTATTGTTTCTTTCAACGTTAGTTTGCTGACATTTTCGTTTGACCAGCACTTGCCTCCGCTGTGTGGTACGCTGCCTTCCATCATCGCAATGCAGCACCCTCCAACGGATGCGGAGACATTCCTGTTAAGGTCGATCGAATGGACCACATTCTCGGTTGCGACGTACGATACAGCGCTCGAGCAGGCCAATGTCATTCTACGTTATTTCTTGGGTATGCCACGCACTATCCCCCCGTGTGTTTTTATCGCTAACTCGATCTTCGCTTCGCACAGGATCAGGGCGAGTACAGCTAGCACAGAGTTTATTGGGGATGTTACCCCCTGAGCTGACGACTCTTGGAGAGCCGGAGGAACGTGCGACAGAGTATCTGCATTATAGGCAGTTTTTCATGATTTGGGAGACGTTGGAACGGGTGGTGGAGTATCAGGCGAAGGATGTGCCCGGGATGGGGAGGGAGGCGAGGGCGGCGTGGTTGGCGGATTATAAGGTGGGTTTTATGGTCATCATGTTATGGAACTCTGCACGTTTCTGATGTGTGGAATCGGGGTTGTAGGCTGTTATTGAGGAGGCGAGGGATCAGATTACCAAGTTGTTGACTTCGGAGTGGTTGGTTACGGAAGTAGAAGCTGGTGGTGGTATGTGTTTTTTATGTAGTTGAGCATTTGAAGACTTGATTTTTCAATTTAGGAGACCGTCGTCGACAGGAGCTCATCCGGATTCGCCAGATCTACATTCCAGAGCTTATCGTCCGCTTACACGTTCTCCTTTTCACGTCTAGACGCTGGATACCCACGTACGTCTTCTTTCTTCCTGTTCTTGTGTATTGTCATCCTTTACATTTTTATATCTTAGGAACCTGAAGCAGGCGCTGGAACTGGCAAATGTAGTCGCGGATTCCAGGTATAAGTTGTATGAAGATTTCGTGGGTGAGGACGGGCGGCGGTTGGGAGATTATCTGGGAGCGGTGAGGCAGGGTGTGCTTGGGGGTTTGGAGGGGGGTGGGTCGGATCCATTTAGGGCTTTGATATCTTGATGCTCGAAGGAGTTGCGTACCTGATATCAAATGAAATACGTCCTTTTTAAGGATCGGGCTTTAGGAAGTTCAGTTGGACGCCCTTTGCTATTCTTCTGCGAAGTTGAATGTTCAACACATGCCCGTTATGTGCTTTGAGCTCGAATCATAGTACTTGGCATCTGACCTTGCATATGATGGAATACGGCAAAGGTCCGGTTGCTCCACCACTCCCAGCAGTACCCACACAGTATGAAAGACAACATCAGATTCGAAGAGGGCGCTTGTAAACATCATCACATGGTTGACTGTTCTTGACCCACATAAGCCGTATCTAGGTGCACATCCTTGCGACAAACGTCGTCGGACGTCATGGAAGCAACAAGACGCCGCCGTATATCAGCGCTCCAAGGAGCATGTGAACGTACCAGCCCGAGATGCCCTCGTTCAATTGAAATTTTTTGGTCACCCCCAGGGTCCAGCCTGAGAACACCTCCCGGCTTCAAGTACTATATCTGGCGCTCTGACGATGTACTCCGCCACCATCCACGCACGGATCTGCGTATACCACGTTCACGTTCTAATAATAAGAGTCGCCGGGGCTCGGGAGCTATACAAATAAGAGAGCTTAAAGTGCCTTGTGCCAGTGCCAGCGTGTCTATACGGCTGCTGTTGTGTTGATCATGAACGAGTCTATTCACTGCCATCCTCAGACAACAGATTGTGCTTGATGTTTGGTGAGACCTGTCTGGTATTTCATCTCAGGACAGGTTTCGTAGGGATCCATTTTTGCGGTGTTTTTTTTTTTTTGAAGGTGTCGGGTGTCTAACGACCTTGGTCATATTGTTTTTCTGCGGTGTTAGATGGGGTTGAGCAAATCCCCCAGGTGGACCAATTGCAACTCCCTCCACAAGCTTAACTTTTAAGGAGTCACGTTCAGTTTCTGTCATGAGAAATTGCTTGAACTTACTCCTAGTCCTTATCATAATTTCATTTATAGCGAGCAAATGTCCTTCTCGATAAACCGTAGGAGCGTATACGTATACCGAGGAACCCAATTGGAGCTTCACCATTATCTTAAGTGCTTTGGTAGTCGAGACAAATGTCCAGTGGTGCTCATGACTTGTTTTGCATATGATATGATTCGCATGATCATGATTTTTTTTTAGCATCTTGGACAGCTTCTTATCGTTCTCTTTAAAAAGCGTTAGAAGGACCTGACCGACCCAGGTTAAGTTCCTGAGGTTCCTTGTCGTTGATAGCCGATATACATATACGGCATTTAGTTCAAGAACGTGGGAAAATTTCCGAGGCATAAGAATATTGAGATACCGGTGTCTGTTATCCTATCCACTCTAGACCTCGTCTATGTAGGCTGTGCAAAGTCGCCCGGGTTGCAGTCGCAGGACCCCCGAAAATTCCCCTATATGTATGTGCCGAATCCGGATAAAATTTGGCGGTTTGGCGGTTGGGCCCAAGTTTCAGGTGATGTAGTCCGAGAATCCGGATAAACTTGATGATTCATCAGCAGGTATGTCCCAATATGTACGGATAAGTTTGAGTTCGGGGTTGCGTTGAAAAAAATTAGCGACAAGCGTATCTACTAGTACACAAAATATGCCGATCCTCCACTACGTTCATCAACGTCCTCCCATATCAAAAAGTTCTGAATTCTTATATTTCGGTCTGCCTACGGGAGGCTAAGCGCTATGCACTACGGCGGAAGCAAAATATAGGTATTTCAGAAGAAGAAAAAAATCTAAATCGGTTTTTTTGATGACTACATTCCGTTTGTCCGGATAAAATTTGGCCAATCCCTATGTATGTGCCATCATCCGGATAAAATCGAGGCCTAGGTCATTACCCTTTTTTTGCGAAACATACATTTGTGGGGGCTTTCGGGGGTCCTGCAGTGACTCGCTCCGATCGACAAATGATTCTTAGGGCCCATCGCTGGAATATGATACTCCATATCAGCCCCACAACATCTGGGCGTAACAGTCAGGCCTAGTCAGGTGCGATCATGTACTAGGAATGGACGTCTGAGAGATTGTGGTGTAACGTCGGCTTTAGTAGATATGACAAAATCAAACCAATGTCAACGGTACGTGGGACTATCACTGGAGCTTATTTATCACCGAAGCTTATTTGTAACCGACGCCAGATTTCATCGCTCACTGGCAACCCCGAGCTCTGGTGTATGACATTTGGCGCCATCCCTTCGGACCTTCCCGAGATATCCTACAAAGAGCGCATGACTTGTGATCTGGAATGTTAGGTTCAGAGATGCAAAGCTCTTGTGCCTCATAGAAGTCAGCTCGTACTCGTCAAGGACTCGTACCATTTTACTCGACTTCCATTTTGGGCTGGACCTGGCAGTGTCAAAGGTTTGATGCAACGCATGGATGTCAGTTCGTGTAGATATGCTCTATTCAAGGAATGCGCATAGGTTCTCTGGAATCATCGATATAAGAAGTCTTTACACTGGCGATTCCCCCTTTTGTCACCTGGTTATTGCTTGTTCGAACACAAAGTATGGCGTCCCATCTTTCGACGTATGGATCGCTCCTGCTCGGTGCATCCTTTGCGTACGGGTTCGTCCCAGAACTTCCTCTCGTTAATTTTTTGTGCTGAGTGAGAAAATAGATTGACAGGAAGTCTGTGTCTCCAAATTGCTGCATATTTCAAATTTTATCCAGAAGATCGCTACGCGAAGAAGATTCTGGTACGTTTACCCTCGCCCGTTCCCTGTATCGCTAATCGTACTTCAGGTCATAGTCGTTTTGTTTGTGGATTTGCTCATTTTCACTTCTAGTAAATTTGACCTCGCTGAATTTTGAAGGATTATCGATCTCACACATACGAGCCTCATATGCGCGTCTCTCTTTTATTACTTTCTTACTCATTTTGGAGACCATCATATGATTGATCACATTCCTTGGTAATTCCTCTGGGTGATCGATTGCTAGAATTCCTCATTGATATTTCCTCCAGGTCCATCGCTGTATGGCATATCTTTCGTGAAATAAGAAAATCGAACTGAATCCTTGTTTTACTCAGTTTACAGTGGTTCTGACGGTACTTATATCATCCGCGTGGTGACCGCCGTAATACATAACACAGTGCTGACAATTATCTTTCTTCCGATATGCAGGCCATTCAAACATTTATTGTCCATTGGTAAGCCACAGTTCTGATAAGGATTGAATAACTCTGAGAGTCACTAGTTTCTTCGCCCATCGCATTCTGAAGTGTGAGTTTAATCTTGACATATAGTCATAGGCAAGGCATAATGCATAACGGACAACTGAGATTAGCTAGTAGAGGAAATTGGTATATCACAACGCCCATTGTGCGTTGTTCACATTTTAACTTTAACCTGCTGACTGATTTCCATTACAAGCTCTGCCTAGCATTCTGTCGGTTATGTGAGTGGAACCAGATTTTTCTGTAGTGGGTACTAAAATGGCTCGTTTGACATCTAGTGGCAGCATCTGGCAAGTTGTGGTATTTTTATGAGGAAGAGATTGATTGACATGATTGTTCAGTTTCCACAGCCGAAATGTACGGAGTGGCAACCCTTACCATTTTGATCAATTTATAATTCAACTCTCTCACTGCAGGCTTCGTGTCCATAAATATTCGGCTTTCATAAAGAGATACCCCAGTGTGCGCCTGTTATTCCTTTCCCTGAAATACCCATTGCTGACTGTCGTTACATTGTCATATAGTTGATATTTACTCTCGGCCTTTCACTGTCCTCCACCACAGAAATTATGATTACGACATCACAGTTCTATTATCTCCGTAACCTCCGAGGTTTGTCGGATTCGACTTTGTAAGGCTTTCTTCCGTTCCCGTGGTCCACAACTTTGATGAATTTTTCTTAGAACGATTCAGGCCATTGATCTTCTGATTCGCTATACACTGGAAACTGGTGCGCTCACCTGGTAAGTAGTTTTCTTATGTACAAAACGTTCGTGTATCTTGACGCAGGAACAATTTACTCCAGCCTAATAACCACTGTGTCATTAATATGTGTAAACCGATTGCTACATCGATCTTCCGTCATGCCTCTCACCGTGACCCACAGTGGTTGTCCATGCGGAGGAATCTAGTCTTTCTCGGACTTCACTTTGTCATTGCAAAGCGTAAGCTGTGTAATCAACACACCGGTCTGTGCTAATGCAATAAATGTAATACTGATGTACACAGTATACGCCAACACGTTACTTGCATCCCTTAACACACGGAAAGAACTGCGCAACTTGCAGTCGAGAACTAGGACTTTAGTATGGGCGGCACCGATCGTCTCGCTTCTCAATCAGCGATCAGCTGTCAGTGAGGGTCTTTCTGTGAAGCCTACTCTCCCACGTTTCCAGTGCGTTTCACTGATGTGGTTCTGCTTAGGACGATACGGATGGGCGGAGAAATTCGAAGGTCAAACAGGTATTTGTGCCTCCCTTGTTATCCACTGTCAGAAGTTAAATGTTTTCGAATTCGTGTGTGGTATCCAAGGACATTGGTGTAGTTACTCCTAAATGAACAAAGTCGCAGTAACAGATGACAGGTTCTCGAAGAGCATGTCGTACTCATGAGCCATCACTACGGTACACTAGTTCTGGTCCAGAATATAACCCCAAAGTGTGCAGAATATTTATTAACCTTTTCCTTGGGAGCTCGTAGTCCTTAGCAATGATGAGATTTCCTAATTCAGGATATCCGGAGATGCGCATCGCGCGTTGTATATGTATCACTGGCTGAGCAACAGGATCTGAGCAACGAGGAGAACACCCACGTCCGGTGGTTCCTGTCCGAATACGATCATGCAAGCCAAAACAGTTTTCACCCTAGTGGTATTTTTGATGCAACACTGGAGCCTGCTCAGGGGCTGTAAATACTATTTATGGCTGGTAGTAAACCCCAAATTTGAAAAGGACGCGCACAGCAATTACGCTCAACTTGAACACCGAGCTAGATGAGGACGCTTGCCAAAGTGATGAACCATACCCACTTAGTTCAAGTGTTGGACTTCCGCCGTGACAGTTCTCACAACACCAACTGTAAAAAAAAAGAACACAGCGTAGAGGAGTGTTCAAACATTACTGTTAACTGCGGC
Source organism: Tricholoma matsutake (assembly GCA_026075535.2). NCBI lineage: Eukaryota > Fungi > Basidiomycota > Agaricomycetes > Agaricales > Tricholomataceae > Tricholoma > Tricholoma matsutake. Next base: position 1,055,520 of record AP026548.1, on the reverse strand, counting down.
CCGGGATGTAGGAATGTATGCACCATGAGATAAATTGAACACTAGATGCTGAAGTGCAGAATTTAGACACTGCGCCAGAAGTGTCCTGAATTTAGTGCGCGGCTTCCCTAAAAAGGCAGCCTTAACTTCAGTTCCCACTGACTCGGGTCAGATTGCTCAGATTAAACTGACGACTAGTTCGAAACTGCTTGAATTTGCGACAGTGCGGTTCTTCATCTTCTGCAACCATTCGCACGTAATGCCATCCGTGTAGTCATGGAGTGATACCCGTGTGGATGATCCCAGAAGCTCCACCTGGCGGTACAAAATCAATCTGCTTCTTGTGCAAGTGCTCCTAGGAGTGTCAACTAAATCGGGTCGATAACCTTCCCATACCAGAATCTGGATCATTCGACTATCGGTATGTTTAGCATGGAGAGAGATGCTATGTGGGCTGAATGGTTCAGCGTGACCTGGGCATAGAGCAGAGCGATACGAAGTACTAGAAAGTGAACATGAATAAAATGGATATCCAATGGGTGACGTACTTCTCTGGCTTGCGGTCTTAGGACTCAGTGGCCAATGGAAGTAAGTATGTTCCGAACACTTGATTGATGAGAGTCGAACTACCCTTTGCTATTTGGTTCTCTTGCACGAGTTTGATGATGGCTTGCTAGATAACGATGTGAGGTCCTAGAGGGACAATACGATCGAGTCGTCAACACTGGATAGGACAGATATATCATAGGTCGATGGAGGTAGTCTCCACTGGTTTTATGATAGAATCAAAAGTATGTGTGGGATCACGAAGTTTGAGGACGACCAAAGTAAGGAAGATGAACGCACTGGAGCCCACTTTGGCCGGGTAGAGGATGCTAGCATTTGAAGAAGGCGCCGAAAGGAGCTTGAGAAGGTATCCGCTGATGATCAAGGAAAGCATGTAAACATGAAACTCAAGGACATGGGGATGAGCGTGTGATTTCACGCTGATGAGGAATATCATCACACGCGAGGGCATAACGATCAACAGACCGGATGGGTGAGACAAAGAAAAACGACATTCGATACATTTTGTTCGAACAACACTTGGCTTCCTATATGGAACAAAATTTGCCTCATTCCATGATTTCTGCCATTGAACTCTTCGCTCCAGAATATCCGTCAGGAAACTGTCATTTCCTTAGTGCGTCACCAAGGAGTACCTTGTCCCTGTTGGGCGACGCCATGGCACGTCCGCCAGTGCCTGCAGTTCTTCAACAACTCGAATGATACATCGCGCATACGGAGATACCATTTAGCTAAAGATTTGGAGGTGAACGTGAAAGGACTTGCTACACCGGGGGTTGAGAATGACATGTGACAGACAACCTGACAAAGACGAATCGCGAAACGCGCTAGTCATTACATAAACCGACTAGTTGTCGTTGTCGTCGATTACCTAGTATGCTGCCAACTTACATTTTCAACATTTTACACTAGGCAGATTAAGACCGCCACTCACCTCATCGTACGTAGGTCCACCAGGGTCAGCCCTTCCAGCCTCAAGCTCTAAGATCCTGTAGGTCCTACTCGATGACAATAATCTGGTCATTCAGATTGTTTGGTTCTTAACTTGAAGTTGATATGATAAATTCAATCAAACGGTCGAACTTGGTTGCGGCAAGCTGTTGACCGCAGTGTTAAAATACTAACGCTGGTACAATATCCTGAGGAGGGTTATAAGGGTGTAAATGTCCGAGAACTTTTGTACATAAACCCGCCAACTTGAACACCGACATGCCACGTGACCTTACAAGAAAATGGAGATGCAGCTTGAACCAGGCACGGAAATGGCGCTGGGCATTGTCCCCATCTCCGTCGTAGACACTGAACCGCGGCCCGAGGCACTTCCCATGACAGACCTACATCCCTATACAAGTTGGAGGACGCATGCTGATTACCACTAGGTCCAAGCTCGAAGCCGACAGCTGCCTTTCTTTTCTTATACGCAACAACCTGCATGGCTTTTGCTCAGATGCCAGTGCTCCCTTGAAACCCGGACAACGATATGCCATCCTCGGGCTCTGCTTGACCATTCTGTGCTGACGTAGATGCCACAATAGATAACTGTGGTTTTCGCTTTACGTCTGCTGCTTCTGCCAGCCATACTCACTAAACTCACTCTCGCGCCACGCATGATTGCCAGTCCACAATCACTTTGCAAGGCGATGTGTGGGAGAATTGCTGAAGGACAACTGTTCGTGGTAGATAACGTGGAGCGGGGACTCTACGGGGGTCGTGGATGCAGGCAGATTATGGAACAGGGTGAAGGTGGGAATGGGGTTGTAACGCCGATAAGCGCCTGACTCCTAGCTAGCGGCATTGTGGCATTGCCGCATCTGTATGCTGTAAACCATCCTCCAAGTTGGTGTCCCTCTTGTTGTGCGACTGGAGATTGATTAATCATCTATTGCTAGGGCATAATTGTTTTATTGCACCGTCTTGGTGCTGCGCATGTATGGAACCCACAACGATTCTTGATACCGTGATTCCATAGAAGTTTTTGGACGAAGATCAGTATGGTACTGTTGCATTGTGACGGACCTAGGTCTGCAGAAGAATACAGGCATCAAGACCCTGTCGGCCCGAGGCCGGGTATCACAACTTTTCAGAATCACCCTTTTGGTTTCGTCAACTCCTACCACACGTTCGAACAATACGTAGGAAAGGCAGCATTGTGCATTTCTGAATTCTTCACACGTACAGCTTCTGCATTTGGTCGCCAGCTTATCCATTTAATAACTGAGGTGGAAGATCTAGGGTTTCTTCACGGAGATTAGGATGTCCAGGACTCAATGCGCCATCTCCATTCTTCTTTTTTCCCTTAATCCATCGACGTTTATCGTGATCGCGTTGGTCGGCGTCGCGACTTCCTCACGTGATATTATCGGGGCGCAGCATTCCGTCACTTCCGACACCCTAAAACTTTGCAGAAATCAAATTGGATTCTTCAGCTTATAGATGCCAGCATTCATGTCTTTCTTCTTCCTGGCACACATAGATCGAGTCGTCGTTACGACATAATGTCCTCTCATCAACCCGATGATGGGAGGCCTCCTGGAGGGACGTCTCGTACTCCTCACACAAAGCCACCTCGGAAAGTGCAATGGCTTGACGATCGTGGATCTCAACTCTCTCAGAGCTTGGATGAGCATGGTCTAGATGTAAGTCATTGTTGTCATCTTTTTATGTACTTCGCATATTCCACTATGGTCCTACAAACCTTCGTATCTATCTCTTACTAACATTTTGCTCGTAGCCCATAGCCTTTGAAACACTCACTACCGCCCTCGAACGACACCGTTCTCTGTCCCCACCGCACGTTCACAATTATCCTCCAGAGCCGCCCTCAGACCTCACGACGCGACTCCATTCAAAACAAGAGGATTCATCTATACTTTTGAAGAGACACTCTGCTGAAACTCCTTCCTCTGGTACTACCTCCCCGTCTTCACGCGATTCCTCCCCCAGGCCACAACCTCGAGTCCCTGGCAATTTTGTCGACGTAAACGAGAGAGCGGGTTTGCCCGGCAAGAAGGATTCCGATAGCTGTGCACAAACTGAGGCGGCGCGGGTTGTACGGTCACACACCCACAAGAGATCTATAGGGCTAAAGATGCGCCATCACGGGGGGGAAATCATGCACAGAAGGAAGAAGAAAGCTCAGGATGATCGAAAGGAAAATGGAAGTGGAGTCAGCACTGACACTGAACAAGACGCCGGCTTGCATAATACTTCCAGATCGATGGGCGGAGGCGTGTTGTCTGCGCTGTTGGCTTTGTACAACCAACAAGATTCGGATTCAGTTTCTGCTCTTTCAACTCCGGAACGTCTATCTTTCGAGTTACCATCGGAGGAACCCTGGATCGAGGAGAGCAATCGTACATCTAGAACGATAAATGAGGGACAGCAGCGTGGAAGACAGTCATCAACGCTCAATTCCCAGTCAACCATGTCAAGTTCGCGCGCGTCCTCCGTCGATAGTCGAGAAAGCCACGACCATCGCGAGCTCAATCGTAAGAAACCAAAATTCCCATTCCCATCTTCCGTGCTGCTTTCCGGTGGTAAACCACGACAAGCTAGGAGCGATGCCGGAGTGTTTGGACCCCTCATCGCGAGCACTGGCAACCTGACAGGAGCGGCTTCACCCATTTCAAGTGGACTTCAGCCAGATGTGAGGAAGCCAGGGTATCATCTCTCAAGGTTCGTCCTAATTGCTGAATGTAGCCGCTTTACCTTTCCTTATCCACTAGATACACTTGGGATACGAAAACTGGCGCTAAACCGCGACCCCGAAGCATGGCTTCCGACACGACCTCTCTTCCCGGAACAAGCGTCAACTCTCCTTCGTCTCCTTCGTCGCCAATTCTCGAGCCTGTAAGCCACAAGACCAAATGGACTCACGTCCTCAAAGATTTGCCGTATGCGGGTTCTGTCCTTAGTGTAGGGGGACGCAGCGGCGTGGGCACCCCAGGACTTACCCCGTCGCCGACGCTGGAAGGAGAAGACCCTTTTGAAATGAAGAAGTACCGGGAGGACGATAAAAAGAAGGAAAAGAAACGGAAGAGGAAGAAAGCTGAAGTATTCGTACGTCTCGTTTTACCGTGCTTCAATGCCATTCTCTGACAGATAAGTACAGATTACGCGCCATGTTGCCAAGATTATCCAGAGGCAAGAATTTATCTTAAAGCTCGCCCGTGCAATGATGATGTTTGGAGGTCCTTCGCATCGTCTCCAGTCCCAGATTCAGTCTACATCCCACGTGTTGGACATTGAGCTCAGCTGCCTGTACCTCCCAGATGTTCTCCTCGTCAGTTTTGATGACGCTTCGACAAGTACAAGTAGTGTAAGGCTCATCCGGCAAGGAAGCACACTTGACCTTGGGAAGCTCACTGATGCATATACGCTTTATTGGAAGGTACGTGCACCATTCAAGCCTCTATTCTCTTGGAATTCAACTGAGAAGCATGCAGGTTATTCATGATCAGCTTTCTGTCGCAGATGCGTCTGCGGAGCTGGATGTGCTGATGTGCCGGCCACAAATGTACTCGTGGTGGAAGCTTATCTTGTTTGGCGGCATGTGTTCGGCATCGATCTGTTCCGTCAGCTTCGACGGTAGCTTCATCGACTCCTTGATCGTCTTTCCACTGGGCACATTACTTGTAGCTATTCAGCTTCTGAGTGTGCGGAACGAGCTGTACTCTAACGTTTTCGAGTAAGAAATTTTAGTATGTTTCATTATCTTTGACCTGCTCAATTGGTTGGCTGTAGGGTCACAGTGACGACTCTCTTCAGTTTCCTCGCCGCTGCTCTTGCCTCTTCGCACCACTTTTGTTACTCAGCCATTGCGTCTAGTGCAGTTGTGCTTATCCTACCCGTGCGTTTTCTCTATAATACAATACTATACACTAATCCTAATCCAGGGTTTCGTTGTCCTATGCGGAGCACTTGAGCTCATGTCTCGTAACATTGTCGCTGGATCAGTTCGTCTCTGTTATGCTGTCGTTTATGCTCTATTTCTGGGTTTCGGCTTAGCCATGGGCAACAAAGCATTTGAAAAAATATCCGGGACCACCGTTTTCGGTCCCGAGGATTATACTTGCTCCATGACCCATAACGTGCATGGACAGTGGTACCAGAAGACACCGTCGAAATTTTGGGGTTCGTATCTTTGTTCCTCCCACAAATATTGGATGTTGAATATGCTGGTTCTTCGTAGCGTTCCTAACCGTTCCGATGTATTCCTTATTTTTAAGTCTAAGGATCCAGGCGCCGTATAACCGGAAAGAGATTGTAAGAGTCTCGGCCCCGAGAATAGTCTCTATTGAACTAACCTTTCCACTTTTCGTAGCTCCTCCTTGTCGCCATCTCGTGCATCGGTTGGGTGATTAATCACTTCACAGGTACCAAATTCGTTGGTCAGAGTGATATCATTGCTGCGGTTGGGTCAGTCTATGAATCACATAATTTGATATCCTAACCTTTATTTCATATAGGGCTTTCTCAATTGGTATCATCTCCAATCTCTACGCTCGGTTCTTCTCTGGGAATGCTTTCGCAATTATGGTCTCTTCCTCTAATGCATTGGTTAACGTATGTATAACTCATTGTTTATCTTCATTAGATCACTGGAATCCTCTTCCAAGTTCCTTCCGGGCTCGGAAGCGGCGGCCTCCTCAATTACGCAACTCAGCAAAGTGCTGGCATTACAACGTCTTATATATCTGGATTCCAGACGGCCCTGAGCCTTGTGTCAGTTGCCATCGGGCTCACTGTAGGACTAGGGGTCTCCCTCGTTATCACTTATCCCATTCAGAGCAGACGACGCGCTGCTGGGATATTTAGTCTGTAATTCAGTCGTGACACAGACATTCCTTTTCTTCGTCGCATGCACGTACATAACTCTCCTTGCATCTTAGACCATGAAACGGCAACTCACAAGTAGAATTAGATCTAGACGTCCCCTGCATTTCTTCAACTCACGGGCACATATGTAACTATAGCTAAAAATGACTAGTATTGGTACCGTAACTTCGCTCACGTAGACTGATTTATACCCAAGTACCTGCCGGCCGCAGTGTGTCGTGCATTTGCGTTGTCCGTCATTGCTGACAATAATTAGATTGGTGCCACGGGCTTAGGCCTTCCGATAAAGGTTAGAGATGTATGATGGGCTTATCGTGACACCAGGATCTAAGGCTTAATCGGTGTATCATAAGACTCTTCATGGCTTTGCATAGATTGACAATTGCCGAAAATTTGATAAACATGAATGTCGCTGTCATTTTATGGCTTCCACAATGGCTTCCTGGCTTAGATTTTGGTGAAGGAAGTGTATATAAATAATATCAGAAGATGATTGTCAAGTAAACATCCTATTTAACATGTTCTTTGAGGTGCTGCACTGAGAAATAACAATATTAGATCATATGCCATGGCAAGCCAGCATCTTCTAGAGATATATTTTGGAAGTATGGATGAATTATACTCAATCAATTATTTACAGACGACAGCACTCTGAGACCATCTCTCTACACTTCCTTCAGCAAAATCCAAGCCAGGAAGCTGTTGCGGAAGCCATAAAATGATGTCGGGATCAAATTTGAGGCTGATGTTCATCATATTTTCAGCAACTGTCAAGCTCTATGCAAAGAGCTATGAGTGGGAAATCACACCGTTAGTAAAGATGATCCTTATACTATGGATTGTTAAAGATCTTATTTGTCCGCTTCTTCACGACCTCAAGTAACAAGGATTGTCGTCTTAGCCTGATGTCGACCCGTCGACCCACCTCGAGCGAAAAATTCTACCCGTGTCAAGCGCAATCATCTTACGCTGATCTAGATGCCTATAGATCTCTAATGCGGTACAAATTTAAATGTATGACAAATGACGAGTCGTGGAAATACTACTGAATCTGTGGTGATAATATTAATCATCCAAGTCTGACTTCTCATTGCTCTTCCTGGCTTCTCGGTTGCGCAGCTCGTCCATTAGGTGGGGCTTCCAGTTGGTTGAGTTCCAAGGTTTGATCCCAGCGCGATACATTTCATCAACCTGGATTGCTTAAGCCAATTGAACCTCTACGAAATCCACTACATCGTCTTACCTCTTCCAAACTAAGGCCCCTGGTCTCGGGAATGAAGAGATAAACATATACCCAGGCGAACAGCAGCGATCCACAGAATATAAGCAGGATAAGAGGACCGATTCTGCGCAAAAATTAAATCTTTAGTACCAGTACAACATCATGAAACGCTTGTAACCCACTGTTGTGCGATTCTGGGGGCGAAGAAAGAGAGAAGAAAGTTCCATGACCTGATAAAAGTTCTCTTAGCATCGGAAAAACAGCTGGGAAGGGATCAAGTAACCAGTTCGATGCACAACCGAAGGCGATGCTTTTGGGGCGGACACGGAGAGGGAATGATTCGCCTGAGGAATGTTAATGACTCCGTACAACATAAGAAAACAGCATTTACCCAAATACACCCATCTAGAAGAGAGATGTCAAAAAATTGCACGGATTCTATTATTCATTCTAGATAAGAGGACGTACGGAGTAGGTCCCCAGAAGATTCCGAAGATAAAGACATGAAGCATAGCAAAGGCAATGAGCACATCACCTTGTCAGTATTCCTTACTTAGTTAGAATTCGTGTTTTATGGAACTGCATAACGTACCGCCTTGTATATTGCGACTGGTGAGTAGACTTTTCACCGTGCCCGTCGGTGCCGACATGAAATGTCCAACAAGCCCCCCCTGCAATGAAGTTGAGTTATATATATGTGTCTCTTGTTCAAGGGTACATACAATAAGAGCGCAAACTGCTTCCAGAAGTGCACCGACCAAGAGGGACTATGAATTCCGTTATTAACTTGCCCAGCAGTACCACTTAGTTCACTCACGCGGCGTCGTCCCATTTTCTCAATCAAAACCAGTGCAGGAATTGTGCCAAGAACAGAAACGGCGCCGAGGATAGCTTGAATAGCATAGGGGTCAAGGCTTGAAGTGAGTGAAATGCAATTTAGGGATTCATTAAAGAACGATGGCAATATGACGTACGAAGATCCCGCGCTCTGAAAGAAAGTATCTCCATAATAATCTTTGGGAAAGGTCCGTCAAAAGGATAGATAACAAAGAAGGAAAACCCATACAGTAGAAGTTTTGTCCATTTAGCTGTTGAAGGAACTGTAACACCATCCCATTAGTGGTACGCTTCCATAGATTATTTCTCGTCGAGAAACATTCCATCCAGGTGGCTTTTCCGCCTTCGTTTTCTACCCTGATAGCATATTCAAGCTCCTCGACGGCCTCATCCACAAGGCTGTCGTCTAATGGTACTCCATTCAAATTGGCAACAACTTGACGTGCCTCTTCTTGTCTACCAGTTCCAACTAAGTGCCGGCTGCGACCAAGGGATTAGTCCATATACGTGGAGATAATTAAATTCGTGACACTCACGGTGATTCAGGCAAGAAAAAGATGCCAGAAAAAAGAATCCCTCCCCAAATAAGTTGAAAGCCAATTGGGATGCGCCACGATGCCGCGGTATGGAGATGATGTGTTGCGAGATCAAACACAAAGCTCAAAAAAAGGCTAACCGGAGACACACAATGACTATCAAGGATTCTAAACGTAGGCCTTGTACGCACCCGATGAAGATTTGCGTTTGATAGAGCACCAGGAGAGCACCTCTCAGTGCTTTTGGCGCCGTTTCTCCATTGTAAAGGCTTTACCACAAGTCACATCAGTCTTTAACAAGACTAGGACATGCCCATACTCACGGAACGATAGCTAATGATAATTAGATATCAAAAACAAATTTTCGACGTTCAAGACAGACTCGCCTGAAAGTGCTCCTACGCCAAGCCCAGCAACAAAACGGCCTGTTGAGATCTGTACAATAGACCGTTGTGTTGCTATCTGGATGGCCACACCAATCATAAAAATTGCCGTCCAGAGGAGAATGGAACTACGACGGCCAAACCGGTCAGAGGTGAACGCCTGTCCCACAGCCCCGCTATAATATGGTGAGGGGATATGAACAGCCGTGAAGAAGATGTCACTCACACGAAAGTCCTATTACGATATACGGTCATAAACTAGACTAAACGATTCAAAGCATTCGTGCCACTCACCCAGCAGACAGCAATGACGTGATAATCGACTGCCTAGCGCTCGATAGGAACATTTTTCCATCCGCGCCCATCTGGCCAAATCGATCGACGAAGTCTGGCATGATTAGGCATCCCTGATTCATCCATGGATCTTAATCTTATCAGAAGACACACCAAACACTCACTGAAATAACACCAATGTCATATCCGAACAAAAATCCTTTGTGTAAAAATTTCGTCCTGCATAGAGCACCATGAGTTACGAATAAAAGTATTGGAATGACAGAGAGCTTACAGCATGCATACTGCTGTTCAACATGCTGCTTAGTTACCTCCTGCGAAATACTGAGCTAGAAGACAAAATATGGAAGGCATAGATTGACGTACCAAACGCAATGAAAGCGGCGAGCAGAACTGCCCTCCTGTTCGTGGGAGCCGCTCTCGCCATACAGATACCAAGTAAGACTCTACAACACGGCGGGAAGAAGGCTTGTGAGGTGATTTCATTTTTCTGAACATGGTTTTTAAGTTCCAACGTCTCCTCCCCTAAAATTACGATAATCAGGGTTGCACGGTTCAAAACATCTTCTGTCATATGACGATCACTAGTCGACCATACATCGGTCCGCGTGGCGACCCGCGCCTTCTGCCCACTTGATGTGATATAGTAGGAAAGCTGGGTCTGCAACCAGGGAACACGTAGATGTGACAGCGGCCATCCGAGTCGTAAAAGCGTCCGATAAGTCGCATGTTCTTCTCCAAAACGTCCGGAGCCCTATTGTATTCACTTCCTGCGAGTAATTCACGTCATCCAGTGGAAGTCGGATGATGAACAGCATCTAGAACTTGTCCCAAACATCCAAAAAAAAAAGAGTCGGCACGCAATCATTATTCGGCACGTAATAGATCTGATGAAACGGGAATGTGTAGTATATTATAGGTAGATGTATGTCTTCGGATGTGCCGCCACACCATCTATGTTAAGTTACACAAAATCTGATAAACAAACTTCTTTGATCGGACTTTGAAATCGAAGTTCGGCACATCAAGATTCAACTTGAAGGTTATGTCAGCGGCGACGGAAGAAGTACGGCATATTATCGAGGGAATCCTTTCGTGCGTTATATGTTGAATGTGTAGTCTCCAATAATTCCAATTCCATACGAGAAACCCAACCTTCGGGGATGAGCCTCTCGGAGCAAGAATCGAAGATCGAAGAGACGCTATAGCGACCATTAAGCATCTCTCAATATCAATACGTTAATTACATAGACAGCCTTGGTCAAAATTTGTGGTATACAACCTACCAAAACCTACCGAAAACTGCAATGTTGTTGTGCTCACATGCCGGCAAATATTAATAAGACTCAGTTGTCACTCAAGATGACATCGCAGCCGTTCCTTCATCTAGATCTTCGCACGATGTGGTGAGCGTTTTCGATACAAAGTCGACGCGAGGCATGATGGCTAATAAACCTCAAAGCGATAGACCACGCATAGCTGAATCCCAACTTATTGCTTGCCGCGGGCCTTTTAAGGAAATTGGAGGACAAAACCTGGCAGCGCAGCTCTGATGTCAAAAATTGATTGAAAACAGTACACCACCCATCAAACGTCCTGTGTGTATTTTTTTTAAAGAGGGCCTATCGATATGGAACTGAGAAAGCTAAAAATATTTTGTCGGAGTTAGAAGCTTTGCTTGATAATAAGTGCGCAGCGAGCGAAGCTTGAGGCGTTCAACCATCCAATGCCTACCTTTGTTTTTCGAAGTCTTTAAACACCGAATTTTGACAGGATTATCATAGTCTATAGAGAACGGTCCGGTATTTGCACTGGCTCATCGGAAGATGGAAGGCCAGTCTGCAGATGGAAGTACCCTTGATGACCGAAAAACAACCTTGTGGAGAATCTCTATCTAGGCCACGAGGACTGAAATTCCATGGACATCCAAGTCCTATGATCTCAACCACAGTTCGATAATTGGGTATTTGAAGGCATACAAGCCGTCTGAATCGTAGATCACGAGGAGACTATGGTGACGACTCACGAGGGGTAGCATCCACGCTCAAGCGCGCAAACCTGAAGAGGCGCGTGGAGATACATAGGATAATTCCGTACCATGGCAGAGTTGCTGAATGACGACTGTGCGTGGTAGATCGGGGACTCTATGGGGATCATGGGCGCAGGCAGCTCATGGAACATGGTGAGGGTGGAACTTGTAGGTTTAAGCGCCCGGTTCCCAGCTTGTGGCATCGGGGACTGGTGGACATAGTGCCTGGCAATGAAGTCGCGTAGCACAAGAGTGAGAGAGGGGTAGACGTAGGAGAGAGAAGCAGCTGTCGGCTTCAAACGTGGACCAGGTAGATCTCAGATACACATGCGTCCTCCCGACTCGTATAGAACATGCAAGAGATGTGGGTGTATCATGGGAAGTGTCCCGGGCCGTGGTTCAGTCTACGACGGAGATGGGGACTGGAGATGGGGACTCGATCCATGCGCCCAAACATGCCCAGCCAATGCCCAGCGACATTTCCGTGCCTGGTTCAAGTTGCCAAGCACAAGCATACATCTCTATTTCCTGGGCCACCGCAGCGACTCGGAACAGGAGCGCCGTGGGGTCCAGTCCAAGAGTGCATAAGGTTAAGATGCATGTATGACAAAAAGGCCGAGGCTAAAAGGAGAGAGCGGATGGAAAGTTGTTGATGCCTAGACAAGCAGGCGAAGGAAAGAGGACGCGCGCAGCTTAGTGAAGCCGGCCTTCTGATGCTAGGAATTGTCCAGTCAGCCAAGAGTTGTCCAGTCCGAGGCTACATGCAACCCCTGAGGCCTGAATCACTGGCACGCAGCTACTATATATAGGTCTTGCCTTTAGCCTTGCCAGTTAATCGATAATCCGTCAAGCCAATGGCCAGCGTCATCTGCATCTTCTTAGTACAAACGTGTTCTAGCATGCCGAGTCGGTTTACTTAGATCCCTGACACTGAATGGCACGCCGGCCGACCACAGACCCGAACGAAAGCGAACTGCATACAAAACCGCGACGGGTCGAGCCTCGAGGAACTCAAAAGAACATGTGTCACGAACTAGACAAACTTGAAGTTCAGGCACGATGTTGAATTGCGCACGGTCCATCGCTCGCTGTCAACTCTTCGTACTTCAATATTTCAATTGCAAGATGGAACAACTGCAATATTAGTATACTTTTACTGAGCACCCGTTGCCTTCTAGTTATCCCTACTGACAGTGACTCGCTTGCAAACGAAGTTGATCACGCAAAATATGCAAAATATGGGTCATGTGCATGAATTGCCGGCTTCAGTGATTCGTCAGCCCCTTAGTTTATCGGTGGCTTTTCACAGGAACTCTCCATCCGTTCTCAACACAGCTACAATAGGATGTTCACTAGCAACATCAACATCACCCTTCCAACCACAGAGCAGATCTTATGGGCCTACCAAGCTTGCGCATCTCCCAGCTTCACATCGTTCACTGTCGAGGAAAAAACTGCCGTTATGGATATGTTTCTCAACGTTCTTCAAGTTCTGCAAGCCCGATTCGCGAATGATGCAGCGACAATCTCTACGGAAGCAGCCAGTTGTCGGGAACGCATTCTCGCTAAGATTGAAGAAGCGAAATTGGAGTATGCGACGTTGAAATCGATGCTAGCGATGGGATTTAAAGAAGATTTTTCTCAGAGCAAGAACGGAGGTGCGATTCCCCCCTCCGACTCCCGCAAGCATATGTATGGAACTATCGCAGCTTCCCCTCCGTCAGCCACCACAGAAAAGAAAAACAAAGTGGTTAAAAGGAAACGGGTACGATGTTCACGGTTCCCTTTTGACGCTGATTACGATGTCACTCAGATCATCAAGAAACGCGGTGCGATTAAAAAGTCGAAAGGCCCAGTGGATCAAATTGGGGTTTGACGTGCTTAGTGAGCCTCTGTGTGTAGAGCGTACGTCGCTGTGGATTACATTGTGTTATTATCAATGACTCGGAGTTCTGCATGACCACTATGATCCCCTTGTGCGCAGGTACAAGTACAGTCATCGAAAAAAACCAGTTCATCAGAATGTAAGTCAGCCACTGTATCTTCACGTTGCCAGAGTACAAGGAACGGGAAGCAGCGTATCGACCATCAGCAAAACCCTGCAGTAGTAGGCTTAGCTTACACATACATTCATTGGGGCCCACCTACAGTTATGGTGCTTTTTTCGTCTTGTTGGTTATTCTCGGCTCCAAAGCTAGAAGGTGTTTGGGAAAAGAACCATGGGCATCGATACTTGCTCACCTCTGCGTTTGGCTGGTGTCCTTCCGGCATCACTCACAAGATCGAATGGATCCTCCTCCCTGATTCGCTTGAGAGAAAGGTGTTCCGGATGAGCTTGGCGTGCTTTCGCGGCTTCCACTAGCTGTGCGTGCATAGCTACAAAATCATGGTGTCGATCCTCATCATGTGAATTCATTTCTGCATACCTATTCCCTTCGGCCCATCTAGACGATGTGCTTTGCGGAATGTGGACATCTCCTTTCGGATGGCTGACAATTCTGCAAGGAGCTGTGCATCTTCGTGGATCGCGATGCGTTCGAATGTTGCATTGTTTCTTAGGAGATTCAGAAGTTCTGGTCGAACGATGGCAAGAGGGTCATTGTTCATGTCGTTTAGCTATAATCGAGGATTGAAGTAAAAGTGTGGCTGACAGTGATGAAGAGCGTGTAAGGTAGGAGTGGGGCTATGGCCGTGACAGTGACCCAATGCAGCGGAGAAGTTCAAATATGCAGGAAAGTCGGTTTTATGATGTTCCTAGGTTTCTGATGCTTCGTTTGGTGCAGAACAAAGGAGAATACTTATGCGGTGACTTATGATACATAGCTAAATCGTCAAAGGTGTCCAGGTGGCAAGTCGTGCAAAGTTGCATGGTACAAAATTATACCACCATTGAGATCGGCATTCAAGCTCAAGCTTCAAATTCCGGGAGGTCTGGATATTTTCATTAGCATCGGAAACCCTCCTACCACTAGAGAAGTATGAAGCGATTTCGAGCTCCAACCTTTTTCAATAGTGAGCATTGGAGTTCATTGGCAGGAAGAAACTGATGAGAAACATTTCGTAACAAGATGACTTGAATCATGTATAGAATGACTTGGACATGAGGGCAATTTTAAGCAATAAGAAAGTTTATAAGTCATCCGGTAGACCAATGCATTTACGATTTCAAGTTCTTTTCGTCAGCAAAACCGGCTAAGCATTCCCCCGGGGTCATCTGTGGGATCCCGGATCATAGATGTGACCAAATTTCAAAGTGGCCACAGTATGCATTATAGACGTTCAGGTTTGCTTTGCGTTTGCCGATCACAACGGATCGTATTGGGATGAGGTTAATGATGATGGGAGAAAGGAGTAGAGTACAACGTCTTATATTCTCCTATTACCAGTAGCGTTCAATATATTACGTTCTATAATTAGACTATGTATTTGGATATTGGGGTTTATAATTGCGCAAGGAAGGGGGGATTTATTTCTGCACGTGGTTAGAGTCAAAGCGAGAGTTAGACGTCTCGTATACTCCTATTGTAGTATTGATGCGTACTATGATCTATATATAGCATGTACTATTAATAGAACTATTTACTCGGACCACGCATGGCTTACCCGTATCCCAACACTCCCCCTCAAGCCTACCATGGTTTGAGTACAGGGGAATGGTTAGTTAATTCATCCAGGTGCATCAAAACCTCTGTGTGGTGGAAAAACCCTGTGGGAAAACCTTTCCACACAAGAGGAAAGCTACTGGGTTACTAGCGCATCAACTGGATGCCCATCTCTTCTCTATGTCAAGTAAATTTTGGTTTCAGTAGAGCTTTGGTTAATACATCTGCCATTTGCTCTGGATCTCGACAGTTCTGTATATCAAGATTCAAGAACTTTTTCATTCACGAGGTCCCTGACCCAGTGATGACAAAGAGTGATGTGCTTTGACCATTGATGAAATTGTGGGTTGTGTGTTAATACTACAGACCCCTCATTGTCACCATAAATAATGGTGAGATCCTCTTGAATAAATTTGAGTTCACCATATAGATTTCTGAGCCATGTTGCTTTGCATCCAGCCTCCAAGAGAGCCACATACTTTGCCTCCATAGATGACAAGGCTATGATCATTTGTTTCTTTGATTTCCAAGTCACTGCTGTTAGGAAAATGTATCCCATTGTGGACTTGTGGTCGTCCATGTTTGAAAAGGCAGTGTCTGCATACCTATAGAAGAGGTTATTTTCTCCAGTCACATCCTGAGATGTTATCCCAAGAGTTTTTGTACCTGCAAGGTACCTGAGTATCTGCTTTAATGCACCATGGTGTTGGAGACCTGGGTTAGCAGTGTAGGCAGCCAATTTATTTACAGCATATGAGATATCTGGCCTTGTGGAGTTTGCAATAAATTGTAGACTTCCCAATAATTTTGCAGATGAATTACTTCAGTTGGGTTCATTGTGATCTGGATTCAGTCTTAGTTTAATATTTGGATCCATAGGTATACTGACAGAGCTCACATCAGCCATCCCCTCCCTGAGGAGTATATTCTCAATATATTTCTGTTGGGAAATAGTCATGGAATTGCTGGTATGATTTATTTCTATACCAACAATGTTGCTTGGTTTCCCAAGGTCCATAGCTTGCCATTCTGAGTGTAACATGTTCTTCATATGTTCCATCATCATGTCCAACGATGCAAAGAGAAGTGAGTTGTCAACCCAGATAGCCATAATTCTGATGTCATCTCCATCCCATCAAATGTAAATGCAAGAATCCATGAGTAAGAGTTTGTAGCCATGTGACTTGAGTTTTTCATCAAGTTGTTTATTCCACTCTCTCCCAGCCTGTTTTGAGCTGTAGAGAGTCTTGACCAGCTGACAGACTCAGGCTGTTTCATCCTCGCATCCCTCAGGTTGTCGCATATAAATTTCTTCAAAATGCCATTCAGGTAAGCCCCCTTGACATCCATCTGTTGGAGTTGGAGTCTCTTTATTGGTACTAGGGCTAGAATTGCATGCAACATATCCATCCTAACAACAGGTGAATAGGTTTCCATATAATTGTTACCTGGCTGCTGTGTGCATTTTTTCACTACCAGTCACACTCATTTCCTTATTTCATCCCCCTTATTATTTCTTTTCTTTATAAAGACCCATTTATTGGAGATTTGGAGGTTTCTGCACAAGTTCCCAAGTGCCCATCTCCTTCAGCAAATCCAACTCTTCCTGCATGGTGATTCACCATTCTGACCACTCTGGGGAGTTCTTAGTGTCCTTTAGGCTGGTAAGTTCATCTCCAGCAATTATTGCATATATTTCTTCAAATGATAGGAAGGTTTCTTCATCATCATCTTTCTTTTCTGTAAAGGGATTTTGAAGGTATCGATAATTGGTATGAATTCCATGCATCTTTCACAGTTCATTAATATCCACATCCTTCTCTATCTCATTCCATTTATGCTTGTGCTTCCTGGGTTCAAGATCTGGTGCTATATCATCAGGACCTGTTACACCCTGAGGCACCAGTGTGCTACCATCAGACTCCCCCTCATGCAGCGCATCAGGTGTAATAGTGATCTGCTCCAGAGGTGAAGGTGTTTCTGGTGGGTTAATATTTTGGAAGTTTCTAGAGGTAAGTACCTTTTGTGTTTCCGCATTATAATACTTAATTTCTCCAGTGTCATCATCAAATCCAACATATGTTTGGTGCTTAGATTTTGGTAGCATTTTTCTTTGTTCTTTTTGTCCTTGTATTAGAACCCAAACGGGGCCCCCAAATTTGCATAAGGTAGACACATTTGGTTTTCTATGATGCCAGCCCTCATAAGGTGTTGAGTTCCAAAGGTGTTTATTATATGATTGGTTTCTGAGATAAGCTGCATGTAAAACTGTGTACTCCCAGAGAAATTTGGGAAGGCTGTTGGCAGTGAGCATAGTGCATGATAATTCAACAAGCATGCAGTTCATATATTCTGCGATGCCATTCTGTGAAGGTGAGTATGGCATGGTTAAATGAATTTCTATACTGTGTTCTTTGCACCAATTTCCCAGTCTCTTGTTTACAAATTCTTTTCCACAATCAATTTGTATCCCCTTCAGTTTTCAGTTTTGAGCTATCAGGTGAGCCAAATAATTGATTGCACCTTGTGCCACTCCTGATTTTTCCTTCAAACATTCCACAGTAATATATCTTTTTGTGTCGTCCACAAATAGCAGGTAATATTGATGTCCATTAATAGATTTGATCATGTATTTTCCCAACAAGTCAATATGTGTCAATTCTCTGGGTTTAGTGTTTCAGTTGGAAGTCTTAGGAAAGGGTTCAATGTGTTGCTTATGCTACACAATCTGGTTTTGGTGACTGGGTATCAACATTGAATCCGTCCACTAACTTGCTGTCCAATAATTTTTGAAGTCCAATATACTCGATATGTCTGAAATGTCAGTGCCAAGTTTCCCAATTTGGAGGCACATCATTCCTGACAAATGTTTGATGTGCATGTGATCTGTCAACATTTGGAAAGGTATGAGAATTCTGTGATTGTTGAATGACCATCTTGATCTTGTATAAATAGTTATTGATTTTGGTGCCGTGAGCTATCTGGTTACCATCTCTCATAATAAGAGTGATTTGTCTGTCTCCACCTGTATATTTTCCTCCAGTGTTGTCCCATTGCCCCAACAAAATCAAATTATTCCATGTTCTGGGCACATGTAGTACATTCTCCAAATGTAGAACATAGCTTTGACCTTTACATGTTGAAATCAATTCAACAGTTCCATGGCCTGCAATCTTCACTTCTTTACCTCCTACACCTGTTATGGAAATATTTCCCAAAGGTGCATAATCAGTAAAGGCTTCTCACTGATGTGTTACATGCAACATCAGTGTTACAGGCATCAAAAGTATCAAAATTATGCAATTCCTCATCAACTGGGAATGCAATATGTTCCTCCCCCACATTCGACTGATCTTTTCTTCCCCTTGTTCCCTCACCTTTCTTCATCTTTATTCTTGTCCCTCTTCTTCTTTTGGCTTTGCATGGTGTCCATATTTCCCACAATTATAACATTTATTTCCTGGGAACTTGCAGCATTTACTCATCCAGAGCTGACTGGGTATTAACCAGGGTAGTGCTACCGTTTCCATTATTCCCATTATTACTTTGATTAGCTTGTATCTTGTATTCCTCCCATATTATACCTATAAATTGATCAGAGGACATATGGTGTTTTGGGTCTGGATCATTGTATTGGGATTGTTGGTGTTCCCATTATATGGGTCCACAAAGGTCTGCCAACTGGGGGGTAAGGATGCCAAAACAGTGGACTTGAATCATGTATCCAAAACATGGAATTCTGAATTTGGGAATTGGTTAATTCTGTTGCATAGGGACTTCATTGTGTCGAGGTGTTTCAAGAGATCCCCTCCATTGTATACCTTGGTTTCATATAATTGAGTTAATATAAATGTAACCATCTGATGCACCATATTTTCATGGGTCACCAAAAGCACAGGGTACATTTTGTTTGTGGTATCCTTTGAGCCCACATGGTTCATCTGTGTGGAGGTTATGTTCTGAATTATAACCTGTTGGGTCCAAGTGTCATTCTTGTCCCAGTTACATGCACCTACAGGATTATTGGGTCTTTGTACATCTCCTATAATATATTTGGTGATGTTGCTATTAATAGAAACTCTGCATTTTTTTTCTTCCACTTGTGCCAGTTCATGTCCATTAAATGATCACAGTCAGACAACTTACTGACATTCAAATATTCCTTGGTTTGGATTAATTCTATATATTTGTGGGGTGCTGCTGTGGGTTCATCACCATGAGCAGGCATATCACATGGAGCGTCAGTCATGTTTCCTGGCTCCCTTGCTCTCAAACCTGAAGGATATGTCCTAGCGCTTTGTTTAGGGGCTCCAATGTGTATGTGTGGTACTGGTTGTTTGGGTGTTTCTCCATCTGAGTGTTGTGACATGGTAGGTCCAGATAATTAACTTGTTAAGCTAGATAGGGCCAGGGCCCATAACCTATTGGGGTTTATAATTGCGCAAGGAAGGGGGGATTTATTTCTGTGCATGGTTAGAGTCAAAGCAAGAGTTAGATGTCTTGTATACTCCTATTGTAGTATTGATGTGTACTATGATCTATATATAGCATGTACTATTAATAGAACTATTTACTCAGACCACGCATGGCTTGCCCATATCCCAACATCAGACCGTACTTGTATTGTCCATCCCAACTCTCCCCCTCAAGCCAAGTACAGCCAGGAGAGAATGGTTCATCCAGGTGCATCAAAACCTCTGTGTGGTGAAAAACCCTGTGGGTAAAAAATCAACTCACATGCGAGGAAACTACTGGGTTCAGTCCTTCTTGCTGCCCAAGCTGATCCCCCTATCCACCCTACAAGTGGTTGCTTGCAGCAGTGGTCATGGCAGGTGCTGAGTCAGTTTGTTGCCCTGAGTCATCACCAAGCAAGCTCTGGTCTACCTTGTGAGTTTCCTGCACATTTTCCCCAGCACATCCTGTGGACCAAATGAACCCTCACATTCTATTTTGGGGAGATATACAGGTGGTGCACTGGTCATCTTAGCAGACTCAAAGTACCAAGTTTGGTTCAATTTGGGTGCCTTGGCACTGGCAGCAGCAGTGGCACCCATATCACATGATTTTTCTCATCACATCTACAGATCTTCAGATCTTATTAATATCTCTATTATATCTGAAGTCATGTTGCATCGAAACAGCAGCCCTCCACTAAGTATATCACTTCCCAAAAATGGAAATGCTGACAAAGGTTTAGACTGGTGACATCCCTGGCATGAGGATGAGCAAGCATTGATCCTCAGAGAGGGACCGGTAAACTGGAGTTTAAAGTCTGAGGATAATAGATATGATCAAAAAACCAGACACCCACAATCACTGACCTGCTTATTTGAGTTTCTGTTCTGCATTCAGAAATATTTCACATGTCATGCAACCCATCGTGTTGCATCAATGTTTGTTGTTCTATGATACCTCCTCCACAACAAGAGCATGTCAAATAGGAATGAACATGGCAAAGGTCAATCTGTATTTAGGGTCCAAATCTGTGGCTCAAGTCCTCAAATGCAGCTTTGCCCCAGCTATGCAAGAAACCACAAAGTGCATATTTGTAGTGTTTGAAAGTCCAGTCTGGTCCATATATTTCAAATATTATATGCAACCATAGACTGGACTGGTATAAACCAGTCAGGACCACATAAGTAATACAAACTGTAAGCTAAGCTAAACACTAAATAGATATTCAAAAACTATTATTCACACCCTGCGAGCAGAGGCTCACAGCAGTGGAGGGTGCTACAAATAATAAATGAAAGAAAAACAGATAATCCCCCCACAAAATGTGTGAGGGGTCTAGCATATGAAAAAAAAAGAAGAAAAAAAAACTAAAAGAAAAAGAAAAGAAATAGCCCCACCATCTCATGTTGGTAGTGAGTGTGGGGTCCTGCTGCCATTCGTTCATCATTCCCCATCGTTCGCTGTTCCCATTGTTCATTGTTCCCATTGTTTGTTGTTTCCCCTCATTTGTCATCCCTCCTGGTTGTCATTGTCAGCACCTCCATACCTCCCTATGAGCAGTGGGTCACAGGCAGGGTGGTAGCGCTGTGTGACATGGCATTGGCAGTGGTTGTCACTGGACAGAAAAGGGCCTGTTGCCACCCTGTGAGTAGAGGCTCACAGCAGTGGTGCAGGGCTTGTGTGTGTTGTTTGGTGGGTGGGTGATGTCATAGTCAAGATGCAAGAACCTAAAAGAACTGAAGGAAAGTATGGAAATGCGAGGTGTTTAAATATCACAGACTATTTGTATGTATTTGCATGGTCACACACTTTCATTTACCCATTTTTCACATGTTTACACTTTTTGTTTGTATGTTTACACTTATTTGTATGGCATTGCTACAACCTGCAACATGACTTGTGCCTCTCCCACCACCAACCACCGCTTGAATGTGCAACAAAGTGGGGTCCAAATGATGAGTCATTGTTTAGGCCCAGGTAAATTTACTATCTTTTCTTACTTAACATTTCTAACTAACTTTTTTATTTGTTTTTAGGTTCTATACTTGTGACAATGATGCAACCATCTCCCACTGCTGTGGGCCCCTGCTTGTGGGGTGGCTGATGGAACCATGACACCCAGAGATGACAACAATGAGAGCCCACCTCCAGCTTCATGAGCCACTGCTCATGGGGTGGAGCATAGGTGCTAGAATATTGGACAACAGCTCAATGACAGGCAGGGACAACAGACAATGGCCAGGGATGATGAACAAAGGCAGGGATGACAAATGAGGGGCAGGGATAACCAACAATGGCCAGGTACTACCAACAATGGGTAAGGATGACCAACAATGGGTAGGGATGGTGAATGACAGGCAGGGACACCAAACAATGGGCAGGGATGACAAACAATGGGCAGGGATGACAAACAATGGGCAGGGATGACAAACAATGGGCAGGGATGACAAACAATGGGCAGGATGACAAACAACAGGCAGGGATGACAAACAACAGGCAGGGATGACAAACAACAGGCAGGGATGACAAACAATGGGCAGGGATGACAAACAATGGACAGGGTTGATGAAAGAACAATGACAACAGGGACGGGGACAACGACAACACCAGTACCAGTATTCAGCCCCATGAGCCCTGCTTGTG
This sequence comes from Tricholoma matsutake, assembly GCA_026075535.2. NCBI lineage: Eukaryota > Fungi > Basidiomycota > Agaricomycetes > Agaricales > Tricholomataceae > Tricholoma > Tricholoma matsutake. Next base: position 1,033,135 of record AP026548.1, on the reverse strand, counting down.
GGGTAGTATTTTAGTATATTATTTTTTGGTATGTATATTAGTTACATAAAATAGTTAGTATACAGTTGTAGGACCAGTCAGAACTGGTTGAGAACCACAGATGGACTGCTCAGAATCAGTTCTGAGTGGTTTGGTCTGTGGTTATGTAGAATTTTGAATAGTATAGGACCAGTTCAGTCCTTGGTCCTCACCCACAAGGGTGAAAAACTGGGACCAGACCAGACTTTCAAGCACTATGTAAAAGCTGAATGTGTGGCATGAAAGTACTGTTCAGACATGCCGATATGGTAATGTAACACAATGCTCTTTCCACAATGTTCTTCTGGAAGTTTGCTGTTGAGATGATCAGCAATATGTTGTGCTGGCAAGTTCCATGGACCATACTAGTGAGGAAAATTAGAACACATGGCTGACAGGAAAGGTCAAATGGTTGAAGCAAGAAACATTCATAGTTATGTGGCTCCTCAATGCTTGTAATGATGCAATGGGTAGCATACATGGTGTTTGGGTGGTTGCAGGAAATGCATTGTGGAAAGGGCATTGTGTTAAATTTTAGCTATTTTTTGCAATGCCTGATCCCATGTGCAGATAAAAATATGACCTGTGGTAGGCCTGAGGCAAAATCCAGATAAAAATGCTCTGAAATCACTCAAAAATCTTTTTATCCACACACAAAATTTGGGATCAGGCATTTTGGGTGATTGTCAGGGGTCCTGCTCATCCTTGCATGAGGGATGGTCACTGGTCTAACATAATTCCACACTCTTGTGCCAAACTACAAACATCCACAACTGGCCCACTGCCACATTGTATGCATTGAACATGCTGGATAAAGGTAAAAGAGGAAAAAGTGATGCTAGGAAGGCATTGCCTCTCTATTTTGCTATATGTATGTTTTTCACTTAAAACTATGTTGTTTTTCTTTTACTAACGTTCTAATTTCTAACCTACAGATATTTGCAGACAGGCCAACAGATGACCCCCAACCACAACAGTTCCCACCACCCATGGCACCTGCCATCACCACTGTGAGCCCCTGCTCGTAGGGTGGTTATCAAACCTAACAGCCCATGAAATGGAGACCATGAACCCAGGGAGCACAACCAACTAGAGTGGCAGGTGCCAGTGAAAGAGGCTGACACCAACATACAATGATGGAGCATGACAATGAAATGATGGAGCATGACAACAAAGTGATGGGAGAAGTTCCACAACCAAACAGTGAAGGGGCACTGAAAGACAACAGGGGTCAACAGCAGGACAACCAGGATGTGGACTCAGAGGAGGACAAGAAAACTGGGACCACAAAGATGAAATGAGGACCAACAACAACAACAACAACACATGACAGGGGTAGCCAGCATGACTGAAATGAGAACAGGAAGACCAACCCCAGCAAGGAGGACCACCTGGACAAACTGATGAGCCCTGAGAACAAAATGATGGGACATGAAAAAATGGGTAGCCCTCCTGATCCCTTCCAGCCACAGCATGCCCTCCCCATTATCCTTGCAAGACTCCTGGAATGAGCATCTCGGCTTAGCTCACAAACCCCCACATTGTGGGGATACTCTACTTTCTTTAATGTAGTTTTCTGTATTTATCTCACAAATAATATACATGTTTTACTTTTCAAAGTTGTCTGATAAGATGAAGTTGAGGGTTCTAAGTGACTTAGGCCCTGGTCGGCTGCACCAAGATCAAATTGAGGGGCCCAAAATATTGAAGGTGACTCATTACCGTACTCTTCTGGACACACATGTGCAGGCACCTAGTTCATATTATCATTGGCTCGCTTACTACAACAGACATTATTTCAAATTTATGGACATCCATTCTTCCTATGGACATCCTTTTTTTTTCTCCTTTACTTATAGCTACTGTTATGATACCTCAGTCGTTCTTACACTATCATGTTGACTGAGGTATGTATATTCTATCTTATTCCAATGGACTATTACTTACCTTATGTACCATTGTAGAATCTAACTTCTATTAGGTACTTATACCAATTCAGTCATTCTTACACTATCGTGTCGACTGAGAATCTAACTTCTATTAGGTTATGGGCCCTGCATCTGCTTAATTGAACTCAGACTACATGATACCTATCGACTCCTGAATTTAGAGGCAATCAAGCTTAAAGCTGACTGATGTGATGTCTTCCCATGAACCTGCACAGTTTTCCTCTCCAAGTGATGAAAAGTTTAACGGTACAAACTGGACCAAATTCAAGAGCACAATGCTGGCTGCCGTAAAGTCCTGAGGCATGTTACTTTACATTGACAGTTCTCTGCCACAACCTCTCCCACTTGTTACTACTGCACCATTAACTCCGACTGCATACTGGGGGGTCTCAAAACCCATCTCTGGAGGAATGGGACCAGTGCGATGCATATGTCCAGGGTTTGATCATCTTGAATGTCAAGAACCCTGTTGGACATGGTGTCAAGATTGATGGGACTGCTCTAGAAATGTGGAAATCACTCACTGACCACTTTGATGCCATTACCAATCTGGGGTTGATGGATGCCGAAAATAGGTTGCATGCAATCAAGTATGCAGATGGTGGTGATCTTGATGCACACTTTGCAGCATTATGTGTTGCATGGGAGAAGGTGAACAACCAAAGTGGTAAAATGACTGATTCACAGTTTTGCATGATTGTATTGGGCTCAATGCCAAAGTCTTGGAACACCCTCATCAGCACCCTTATGAGTACAAAGACTTCAAATGAGGTGATTGTTCAACTCACGCTACATGGTCAACTCCTCACACATGATACACCACCTTCCATAACCACACCATTGCAATCTACTAGTACCCATGCACTCACAACCCAGACCCAGACCCAGAACCACAAACACCAGCGCTCCACTGAGGTTTGCTCCAACCCAGTCTGTGGTCACACTGGACATATGATTGATAGGTGCTTCAAACCTGGTGGAGGAATGGCTGGCCAATACCCATCATGGTGGGGAAAGCTTGGTGGTTCAAACTCATCAAGTGGCAGTGCAGCTACCAACATGGCCACCACTGTGAATAGTACTGTTGTGGTTCCTCCCAATCCACCTACCACCATGAGCTCACCAGCCCAGTTCTATGCATTTATGGCATGGATACGTGATCAACCAGATGGAATTACTGTTAGCTATGCAGATTCTTCTGTGAGCAATCACTGCTTTGTCAGACAAGAAGATTTCACCACATACACACCTTGTATTGGACATGAAGGGTCAATGGCTACCAATGGTATTTTTATTGTTCAGGGGATGGGAATTGTGAAGAAGTCAGCCCAGTATAATGGACAGCACGTTGAACTGACCTTTGAGAATGCCTTACATACCCCCACTCTCTTGCACAATCTTATATCCATTGGGCAACTCGGCAGATGAGGGTTCAGTGTATCTTTTGGGAAGGAAGGCACCACTTTCATTGATCCTAATTGTTCTCCATTCATGTTTGGGAAGATTGTGGGGACAATGTACAAGTTAGACTTGAACCCACCAACTGTGTCTGCCCTATCTGCATGATCACATAATCATCCCATGGATTTAGTAATGTGGCATCATCATCTCGGACACATTGGGATGGGTGTGATTGCAAAGTTGATGACAAAGAAGCTGGTTGATGGATTGAGTGTAACATCAAAGATGATGAAAGGATTGTGTGATGATTGCATTTTGGGGAAACAAGCCCACCATCCTTTTGATGAAGTGGTGACCCCTGAAACTGACATTAATAAGCGTGTTCACACAGACTTGTGGGGACCAGCTCAAGTTCAATCATCAGGGGGTAAGGTCTACATGATGCTGTTCACTGATGGGGTAGCTGGTCACTCCAAGGTGTACTTTCTTGCGAATAAACTTGCCAAGACAACCCTGCAAGCACTGAAGCACTACCACAAGTTATCGGAGAAGCAGATTGGAAAACCACTGAAGCATGTTAGAACTGATGAGGGCCCGGAGTTCAACAACAAGTTGTGGAGGGAGGACCTTGCCGAGCATGGAATTATCCACAAAATGACATCTCCATATTCCTCATCAGGAAATGCCATTGCTGAACACACGAATAGGATGGTGATGGACCATGTGCGAACTATTTTGCATGATGCTGGACTACCAGGTACTTATTGGGCTGAGGAAGCGGCGACCATAGTCTATCTCAGAGACTTTGTTCCTATGGCATGTCACCCAGGGAAGACTCCACATGAGTTGTGGTATGGCAAGAAGCCAGACATCGCTCACCTTCATCCATTTGGCTGTACTGCATATGCGAGAGTCCCTGAGGAGGTCATCAGAGGCAAATTGAATGATCAATCAATCAAGTGCATATTGCTTGGCTATTTTGGTTGTGATGGTTATCGATTGCTTGATCGATTGAGTGGAAGAACTTTCTGCTCCCATGATGTCATTTTTGAGGAAGGCATTGCTCATCGCACATTGGACACAGGTTCCCTCAGTGTGGGGGAGCAGCTTAGTGATGATGAGGATCACATCACACTGAGTGAACCTGAGCCATCTAATACTCCCTCCATTCAAGATAACAAATGTGCACAAGGCTTAGTACCTGCTCATCTTGCAGCTCCCACAATCCCCATTACACCTGTCATAACTCCTCTGACCACCATAGAACCCCCAGTTCCTCACTGTTCTACTCGGAACACAGTCCCAACTCGTGCTATCAAAGAGTCAACAGAATCTGAACAGCATATTGGGCAGGCTAGACACGATGGAGAGGAATGGGCAAAGATGGTAACCATCAATGCTTTTCTGACCCATCTAGATGATACCGCAGCACTTCTCATTGATCCTGAGAATAATTGGATTCCTAACTCCTATACTGAAGCAATGACATGTCCAGACTTGTGAAAGGAACCAATGGACAAGGTGATCACAAACATAGATGCACATCAAGTATGGACACTAGTTGATCGCCCTCCCAACATCAAACCAATGCAGAGCTGCTGGATGTTCACAAATAAATACAATGTGAGTGGGAAACTTGTGGGTAGGAAAGTGAGATTAGTCACAAAAGGTTTCATGCAGATCCCTGGGGTGGATTACTTTGAAACCCATGCATCAGTTGTCAGGTATGAGTCATTACGGATGAACCTTGTGATTATAGCTGCCAAGAACATGGAAACATGGCAAGTTGACTATGTGGGAGCATACCTGAATGCTAACAATCAAGCTCCAACATATATGGAAGAGCCAGAGGGGTACAAGACCGATCCAGGGAAGGTCTGTCGTGTCATGAAAGCATTGTATAGAACAATGGATGGTGCAACAAACTGGTTCCAAGCACTTGATGAGGAGATGGAGGAGCTTGGGTACTACCAGTCAAAGGCAGATCCTTCAGTATGGTCTCATCATGCTGATGGTGAAGTAACGATCACAAGCACATACACTGATGATGTAACAGGAATTTCATCGATGATGGCTGGGGCAGAAGTTGCAAGGGAGAAGCTAGGGTGGAAGTATGAAGTGAAGGACCTAGATGAAGCGAGCTTAGTCCTTGGCATCCATATTGACTGCAACAGGGATGCTGGGACCATCACCATTTCACAATGTGCATATCTCAAGCGTGTTCTCCCATGCTATGGTATGATGGAAGGTAACCCACAGTCAACTCCACTACCACTCAGCATTGAGCTCACTAAATCACAAGCACCCTCTACAGATTTAGAACATCAGTTCATGAAGGATAAGCCATACCGTGAGGTTCTAGGTTCAGTGATGTACACACAAATTGCCACATGCCCAGATCTTTCATATGCTGTCTCAACCCTCAGCAAATTCAGCTGGAATCCCAGTAAACCACACTGGATGGTGCTCATGCATGTTTTGCAATACATCAAGGGGACACTCGACTACAAAATTACCTATGGAGGGTCAGGAAAAACCTCACTTATGCCCTATGGGCACATCGATGCCAATTATGGCGGTGACAGGGACACGAGGCATTCTTGTTTGGGTCATGTGTTCTTCATGGCTGGAGGTCCAGTGGCATGGGGGGCAAAGTATCAACTGACCGTTGCACTGTCCACAATGGAAGCTGAATATATGGCACTGACACGAGCTGCACAACAGATCCTGTGGATGTATTTGGTGATGTCGCAAGTGGGTTTCCCACAACTGAAACCTGCATGGTTATACAGAGATAATGCAGGTGCCATTGTGCTCACCAAGAACACAAAGCACAATGCCCACATGAAACACATTGATATTTGACATCATTACATATGAGAACAGGATGGTGACATTGTCATGGACCATATCCCCTCAGCTGACAATCTTGCAGACATTTTCACTAAAACCTTGGGCAAGGTTATGCACAACCACATCTGCATTCTTCTCTGCCTGTGTGAGGAGTAGGGTATCGAGCCAGGAGGAGTATTGAAGGTGACTCATTACTGTACTCTTCTGGACACACATGTGCAGGCACCTAGTTCATATTATCATTGGCTCACTTACTACAACAGACATTATTTCAAATTTACAGACATACATTCTTCCTACAAACATCCTTTTTTTTTCTCCTTTACTTATAGCTACTGTTATGATACATGATACCTCAGTCATTCTTACACTATCTATTAGGTACTTATGCCAATTCAGTCATTCTTACACTATCATGTCGACTGAGAATCTAACTTCTATCACAAAATCTTGTGGGAATTCAGGAAATTAACCTTGATTACAGTATTTGACCCTTCAGTTGTACACTAAAACAGAAATGGCTCTGGCAAAGCTGAACAGAGTATTTCTAAATAAATTTGTTGTTACCACTATGTACCTAGACATTGAAACTTATCATGCATTAAGTCTGGGGGTATGTTGGAGACGGTATGGCAGCGTGAGAGGACTTGGACTGTATGGGTACCTAATTTGACCAAAATGAGTCACTTGTACACAAGTGTGACTATGTGTGACGCAATTAGATAACAGCCTCATTCCTCATCGTCGCTCGAATTCTTGAAGTCAAACGACTCTCCATCCGACTCTTCTATCATGTCTGCACCTGGTTTCGTCATCTTCAGCTTTGGAAGAGCTTTTTCCTGCTTGAATTCAGGGTCATTCTTCTTTGGCCTTGGATTTGCTTGTGTCCAGTCCTTTATCTTCCTCCCACTCGCTTTCACCTCTGCTTTCCTTGTCTCCCATTCTTCTACTGCAGCCTTCCACTTCATCTCAAGATCTTGGTTTTGCATCTTCCTCTCAGCTTCAAGTGTTTTCCAATTTTCTACCTCGGCAACCAAGTCTAGTTTTTTCTGCTTTTGTGCTTTACACTCCTGTTCTGCTGCCTCTGCTGCTGCCTCCTGCTGTTTCACCCTGTTAAAGAAAGCACTTCCTGTCAGAAGAGGTGGCAAATTCTCGTCTAGTTTCTTTCCCTTTCCACCATTCTTGGAATCCTTTGTTTCTTTCGCTCCAAGTTGCTGTCAAACATGGCCGCAGTACATGCATTGCAGCACCATCGTTGCTTGCAACCGGAGTACTTGACCCTTCATCATGTCAAGTTGTGCATTGGCCACCTCTAGTGCTTGTGTAAGTCGGGTGGGTTGTGCCATGGTTGCGGCAGCTTTTGCACAATGTTTAACTGGCAAAATTTTGAATGTCAGCATATCTGGAGGTTGCAAAGATGATCCTATGGGAGATTCCGATGTCAGGTAACCAACATCAGTCAATGTGAGGAGGGGAAGGGCTGTTCGGACAGGTCGAGAAGGTGAGATAACCATTGCTGATGACTCGGTCTCCTGCATATGCCGCATGTTGATACCTGGCTGAACAGCATCAACAAGCAAATCTGAAACAATGCGTATGGGTGTGGAGGGGATTACAGGTGTGAAAACCTTGTATGATGTATCATGGCTCGGTGCCATCATTTGTGGAGTGACAACATTGCGGTTGAAGGGGACAATGCCAACCTTATGGAATGCCGTTTTGATAAGGTTGGGTGTGAGAACTTCAAGGTGAGCTTCTCCATAAACTTTCAGAAAATTCTCCTTCGTGATTGCCTCGCCCATCTCTCGAAGGTGTTTATCCTGCTTCTTGCCAAATGCCAGCTTAAGTAGAGCAAAGCAAACAATGTCAAGGCACTGGTAGACATGTGTTCTGTGGGGTGGGTAACCAGGGACGACAATATTATTGTTATGGCAGTATTCGAGAAACTTGCGGGTCAGGTGTGAATCATGTCCATCAGCATACAGAGCTCAAGTGCGACCTTTAGCAATGGCTCAAGTCTGTGAATCAAAATGTTTGGCATACTCGAGGCCAATGATGCGATTGGTCCAACCTTTCTTTGAGTAACCGAGACTGATATAATATTAGTGGGTATTTGTTGGTTCTACAAGCAGTCATCACTTACGATGCTTTTGCAGGATTGTCCTGTAGCCATTTGATAAGATATCCTTTACCCTTGAAGATGACAGCTGGTGGTAAGGCAGTTCCATTTGCCCCAATTGTCACAAGAACTGTTATATTTTCCCGAGTCCCTTTTTGTTGCTGGTACTGGACCTTTTTCCCCTTTCCTCCAATGACTCGTTCAAAGCCCTCATTCCCATTTGGTTGGAATCTGACCTCGTCAAATGCAAAGGTACATTCATCAGCAATCGGCTGCCCCTGGTCGCCTCTCAGCTGGACCTTCTCAATGACATCAAAGTATTGTGTATTCGCATGCTCATTAACAGCCTGACCATGTGCAGTATCAAGAGCTCAGGTGGTATATACGTGAAGGCGATCAGAATGCTTCTCAACAAATTGATGTGTCCACTGAACCCCCACACCTGTCTTGGGAAACCTGGAACCCAGTCGCGCTCATAGAATCTCATCCACATGCTCCTTTAGTCGTTGGTGGCTGAAACTGTGGCCCCAATTTGCCACCTCTATCACATATTCAACCACTTCATTTGCCTCCTCCTTTGTCAGCCAACCTTTTGCAGCATTTGCCTCGGATCTCATTTGTCCACTGTTTGCCAAGTTATGAAGTGTATTATGATTGAGGGAGATTCTCTTGCCTTTCTCCAGGTAGTATGCCTTCTCAAGGTCCCAACAGATTGTGTGAAGGCCTGCTTTCTTTCCTGGTCCTGGTTTGGCCTGTTCTTCCTGGTAATGAAGCACTGCATGGGCCATAAGATGGTCCTGTTCTTCCCTTTGGAGCTGAGTCTTTTTGGTAGCAGACAAGGCTTTGCGGGCCATTCCAGAGAAACTTTATGGAGTATAATGAAGGCACTGAAGTTGTTGACATTGTTATTTGCTCCCACTAATGTGTGTGTGACAAGTGTGACATGGCCCCTCCCCCTCCAAACTGAATTTGCCTTCTCAATGCCGAATACTCCACTTATTGCCCTAAACTCTTTTGCAGAACCAGACTTACAACACATACACATGATTTAGAGTAGTTGAGATCACCGGATATAATGTATAATGGGTGTTGTAGCCAATATTCAATTTGGTGATCAGGGTCAGAATTTGATGAACCAAGCTTAGCAAACCAGGAACATCCAAAAATAGGTAGATGATGGCTGTTCATGGTGCATATGGCATATGCAAAGGTAGAACAATACAGTTTACCAAGTATGCATTATGTATTTCCAAGCAAAATAGATCTGTACAAGTGAACCATAGTGTACAAGTGACCGGTCAAATACTGTAACCCTAATTAGGTCTTGGTGCAATCCTTTGTTTGTTCCCACCACTGTAGATACAGCATGGTCTATCCTCTTATGCACCTCTCTGCACACATGACCCTTGATACACCAGAGATCAAAATGCATTTCTCACCCTCTTATAATTTTATGGCAACAAAAAATGATGTCTACACCTGCAGAGATAATAAATTCTTTTCACCACCTGCTGACATAATCTGTCTTGTTGTAATAGTGTGTAATTTTGGTGTAATTGTAGTCCAAGAAAAATACCAAAAGTTCATAAGATATCATAAATATGTTTTCTACACAGGACAAGGAGGTGTAGGGCACATCTAAATGCTATGAGTATGGACTTGAAACATAGTGGTGGGAATGAATAAATGGCAAATAAACAAAACTCGTAGACACAACTTAGGGTTAGAGCCCATTCAGCTGTGTGGGAAATTTCCAATTCCCAAAGTAACATGTTTGTATCTGCTGGGTTTCCCATTGCCGTTGCCATTGGACGTTGAATTCTCATCAGGTGCCACATTGTGTAGATAACAACTAAATCGTTCATCATCATAGTAGATAACAACTAAATCATTATCGCAATGGATTCAGCCCAAGCAAGAATGCATTTACATCACAGCATTATTTTTGCAATCACATTACAGTTGTCACTGCTCTTGCCAACACTCATGCGTCTAATTCTTCGCTATCACATGAAAGAGCCATATCACACATCGATCCTGTCTGGCTATGCTTGGCTTCAAGAGCTGCTGCATGGTCATCCTGAACGCATTCGTACTGAACTTGGAGTTCACAAGGAGGTTTTCCATGCTCTGATCAGAGTACTGCAGTCAATGGGCCATGGTGATACTAGATATGTAACACTTGAGGAACAGCTTGCTATCTTTCTCTATACATCAGTCACTGGCTTATCTATACGTCATGTTGGAGAGCGATTTCAGTGTGCAAATGGGACAATTTCCAAGTGGGTATTGTGATCATTGGTGATGACAATCTATATACCAATCTGACAACAGATACTTTCAAAAAATGACCATCATCTTCTCATCTCAACCATTTTATGGCCAATATGTTCGACGTTCAACCCCCAATGATCCTGTCTCTCACAGGATTTATGATAATGGAAAACTATGGCCTTTCTTCCAAGGATGCCTTGGAGCGCTTGATGGTACCCATATGCCCCTCTCTCCACCCTATGCTGTCCAAAGTCTCTACCGGAATCAAAAAGGCTTTCTTTCACAGAACTGTCTCTGCATATGTAACTTTGACATGCTCTTCACATACATTCTTACAGGCTGGGAAGGTTCTGCAACTGATGCTCGGGTCTGGGCTGATGCATTGGCGAAAGGATTTTCGGTACCTGAAGGATTCTATTATCTTGCGGATGCAGGATATCCTCATTGCAAGGAACTTCTCATTCCTTTCCATAGTGTTCAGTATCATCTTCAGGAGTGGGGCGCTGCAGGTGTTTGGTATGTGCCTTGTCTGATGTATTTAATGTTTTGTTATAATAATCCTATAGCCCAAGGAATGCAAAGGAATTATTCAACCTTCATCATGCTCAGGCATGCAATGTTATTAAGCATATTTTTGGAGTGCTCAAGCAACGCTTCCAGATTCTCCTTCCTCCTCGTTATCCCCTTGCCTTTCAGGCTTGCATTCCTGCTGCTCTGTGTGCTCTCCAGAATTTTATTCAAGAAATTGACCACAATGAAGGTGCAATACCCACTGATTCATACCAATCAGCCTACATGCCTTTTTCTCCTGACATTAATGACAATGACAGTGGTTTCATTGCAGAGGATGACGATGAGGCAAATTCAGAAGTTAAGCTACGCAGAATAAATATTGCTAATGAGATGTGGGAAAGCTACTTGGACTACATGGCAGATGGAGAGACAGGCAGCAGTGATGATGATTCATCTTAGCAAGTAGTTTACATCATTGACAGGGCAGTGCCATGCACAAAAATACATTCATAGCAAGCACAAGAAATATGTGAGAGCGATACAAGATGTATGAGATGATAGTGACCATACAAATTGGAATAAGAGTGTAAGGGAACTAGAGGGTGTCCCACATGTTTCTCCTATTTTTTACATTTGTCCTATATTTTTTCTCGCCTTGTTTCCTTCTATTCTTCATTTTCTATGATTTTTCCCTTATTTTATTACTAATTTCCCTTTCTATCACATTTGTGCATGTTGACAGTTTTATATTTAGAGATGGGGTACCCTTCCAACATCTACCCCTTGGTATTATGTCATGCGGCAGCCTTGATCAGCCTATCTCCGCCTTTTCTATTTTTAGTTATTATTTGATTTTTGCAGTTTTCACATATACTGGGCACTGGCAAAGGGATCTTTAGAGTTTTCTCTTCGGATTTCCCTTTGCTAGGTGCGCCCCCAATCCCTGTATTATGTAGCATAATTTTAACTTTGGATTTCCCTTTGCTAGAGGCTGAGGTTGCCCTTATAGTAGAAAACTCTCCCCTAAGGCCCAAAAATTGTGAATGCACTGCCCAAGATAGGCAGGTATGGACTGGACGATGCTTCCCAAAGCTCCACAGAGTCCCTACACACTGTTCCAGATAGTCTTGCCTTTATTACGCTGCCATTTTCGCCAAATGCACCCCCTAGTGCTATGGACGCATCAGAGCGCCTCGACGCGCTTGAAAGCGACGTTACTGGAATACGCACGCAAATTGATTCGCTTAAATCTATGATTGAAAACTTTGTCAGAACACTTCAGACCAGCTCCACAACTAATATTTCCCTCATTATGACTCCAAGCGCGCCCAACAACGACGTGTCACCAAACGCGCCCAGATCAAACCATCCCCCCCCACCGAATTTAATGGTGCATGTGTGCAGGGACGTGTATTCCTTAACTCCTGTGAGTTGTATATCAGTCTCCAGTCACATCAATTCGTCGATGAAGCTGCAAAAATTTATTGGGCCTTCACATACATGAAATCTGAGCGTGCCTATCTCTATGTGGACCATATTCTGCGACAAACCAAAGAACTCAGTTCACTACCTTTCTCCACTTGGGGTGACTTTCGAGCAGAGTTCGTATGCCACTTTTGTCCCCTCAATGAGTGTCACCAAGCAGTGACACAACTTGAGTCATCCTCGTACCACCAGGCACGTCGATCCGTGGACGATTATATCGATGAGTTTAAGGACTTGGTGGACATGGCAGGATATGGGGGTGGGCTACCAGTGGTGGTGAAGTTCCAACGAGGCCTCAACTGGGAGATTCAGGACCAGATTGCCCAGATGTTGGAAGGACATCCGGCAGACGATGATATCTATGCTTGGTATGAAGCTGCTTCCCTCTGTGATGAGAACTGACTCACAAATGCGGCATTCAATGCTGCATTCCGGGCTCCAACTACCACTCCTACATCCCACATCTTCAATCAAACCCTTCCCCAATGCAACCCTATTCCCGTCCATCAAACTCCTGCACCAGCCATCAATGTTCCAGTACCAATGGATGTCAATGCAGCCCATAGCCACGCACACAGGTTAAACCTCTGCTACCGCTGTGGGGAAACTGGACATATGGCTGGAGCGTGCCCCCATCATCAGGATATCCGCATGCTCACCCCCGAGGGGCGAGATGAACTCCTCCAGGACCTGTTGGCGCTTGTAGATGTCGAGGAAGCGAAGGGTCAGGTTGCAGAGGAGGTCAAATTAGAGGGTGTAGAGGAGCAGGATTTTTCTATTCGCAGCGAGTGAATCGTATGCCCTCATTGCCTGTCCATAACCACTTTGAAGTTTTGTCAGTTGAATCCCCAGAGAATGAATCTGATTTCATGACTATTCCCCTCTCTGAACCTTCGAAATCGGGTGAAAACGTACCTGCCCCTCCTCTCTCTACCTCTACCTCACACCCCAAAATTAAATCATGGGAGTGCAAACTACCACGCAAATATATTGTTGCATCCACTCCCTCTGCACACTCCTTGAACCTGGCGATTGAACTACAGACTACCGACACTGGGCAGATACTTGGTGTCTCTGCGCTCCTAGACTCTGGTGCTACTGGTCTCTTCATTGACGCTGACCTCACATGACAACATCACCTGAATACTCGCTCGCTCTCGCATCCGATACCTGTTTATAATGTGGATGGATCCCCAAATGAAGCTGGTGCCATCCGAGAGGTTGTGGACCTGGTCCTCCGTTACAAAGATCATAGTGAGCGTACACTTTTTGCTGTCACTCAGTTAGGGAAGCAGAAGGTGATTTTGGGCTATCCGTGGCTTCGAGACCATAACCCAGATGTTAACTGGCATACTGGGGAGGTCACCATGAGCCAATGTCCATCCAGCTGTCGCACCTGTTTCACAGCAGCCAGACAAGAGTGCCGCGGACAAAGGGCCTCGGTACGATGCACTCAGAAGTGTCGTGCTGGACCCCTACCTCTGCCTGATGTGGAGTCCTGATCTGATACCAGACTCAGATGATGAGGAGGAGGAAGCAGAGGAAGTTGAGGAAGGGGATTGGATTTTCTACACTGCAATTCGTCCATCGCATGAGGTGTGTGCTACATCGAACATATCCCAGTGCCTTGCTGAGGCCTTCCACAAAAACAATACTGCTAAATCCTCTACTGACTCCTTACTCCCTCATCTTCATGAGTTTGAGGATGTGTTCTCCAAGGAATCATTCAATTCTCTCCCTGCACGCAAGCCATGGGATCACGCCATCGAACTCATCCCTGGTGCAACCCCTTCCTCCTGCAAGGTCTATCCTCTTTCTCCCGAGGAACAGCAACAGCTCAACCAATTCATCGACAAACACCTAACCTCTGGACGTATTTGACCATCCAAATCGCCCATGGCCTCTCCCTTTTTCTTTGTCAAGAAGAAGGATGGCTCACTTCATCCAGTTCAAGACTATAGAAGGCTCAACAACATCATGGTCAAAAATCGCTACCCGCTACCTCTCATCTCCAAACTTGTGAACCAACTCCGTGGAGCACGATACTTCACCAAACTCGATGTCCATTGGGGTTACAATAATGTGAGGATAAAGGAGGGAGATGAGTGGAAGGCAGCCTTTCGTACCTACCGTGGTCTTTTTGAACTGCTCATCATGTTCTTTGGCCTTACTAATAGTCCTGCCACCTTCCAGACCATGATGAACGACATCTTCCACGACCTCATCCTCGAGGGCATTGTCTGTATCTACCTCAATGATATCCTCATCTTCACTTGCACAGTGGAAGAGCATCATCGCATTACGTGCCTTGTCTTGGACCGACTTCAACAGTACAAACTCTACCTTTGCCAGGACAAGTGCAAGTTTGAGAAGACCAAGATCAAGTACCTCAGCCTGATTATCTCGGAGGGCCAGGTAGAGATGGATCCGGTCAAGGTGAATGGGGTCACAGCATGGCCAACGCCCATGAACAAGAAAGAGGTGCAGTCCTTTTTAGGCTTCATCAATTTCTACTGGTGTTTATCAAGGATTTCTCACATCACGCATGACCACTGTTTGACTTGACTGGCAAGGAGGCATGGTGGTGGGACAATGCACAGCAGGAGGCGTTCGAAAAGCTTAAAGAGATGGTCACTTCCGCTCCCATCCTTACCTTTGCTGATGATTCGTGCCCTTTTTGTGTAGAAGCCAACAGTTCTGACTTTGCGACGGGTGCCGTGTTGTCTCAGCAGTCTCTGGAGGACCAGAAGTGGCATTCTGTTGTGTTCTACTCCAAAAGCCTTAGTGCTGTGGAATGAAACTATGAGATCCATGACAAGGAGATGTTGGCAATAATGCGTGCACTTGAGGAGTGGCGACACTTCCTTGAGGGTGCCCTACACAAGGTGGAAATTTGGACGGATCACAAGAATCTCGAGTACTTTATGATGGCCAAGAAATTGAACCGTTGTCAAGCTCGTTGGTCCCTGTATCTATCCAGGTTCGACTTCTCCTTGCACCACCATCCAGGTCGCAGCATGGGGAAGACCGATGCCCTCTCCTGATGTGCGGATCACAGGGATGGTGGTGATGACAATCAAGACATTGTGTTGTTGCAGCCAAACCTGTTTACGATCCAGGCATTGGAAGGTATCGCACCCCAGGGTGAGGAGCGGGACATCCTACGTGACATCCATCGCGCAAACCATAGTGGTTTATATGAGGATGTCGTGGCCCGAGCTGTTAAGGAACTGAGGAAGGGATCTACCCTCTCTTTATGTGCAGCAGAGTGGGCTGAAAAGGAGGACTTGTTGTATTTCCGGGATCGCATCTATGTACCCAATGACCCAGACCTTCATCGACGTATCATATCCCAACACCATGACTCATGGATTGCTGGTCACCCTGGATGCTGGAAGACCTTGGAGCTCACCTCATGGAATTATTGGTGGCCACAGATGTCATGGCTCATTGGTCAGTATTGTCGTACTTGTGACCTTTGCTTACACACCAAGATTCCTCGTCGCAAACCCATTGGTGAGCTACACCCTCTCCCTGTCCCAGAAAGTTGTTGGGATGTTGTCAGTGTCGACTTTGTGGTGGAGTTGCCAGAGTCGAACAGGTTTGATGCGGTGATGTGCACAGTTGATTCTGCAGGGAAACGCGCTCACTTCATTCCCACTCACACCACTGTCAGTGCCCTGGGTGCCGCCCACCTCTATCTTCACCATGTCTGGAAATTACATGGACTCCCTGGCACCTTCCTTTCTGACCGTGGCCCTCAGTTTGTAGCAGAGTTCACTCGTGAGCTGTACCGACTTCTGGGTATCAAACTCCTTGCTTCGACCACTTATCACCCACAAACTGATGGCCAGACCGAACGAGTCAACCAGGAGTTGGAGCAGTACATCTGTGTCTTCGTCAATGAATGCCAGGATGATTGGGACGATCTCCTTCCCCTGGCCGAGTTCAGATACAACAATCATGTCCATGCTTCCACTCAACAAACCCCCTTCTTCTTGGACACTGGACGGCATCCACACATGGGATTTGAACCTCACCAAGCCCCCTCACATATTGAGACAGTGAATGAGTTCATGGAACACATGAGGGACAGTTTGGAGGAAGCGAAGGCAGCCTTGGTGAAGGCAAAGGACGACATAGCACGTTTCTACAATCAACGCCACTCTCCAACGCCGCAGTACAAGGTTGGTGATCAAGTTTATCTTGACTCCAGTGACATCTCCACTACCCGTCCATCCAAAAATCTCTCCCATCGCTTCCTGGGACCTTTCCCCATTGTCAAGTGTGTTGGAATGCATGCCTATCATCTATGCCTCCCAGCCTCCATGTCTAGACTTCACCCAGTCTTCCATGTCATGAAACTCCTTCCAGCTCCCTCAGATCCTTTTCCAGGATGCCGTTCATGACCACCACCGCCACCTACAGTCATGGAGGGAGAACCCCAGTATGAAGTCGAGTCAATCTTGGACAGCCGGTTATGTCGAGGGAAGCTCCAGTATTTGGTACACTGGAAGGGTTATGGGTATGAGGAGAACTCATGGGTCAAGGAGTCCGATGTGAATGCCCCTCGGTTGGTCAAGGAGTTCCACCAACGGCACACTGCTGCACCACGTCGCATTCAAGTCAGTGACTTTGGTCATATGCAATTTCGAATGCATCGGGGCAATGCATCTTAGAGGGGGGGTGATGTAAGGGGACTAGAAGGTGTCCCACATGTTTCTCCTATTTTTTATGTTTGTCCTATATTTTTTCTTGCCTTGTTTCCTTCTATTCTTCATTTTCTATGATTTTTCCCTTATTTTATTACTAATTTCCCTTTCTATCACATTTGTGCATGTTGACAGTTTTATATTTAGAGATGGAGTACCCTTCTGACATCTACCCCTTGGTATTACATCATGCGGCGGCCTTGATCAGCCTATCTCCACCTTTTCTATTTTTAGTTATTATTTGATTTTTGCAGTTTTCACATATACTGGGCACTGGCAAAGGGATCTTTAGAGTTTTCTCTTCAGATTTCCCTTTGCTAGGTGCGCCCCCAATCCCTGTATTATGTAGCATAATTTTAACTTCAGATTTCCCTTTGCTAGAGGCTGAGGTTGCCCTTATAAAGAGGACACAAACCAATGGGAACAAAGACAAGACAACACAGTACATACATGAGCAAGGAGTCAAGGACCAGCCATAGTGATATGAAACGGTTGCTATGACAGAAAGTTAGTACACCATTATATGATCGTCATCTTCCACAGCCTTGCTCTTGCCCTTTCCTGGAAGCAGAGCAGCGATCTCAAGCTGGTGAAGAAGGAAGCGATGTTGCACAGCCTGGTTGCTGCCAAGAGCAATGAAAGTGCATGCTGCGTGAACAGCATCTTCTGATGCACTGGTGAAGAAGAGGGAGGCCGCAAGTAATTCATCGTCCGATAAGAAGCTAGCATCAGCTGATATGATTCAGATTACTTGGTCAAGGATTTCTGTCGGAGATGCTGATGCTGATAAAGGGTTGGATAAAGAGCCAAGAGGTTGAGAGGGTATCGATGAGAGCTGAGTAGTTTGGAGCTCAACAGGAGAAGTAACAATAGAAGGCGGGGCAGCAGAAGGAGTGGTGGGAGCAGTATGTGTAATAGTAGCAGTGGTTACATCGAGACTCCTCTCCATCATGTCGGCCATGCGGTTTAGAGTTGAATTAAGAGCGCTGGAAATGATGACAGGGTTCAGATCGTTGGTCTTACTCCTAGATGATCACTTGGAGCTGGGGGGCTGCATACCACTCAGAGATCTCGCATCACGCTTGCATTTTTGACCAGCTTCACTACCAGTTGTGATAGAACATACTGAGCCCATAGAAGCATCGGATTGCTGCAGATGGACCGATGGGGGAAGGGAGGAAGATGGTAAAGGCCCTGTGCCACCAGAGGATGAGGAAGCACTAAGATTGGGTGGAGGAAAGGATGATACGACAGAAGATGTTCCTCCAGATGAAGAGGTGCCAAGATTGGGGTTGACGAGAGGAGATGGGGCAGTAGCAGCTGCTGGCATGTTACTCATAGGTGAATCGAGAGGAGTGACTTGATCCTCTGCTCCATCCTCCTCTGCATTGACAGCATTGAGCATTTCTGTCACCAAGTGGGAGGATGGATTGAAAGCATGTGTTCCGTGAGGCTGGACACCAGGCATAAAGCCTTGCATTTTGCAATAATGTGGCCACACTCTCGTCATGAAGGACCTGAGTGGTGCATGCTGTTTATATCATCAGTTGGAAGCTCAAACAAGACTTATTGCACTTGTACCTCGGGTGTCTTTAGAAATTCCTCAAATACCTGTTTTTTGCTCAGAGTTTGTGCATTAGCCCCATAAGAGTCATTCCACCCAAGACCAGACCTCTTATCCCACTCCGAAATTGCCTTGTATGTAGTACATAGCTATAATGGAGGATCAGCAATGAAAACCCTTGTTGATAATGAAGAAACATACATGACCCCATTTGTAATGACATTGAGAAGCATCCTTCGACTTCACCGTGGTACGAGTCTTGTTAAATTTGGATTTCTTCAGGTTGAGGCCTTGTGGAGTTGTCAAAACACAATTTGCTTCAACATAGTTGAGGAGAAGTGTGATTTCACTTTCAGTCCATTGGCCACTTGACTTCTCACTGTTTTCCAAGGTGCTAATGTTGGATGGAGTTTCTTGGGTGGAAGATGAAGCAGAAAAGTTGGTCGAGTTGTGATCTGTGGTCTGAGCAGTGTTGTTGTTGTCACAATGATCCTGCATTGAATACTGAATGGTGTGGAGGGTGGTGAAGGTGTAAGCAAGAGAGGCAAACGAGATAATGTGGCGAAAGTGCTGTATAAGAGTGTGTCCATCCATGAGGGAGAAACATGGGCACAGCAAGCATCCAGGTTGAAACAATGAGGTGCTACTTAGCGCTGGTGCACTCAGCATGAACTCCACGCTGCACCCGAGAATTCAACGTCCGACGGCAATGGCAACAGGAAACCCAGCAGATACAAACATGTTACTTTGGGAATCGGAAATTTCCCACGCAGCTGAACGGGCTCTTAATCAAGATTAATTTCCTGGATTCCCACATGATTTTGAGCTTCTCAATTTGATCTTGGTGCAGCCGACCAGGGCCTAAAATAAATAATCATGAACGCGCTTATGTAAAATATTCAACACTTAAGATCTGAAGATCTCTACATGTGAGAAGAAAATCATGTGATCTGTTTTTTTTAAAGTAGCGGGCAGGTGTTACTTTAGGTTGACGTAACAAAAACATAACTCTGTCTCAGGAATTCGCCAAACTGCTAGCATTTCGTGCGTATGGTAATCGCAAGATAGGCCAAGTTAACGCGCCGCCGCCTATAGTGTAAAGTGACACCGAACCCAGGAAACAAATACATTCAAAATACATTCTTCCTCATCTTAAGTAAGTACACCTGCCGATCTACGTTATCAGGATGCAATGGGTATCAGTATAATTACCGTGGATATCATATGGGAACTTGGGGAATTCTAAAAATACACAAAATCCAAAGGAAGCAGCCCTTGCCAATTGTCGAGTCAATTCTGACTCGCGTCTAAACCGCTCTCTCGATAGTCTGGCTGTTCCTCTGGCATTGCATGCACGAAGAGGTCCATGAGATCTACCGGACACGCTTTCCCCCCAACGTCTGTCTGCGAACCATCTGCAGCATGCTTCGTTGTCATATTCTCTGAGAAGGCATTGTTGTTCTGGCACATCCATGACAGACCATCATTCATGTGCTGCCAGAGTTCGCACCGGAGACTCCAACATGGTGACAGATCATCGTGAAAATCACACATGTGGACGTTCTCTACATGTAACTCAGTCTCGGATAGGACAGCTACAGGCCATTCGTTGGAGGGGGTTGTTTGAGGTTTGGTGGTAAGGGGTTGGAATAATAGCTGTTCACTGTTGGATAGTGTGGATTCAGCTGTGTTGAGTTCGAACAGCGGCGGTAGTGGTGCAGCAGAGTCGGCATTCAGACTGGTGGAAATGCTGGATTTGTGGTTTTAGTGAATGTATTGGAGAGCGTGATATGGGAAACGTACATTTTTAGTCGGAATACAAGGTAGTCTAAATCGCTCTCTGATAATTTCCCTGTAGACCTTTATCGGTTTTGCGATCAGGCCAGGACACGAATAAAGCAAGCAATGACATACATAATTCCGTAGTAGGTAAGGAGAGAATCGTATTCAAAAATGTCCAGATTCTGCGATGATAGCATGACGAATTTACGAGATACCAAAGGTCAACTTTGGTCACAGGAAAAGAAGGTATGAAGCAACTGGAGTTCTAAATCCCTACGCGAATTTGGGAGCTTCATATATACTTCGCGTGTGCAACTTCTCCATTGTGGCTATCAGCGTAACAGTCTTCCTGTCCTGAGGACAATGCCATCACTAAAAAAACAAATGAGTCATTAAGGAAGACAAGTGTAGAATGCAAATCGTGAATTCCTATTGTCCAAAGTCACCGATCAAAATGGAACAATACGGACATGCGCCTGATTCGTAATGTAGGTAGATGACAAAAGGGGTTAAATAAACAAGGACGAGAGGTTTGATTCTTGCGCCGTCTCTGCATGATAAAGGGACGGTCTAACTGATGTGAGACTGCGGAGAATACTTTATCTCGAGCATGGCAATTGTTGTTTGACGTGGTCATGTGAATCTGGCGAACAAAAAAGCCTTCGCATTCGAAGGATTAACGTTTCCGAGTATTAGAATTCCATGGCTGTTTGTTCGTGACCATGGTAGCAGAGATAGCACAAGTTCGGGTTACTGGTATGAGGGATTCTATGCTTTTCATGATGAGGCGAGCAGGTAAGTAACTTTCAAAGTTGGTTTGACTCGAACATCAAGTCACGTGATTTAAATTTCTATCCGTTTCCCATTTTGTTTAACTTCTATTGGCTTCAAATTCGGCGTAGCTTGAATGATTTTGTGCTTCATTTACAGATATCTTAATGCCGGACAACACAATTAAAGCGATAGACCGAAGTTCTGTGCACCGAATCACGTCGGGCCAAGTGGTCATTGATCTCCAGACTGCAGTGAAAGAACTGGTTGAGAATAGTCTGGATGCCGGGGCAACTAATCTTGGTGACTTATTTCGCAGTTATACTCGTGTATTCATCGTGTAACATGTTGTCAACTTAGAGGTCCGGTTTAAACATTATGGGCTACAGAGTATTGAGGTAATAGACAACGGGAGCGGGATTGCAGAGGAAGATCACGATAGCATCGGTATTTTGGTTGTTCAACAAATTGGAAATTGATTTTAATGTTTTTATTTTATTGAATTAGCTCTTAAACATTATACCTCGAAATTATCATCGTTTGCAGATCTCTCTACAATACGCACGTTTGGCTTTCGAGGCGAGGCCCTTTCTTCCCTATGTGCATTATCAGAATCTGTGGTAGTCACGACCGCAACAGCTCCGCCGATGGGTGTCTCGATGGAGATGGATGCGAGCGGTAAAGTGCGGAAAAAACATAAAGTAGCAAGGCAGGTAAGTTTTCATCATTCTGAGATTTGTCTCCCAACCCTTCATCTTTCCTCCAGCGCGGAACTACAGTGACAATCACGAATCTCTTTCTTCCGCTCCCTGTCCGACGGAAAGAACTTGACCGCAACTCTAAGCGCGAATTCGGGAAGGCACTCGCACTCCTAAACGCCTATGCACTAGGGCCATGCTGTAATACTAGTGCAGGCGTTCGGCTCACTGTCACTAACCAGGTTGACAAAGGGTAAGTCTTTGTTCACCCACACCGACTTAATTTATTCTCGTCTATGTTTTTCAGCCAGAAATCTGTACAGCTACGAACGACAGGTGCGTCGTCAAGTCGTGCCTCAGTGTCAGCACTTTGGGGCCCCAAGGCGCTGGACAATCTCGTGGATTTGGACCTCAGCTTTGAGGTAGAGAGAGATCGAACTGCATTGAAACGGCTTCAAGGTAACGAGTGAGTGTGTGTCAACTAGACTTTTATCGACCATTACTGAATAGATCCAGCCCGCCTAACCTACCGATAATAGCTGACGCCGCTGTCCCAATCATCGTCAAGGGTCTCATCTCAAAGTTTTCCGCCGGAGGTGGTAGGACGGGTACGGATCGCCAGTTCTTCTACGTCAATGGGAGGCCGTGTAATCTTGGCAAGGTGTGCAAATGTTTCAGTTGTATATCATGTTTTATAACTCTCTCGGTAAATTTAGATCCAGAAATCATTCAACGAGGTCTATCGATCTTTCAATGTCAACCAAGCGCCGTTTATTCTGGCAGATTTTATCATTCCTACTGGTATGTTCCTCTCATTGCATTTCTCTTTTGACTTCGTCCTATCATGAACCGACCATATCAGACTACTGTGATATCAATGTCAGCCCCGATAAACGCACAATCTTTCTCCACAGTGAAGGCTCCCTCATCGCCAAACTCAAGGTATGTTTTGTATGTTTTCCCTACCTCATCGTCCCATAATTTTCTTTTCATAGACAGCACTCGAAGAGGTGTTTGCGCCGTCTCGGTCGACGTACGAGATTAGAGGCACGCAGTCGCAGTCGCAGTCGCAGTCGCAGCAGAAACCACATACGCAGAGTACACTTTCCCTTCGGAGTGTATCTGCCGCAGAAGGCGGGAAGAGGAAGCCGAAGGGGAAAGAGAGGGACAAAGGCGTAGCAGCTGCTGATGGCGAAGTCGGTGAAAGCGGCGATTCTAGACCTCAACGTCGTTCTGATGATCCTCCTCCTCCTATCTCTGATGATCCCCGACCTATTCTCTCCACATTGGAACGTACTCGTGCACCCTCACCCTCTTCTCCTTTCCAAGAAATCCGCTCCCAGTCCCCGACGTTCACCCAGATAGTTGCTGCCCATCATCATCAACGGCGGGGTTCGGTGACCGCCATGGATGTAGATGAATGCTCATCATCTAGCCCTCAAGTACAGCATTACGACGAAGCAGGTCCTCCGCAGAATTTACGGATAGATTCTCAACTTCTACAAATAGACGGTGAAGATGGTATGCATATCGTCGACGCAGACAGGGCGTGTTCGTCATCCTCCGCCGCCCCTAGTCCATTATCTTCGTCTGTCGCGGACTCGGGTAGAATATCGGAGGGAAATCACAAAGATCTCGTTCGCGAGTCCAGAAGCAGAGATAGTGGCATGGTTGTCGACACAAGCACGGCAGTGTGGAATCGGATATCTCGGACAGACGATGCTATAGAAGCTCAGGATAAGAAGAAGGATCACACAGAAGAAAGCGACGGCCCGGTGAGAAAGAAGAGAAAGTCGAATGTTGGAACGTCAATCGACCCTACGGAGCGAGTGACAGCGACTGGAAGTGCGAGTTCTGAGCGTCAGCATTTTGTGATAGGGAGCCTGAAGCCTAGGGCGGGTATGAAAACCGTTCTGCATGAGCACAAGGGGAAGGCTGCAGCTGTCAGAGATTCAAAGGACCAGCTAAGGGATCGGTTAGCTGGGTTTGCGAGAAGCGGGAGCCATATACCTGCGATACAACATCTTGAGCAAGAGAAGGATGATGCGAACTTAGATGTGAATGCAGATCGAGGCGACGGCGAAGGTTCCGACCAGGAGGTGGATCAACTTGTGCCGTCGGATGACAACGTGCAGGATGAAGCGCCGGTGACGACCAACATCCACAACAGCACACAACCATTGTTTAACGAATCGAGGCCGTCGACTCCCGAGGCAGATACGATGACGCAGCCAATAGCTAATCAATCTTCCTCCATCGACCTCACCGCCGACGACGACATGTTTGACGACTCTCAAGTTGATGCACCCATCTTTGACCCCGCCCAACACACCTCTTCTGCACTGCTACAGGAGGTGATCGTCACCCGTCCCGAGGTCATCCGCAGTGCGGACAGCCACACAGGTGATGTCTCCCTCCGGTTTGATTTATCCAAGATCTCTGCGGCATGGCTTCATCTTCGCGAACGCCTCGCAACTGCGTCGGCCACTACTTCATCCACCATTGACGAAGATACGCTGGCTCCTTCACTGCGGGTGCCGTCAGACGCAAGTGTGTCAAATACAGAGAACGATGACAGAGCAGTGGATGCCCTGGCACGTGTGATCGAGAAGCAGGACTTTGCGACAATGGACATTGTTGGACAATTTAACCTTGGGTTTATCGTGGCCCGGAGACGCAAGCCGGCTACCTTCGCCAGTGAACAGACAGCTTTAGCAGAAGTTGCAATGGATGATCTTTTCATTGTAGACCAGCATGCGGCTGACGAGAAGTACAACTTCGAGACCCTGCAGCGAAAGACTAATATCAAGTCGCAGAAATTGTTCAGGTGATATCCTTCCATTTTCGACGGATGTGTTTGACTGACGAGGGTCTTTTCAAGGCCGCAAGCTATGGAATTGACGGCGTCGGACGAGTTGCTCACAATGGAGAACATGGATGTCTTGAGGCAGAATGGGTTTGAGGTGGAGGTAGATAGCGGAGAAGAGTATGGGCAGGGAAGTAGGCTGAAGCTGACTGCGCAGCCGATCAGTAAGAGTATAATTTTTGACATGAAAGGTTGGTCGTGTCATCGTGCCGCCCCCTGTCTGTACTTTGTTTTGGAACTGACGGTGGTTTACACAGATCTGGAGGAACTCATCCACCTGATAAGGGATCGCCCGACGGGTCAGATGGTCAGATGTTCGAAAGCGAGGGCGATGTTCGCGATGAGGGCGTGCCGGAAGAGTGTCATGGTTGGGATGCCGTTGAATCGGCAGCAGATGTTGACGGTGATTACTTCCCCTAACTGCTTGGGTCTACATGAATGTATAATTCGCTCCCTAGGTGGTGCAACACATGGGAACAATTGATCAGCCTTGGAACTGTCCACATGGAAGGCCCACCATGCGTCACCTCATTGACCTCGTGTCCATGATTCCGAAGGGCCATGCGAGGAAGGTTGATTGGTCTTCAGCCTTTCGTGGTATCTAATCTCATTCTAACTCGTGTTATGTTCAACTACAACTGATAATCTATGGGCCGGAGGGCTGTGTGAATTTGCGACCTTTTCAACTACCATCTACGCATCTACGATGCAATCCATAGTGTTAGGCTGAAGGTCAGGGCAAGGGTGGTGATATTTGATTCTGCGAATGCGGCCATTGATTAGGCTCTTCTTGCATTACAGGAGGGGTATAGACTCATCTGCACGTTTCATCTAACACGCCTTACTCTGTCTCAGTACAGGGACCGTGCCGACTGTATACAAAACTGACCTCATCGTGAACGCCTAAGATGAAGTTGAGGTTAGGAAGGCATGAACTGGCACCGTTATTGTTTTCAGATGGATTAATTTGTCACATCGATGGCTCGTTCTTCTCTTGATTGCAGTGTCCCAGGAGTTTAACTCGTGGACTGTACGTATAACGTTCAATACTCAATTCACCTGTCACAATCATGTAACCTGTTGAACGTTCAACATTTATCCTTGATATCGTGGACCGCGATGTCGAATTGACTCAATATTGATTCCATCATCGCCAATGTCGGCGGACTCACTCTACGTTGCCGGTGTCGAGTGTTCTCGCTATGTCAGTCAGTGAAAGACGACCTATCAGCTCTCCTAGACAGCCAGATACAAGATTTACGCCGAAAACACTAAAGCAGATATGCCATAACCAGTATGTTACTCCCATTCTTGCCCCAAAGGTTCGTTCTTGCGCAAATAACTCCACCTTCAGATTCGCAGATTACGTGTAAACTTAACCTTACACCGCCTTTTTTTTCATTGTCCGTCTGAGATGTTTCTACCCGCATGACACACCGAACTCGAACTCGCACTCAAAAAAAAAATTGGGATGGCCAGAAAGGTCCCGTTTCCGTCTGCATGAACTGTCTATGGCGGTCATCCTCGCTGTCGTTCATTCGTGCGATATCGAAATCAAGAAGTAAATGCCTGCGGCAGACCTTACGACAGTGCAATGTGTTGTCATACGGGCAAGGCCGGCGAAAATTCGATCTAATCACAAACCGCTACTTTTTTTACGGTTGGGTTTCTACCTACTTATGCGGAGGAGGACACAACCCAGGAACCCGGAATATAGACCAATCATACTGAGGGGGTCCGTTGCATGCTTTGGCGAGAATTCGACTTAAGGGTCTTGTCCATTGGGGGATCTTGGGCAGCTACAAAGAAATAATATTCGATCAATTTTATGAGTAAAATCAGGTTACAAATCACGTACAAGTTGGACCCAACGAGTCAGCGTCAGGACTGGTATCTGTGCTTGGCGGGGGTTGGTGGGTGTGGCGGGCCTGATGGATAATATATCGTGTTAGACTCAGAATGGAGTGAAAAGGATGGCAGAGAATAAACTTACTGCTAGTTCACTGTGCGGTGAAAAGATTATGAAGACTGAATGTAGGTTAGCGAAAATAAAAACGCCACTACGTACCCAACTGCCCGTTCTATGAGCCGAGCATAAAGATCGTTTTCGTGCTCAATCCTTATTGAGTGATCATATTTTTAAGTAGCTAGTTCGTGATGGTATATTGGGAAAATACACACATTCTGCGTTGCAAGCCATTCATTAGTTCATTCTCTCTGGCCTGCAGTGCGAGTAAGTGGAATTGTCAGCCTAGGAAGAACGACACGAAGGCAGACGTACCTTAAGAGAACTTTCATAGGTGGGAGCGGCAGTGGTGGAGGTGATTAATGCAGCAGAAAGCGCCAAAGCGAAAGGAAGAATTGAACGCATAGTGAATTGGAATGTTGTGAGCGAATAGCGCGATGGGAGTAAATTGAGGATTGGAGACCAGCTCTGAGGATTTTGTCTACCATAGGGAGGCAGGTTTTATACTAGGCAAGTATTTGGCATTGCTTTGTTCTGCGACTGTTGTGATTGCCACCCATTGGCTGGTAATAAGCCCGCGCCGCTTATGCTCTAAACGATCGGTTGGTGTCGCGACCGCGCGCTACTGCTACCTTTGCAATGCGGTACTTATGGAAGATGAGCTGTTTCGGCTCAGTTTATGCATTTCCCATAAGTTTATTGGCCCAAAATGACGAACCGTTGCAGGATCTCGGGGCCCGGATTATACCAACGAAGGCCGTTCCCAAAATGTCGAAATTTGGTGATTTCTATCCGGACGACTCTTGTAGTCGTTTTCAAAATTTCAAAATTTGTTCGGACTCGGAAACGGCATTTTCGAGGCCCCAGATTTGTCCGGATCGCGGAAACAGCCCCTCTAGAGGCCAAAAATTCGCGGGCAGGTCGCCAAAAGCTTCTAGAAAGGAGGAATATGGTAAGAAACAAGAAAACAAAGTTATAAATCAAAAATAGACATAGTGAGTTCAACATGTAATCGAGGCAAATCACTGACAGCAGTGACATCATTGACACATGTTATATTTTCCAAATATTATCCAAATCGTCAACTCGTTACTCATGTATTTACCAGTTATTATCTCGAAGATACCACTTATATTCTCGGTATATCTATTAGTGGGAGGACTTCGCGAAAATTTCACAAGCGGGAAACCGTGGAAGTTTGACCAATGAATAGTTTATCTGCAACGGGGAATAGTCAGAGTTTTTGCCTCATGTTGACCAGAAGTGACTGGAGGTAGACGAGAGAGGTGCGAGCGTAAGTACACCATGAATGACTGTATCGTGTAGATTGGCTTCCACACAACCATTTCTCCTGAAATAAAGTTGGAGAACACTATTTCGTAGACTTTTAATCAATTTCTTGGTTGCAGATTTTTTTTCAAATTTCTCAATGTCGAGATCTTGTGGTTGAGAAAGCTGTATTAGAAGAATGAGACCATTTAACTACCAAGACTTTTTCATTTTCGTCAATAGGAACACTTTTTCTCACATAAAGCCTATCTAATTCTTTCTGTGGAATACGATCTACATGCGTACCATTTTTCACTGCATGTGTCGGAGTTTATTTAAATTAGCAGGGCATTGCGAGGCCCCAGTGTCACGATCTGTTCACTACCTGCGTTCCTCTGCTCCCGACATAGCAACATGCAAACCAGCCTCCCAGATCTCCCTTTTACGACTTACAGAGATGCAGAGCTCAAACTAGGCGCTCTTCATAGTTCGGCCTACTCCACACCACCGTGACGGTCTTATCCTAGAACTGATCTTCAGACCCTCTCTCCTTGGACCTCCTTCCCCAATGATATTCACGAAGCCATCCAATCCGCAATCGCCAGTGCCAATTTGCCTGTCGCGCCTTTCGATATCACTTATTGGCCAAAGCGAACCTTCGTGAACAGCGAGGAGAAGATCTGTGCCCACGCAATGGTGGCGTTACATGTGCCGGTTGAAGAGGTGATGGGGATATTTGGGGTGGAGGGTAGTTTTGACAACTCAGTCGGCGGGAACTCTGCAATCGTTGGAGATCCGGACTTTTCGTGGGTCACGAGTCCTGCACGACCGCACCCAAAACTTATCGTACGCCAATCACTCCCTTTGATATCCTCATCGTTAAACCCTGTTTGCACATTTAGGCTGAGTATAAAACTTGGTGGGTGGCAGATCTGGCGGAACTTCCTGCTGCCTTTGATGGCACTTGTCATGACACCATGAGCCGACAAAACTTGGAAGCCCTCCAACAGATCTATGGATACATGATGTTTAACAACAACAAGTTCGGTATTCTTACCAATTGGAAGCGTGCCATATTCCTGCGCCGCTCGGAAACTTTGGATTGCAAAACTCTTGAGTACTATCTCGTCACACTAGACAGAGTTGGTCAGCCCATCTCGATGTTGAAAGCATGGGTTGGCATGGTGCTTCTTGCAGAGGACAACTGGTTCTACGCATCCCCTACCCCATCCTCTGCCCCTCCGGATTGATATTTCGGAATCATGAGGAACACATGGAATGCCAGGAAAGCAGCCATTAGAACTGCCGGCGAGTATCATGCGCTCCCCATCAATGGTCAATACCACTGTCTCAACCTTGACTTTTGCC
This sequence comes from Tricholoma matsutake, assembly GCA_026075535.2. Taxonomy (NCBI): domain Eukaryota; kingdom Fungi; phylum Basidiomycota; class Agaricomycetes; order Agaricales; family Tricholomataceae; genus Tricholoma; species Tricholoma matsutake. The sequence goes on along the minus strand of AP026548.1, from coordinate 1,003,527 downwards.
TCTGTCGTTTCAACCTTAGCTCCGCTCGTCGTGGAGTGAATGGTTCCATGGTATACGGGCAACTTCTACGACAACCCATCTTGAATCGTAATGTCGATGTTATCTTCAAAATTGTGGATGTCATGTGGTACCCCCCTACAGGGAATTCATTGGCTGGTGAGGCCCAAGCCTACGTGAATCTGCAGGATCTACAAGGCCACATAATCCCCAAATTGTATGGCTTCTACAGTGTGTGGGGGATTCTGCAGCTCCTTGCCCTACAACCTGTTGGTAATAGCATTTCTGATGATGAAGAAATTGACCAGGCGCTTCGCTGCAAGATGAAGAACACTCTACGACGCATTCACAATGCTGGTTTTGTCCACGGCGATATTGCACGTCGTAACTTTTGTAGGATGAGAGGTGGTGACGTTTTCCTGGTGGACTTGGAGAGGTGTGTGCGTTCTCAGCTGCAATCTCAATTGGATGGTGAGGTGGATGAAGTAGATAGATTGTAATTCTGCATCTTGCTGTAACTTACACAGAAACCCAGAATTGATGGATAAATTGAGCATATTTGCCATGTTTTTCCTGAGAAACATAAATGACCATTGGGAGGCTTATAATAGTATGTTTTCAACTTAGGGTTAGGGTGGGATGTAACTACAACTACATGATTCTATGGTACTTTACAGTAGGGGGGCTGTGGTTTAGCCTAGGGAAACCTAGGTATTTTTTCATTAAACCCTAGTAATTCTTAGAGAAAGGCAAGGAAAACCTTACTGTTAGACAAGCGTTGTGGCTGCACCGCTCTGTTACATCTGATGGGCATTTCCAGATTGCCGCCAGTGGTGATGTGATCATGTGATGGTGTTGGTTGATGTGTCGTGGTCCAATTTTCTTTTTCTGCAAGTGCCCTCATGCACTCCATCATATCTGCAAACCATGCCTTGGCTGGGCTGGGCCATGGCTGGATGGTGGCTTTGGTCATTTGATGTTGCATTTTTGGAGTTTCCATTGGGAGATGTTGCAGGTAGTGATGCATTTTGTGACTTTTGGTTTCAGCTATTGGGCCATCATTTGGAGGTCTCTCAGTAGGGCTGCACGCCATAACCATACCGTGCGGAATGGATGCTCCCATAGTATGGTTACCATACCCATGCCGTCAAGGCTCTGCTCGACCAGCCAGATGGACAGTAGATGGGATGGACATTACCCATCCAATACCATCCAAAGTATGGCTGTCAATGGTGTTAGACGGCATTAGATGGGAACCTGCGAACAAACACTATTTTTGTGACCACACGATCGCCATCTGCCATGTCACACACATTTATGCCTTTGCCCATGTTGGTACAATTTTATTCTTATTCTTTTAACTAATTAAAATGCTTTTTTTTAGGACACAACCTGTTCCCCAGTGCCCACCCATGATGGTCCACCAACGCTCAACATGCCTGACGTAAGGGCTCGACGGAAGCAGAGATGACAGTGGGAAGAGGGAGGCCCGTGAGGTACACACCACCCATCTGCCCACTCTACAATCACTGCTGACTGCCATGCCTCTAGACAATGACTCAGCGCCCACCACTGCTGTAAGTGCTGTGGCTGTTCACAGAGGGACAGGGGAGGGGGTTACCCAGGGCCATGGGATGCAAAAAACAGGCATTATGACCACCAACTCCCGAGAATGCACCCATGATGACAACACAGCCCTCTCCATAGCAAATGGGGGATGCTACTCATGCATATGGAATAGCCTGGGTGGTGATAATGATGCGGATGATGACCAGGAATCCCACAGGATGAGGGTGATGGGCCGATAATGATGAACAGTGGGATAACATAGTCCATGGATGACCATGGGGAGGCCAGTGTGCTCCCTTGTCCAGACTCCTTCGCATCTTGTCGAGGGAGGTTTTTCTTTTTATTAGTTTCCCCCCCCTCCTAGTCCACCATGATGTATTTAATGTCATGAGATTAATCTAATTATTTTTTCAATACTTGTATTATAGCTCCATCATGCAAATGAGTGTTATTGTCAATGCTGTAGTTGAAATTAGTTGTACATAACATACTACTATAACATGGCAGTTAGAATATGAAAATATCTGTATATACGAGCCATCTACTTCCATCTACTGTACTATGGCTGTCTCCATACCCGTCCCATAGCCATTGGGGATCTGCTGAGCAGGCTAGACAGATGGTGGACGGTTGAACCATACCCATCACCTGACCGTAAATTGTATGGCCGTACCTGCCAGACGGTATGGTGTGCAGCCCTATCTCTCAGTAAGATGATGTCAATGTTTCAATGGCAGTATGTATTTTCTGTTCAACATTGATGTCTTCATGCTTTCACAGTAATCATATTGCAGATTCTGATATCCACTACCTTGAAGCAGGCGATGGTAGTATCCGGGCTTTCTTCTTTGAAGAACAAATGCAAGGTGTAGTGCGATGCCATTTGTTTGTCTTCTTTGATGAAGTCAGCACTGTAGTAGGACTCTGTGGGAATGATGAATTGTTGTGACAACAAGAATGTTGTGAAGTTCGATACCTAGATTTGTTGGCAAGCATTGGAGCATTTTATTGTTGAATTCATCCACATACATATTCAACAGTGTGAGAAATGCTCTTTTCACTGCAAGAAATGGATTGTGAAGTATTTCAGGGGGAAATAGAAATTCTTGTGCTTCATCGAGAGTATTGACACATTGTAAGAGGTGAAGAGAAGTTTCTGGATGGGTGTAGTCTTCTCCTATGTGGTCGACAAATGCAGTGTATTTGGGATCACTAGCTGTTCGATGTGGATAATCGAGAGTGTGCACTGTGAATTCTTGCCATAGTGGGGATGATGTGCTCAATGCAGGCATGGGACCTGCTCCTTTGATGGTGGGTGCAATTTGTCAAAAATCACTGAGTCCAATGAAAGGAATTCCTCCAAAGGGGTGTGCAGAATGTTTAATCACTCGGCAGATGTTGTTTGCGCACTCGATAACTGCTATGTTAGCACTGGGCAGTTCTTCCCATATGATGGCAGATGTGTTATCAATCAGCTCGGCACGATAGGTGCCTGGGTGTATTCTGGAGTGGAGATCGGTGTTATTCTGGTGATGAAGATTAGTATGCCCCATGATATGTAATGAAAAGTGCCTACTTCATCTCAAATAAGTTGTGTGCAATGTGACTGCACTCATGAAGAGATGCGACTAGAGTGCTACTTCCTACAGTGAGCACAATTTTCCCTTCGCTGCGCAACCTTTTGATGATCACATCCACAACATATGTCTTGCCTCTCCCTGGTCATCCTTTGATGAACAGAGGTCAGCATGCAGTCGCAGTCTCATTCACATTGGTGATATCATTGTACACAGAGTGAAATATGTGTTGTTGTTTGAGGTTCATTGTTGCATGTTCTTCTGATGCTTGGATATGCAGATCTTCAAGCCAATCTTTGAACACTTCTATTTCACTGATAACTTTGGGCGAGCACAGTTGTGGTTGAGGTAAGCCATATTGTTGTAGTGATTGACCACTGTCTTCAATAAATTCTCCTATTTGTTGTAGGGAGCAATCTACACTGTGTTCTGTTGAATGTAAGGTGTGTACAAAATCAAGAGATAAAGCATCATGATAAGTGTCCCACAATGGTCAAGCAGGATACCCTTCAATGATGATGTGAGCGAATAAGAACTGCAGCTGGGATGGAGGCAAGTAAGAGGCAACAGCTTCTTCCATGGCATAGAATCCTTCATCATGGCTAGTGATGTGTAAGGCCCAGCCCAAAGCCCTTAAGCCCTGGCTGCTGAGCCCTGGAAGCCTGAGCCAAGCCAAGCCTTAGAGGAGGCTTGGTAGGGCCTAGGGCTCGCAAGATTTTCATCAATTAAATTCAGATTTTGGGGTTGTCCAACATGATAATGGCTTTTATATGTTAATAAGAGGTATTAATATGTGATATTAATAGTAAATACAATAGTTATCAACACTTTTCAAATGAATTTTGCTCTGAATACATATGTTGATTTTGTGCCAAACCCTTGTACCCTTGACAAACCCTCCCATATCCTTGACAACCCTTATATGTTTCCATACCCTTACCTCTAAGGGTAGGGTGTTCAAGGGTAGGGGTAAGGGTATGATATTTGACACCCAGGGGTAACCCCTGCCTTGCCCTATGTAGGAGTCAGGGAGCTGGGATAGGCAGGTGTGCATGATTGCACCGAGGGTGAGTACTGTCCAAATTTGAGCTTGTGAAGGAGGGTGTTAACTTGATCAATGGGGTCAGCCAAAAAAGGAACATATTTTGTGAATACATGCCTTGTGGCTGTTCTGCCAGGTAGATCTCCCCAAACATCAGATGAATCACACCAGAAGTGGTGTATACAATTCAAGCTCATCTGAATCAAACCTAGGCCCTTGCTGTTGAGATCAAGAAAATTTTGTTGTTGGGGTATGTCAAACAAATGTTGAAAGTGGTATGTCGAAAGCAATGATCTAAAGTAAGAAAAAAAAAAGTATTAATATCATAAGTAGAAAGAAGAGCCCATGTTGCAACTACGCTGAGCAGAACAATGAGAGGGGTGTCAAACAAATTGTGCATCATTGATCGACATCGGCGCCAAGTTCTGGACAATGTTGAACACTGCAACTTCAAGTTCATACTGAAACTTGGACTTGTGGTCCCACTCCCTCTTATATACATGAGCCTATACATATGCTATACATCAATGCTTGCTCATGTACTAGGGATCAACTATGGTAAGTCTGTCAGACTTAGTTTTAACTGACTTTTTGAGGTATTTTTACCATTATATTTATATCCTCTATGAGATTTTCAGATTCCCTACTCAAGCCGCAGCCTAAGCCTGAGCCAAGCCTGAGCCGAGCCAAGCCTGCTACTAGGGCCTGGCTCGTGATGTATCGAAGCCTGAGCCTGCTCAAGCCGAGCCCAAGCCTGCTCAAGCTGAGCCCAAGCCCTGGCTTTCAAGCCAAGCCAGGCCCTGCATATCACTAATCATGGCTGGTGTCAGGTGAAAAGTCCGAGATGGATGGCAGCTTCATGATAAGTCTCAAAAGTTTGTCCTTGGAATGTGTGCAGGTCTTCATATAGTGGGCAGGTCAATGCATCAATAAGCAACACAGGTAGAATAGTTCTCCCATTGTGGAAGATATTGTCTGAATGCATGCTACATTAGGCCATCCTCCTCTGCCCTTTCATATTTTTTGCATGGGCATCCTGTGGGTGGCAGTTTCTGAGAATTCGTCATCTGTGAGAATGCTGTGTTCATCATGAGGATAGAAAACATATTGTTGGTTATATTGAACATAAGTGAGGTTTTCGAATTTGGGAAGGTTGGGTCTGTGGAAGTAGCATATCAACAAAGAGGCTGAGTCATCTTTCAGAAATTGAGGAATGTTTTCTCCTGGAAGGTGGATAGGTAGTGCACAAACAGCAGGTTTTTTTTGATGTGATGTGAAATCCAAGTATGCACCAGGTAGCTTCAATGGAACCAAGATATTGGCCATCGACATAGTCTTTGATTTCATTCTTGGGTTGTTGTTCAGAGTGTTCTGCATCATTATCTTGGTTGTGATGCACATGAAATTGAGAATGGTCTGGACCTTTGAACATGTACTTGTAAAGGTACATGAAGACAGTAACCATGAATACGATGTTGACAAAAATGTGACAGTCCAGTTGATCAATCAGTTCTGGAATGTGAGACCCTATCCACAGATCTTCTTCTGTATGGCATTGAAAGTGAATGCATCCATTGTCGTCAACATAAGTTTCAGGAGTGATAGGTTTAGGAAATCCATAGATGCATCAGTTACCTTTGTGGCATCTGCTGGTTTCATGTGTGAGATGGTCTTTTGGATGAGTCATGTACTTCTTGATCTTCTGACATAGTCTGTTATTAGTCCTGGGCAATTCTGCTTTAATGATTTGGCTGATTTTGTCCAGTAGAAGCTCAGGAGTAACCTAACAATGGGACTCAAATTGAGATGTCATCAATAGGCGAAAGATGTTTGGCTTACTTTGAGAACGATGTGAGCATGAGGAAAACACCTTTTTTGGAATTCAATGACGTGAATTATATATACCACTGTTCCAAACATGGTGTTGAGTATGTCAAGCAGTCATTGTAGATGTTGTTTAAAAGCACATGCAACAACCCCAGGAACATTGTATGCAGTTTGCCCAGGTCACAGGCAATTGACGATCTCTGGCCAGTTGCTGTTGCAAATCATGGTGATAAACAAAGATGCTCATCCAAATTCATGAGCAAGTGCCAGAGCATCTGCAGCCCCACTTGAACACCACTCTTGGGATCTCAGGAAGCTGACTGGTAGACAAATGTCAATGGTGTCATCCTCCAAATCTGGATCATCTTGGATTTTGTGGGCATAATGTAGGCATCCTTTGCAAATGTTCCTCCTCAATTTGGGAGTACATATCACAAATGTATTCTGATGTCAATCGCCCGAAGAGCAAGAATTGATTGTTGGTCAGAAGTAAGTTTTTGTACCATTGTTGTTGGGTGAGAGGCAAAACTTTGTGTAAATGTCCTTGTTCATCAGATGAAAGTCCCCATCCTAATGTTCCATGAGGGAAGAGTAGTGGATATTGCAAAGGTTCATAATGTCTGCTGAAGATGGGAATAAAGGATGGATCATCATCTGAGTTGTTCCATATGACAATGCTGCAAGGATGGATATTGACAGTATTGTTTGTGTGCATAATCACTAACTCTGGAACAGAGTGGAACTTGTCCCTATGCAAATGCAATTGTGGCTGTGTACAGCCATGACTGAACTGCTCTGTTGTTGAGGGAACTTGGACATGCCATGTGAAGCACCCACTAGCACAAGTTTGTTCCCACCACTGTAGATACAGCATGGTCTATCCTCTTATGCACCTCTCTGCACACATGACCCTTGATACACCAGAGATTAAAATGCATTTCTCACCCTCTTATAATTTTATGGCAACAAAAAATGATGTCTACACCTGCAGAGATAATAAATTCTTTTGACCACATGCTGACATAATCTGTCTTGTTGTAATAGTGTGTAATTTTGGTGTAATTGTAGTCCAAGAAAAATACCAAAAGTTCATAAGATATCATAAATATGTTTTCTACACAGGACAAGGAGGTGTAGGGCACATCTAAATGCTATGAGTATGGACTTGAAACATGCTGCACCATTTCATTCAACTCGTCGGTCACACATCACAGCCCTTCCAAAATTGATGAAATGTCACACCTGTCCCACATCACACAGGGTAGCTGACAAAAATGGCTGAGGAAATATGTCACAGTGTGAAAAAACTGATTTTTCGGCTCAAATACGGCAGTTTAGTTCTGAATTTTCTGTCTACAAATGCTCCAAGGTGTTAGGTACAAAAACCATGGAGATCTCTCCCTCTGAGATAAAAAAAAACCAATGAGTTTCCAAATGTGACATGGGAATGAGGTAAGCGCTCACACATAGATCAGAGTCCTCCCACTGCTTCAACATCTGAGTCATCACCATCATCATGCTGCCAGAAGTCTCACTGGTATAGTCTGTTTACCATTTTCTTGTACTTTCCTTGGCCTTTCTCTTCTTCCACCCCCTTAGTTTCAGCCAATGTCTCAGCTTCAGCCACTCCTGCTTCCAAGTCAACAGGAGTTCCACCCATGCTATCCACTGCTCAGATTGACATCAGTGAGCCACTTGAATGAGTTGTGACCCCAGCTGGCATTTCATCACCCACAACCATCACAACGAGCGTCTGGATTGGTACATCACTATCATCCAAGTCCTCATCCTCTTCCTTGGTCGTCGGCAAACTGTCTTCTGGTAAGTCAGCCTTTTCACTTGGCAGATCCAGTGAATCCTCCATTGTGAGTTCCTGCCAGAATGCAGGATCCTTTTGTTTCATCTCTCGAAGTGCCTCCTGAGCTTCAAAACTAGTCAGACACTGATACAACAGGTTCCACTCTCACACAGTGCACAGCTCAAATGCCTGGTCAACAATTACAATCTTAGTGTTAGTACTGTCTTTAGTACATAGTCATTTGCACATTTTTTATGAGCTCCTCCTTATTTACTGCTTTGTATGCATTCCAGAGCCATCATACACTGTGGTTTCAGAGAACTGGAAGACGATCATCAATCTTTAGAGTAGTTTTACCTTTGTCCACCTGTGTGAGAATTTCTTTGACAATATCTTCATGGTAAGACCATTTTACTGACAACTTGAAGGGTCGCTGAATGCCGACATCACAGCTGTACAACTGCCAGGCACAAAATCAAGACAAATCTGTGGGTGGTGCTTGCCCATCCAGTTACAAAATTCTTTTGAGTGGTGCACAGACCAGACATCAATTTGCCAGAGAGCTTTTTGATGGGGCAGCAAGTTGAGTTTCACTTTCTCCGCATCGAAGTAAGGTGTGAGGATATTATCTACGAAAGATCACATTGTTTGCTGATTTGACCAGTAGGTTTTTGTGCCAGAGAATTCCAACAGAAAGCCTGCTTCGATGACCTCATTGTGATTGAGAGTCAATGATTCTGGGAGTGATCTATTTGTGAGGCCCTCGTAGATCACTTGGAATGGTAACAAGCTGCTACAGACATGAGGACTGTAAGTGCCCGCTTCTCATCAACACCGATCACGGAGACCTGCTTTGTGCCGGTATCAGCCCATGTCATTCAGTTGCCAGGCGCATATACCACTTGAGTCTGATCAGAGTTGACATATAGGGAGGGGGGTATGTCTTCCTCTTTGATGATGTATGCTTTACAGAAGAATGACCTCACGCATTGGTCCTCCCAGTCACCTGGGAGTTTCTGTGCCGCTTGGGTTGCCTTATGTATGCTCCATGACAGTGTTTTGTGCAACCATCCTCGGACGAACAAATCAGAGGCCCGGAATGTCAAGCCATCTTTAAACTTCTTGTCCAAGATCTCAGGTTTTGTATGCAAGATTGTAGCGAGAATGATCCCGCGTGCTGTCACAACTGTCAAAGGTGAGCCCCCCTTTCGCAAGGCAATCAATCGAGTTTTAATGGCAATCACAGTATCAGGATATTCCATCTGGGTACTATGGTGCATAAGTAGTAGTATTTGATCAACCATTGTATACGCACCAAGACACCCTGCCTCCCTCCTTTGTTATGAAAGGGGTTATTTCCCTGCTCGGCCTTCTTCAAGATGGCAGCTGTCCATGTTGGCTTCTACCCTTCTGATCAATCCACTCATTAACAGTCGAGTGGGTGATACCTGCAAATGTATCCGCATCTCTTTGCTTCAGTATGCAAATGATATCTGATGCGCCCATCCTCCATCCAACCTCCTTCACTGCCAGCAGAATTTGAGACCAACAAAAGGGTGTATGCCAGTTGTGATGCTTTGCTGGCTTTTCTTGGTGTTTCTTCTTCCGACCCTGTGGCTTCCTGTGTTTATTTTTAATCTTCGTCTTCAACGCATGTGCTGGACATGTCAATTCTGCAATGTTTCCTTTGGCCTTTTTGGATGCTTGATCTTCAAGATCCATCTCAATAATCTACAATATGTACTGGTGAGCCTGCACTAGTAATTGTATATCTTGTGCTCACCTTTCGCTTTCTTCCTCCTGGGGTCCGCACTCCAGTTTGTATTTTGGATTCTTTTTCCTGTGCTCTCTGCTTCTGTTTCCTTGCGCATGTGGATTCCCTACAATCTTCCTTTTTTTGCAGCTCATTGACCTCAGCATTAAATTTGTTGTTCTCATGCTGGTCACCTATGAGTTCCTTCTGCTTTGCCCAGTAAGCACTCGTGTGTGCTTTGGTACCCTTCTGGAAAAACTGCAGTAGTCCTCGAGGTCTTTTCCCCATTGTTTCGTCATCCGCAGATATTTCAAAGGCTACATGAGTTGAAGATGCAACTTGGATGCAACTTCACTTCTTTTCTGGACTCGTGTGTGTGGTGTTTGTGCTTTGTTCAGCATAATCTTGCTTTGAAGTGGTGGTACTCAACATAGATGCTGTGAGGAAATTCTTTAAGGTGGGTGAGGGTGGACTATAATCGCTTGACTCGTCTTCAGTTTTGGGTGGTTCTCCATCCATGCTTCTGGGAGAAGAAGCTCTCTCGAAGGATGTGCTTGTAAATGGACCCTCCTCTGTAATATATGTAGGGTCCTCTGGATCCACATATTCAAGCTCGGAATCACTTGCTTCCACTTTTTCTTGAAAGGTGAATTCATACCCTTGACTATTTGCATCAAATGTCTGAAAAGTATGTCAGAACATGTAGCTGTGGTCTCCACCAATGTAAGTACATTCTCCTGGTGTCGGCTAATAACCCATAGTAAAAGCTTTAGGCACTTTTCAGCGACATTTCCTGCATCAATCAGAGTGTATTTATCCTTGAAAAGGAACATGGCCAATGCATTTCATGCCAACAGCCCACATGAAAAGCCATCTCACTGGTGAGTGATTGGGAGTGGCTCGTGGTCAAACTGTCGACCTGTGTGAAGGTGAGTCCACCAATCCAACATCTCGTGCCATTCTTCACTGATGACATTTCCAAGGGAATCACCATACCAAATAATGTCCTGCTGAAAGTCAAGGATCAGGGCAACCCAGTGGTCACCTCGAACATTGGCAAGTAGCACTAATTGTTTCTGTGCACCTGTGCCTAGCACCTAACCTTCTCCCCTCACCCATTGGTGTTGCACACCAGTCATATAATCCTTTTGATTGTGGAATGCATCCTTAAGTTTTTCTAGGAAGAAGATTGATTCGATCTCGACCCGATCCCCCATGCGCTCACACAGGACCTCCTGTCAAAGAAGGTCCAGCATCTGAGTTTCATGCTCATCTGTTAACCAGTCATGCATCACATATGTCGCTAGATAATGGGTTCCAACTTTAGCACTGAATCCATGGATCGTACCACTCCATTCAATACATGACAGGCTGTCATACACCTTGCAAATCAGTCCAGTATGTGAGGTTGCAACTCCCTTTTGCATGTGACTCTGCTTCTGAAGAAATTCCTCAGCCTTGGCCCACTTCTGTTGAATTTCTTGCATCTCTGCTAGTTTGGCCCAATACTGGACGATCCAGAGTGGAAATTGTTGTCCTTTGGCTGTACTGATGTGGGGACAATGAACTGACTTGGCTGCTGTGGTGCTAAGCACTTCCAACAATGCTTTCACCACAAAACTCGGAGGTGTCAACAGTGAGCGGATTTCTTTGAGGTCTGTGGTGTTTGGTTCATCTGGTGCAAAGTACTGATTAGGATGTGTGAACAGTGTGGTGGGCTTGAATGTGGGCAAATCAAGGTTGAGTAATTCAAGTATCGAGAAATTTTTCTTTGGTAGGATCTGCTCCCTGATGTTGGATGGGATATCGAACCCAACAACAGGTGGCATAGTGGTGGTACGATGGGGCTCGATAAAATTTCATCTCTGATCAATATTGGTAGGTACAGTTGCAATAAGCAAGGCAACACAGACTTCATCCATGTCTTTGTGCACTCTGGGACTCCCTCTTTACCAATAATGAGCAGTATATACTTACATGTATCCATGACATTGCTACCTACCTTCTGTTTTGAAATCAGCAGCCTCCCTCTCTAACACTGCCATACTTGATGAAAAATTTGGGATGTCACACGCCATCACCCAAACTGACGAAACCATAAGTTTGGACAGATGGTCACATGTCACAAGGGGTGACGGATTGATTGAAATGGTACAGTAGTATACAGACATTTTGCAGAGTAGAATTCTGATGCAGTCAAGTCATGTGATCGGTGCTTCAAGTTTTTCTCAACCTCCACCCGCTGTGCACAATAGCTAGTGTTCTGCTCTCTCACTGTTCCTAATCTGTCTCTTTCATCCAAGATTTTCAATATTGCACCCATGGCCAGTGGTTCAGCACAGCTGAGAGCAGACAGTATCAGCAAAATCACATGTTCAGGGACGACAGCAGATAGTCCCAATAGTAGACAAGGCTCCGCATCTTTGTCTGATGCCTATGTTGCTGTTGGGATGGAAGAAGGTTTGAGGAGAGTCAAGGGACATAGGGTCAGAGCCCCTGATGGGTCATCAAAAGTTGAAGTTCAATGCTCGACTCGAGTGGCCTCTGTTATGATTTGTCTACAGGAACCCGCAAGTACGGGTAGTTCATTTTTTCTTATTCGACTCGACTCTCTTCCGACGGAAGACACCTTGACGCATGGTGACTCCATGCACCCAAACCCACCCTCACATGCGCCGTGGTACGACACCCCCTCTACACGAGGTCTGTGACATCAGATGCCTCATGCAAGGCATGAGGCCTATTGTCTCTATTGTTCTTGTCTATATTTACCTGATAAGCATCTCACTTTCTGATTGGATGATAGATAGTCCTAGAACAGTATATAAGCTGTAGCTACACTCTGTGTATTCTCCAGCTTGACCTAATTCAACCAACAGTCTTAGACTCAACCAGAACACTCGACAACTAAGGAAGCCCCTTAGTTGTGATACACTTGAACTCGACAGCTTAGGAAGCCCCTAGCTGTGATAACCCGAACTCGACAGTTGGAAAGCCTCCAACTGTGACACATGAACTGATGGTCTACTCAGAAAGCCTCTGAGTACGGATAGCCATGACTACTTGAGGAAGTACCCAAGTGAAGGCAGGAAGCCTGATACACTAGGAAAGTCTCCTAGTGCGATACGAGACAGTTGGAAAGCCTCCAACTGTAACACACGAAGCCGAGGCTGAGTTAAAAGACCTATAGTCTTAACAAAAAATCAAGCTGATCTACGAAGTCCACCTACCTAGGTGCAGACACAACGTCTTTCAGACAAAGCCCAGACAGACCTCCGACAGGAGCATCGACATCAGGAAGAACCTCATGGTATAGATACCAAGGTCGACTAGTATGATACTCAGAACCAGCACAAAGGTGGTTCTCGAAGCGAACAGAAGATGAGGAACCAAGATACCTCACTGAAGAAGACTTCAGATCGACAAGCAAAGAAGAAACCCCAGAACGAGACCCATTCTCCTTATCCAACAACGACATCCCCAATAACATGTCTACCGAACCCACCGCATCTACCAAGGAGATTAGAATCCGAACCCCCTCTGACTTCACAGGGGACCGAGCGAGAACTGCAAAGTTCTTGCGAGAAGTGAAACTTTATCTGAGAGTAAATCATGGAATCTATGACACTGATGAAAAGAAAATCATCTTCGCATTGTCGTTCATGAACGGAGGAACTGCCGTGCCCTGGGCACAGACATGGGCAGAAAAGGAAGACCTAGGGACATGGTCAACCTTCAAAACGGCGCTCAAAGTAGCATTCACCCCGATCGATGAAGCTGGCAGAGCCAGAACCAAAATGAAAACACTAAAGCAGGGACAGGACCTGGAGGATTACATTGCGCAATTCTGAATCCTGCGAGAGAAGGCGGGGATCAATGATGATACTGCCCTGATCGAACTCTTCATGGATGGGTTAAACCCCAAGCTCCTTGAAAGAGTATTCAACATGGAAACGATCCCCACAACCCTTGAGGGGATGATCAACGCTGCCTCCAAATACAACAGACAATGGAGGAGAGCAAAAGCGATAACTGGGAAATTACAGGAGAGCTGGGCAAAGAGGCCCGCAAACTTTAAACCAAAAGAAACCCCACTAGAAATCAACCGACTCTCTGACCAGGAGAGGGTCAAACACATGAAGAAGGGGCTATGCTTTGTGTGCCACCAACCTGGGCACAGAGCAACCAAACACAAGAAAGGGGAAACAAGAACTGAGAACCAGTCATTCCCAAAGAAGAAAGGCGAAGAAGCCTACTCAAAGATCCGAGCAATCATAAAGGACCTCGATGAAGAAGACAGGATGAGGGCTCTCACCGCAATAGAGGATGAGGGTTTCTAAAGAGGTGGCCTGCCTCGATGCCAGGTACCACTGAACTTTCCGTTAGCTCTGTACTACTAGCCACTTTGAAGAATCAATCTATGCATCTAGATGTCAAAGTGCTAGGAGCAGATGGGAGGAAAGTCATTGAAACCAAAGCCCTACTCGACTCAGGAGTGGGAGGAGTATTCATGAGCCACGAATTCACAGAGGAAAATGGACTCAGACTGCGCCCCCTGGAAAGAATCATCAAAGTAAAGAATTTGGATGGAACCCCAAACAAGAAAGGGGAAATCTCCCAATACGCCAGGGGACCACTAACGATCAACGGGTGAACATTCCTGATGACCTTCCTGATCGTGGGATTAGGAGGAGAAGCAATCATCTTGGGCCTGCCATGGCTCAGGAAGATTAACCCTGTGATCAACTGGAGGACTGGAACTTTCCAGTTCAGGGCGAAGAATGAGGGTCACACAGAACTCTCACATGGGAAAGGAAGAACCCTCATCGGGAGGGTGCGAACCGAGAAACCCAACAAAGAGTGCCTATCATGGTGCCAGAAGGGAACCGAGGAAAAGGAGAACCCCTTCAACATGACAAAAGAAGAACGACAGGCATGGTGCCGAAGAATAGTTGCCAGAGAAAAAGAAAAGATCGATCTCAAAATAAAGATGAGAGAAGAGCAATGGGCGCAATTCAAGAGGCTAGCTGCCAGGGAAAGAGAAAGACTCCTTTCAAAGACAAAGACACTGACAAAAGAAGAGCGGCTTGAGCAATGCAGAAGAATCATCACCAAAGCAAAGGTGATGGGAGGAGCCCTCCACACCAAACCAAAAAGAAACAGAATGCCCAACGAGACCAGAAGGGCGATGATAGAAGAAGTGAATGACAAAGAGATTGCAGTTACAACTCTTCAGGATGCAGAGCCCATTGGGCCACAGGATGAAGAAAGCACTGGGAAGGAAAACCCAGCATCGGCAAACCACAAACAGGCAACGGAACAGACAACTGGACAACCAGGGGAGACACCCATGCAAGGGATCATGGACAATGAACTACTAATCGCCTACATCCGAGGGGAACCCATCATGGGCATTTTTGAACCAAGGAAAACCCCACTGACAGAAGAGTATGACGAGCCAAGATACTCGTACTCCCAATCAACGAAGAAGATCTCCCGACTCGTAAAGGCAAAAGGAACACCGTGATATGTCTATGGGCAGAACATCTAGATTAGGGCAAAGACATCGGTCTCACAGCACCTGGCACATCAAAAGGAAGGAGACCTGGAACAGAAGACTCTGGACGAACTACTCCCAGAGCAATACAAAGAGTACCGACGGATATTTGAGAAGGAAGCATCAGAAAGATTCCTAGAACCAAGATCCTGGGATCATGCAATAGACCTCAAATTGGACTTTACAGCAAAAGATTGCAAGGTATACCCACTGTCACCAGCAGAACAAAAGAAACTCGATGAGTTTCTCAATGAAAGCCTACAGAAAGGATACATCCGACCATCGAAATCGCCCATGGCATCACCATTCTTCTTCATTGTGAAGAAGGACTCGGATGTGCTATGACCCTGCCAAGATTACAGGTACTTGAATAACGGAACGATCAAGAACACCTACCCGCTACTGCTGGTAGGGGACCTGTTGGACAAACTAAGAGGGGCAAAATGGTTCACAAAATTGGACATCCGATGGGGATATCACAACATCAGAATCAAAGACGGAGATCAATGGAAGGCAGCCTTCAAGACAAATCGGGGGCTGTTTGAACCAATGGTGATGTTCTTTGGATTATGCAACTCGCCGGCGACCTTCCAGGCAATGATGAATGAGATATTCCGTGACATGATCGGAGAGGGATGGCTTGTCATCTACATGGACGACATCCTGATATTCTCTAAGGATCAGAATGAACACCAGGAAAGGACAAAAAGAGTACTGCAAAGACTGGCAGAAAACAACTTATACCTGAAGCTGGAGAAGTGCAAGTTCGACGTCCACAAAGTGGAATTCTTGGGTCTAGTCATCTGACCCAATGAAATTGCCATGGACGACACGAAACTGGCAGGTATACAGGATTGGCCTACTCCGACTAACGTGAAGGCAGTCAGATCCTTCCTAGGGTTTGGGAATTTCTACAGGAAATTCATCAGACATTTCGCGGAGACAAGCAGACTGCTTAATGAACTAACAAAGAAAAACAAGATGTTTGACTGGACAACCAAATGTGAAAAAGCCTTTCAGACGCTGAAAAAGAAATTTGCAGAAGCACCAGTACTGCTGATGACAGATCCAACAAGACCATTCACAATTGAATCAGACACCTTGAAACACACAACAGGAGGAGTGCTGAGACAAAGAGACACGAATGGAGATTGGCACCCATGCAGATATATATCACATGCACTAACACCAACGGAACGAAACTACGAAATCTATGACAGGGAACTACTTGCGATAGTATGATTGCTAGAACCCTGGAGGCACTACCTGATGGGTTCTGATCACCCAGTAGTAATTCTCTCAGATCACAAGAACCTGACATATTTCTGAACGGCACAGAAACTAAACAGGAGACAGGCAAGATGGAGCTTATTCTTGTCAGAATTCAAATTACAGCTTGTTCACATGCCTGGATCTCAAATGGTGCAAAGTGATGCTTTATCACAAAGGGCTGACCACGTACCAGAAGAAGACAACGACAATGAAGATATCACAATGTTACCAGAGACGGTATTCATAAAATTCATTGACACCAAACTACATGACCTCCTTGCAGGGAGCATCATGAAAGACGACCTGGTAAAGAGCGCGATTGAGGCGCTAAAGACCAAAGGAGCACCACCGATAAAGTCGGTGTTAGAAGACTGGAAGATTGAGGATGGCCTCCTATTCTTCCGAAATCAATGCTACGTCCCTGACAGTGGGGACATACGAAAGAAGCTGGTACAGAAATACCATGAAGGGGTAACCAGCGGACACCCAGGACAATGGCAGACTACCGAAATGGTTAGAAGGGACTACTGGTGGCCAGGAATGATGACGTACATCAAGAACTATGTCGCCGGATGCGCTACATGCCAGCAGATGAAAGTCAACACCCACCCAACGACACCGCCCCTACAACCAATCAAATCTGAAGCGACAAGGCCATTTGCAATGGTGACGACCGATTTCATAACTGACCTACCGGAGTCCGACGGTTATGATGCGCTCATGGTCATGGTAGACCATGGGCTTACAAAGGGGGTAATTTTCATCCCTTGCAAGAAAACAATCGATGCACTGGGAGCAGCGACCCTCTATCTGGATTACGTCTACAAATGGTTCGGCCTTCCAGACAAGATAATATCGGACAGGGACCCCAGATTCGCCTCGCAGCTATTCCAAGAATTAGGAAGATTGCTTGGAATCAAGCTGGCAATGAGTATGGCATACCACCCCCAGACCGATGGAGAAACAGAATGGGTGAATCAGGAAGTAGAAGTCTACCTGTGGATCTTCTGCTCAAACAACCAAGAGAAATGGAAGCACTTCCTTCCAACACCGGAGTTCACGCACAACCAAAGGATGCACTCCACCCAGAAAAGCTCCCCATTCTACCTGATGATGGGCTATGAACCAAAGGTGATCCCACTCCCATACCTGAAAACAAACATACTGGCTATAGAGAAATGAATAGTCGCGTTGCAACGAGCCTGAGATGAAGCAAAGGCAACTCATGAGTTGGCCAGACAGCTGATGGCAGAAAGAACTACATGGCACTTCACGCCATTCAAAGAAGGAGACAGGGTGTGGCTAGAAGCAAAAAACCTCAAAACGATGCATGCGACAAAGAAACTCGCACCCAAAAGAGAAGGACCATTCTCCATCAAGAAGGTTCTAAGCCCCCTCTCCTACCGACTGAAGCTACCAAACCAATAGAAAATACACCTGGTATTCCACATGGCACTCCTCACCCCATATAAAGAAACTGAGACACATGGTCCAAACTTCCCAGAACCTCTGCCGGACCAAATAGAAGGTGAATCGGAGTACAAAGTGGAAGCGATCATCAGACATAAAAAGAAAGGAAGGACCATGCACTTCTTAGTGAAGTGGGTTGGATACCTGACCTCGGAGAACTCCTGGGAGCCTGAGGGAAACCTGAAACATGCCAAGAAAATCCTTGGAGCATATAAACAGCAACAACAGCTGTAGAACCCCCCCAGAACCAAGAACCCACACCCCAACATGGCAGAGCAGACACCCGTCATACCCCCCAAACGACGTTTCAACAAACAATTCCTATGAGACCCATCGAACATCGACACCCTCTGCACCCACCTCGCCCACGACCCAGCCAGATATCATCTCGCGAGAATATGCTTCTACTATCAGAGCACTATCGACCGAATGAAGAGAAACTTAGAAGAAGCCATGAACGATGCTGACAACCTCGGTATCGAACAGGCTATCCAAGACATGACCAATGCATGGTCAGACAGAATGAGAGCGGTTGAAAGAAACCCTCATACCTCCACAGATCACCCCAGATGCCAACGAAACTCTCCCTCGCCCTACAACAGGCAGAAAAACAAAAAGACAACACGCACTGCCTCTGGAAATGCCTCCCCTTCTACGAGCAACCAGACAAACACCTCCCTAGCAATCATCGACCTCACAATGCCAGAACCCGAACCTCGATTGACCCAACCACCGTGGTCCCCTCCCCACATGAGAAGTGCCAGATGCTTCATTTGCCACCAGATTGGACATTTTGGCCTCATCTGCCAGAAACACATCTGCAGGTACTGCAAATGATGAGGCCCCAGGCACTACAGCCCCGACTGCCCAACAAGGCAGCAGAAAGAACAGGAGGAGGAATGAAGACGACTGGACTTCCTCGAGGAGGGATACAATGACTTCGATGACGAAGCGATGGGGAATATGACTGGGGAACCCTACAGGGAAGTGTAGGAGGGTGGGGAGAATGGTTCGAAGTCGAAGTCGGTGACTTCGAAGATAGACGGGAGGCGATGTTATGATTTGTCTACAGGAACCCACAAGTATGGGTAGTTCATTTTTTCTTATTTGACTCGACTCTCTTCCAACGGAAGACACCTTGATGCATGGTGACTCCATGCACCCAAACCCACCCTCACATGCGCCGTGGTACGACACCCCCTCTACATGAGGTCCGTGACATTGGACCCTCACGATCGACATGCTGTGCTGCAGCATGTCCTTGACACTGGATCCTTGACATCGGATCCGTGACATCGGATCTGTGACATCGGACGCCTCATGCCAGGCATGAGGCTATTCTCTTATTGTTCTCTGATATGCTGCACCGCAGCACTCCTTGACATCGGATGCCTCATGCGAGGCATGAGGCCTATTGTCTCTATTGTTCTTGTCTATATTTACCTGATAAGCATCTCACTTTCCGATTGGACAATAGATAGTCCTAGAACAGTATATAAGCTGTAGCTACACTCTGTGTATTCTCCAGCTTGACCTAATTCAACCAATGGTCTTAGACTCAACCAGAACACTCGACAACTAAGGAAGCCCCTTAGTTGTGATACACTCGAACTCGACAGCTTAGGAAGCCCCTAGCTGTGATAACCCGAACACGACAGTTGGAAAGCCTCCAACTGTGACACACAAACCGATGGTCTACTCAGAAAGCCTCTGAGTACGGATAGCCGTGACTACTTGAGGAAGTACCCAAGTAAAGGCAGGAAGCCTGATACACTAGGAAAGTCTCCTAGTGCGATACGAGACAGTTGGAAAGCCTCCAACTGTAACACACGAAGCCGAGGCTGAGTTAAAAGACCTATAGTCTTAACAGCCTCAGCAAGAGCAAAGTCTGCCCAGGCAGTTGCATTAGGGCTGCAGCTTGTCAAGGCACCACCAGGGGTGAAGCCATCAGTTGGATATCAATACGAACTTCTATCAACAGTAGTGGAACAAGCCAAGACGGTATCAGCGCGACTCAACGGTTTGATGAAAGGTTGTTGGCTCTTGGGACATCAATGTAATCCAGGCAGGTTCAAGAACCGCCCCGCTAGCAAAGACAGGTCAGAAGTGGTCAGCAACCAGCGAGGCGCCAGGGGCTTTGGGACACATACACCCTCCCCCTCACCATGCCTCTGCAGCAGATTTTTTGCCTACTCATTTTGATGAACCACAGAGCAACGGCCTGCTAATTCCATGGCAAGAGGCAGTAGTGCAGGGCTCACAGTGCACTGGGTCGCAGGCTACAGTGGTTGGGGAAAAGCTTCCTTCACAAACAGTGGTTGGACATAGGACACCGACATGGGTAGATAAAGGGAAAATGAAAGCAGTCACAACTCCAGTTTTGAGCCCAGTAGCTGACAATTCCCTCCCCCATAGCCCAGAAAATTTTTGCACGCATGATGCAGATGCAGCCTGGCTGGCAGCACAGGGCCTGGTACCGCCAGGCCAGGAGAGGGGCACCAGCCTGTGGGCTTCACTCCCATTCAGTTAGTGGGCAGCATTACCTACAAGGTCCATTCTCCCAAGACACAGAATGCCAACATTATGGGTTCAAGTACGGGCAAGAGATTATTTTCTGAATATCTGGGAGGCCTGCAGGGTGCTTTGCATACACCATGCACATAGTCTAATGCTACTTGGGCATGCATAAAGTCGGGGCAGCATAGTCCAAACATTGCCACAGCAGCAAGCACTTGCAGGGACTCAGGACTGCATAGTCCCCACACCGCCACGGTGGCTTGCATGCATGAACAGCTAGGTTAGCTCACTCAGCAGTTGCATGGCAGCACACCCTCATGATATTGCAGCAGCAATTATGGGCACAGACCCACATGTAGCCACTGTGGCTTGCAAGTGCAAATACCTAGGTCAGCTTGTTGGCACATCGTATGGCAGCATGCCCTTACAGTATCACTGTAGCAGCAGACAATCGTGAAAATCTGCATACAGCCATGCGAGCCCACATATATGCACCACATGCATCAGCTCAGAGTTCTGCAGAGGTGACGCAACCAGCCCAAGACGTCCTATTACAGTCTAATATGGTCATCCCAGCCCAGTTGCCCATGGCGAGCTCACCATCAACCAGGCCAACAGTGAATGCAGAGCTTGTAGCCATGATCGCAGCTGCATTGGGCATGGGGGCACATTACCAATGATTACCAGCAGCGCCCCTCCGCAGCTACCAGGGGAATGCTTCTTGGAGATAATTACAGATGCCACAAGCCAGCTCCTGGTCACAGTAATAAAGGAGTTAAAAAGTGGTTTCAAGAACTACATCCCATTGGCACTGTGCACACACAAAGCATGTTCAAATGCTACCAGGGCTACTGACCTCTTTGATACAGAGATTGGTCTAAATGAGAGAGGCAAAATCAAGCTGAAGCAAAAAACGCTGACAGCCACAAGGGACCATCACCTCATGGCAGATGACTTCACAGAGATATGGGAGAATTTTGTTTGGGGCATTTGTAACCATCTAGTTTTGGGGGAGGAAAGCAAAGCTAATACTCTGAAGGTGTTGCAATGTGCAACAATGTTTTCAGATTTCTTCAGTACAATTGCAGCTAGAACCGATTTCATGCTTCACTGGCCTTCGTATAGAGGCTACATCATTGAGACCTACACCTTGTGGGTCAGTCGGAGAAGTGACTTGTATGGTCTGATATTTGACGAGGGCATCTTTCATAAGTACAAGATGAAGAATCTCCTGCCATCAGTTCTTGAGCACTTGAAACAAGTGGGCAGCCCACTGGGCACCAGGAGTCAGGCAGGAGGCAGTGGATCGATGGGGCGTGGTGCTTTTGCAGGAGGCAGCAACTTTGCAGGGGGTAATAGCTATGTTGGGGCATGAGGTAGGGGGCAAGCAGCATACAGCAGAGTCCAGCACTATCTGGGTCGTGGGGGAGGGCATCAGCAGTATTTCCCATTGTCCTTTTGCTCGTCCTTTTTGGCCATCAAATGTTATCTCTGCACAGGGTCCCATTCCCACAGAGAACACCAAGGTAGTGCAAAACAATTGGTCCTTGGCGAGCATGGGAAATGGGTTGACAAAGCACTTGGTGGCCAGATTGTCTGTATTGCCTTCAACTCTGGCCCATTCAGCTGTAAAAGACCCATCTGCAATTTCAGCCACTCTTGCTCCCTGTGTGGTGACCTCACCCATGGATCCGACAAATGCAATGCTTGACAACATCTTCCCAATTATCACCAAACTCAAGCCTGATGCTTTGGATCGCACTCTGGAGGACACGGGCATCCTGGGGGAGTTTCACAACATTCCAGTAGGCCTCCGTGAGGGTTTTTACTGTGGCTTGGAACAATTTTCATTATTGTGCACGTCCATTCCCCTGAACCATTACACATCTGAAGAGGATGAAGCATTCATTATTGCAAAGTATGCTGAAGAGATTGAACTTGGCAGATTGTCGCATGACTATGACCCAGATATTCTTTTTTCTTTGATTGGACATTTTTGCACAGCTCCTCTTGCAGTCATTGACCAGGGCGGCAGTAAACGCCATGTTGTCGTAAACCACTCTTATCCAAAGAATAGATGCTGTATTGATCTTGAAGCATCCTCATTTGAATCAACCAGCAGAATCATTATCGACCCCACAAAAACCTCTATTAACATGATCATTGACTCTACAAAATTCCAGTGCGCATGGGGTTCTTTCTCTGAATGCTATCTCTTAGTGGCTGATGCACCTGAGGGAGCGCAAGTGGCCATATTTGATGTTGATGCTGCCTTCCGAAACATTCCCACACACCCTTCAGCACCCTGCTTCCTGGCCATAATGATAAAAGGACTAATCCACCTCAACCACATTCTGAACTTTGGCACATCACCATCACTGGGGATTTTTGGTGGAGTAGTGGATGCCATGGTCCAAATACTTCTCAGTCGGGGCGTTGAGGCAGTCTTAAAGTGGGTAGATGACTTCATTTTCCTATGCTACCCTTCTCACCAGCTACCTGATGGATCCTATCGATATTCTTACACCGCTGAACTCATCTGGAACATCGTGGAGGAGCCAGGCTGGCCTTGGACCCCAGCAAAATTTGTTGACTTTGCATCAGCTTTCATGTACATTGGTTTTTGGTGGGACCTGGTTGCAAAAAGGGTGGAGCTGCCAGAGAAGAAGAAAGTGAAGTACTTGAAATGACTAGCTGATGGGATGCAAGGCTCCACTCATACTGCAAAGGATGCTGAGAAGGTGATTGGCACGCTGAATCATGTTTGCTTGGTTGTGCCAGAGGGATGTTCCCAGATGGTCTCATTATACAAGTTTCGGGGGAGTTTCAAAGCGAGCCAGTCCCAGGGGACAAGGCATAAGTTCTCTGCAATGGCAGCAGAGGATGTGGACTGGTGGAGGCATTGCTTACAAGAGGACTTCATAGGGAGGGCAATAATCTGCCCACCTGAGCCATCCCAGACAAAGCTTTTTGTGGATGCATCTACAGGATGGGGCATCAGATTGATTATTGATGGAAAGTGGCTGGCATGGCAATTCAAGGAGGGGTGGAATTCTGAAGGGCAGGAGATTGGGTGGGGCAAGATGGTGGCAGTGGAGCTGGTGATCTGTACATTGATTACTGCAAAATTCTCCAACACCCGCATCATTCTATGCTCAGATAACCAAGGGGTTGTGGGAGCACTAAAGGCAGGCCAGCCATGAGGCACTCAGCAAAATGCCATCTTGCGGGAAATCATCAGACTCATACAGGACCACAACCTGTGGATCTCCATGGTTTGGATACCTACAAAGAAGAACCCTGCAGATGGCCCCTCTAGGGGGGTACTTGCTGACAAGAGGTCGTTGTGTGCTTTTCCTCCAAAGATTCCTTTCCATTTAGCAGGGTTTGTACATAATGCAGTAGACTACCATGATCAATGGATGGTATAGCTAGAGTATATAGAGGTCAAGGTCAGGGAATCTGGGCTGAGTGACAATACTGGCATCACATTATGGATGAGAACAGAGCTGCACTCTACTACGACCACACCAAGTCGTCATACACCATTTTTTCACAATGCCTCCCATCAGGACCTCGCAGTTCATCGCTCACCATAGGCATGATCTTCCTCAGCTAGCACGGCAGCACGGTGGACATCTTGCATGCTATCACAATCATCCACAACCATACACTTCACAGATTCTGGCACTGCAAACAAACATACCACACATTCCTTTGTTAATACCACCCACACTACAGAAATTAGCGGATAAAGTCCAAAATGTGGCAGTAAGTGACTCAACTCATCAGAAGGATGTGAGCAGACTGTGGGAATTTCTTAACTTCTGCAAAGGCCTTGGGATCAAACATAGTGATGCCCTCCCACCTCAAGAGGAGCTTTTGATAGCTTGGGCGGCATCTTATGCTGGGCAATTTGCTGGGAAGACTGTCATGGCAAAGATATCGGCTATCAAGAAGGAGCATGAGAGAAGGGGACTGAGTTGGAAAGGGGGGGCTTGTTTGCAGCAGATCACAAAGGGCATTGAGGAGCTCAGGCCAGCATCATCATTCCATCCCAAGAGAGCCCCAGTCACCATTACGATGCTCGCTGATCTTGACACAGCACTTAGCAGGACTTCTGGTCTCGATATCTGCATTTGGGCAATCTGCCTGTTATCCTTTTTTGGCCAGCTATGCAGCGGGGAGCTACTCCCACCTACCCAAAATCTTGAAAAGTTTAACCCTCGCCGCAATGCTACATTCTTGGACATTGCGGAATCAACATCACAGAGCAGTGCATGTAACCTCCATCTACCATGGTCAAAAACCCAGAAGGCTCAGGGGGATGATGTCTGGATACCACATCAGGAGGTGCCACTAAACCCCATTCATGCCATCTGGAAACACTACATCAAGAGCAGACTAGACATATCACACCCTATTGCTGCATATCGTGATGACCATGGCAAGCTGGTGATGCTCACAAGGTCCAAGTTCATCCAATGAATCAACCAGATCCTCTGAACGACGAACAAATGCTATCCTCGAATCATGGGCCACTGCTTTCATATTGGGGGTACTACTTTTTACCTGATCTCAGGAGTGCCACCCAATATGGTGAAAAAATTTGGCTGGTGGCGATCACAGGCATTCTTGGAGTATTGGCACTGCCTTGACTACTTGGGGGCTTTGCATATCAATATGCTGCCACTAAACCTAGATGCGCAGCAGCAGCAGCGAAGAAGCAGGCCCAAGGCTTGATTGGCATCTTCGGGTGAGTCTTCATCACAACTATGGCACGCCTTTGGGGTTGCTTCTCATTTGGGTTCCCATAGTCATTCCTCAGCTCACCCTTGGCTCGATAGGTTGGAATTCAGGTTTCTTTCTCACTTGTTTGGATCACAGATCCCATCTCTTGGACTCCAGCCCATCGTGTTCGCTCCCAGATCCTTTAGCATGTGAACTTAGATTAGTTTTGTAAAGCCACTTGCATATCTTGATGTACCAGACAGTTCTACCAACTGCAAAAGTGGAGGTAGACAAGAGAGGTGTGAGTGTAGTGTACAGACATTTTGCAGAGTAGAATTCTGACACAGTCAAGTCATGTGATCAGTGCTTCGAGCTTTTCTCAACCTCCACCTGCTGTGCACAATAGCTAGTGTTCTGCTCTCTCGCTGTTCCTAATCTGTCTCTTTCATCCAAGATTTTCACCCACCCACCCATACCCCATTCTGCCTCAGTCCATCTGCCTCTGCCCATCAGTGTCCAGTGTCACCAGGCTTTGATATTTAATTATGGTGACAAACACTAGATATCACCACAGGAATCATGACCAGATTCACGGGCTGTGAAGTCATACAGTCTGCAGTGGTTTTTTTTACAGATCGAATGTAAGTTTTCAGGCTAACGAGCAGAGAGATAATTGCGGGTTGGTTCCCATAGTCATTCCTCAGCTCACCCTCAGCTCAATAGGTTGGAATTCAGTTTTCTTTCTCACTCGTTTGGATCACAGATCCCATCTCTCAGATTCCAGCCCATCACATTTGCTCCCAGATCCTTTAGCATGTGAACTTAGATTAGTTTTGTAAAGACACTTGCATATCTTGATGTACCAGACAATTCTACCAACTGCAAAAACCTATTCTACAGCTTGTGGCTGGCTTTCTGATCATAAAACTTTCAGGATTTTCCACTGTGTTTGACACTCTGCATTTACCTCTATAAAGTGCCCGATTATAAGCTCTGACTTCTTCATCCACAACCATGACCATCACATTCATCCATGGCCACCACCATCACCATCCATGGTGACACCACCTAAGCCCACCATGTCAGCAGCCAACATTACTCCCCCAGCTGTTACTGATTTGACCAATACGATGTCAGAATTCAATCACTGATTCGGATGACATCTGGGCATAGGCAACATCTGTTTGCCTCACGCCCCAACCTGTGTTTTCTGGTTTCCTTAGCAATAAAGCAGCCAAATTAGCTGTTGATGTCTGGCAGAGTGTGTCTAAGATGGTGGGAAAAGGGGGAAAACAAGATGAAGGTTCATTGACTCACTATATGTGCTTCATTTGCCCAGATTTACTGATGTATGCTAGAGCTGAGTGAATGGCAAGGTCTCTCTAGAATCTTACACTCGTCTGTTCTACTTTTTTATTTTTATTTTATTTTTATTTTTTATTAATTTTTATTCTCCTTTGTGGCGTACCATATGTGAGAGATTAAAAGTAAACACTGTGTCGCTTGTCTCATGTGCTCTTCTGATGCTCTGTCTTTGTCATCTGTTTTGAGGGGTCAGCTAGTGGCCCTCAAGTGCTGTGGGTGCTGGAATAAGTGGTGCTGGACTGTGGATAGTGTATGTGTAGCTTGTGTGTCATCCATTGCATGTTTCACTCTGGCAGCCTGGCTTTATCTCTCCCTTCTTCCTTGCTGCTGCTCCTCCATTGTTGGGAGCTCCCCAAACATGCTGTGCCATCTCCCTGCTTCTGTGATGTATATGAACAGTGCACAAAGTGTCTTGGTCACTGTGAAGAGCTTTGTTAAATTTATGTCCCTTCCTCCTGTACTGATTTGTAGTTTCTGCCTGGCCATGCTGTGGGCATGGCAATGTAGCATGAAGTGCTGTACCGACTCCTTGTGCTGTTGGCATGCAGGGCAGGTTGGTGAGTCAACTTTACTGATTTGGTTGTAAATGCTTAGCTAGGGGTGTGTGTCCCATTCTCAGTTGCAATAGTATGCTTGCTAGCTTCATTGGCAACAGTATGATAAGGTTGATGTATTTAGCTGATGGTGCTGCTGGGTCTGTCCCCTTCATCCTGTCATACTGTCATGAGGCCTTCCATAACTTCTGTGCTCTCTTTTTTAGCATTTCTCCATGTGCTTGTATTACCACCAATTTTCTGTAGGGAGGTTTCTTCAGTAATTTTGGCAGGCTATTGAGGTTGCTGCTTCCTTCTGTTACTGCCTTTTTTGCCTGCTCATCCACATTCTTGTTACCCTCTACTCCTTTGTGACCTGGCACCCACTTGACTTTTATCTTTACACTGCTGTGCTTCTTCCTCAGGGCTGTGATACTGTCTTGCACAGTATTGAAGATATAGTGACCTGGGTTGGGCTTAGTTAGTGAGATGGCTGAAATAGAGGCTTGATTGTCAATGTATATGTTGGCAAACCATATTCCCCACTTGTTGTTTATCAGCAGCAGAGCTCCAACCCCTTCTCCTTCATATATTGGGTGGTGTTGTAACAATCTGAGCCAGTGCCATAATTTGGCTTTGATCCTACCATTCCTGTACAGGACTGCTCCAGTGCCAACCTTACCTTCCATGCCTGATCTGTTGGTGAATATGTTGATGTCTAGGTGATCTTGCACTATGGCCTGTATGGCCTTGTCAGTGTCTGTGATAACTTCTGTCATTATACTGGGTTTCCACCTGGCATCATATCTTATTACTTTGATTGTCTCAACATCCTGTGGTTGGATCTTGTATCTGTGCATGAGGTCATGTAATGGAGTGGGATGTTGCTTGATTAGCTTGCTTGCTGCATTCTTGACCAGTTTGTGTAGTGTGTGTATGGGCAGTGGTGTTGCTAATCGTATTGCAGCACAGAGACAGTACTTGTCCACTAGCAGGGGAAATGGTACCAGGTTTGCCATTACTTCTGTTATGTCTGTGGCCATTGACTTCATGGCGCCCATGACCATAATTGCTGCTCACCATTGTATTGAGGCTAGTTTATTCAGCATGGCTTGTTTTATCTTTCCATCCTTGGTTTTTTTGCATATGTTCTGCTGGGGTGTAAGGAAGATGTCAGCAGCATATAGCATTCAAGGGATTGCTATGGAGAGGTATAATTGTCAGAGGTACTTAGTGTGTGCTCCTCTGGATGCTTGGGCAATTCTGCTGAAGTGTATTACAAAATCCAGTCTTGTCCTTTTGCTAGGGCAGCTGCACACTGTCCTTTCCAGTTTAGCTTGTTGTTGACAATCACTCCCAGGAATCTTGCCATTTCATCTGATGGGATCTGCTGGTGAGAAAGTGGCACCACTTTCTTGTTTGGGTTGCGCAAGTATGACCAAATGGTCCATGCACAGCCTGAGGTATATAAACCCATACTTTTCATGCTTTTCTTTCCTTGGGCATGGCCCTATTATCACTTTATATTAGTTATATATAGGTAGCTATAGTAAGGTATATAGTATGTATATAAACTGGTTACAACCCAGTATTAGTGCTCTTCGCAGTGTTGGTATCTTCTTCTTTGGGTTGATTGGGTTTGGTGCAAGCTTCTTTGTGATGTCAAGGAGCTGGAATTCCTCTACTCCAAACTCACAGTTGCATCTCTTGGCCCATTTGAAGATTTTGTTTACATGGTTCATGATGTTGTGGAGCTTCCCAAGCATCTCTGTGAAACTTTTACCTGTGACTACAACTGCTGCATCATTGACAAATAATAGCATGTGTTTGCCAGCTTTGAGGTCTGGTATTTCTAGTAGATCAGTGTTGTATATGAGGTAGGAAACTCCCAAGTGTGGATCTCTCTGATCCAGGCCATTCAGTACTATGAATGCCTCCATTGGATAGTCGTCAAATGCTAGGGTGGTTTGTCTGTTGTTTAGTTGTCTCTTTCCATTTGGTGTGTTCCTTTGGTATGCCACATCTTCTCATGTTGTGGACCAGTCAGTTGATGTCCATGGTGGGGAACATGCTCTTGACATCTAGGAACAAAGGGGAGGCTACCTGTCCCTTCCTCCATGTGTCTTTTATTGTCTTTGTGAGTAGATGTATTGAGTCCATTGTGGTTCATCCCAGTCTAGCTCCAAATGGTTCACTGGGAGGATGTTGTGTTTTTTGCACATAGTTACTATTTCTTCTGCTTGGCAGCTGTTGAGTAGTCTGGCTAGCCTGTCCAACAACACAATGGGGTGCCATGCTGATGGGACCATGTAGTCTGGTTTACCAGGCTTTTTGAGTATTAGTGTCTCTGCTAGTGACCATTCCTGTGGGTAATATTTTAGCATGTGTGTGGTGTGAAACAGTGGACCTATATGTGGGACTAAAAATTCCCTGGCCCACAGGAGCACTGAGTTTGTGACCGATCTGCTCCTGCTAGCTTTGTATGGCTTCATTTTCTTGATTGCTCAGTGTATCTGTTCATCTACAATGTTCTGGTATGTCCACTGCAGCAGTGGATATCTATATTCTTCAGGGGGAGGCAACAGTTCTGGGTTAGTTGGTGGAAAAAAAGGTTTCATAGAACAGGTGGCCTTTGTCTGTGTTGTCCATTCATTATCCTCTTTGTTGTTGGATCTTTGACTTGTTCTGGATCTCCCTGTGTCTGTTGGCATCACCATGATGAGTTTACTTGCTTGCCACATGCTGGTTTTGTCCAGCCCCTCCAGCCATTCTACCTAGTGTTCTGCCTTTGCTTGATGTATCTTTTCTGAGTATCAATTGCATTGTTGCTGGTATTCCTCATGGATCAGGTGGTTTCAGTTCCTTCATTGGTACTTTGCTCTTTCTCCAAGCTGTTGCATTTTTTCTTTTTACTTGCTAGCTCTGTTGACCACCACCATTTTGAGTATGGGCACAGTTTTGACATTTCAACATGTTTCTTGATGGCATCCTGGATGGTGTCATTGAGCACTTTGAGTGTGCTATCAAAAATTTTGTGTTGGTGATTTCTGTGGGCAGCAGGAGGTTAGTGAGATTAGTTTGTTAGAGTTGATATTGATTCCATCCAGTTGGCTAGTGTGAAATTTGGTCTAGCTTTCAATGTTGTCCTTGACACTTGGATATTGAGCTGCATTACAATGGCTGCATAATCTGTGGTATATCTGACTATGCTGTTGATGAGCCCCTCGCTGCAGAATACATTATCCACCCTGGTGTGATTCCCTGTGCTGTGGGATTTCAGTGTTGGCATGAAAGCGGGTAACATCATTTTCATATTGTGCCACCATAGCATGTTCAGTAGTGGTTGTGTGAGTTCTAGGTTTTCATGGGTGAAAAAATGTGCATTTCAGGCTTCATCCCATAGTGGATGGTGTTGATTGAAGTCCCCTAACCACACCATGTTTAATGGTTCTACTATGTATCTTTGTTGGTCTTGGTTTTGCATGTATCCAGATAAATGTGTTAGTGTGCTGTTGTTATTACAATCATTGTAGACATTAATGATGTGGAGTGTACTGAATTCACCTGTTATTTCTATTGCAGTTATGTCCAGGTGTTGAAGCTGGATTTGTTTCCATGTATCTGGTACTAGGTTAGCATTGACAAGGATCACTGACCTTGTTGCATCTGGGTAGTGTTTGAAAGTCCAGTCTGGTCCAGGTTTTTGCCCACCTCAGGGGTCAACCATGGACTGGACCAGTTCATGTATTTCAAAAAATATACAGAACCATAGACTGGACTGGTATAAACTGGTCCATCACAGTTGCCTTATGGTTACTGGACCGGTTGTGACCAGTCCAGAGCTAAAACTGGTCCAGACTGGTTTAGGACCAGTCTGGACCACATAAGTAACACAAATTGTAACCTAGACTAAACACTAATAAATATTCTAAAAGTAGATTCACACCCTGCGAGCAGAGGCTTGCAGTGGTGGAGGGGTGCTGGTGCTGGTGCTGGATGGATGGCATCACTGTTGGGCAGTTGGGTGGTAAGTGGTGACATGGCAAGCTTATGGGTTGGAGTGCTTACCTTGCACATACCCCACAGCATCCCCTCATGCTGTCGTATCCACTCCCTATCGGTGTTGTTGCCAGCACCACCATCCCCTGCAAGCAGTGGCTTGCAGGTGGGGTAGTGGTGCTGTGTCGTTGCCATCTGTCGTGTCATCATTGTCATTTGTCTCATTTGGCTTTGTTGTCATTGAAGATAGCATCAACGATCCACCCCATGAGCAGTGGCTCGGGAGGCTGGTCATCAGTGCTGGGTTGTCATCATCTCTGTTTGTTGGCCAGCTCAGTCATCCATTGTTGAAGACCCACCCCATGAGCAGTGGCTCAGGAGGCTGGGGTGGTGGGGTCATTGTTATATTTAAACCTACAAAATAGGCAAAGAACAACATTAATAGAAAAGAGAATAATAAAAATAAGAAAGAAGACTTAATTATAATGTGTTGGAGCCTTCTCCAACATGGGTGTTAGTTGTCGAACACATAGAATGTGCATGACGTGGCATGTTTGCAGCCACAGTGTGCTGTTTGCAGTGGTTGAAGGGGTGTGGGGGGTTGTCAATGTGGCCGTTTGTGGAGTGGTGGTGGTGGAGACAGAGTGAGCATGGTGGGTTTTTGATGTGGCCATTTGTGGAGTGGTGGTGGAGATGGAGTGACTGGTGGTGGTGAATTTGTGGTGGCTGTGGGAAGTCATGTCACTTTGTTTTTTGGGAGCACAAGCACGACCAAATGGTCTGTGCACTGCCAACAGGTATATAAGCACTCATGAAATTAGTGATATTCGCTTGGGCTTGCCCTCTCACCCATAAATAAGATAGTATCAATAGTATTTATTTTATTTAAAATGTAGTATACATATAGTATTATATTTTCATGCCTTGCAAGCTTGATGCAACCGAACGTCTGGTCTTCAACTGGTTGTGGTCAGTCTTTGGGCAGTCTACTAAGATGTTCTACCATGGATGAACCGTGAACTGGACTTCTGAGAATGTTAGGGCAACCACAACCAATGGTCTGGTTGCAATCAGTCTGGTTTGGTTCAGTCCACGGTCTTTTTTCAGTCCAATAGACTGGACTTTCAAACACTATATCTGGGTGTTCTTTGTGGGTGTTGGGGTACACTGTGATCCACTGCCCATTGGTGCATGTCTTACCATTGAAGTCAATGTAAGGTTCTTGTATAGTGCATATGTCGTAGTCATCTTGTCTCAGACTTGCTAACAGGTCCAGCTGGCTTATTAGTGATTTGTTGACATTTTGCTGATGGATCTGCAGGGGCCTACTTGGCCATTCCTCTTGTGGGTTTTCAGACATATTTGAGTGGTGTGTTCACCCTTCTGGCTGGTACCTTCTCCGGCAGTGGTCCTGGGTCCTGTTTGTGTGGGTCATGGTCTCCCCACCTTACCTGCCCTGGTGGTGGCTCCCTGTTCCCTTCTTGCCATCATTGGTTGCTATCTGTCCATGTGTTTGCAAAATACCCATCTATTGCTGTTTGCACTGGCCTCATTGTCTATCTGTTGTCTTGTGTCCTATCTTGCTGGTTCAGCCTCCCCTGCCTGCACCTAGCCTCCTGCCAGTCTTCCATGAATTACTGTTGGTGTCTCATGTCTGTGTGCTGTTTGTTCTGATTCAGGTCCTGTTGTGGCCTTTGTCATTGCTGCATACTGTGTGGTTCTATTTCATTCAGTAATCTCCAGGAGTCCAGGCTAGTTGTCAAGTAGTATTTGTACTTGTTCTCTGGTATGCAGCTCTAGTTCCTCTCTTTTTCTGCTTTGGATTTTGGGCACTCCTTTCTTCTTCCAGCATGCATACTTCACTATAACAAGGTCTTCTCAACTTGCATGTGTACTTGACATGTTTCTGTTTGTGAAGGCCCATCAGTATGTTTTTCTTTGCTAGAAGTAAAGCTTTCAAAGTCAGGACTCAAGACTTGTCTCACTGATTCTGCATCATCCAAATGATGAATAACTCCATTGCAGGATGATACAATGGAGGTGTGTATGGAGGGGTAGGAGGATTTGTAGTGCATGGGTCTGCGGTGATGATGCAATGATACACCTGTAGAGAATCGATCCTAGATAATAATAGACTCAGTCGATGTATAACTGACTATATACAAGCAAATAGTACCTAGATAATAATAGACTATGGTACATTTAGTAATCTAGTATGTAAGGTTCTATGGAACGTTACTCACCTCAGTTGATGTATAATTGACTGAGGTGTCTAACTAATATTGTAGGGTATATATACTAGAAGTCATAAAGGTAACCAGCAAAGAGTGAGTATAAAGGGAGCATTCCAAAAGACTTGTTACCAATAGCTGACATGCCATAAAGGGATGATCGGAATACTGACACACCATAATGGGATGTCGGTGATGGGATCAAAGACCATATTGTCAGATACGATGATACCTGTTCCCGGTGTACATCTCAACACTCCTCCTCACTGGGGACACTCCTCCTCATATGGAATCGGGTTAATGTAGGCCCAAGAATGAGCATAGATATGTGAATTGTTTGATGTCCAGTGCTTTGATGAATAGATCCATGACATTATCCCTGGTATTGATATATTGGAGCTGTAAGGTGCCAGACTGAACTTGTTCCTGAAGGAAATGGTATTTGATATTGACGTGTTTAACCCTTGAGTGGAGCAAAGGGTCCTTGGACAGTGTCTTGGTAGCCGTGTTATTGCAAAGAATGGTTGTGGGGGTGGACTGTGGGTATCCTATAGCATTTAGTAGAGCACGTATTCAAATACATTCCTTTGCAGTCTCAAATGCGGCAACATATTCCACTTTGCAAGAGGATACTGCAACAACTTTTTGTTTCCTGGCAGTCCAAGAAAGGGCTCCTGATCCGAGGTTGCAAGTATACCCTCCAACACTTCGACGCATATCAAGGCAATTGGCCCAGTCAGAGTCGCTGAATGCACAAAGGGAGATAGAATTGTTGCCGCCCCAGGTAGAGCTTGAGATCATGAGTTCCCTTTAAATACCGGACTAGCCATGTTGCCACACTCCAGTGGTCAAAAGAGTAACTGTCAAGGTATTGAGATAATTGTTGTACAGCATATGCAATATCAGGATGTGTGGAAATGGCAAGGTAAAGAAGACACCTGACGAGGGAACGGTAAGGCAGTTTGTTGAGTTGTGATAGCTTGTCTGCAGACATATTCTGTCAGTTTGTATGCCGTAATTTAATACCAGGCTCAAGGGGGGTGGAAATGGGTGTTGCATCTTGTTGGCCAAATTGATCGACAATTTTATCGATGAGGGCAGTCTGTGAAAGCACGACCGTGTGCAGGTGTCGATTCCAGGTAACAGTGATACCGACAATGAAGTGGGCAGTACCAAGCTCGGAGATTGTCCACACCTCCTGCATTTGGTTTTTAAAATGTTCATTTTCGTCCTTGGAATCGGCAATAGACAGATAATCGTTGACATGTACTGCGGCGATAATAATACCAGTGTCCAATTTCTTGTAATAAATGCAGGACTCACAAATAAGGTGTGTAAACCCCCAGGTAATCATTTGAGCATTAAGAGTTTGATTCCATATCCTTCTGCTCTGCTTCATGCCATATAACCC
Organism: Tricholoma matsutake; assembly: GCA_026075535.2. NCBI lineage: Eukaryota > Fungi > Basidiomycota > Agaricomycetes > Agaricales > Tricholomataceae > Tricholoma > Tricholoma matsutake. Next base: position 968,878 of record AP026548.1, on the reverse strand, counting down.
CCACTGAAGCTGCCAGACCCAGTCTTCATGACCTGACTCTTCAAATCCTTCAGGTTGTTGCATGTACTGGACCTCATCTGCAGGGAGTATCCCATCAAGGAAAGCAGTTTTGATGTCAATTTGTTGAGCATCCCATCCCAGAGAAGTGGCTATATGAAGTAGGATTCACCAAGATTCCATGCGCGCAGTAGGTGAGCATGTCTTTGTATAGTCCCTACCATAAATTTGTTCAAAGCCCTGAAAAATGAGTTGGACTTTCCACCTTACGGCTTGACCACTTTCATTGCGTTTGATATGGAAAACTGGCCGGCCCCTACAAATTCATTTACCTTGAGGTACGTCACCCCTGGGAATAAGTTTATAGACTCCCATGTCCTTCAGGGACTTCAATTTGTCAAGATACCCTGCCTGCCATCATTCTGCATCCCCTGAATTCTTTGCCTCTTCCCAAGTTTTGGGTTCATCCTCAAATTGGAGTGACTCGGGATCAAAATCTGTCATCTCCAAAATCAAAGCTTGAAGTTGATGCGCCTGATCACCCAGGTTAAGGTTGTTGAATGATTGACATAGTCCATCAATGATGTCATGATCATAATCGACGGTTGGTATATGATGGTGATTTCCTGATCGGGCAGCAATAGTGGCAGCTCTGCATTCATGGTGGGCTTCTTTGATTCAGGTAGCACTGTTTCAAGATTCTGAACAGCTGCTACCATTCTGGTGGTGTTTGGTCCTCCATTTGGATGTTTCTCAGTAGGGATAGGTACCCGAGATGAGCGGCATGGAAGGGGGTCAGTAATAATTATACCTCGTCCTCTTTGACAGAATCATTTGACTCAGCAGTGTTCAACGGGTGGAAGGATTCATCATCCTCATTGTTGTTTGTGGGTAAAAGGGTGAAGCTGGGTTCATTCTGAACAGGTTCCTTAATGGTATTGTCCAAAGGTAGTGGGGTGGGTGGGACATGTCCATTGTGGCTTTCAAGGAAATGAACATGATAAGAACTGTGGACTTTCCATGTGGCCCTATTATAGCATTGGTAAGACTTGGACTTTAGGTCATATCCAATGAGTACACATTCAATGGATCATTCAAAAATCTTTGGGTTGTCCTTCTTTGGGATGAGAACAAAGGCGTGGCAACCGATCTCATGCATATATGAATAGTCAGGTTTGCATCCATGCCAGAGTTCCCAAGGTGTGCACCCTTGAAGTAATTGTGTAGTGGTTTTGGCATGTAAATGAGAAGCCGTTAGATAAAATTCATCCCAAAGGTTGGTCGGTAAACCCAAAGCCTTAGCCATAAGGGTACAATGCATGTGTTTCACTTGCCCAATATGGCCTGAAGTGTACGGGGCCGTAAAATGTTGTTCTGTTCCCATGTTTTAAGCCACGCTTCCATCTCATGAGACTTTAATTCTCTGTTGTCTGTGATGTAAATTCTGACTTTAAGTCCCATTTCATTTTCCCGGGATAATTCCCAAGCTTTCAGTTTGGGAAACAAGTCATCTTTGTTACAAAGTGGTATCGACCATGGAAAAGATGTATAATTGTTGACGATATCCATAACATAAGAATTTCCATTATGAGATTTGACCGCATGCGGACCCAATAAATCCACCCAAACTTTTTTCAACTTCCATGTCACCTTATGACCAATCCCCTCCTCATGCTTCTTTGGAACTGGTGTCTTTGTCTGTTTGCCAAGGACACAAGATTCACATTTGGTTGGTCTAGATGTGGAGATGATGGGTGCACCTGTGAGTGTGCCCTTTTTGGCCATATCCCAAAGGGATTGATAATTTGCATGGCCAAGATGGCAGTGCCAGGTTTCCAGATTGGGGGACTTGTGGACAGTGAATGCATGGTCAGCGGTGGCTGAGTACAAATTGAGTGAATATAGCTTCTTATTGGGAAGTAGAGTTCCATGGGCAATGAGTGCTCCCATAGATTTATCTGTGACCCAGCATGAGGAATTATCGAAATGAGCCACAGCATTCGAGTCGTCGGTGAGGGAACCGACTGAGATAAGTTGGACTGCTGCATTTGGGATGTAAAGCACATTATGTAATATGATTGATGTGCCCTGAGCAATGTGTAGTTTTATGTCACCAACACCGATTGCGATAATGGAGGATCCCCCAACACCTTTCACAGGGCAGGGTGGGATTGATCAAAGGGTAAGGAAGTCAGCCTTGTCTGGTGAGATGTGGACTTGTCACACCTGTATCAATAATAAAAGGGAAATTGGCAAGCAAAACCTGGGAGCGTTGAGTTTGGTTAAGTGGTTTGACAGTGAATGCCTCTTCTCCAGGGGTTGTGGTGTTGTTGGTCCAGTCAACAGTTGTGGTTAACTCCTCCTCGATGACAAGCCACCCCTCATATTCCACCTCCTCAATCGAACCTGTGGGAAGCTAGTCCAGTGAATGGAGGGTAACTGTTGGGTTGGGGTTTTGCAGGGTCAGAATCCACCATAACAGTGAAGGCTCGTCCATTAACGTCTTTCACAGTAATTGGGACCTTTGGATTAAGGCTAGACAAATTACCGACCTTCTTCCCTTTGTCTCGAGCTGCTCTCTGTGCTGCCACAGACTCTTCAATTGGTTTTCCAGCCATTCCTCCCCCTGTTTTAATGCAATATTTGGTTGAATGTCCCATTTTCTTGCAATTGGGGTTCCTGCAAATGGGTCTGTTGAGCGGCTTTGTCGATTTAATATGTATGGTGAGAGCCACAGATGGTCGGGGGTCCATTCAATGGTCGTTCTCAAGGAGGGATTGTTCATTTTCCAAAAAAGAGTGGATATCCTTTGATGTGTAGGGGGATTCTTTTGTAGATGCGGCAATGTCATGGGAAATGATAGAATGTGCATGAGGGAAATTGTTGCTGAGGGAGTTTAGGAGAGCAATACAACAAAGGAGGTTGGGTTTAATATCCCCCATAGCAAATGTGCAGTCAATGAGAGCACAAATTTTGTCAGCTGTCTCAGGAAGGGGGGTCTTGGTGGTGCATTGAATAGTGAGAGCCTGTTGTAACAGCTGGACTTGACAAACTGGACCCTCATTCTGGTGTCGTTTGCAAAGTGCCTCCCAATTTGCAGTCATGTCCTTTTCCATAGATATAAAAGGGCATTCGGATGGAACAATGCTAGAAGCTAGAAATGTGTATGCAAGACAGGAGTTGGCCTTCCAGTTGATTAATGCTCGAGTTTCGGAGGTAGCAGGTGCAGTGATTGTGCCGGCGACATAGTTGTAGAGACCATTCAATGAAAGGGTGATGGTAATTTACTTGCACCATTCCTTGTAATTTGATTTAAGTTTGTCAAGTTTCTCACCGGAATATTGAACTGAGAGTTTCATCGGGGTAACCGAGGGAGGGCTAGATTCTGTCATGTTGGGTATAGGGAAAAATTTTGGGATTCAAAGAGGCCATCTAGGGGTTTTGATTGCACAAAGGGTAATCCATGATCCGAAACAGGATAGAGATTGGATTTTCGATCACAAAAAAATGACATAGCAAAGCGTCGAGTGGCTAGGAGATTATCTACCATCGCTCAAAAGAGATGGGAGTGGCCCATGACTTGTAGAGAATTGATCCTAGATAATAATAGACTCAGTCGATGTATAATTGACTATATACAAGCAAATAGTACCTAGATAATAATAGACATGGTACTATTAGTAATCTAGTATGTAAGGTTCTATGGAACATTACTCACCTCAGTCAATGTATAATTGACTGAGTGTCTAACTAATATTGTAGGGTATATATACTAAAAGTCATAAAGGTAACCAGCAAAGAGTGAGTATAAAGGGAGCATTCCACAAGACTTGTTACCAATAGCTGACATGCCATAAAGGGATGATCGGAATACCGACACACCATAATGGGATGTTGGTGATGGGATCAAAGACCATATCGTTGGATATGATGATACCCATTCCCGGTGTACATGTCAACAACACCATTGTCCAAATAATGCTGTGCTACCAGGAGAGGCTGAATATGACTCAGTGTGGACAGTGTGTGATACTGTGCCAGGATGCTGAACATTTTTTCTTCTTGATAAGCAACATGCCAACAACTACCAACATGAACTGGCTCTGAGACTTTCTAGCCTGCATTCTAGGTGCATGTGTTGTTCTGCCTCATTCTATCCAATCTAAATGATGTTGTGCATTGGGCACACCCTGTCTTGATGTCTTTTAATGTTTTTATCACATTCTCAGCTCTCATTGCATTCTCTGTTCTCAGCATGTTTTCATGTCCTTCTTGTGATCCTGGGGCTGGATTTAGCTCTCTATGTGTTTTCATGTTCTTATTGCATCCTCTGTTCTTGTCATGTTCTGTTCTCAATGTGTTTTGCATTCTTTTTGCACTCTTGGTTCTTCTCATGTTTCCACATTCTTCTTGTGTTCATGCTCAATATGTAATATGAGGCTTCATTTGTCTTAATCAATGGCACCCAAATGTTATCCCATTCCATTTTGCTGCTCAGATAATCCCTCGGCCTTGAGTTTTGATGCAGGACTCACCTGGAAGGTGCTCTACAACTCTGCAAAAACTGACTTTATCCTGGCTACCCTGGCTGCCTTGTGATGCCCTGAGAAGGCTAAATATAGTGTAATTTATCATTGTTGATATAAATTTAATATCACATGACCTTTTGGATTAAATTACTAATTATGAGTTTGTGCTATCTGCATAATTTACACTCCTCAGGGCATCTCAGGGCAGCCAAAGCAGCCAGGATTAAGTCAGCTATTTCCAGAGAATGTGCACAATCATTTTCCACTGTGCTGCACATCCTTCTCCACACACAATAGTCTCCCACCACCTAATATGATATTGCATGCCAAAAGCCATGGCTTGTGCCAAGCCATGAGTGGGGCTTTGGCCTGGCCCAGGTCTCAAGAAAGCCAAAGCCACCTCAGCCCAAGCCCAAGCTGGGGCTTTGGGGCCAAGCTGGGGCTTTGGGGCCAAGCTGGGCCAGAACATTACTACCTGTATTCTACAACATGTTTTATTTACTGTGCAATGTCAATGAGTAGGAATGCAAATATGGCTGATTGTTATTTGTGATGTAACTACTAGGCTATGGTCTGAGCCTCTATGCAGTAGTATGTAGTTCTGTAATAGCATTGCAATAGAGATATGGGAGTACCACAGGAGAGCTATGGGAGTACTACATTAGCACTAATAGGGGCCTTATACAGAAGATAAATGTGTCTATAACCACTATGGGCTCTATGGGACAGTATAGGATCTATGTTGCACTGCTGCAGAGTAATGGAATCAAATACTCAGTCAGCATAGAACAGACTGTATTGTCACATTAAAGTAGTACCTAATGTAATCAAATACTACGAGAAGTTAGTAAGAATAAGTAAATGGTAGGTTGAAGTTCTCACCTCAGTCAGCATAGAATGGACTGAGGTTTACACTACAAAGTAGGTAGGTTTTTATATACTTTATGTAACTATGAGAATAGCCCTCAGGCTGTACAGTATGTAGGCTACAATCTTTTTTTTAAATGCAGAAAATAACGAGACATGAAACCTTTGTAACTCCATGTGAATTTCACATCGACGCATTGTTGCACTGCATGCAACTCCGCCGGCTTATGATTTGCATCCCAACACTCCCCCTCAAACTGTTGCAAGTCCAAGGGCACTCGCAAAGTGCCTCACCTTTGCACTAGCAGCACTTTTGTGAGAACATTGGCTGTCATCTCATGGGTAGGGCAGTAGATGAGTTTGATGTGGCCAGCCTCAACAATGTACTGGATGTAATGGTACTGAATATCAATGTGTTTTGTTTGGGCATGGTAATGGCCATCTTTTGTGAGTACAATTGCAGATTGGCTGTTGCTAAACAGGGTTGTAGGATTGTCCAGGGTTCCAAAAACTTTGGAGATAAGACAGCACAGCCACATCACCTCTTTTGTGGCGTGAGTTGCAGCAACATATTTGGCCTCCATTGTGGATAGCGTGATGAGTTCCTGCTTTTTTGAAGACCAGGAAACAGCTCCTCCATCAATCATGAAGACATACCCTGAAATTGCCCATCTGTACTCTTGAGAAGCCCTGTCTGCATCTGTATACTCCAGCAGTCCTTTATCACCACTGTTCCCTTCAGGTAGCAAAAGATGCACTTCACAGCCTCCCAGTGCTCCTAGCCCAGGTTCTGTGAGAATTGAGACATGGTCAACACAGCAAACACAATGTCCAGTCCAGTTCCCATCGCTGCATACATAAGTGATCCAATGGCCTTGCAATAAGGCACATTTCACATCCTAGCAAGATCCTCATGCTTTGAAGGGGATTGCAACACAGTGAGTTGTGCATTTGGATCCATGGGAGTCAACGAGGGTTTTAAATCATTGAAGTTGAATCTGGACAGGAGGGATTTGATGTAGGCATGTTGGGAAAGTGCGACTGTGTTCTGCAAGGTTTCGGTTGATCTTGGCCAGTTTGCAGATCTGTGAGTTTGTACTTTTCATTCAGATCAATCTTAACCTTTGCCACCAGCTTTGTTGTACTCCTGGTCATCAAGCAATCATCAACATGTATCGCAAGAATCACCAACTGGCCCCCTTCCTCCTTGAAGAAGAGCCCATGATTGGCCTCCAATCATTTGAAGCCTAATTTGGTAAGTGCTTGAGTTAATGCATCATACCAATTTTTTGCTCCCTGATGCAACCCATAGATGGTTTTGATAAGTTTCCATACCCACGTTGGGTGAGGATAAGGCATAGCATGAGTGCACCCATGGGTGACCCAGATCCAAACTCATGAGTATTCTCACATAGAAAAATGTGACTTGGATCCACATGAGTATTTTCCCATGGATGACCCAGATCCACAAGTGTAGAACTCACTAGTGTGCAAGTACCTGTAGGTATATGGGTAGATACATAGTACTCACAGGTAACTCATGGCTACTTGTATGTTATTTTGTGCAAGAGATAGAATATACAACAATAACACAAGTTAGGTTTTAGTTAGGTTAGTATCTGAATGCTGGGTAGGTGAGTCAGTGTTTGTAGCACTGTAATTCAGTAATGACTTCCATAAGCTTGTATTATACATTGTGCATACTATATATATATATTGCATTTTCAAAGGGCTAGTTGAAATGTGCAGCCATTATTTTATACCAACAGCCCTTCCTCCTCCTCCCTCTGAAAAACCTGTAGCACCATAACTCAACAACTGTGTAACTGTTCCTTTTGTAAACTTGGATTCTCTATTATGCATTGCATATTAACATCTCCCTTAAAGCACTACTCAAACAGCATGACCATTGTTTCATACTAACCACCCCTTCCTCCTCATCCCTCTCAGAAGCCCACAGCTGTTATGATTTTCTGTTATCGTAACCCTCAACAACCAGACGTACGCTGGCAAGACTGGGTACTTTAATTTTCTCATTCAACTCAACTCACTTCCGATGGGAGATGCTTTGATGCATGGTGACTCCATGCACCCAAACCCACTCCCATGCATGCTGTGATATGACAGCCCTTTGACATGAGGTCCATGATGCCAGACACTCACGATTGACATGCTGCACCACAGCACTCCGTGACATCGGACGCCTCATGCTAGGCATGAGGCTTATTGTTCTATTGTTCCTTCTATTATTACTTGACAAGGATCTTGTTCTCTGATTGGACAATAGACATCTCTGAACCACATATAAGCTACAGTAGTACTGCCTGTACTCCTTAGCTTGACCTAATTCAATCAATGGTCTTAGACTCAACCAGAACACTCGACAGTTGGAAAGCCTCCAACTGTGATACACGAACCGATGGTCTACTCAGAAAGCCTCTGAGTACAGATAGCCGTAACAACTTGAGGAAGTACCCAAGTGAAGGCCAGAAGCCCGATACACTAGGAAAGCCTCCTCGTGCGATACCAATACAGTTGGAAGGCATCCAACTGTGACATATGAAGCCAAGGCTGAGTTAAAGACCTATAGTCTTAACAGCAGCACTGTAACTCAATAGTTCTGAGACCATGCCTTTCATAAACTTGGCATCTATACTATGTATAGTATATGTACAGCATCCCAAAAGCATGAGTTGAACGGTGATAGGTCCACCTTGTTGTTCAAGCTTGGAAAACACATCTACAATCATTGTCAAAGCTCTATGAGTCTCTCCAGACCTCTACAAAGCTCTATGAACCCATACGAACCCCTCTGAAGCTCTATGTAACCTCTACAAAGTCACAAAAAATGCTTCGAAAATCTTTGCATGCCTTTGGCCACCATAATACAATTCCCCTGACCTTTGTACAGCTCAGAATATACACTTGGAACATCATCGATGAGTTCCAAACCAGTTTCGAGCAATATCACATTGATTTCGGGCCATGAATGAAGTCCAAAGAAACTTCGAAAATCTTCGAAAAACCTCAAACCTCAAAAAACATCTTCGGACACAGTATTTCCTATTTGAACAATCTTCGGATGCATGCTGGACACATGGGACACTATATCGAGTATATCACACACTTCGACCACATGTGCATGCATACAATCCATTATAACAAGGACAGTCCACTTTTAGCTATTCTTTCTTATTATTATTTCTTCATCATGTGTTATATTCACCCTTTCTAGTCTCGCTTTATTGTTCTGATATACTTCTATTGTCTTTTGCCTCGAGTTTTCCACATGTTTGCCTCATGTTCTCTAGCCTTTTTAGGTAGTTTCTTTATTTTATATAGAAAGATGTACTAGATACAAAGAAAAACAAGAAAGTCATTGTCTTCCTCCCAGATCACAGTGATTTGAGAGTTCAGTTTAGTCTTATTCAGTCTGAAGTTTGGTGTTTTATGCTAAACTTCCTCGAAAAAACCTTGAAAAATATTGCAACACCTCGAAAATCATCGCAATGTCTCGAAAAATATTGCAACTCCTCGAAAATCCTCGCATTATGCTATTTTCACTCTCAATTCCCTCGATTCACCTTTGCTTTGTTCTATTACTCGTCTAGTCCCCTGATCTTGCATCTGAACATATTTGCACACTCCAAATTCATTGATCTAGCCTCAAAATTCCTCAAAATTCCTCAAAACACATTCTTTTAGCTTCAAACCACTTTGACAAGCAGTCATTTTATGACTATTTGATGGTAGGTCTGACAGGTGACATCTAGAGGGCCTTGCATCCTTCCTCTGACTTGTGTTATACCATCCAAAGCCATTTAGTAGGTTTTGTTTGGGTTTCTGGGTTGAGCATCATCAATGGTAGAGCCATTGTTCTGTGGCAACCATCCCTTCCTCTTAATTCCTCTCAAAGGCCCACAGCATTATCACTCAATAACCCCCAAACCATTCCTTTTGTAAATTTAGATTCCACCCTTCATATACCATATCTACAATGTTCCAAAAGTACTAGTTGAACTGTGCAGCCATTATTTCATAGCAACTGCCCCTTCCTCCTCATCCCTCTCAAAAGCCCATAGCACTATAACTCAATAACTCCATGACTGTTTCTTTTATAAACTGGTAGTACACACTGCATATAATATACCTACCCCTTCCCCAATGCACTAGTTAAGGGGTCCACCCATTGCTTTATGGTAAACTCTTTCTCCTCATTTCTCTCAAAACCTCGGAGCATTGTAATTAAATAATGCTGGAGTGATTCCTTCTATAAACTGGTATTCTACATTGTATATAGTATGTTTATGATCTGCCAAAAGTACTATATGAACAGTGCAGTAGTTCATGCACAAGTACTTGTGTGAGTACCCATGCCTGCAAAAACTGATACCTGGATCCTCAAGGATCCATTCCCATGATTGACCTGGAGCCCTGAGTATGCATACTTGTGGGTATTCCCATGGGTCTACCCACAGGTACCTGTGGGTGACCCAGACTCATGCTATGCCTTACCCGAGGCTTTGAGGGGTTGTCATGATTGGGTGGTTGTTTGAGGTAAATCAATTTGTCTCCAAGCAAGTATGCGCTGTTGAAATTGAATGAGTCAAGTGGCCAGCCATTTTGGGCAGCAATCGTGGTGATGAGTCGGAATGTCACCAGTTTTGCCACAGGTGTGTAAGTCTCATAATAGTCCACCCCATAAAGTTGAGTGAATCCCCTTGCTACCAGACATGATTTGTACTTCTCAATCTCCCCAGCTGCATTCTTCTTGATCCAAAGAACCCATTTGCTGTCAACCACATTACCTCCACTCAGTCTCTCCACCAGCTCCCAGGTACCATTCATCTTGAGGTTCTGAAGCTTGACTTTGATGGCCTCCTGCCATTTTGGCCAATCTGGGCACTTCTTCGCCTCCTTGTATGATGGCATGATTCCCTCAGAAGCTTTGGTTACTGTCGCCATCATGAAATCTTCCATGCTCACCATCTCCCACTCATCGGCCACCTCTGCTGCCTCCTGTATCCCCTTGGGCAACAGGCTATCACTAGGTCTTGCATTTGTCACTCCTTCACCCTCCTGGAGCTGTCATACATAACTTGATGGTTTTCATACACACTTATCTTGGATTTTGGATTCAGCTGTGACTTCTGGAGTTTTGTTGAGTGGTGCGCTCAGTGCATCTGGGTCAGGAATTTCTTGGATGGAAGCTTTTGGATATGAATGTGAAGGTGACTGATTGCTAGCATCTTCCTCCACATCCCACTCCCCCTTGAGTGGTACACCTTCTGTGAGTTCTTCCTCAAAATTGAACCTCATGCTTCACTCAACCGTTATCAGCCGCCTCCCTTCCCAATAGACCCTGTGTGCATTGCTCTCAAGGTCAAACCCCACCCAATGTCCAATCTTTGAACGACACACCACTGAACATCCATCAAGCTTCGATCCGCTAGTGTCATGTACATGCACACAGCATCCCCATGGATGTAAGTCTGACAGATCTGGCTTCTCCCCTGTCAAGATTTCATGAGGAGTGGTGTCGTCAAGGGCTTGGGTCCATGTCTGGTTCTTTAAGTAGACTGCATGGTGGGCAGCTTCCCCCCTCAAGAACTTTGGGAGCCCACTATTGTGAAGCATCATTTGAATCTTTACAAGGAGGGTGCAATTGAGGCATTCAGCAACACCATTATACTCTGGGGTGTCATGCACAGTCAGATGATGAACAGCTCCCGCTGTGGTAGGGTAACGAGGCTCACTCGTTAACCCCGACCCTTTTGTCTATTTTCTTGGCATTTGCATCGCTGATAGTTTTTATTCTATTTTTACTTTCTAGCTCCTTCTTTTCCTCACAACACATCAAATACACAACATGTTATGGTGCTCCCTCAGGCTATGCCGCTGTCATCAAGAAGGACAGTACCAGTTTTTGTTAATTAAACTCACGTTTGGCATCCCTTGATCTATTTATAACACATCTTGGCAACAGTCCGGTACTTGATCCAACACTTATTCCCTTTTCTGGCTAGTCAAAATCCAAACTCGACGGGGTGATCGACTGGACAGGTAGGGTTGAGAGGTCTTGTTTGAGTGCTCTCTGCACTTGCTGGGGGCACAAGTCGCGTCGTGCAAATAGAGAGCCTCAATGATGGACCAATCCCTGAGCAATTCCCAGCCTGTGAAACCCTGAGATAAGGACTCGACAACACCACCTCGACATCATCTGCCATACAAACACCGACCCTATCTTGAAGATTAACAATACTTTCCAAACCCAACAATCTTGCTTCTTTATTAGTTTATCTTTCTGGTTGTTTTGACCTGTCGGTGCAAGAGAATGTGCACGATATGGCATTTCATCAGTTGTACTATGATTTGTATATAGGTTTCTCCCCACCTTTTGAATGGGACAAGTACTCTTTTGACTTGCTTTTCATGTTCCCCCCCCTTTAAGTTTTACCTCAAGTCCCTTGAAGTCCCACAAGACCTCTGCACAACAAGGTGTAGAATTAAGATAAGTCCTCAAGTTTTCAAGTTCCAGGGCCCCTCAGGCCCTGTTTTATATTGCCACTTCTCATTTACATGGCAAGAGAGTCATCCCTCCTCACTCCTTTAATTTTAAATAATGGAATTGTCATCCACGCATTCTTGGTGTTTGCTCCACATGACTTTGTTGATTGAACTTTCAATTGTTGATCAGGTTTCTTAGAGTCATTACATGCCCAATACCACCCAACAAGCTCTCAGCTTGTGTGTTCTGCTGATCGCCACTCTCCTCTTAGGACCAGCTTACCTAGTACCTCGCGACGAGCTGACCTTCATCAGCGGAACCTCCAACAGACCATTTCCCCTCCAACAAGTGGTGACCAAGACAGGGGGACATTGGTTTTCCATGCAACCATCACATTTTACAACCCAGGTAAGTCCAAACACACCAAAATTTTACTGATTCATCGGTTACAGAACTGCTGATCATCAAATTCGGCACTATCCATTCCATCAAGTATTCCACACAGACCCACATCCCCAATGGAGTCAGCTTGTAGCCATGTCTGACATCATTCTAAATTCCCTTTTGCTTGCTTTCCAACAATATCCGACTGTTGAAACCATGCCACTCTATTATACCAATTCCCATCTACCTTATACAAGCTGTCGCGACAACCCTCTACCCTCATTCCTCTCACAACATGAAGTAAAACCCATCAACCCCATTCAGCATTAATTACTCAGCCTCCAACTGCTTCTCAAATGACTACACCGTCTGGTTCAAGCCAGCCCATGCCGGGAGCATCTAATGTGCCCACCTCAAACCCTACAAACTTGTCCAATCAAACTATTACACCAATGCCGGCCCCTAGCTCGTCTAATGCGCCTCATTTTAAGGGCAAACAAGTTACAGAATTCTTGGATTCCCTCAAGATACACACTGCTGCTGCTCAGATAGATTTAAACAGCCTCCCTCGACACATCTTGCGGTATTGTGGATGAAAGGTGCAGTACACAATTGAGTCAGCACCCCTTTGGAAACAGAATGATTGGGTGGCTGCATGCATGTGGTGACCCAGGGCTTGACCCCCCATTTGTATATATTATATTTCTTTGCTATTGACCTGGCTGGCCCCTATAAAGGGACCAGCCTTCTATTTACATAATTGACCTTTTACTACCACCTCGAGTACACACAATAATATATGTTGATAATACTCAACCTGGGAAAACCACCAAACCAGCTGATGAGGCAACTGATGATATTTGCGATGAGTCAGAGGAAGGGTGCGATGCGTTCCGAATGTTCATGGTCCAACCTATGGGTAGATAACTAGTTGGTACTAGTCATGAAGATAGTGCTACAGAAGGCAAAGGTGTTTGGCATGGTCCAATCGAGTATCAATCGATAAGATCGACGGTGGACAATGTTGATTGTCAATGGTCGATTTAGGAATTCCAAGGACCTTTCGATAGGTCAATAGTATGTGAAGACTATAGTCGATGGCTAGGAAGTGTTGGAAGGGTTGCTAGTGCTAATGATCAGAGGATTGTTGGAAGATCGAGTTTGACGATGGTCCCAGAGGTTTCTCATCAATCAAGAAAACTTGTAGAGGTTTAGATTGTTTTAGAGGATAGATCTGATTCTTTAGAACTTAATACAAGATGATAGGTGAAGACAATTTCTTGTATTTTCCAGTAGATACTACAGAGTTTTATATGTTTTAAAGAAACTTCCTAAAATGGAATGAGAAACATGTGTAGAACATGAGGCAAAAGATATGAGTTAAGGCACAAGGCCAAAAAAGAGACTGGAATCCAAACAAGAAAGATATATATCATATGATGAAAGAGTAATAAAGGGTATAGAACTAAAAGGGGACTGTCCTTTGTGTATAAATCGCGCTAAGTCTTGCAATAATTCATCCAGCGGGTTCTGTGTGTGATAGGGACTTGGAACGAGGCTGATCTACTATCAGCAGGTTTGGGCATGAGTTGGAATCCTTCCTGGCACATGGTATTCCACCATATAGATAACAAATGTGGGGCCCAATGTTGCTCGTAGTCTCTTGATATTGATTGATGATGCTCGATGATGGTTGATGATGGTTGACGATGTTCAATTGCAGTCGATATGATATCGTGATCAATAGACTGGGTTGCGCTGCATCTGGGACTTTGTAGGAGTTAGCCAATGTGATTAGAATGTGTTTAGAATGATGTATAGGCCTTTGAGCTGAGGAGACAACCTATCATCCTCCCCCTTACTGAAATTCTGACCATCCCGGTCAGTTGAGCCAAAATAACCGGGTCATGTGACATTGTTGATCGTTGATTTAAGATGCATCGTAGTTCAAGCTTCTCTCTTTCCATTTGATCTCTTTCATCAATCTCCTTGACAACATGTCCATCCTCGCTGAACTTGCCCTTCCCATCCTCGACCAAGCAAAATTGATGCCTGAGGTTGGCAAAGCCAAAGACCTCGACTTTGAGGTGTGGGGTTGAAATTTTTGTGAGAAAATGGTATGTCTTTTCCTTTTTCTTTGTTTATCTGCTTCCTGACTTCATTGATAGGCTGGATACGACGATCTTATCAGATCGTTTGATGAGGCATGCGACGGCCATGTGCAGGCTACGTTGGATGAGGTGATCGGCCTCTTTGCACCTTTTGCTCGCAAGGATTGGGTTTTGTGGGGTGGGAAGTATCTTTTTGAGGAGTATTCGAGGAAGAGAGAGGAAGAGAGGAAGAGAGAGGAAGAGAGGGAGGTTTGGCAGGTGGCCATCAAGGCCAAAGTGAAGAGGATCACAGAGTGATGGGACGTGCTGGTCGAGGTGCATTGAGCATTCTTGGCCGAAGTCTGAGCCAAAACCATTTCAAAGGACGGGTTTTGGGATCGGACCGCCATGCTCGAGATTATGCGCCTGTCGATTGATCAGGACGAGGCTGCAGATGAAGCAGCGCTTCTGGTCAACAACCTACTGGTTGTCGAGCATATTGTCAAGAAGAGGAAGGCCAATGAGATGGATGAGGATGAGGAGGGCAAAGACAAACTTGATCAGGAGCCCATGGTCACGAAGCGGGTCCGCCTAGAGGAAGGTGAACTGATCACATTCCATGGACCGGTAAGTCGTTGTTCTATGTCGATATTGTTAAGACTAATTATGCTCTCAATATTGCTTTAGTGTGATTGTTGCACCGGGCTGAAGACATCTCCGGAATGCATCGTCGAGGAGGGTGCCCCAAAGTGCAAGAAATGCACTCAGGGGCTGCAGGGGTGCTACTGGGAGGGAGTATCGAGGCGAGGACTCCATCAAGATGAGTTGAGGAAAATGGCGGGCTCTAAACAAGCTACAAAGGCTACTGAGGAGTCGATGGAGGTGTTGACTCCCAGACATAGTAAGTGATTCTTTTCGATAATGAGTACAATCACTAATCTGTATTATTACTTAGCCATATGCATTCGGGCTATCCAGCCCATCCAAAAAACAGAGGCTGGGCCCTCAAAGGTCGACAAGCGCCCGAAACGAATGACAAAGACTAAGGGGAAATCTGCTGAGAAGGAGAAGGGAAAAGGAAAGGTGAGAGAGCGAGAGGTCAAACCCGAGGTCGCGGGTGTGGTCGGGGAGGAGATGACAGTATCGGATGCAGCACAGCTCTGGTGTCGATATCTTGTGGAAGTCTTGGTGCAAAAGAAGCTGGAGGTAGAGGTACTGATGGAGGAGATCAAGGTGTTGGAGAGGAAGTGGGAGGAGTCCCAATAGAATTTGTTGTTCTGTTTTAATTTTATCGTTTTTCTTGTGTCTGAGCAAGATAAGTTTGAAATGAGAAATATCACGTGCGATCGAAGCCAGGAAATGTAAGAGAAAGAAAAAGAAAAAGAAAGTAAGATGGACGATTCATCAAAATGAGACATAGGGGAAAGGCTCAGAACTCCTTCATAGCCAAAGAACCCCGTCGAGCTTGCGTGAACACATTTCGAACGATATTGCAACTTGTAATAGTACACTGTTATAAGGTCGAGAGTTTGTTTTAATATCACAAGTAAGAAAAAGAAAAGGAAAATGCTCTATTCGTCTTCTTCGCAGTCAGGAATGCCTTCATCGATGTCTCCATCGACATCCAATGTTGTTCGAAGTTGTTCGAGCTGTCGATCGTCGATATCAAAGAAGTTTGGAGGAAGGGGAATCAATTTCCGTGCTAGATAGGGCAGAACTTGGAAAGCAGCTACTGGTCGATGCAGAACTGAACCGTCGAGCTCGCAAAGAATATAAGCGCCACCGTAGTTTCGTGTGATGACAATGAGTGGGCTGAGATATCGAGCTCACATTTTTCAATTAAGCACTTTCTCAATCTGTGTGTTTCACATGAGTACGAGGTCACCTTTTTCGAAATTGTAGTCTCGAATCGTTTGCTTGTGAACTTCTTCAAAGTGTCTTGCAGCCTCTCGTCGAGCAGTGTAGACTCTAGAGTAGAGTACTTCAAGATCGATCGAGTGTTTCTGTAGTGCGATAGTGCGTCGGGCAATAAGATCGGTGGAGGAGAGTATCAAATTGGGTGGTGGTTGTAGATATGTCGCTTCTGAAATGTCGAGAGGGATGAGTGGATGAGAACCTGTGATCACAAAATAGGGTGAACAGCCCATTCATTTTCGAACTGTTACCCATTCTGCCAAAAAGACTGAGTAGGTCCCAACCAACCATCGAGTTTGATCACCATCGACGGCCTTGTAGAGTGATTGTTGTACATTGAAGTGGGCTCGTTCGACGAGGCCATTGGCATGAGAATTGTACCCACTTATCCAAATGTGATTTATATGATATTGCTTCGACAAATACTTGAGAGCAGAAAGAAATGCTGCGCCATTGTCAGTAATGATCTCATAAAGCAAGCCCAAATGGCAAATGATTTCTTCGAAGATCCAATCACCGATGGTCCTCGCTGTTTCATTGCAAAGCATCCTGAGCTCCAGCCAGTACGATATTGAACATTGACCTTGTACTATATAGCAATATCCACAAGAAGGCAGCATGTGCATTGTGTCGATGTAGACTTTTCCAAATAGAGGAGCGGGTGTCGCGACAATTGGTGGGATAAGAAGATTTTGAGTTTGTCACAACTGACAGTAGTGGCACATTCGGATGTACCATGCGATAGTGGCTTTCAGGTTGGGCCACCAGAATCGTAGGGTGACATGAGACTTTGTGGCGAAGATCATCTTGTGGCCAATATGGTTGTGCAATGACCAGATAATGTCGACGTGACGTTCTGGAATCATGACAATCTTATGTTCTCCATGACGATCTTTTTGCCATAGTTTTCCAGAATCTATGAAGAACTCAGTGCAATATCGCACGAAGGTAGCATACTCAGTGTCTGATAGATTTGGGGGTCACACCATATCGTCTAACCATCTATGAATGAGCAGTAATCATTCATCTTCTTTCTTTGCTTTGTCCGATTGAGGTATGTCTTGGTATGCAACATCCTCCCCCTTACTGAAATCTGAAGCTTGGGCAAAAGTGGGATAAGTCATGTGAGAGGGGAACAGTTGAATCGAGATTGGGTTGATTTGGTGAATAAAACCATGTAGTTTGTCAATCCAGTCACCGAATTCTTCTTCTACTTCGATATATTCATCTTTGGTTTGTCGAGGGTGTCGTGAAAGACCGTCAGGCCCATGGTGCATACCTGCAACATGAACTAGCATGAAGTGGAACGTTAGAATGGAAACTATCCATCGGTTGATGCTAGTGCTAGGTGCAATATCGGGATTTGAGAGCATGCCTTTAATATACCTCACATCGACCTTGATGATAAGGTTTCGTACCCCTATCAAATATAGACGAAGTGCCCCAAGGGCTCAATAAAGACCATAAAGTTTGAGTTTTGGTTGCGAGAACCGGGATTCGCGGTCGTTGAGTGTGATTGAGCCGAATCGACTGTAGTATCGTTTTCGAGGGTTATCATGGTTGCATTGTGTTAGGAAATAGCCGATCGCGATGCTCAATGTGTCGACTGTGAGGATTACTGGGGCGTTCAAGGTATAGTCAATGGCTCAAATCGCTGGCAAGTTTAGGAGCGCATGCTTGAGATCCTCTTGCGCTGCTACCTGAGATGGGCCGAATTCGAAGGGCACATCTTTTTGAGTAAGGTTGATTAGTGCAGCTGCTCGATGTGCGAACTTTGAATGAAAATTTGACAAACTCTGATCGTTCCTAAGAACACCTTAACCTCTGTGAGCATACAACACGGACACACTTCTGAATCTTATTGATACGTGTCGGGTCAGCCATTCGACCTTGAATATTGCATCGATGACCTAAAATGATTATTTCGGGGACACAAGCAAATAACTTTGGTCCTGAGAATGTCCCACCACAATACTTCATGCACTGGACAATGCGATTTAGGTTCTCGAAGTGCTCCCATACAAATCGTCGAATGCCTGAGTTGTCAGCAATCGTTTTGTAAGACCCACCGATCATTCGATATTCCAATTTCAGACCCTTCACTGGTGTGTTGTCGATATAAGGGATCGTGATGTGAGGGACCTCGGGTTGTAGGATGAAAGTGACATCATCGTGTAGGATCGGAACTGAGTTTGTCCAACCCATCGGTAGGGTGATGATTCGAAGTGTGCTGAATGGGGTCTGGAAAGTCATTAGATCTCGAGAGGATTCAGATACGAGCCTTTCATCGAATGCAACATATAAATCCAACATTCCACCACAAGCGCATCCTCCAAACTGTTCAGCTGAATGCTCAGGGATTGGGACAACACCTGAGTGCTGAATCGTAACTTGGTTTAGCAGCTCAAGACTGTGGACTATTCAGAGCGATTTTGCATCTTTCTTCACAATGCAAAACCATCGCAATCGGTATGATGAGTTTGACAATTCGTAGACTCCTGCTTTGATCTTCTTTTTCAGCATCTTGCAAATCTGTTCATACAAACCAGGCAGTATGGGGATATTGCGTTCAACCCAAGGAGTGTGAGGGACGACTGGGAACTTGACAGGGGGGAAGAAATCTGTTCAAAACCTTCCTCATTTGTTTTCCATCCATGCGAACCCTGTAAACTTTGCACTCACCCCCATATTCCTATTGGAGTCCTAGGAGTCCGAGTTTTCCAATAAGAGTCCGATAGGAGTCCTAGTAGTCCGACACTAGTCCTAGGAGTCTGATCAGAATGTATCTTGATGACCATGTACTTTTATTTCCAAGAAATTCCTAGTAAATTCTGAGTACAGTCCTATGCAATTCCAACAGGTAGTAGTCGGAATACCACATTATTTCAGAAGACTTAACTTGATGAAAGTGCTTACAAAATAAATGGGCAGAGCAGGAATTGAACTCTAGACCTTGGGATATAAGTAACATGACTACCAAACAAGTGCTCAACCAGTTGAGCCACAGGAGCATTAATAAATATGTAATATAAAGTCCATTTAAAGCACTTAGGATTAGTTCACTTATTTTTAACCTCTCTCACAAGAGCTCAAAAAAAAATTGTTGAGCCCTCGCATCTTCGCGAGGGGGTAGATAACTAATATAGATTTTAAAAAAACCCCCCATGCAAACGCAAGGGGGAGAATTAATTATACTATTTAATTATACTATTTTAAATTCTACAAAAAAAACCCACCCCCCCCACGAAATGGGGGGGAGGGGGTGGTGGTGCGTTGCATTGGCTGTCTCGTCAGCCCTGTCCCGTCGTTTCCCCTCCCTCTCATCTCCATCATGTCTCGCCTCCCTCACCTCGCCTCCCCCATGGCTTCCCTCCCCTCCCTCATCTCCCCTCCCTTGTTGTTCCACCCACCATCCACCCCACAAGCAGTTGCTCGCGAGGCTGGTGGTAGGTGGTGCATCGTATGTTGGTGGCGGTGTTTGTCCATCGTCTCCCCTTCTGGTCGTCGTTTCCCTTTCCCCTTGTCATTTTGTCACCCTTGTCGTTCATCCCCCTCATTGTCTGCACCCACAAACCACCCTATGGGCAGCTGCTCATAGGCGTGTCATTTGGAGCTGTCATCGTCCCTCCATGCCGTTCCCATGTTCTCACACCCCATATACACCCTGCGAGCAGTCGCTCACGGCGATGATGGGGGGTGCTGGATGTCATTGGTGTCATGGGGGGTCCATGCACTCACGATCCACCCTACGAGCAGCAGCTCATAGGCATGGGGTGGGTGCGTTGTCAGTTTGTCAGTGACATGGCTCGAGGGGAGGGGTCGGGTGGTGCTTACCAGGTAGGTATTCCCCTTCTGGGGTCTCCTGGTGTTGCTCCCCGTGCTCCTGACCATGTTCAATACCCTCACATCCCATTTTGATGGGGAGGAGGGGGGTTGCCAGGGGCATCATTGGGTGTGGGTTTGGCTTGCGTCAGTCCATCGTTACTCATGTAGATTAGAACCTAGAAACAAATGAATTAGTTGGTTTACAAAAGTAAAAAACAAATGAAAAAAAAAACTTACTATGGCCCAAACGATGATTGCGTCATTTGGGCATCATTTGGCGTCGAAACCAGTTGTTTCCGGTCTTGGGGGCTCGTCTAGAGATGGGGGTGAAGTGGGAGTGGTGGGAGTTGCTGGGTTGAGGTGGTTGAGGTGGGGGGGATGGAGGTGGCGTGCTTGTCGTCGTTGGTGGTGGTGGTGGGAGTTGATGAGCTGGCAGGTGTGATGATGCGGCTATGTGCTTTGTCATCACACCTGCGGGAATGGTATGTAGTGTAGTATGATCACTTAACCTGTAATGATTGTTTAGCCTAATGGTATTGTTGTCGGTTTACGCTTAAGTGTTCAATTCTCATCTGTGCATTTAATTTTTCATACTATATTACTAAGCAAGGCTGCTTTCATTCCTATCGGAATCCTATGTTGTCTGATGTCTTAGCATAACTTCAGACTAGTCCTATGTGATTTCTATGATCAGAAATTCCTAGGAAATACCGATAGTCTGATCGGACTCTGATCGGACTACATCGGACTGGACTAGGACTAAATGTGCCATTTCATGTCAATTTGGCTGGTGAAAATGACATCGGAATATGGTTGGATTTGTACTCTGATTGGAATCATTGGAATCATTGGATTCCTATAGGAATATGGGGGGGAGTGTAAAGACCTCTGAACCCCACTTGCTGGTTTTGAATGAAGTCATGCATGAGGTCTCGTTCTTGAGGCCATAGAAAATCGCCTGGATGATTTCGATCGATGATGTTTTTGCATTTGAGGTTATATCGAGGAGTTGGTTTGAATATCAGAAAATGGGAATTTAGTGGAGGCATGTCTTTGAGGGGATCACCCTCGATGTGTCGAATAATTCAAAACTGATCGGGTAGTCTGGCCACAATTGGACAGACCTTCTGTGTGACGGGTTTATACTTCTTCTTCATTGATAAATAACTAGAATGACAATTGTCGGAAATAACTGAGGAAGGGGAAACATACGATGAAGAAGTTTGCATAGGTATAAACACCATCAAGGTGTTTCGAGGAATGTGGAACTCATCGCACGCAGATAAATATAGGTCAGAAAGTGTCGTGGATAATTCTTTGGAGGAGTCGATTTCAGGGATATTTGCAGTGCACTCAATAAATATAGAGTCAGAAGAGTCAAACAAGATGATGAAAGTGCACTGTTCCGAAATTTCATTCTCTAACGCTGAAAATCCTCTCGAACTACTTTTTGATGATGGTGCAATCGAGGTATCGAGGGAATGGTAGCAGTCTGAGTTGAGTTCGGATTACATATCGTGATAGTTTGGTTTTTGTTCCAATAGTTTCTAATGATGCTTTCTGTTAAAACGTTGAAAGGTCGTCCGAGTAGAATATTGTAAGCTGGGTCGCGAATAACATGTATCTGCATGTATAGAGTGATTCTGCAAGGTACATTGCGTGCTAAGCCGAGTGTTTCGTCCACAGTACCATTGGCAGACTGCATCAGAAGCCGAATCAAGGAGTTGTATGCTAGACTGAGTTCGTGACAGACATCTTTGGCCATCAATATGATCAAGGAACCGGGATCGATGACACTTTCTACCTGGTTGTTACCATGGACATCCATAATAACTGATCTAATTGATGAAGTTTCTTTAGCGACGACAAAAGGCTGAGGGATTTCACCAGGTTGGAGACTGCTAATATAGGTCTCGTATGGGTCAGGCACAATGATCACGTCGGGACTAAACATGTCCATTGCATTGTTTCCGGATTGTGGGACTCATTTTGGTGTGACCTGTTCTCTCCATTTTGTTTGAACCTCGGGTGAAAGCGAGAGTAGTTCTTCTGATGTAAGTGTGACAATCGGCATCTTCATCAAGCATGAAAAGATATCAAGCGTGATTTTCTCGTTCTGTACTGGTGCCTGTGTTGCATACAATGGTCCGTCTTTTTCTTTACCCTTTGATGTGCCAGCAAAGTTCCTTTTGTGTAGTGGCAGATAGGGCATTGATAGGTTGTCTCCTCGGCTCAAAGGCTGATTCACCATTTCTACCACATTCTAATCACATCGGATAACTCGCACGAGGTCCCAGAAGCAGTGCGACCACTCCCGACCAAGTCTACCAAGTGCGATATTGTATCAAACACAATCGAGCATTGTATCGAACACAATCAAACATCATCGAGCATTGTATTGAACGTGATCAAGCATTGTATTGAATGCAATCAAACATCGTCGAGCATCATATCAAATGTGATCGAGCATCGTATCGAATGCGATCAAACATCGTCGAACATTGTTGAACATTGTCGAACATCGTATCGAACGCGATCAAACATTGTTGAACATCATCGAGCATCGTATCAAACACAATTGAACATTGTCGAGCATTGTTGAGCATTATCGATTGATATTGAGAGACTGCGAGTGACATTGGGCACCGCATTCATTATCTAAATGGTGGAATACCATGCTCCAGGAAGTATTCCAACTTGTGCTCAAACCTGCTGATAGTAGGTCAGCCTCATTCCAAGTCCCTATCGTGCACAGAACCCGCTGGATGCATTATTGTGAGACTTAGCGCGATTTATACACAAAGGACAGTCCCTTTTTAGTTCTATATCCTTTATTACTCTTTCATCATATGATATATATCTTTCTTGTTTGGATTCCAGTCTCCTTTTTGGCCTTGTGCCTTAACTCATATCTTTTGCCTCATGTTCTACACATGTTTCTCATTCCATTTTAGGAAGTTTCTTTAAAACATATAAAACTCTGTAGTATCTACTTGGAAACAAAAAGAAATTGCCTTCACCTATCGTCTCGTATACAGTTCTAAGCATCCGATCAATCTTCTAAAAACAATCTAAGTCTCTACGAGTTTTCTTGATTGACGAGAAACCTCTGTGATCATCATCGTCCTTGATCTTCCTACGATCCTCTGATTGTTATCACTAGCAACCATTTCAACACATCCTAGCCATCGACTATAGCCTTCATATACTTTCGACCTATCGAAAGGTCCTCGGAATTCACAATTTGACCAGCAACGATAGAACTCGTTCACCGTCGATCTCATCGATCATCCTCAATATTGATCGATACTTGATCGGACCATGCCAAACACCTTCGTCTCCCATAGCAGTACCTTCACGACTAGTGCCAACTAGTTATCTACCCATAGGTTGGACCACGAACATTTGGAACGACTCACACCCTTCCTCGGACTCATCGCAAATATCATCGATTGCCTCATCAGCAGTTTAGGTGGTTTTCCTGGGTTGAGTATCATCAGTGTTCTCCCTGACTGATGCATATGGGTGTACCGAGGTTTGCATTGGGGGTATAGTGGTCGATGATGAAGTGGTCAATGCGGGAGAAGTCGATGTCAATGTCGATGTTGGAGCCATAGTTGAAGTCAAAGGGTTGACCGTTGTTGATGAAGATGTCGAGGGTGCTGGTACTGGAGCAGTAGACATTGACGATGCAGGGATGGGGGTTGTCATGGCCGAAACCGAATTTCGAACCTCTTTGTTCAGACGTGAAAATGGCTGACCACTTCGAAGTGCAAATATTTCACGCTCAAGAGCTGCTAGTCTATCTTTGGAGTCAGCTGTCAACGTCGAATTATGATAAATGCCTTTCATTTCTGATCCCAATGTAGAAATGGTGTCGGACTCTGTTATCAAATTGATCGCAGCCAAGGTTGAATTAGTCAAAGTCCAAAGTGCTGATGGTGCGATGCTAAATAAAAGTGTGGCTGCTGGGGTTGCATCTGGGTTGCATTTCCACTATTCGTCGATGTGTTCCTTGATAAACCTGCCAGGGATACTTTGAGGGGTGAATTGTCCATTTGGGAGTATGATCTTTCCTTCCGCGTTTCTCTTACACTTCCCTTTGTTCAAGTATGACTGACAAACCATACAGTCAGGAATAAAATGTCCCGATAAACTGCAAAATATGCAAAGGAGTGCGTCAATGTGTGCCTGTCTGTCTGCCGAATTAGTGCAAGGATTTTTAGTACCTGCGATGGTGCTAGCAAACCATTTGAACATTGTGTTTAGATCTTCGGTTTTAATCGTAATAGTTCTGGGTGACGAGGTGACTGTATTTCCAATGTTCAATGTCGAGTGCAATGAAGAGGTCAATTGGTGGATTACTGAGTTTGATGTGTTGGAGCCTGCTAGTACAAATTTTGCCACATCGTGAATGTCGTTGATTGGATATGGATCATTGGGATAATGGTCGGGGAATTTGAGTTCAAGTTGTTGAGCAATTCGAGTCCATAAGCTGGGTTGGAATCCTCGAACATAAGCTCTGCTTTGCTCAGCTTCCGAGATCCTATTCTTTGCTCGCAAAAAGTGAGTAATGTTGTAGAATGCACAATAATACATTCCTAGATCGCTCATGTCAAATATCCCAATGCATAGCTGTTCTCCCACTAATTTGTCCATGTCTGATATGCTCCACTTGCGATCGTCTTCCAAGCCAGGATAGAGTTTATGTACTGCTGTTCGAAATTCATTGAATGATGTGCTGGGCTGATACTCTGGAAGCGATTCCCAGAGTTCAGAAGAGTCAATGTCGAGGTAGCGACAAGCATGTTTCTTCATTAGATTTGATTCAGTAATGCCGCAGGTCGGGAATAATAGTTCAAGCCCTTCAAAGTATCATCAGAGCTCTCGAGGCTGAGTCGGGTCGAATTTTGGAGTGGTCGAGTGCCCACAAGCTGGCATCGCGGTTTGGGTAGTCATGAATGTGATGACTCTAGGGGTAGGGGTTAAGACTTGTGTAAAGGATGGTAGAGGTGTTGAAGTTGTTGGAAGGATGAACAAAGAGGTCGATGATGATGATGAAGAAGTAGATGACGATGTGGAAGGCAATGATATAGGTGAAGGAAATAGTCTACGACTGCTTCGGAAACAGGAATTAGAATGTCTCCCAATTGTTCAAGAGATTTGAAGGCATGGCGAGTATCAATACAAAGGTTTCTTGCTTGTGTTGGCCTAAGCCGAGGAAGTTGAGGTTGGTCCAACAATGAAATGATTCAGAGACCCTCGTGGTGGGCTCCAAAAATGATAATACTCAACCCAGGAAAACCACCAAACCAGCCGATGAGGCAACCAATGATATTTGCGATGAGTCAGAGGAAGGGTACAATGCGTTCCGAATGTTCATGGTCCAACCTATGGGTAGATAACTAGCTGGTACTAGTCGTGAAGATAGTGCTATAGAAGGCGAAGGTGTTTGGTGTGGTCCGATCGAGTATCGATCGATATCGAGGATGATCAATATCGAGGACGATCAATATCAAGGACGATCAATATCAAGGATGATCAATATCGAGGATGATCAATATTGAGGATGATTGATAAGATTGACAGCGGACAATGTTGATCATCAATGGTCAATTTAGGAATTCCGAGGACCTTTCGATAGGTCGATAGTATGCGAAGACTATAGTCAATGGCTAGGAAGTGTTGGAAGGGTTGCTAGTGCTAATGATCAGAGGATTGTTGGAAGTTCGAGTTCGACGATGGTTGCAGAGGTTTCTCGTTGATCGAGAAAACTTGTAGAGGTTTAGATTGTTTTAGAGGATAGATCTGATTCTTTAGAACTTAATACAAGACGATAGGTGAAGACAATTTCTTGTATTTTCCAGTAGATACTACAGAGTTTTATATGTTTTAAAGAAACTTCCTAAAATGGAATGAGAAACATGTGTAGAACATGAGGCAAAAGATATGAGTTAAGGCACAAGGCTGAAAAGGAGACTGGAATCTGAACAAGAAAGATATATATCATATGATGAAAGAGTAATAAAGGGTATAGAACTAAAAGGGGACTGTCCTTTGTGTATAAATTGCGCTTCGCAATAATTCATCCAGTGGGTTCTGTGCACAATAGGGACTTGGAATGAGGCTGACCTACTATCAGCAGGTTTGGGCACGAGTTGGAATCCTTCCTGGCGCATGGTATTCCACCATATAGATAACAAATGTGGTGCCCGATGTTGCTCGTAGTCTCTCGATCTTGATCGATGATGCTCAACAATGGTCAACGATGTTTGATTGCAGTTGATATGATATTGCGATTGATAGACTGCATCTGGGACTTTGTAGGAGTTAGCCAATGTGATTAGAATGTGTTTAGAATGACGTATTGGCCTTTGAGCCAAGGAGACAACCTATCAACAGTATTCATGATTAGCTCCTGTGTGATCTTAAGGGACACCCCTCCGACTCACGACAGTTTTTTAAACACTCAAACTTGTATAGAGTTAAGCTCGACATTGCCCCATCAGCAATTGTCATCAACACAACCCTGAACTTCTCCCATGAAGGGAGAAAATTCTCAATGTGATCAGTGATGGAAGCATATCTGTTGCTAGGACCTGAATCAAGTTTCTTTGCACTCGACTCTTTGCTTTTCGCCTGCTGCTATGACCAAAATTCTGTTTCTCCATTGCTGAAGATTGTACCTCAAGAACAAGACCATGGTTTTGACCAGGGCCAAGAACAAGAACAAGCTGAAGCCTCCTCCCAAGCAGTCTCATCCGTTGCCATCAGGGTTGGATTCTCCTTGGCATGCTCCAAAAGATTTGACTGGATCCCATCCACTCAAGGCCCATACAAGCACCTCGAGAAACGATGTTTCTCCTACTAGGGACTTTCAGACCCTCGAAGCGCATACAGCCGCTTTGAGAAATCTCGATTCCTCTGCCCTTGGCCCACACCATCGATGGCCCACCATCGAGGATGCTGACGACAGTGACCCCGAATTGAGAAAATATTTCTCGTCAAACAACAGTTGACAAGACACTCATTCCAATCCAGGACCTCCTCCTGGCTTGCAGAAGCTTTCTCCTCTGGATGAATTGACCCCAGAGCCCAACAACAACCAGATTACCCCCAGTAGTGGTATCGATCTTCCCCACAACAGCCAGATGTATGAAACACCTGGATTATTCCCTGCCGTATGGCCAGATTTAACAGCATCGGCACCTGCAACGCCGTTGAACACTGATGATTGGCTGCGCTGATGCCTAGAGAAAAAACCCCTCGAGGCCAAACCTTGAGAGGATGAATTGGATGACAAATTTGGAGCTGAGCATTTTGCTCAGATCGCAACAGATATGTTTACCCGTTGCATGGATGCAAGAGATTTTGAGCCAATTAAGTTGGAAAACCAACTTAAAGATCTGGCGTTAAGTTACACTAGTCACTTTGCCCATAGGGAAATAATCAACCCTACTATACCTCATTCCACAGCAATGGAATGAGATCCCAACCCTGTCCAACCTTGCTCCACCAACCCAGCAGAATGAGAAAATCCTTCCACCCACAGATGTGGTTCCCCACATCTACAGACCCCCAAGTTATCTCGTGAAGTACCTTCTAAAAATAAGGTACACTATATCAACAACAACCGGATTGTCCTTCAAAGGATACACGATGGCGATATCCAGGATGGACATCCCACCTTGATCCCCAATCAGGGGATCTGTTTCGACAAAGATGGTCAACCTTGGGATAAGGATGACCCTTCATCTCGCCATCAAAAGCGAGAGAGCCCACCATCTGTAAATTCCAGATGGCCTGCGCAGAGTCATGCAGGCCATGGAGGACCACCAGATGGAGATGGGTCTGGGGATGATGGTAATGGAAGTGATAGTGACTCAACGTATAGCACGTTGAGCAATGAAAGTACCAAAAATTCTTTCTGATTCCAGGAAGAGGCATCCCACAGAAACTTGTTGAATCCCCGACGAGGAGCGCAAACATGCACTTCTTCCAGACGTACCCCATCTGGATGTTCTGGTACCCCACGAGAACCAAGTAGCCCTTACTGGTCTACATCTTCCTATCCCGATTCTTATCGAGATAAAGGCTCTTTCCATCCCTCAAAATATTTGAGGGACATTCATACTAAGATACATAGACAGATTGACAACAAGGTCTCTGTCTTGACAGAAATTCCTGCCACTGGAGGCAAGAACGGTCCCAGAGTTCCCAATCCATCGAAGTACGGTGGATTACCCAACACCAAAGCCTTTGAAAGATGGATGAATGCCCTTCTTCAGTGGTTAAAGGTGAACAAGGTGTGTGGCCCTGAATTGGACTCAGACCACATTGAATATATGGCAATGTTCCTTGAGAACACCACCCTCACTTGGTTTGAAGATAGTGTTGACAGTGCATACTGTCAATGATCTGCCTGGACTTTCAAGGAAGTCATCACCAGCCTATACAACTGGTTTGTGCATGAAAATGCAACCCATGACGCAACCAACAAGTTCTGGCACGTCGAGTATAATGCTGATGAGGGTGTTATGGGCTATTACCACAAACTGGA
Source organism: Tricholoma matsutake (assembly GCA_026075535.2). Lineage (NCBI taxonomy): Eukaryota > Fungi > Basidiomycota > Agaricomycetes > Agaricales > Tricholomataceae > Tricholoma > Tricholoma matsutake. Next base: position 940,204 of record AP026548.1, on the reverse strand, counting down.
GCACTATGATACCAGGATGATACAGGCACCCGATCCATTTATGTCCAAAATGCAATTGGTGACCGGGTTACCCACAAGCATCATATCCTTTGTACTAGACAAAGGATGTTCTGCTGAGATAAGCTCAGTGCAAGATATCCTACACTTCCCCTGCCAGGCAGAGGAAATTGGTAAGATGAGAAAATGCTTCAATGAAAAGAAGCATATAATGGATTCCACCAAGTTGAAGAGCACATCCTCTTCAACTAAAACTTCTAAAACAAAAGACCCTTTGAGGTCTTTGTCCTCCCCCACATATTCCTGGAGGAATCCTGGAGGAATATTGGGAACCAATGTTCCAGCCATTTGTGACTCAAGTATATATTCCTGGCTCTTCCCATTCCAGGGGGATTCCTGGTTGATTCCTGGTAAACTACACTCTTCCAGGAGGAATTCCTGGAATTCCCCAGGACTCTGGTACCAGGAATCCCCCAGGACTCTCAGGACTCTACCAGGAATTGGAACTCACCAGGAATCCATGAGGACTCTACCAGGACTCTACCAGGACTCTACCAGGAATCCACTGGGACTCCACTGGGATTTAACCAGGAGTCTTTATTACTACTAAGTAATAAAATAAATGTCATGAACCAGAATTGAACACTGAGCATTAGATGACAAAGGTCATAGCAGAGCCCACATAACCACTATACCACATGGATTTACAACATATATCCACTAACTGCTCTAGGTACTATTGGGGTGGCTGTGCATGACAAAGCACACAGCTGCATCATCAACACTGCTAGCTCATCAACCATCACCACCACTCTCGATGACACCGCCGCCTCTCCCTCATCTCTGCTCTACCACCACCACCACTGTGTGGACACCCACCACCACCACTCCCATGCCCACTCCCCCCCACAAATGAGCCAACTGGATGGAATGCAGGCCCAAACGATGCTGATTGCATTGTTTGGGGCCTAAGTATGTTTTTTATTGTTTGCTTTTTGTTTTTTTTTTGTTTTTATATACTAACTAACTTGTTTTGTTTGTTTTATAGGTTCTACTCTACTGCCAGACAGAACATGGGCCAAAAGGATGCAGATCGCATCGTTTGGGCCCTAAGTAAGTTTTTTTTGTTTGCTTTTTGTTTTTATATACTAACTAACTTGTTTCTTTTGCTTTATAGGTTCTACTCTACTGCCAGATGGAACATGGGCCCAAACAACGCGATTGGATGGAACGCAGGCCCAAACGATGCAATCACATTGTTTGGGCCCTAAGTGTGCTTTTTTTCCTTTTTTTTTGTTTATATAAGCTAACAAAATATATTGCTTTCTTTTGTAGCATCTAAACTACAGGTAACGAACAGCGATGACACAAAATGGGCCACGCCCACAACCGACTGAGCACATGCCCCCATGCCTGTGAGCCCCTGCTCGTAGGGCGGATCACGGGTGCCAGCAGAGCAAACAGACCCCACAGGCCCAGCCCCACCCACCAAATGACACACCACCCATGTCCAGCCCCATGAGCAACTGCTTGTGGGGTGGAACATGGGTGGAATGACGAACAAAGAAATGGAGAACAACGACGCAGAGAAGGAGGGCCGTAAGTAAGTAAGTTTTTTTTCTCTTATTTTTTTGGTCACTGACAAAACTTTTTAAGTACTAGCTACTGACTACGACGAGACTGGATGGGCCCTACATAATTTTTTTTTGTTTGCTTTTTGTTTTTATAAACTAACTAACTCGTTTCTTTTGTTTTATAGGTTCTACTCTACTGGTAATGACGGCCATACACGAGACAACCCAACACACCCACCCCACGCCTGCGAGCCTCTGCTCGTAGGGTGGATTGTGAGTGTGTGCAGTTGATGACAATGACAATGCCACCACCTACCAGCACCAGAACCCCTAGAAGGCAAAGCATGGCCACCAACCACAACGGACGATGACAACAGGGCCAATGACACACCACCCACCTCCAGCCCCATGAGCCACTGCTCATGGGGTGGATTGCGGGTGGAATGGCGATGATGGCCACCACCACACAGCAGGAGATGGCCAGGATGGCAACGACAACCAGGAAGGGCATGGCGACCAGGAGCAGCATGGAAACAATGCCCAGGATGGCAATGACGAGGACAGTGACAATGAAGGCACAGCACCCAGGACGATGGGGACAGGATGACAGGCACAACTCACCAGGCTGCCCCCGCATTTTGTGTGGGGCAGTTTTTTTCATTTTTTATTTATGGTAATACCTTCCCCCTTGCCTGCATTTTATGTGGGTGAGGGGTTTTTCTTTCTTTTTCTTTATAATTGTAGTGCTCCCCTTGTGTTCGACGCGAGGGGAGATTAGTTTTATATGTATATATTTGTAGGACTCCTCCTCACACCTTGTGTGGGGGAGGTTTTTTTTTATGTAATTAATGGTGTATCCCTCGCATCCAATGCGAGGGATGTAGTTAATAAATTTTATTTGATCTTAATTGTGAGCTTCGAGCTGAACTTTACACTGCCCCACATAGTCCTGGAGGAATCCTGGTAGTCCTGCCAGGAAGACCAGGAATCCTCCAAGAATCCAGTAGGACTCACCAGGACTCACCAGGAATCCAGTAGGACTCACCAGGACTCACCAGGACTCACCAGGAATCCAGTGCTCAGTACTCTAAAGTCATACCATAATGGAAAGTCAATTTGAGATATCTTACAAGTTTCAAGTGCTTTGGACTTCATGAATTTCACAAAGTACCTACAAAATAAACTTGTTCAGAGCAGGGATTGAACTCTAGAACTCATGATCAAGAATCACATGACAAACCAAACAAGTGCTTAACCAGTTGAGCCACAGGAGAATTATTAGCTGCAATGTAAAAGCATATTTATACCTCCAAACTAGAACTTAGCTATTTCTCTCTCGAAACTCACAATTAAGATCAAATAAAATTTATTAACTACATCCCTCGCATTGGATGCGAGGGATACACCATTAATTACATAAAAAAAAACCTCCCCCACACAAGGTGCGAGGGGGAGTCCTACAAATATATACATATAAAACTAATCTCCCCTCGCGTCGAACACAAGGGGAGCACTACAATTATAAAGAAAAAGAAAGAAAAACCCCTCACCCACATAAAATGCAGGCAAGGGGGAAGGTATTACCATAAATAAAAAATGAAAAAAACTGCCCAACACAAAATGCGGGGGCAGCCTGGTGAGTTGTGCCTGTCGTCCTGTCCCCATCGTCCTGGGTGCTGGGCCTTCATTGTCACTGTCCTCGTCGTTGCCATCCTGGGCTTCATTTCCATGCTGCTCGTGGTTGCCATGCCCTTCCTGGTTGTCGTTGCCATCCTGGCCATCTCCTGCTGTGTGGTGGTGGCCGTCATCGCCATTCCACCCGCATTCCACCCCATGAGCAGTGGCTCATGGGGCTGGAGGTGGGTGGTGTGTCATTGGCCCTGTTGTCATCGTCCGTCGTGGTTGGCGGCCGTGCTTTGCCTTCTAGGGGTTCTGGTGCTGGTAGGCGGTGGCATTGTCGTTGTCGTCAACTGCACACACTCACAATCCACCCTACGAGCAGAGGCTCGCAGGCGTGGGGTGGGTGTGTTGGGTTGTCTCGTGTATGGCCATCATTACCAGTAGAGTAGAACCTATAAAACAAAAGAAACGAGTTAGTTAGTTTATAAAAACAAAAAGCAAACAAAAAAAAATTATGTAGGGCCCATCCAGTCTCATCGTAGTCAGTAGCTAGTACTTAAAAAGTTTTGTCAGTGACCAAAAAAATAAGAGAAAAAAAACTTACTTACGGCCCAAGAGATGTCATCGACATCTCTTGGGCATTCCCTGGTGCTGGTGTCCTGTTGTCGTTGCGTGGTCATCTCCATCCTTGCACCCATTTGTCGTCCTGGCTTTGCTGTTGCTGTCCTGGCCGTGTTGCGTTCCCTGGTGCTGGTGTCCTGTCGTCATTGCGTGGTCATCTCCATCCTCGCACCCCTCCTTCCACCCTGTGAGCAGTTGCTTGCAGCGGCAGTGCTGGGTGCTGGGTCATGCTTGTCGTCCATTGTCCTCCCTGTCCCATCATTTTCGTGGTCATCCATTGTCCTCCCGTCCTTGTCTTGCCACCCTGCTGCTCTCGTCATTTTGGGCCTTGCCACCCCGCTGCTCTCATCGTTTGCAGCTCCTCGTCTCCATCTCCATGGTCCTCATCGTCGCTCCCCATTTCCACCCCGCGAGCAGCTGCTCATGGCGGTGGAGGGTGCGGTGGCAGTGGTGGGTCGCATCATACAATGAGAAACTATGAAAATTCAAAAGAAAACTAATATTAATCAAAAAAGAATGAAACGAACAAAAAAAAAACTTACCTGGGCCCGTTTCCTCATTTGTTGTTTGTTGTTTGTTGTTTGTTGTTTGTCATCTGTCGTCGCTCGCTCGCGCGTCGTTCTTTGTTTGTTGTTTGGTGTTGTCTTGTTGTCATGATATAGTTAGAACCTAAAGAAGGAAAGAAATTCAATAAAAAAAAAAGTAAAAAACATTACCTGGGCCCCAAACAACATCTGTCATCATTTGGGCCCGAGGTGGTTCAAATGCGGCCATTGGCGGCATTAGACGAGGTGGTGGTGGCCATAGGAGCAGTGGCAACAGGTGTTGATGGAGGGGAGGCAGTGGAAGGGAGGTGGCATCGTCGTTGAGAGTGGTGATGATGGGTGGATGATGAGCTTGCAATGTTGATATGCGGCTGTGTGCTTTGTTGTGCACAGCCACCCCAATGGTACCTAGAGCAGTAAGTGGACATACCTCATAAGTCTATGTGGTGTAGCAGTTATATTGGCCATGCTAAAATGTTGTTGTCTCATGCCTAGGGTTCAATTACAGCTCATGTCATTTATTTTATTACTTAATAGTAGTAGTAAGGACTCCTGGTTCAATCCTACTGGATTCCTGGTGAGTCCTGGTGAGTCCTGGTTCAATCCTACTGGATTCCTTGTGAGTCCTTGTGAGTCCTGATGAGTCCTACAGAGTCCTGTTTACTCTTATAGAGTCCTACAGGATTCCTGGTCAGTCCCCCCATATTCCTGAGAGTCCAAGTCCTGGGGAATTCCTGGAATAGTACCAGGAAGAGCCTGATTTACCAGGAATATACCAGGACTGAACCAGGAATCCCACTGGAGAAAAAACAGCCAGGAATGCAACATTTGGTGAACAATGGCTGTGGCAGGGATAACCAGGAATCCTGGAGGAATCCTGGTAGTACTACCAGGAAGACTAGGATTCCTCCAGGAATATGTGGGGCAGTGTAAAGAGCTCGCTTCGAGAGAGAAATACCTAAGTTTGAGTTTGAGGGTATAAATACACTATTATATTGGCAGCTAATAATTCTCCTGTGGCTCAACTGGTTAAGCACTTGTTTGGTTTGTCATGTGATTCTTGATCATGAGTTCCAGAGTTCAATCCCTGCTCTGAACAAGTTTATTTTGTAGGTACTTTGTGAAATTCATGAAGTCCAAAGCACTTGAAACTCATAAGATATCTCAAATTGACTTTCCATTATGGTATGACTTCAGGGTACTGAGTCCCACTAGATTCCTGGTGAGTCCCACTGGAGTCCTGGTGAGTCCCACTGGATTCCTGGAGGATTCCTGATCTTTCTGGTAGGACTACCAGGATTCCTCCAGGACTCTGTGGGGGAGTGTAAAGTTCAGGACCCTTCCCCTGAACAGTCTCATGAACAATCCAGTTCAGATGGCTGGTATTCTTGTTTTCCAAGTTTCAGGGGTGAAAAAAGAGGGTTGATAAATGATGGCAACATTTGAACAATTGCAAATTGATTCCTCGGTCCGAGTTGGTCATCGACACCTATGCTAGCTCAATGCTAGCTAGTAGTAGTGTCATGGTGTTAAAACTTGAAAATTGCGTGTACATGTACATACCTGACATCTATTAGTCTACCAATTCCATGCTGATCCTGGCCATGTTGAACACTGGTGTGGAACAAGAGAGGCCCCAGACATCTCAGGTAGGAAAGTGAGTGTGAGAAAAGAAAATAACAAATTTGACTTGTAAGTAACGCTCCTGCTACTACCTTCAAGTTTTCGACCAAAGTGGAATATAGCTAAGTAGAATCATCTGAGTCCTTGTTTATCACTGCATTCTCTCATCTAACTCCCTAAATCTTTTGAGCTACAGCCCTTATTGTGCTGTTTTTGGTAGGTCTAGTGCTGGTGGTGTTTCTACTTGCTGCACATACACTATGATGCAAACCAAGGGGATTTTTCACAAATCTGCATGTGATTCCAATCTTTCAGTTTTCTCGCCCTCTACTTTATTAGTGGCCTATTATTCCTTGTTGGGGTAACTGGCCAAGCCAATGAGTGCATAGAACGAGGTCTTTGTCCTCCCCCATGTATTCCTGGAGGAATCCTGGAGGATTATTGGGAACCAATGTTCCAGCCATTTGTCACTCAAGTATATATTCCTGACTCTTCCCATTCCAGGGGGATTCCTGGTTGATTCCTGGTAAATTACACACTTCCAGGAGGAATTCCTGGAATTCCCAGGACTCCACCAGGACTCTACCAGGAATCCACCAGGACTCTACCAGGACTCTACTGGGAATCCACTGGGACTCCACTAGGATTTAACTAGGAGTCCTTACTATTAAAAAGTAAATGAAACCTATGAGGATTGAACCCAGGACCCAGGGTTAAATTGAACAGATGCAATATACCATTATACCACAGTGTCCTTATAAAATACCACATAAGTTGATCTAAGTACCATGTTGAGTGGCTGTGTATGACAAAGCACACAGCTGCATCTGCCAGCTCATCACCACCACTCCTTGATGACGCTGTGGCCACTTCCTTCTGCCACCTCCCTTCCTTCTGCCACCTCCTTCCTTCTGCCACCTCCTTCCTTCCACCACCTCCTTCCTTCCACCACCTCCCCTCCGTCAACACCCACTACCACCATGTTCCCATACCCCCTCATCTAACCCTGCTAATGGCCACACTCACACCACCTCAGGCCCAAACAATGACGGATGTCATTTGGGGCCCAGGTAATGTTTTTTATGTTCTTTTTTTCTTTTTCTTTCGACTAATTATTGTTTTGTCTCTTTCTTTAGGCTATAACTAGGTTATGACAACGAGATGCCACCAACACCCTGAACTGGCTGCAGCACACCCCAATCACAATGGGCAACACAGCAACTGACCACAACATCAACACAATGATGACTGCCATGGCTGCCAACAGCCGAGTTCAGATGCAACGTGGGCCCAAACGACACCATCGTCGTTTGGGCCCTAAGTATGTTTTTTTATGTTTTTTTTTTTTTTTCTTTTGACTAATTATTGTTTTGTCTCTTTCTTTAGGCTCTAACTAGGTTATGACAATGAGATGCCACCAACACCCTGAACCGGCCGCAGCACACCCCAATCACCGCCACCTCCCCTCCATCAACACCCACCACCACCACATTCCCATACCCCTCGTCTAACCCTGCTAACGGCCGCACTCACACCACCTTGGGCCCAAACAACAACAGACGTTTTGGGCCCAGGTAATGTTTTTTTATGTTCTTTTTTTCTTTTTCTTTTGACTAATTATTGTTTTGTCTCTTTCTTTAGGCTCTAACTAGGTTATGACAACGGGATGCCACCAACACCCTGAACTGGCCACAGCACACCCCAATCACAATGGACAACCCAGCACCCAACCATGACATCAACACGATGATGACCACTGTGGCTGCCAACAGCCGAGTTTGGATGCAACATGGGCCCAAATGATGACAGCATCATTTGGGCCCTAAGTATGTTTTTTTCCCTTTTTTTGTTTATATAAACTAACAAGATATATTGCTTTGTTTTTTAGCATCTAAATGATGCCACAATACCGACTGAGCACCCCCCCCCCCATGCCTGCGAGCCCCTGCTCATAGGGTGGATCGTGGTTGCCAGCACAGCAAATGGAACCCACAGGCCCCAGCCCCACCCACCAAATGACACACCACTCATGTCCAGTCCCATGAGTAACTGCTCATGGGGTGGATCATGGGTGGAATGGGGCTGGTGATGACAATGAATGGGGGAAGATCCTCAATTTTCTTCAAGCATTGTCCATTTTGTTCTGGATTTTTGCAGCACTGGCTTTTTTGCAGTACTTTACTGTCCCCCACCTGTCCTAGTGGACTCTGACCGGACTGACTGGAGTCCGACTGTAGTCCAAGCGGAGTCCAATTGAACTACATTAAGTCATGTAGAGTTCAATCCCCCACTGGAGTCCAACTGGAGTCTGAGTGGAATGCATTCAACCAAATTATAAGTCAATTAGATACGAGCTCAAAGGACGTCAGACTTGGTGAATTTCATAAAGTACCCACAAAATAAATTTGTGTACTGCAGGAATTGAACTCAAGACCTCACCATAAGGAATCACATGACAAACCAAACAAGTGTGCTCAACCACTTGAGCCACAGGAGACTTATTAGAGATCAACATAAGGTTTACTTATGACTCAACTTTTCATATTCTTTGAGGAGGCATTTTTCAAACAATTAAGATCAAAAAATTTTAATTAACCACATCCCTCGTGTAGGACACAAGGGAGTGGGTATAGTACAATAATAAACAAAAAAAAACCCCTCTCGCAAGATGCGAGAGGGGGGGATTACTACTATGTACATAAAAAACTAAACCCCCTGTGTTCAGCGTGAGGGGGGGATTCATGAGTACTACAATATATATACACCTCGCATTCAGTGCGAGGGGGGGGGGGGGCAAAGATAAATTTAAAATAATAAAGACCCCTCCCCACTCAAAATGCAGGGGAGGGGGGTTGGGGGATGTGGTCTGGGGTGGGTGTCATCACCCACCCCTCCTCGCATGCGTCTGTCGCTGTAGCAAGCCACACCCATCATCCACCCTACGAGCCTCTGCTCGTAGGTGTGGGGATGGGTACTGTGGTCGTCATAGCCCTGGTCTACCTGCCATCCACCCGACAAGCAGATGCTCATCGGCATGGGGTGGGTGTGTTGTTGGTTTTGTGGGTCTCCTAGTTCAGAGGGGTTGGGGGAAGGGGTTAGTGATGTGGCATGTGAGGGAGGGGGTAGGTGGGTGCTTACCAGGTGGGTATCCTGCTCCGCAGGTCTCCCAGTTCCCCTCTGCCATCTCCTACCCTTTATTGACACCCTCACATCCCATTTGGATGGGGAGGAGGGGGCTGGCATGGGTGTCATTGGGTCTGGGTTGATCCCTGTCATTCCGTGTTGGCGTTGTTCCATGTTGGCATCGTTCTGTGTTGGCATCAGCATTGCCCTGTTGTCATTTGCTGTCGTCACCTCCATTCCACCTGTGATCCACCCCCCAAGCAGTTGCTCAAGGGGCTGGAGGCGGGTGGTGTGTCGTTGGCCCCAGTGCTTTGCATTCTGGGGGTCCTGGTGACACTCACAATCCACCCTACGAGCAGGGGCTTGCAGGCATGGGGTGGGTGTGTGGGGTTGTCTCGTGTCCGGCCGTCGTTACCAGTGGAGTAGAACCTACAAAACAAAAGAAACCCATTAGTTAGTTTATAAAAACAAAAAGCAAACAAAAAAACTTATGTAGGGCCCAAACAACACGATCTGCATCCGTTTTGGTCCCTGTTCCATCCAGTCGGCTTGTTTGTGGGTGGTGGCATTGTTACCAGTAGCTTATAACCTAGAAAAGTAAAGAAACTGGTTAGTTAGTTTATAAAAACAAAAAGCAAATGAAAAAAAAACTTACCTAGGGCCCAAATGACGTGATCTGCATCATTTGGGCCCGCGTTCCATCCATTCGACTCATTTGCAGGTGGTGGTGATGTTGGATTGGGCGTGGGAGTGGTGGCAGTGGGTGTCCACACAGTGGTGGTGGTGGTAGAGAGAGGAGGGAGGGAGGTGGTGTCGACGGTTGTGGTGGTGGTAGTGAGTGATGAGCTGGCACATTTGATGATGCGGCAATATGCTTTGTCATACACAGCTGCACCACAGTACCTAATGCAGGTAGATGATACCTTACACAAGGTACTGTGGTGTAACAGTTATATTGTGCATTATGATTACATAAGCAACCTACAGGGGTCTGGGTTCGATTCCTTTTCTTACACACTTTTTCAGTGGAATCTGACTGGACTCCACTGGACCAGTCCAAGTGGAATCCAGTGTTTGAGTGGATTCCACTGAGAGTCTGGCTGGACTGGACCAGGACTGGACTGGCAACTTTGCAGGCAGTCGGCTGGTGACCAGTCCCAGTGGACTCCAGTCAGAGTCCACTAGGAAAGGTGGGGGAGTGTAAAGACCTCCTCTTTTGCCACAGGCTGTTGCATTACCAGACATGATACCTTTTCCAGAAACTTCCTTTGCTGAATTTAGCCAATTCATCAAGGAAAACTTTGACTCCACAATCTCTTTGGCCTCTGTTCTCTGCATGGTTTTTAGTCTAACTGAAAATCAAGAGTTGCTTGCCTTACATGCAAGGCAACAAAAAGGCCAATTTCATGGTGAAAATAGTGTTACTGTTTCAGGCTGGATGAAATGCCTATCAAGATCAATTCAAGACAAATTATGCATTGAGGGCACAAAATTACTCAAAGAGTCAACTACACTCTCTGAGGATTTCCAGATTACCACTCTTGGCAAACAGCTCAATGCTTTGTCCAAATTACTGGGACTACATCCTAGTAATAAATATGGCAAAGTCAAACAGTCCAAGCCAGTATCTTACAAGAAAATTGAAGGTGTCCATTTGATTTGTCCTGACACCTTTCAATGTACAACTGACTCTTGTGACCCTCGATCATTACAACAAGTTACAAGACAACGTGATATCCCACTGGTCTAGTGTTGCCACTGGCTCAGCCGAGGTTTTTCAATAAAATGGATATAACATGCCAGATAAATCTGCTAAATTCACCAGAATATTTGAGCCTATGGACGGGCCCATAAGCCGAGGGGTCATCTGCCAACATTAGTTGAACTGATCGATTATCCCTGAGTTATTTAATAAACAAAATTTGGCTTGATGGCTCAGCTTCAAATCAAAGCTGAGTGAATATGTCAAGAAGGGATGATTCGATAAGCTAATGTTGACAGAAGACCCCTCGGCTTATGGCCCCATCCATATGCTCAAATATTTCGGTGAATTTAGAGAATATACTTGGTATGCTATGTCCATTTTATTGAAAAACCTCGGCTGAGCCAGTGGCAACACTACATGACTGGTCACACTCATCAAAGAATTTTCTACCTATGAAGAGTGTCCAGTCCTTACTGGCCAATGCACTCACTGTGATACCATGTATTATGCTGATCATGAACATGCACCTATTGAAAACAAGCAAACAAAACATGCTAGAGTGTATCTAAATTCTGCCAAGTATCTCAAAATTGGCCAGAATATCTGGGCAGACCAGCTGTTTGCAAATGCAGTTGTGATGGGTGTCTATCACTTTCATGCATCATTTTCTCCATATGCAGAGTTTTGGAATGATGCCATTGGAGAACAAAGCTCAGTCAAAGTATCACATGATCAAGTCTGGCATAATTTTGTTCAGGAATCCATTTGATCACTTGCAAGTTCTTCTGGTATAGATCTGGAGCTGGCAGATGGTCTTGCTCTGCATCAAGTTACAAAGCAAGCATTTGAAATTCTGGGTGAGAAAGGAATAATCAGAGCTGCAGAAAACCACCACTGCTCTGAATGCACTCAGAAATACAAAGCCCAAGCAGATACTTTCTCTTTGTATGATGCTGCAGCCACAGTTGGAGCAGATGAGAATGCCTTGGTTCCACAACTTGAAGGTGGTATTGGAGAAATCAAGGAGCTGTTAGACTCACAGCCAATACAACCATCTGGAGCAACACAAGCCTCTACTCAGACTGCTACAAATGGCAATGCTGATGTCAGAATGATGGTATTTGATGGTATGGTTGTTGGCCCCTCTGTATGTTTTTTCAGTATTATACTGAGCAAAATTATAACTGACTTGGATATATAGTATTGTGCTTATGACAATTGTGAAAGAGAACTTGAAAATTCATGGGGAGGTGTTTTTTGTGCAGTACATCAAGAAGAGTTTGCTACAAAGTGTCATGTTTGGGATTGTACATACACCAAAGTTACTAGGACCAAAGCTTGTCAAAGCCACCAGGATCTATGGAAAAAACATATCCAACAACATAAATGCCAGACACTGCCTGGAGCTCATTGTATTTTTAAGCAACCAAATACCCAGCCATGGTTGCAGGCTGGTCAATCTACACACCCACATGATGAACCAGCAGAGGAACCAGAAAGAAAGAACTACTTTTCTCCTTCCCAGCTTTACTGTGTTGAAACAATCTGTGCCCCTTGTGGTGTTGTAGTTGCATTGGGCCAAATTTGCCAAGTCAGAATCACCTACAAATATTCTGGCATTTTCGGAATCAGTATTTCCTACAGAAGATTCAAGGCCAGATTATATTTGCATTGACAAAGCATGTCTAGTGCTTCGTACAGCAATTGCAAATGGAAGTTGGAATCATATCTGGGAAAAGACAACCAACCCGGTTTGTAGTGGACTCATACCACTATATCAATCATCGGACCACCAATTACATGTGCAGAAAATGGTGCAATCCAGCACCATTGGATGGATCAGCTCCCAACTTAGTTGTTGTGGGGAAAGACAATGATGGGAATAACTATTACAAATGTGCCTTTAATACACAGGTGATGTAAACTTTAGTTTGATTATTGTTAATTTTTTTTCTGATAGTCAACTTCTCAGCCATGTGAACAGCTCAATGTATAACTGGGAGGATTTGAAAATATACTGAAAAGAATGGTTCCAGGTAATTTTGACTGGTTTCTCCATACTATGCTATTTTACCACACCAGAATGGTGATTGAGAAGCAGAACAGCAAAGGAAAAAATGTTCAGCAGAGTAGTGATCCTGATATTGGCATTGATGCCTATGACTAAGTAGTAGTTGCAATAGTTACAAGTCTTTGAAAACAGGAGAGCACAAAGGTTAAGGATAGCAGTGACTCTGACAGCAGGGGTTCTGGTAGTGATGACTTGTAGTTACAACAGAATTGTTTTTTCTCAACTCATATGGACTTGGTGCCTCCTTTTATCAGAGATTTTGAAGATAAATTGTTGTAGCCCCAAAGCCATTTGGTGTGAATCCATCCTCATAGCTGTGGTCAGCACATTGTTCATTGGCTACATATGGCCAGAATAATGTTTTCAACAACCAACTATATATTTCCCCTCTTTGTGTACTCATAACAAAGGGAACATGAAAAATGTTTCCAGAAGGGATCTGAAAGAAACATTGTAGAATACACCTTTTATGTTCCTTGCAGATACAGCTTGGATACATGTAAAATATTTCCCTGCATTTCTTTTACATACATATTAAGAATATCCAAAGGATATACACATCAAAAGTCTTAAAACAAGTTTCTAAGGCAGTGTTTGAAAGTTTCTGTGGGAAACACAGGTCAGCCCCCATAGTGAAATATGCTCTCTAGATAAAGCATCATTCTATTATTATAGTGAGGGCCTAGCTTGCCTAGGAGATCCCATATTGATCACATGACTATTAATGTTATTTCAAACTCAGGTTGAAAATCTGGTCAGAATGGTATATAACATCACCAAGTTGACCAAGTTCCATATATGGTAGGTCACCTGACTTTACACAGGTCATTTTCAAACTTGGCTGGTCAGAATGATATACAACATTACTATGTTCCATATATGGTAGGTCACATGATTACACTATGGTTGTTTTCAAACTCAGCATAAAAATTTGGTCAGAATGATATATAACACCATACAATTCCATATATAGTAGGTCACTATGGTCATTTTCAAACTCAGCATGAAAATCTGGTCAGAATGGTATATATAGGTCACATGATTACACTATGGTTGTTTTCAAACTCAGCATGAAAATCTGGTCAGAATGGTATATAACATTACTATAAGAGGATTCCAGTGGGAATCCTCCAGGAGTGGCAGGAATCCTCCAGGAGTACTGGGATTCCTCCAGGACTCTGTGGGGGAGTCTAAAGTTCAGCGTAGAACCCAACCCTCCTCGAGATATACTGGTAAGAAAGTTTTTGGATGCCAGTGACCATTACTGCTATAGTTGACTTGACTGACGGTGCTCTCATTCCAACCAGATTTGTGTCAGGTTCTGCATGGTGTGCTGTGCTGGAAAGCCTACTTGCAATGGAGTGGGCAACATGATGTTTTGTGTAAACAGCTGCAATATGTCCATTTCTCATAGTTGTCACTAAGGCTCCAACTGTTTAGTTTGCATTTACTCGATGAAGGTCAAGTATACATAAATGGTAGCCTAAACAGTATGTACATAGTTTAAAATATTAGTATTTGATGAAAGTGTTCAAGGTTTTTATTGAGCTGACTAACCTCTCTCCCGTGAAGCAAGGGGCCCAAAAGTAGGGGCCACAAAAGTAATTAATGATCAAAACAAAAAAACTTGCACTTTTCACAGGGAGGCTGCTCCATGAGCAGCTGCTCATGGCGGTGGTTGGGTGAGCTGCCGCTTCCATGTCTCTTGTCCCTGTTTTCCCCATATGTGTTAGCATCCTTCATCTGTCACAGTGGTGGTGGTGGTGCCCATACCTTCACTCCTGGTTGTTCACTCTCCCCCACTGTTCGTAGTTCGTCCTCTTCTGGTGGTTACTGTCTGGAAGTCGTTCCATCCCCTGTCCCATTGCTCCCCGTTTCCACCCACAAGCAGTCACTTGCAGTGGGGATTGGGGGTGCTGCTGTTGTTGTTGTGGTAGCCTGAGCAGTGGCCATGTGGGCCTCCACATTGTCATCTTCCTGTCATTTTCCATGGCATCAGTCCATTAGAGCATTGGTCTTGTCCTGGTGGTTATCCTCATCATTGTCCTCCCTTTGTCGTTGTCGTTTTCATCCACTGGCTCCATCGTTATAATGTGATGGTGGGAGGTGCTGGGTTGGTGGATGATCTGGGGGTGGGGTGTGAGTTGTGGTGGGTGGAGATGGGAATAGGGGATGTACCTGGCAGTCTTCAGGTCTCCCAACACCCCTCTGCAGTCTCCTATGCCCAAATGAGAGCCTCACATCCCATTTGGATGGGGAGGAGGGGTGGCATTGTGTTGCATGCATTGTTGGCTGTTGTCGAGCTGAAAACACTGTAGCAGTGTAACCTATGGAAAAGAACATTTTTCTAGTTATAGTTGAAGAGAAAGAAAAAACTGACTACATATTTCGATGGTGGAAGCAAGGATCTGGTGACTTGTGAGAATACAAGTTATGATCTAACAAAGGAGACTATTAGTAGTGAAAAGAACAAGAAAAGGAGAAATTACATAGGAACCTGTTAAAATATTCCTTACTATGTAGGGCAAGTTGTGCCAGTAGAGAGTAATAACAACATCAATCGAATTCGAGTACAGCGTCATTGTCAGTCGCGTTCCCACGGTCTCAACACTTGCGTTCCCTACATATATTTATAGCCATTTGTAGGTAGTGTGTAGTAAGTGTGTCAGGCCACTAATTTTCCTTAAACCATGTAAGCACCTATATACCGTTTAACTACTGTATAGGCAGCTCTGGTGACAAGGGGGTATACATAAACATAAACATATATGGTATAAACCATGTAAAACAGTTATATAGATAGAACAGTTGGAGCCTTAGTTGTCACGGCCATTTGCTTTATTGATGTTGTGTCTCGTCTAGATGACTTATTTATTATACAGTTGTGACCCTAGTCTTGAGCAGCTGTCCTGCCTACTGTGCAGTGTGTACAGCTTTTTATATGTTAAATATGTATCTAAGTGCATCCACCTCTGCCTGAGGCGTTGCCATGATAGAGAATCAACCCCACTGATCTAATACATATAGAATTAATTACAACATAGCTCGTAATTTTCTTTTCTCTGCATAATCACGAAACTGACAATACACTCTGTGTCTCGACCCATTCTCGAACTCTGGGATTACTCTCGTCACGGCGTTGCTGAAGCTCTTGCGAAATCTCATGACGTTTCGCATGTTTCGACCAAAGTGAGCTGACCCAATCCATAATGTCTCCAATCTCAAGTTCCTGACATCCCTTCAGGGAAGGGTCACTGCTCTCGCGTGTCTTTCCATTTCCTGCTGTCAGAGCTTCCGATTTCTTCTCTTCGCGCGCTTCGAATCGTTCTCTTCTTGCCTTTTCCTGTCCTTTGCGTTCCTGCATCTGTCGCTCGAGTTTCCTGCTCATCCCACCTTGATCCGAGGCGTTATCTGGGTAGTATTGTTTTTGGGTCTTTGCAAAAATTGCGGAGAGGCAATCATCTGAACCCCATTTCTTCAGGGCGGCGCACGCATACACAAAATCCGTGATTATCGAAGGTGGCCAGGCAGAATTGTTATGCGGAAGACGAGCATCTGTGTTTTGTGGAACGAGGCTTTCGTCACGTTCACAAAAATAATGCAAAGTGAGGCGCGCTGAAGAGCCAGGGCCGGAGACCTGTGAAGACGAGCGAGGAACATCGTCTGTGTTTAAAGCAAAATTTGGGGTCTGGATCAACGCAATTCGTTAACGTGATTGAAGGCAGGGTGGGTTAGATGGTGGATGACCTTCAGAAAAGCAATACGCGCACGTCCGAGCAAGCGATGGTAATCAATGTGGAGCAGCAGGCCGTTCCTTGGGTCATTTATTGACTCTATCACATCGTTGTCGTGGTGTTTTCTATGTTCGGTGACGAATGTAATATACTAAAAATGACCAACGTGAGTCCAGGTAGAGAAATTGTGAAGCAGACACGCACCTCATCCCCCTTGGATCTTGGAAGTAAATGCGCAGCATCGCAGAAGAACCTCGCCCTTCCACTCATGACACATGTTTCGTCTCTTGCAGTGATAGCACCAGCAAATTCCGCATGAGATTCGTTAGCGTTGCTGTTCAAATCCGATACTCGGTCGTTTATCCCCTTAAGATCCACTAGTCGAGGGTCGTCTGTAGACAATGTGATGAGTTGGATTCCAATTGCGAGGGAATTTCGCTTGCCCTGGGACGAATAATAATAGGCCCCTTGCAGACTATCTACGCTCCCCGTGTAATCGCTGACTTCAGGACCGTTTTCGCTCAATAAAAGCACGCCTTCGCGACCATAGATGGCGAAACCTAGAAAACGCAGCCAACTGAGTGGTCGGATGGCGAATGGGTCGAACTCCTCGGTTGGAATGGTGAGAATGGCAATCCATTCAGTATCAGTGCTAAGCTTGAGCCACAGGTTTACGTTGTTAGAGTAGTCATATTCAGTAAGAGGCGATTCTTCCCGTGATGTGCTGGTGCTGGGGTTCTGAACACTCATGGTCGAACGGAAAAGTGCACGTGCGAGCTTCCGAAAACTTGAACTTCGACTGTCGATAGTGTACTTTCTTTACAAAATACTAATCTGTCATCCACCTTTGCCCAAGCTTGGCCTCAAGGGCCAGGAGTCCCATCGGTGTCTGAAATGCCAGGGGAAAATGTGCTCCCGGGTAGCTTCTTTTTCTGGTCAGCATCTCCATTTCCAGCCATTCCAATCTCCTCCGTAGTACAGCCTCCATTGTTTCGACAGGACTCAACTGAAGCCCAAGACACCACACCACTATTCTCATTGCTCTTACCAAACCCTGTCAATGACACTCCTTCCACAGTGCAGACTGGATCCAACCAGTTGGCCCCCGGTCTACCTCACATGTATCAACCATTACTTTCTTCCTCAACCAAGGTTTCTCTCCCACTTCTATCCTCTTCTGAGCCCCCACAAGCCAATGCCACAAACCTGTCCATGACACCCACAGATTCTGCGGAAAAGGAAAACAATCAGCGGACAGTGCCCAGAGGAATTGCAAATAGAGGGAGGAACAAAAAAAAAGAGAAAGGTAGATGATGTAGTGCAGGAAGGTGAGGTTTCAGCAAGGACAAAGGCAAAGGGAGCTCCAGGGCAGGCATTGAAGTCACATCATGTGTCCAACTTACCTGACTGTCTCAAGGAGGGCAGATATGCTCCACCAAAGAAATGTACACATGTAAAAAAGGCTAATTAGGTTGCCACCATTGATCACTCATTCATTGGCAGCGCTAGAATGGTCTTGAGTTGTCCATAGATTAAATAACCTGAATAATGACACACAGGTTGTGGCAAGGAGAACATGACCATCATATTTTCCTATGAATAGATTTAATGCTCAGATAACTGTGACATGACTCCACAAGGCATGAGTGGCTCACAGTTATTGTAGGATAAGCCAAGAGAGTGGTTGAGAGAAAGATGCCCGCTAACTGCCCATGGGCATGGGAAGTTGGGAACCCATCGATGACACTTCAATGCACCTTGCCTTCAAGTTGGTATTGTCTATAGCCACCCCCTCAATAAGCAAGCCTTGACCACTATGAATAGATTTAATGCTCAAATGTCTTGTCCCTGAGATTGGGGCAAGGACATTGGTGACACAACTCTGATGTTGCCACATTTGCTGGAAAAATGCCTTACCTTTACATAAGTTACTACACCATGTATATGATTGGTTGAATCACCAATTTTACATAAATGATTATTGCGATTACATTTGTCAATCTCGATGTCTGGTTGATAACATCAAGGTCGACATACATCATTTTGATGAATATGTGATGAGCTGAGTAAGGAACTGTACTTTGAGGGTTGGTTGGATGCTAAGGCATGCTGACTGAGTTATCACATGCAAATAGCATTGAAGTAATGTTGGATCAGGGGGGCATTATAATGTGAGTAAACAAGAAGAGAGTGGGGGCATTATAACACGAGTAAACAATGGGTGAGCAGGTGGGCATTATAACTCTAGTAACCGCACTGTAATGCAAGTAAACAAGTGAGTAGGGGCATTATAATAAGAGGGGAGAGTCAGGACATTATAATGTGGGTAACAAGTGAGTGAGGGGAATTATAAGGGGAGAAAATGAGGGGAGAGTCAGTGGCATTATAACACAGATAACCAAGGGGAGGGTGATGAGTGGGGACATTATAATGCAGGTAACAAGATAGAGGGGTGGGCATTAAACCATGAGCAAACAAGGGGCGAGTCAAGGTTGGGGGGGATTATAACACGGGCAAATGAGGGGAGAGTCACAGTTGGGGGCATTATAATGTGAGAGGATATCCATGAAATGGAGTCAAGGTTGGGAATTATAACACAAGCAAATGAGGGGAGAGTCACAGTCAGCGGGGGCATTATAATGCGAGAGGATATCCATGAAATGGGGGAATTATAATGTGAGCAAATGAGGGGAGAGTCACAGGTCAGGGGCATTATAGCGCAAGAGGATATCCATGAAACAGAGTCAAGGTTGGGGGGAATTATAATGTGGGGAAAGAGTCATGAACAGGGGGAGTTATAACCCAGGCAAAGAGCGGGAGAGCCATGAGTTATAAGGAATTGTGCTCTACAAGTTCCTTGCCAGGACAGTGGCACATTATGACATCCCTTTTTATGTTTTGTGGAGTATGTTACAAAAGAACTACATGGATGCCTCACTTGTCATGTCACTCATGCACACTTTACATGTTTGCTAATTTTGCTAATCGCTGTTCATATGGTGAGGTGGCATGATTTTAGATCATGATAAGTACATTTTTGGTCCTTTGCATATTCTTTACTAACTGAATACAATGTTTTCTTTTCTTGTTTCTCACCACAACAGCCTCCCAGGGCCTGTCACCCCCTCTCGCTGTCTAAACAGGATGCAAGGTTGTCATAAAAGGCTCAAACAACCACCACAGGGAGCAAAGACCACCAAGAGGTCAGTGCAGTGTGCTACCAATGAGGGATGCAGCACCAACACCCATGCTACTGGGGAACAGGTGGCAATGGTCATGCCATGCACATGGGATGACACATCTGGGGCCATACACTAGATAATAATGTGCTTGTGTATGCATGGGGTCTCAGATAACTGGTAAGTCTTTTACTGTGTGTAGGAGAACAGTGTCAGAGGCTGTCTGATGTTTACTGACAACTTTATTTACAGAACAATAACTTTTGTTGCTCTGGCACTGCTTGACATCATCAAGATGATGGTAAAGTGATTCCTCATGGAATCATAGGGATCAACGGAACAGCTGTTGGGGACATTGTGGTGCTTTTTTGAGTGTGTAGGATTTGGTGTAACAGGTGAGTACCTTTTTGGATCATAGTGGATGGGATGGTGCAGGATACACTACTCATATGTTACTAGTATTTTTACTAATATTTTTAATCAGTGGGCAATGGGCTGCATGCACAAGATGTGAGGGTATTTTTCTCTCTTTTATTTTCCCCTGTTAGTTTGTCATCCCCTGCTCAGTCACAACATGGCATGTGGCCATGGTTTTTTAATAGACATGTATTTGATTCTGTATCCCATGCAAGTTTAATAAATCTTTTCTTTGTACATTGTCACTAGTCCATTACAATAGCTATCCTGGTCTAGGCTGTTTATTGGATGAGAAGACTATATGTCATATGTGGTATTGTAGTAATAATTGTACCAATTGGCTTCCTGTATAGCTAATGGACCTGAAGGTGAGATTTGAACATTTTATATACAAAAGCTGCAGCCTGAGCTGGGTCAAGCTGGGGCCTGGGGCCAGGCCCTGGTTGACAACTTTGGCCTGGCCTGTATGTTGAGAAAGCCAAAGCCACAGCCTTGAGGCCAAGCCAGGCTGGAACAGCACTAAGTTGGACAGCCAGACACCCAGCCATATCCAGGACACAGATGTCCTCATATTGTGAATCGTCATGTTTGACTGCTACTAATTGGTCTCCCTTGCACAAGACATGCTGGAATACTACTAGTTACACTACATGAGTAATTAAATTATATAGCAACATAAAAAGACCCATAAGTAGTGATGTGCAGGGCTCAGCTCAATGTTTCTGAAGCCTGAGCCAAGCCCTTAAGCCCCAGCTTTGTGGCTGTGATCAGCGAGGATTGTCATGCACCATCTCTACTCCTCCCTTTGTCTATTGGAAGCTCCTGGTGTACAGCAGCAAGCAATTGCTTGCTGTCTGGCTTACAGAAGCTGCTCAGATGAGGTTGGAGCAAGGGGCAGCACAAACAGTGATGAGTGATGCAAAGTCAAACCCACGAGAAACATCGTGTGCTAATCCGCACAAGTGATGCAGACCAGTGGACATGTCATCCACTGCATCATGAGTGCATAACTCAGTTAGTGCCCGCAATTCCATTGTCCTGTGGTGATGTGGCATCACAGCCTTATTTTGTAGTGTGGTCAGCAGGTGGGCAGTGCTATAGGGATTACTGTGTGCATACCTTGCAGGTATCCTGCTTCACAGGTCTCCGGGCACCTCCAATGCATCACTTCATGATATATTATGTGTTTGACACACATTCCATTTGACACACATTCTGTTTGCATAGTCTTGAACCATTGTCGTTATAAAGAAATAGAACAATCTGGATGGGAAAAATATATATAAGTTAGTATTAGTGATAAGAAGAGTGAAAAACTGACTTACATTGCATCCTTGAAGTTGAAGATGCAGACGAGTCATGTTGAAGCATGTCATTGATTGACGTCCAGTAACTCCCAGTTCTATGACAACATAACATTGGCATTAGAATTGTAGCAAGTATAGTAACTTCTCATATTTATGACTTTTCAATGGATTTCTATTGTTATATTAACATTCATTACCAGTTTCTCAAATCCCCTCCTTAAGCCCCAGCCCAAGCCTGAGCCGAGCTGAGCTGAGCCTGAGCCTGGTACCAAGGCCTGGCTCACAATATATCAAAGCCCGAGCCGACTCAAGCTGAGCCAGGCCCTGCACATCACTACTGTATTGCATGTCACCCGTCGCCTTCATGTTGCGTCTATGTTGAGATAAACCAATACATAAAATTTATAATTTAAGGCTCCTCTCTCTCTCGTGTTTTGAGTTGGGGGCGGGGGAGGGGGCATGTGAACTAATACTATGATAACATCAAATTAGTGCTGTTCTGGCCCAGCTTGGCCTGAAAGCCCCGGCTTTGGCCTGGCTTGAGGCGGCTTTGGCTTCCTCAAACCTCAGGCCAGGCCAAAGCTGCCATTCACAGCTTGGCTCTGGCTTGGCTTGGCCCAGGCCACAGCTTTTGTATGTAAAAATGAATTTTTGCATACAACACCCCAGCACTTGATAATTTGAGGACTACATATCATAAACATGTGTGGTAATACTAGTATACCATATAGAACATACCACTAACAAAGGAGACAGTAGAATAAAATAAAATCTGTGTGTGAGGCCTTTTGTTTGGTCCCCCGCTGCCCCTTGATTCAATACCCCTCCCCTCCCTGTTGCTCCCCACTTCCACCCCATGAGAAGTTGCTTGTGGCAGTGGGTCGGGGTGCTGTAGTGGCTGTGGTGGTGTTTGCTGCCATCGCCAGGTGCTGGGTGTCATGTGGCTGCAGTACCTGTCAACATTGGTGTTGGTGTTGGCGTGGGGGCAGGTGCTGTCATTCTTCATGTCGTTCTTGGTGCTGGCTTTGGGTGCTGGTGTTGGCATAGTCATAGCTGTTGATGCCGTTGCCATTGGTATTCACCATCATCATGGGACCACCAGCTCCATCCACCCTGCGAACAGTTGCTCGCAGCAATGGTGGTGCTGGGCCATCCTCCCGGTGTTGTCAGATCTGGTGCTGGGGGATGATGTGCATCCTACGCTGCATTGGGTGGGGTGCCAGGGTTGGGGGTAGCATAGGTAGAACATAAAAACAAAGAGAAAACTATTAGTTAGTAATAAATAAAAACACAAAGAAATAACCTGGGGCCCAAGCAACGATAGACCTCCATGCATCATTGTTGTCATCCATTGGTGGTGGTGGATTTGTGGTGTCCCCGCCATCCTGTCCCCCTTGTGCTCCCCATCGTTCCTGTCATCCCTTGGGGCGTGCTCATTTTCCCCACCTGCTGTACTTTTGTCAGCCATTGTCACTGTCCTCCATCCCTGTTCGCTGCATACGCTGACCCAGACATTGTGCTCCATACATGTTTGCTACCAGCCAATTGATCATAGATTGCACACTAGTTGGGCCAAATTCAAAATGCTATCTCAGATTGAGATGAGAGACACAAGAAAAAAAGAACATACCTAGGGTTCAAATGACAATAAAGAATAATAATAAAGGTCGTTCATTGCTGTTATTGACGTTCTCCAGTGGTCGAGGACCTGGGTGTAACAGTTGGTTTACCGTGGTTCGATCATGATATTGATGTGGAACAAGTATGTTGATTACATCAGTATTGCATGGTGCCTACTGTATAGCTGCAACTTTATGTAAGGTTCAATGATGACATTTTCATGTGTTGATGTATCCAATGGTACTAATTACATGTAGTATGAGCTTATGACCCAGGCCTTTGTCATGGCATTCGCTCGCATTGTGCGCTCAGCCTGACTCCGGATGGGCCAGCTCATGTGTACATGACTCAACACTTAATTCTATGACAGGTACACAATTCTTCAGTTGACTTTGGACCAAAGTCAACATGCTCTTGAAGTCCTGCATATATTACAGAAGGTTTGATCCAATATGGGTTCACAGTTCTTCAGTTGACTTGGGACCTTCAGCCCCAAGTCAACATGGGGCAGGGTTGTTTCTCTCTCACTACACTGCATATTCAATTATACTACAGTCACACACACTTCTTCAGTTGACTTGGGACCTTTGGCCAAGTCAATGTGGGGGGGCTGTTGCTCTCTTAATACTGTCCCCATCCCCATGTCCCCATCACCCTCCCTCTCTCCCTATCACCCCATCTCCATCACTCCATCACCCCATCTCCATCACCTCATCACTCCATCCCCATCACCTCATCCCTATCTCCTTATCCCCCCCTCCTCTTCACCCCATGCCCTCCCCCCATGTCCCCATGTCCCCATGCCCATCACCCTCTCCCCATGTCCTCCCCATCACCCCATCACCTTTACCCCCTCCCCATCACCCCATCACCTTTACCCCCTCCCCATCACCCCATCACCCCCTCCCCTTTACCCCCTCCCCCTCCCCTCTCCCACCTGATTTTCCCCTCCATCCCCACTCACCCTACTCATCCTCTCTCCACTCACCCTCCCCCCACTCACCCCCCTCACCCTCACCCTCACCCCCCCTCACTCTGCACCTCCCACTTCCCCGCTCCCCTCCTCCTTTCACTCAGCTCAGAGGATGAAAATTAAAACTCAGCTATATTTGTCAGGATTGGTGAGACCTGACTAAGGCTGACCAATTTTACATAATCATTCCCATGAAAAGGTTGTCCCATATGTTATAGACAAGTTTAGGAATGTGCCTCCAGCACGAGTTAAGTTTTTATATATATTAATAGTATTTCATTATAAACAATAGTATGTCTTAATATGTACATTTTCTATATCCATTCATCTAATAGTACTTCATTATAAACACTATTTTTTGTTTTTGCACTTTCACTGTCACTTGGCCATATTGCCTTGATGTTGTGCACAGACCTTACTCATGATATTGCCACATGGAACTGCCCATGTGTGAACACCGGACTCCTGAAATCTAATCCCACATGCTGCACTGACTGCCCTTGAGATTTGTTGATTGACATTGGGAAAGCATAGTCGAACTGGAAACTGGAGTTGAGACAGTGTGAGAGGGAGTTGTCCTTCAATTGGCTGTAGTCATATCTGTTGAATAAACACCTGTTCTCCAGCATGATCTCCAGTAATCAACCGAACCTCCAACACTCTATTCCGAATCCGAGTCAAAATGCCTTGAGAACCATTGCAGACCCCTCCAGAAATGTTCAGGTTCTGAAGCACCATCACAGGGCATCTGACCTTTAGTGCCAAGTGTGCCAATGGTAGACCTGAGCAGTTGATTGAGTTGAGGTATTCTGGTGAATACAGAAGTTCTCCATTTTCATTGTTTGCAACAGAGTCTGCACTGTGGAAAACTCACTCCTCTCCAGGGAACCTCTGAAGAATGTAATGGTTCAACTCATTGACATTATCATTTTTGCTTGCCAGGATGATCCGCTCTGAGAAGTATTGATCAGGATGCTGAGCATGATCATAGATGCCAGGATAGATGGTGTCAATGAGGGAAGCCAGAGTGTTTTCAGGACATTTGAAATGATCAGGAAGCTCAATGTTGGCACCATCATCTGTATGACCACCCTTTCCAACCTCCAACTGCCACTTTGCAAACTCTCACTCTTGAAGATCATCTGTGTTCAATCACATGTTGATTTTGAGATGAAGAACTTTGATATGCTGCCAAAGAATAGGGCGCTGCAAGGAAGCACCCACAATCTGAGGTTGTGAACCCCTCTCAATGACAGGCAGGATCTGGTGAAAGTCACCCCCAAAAACAACAGGAATGCCACCAAAGGGTTGATCAGATTGGCAAATGTCTTTGAGCGTGCGGTTGACAGCTTCATGGAGATGACAATGCTGCATGAGTGCCTCATCCCAAATGATCAAATCAGTCTCCTGCAACAGCTTTGCACATATGGAACCTCTGGAGATAGAGCAGGTGGATGACTCATTGATAATGAGAGGGATCCAGAGACATGATTGAGAAGTGGAGCCACCTTTGAGCAAGAGTGCAGCAATGCCAGATAATGCTATACAGAGAATGATCTTGCCCTGAGAACAAAGCTGATGGCAGAGAGTGTTGTACACATAGGTTTTGCCTGTGCCACTGGGACCATGGAGGAAGAAGGTCTGGCCAGTGTTGTTATTGACTGCATGCATGATCTCCTCAAAGACAGCTCTCTGGTCTGGATTGAAAGTGTCCATATTCTGTGCAGCCAGCTCAGCCTGCTCCACAACATCATATCTGTGCTGCCCAGCAATCAACCGGTTTCCAAGGTTGGCTTCCCAATTCTGAGTGATCTGAGGCATGTATGGCCAATCCTTGCTCAGAGATTTGCCAGAAGATGAGAGAATCTGATTGATCAAGTGGAGGCCATAATCCTGCACATCTTCATCTGTAGGGTTGACACAGATGTTGTTGTGCTGGAGCTGATAGTGCAGGTCATCACAAATGTGAGGCCAGTATGTGTTCCAAAGCTGGACAGGATCAGAGGGTGCACAGTCATGAAGAATGGTAACAAAGAGTTGGCGGAGCTGACGACCTGTTGCCATTGACTTTGCTTCCTCCACACACTGCAGCCACTCTTGGTCATCCTCCAGAAGCCCATGTGCCAGACATGCCTCTCTGAATGAGGGAGCGACATTGCCCTGAAAAGTGCAAAGATCCTCATATGATGTTGTGTCCTTGACAGCTGTCAAAAGAAGCCAGAGGTAAAAGTGTTCACCTGCAGTAGGCTGAGTGTAGTACATCCTTCCGATAGTGAATCCTCTCTGTCTGGGCTTCCACTTGTGCCCTTTGTGATCCCACACAGATTTGGAGGGAAAGTCCTGATAAAGAAGATCCTGTGCGAGCTCTGGATACTGCTGATTGGCTTTGAAATAGCCAGTGAGAGTGGTGTCACGCTCTGCAGCATGATGGATGACCTCCTGGATAGACTGCTGACCATTCTGATTCCAAGTGACATACTGCTGGCCAGGGAGGTGGACCTGAAGTCGGACTACATTGGGAGAAGCAGAGTGCATAGGCAAATGAAAGAGGCACCAAATGCTCTCGCAGGCAGAAATATAGCGAGCATCCAGATACTGCTTGACTTCATCATTGCAAGTCCCAAACTGCATGGTGATGTGATCATGGCCCTTGTACACATATTTATAGATGTACTTGACAGCTTTGATGGAGGCAATGGACTCAATGTTGATGTGACAACGGTACTTCCAGAGGATGTAGGGTGAATAAGTGATGACCCAGCAATTTTCAACCTGCTTTCCCCAAACCTGATGAGTCTGTCCAGTGTCCCAACACCTGGTGGCAGCATATGCATCCTCAGAAATAGTTGTGTGATCCCTGAATGGCTTGGGGAAACCTTTGGAGCACAGTCCATTGACCATGCAGGGAGCTGTAGGGTTCTCTGCACCACAGGGATTATGGACCATGTACTTCTTGACCAACTCAAGCAGCTCAGGATTGTCCTCAGGAAACTCTGAGCACATGAGGCTGTCTATCTGCTCAGGTGTGCAAAGCTTGGACTCCCCATCAAGAAAGATGATGCAGTGCATGTGAGGCAGGCCACGTTTCAGGAACTCGATAACAAACACATAAGAGAGGGCCTTGCCAAACATGCCAGCCTCAATGTCCTTGATGATCTGCTTCTGCTTTGCATAGAATGCACAAATGACCAAGTCTGGGCAATCAGCTGCAGTCTGACCTGGCTTGAGCTCATCCTGGATCTTGGCCAAGCAGGGTTTGTGGTCTTGGTCAGAAAGAGATCACCACCCTTGAAGTGGTGATTGATAGCCAATGCATCCTGAAGAAGCTGCTGCATATGACGTGTGCTTCCTGTAAAAGAAGAAGGCAGGATGATCCTTTGACCAAGGGACTCTGTGTCTGCATCCACATTTGCAGCTACAGCATCTGCCAAGCCAATGTAGACTTCACCGCAAATAGTGTCCTGATTCATCATGATGAAGTGCAACCATTCCTGCTCTGATGTTGCCCACCCATCACAAATGAACTCCTGAAAGAGCTTTCCACTCAAGAAGATGTGCTGAGGTTCAATAACAGGTGGTCAGGGGTGGAGGCGATAATGGTAGAACTCTGATTTAGAAATATATCTGCATCGATTAGCACCATCATCTTGATTGTTGGCATTGACAGCTGCATATTCAATCTGAGGATGCCATTGAAGCTGGCCAGTAGGAAACAACAGGACGTAGTGAAGTGCAGGATAGAGTGGATGCAGATCAGTGATGCGCTAAAGTGGGGGGCCATGCCTGCAATAGAGAATGATGTCCCATGTGCTCTCTGGCTGATCACCATCTCCTGGCAGAATAATAGTGATCTCATTGTTGGTCGCATCAGGAAGATTGTAGCAGCGACGGTCACAACTCTGGTCAAAGCGCAAAGCTATCTTGCACTGCTGCTCTGGAGGCATGTTTCTGGTGAGCTCATGGGCCTGCCTGTACATTTGAACTGCTGGATGGTGGCGGTGAAGCATGTCCTGGAGAGTGACCAAAGTGTGATGATCAAGCTGTGCATTCCAGGCATTGGCCATCCAAAAGTTGATGGCATCAGCCAGATCATAAATGTATAGCTGAGCATATACAGGAGGTTGACCATCGGGTGGAAGCAGAGAACCAGCTTTGTGAGAGAGCTCCCCATGCAACTTGAAGACATAAGGGCCCACACCATCATTGACAGCCTCTTCACCCGCATTGACAGACTCATCCACTTTGCAACTGATAGAAGTCATGGCAAGGGCATTGTTGTAAGTCCAAATGTGGTCACAAAATGATCTGCCAATGTAGTCTTGAGCAGTAAGCAACTGAAGAAGCTCAGGAGGAACAGCATGAAGAGGTGGCAAGGCCATCTTTCTACTCAAGCAGCATGTGCCAAATCTGGGATTTGCATTTGAAGATGCCGTCAAATGCTCAGCCATCCAGTGCAGAGCATGGCAATCAGGCCATTGAACATCCATTCTTCCCAAATAATGGACAGGCCAATTAGGGCTAAAAGGCTGACATGTGGGAGGCAACACCATCTGAGGTGGAGGCAATGGTTGAATCATAATCTCCTGAGGACTGGGAATGGGAGGGGGTGGAACAAACTAAATAATTAAGTGTTATCAGAGTTCTTGAATTAAAAGTATTAGTGCTATACTCACAGCAGGAGCATCAGGAATATGATCTATAATGTCTAGAGGAGGAACATTGATCACAGGAACAGGAGGAGCAGAAATAGGAGGAGCAGGAACAGGAGGAGCAAAGACAGCAGGAAGAGCAGGCTACAAACAATGGATTAGTCATTCACATCATGTGTAGTAATATCAGATTCTACATACAGGCAGAGGAGCAGGAATAAGAGGAGCAAAAACAGGAGCAGCAGCATCAACCACAGGAACAGGAGGAGCAGGAATGATAGGAGCAGGAATGGGAGGAGCAAACACAGGAGGAGCCCAAACAAAAGGAAGAGCAGGCTACAAACAACATGTTAGTCATTACCATCATCCACAGTTATATTGGAATCAGCATACAGGTAGTGCAACCACAGGAATGGGAGGAGCAGGAATGGGAGGAGCAGCCACTGGAGGATCAAAAACAGAAGGAGGAGTGAGCGGAGGAAGTGGGACCATTGGAAGACCCCTGCCCCTACCTCTGCCTCTTCCTCTTCCTCTTCCTCTTCCTCTACCTCTACCTTGCTGTAGAAGAGGAGGAAGTGCAGCTAGCTGCTATGCCAAATGAGGAGGAAGATGCTGATACTGAGGAGGTTCTCTACCTCTACCTTGCTGTAGAAGAGGAGGAAGGGCAGTTAGCTGCTGTGCCAAATGAGGAGGAAGATGCTGATAGTGAGGAGGAGGTGCAGGAGCAGCAAAAGGATCATCATTGTGGATCCCAATGTGAGCATTAGGCAGTGGCAGCAGTGGAAGTGGCAGTGCAGGTTGGGTGATGCGCATCATGCAAACATGATGTGGAGTTCAATGGCGAGCAGGACTCTCCAGAGTCCTT
Organism: Tricholoma matsutake; assembly: GCA_026075535.2. NCBI lineage: Eukaryota > Fungi > Basidiomycota > Agaricomycetes > Agaricales > Tricholomataceae > Tricholoma > Tricholoma matsutake. Next base: position 910,581 of record AP026548.1, on the reverse strand, counting down.
TGGTCCCTTTCCATTTGCTGTGCTGCAGCTCGGACCTGTTGAGGAGTGTTGGGTGGAGATGGATCCCTGAAAAATGTCAGAAGTGAGACAAAAAAAAAGTCATATATATGTACATACATGATAGCACACAGCACAATCAACAGCCAGGGAAAAGGTAAGATGAGGGGGGACTGCTTTTACAGCAGCAGAGATGGGAGATCCTTGCAAGAAGGAGTGAAATCGGTGCTAACAGTGGCAGTTGAAAGTGAAGCAACTTCCAAAAATGGAAGGGGAGGCAACTGCAAGCCCACCAGCCCAATCTCCCTGCATGCTGTGCCCTGAGAGAGGTCCAAAAAGCAATTGGCAGACACTCCTTTTGTTGAAAAAAGAGAAGCCAGGGAGGTAGGACTTCACAGAGCATCACCTTGAACTACTGATTGCCCAAGAATGCCACCACACCCCCACTGGAAAAGAGCCCAAGAAAAAGAGGTAGATATACAGGGCAGGCTAACAGATACAGGCTATGGCAAAGAGTGTGTGCAGCCAAGAAAAAGGGTTTGAAAGAGACAGCCAGGTGATGAGCTGGCAATGCAGCTGACATAATATAGTCCAAAGTTCCCATAATCTCAAAATTCCCATCCCCCAACTACTAACTCCCATGGACCTCCAAATTCCCAGTCTGCAAAAAAAGGTCGCATGACCCAAATATGGCCATCACATGACCATCCTCCTTTACTTATTGACAAGTTTAGGAATGTGCCTACGGCACACATTAAGTTTTTATATACATTTTCTTCATTCAGGCTGACTGTGGCATGGGCCAGTGTGTACATGACTCAATGCTTAATCCTACTACAGGTAAACAATTCTTGCCCAAAGTCAACATGGGGGGGTTGTTGTTTTCTCATTGCTATGCATAGTTTTTAATCTACTTGGGACATGGGGGGGCTGTTGCTCTCTTAGTACTTTCCCCATCCCCATCACCCCATCACCCATCCCCATCACCCCATCACCCCATCCCCATCACCCCATCACCCCATCACCCCATCCCTATCTCCTCATCCCCCCCTCCTCTTCACCCCATCCCCCCCTCCTCTTCACCCCATCCCCCCCTCCTCTTCACCCCATCCCCCCCTTCTCTTCACCCCATCCCCCCCTTCTCTTCACCCCATCAACTCCCACCTGCCCCTCCTCATCTTTGTCATGGCAATTGCTTATGTTGTTCCCTCAGCCTGACTCCAGATGGGCCAGCTTGTTTGTACATGACTCAATGCTTAATTATACTACAGGTACACAATTCTTCAGTTGTTGTTCTGCATAGTTTTTAATCTACTACAGTCACACACTTCTCAAAAGTCCCAAGTCAACATGGGGGTTGTTGCTCTCTCACTGCTCTGCATAGTTTTTATTACTACTATCACACACTTCAGACTTCAGTTGACTTGGGACCTTTGGCCCCAAGTCAACAATGGGGGGCTGTTGCTCTCTTACTACTCTCTCTATTCCCATCCCCCCCTCCCCATCACTCCATCTCCATCACCCCATCACCCCATCCCCATCACCCCATCCCCATCACCCCATCCCCATCACCCCATCCCCATCTCCTCATTCCCCCCTCCCTTTCACCCCATCCCCCTCTCCCCATGTCCCCATCCACATCACCCCCTCCCCATCTCCTCATCCCCCCCTCCCCCTCCTCATCTTTGTCATGGCATTTGCTCGCATTGCTCACTCAGCCTGACTCTGGATGGCCCAGCTCACATGTACATGACTCAATGATTAATCCTACTATAGGTACACAGTTCTTCAGTTGACTTTGGACCTTTGGCCCAAAGTCAACATGGGGGAGCTGTTACTCTCTTACTACTCTCCCCATCCCCATTTGTCCCCATCACCCCCTCCCCATCACCCCATCCCTATCACTCCATCACCCCATCACCCCATCTCCATCACTCCATCCCCATCTCCTCATCCCTCCTCATCCCCCCCTCCTCTTCACCCCATCCCCCTCTCCTCTTCACCCCATCCCCCTCTCCTCTTCACCCCATCCCCCTCTTCTCTTCACCCCACCCCCCTCTCCCCATGTCCCCATCCCCATCACCTCATCCCTATCACCTCATCCCCCCCTCCTCTTCACCTCATCCCCCTCTCCTTTTCACCCCATCCCATCTCCTCACCACCCCTCCTCTTCACCCCATTCCCCTCTCCCCATCACCCCATTCCTATCAACTCCCCCCTCTTCCTCCTCTTCTTTGTCATGGCATTCACTCATGTTGCTCACTCAGCCTGACTCTGGATAGGCCAGCTTGCATGTACCTGACTCAATGCTTAATCCTACTACAGGTACAAAATTACTCTTACTGATTATTCTCATAATCAATTTATTTTTTGCTGACTTGAGTTGTTAATAATTTAATTACTACTTGTAATGAACTCATTTGGTGACTTTACCTTTTAATTCACTTGTAATGATGATAAACTCATTTCTCACTGTTTTCATAAATAATTTACTTTTTATGGACTTTGATTGTAATTTACTCACTCATTTCTTATGAAATTCACTTTCTCGTGAACATAATGACTTTACCTGACATTGCTCCATAATAAATTGAATTTCAACTGACTTGACTTTGTAATGAACTCATTTCTTCTCGTGAACCCAATGAATGCCTTTACCTGACATTGCTCATGACTCAATGCTTAATCATACTACAGGTTCAGTTGACTTTGCTTTACCCCTCTCCCCATCACCCCAAACCCATCAACTCCCCCTCCTCATCCCCCAGACCCACTCTCCTCCCTCCCCTCCACTGTTCCCCTCACTCTCCCCCCTCCTCCTCAACTATGACCCTGACCCCCTCCCCCCACTTACCCCACTCCTCCTCACTCTTCCCCTCTCCCCCCTCACCCTCTCCCCTCTCCCACTCACCCTCTCCCCTCTCCCACTCACCCTCTCCCCCCTCACCCTCTCCCCTCTCCCACTCACCCTCTCCCCCCTCACCCTCTCCCCTCTCCCACTCACTCTCTGCTGTGTCCCCATCCCCATCACCCCATCCCCCCCTCCACTTCACCCCATCCCCATGTCCCCATCCCCCCCTCCACTTCACCCCATCCCCATGTCCCTATCCCCCCCTCATCCCCATGTCCCCATCCCCCCCTCCACTTCACTCCATCCCCCTCTCCCCATCACTCCAAACCCATCAACTCCCCTTCTCATCCCCCAGACCCACTCTCCTCCCTCCCCCTCACTGTTCCCCTCACTCTCCTCCTCCCCCCTCACCCACATTCACACCCATCTCCCCCTCCCCCTCCTCCTCCCCCACTCTCTCCCTTCACCCTCACCCTCCCCCCTCACTCTCACTCTTCCCCTCCCCCTCACTCCTCCCCCCCTTACTCTTCCCCTCCCCTTCACTCTTCCCCCCTTACTCTTCCCCTCCCCCTCCCCTCTCCCCTCCACATCCCATCTTGCACCTTCCCCCTCACACACCCTCCCCCTCACTGACTAACCCCTCACTGGCATGTTGACATAATATAGTGAAAAGTTCCCATAACCTCGAAATTCCCATCCCCAAAATACTAACTCCCATGGACCTCAAAATTCCCAGTCTGCAAAAAAAAAGTCACACAACCCAAATATGGCCTGCACGTGACCATCCTCCTTTACTTATGGACAAGTTTAGGAATGTGCCTCCGGCATGCGTTAAGTTTTTATATACATTTTCTTCATTCAGGCTGACTGTGGCATGGGCCAGTGTGGACATGACTCAATGCTTAATCCTACTACAGGTACACAATTCTTCAGTTGACTTTGGACCTTTGGCCCAAAGTCAACGTGGGGGGGTGTTGTTTTCTCATTGCTATGCATAGTTTTTAATCTACTTGGGACATGGGGGGGCTGTTGCTCTCTTACTACTCTCCCCATCACTCCATCTCCACCCCATCACCTGATCCCCATCCCCATCACCCGATCCCCATCACCTCACCCCCTCCTCCTCTTCACCCCATCCCCCCTCCCCATGTCCCCCTCCCTATGTCCCCATCCCCATCACCTGATCCCCATCTGTTCATCCCCCCTCCTCTTTTCCCCATCACCCTCTCCCCCTCTCCCCATTCCCATCAACTCCCCCCTCCCCCTCCCCTCCTCATCTTTGTGATGGCATTTGCTCACACTGCTCACTCAGCCTGACTGTGGATGGGCCAGCTCATGTACATGACTCAATGCTTAATCCGAATACAGGTACACAATTCTTCAGTTGACTTTGGACCTTTGGCCCAAAGTCAACATGGGGTTGTTGTTGTTTTGTCATTGCTCTGCATAGTTTTGAATCTACTATAGTCACACACTTCTTCAGACTACAGTTGACTTGGGACTTTTGGCCCCAAATCAATGTTGGGGGGCTGTTGCTCCCTTACTACTCTCCCCATCCCTATGTCCCCATCCACCCCTCCCCATCACTGCACTCCCATCACTCTGTCAACCTCTCCCCTGTACCCCCTCCCCATCACCCCATCACCCCCTCCCCATGTCCCATCCCCATCACCCCATGTCCCCATGTCATCATCCCCATCACCCTATCCCCATGTTCCCATCCCCATCAACTCCTCCCTCCCCCTCCCCATCATTGACATGGCACTCACTCACATTGCTCACTCAGGCTGGATGGGCCAGCTCACATGTACATGACTCAATAGTTAATCCTACAACAGGTACAAAATTACTCTTACTGACTTGAGTTGTTAATAATTTAATTACTACTTGTAATAAACTCATTTCTAATTGTTAGTGACTTTACATTTTAATTCACTTGTAAAAAGAATTTAATTTTTTATGGACTTTTTTTATCAAGTTGACTTTCTCATAAATGTAATGACTTTACCTGACATTGGTCCATCATGAATTCAATTTCAACTGACTTGACTTTGTAATGAACTCAGACTTTAGCAGACATTGCTCTGTAATGAATTTAATTTCAATTGACTTGACTTTATAATGAACTCCATTTCTTATGAACCTGACTTTCTCATGAACATAATGAGTTTTAATTGACAATGAATTTAATTTCAAATTGACTTGACTTTGTAATGAACTCATTTCTTATGGACCTGACTTTCTCATGAACATAATGACTTTTAGTTGACATTGCTCAGTAATGAATTCAATTTCAAATGACTTGACTTTGTAATGAACTCATTTCAATTTTTCTTAGTTGGTTCTTACAGCTTTTCTTGCTTTATTTCGAAGCTCCCTTAATTTCTTAGCTGTCTGTTGACTCACAGTTCTTCTTTCTTTCTTGCTCCATTTCAAAGCTCACTTTCTCTCACTTGCTTGCTTACTGCAGCTCAAATTGTAACCACATTTTATTGATGAACTCATTACTGACTAATACAGTGACATGTCTAAATCAATTTAGATAGATCATGTGCCAGGGTCATGATCAGGTTTTTGCATTTTGTTCAGCTGGCAGGGTTTGCTTAGTCATGATTTCACAGTATAGTAAAGAGAGCATGGTTTGTCATGCTGACCAATATACACAAAAATTCCCACAAACCCAAAATTCCCATCCCCTCCAAAAGCTCCCACAGACAGCAGAAATTCCCAGTCTGCGAAAAAAGTCACATGAGCCCAAATATGGCAGGCATGTGACCATCCTCCTTTACTTATGGACAAGTTTAGGAATGTGCATCTGGCACACGTTAAGCTTTTATATACACTTTCTATATACATTAATCTAATAGTACTTCATTCAGGCTGACTGTGGCATGGGCCAGCTCACGTGTACATGACTCAATCCTTAATCCTACTACAGGTTCACAATTCTTTAGGTGACTTTGGACCTTTGGCCCAAAGTCAATGTGGGGGGTTTGTTGTATCTCCTCATCCCCCCTCCTCTTCACCCCATCCCCATCCCCATCTCCTCCTCCCCATCTCCCCATCCCCCCCTCCTCTTCACCCCATCCCCATCAGTCCTCCCCATGTCCTCATCCCCCCCTCCTCTTCACTCCATCCCCCTCTCCCCATCACCCCAGCTCCATCAACTCCCCCCTCCCCCTCTGCATCTTTGTCATGACATTTGTTCGTGTTGCTTGCTCAGCCTGGCCAGCTCATGTGTATATGACTCAATGCTTGATCCTACTATAGGTCCACAATTTTTATGTTGACTTTGGGTCAAAGTGAAGTCCTGCATACATTATGCAATGTTGAAGGTGGACCTGAAGTTGGACTACATTGGGAGAAGCAGAGTGCATGGGTAAATGGAAGAGGTGCCAAATGCTCTTGCAGGCAGAAATATAGCGAGCGTCCAGATACTGTTTGACTTCATCGTTGCAAGTCCCAAACTGCATGGTGATGCGATCATGGCCCTTGTACACATATTTGTAGATGTACTTGACAGCCTTGATAGAGGCAATGGACTCGATGTTGATGTGGCAATGGTACTTCCAGAGGAGATAGGGTGAATATGTGATGACCCAGCAATTGTTGACCTGCTTTCCCCAAACCTCATGAGTGTGTCCAGTGTCTCGATGCCTAGTGGCAGCATAGGCATCCTCAGAGATGGTTGTGTGATCCCTGAGAGTTTATTAATAAAATGTGGTTACAATTTGAGCTGCATTAAGCAACCAAGTGAGAAAGTGAGTTCTAAAATGAAGCAAGAAAGAAAGAAGAACTGCAAGTCAACAGCTAAGAAATTAAGGGAGCTTCAAAATAAAGCAAGACAAGCTGTAAGAACCAACTAAGAAAAGTTGAAGTGAGTTCATTACAGAGTCAAGTCATTTGAAATTAAATTCATTTCCACAAATAATTTACTTTTTATCGACTTTGATTGTAATTTACTCACTTATTTCTTATGAAGTTCACTTAATGACTTTACCTGACATTGCTCCATAATAAATTGAATTTCAACCAACTTGACTTTGTAATGAACTCATTTCTTCTCGTGAACCCAATGAATGACTTTACCTGACATTGCTCTGTAATGAATGAGTGTTGGGGGGAGATGGATCCCTGGAAAATGTCAGAAGTGAGACAAAAAAATCATATATATATATACATACATGATAGCACACAGCACAATCAACAGCCAAGGAAAAGGTAAGAGGAGGGGGGACCACTTTTACAGCAGCAGAGATGGGAGATCCTTGCAGGAAGCAGTGAAATTGGTGCTAACAGTGGCAGTTGAAAGTGGAGCGACTTCCAAAAATGGAAGGGGAGGCAACTGCAAACCTGCCAGCCCAATCTCCCTGCACACTGTGCTCTGAGAGAGGTCCAAAAAGCAACTGGCAGACACTCCTTTTGTTGAAAAAAGAGAAGCCAGGGAGGTAGGACTTCACAGAGCATCACCTTGAACTACTGATTCCCCAAGAATGCAACAGCACCCCCACTGGAAAAGAGCCCAGGAAAAGAGAGAGATACAGATACAGCAGCTGTATATATATAGTAGCTAGGAAAAGAGTGTGTGTAGCCAAGAAGAAAGTTTGACAGAGATAGCCAGGTGATGAGCTGGCATGCTGACCAATATACACAAAAATTCCCACAACCTTGAGATTCCCATACCCCAGAAAGCTCCCATGGAAAGAAGAAATTCCCAGTCAGCCAAAAAAGTCACACGACCCCAAATGCAGCCTGTCACCTGACCATTCTCCCTTTATTATGGACAAGTTTAGGAATGTGCCTCCAGCATGCATTAAGTTTTTATATATATGAATAGTATTTAATTTTAAACAGTAGTATGTGTTAATATGTACATTTTCTATATGCATTAAACTAATAGTAAACAATAGTATGTGTTAATATGTACATTTTCTATATACATTAATCTAATAGTACTTCATTATAAACAATATTTTTTGTTTTTGTGCTTTCACTGTCACTTGGCCATATTGCCTTGATGTTGTGCACAGACCTTACCCATGATATTGCCACATAGAACTGCCCATGTGTGAACACCAGACTCCTGAAATCTAATCCCACATGCTGCACTGACTGCCCTTGGGATTTGTTGATCGACATTGAAAAGCATAGTCAAACTGGAAACTGGAGTCGAGACAGTGTGAAAGGGAGTTGTCCTTCAATTGGCTGTAGTCGCATCTGTGGAATAAACACCTTCTCTCCAGCATGATCTCCAGTAATCAACCAAACCTCCAACACTCTATTCCAAATCTGAGTCATGCCTCGAGAACCATTGCAGACCCCTCCAGAAATGTTCAGGTTCTGGAGCACCATCACAGGGCATCCGACCTTTAGTGCCAAGTGTGCCAAAGGTAGACCTGAGCAGTTGATTGAGTTGAGGTATTCTGGTGGATACAGAAGTCCTCCATTTTCATTGTTTGCAACAGAGTCTGCACTGTGGAAAACTCGAAGCTCTGAAGAATGTAATGGTTCAACTCATTGACATTATCATTTTTGCTTGCCAGGATGATCCACTCTGAGAAGTATTGATCAGGATGCTGAGCATGATCATAGATGCCAGGATAGATGGTGTCGATGAGGGAAGCCAGAGTGTTTTCAGGACATTTGAAATGATCAGGAAGCTCGATGTTGGCACCATCATCTGTATGACCACCCTTTCCAACCTCCAACTGCCACTTTGCAAACCATCACTCTTAAAGATCATCTGTGTTCAATCGCATGTTGATGTTGAGATAAAGAACTTTGATATGCTGCCAAAGAACAGAGCATGGCAAGGAAGTACCCACAATCTGAGGTTGTGAACCCCTCTCGATGACAGGCAGGATCTGGTGAAAGTCACCCCCAAAAACAACAGGAATGCCACCAAAGGGTTGATCAGATTGGCAAATGTCTTTCAGAGTGCAGTTGACAGCTTCATGGAGATGATGATGCTGCATGAGTGCCTCATCCCAAATGATCACATCAGTCTCCTGCAACAGCTTTGTGCAAATTGAACCTCTGGAGATAGAGCAGGTAGATGACTCATTGATGATGAGAGGGATCTGGAGACATGAATGAGAAGTGGAGCCACCTTTGAGCAAGAGTGCAGCAATGCCAGATGATGCTATACAGAGAATGATCTTGGCCTGAGAACAAAGCTGATGGCAGAGAGTGTTGTACACATAGGTCTTCCCTGTGCCACCGGGACCATGGAGGAAGAAGGTCTGGCCAGTTCTGTTGTTGACTGCATGCATGATCTCCTCACAGACAGCTCTCTGGTCTGAATTGAAAGTGTCCATATTCTGTGCAGCCAGCTCAGCCTGCTCCATGACATCATATCTGCACTGCTCAGCAATCAACTGGTTTCCAAGGTTGGCTGAGTGATCTGAGGCATGTATGGCCAATCCTTGGTCAGAGATTTGCCAGAGGATAAGAGAAGCTGATTGATCAAGTAGAGGCCATAATCCTGCACATCTTGATTAGTAGGGTTGATGCAGATATTGTTGTGCTGGAGCTGATACTGCAGGTCATGGCAGATGTGAGGCCAGTATGTGTTCCAAAGCTGGACAGGATCAGAGGGTGCACAGTCACAAAAGGATAGTGACAAAGAGTTGGCGGAGCTGACGACCTGTTGCCATTGACTTTGCCTCCTCCACACACTGCAGCCACTCTTGGTCATTCTCCAAAAGCCCATGTGCCAGACATGCCTCTCTGAATGAGGGAGCGACATTGCCCTGAAAAGTGCAAAGATCTTCATATGATGTTGCACCTTTGACTGCTGTCAGAAGAAGCCTGAGATAGAAACATTCACCTGCAGTAGGCTGAGTGTAGTACATCCTTCCGATAGTGAATCCTCTCTGTCTGGGTTTCCACTTGTGGGCTTTATGATCCCACCCAAATTTGGAGGGAAAGTCCTGATAGAGAACATCCTGTGCGAGCTCTGGATACTGCTGATACTGTTTGACTTCATTGTTGCAAGTCCCAAACTGCATGATGATGCGATCATGGCCCTTGTACACATATTTATAGATGTACTTGACAGCTTTGATGGAGGCAATGGACTCAATGTTGATGTGACAACGGTACTTCCAGAGGATGTAGGGTAAATAAGTGATGACCCAGCAATTTTTGACCTGCTTTCCCCAAACCTGATGAGTCTGTCCAGTGTCCCAACACCTGGTGGCAGCATATGCATCCTCAGAAATAGTTGTGTGATCCCTGAATGGCTTGGGGAAACCTTTGGAGCACTGTCCATTGACCATGCAGGGAGCTGTAGGGTTCTCTGCACCACAGGGATTATGGACCATGTACTTCTTGACCAACTCGAGCAGCTCAGGATTGTCCTCAGGAAACTCTGAGCACATAATGCTGTCTATCTGCTCAGGTGTGCAAAGCTTGGACTCCCCATCGAGAAAGATGATGCAGTGCATGTGAGGCAGGCCATGTTTCTGGAACTCAATGACAAACACGTAAGAGAGGGCCTTGCCAAAAATGCCCGCCTCGATGTCCTTGATCATCTGCTTCTGCTTTGCATAGAATGCACAAATGACCAAGTCTGGGCAATCAGCTGCAGTCTGACCTGGCTTGAGCTCATCCTGGATCTCTGGCCAAGCAGGGTTTGTGGTCTTGGTCAGAAAGAGATCACCACCCTTGAAGTGGCGATTGATAGCCAATGCATCCTGAAGAAGCTGCTGCATATGACGTGTGCTTCCTGTGAAAGAAGAAGGCAGGATGATCCTCTGACCAAGGGACTCTGTGTCTGCATCCACATTTGCAGCTACAGCATCTGCCAAGCCAATGTAGACTTCACTGCAAATGGTGTCCTGATTCATCATGATGAAGCGCAAGCGATCCTGCTCTGAAGTTGCCCACCCATCACAAATGAACTCCTGAAAGAGCTTTCCACTCAAGAAGATGTGCTGAGGCTCAATGGCAGGTGGTTGAGGATGGAGACAATAGCAGTAAAAATCTGATTTTGAAACATGTCTGTGTCTCCATGGACCATTAGCACCATCATCTTGATTGACAGCTGCATATTCGATCTGAGGATGCCATTGGAGCTGGCCAGTAGGAAACAGTAGGACATAGTGAAGTGCAGGATAGAGTGGATGCACATCGGTGATACGCTGAAGTGGGGCGCCATGCCTGCGATAGAGAACAATATTGCGTGTGCTTTCTGGCTGATCACCATCTCCTGGCAGAATAACTGCAATCTCATTGTTGGTAGCATCAGGAAGATTGTAGTGGCAATGGTCACAGGTCTGATCAAAGTGCAAAGCTATCTTGCACTGCTGATCTGGAGGCATGTTCCTGGTGAGCTCATGGGCCTGCCTGTACATCTGAACTGCAGGATGGCAGTGGTAAAGCATGTCCTGGAGGGTGACCAAAGTGTGGTAATCAACCTGGGAATTCCAGGCATTGGCCATCCAAAAGTTGACAGCATCAGCCGGATCGTAAATGTACAGCTGAGTGTATACAGGAGGTCGACCATCGGGTGGAAGCAGAGAACCAGCTTTGTGAGAGAGCTCCACATGCAACTTGAAGACATAAGGACCCACACCATCGTTGACAGCCTCTTCACCACCATTGACAGCCTCATCCACTTTGTGACCGATAGAAGTCATGGCAACAGCATTGTTGTAAGTGCAAATGTGGTCACGAAATGATTTGCCAATGTAGTCTTGAGCAGTAAGCAAGTGAAGAAGTTCAGGGGGAACAGGATGGAGAGGGGGCAAGACAATCTTTCCACTCAGACAGCACATGCCAAACCTGGGATTTGCATTGGAGGATGCAGTCAAACACTCAGACATCCAGTGCAAGGCATGGCAGTCAGAACATTGAACATCCATTCTTTCAATATGATGAACTGGCCAGTCAGGACTAAAAAGCCAACATGCAGGAGGCAACACCATCTGAGGTGGAGGCAATGGTTGCATTATAATCCCTTGAGGACTGGGAGCAGCAGGGGGTGGAACAAACTAAGTAAATAAGTGTCATTAGAAATCTCAAATTAAAAGTATTACAGCTATACTTACAGCAGGAGCATCAGGAATGTGATATGGAATATTTATCACAGGAACTGGAGGAGCAGGAACTGGAGGAGCAAAGACAGGAGGAAGAGCAGGCTACGAACAACAGATTAGTTATTGACATCATGCATAGCAATATTAGATTCTACATACAGGCAGAGGAGCAGGAATAAGAGGAGCAAAAACAGGAGCAGCAGCATCAACAACAGGAACAGGAGGAGCAGGAATGACAGGAGCAGGAATGGGAGGAGCAAACACAGGAGGAGCCCAAAGCAAAGGAAGAGCAGGCTACAAACAATATATTAGTTATTACCATCATTGATAGTTATATTGGAATCAGCATACAGGTAGTGCAACTACAGGAATGAGAGGAGCAGGAATGGGAGGAGCAGCCACTGGAGGATCAAAAACAGGAGGAGGAGCAAGTGGAGGAAATGGGACCATTGGAAGACCTCTGCCCCTACCTCTGCCTCTTCCCTTTCCTCTTCCTCTACCTCTACCTTGCTGTAGAAGAGGAGGAAGTGCAGCTAGCTGCTGTGCCAGATGAGGAGGAAGATGGTGATACTGAGGAGGTGGTGGAGGAGCAGCAAAAGGATCATCATTGTGGATATCCAAGTGAGCATTAGGCAGTGGCAGTGGCAGTGCAGGTTGGGTAATGTGCATCATGCGAACATGATGTGGAGTTTGATGGCAAGCAGGACTCTCCAGAGTCCTTTGGTCCCTTTCCATTTGCTGTGCTGCAGCTCGGACCCATTGAGGAGTGTTGGGGGGAGATGGATCCTGGAAAATGTGAGAAGTGAGACAAAAAAGTCACATATATATATATACATACATGATAGCACACAGCACAATCAACAGCCAAGGAAAAGGTAAGAGGAGGGGGGACCACTTTTACAGCAGCAGAGATGGGAGATCCTTGCAGGAAGCAGTGAAATTGGTGCTAACAGTGGCAGTTGCAAGTGGAGCGACTTCCAAAAATGGAAGGGGAGGCAACTGCAAACCTGCCAGCCCAATCTCCCTGCACACTGTGCCCTGACAGAGGTCCAAAAGCAACCAGCAGACACTCCTTTTGTTGAAAAAAGAGAAGCCAGGGAGGTAGGACTTCACAGAGCTTCACCTTGAACTACTGATTCCCCGAGAATGCAACAGCACCCCCACTGGAAAAGAGCCCAAGAAAGAGAGACAGAGTAGTGAGGCAAAGAGTGTTGTATATAGCAAAGAAGGCAGGTGATGAGCTGGCAATGATGCTGAGGTAATACAGTGAAAAGTTCCCACATCCCAAAATTCCCATCCCCCAAAAAACTCCCATGAAAAGTTGAAATTCCCAGTCTGCCAAAAAAGTCTCACGACCCCAAATGTGGCCTGTCACCTGACCATCCTCCTTTACTTATTGACAAGTTTAGGAAGTGCCTCCGGCACGCGTTAAGTTTTTACATATTAATTTGATAGTACTGCCAGCTCCCTTGTATATGATTCAATGCTTAATCCTACTATAGGTAGACAATTCTTCAGTTGACTTTGGACCATTGGCCCAAAGTCAATGTGAGGTTGTTGTTGTTTTCTCATTGCTCTGCATAGTTTTTAATCTACTATAGTCACACTTCTTTAGACTTCAGTTGACTTGGGACATGGGGGGGCTGTTGCTCTCTTACTACTCTCCGCATCCCCATGTCCCCATCTGCCCCTCCCCATCACCCATCACCCCATCCCATCACCCCATGTCCCCATCCCCATCAGCCTCTTCTCACCTCATCCTCCCCTCCTCTTCACCCCATCCTCCCCTCCTCTTCACCCCATCCCCCCTCCTCTTCACCTCACCCCCCTCCCCATCTCTTCATCCCCCCTCCTCTTTGCCCAACCCCTCCTCATCTTTGTCATGACATTTGCTCACCTGACTCTGGATGGGCCAGCTTGTTATACATGATCAATGCTTAATCCTACTACAATGCTTAATCCTACTACAGGTAGATAATTCTTCAGTTGTTCTTGTTCTCACTACTCTGCATAGTTTTTAATCTACTACAGTCACACACTTCTGCAGACTTGAGTTGCACTTACCCCACTCACTCTCCCCCTTCACCCATTCTCCCCTTCCCCTCCCCCTCCTTCTCCCCCTCCCCCCACTCACCTCTCCCCATCCTCACCCTACCTCCCCTCCTCAGTCTTTCCCTCTCCCCCCACCCCTCTCTCCTCACCTACTCACTCTACTCACTCTCCCCCCTCCCCACTCACCCCACTCACTGTCCCACCACTCACCCTCTCCCCTGACTTACTCTCCCCCTCCCCCTCTCCCTTCTCCCCCTCACTCTCTGGTGCTCTCCCACTCACCTCCCCCTCACTGTTTCCCTGACTCTCCCCTTCCCCTCTCACTCTACCCATCACCCTCACCTCCCTTCTCACTGTTTGCCTTACTCTCTCTCCCCCTCCCCCCTCACTAATTACTACTTGTAATGAACACATTTCTAATTGTTAGTGACATTACATTTTAATTCAATTGTAAAAAAAATTTACTTTACTTTTTATGGACTTTGATTGTAATTTATTCACTCATTTCTTATCAAGTTGACTTTAACTGACATTGCTCCATAATGAATTTAATATTGACTTGACTTTATAATGAACTCATATCTTATGAACTGAATTTGCTCGTGAACATAATGACTGATAATTGACAATGAATTTAATTTCAAATTGACTTGACTTTGTAATGAACTCAATTCAACTTTTTGTTCACAGCTTCTTGCTTTACTTCAAAGCTCACTTCTTTCATGGCTGATTACTTGCAGTTCCTTTAGTTGACAGTAATGAATTTAATTTCACATTGACTTGACTTTGTAATGAACCCATTTCTTATGAACTTGACTTTCTCGTGAATGTAATGACTTTTAGTTTACAATGAATTTAATTTCAAATTGACTTGACTTTGTAATGAAGTCATTTCAACTTCTGTTTTACATCTTTGCTTGATTTCGAATCAAAGCCCACTTCTTTCCTTAGCTATTCACTTGTAGTTCTTTCTTTATTGCTGCTTGCTGTAGCTCAAATTGTAACCCATTTTATTGATCAACTTATTACTAACTAATACAGTGACATGTCTAATTCATGTTATGTAGATCATGTGCCAAAGTCATGATCAAGTTTTTGCATTTTGTTCAGCTGGCGAGGTTCGCTTAGTCAGCTTTTCACAGTACACCAATGTTCCATTTCACTACTCACAGTACACATTTTTGCCTTTCTCACTACTCTCTCAGAGTCCAAGGACATTTTTCATTGTTGGTCAGTGTTACATAGATCAATTCAGCCAGAGGAGTGGATTGTTCAGCCTACTCAGCATTTCCACAGTCCATACAGTAAGGGAGCACAGTTTGTCATGCTGACCAATATACACAAAAACACCCACGAAAATGCCAATTCCCATCTCCCAAAAAACTCACACAACACACCAAAATTCCCAGTCTGCCAAAAAAAGTCACACGACCCCAAATATGGACAGTCACACCACTTTTACAGCAGCAGAGATGGGAGATCCTTGGAAGAAGCAGTGAAATTGGTGCTAACAGTGGCAGTTGAAAGTGGAGCGACTTCCAAAAATGGAAGGGGAGGCAACTGTAAACCTGCCAGCCCAATCTCCCTGCACGCTGTGCCCTGAGAGAGGTCCAAAAAGCAACTGGCAGACACTCCTTTTGTTGAAAAAAGAGAAGCCAGAGAGGTAGGACTTCACAGAGCTTCACCTTGAACTACTGATTACCCCAAGAATGCTACAGCACCCCCACTGGAAAAGAGCCCAAGAAAAAGAGATAGAGTAGACAGCTGGAAAGTGATGAGCTGGCAATGATGCTGAGGTAATACAGTGTAAAGTTCCCACAACCTCAAAATTCCCATCACTTGAAATAAACTTCCCACAGATCTTGAAATTCCCAGTCTGCCAACGAAATTCCCAGTCTGCTAAAAAAACTCCCACAACCCAAATATAGGCAGCACGTGACCAATCTCCCTTTATTATGGATATTTGAGAATATAGCTCACTGATATAGCTTACTGAAAAGCCATGGCCTGATGGCCTGGCTTTGGCTTTTCAAACATGCAAGCTGGGCCAAAGCCACTATGCAGCTGTCATCATGGCCTGAGGCCGGGCCAAGCACAGCACCCAAGAGGTTCCAGATCTGGTGATTATGGACATCGTTCCCATGTTTGAGGGGGGGGATCACACCAAATTGGGAATTCAGCAAGGACAGCAAGGCAAGGATGGCATCAGGCTGAGATCAATTTGACCTAATCACTCCCTCAACTCTCCGTGTCAATGCATCTGCAGAAACAACACATCCTCAAACTTATATCTTTCTCATCATGGCAGCTTGATGCTGTGAATAGTGTTCCACCATGTCTTTCGTCTTTGGCTGTTCATAATTGGACTGTAACATTTACGCTCAACAAAGATAATCTATCACTTGAGAAAGGCAACTTCTGCACTGGTACTTGTCAAGCCCTCTGTACGTGATGCTGTGAATACATCGAGCACAAGCGCGAACCTCTCTCAACAAATGCCCTCCATCAACATCAGAAGAGTAAGAAGTGTCGACTGGGATTTGTTAGTGCATAATAATATCTTCACTCTTTGGCTTGACACTCATCTTTTTTTTGCAATGTAGATCTCATTCTTCCGCAAATCAACACCTCTAGCAGTGATATACCTCAAGATTCTGTCCCCCTGCCATTGCCTTCATGTCGAGGTGCAACCGTCGAATGGGAGCGTGGGTCACCATACCAGACATATCCCTTCCCCGTTCACGACCCCATCTCTCACTTCAAACCAGGTTATACTCTCCTTTCCATTGATGCTCAAGTCTTGTCTATCCATATATGCTCTCATAATTGCATGGGAACTTCCTCTTCCACAACTGACCCATGTTTATCATGCCAGAACGCCAGTTTGCATGTCCAGACAGTGCAGGATCATGCTCGTAAACTACCCACAAGGGCTGTTATGTAGGTCTTGACTCAGTATCCATGTGGGTTCTGTGGTCTGTCAAGCTTGAACGGTGCATGTGAAGTCTGCATTCAGAGCGGGAAGGCTATCTCAAGTTGTATGCAAGCATACAACTTCAAGATCTGTGCAGCTTCGAAAATATCTGACAAGAAGCCATCTACAAACGTCCCCATTCAGTGCCAGCTTTGTGCAGAAGTGCACTGGAAATATAATATACACCGTCACCTTCAAGAGCGACATCCTTCTTGGGAGACCAACATGTCTGTGACTGAGTTCAAGACATTTTCTGATAGTATCTCGATATCAAGTGATGAGGAGACCAGACTCAGAATATCAGAAAATCTGCATGGCTGCTCCATTGTTATGAGCGAAGTGTATGACAACCATTGTATGAATGCACTCCCAACAGTCTGTGATATTCGTGGTGATTTTCCCCGGAGAACTCGCCAAAGTGTTCCTATCTACACAGCGCCCCCACCATTCACTTTATTGTATCAAACACCCCCCTTACCGCTCATTACCTCTCACTTTAATGATGTATTTTGTTGACCTTCCTATTTTTCAAGTACATATACATTCAAAATCTCTACAAATAGCAATATCAGATTTTCAACATCACAGCCGTCAATGGCAAATTGCTCTGCCCATTGACAAATGCTTACTCGCACCCATTCCAGCAGCAAAACTACCAAAAATTGTCATAGGTGCGTCGTCTCATTGATCAGACCGAGTTGCCGTATTGATCGCTTTGCTGTCTGCCGATGACCTGCCGTGCCTCGGTAACCTCCGCATGCTGCCAGATCCCACGTCCGTGATCGACCGATCTGACAGCACCCTCGTAACCTGTGCGAGGGCGAGGGCTGCTGTCGCATCCGGTAGTAGTGTTATATCGCGTCGACTTACGGTGCGTGGCATCGCCCCCCCACCCCCTCCCGTCGTTATCCCCACCCCCTCCTTGTCGTGCCTCCTGTAATGATGCTCGTACCCGCCAATTTGGCCTATGCTCGATAGATTGTCTCACTCAATTTTTGAAAAGCTATCAAAAAATCTTCAAAAATCCCTCAGTGGGGCAGCTTCCTATCACCGAAAGGAGTGTTTTTATGGAAGGAATAAGGAATCGGCGATCTTCTGAAGATGCGAGGAACCGGTGCACAAAAGTGGCGGTGCTTAAGTGAATACTAACTGAACAGCTCCTTGAAATTTTTCCATGCAAAACCGAGTTACCTACACAACTGTCGGAGATCGGTGTCGCGAGAACGGAGTTTCTTATACTCCCTTTGGACACCATCTCTTTTTGGAGCTGGAATGTACGAGGGGTATAAGTATCATCATCTTTCATTCCTATACCTACTCATTCCTATACCTACTATACCTGAGCTGGTCTCAGTATTCCCCTAAACTTCGTTCTTGAGCCAATCTTGAGCAGGTCGACTCACTACAGCTACTGAAATACAATATCTATCTCCACCTCCACACCATGATGTTCCCACCGTTCAAGCTACTCATTCCTGTCCTTCTCGCAGTCAGCGCCATAGCTGCACCGCTTCGCGAACTTGTCGAAGCTCGTGATCTTACGGTATGCTTATGTGAACATTACAAGTTTATCATTGTATCTAATCCAAATTACTTGAAGAATCCTAATCAATCACCTCCGGAAGTAAACGAGGGCGGAGGTGTTCAACATAGGACAAGGCCCGTACCGAAACGCACTAGGGGTCAGAGCGTTGGGGGACAGAGCGTTGATGGTACGTGTTTCGCAATCTTAGTGAATGATTGCGTTGATTTGATCGGGATATTGTTTTTTTTAAATTCTTTGTTATAGGTATAGATATGGGGAGTAAAGGTTTTTTCCCGGCCGATTCGCACCGTGAAATTACTAATGATCCTACTGGCATGACGCCTACTGAATTGTCGAGGTCAAGGTCGAGGACCATCCCATAACCTTGAGTCACTTTGGGTCGGTGTGTAAGCGGGTTAGGTTTACTCAGCACTGTAACGGAGCTACTTGTATTCAGAGTTTACATTCTGGTTCATGATAATATTGAACACACAATCCCGTAAAACATTCCGTCAATTATCATCCGAGTTCGCGACATGTATTACATTTGCATCCGAGTCTATCCGAGTCCACAACCAAGTCGACTTGCCTAATAAATAAAAAAGCTCCCGACTGGCGTGTACGAAAGCGCCGATCATAATACCGAACAAACAGGTGACCTTGCGCTGGCGCCTAAGTAAGTATAAACGAAGAGCCACGCTGTACACGTTTCTGATTGATATTCGTGCTTAGCCCATCACAGAACGACCCAGGGCATAACATACGGCGGTGATCAAGTCCGATGACCGCGTGGAGTCAACGAACACCACAAACTGATAACGATCCCGATCCCGACACAAGTTTAAGTATGAGGAGTCCATGTATAGTTGTGTGAATGACAAGTATAGAGTAGAAGGTATATAATGCGTAGCTGACGATAACTTCTTTTTTACGTTTACACACGCAAGTAATTAACCATGGGAGTGTTCATTCTAAAAGGGGACAACGAACGTTCGAACAGAAAAACACGCACACATCAAGCGCCTAAACTTCTTTAACCATACAAGCGTATACAAGGACCCCGAAAATGGGATCGGCCATCGGTCAAGCAAGTAAATCTAAATGTGGATGCGTAA
Source organism: Tricholoma matsutake (assembly GCA_026075535.2). NCBI lineage: Eukaryota > Fungi > Basidiomycota > Agaricomycetes > Agaricales > Tricholomataceae > Tricholoma > Tricholoma matsutake. Next base: position 891,026 of record AP026548.1, on the reverse strand, counting down.
CGGCCGACGTCCGATAAGGGTATAATATCGACAACAAAAAATAAAAAATAAAAAACATAATAATATCATGATTCGTGCTCGTCGTCGACAGTGTCTTCAACCGTCTCTGCGTCTCCACCCGCTGTGTCTCTTCCATTCCGAGTCTTACTAACCCCGCTCTCTTCTTCTGCTTCTATTACCTCCGCCTCCGCCTCTACATCTCCCGCTTCCGCTTCCACTTCTGCATCAACATCACCATCCGACTTTGTCGAATTCGAATATCTATTCCCATTCCCATTCGTTTCCACCAGCACCCCCGCTGCAGCAGCCGCCGCCGCCGCCGCCTTCTTCTTACTCACCCCCTCGCTCCCTCTCACCTCCGAAATCGGAATCTCATCATCAATAGTAGTTCGCATACTCTTCGGAGGAGGCGGTGGGGTGTTGTATGGTACATCGGGTTTGGCTGATGACGAGTTCGGTGTTGAAGTCGAGGAGGGGTAGGTGTGCTGTGTGTGTGTGCGTGCTGGGAGTGTGTCTGTACGATGGACAGCGGCTCGTGATCGGGGATGGGTACCGTGGTTCGGCGAGTGGTTGGAACTGGGCGTGTGATGTAACGTAGGTGTAGGCGTAGGTGTAGGCGTAGATGTTGTCACTGTCCCTCCTCCTCTAAGCTGTTGCGTATCAAGCGTCCCGCGACGTTCGACTCTTTTCATCTTCTTACGACATCTGACGACATTGTTCATTTACTTGGGTGGTGATGTGATTATCGTTTACGATGACACACACCTATCGCAGACTGTACCAGGACCTAAAGGACCCGGTCCCCATTTCTCTACACATTTCTCGTCTTTATAACGTCCCGCGACACCACACTGACGACATATCCTTTGTCCTTGATCGTTTACGGGTGGGAAAGATACGCCTGGGGTAGGCTGACCTGCTCCATGCGGTGGAGGTGCGGGAGGTTCTGTACATAACCTTTTTTTAAAAAAACCCCAAGTTTATATACATATATATATACCTGTAAATTTAGACTTTTTCGTAGGAGCACCGGTGACGGGTGGAGCGAAGATGTGGGTTTGGAATTCGCCGTTGGTGGATTCGGTAGAGCTGTTTGGGAGTTTGCGGTAGGACGAGGGACGAGTGGAGGGTGCTGAGTGTGGGTGTGGGTGTGGGTGGGTGTAGGTGTGGGGATAGATGTGTTGTTGTTGTTGTTGTTGTTGTTGCGGTGGAGGGGGAGGTGGTGGATCTTGGACGTGGCTCATGGCAGAGTTAGAGCGTCGTTTACTGGTTCTTTGTCGTGGAACAGCAAGTTGTTGCTGGAGGTGGTCTATATTACCGTTTAGAGTGACACCGGAAGAAGCATTTTCTTCTGTTGTAGCTTGAAGAAGCATTTCATCGACGGACATGGATGTATCGGAACTGGAAGAACGAGAATGGGAACGAGGATGGGGAGAAGGTGGGGAGCGGGGATTGTGTGAACGGTGGTGCTGTGGTGGTAGTATCATCCGTGGTGGTCTGTAGACGAGTCTTGGAGGAGGAGGATAAGTATGTTGAGGAGCGTGAGGGTCAGGATAATGATATACCTAAGAATATAAAGTGAATAATAAATAAATAATAGAAACAAATGAAAAAAAAAAAAACTTGCATCTGCTCTCGACTTTTTAGAAGGGGGATAAGCGTCGATGGTATCGATGCTCGGGGACCGCGGACGTCGGTTATTATTGGGGGCGGCGGGTGGGAAGACCGGAGTGCCGAGAATTCCCGCTCTAGGAGCGGTGGGACGAGATAGAGTCGGTATTGGACGTAATACGAGTTGACCACCTCCCTCTGAAACGATACGACTGTACCCTGCTCTAGCATCCGCAGTAGCGTCAGAAATAGCGGCAAGGTAAGATTCGAGTTGTGACCAAGTATCCATTAACACGCGTTTCCTAGCTTCTGCTTCGTCTCTTGCTACTTCAGCACGAACAGCACGGTCTTCAAAATCCATAAGGATACGAGTAGCAGATTCTGGGAAGGGGGTAGAAGTGGAACTATTATTTGGAGGCGAAGACTCGGAATGAAGAGCTTGAAGCGAAGCAGCTAGACGTTCTGCTTTTTCAGCGCGTTTTCTGAGTTGAGCAAGCTCGCGTCTCAGGTTTTCAGAATCGTGATAAGACTCTGTCAAAAGAGCAGCGAGGGAACTTGGCTGGGGAGGAGGAGAAGCCGACATTTCAAGTTTCGATAAACCAAAAAAAAGTTTGGTCTCTACAAACGCTTTCTAACCAAAACTCGTTCTTCCCACGCTTCGTCGGCACCGCCATTCCGGCCATCACCCGCTCACAACACGAGGCTGGGGTCCCTCGATCACCCTCTCATAGTGTGCGGGTGGATACAAAATATACCCGATCTTTCGGTCCGCTAAGTTTCGGATAACGTATGTTAGCGCCCCGCCGCCCGTAATGCATTTTTCCTTATCCCGCCCGTTCCTGAAATTGATATACGCAATGTCGATATACCCGGTTCTATTTTGTAAAAATGGCGCGACCGCCGCTTTGGGCGCAGCAATTATTTATAAGAGGCATCATCAGGTGGTCGTCAACTTATCACGATTTGAGACGATGGCCTCCGTGGCGTTCGTGATATATCTTTGACGCAACATGCGAGTGGCGTATCGTTAACGTATCGTCACCGTCAACTTACAACAACAAACCAGGTTATCACAACATGATCCGAAAACACGAGGACGAAACAAAACTCTTTTGACAGCGTGAAAGAGTCGAGACGTCACTCGAGGGTCTCGTGCCACCCTCTGCCACTACACGGCTGTTTCTGGGTCTGCCCCATCGTCATCGCCAAGGCCAAAAACCACGCTGAGTTTCGGATCCAGAAAATTTTTTTAAGCATGAGGAGAAGATCACTATAGCATAGTCGTTTTATAGATGCGAGAGCAGAGTTCAGAGGTGAAGCCTTCAAGGAAAAACAAAACTGACGAGGATGGAAGTAGAGCTGTGACATCACATTCTCTCACCGTCACAGAGCGTGACCGCACCGATCGCGATCGGCATGGGCGGTGCATGTCTCACAACGACCACCATTGTGCACAAAACGAGAGAGGAATAAAACAGCGAGTGACTTGTCCATTCAAGTTAATGCAACTGCCACTGCCATGTACTAAGATGTGGGGGGGTGGTGGCATTTGCAGGAGGAGCAGGTGGGAGAGAATGGGAGAGAAGGGAACTAGTGACACCACAAGTACCTACCCATTTACTTGTCTATTTATATGTTTTCAATTCAACATGCTCCATGCACATTCCTAGATCACTTGGGTTCATGCTCTGTCTGTTCATACATGATACCTTGTAGGGCTGCCAATTGTACCATATATGGTTATGGCCATATGAGATACAGTATATATACGGGTATACTCTGTACTGTCACCCATACTGTACACCTGTGCTGTGGAAGCTCAGACAGTATGGTATGGGCCACCAAACAGCTGTAATACAGTGTATGGGACCATGGGTACATACAGTTGGAATGCACTAAACAATATATGTATATACTCCCTACTACAAGGTCATCAATAGATTCTTATGTCATAGACACATAGCAGGCATGGACTTGAGCCTAATTTAGGTTACTACACTATGTCAGAAACAATCTTAAATTATATATCACACATATCTGTAACTTGAAGGGGAGGCTGATTAATGCATAAATGAAAAATGAAAGTAAAAATCCCAGCTTGCATGTTGTGTGAGGGGCCTGGCAGGCTGCACAAGGGAGGGGTGCCACTACTGCTGATGGACATCCCCCAGCACCATGGGCTTGTATTGGGATTATGGTGTGAAGTAGAAGTTCAAAGGGATTAAATGATGGGAGTTCAGGACAAGGTAGAACATCTTGTATTCTCCTATACTATGATGTACATATGTTGTGATCTATAAATACATCTTGTTCTATGTTTATAGGTGATGTGCTGGTGTTGCGCTTGTGATGTGCTAGTGTAATATAACATAATGCACTAGGATTGACTATCCCAACACTCCCCCTCAAGCCTAGCATGGTTGAGTCCATAGGAATGGTTAATAAATGATTGAAATGTTAAATTTCTCACCTTTCAGGTGCATTAAAACCTCTATGTGGTGGAAAACCCCATGGGAAAAACCAACTCACATGCGAGGAAAGCTACTGAGTTCGCATGTTGGCTGGATTCCCATCTCTGCCCTATGTCATATATATTTTGGCCTTGGTAATGCCTTTGTTAACACATCTGCTGTTTGTTCTGGGTCTTGACAGTTTTGTATATCAAGTATTTTGTCAGTTACTAGTGTTTGGACCCAGTGATGGTGAATAGCGATATGTTTTGATCACTGGTGAAATGGAGGGTTATGTGTCAATATTATGGATCCTTCATTATCACCTTTAATTTCCATCGGTGAGCTTTGTGGGAATCCGAGTTCACTGTACAAATTTCTCAGCCATGTCGCCTCTCATCCAGCCTCCGACAGTGCTACATATTCTGCCTCTGTAGAGGACAATGCTATCACAGTTTGTTTCTTTGATTTCCATGTGATTGCTCCCCCTGCTGCTAGAAAAACATAGCTGGTTGTGGATTTGAGGTTGTCAGCATTTGCATATCCAGCATCTGCATATCCATGGAAGAGGTTTCTGGTTCCAGTTTCATCTTGGGATTTTCTATATGTTATCCCTAGAGTTTTTGTACCCACCAGGTATCTGAGTATTCACTTTATTGCACCATGGTGTTTTAAACCTGGGTTTGCAGTGTAGGTGGCCAATTTATTAACTGCATAGCTTATGTCCGGTCTTGTGGAATCTGCCAAAAATTGCAGACTCCCCAATAATCATGCATGTGAATTGCTTCGATTGGGTTTGTTATCATCCAGATTTGGTCCAAGCTTTATATTGGGGTCCATGGGTATACTGGTAGGATTTTCATTGGCTATTCCTTTGTTATGGAGAATATTTTCAATATATCTCTGTTGAGATATAGTTATTGCATTCTTGGTTTGTGTAACTTCAATGCCAACAATTTTACTCAGCTCTCCAAGATCTGTTACTTCCCATTCTGAGCAGAGTGTTTCTTTCATATGATCCATCATTTTATCAGATGAAGCAAAAAGTAGTCATCCACCCAGATAGCCATTATTCTGAACTCATTACCATTGCATTGTATATATGGGATTTTGAGTTTGCCATCAAGTTCATTATTCCACTCTCAGCCTGCCTGTTTTAAACCATAAAGCATTTTGACTAACCTGCATACTCAACCCATTTTGACTAACCTGCATACTCAACCCATTCCATCTTCACATCCTTCAGGCTGTTGCATATATATTGCCTCCTGCAAAGTGCCATTTAGATATGCACCCTTTATGTCCATTTGTTGTAACTTGAGTCCCTTTTCAGGTACAAGTGCTAGTATTGTGCATAATGTATCCATCCTGACAACCAGTGAGAATGTTTCCCTATAATCAAATCTGGGTTGTTGTGCATATCCTTTTGCCACTAATCTTGCTTGATACCTTACTACTTCCCCTTCTTTATTGCACTTTTTGACAAAGATCCATTTATTTTTGATTGGTACTGTGTCATAAGGTTTCTGGATGAGTTCCCAAGTCCCCTTCTCTGATAATAAACCAATTCAATCTTCATGGCCTTTTGCCATTCAGGCCAATCTGGGGAGTTCTTTGCATCTTCAAGACTTGTAAGTTTGTCTCCAGCAACAATTGCGTAGACTTCTTCTATTGATAAGAAATTGTCATCTTCCTCATATGCAAAAGGATTGTGAAGGTGTTTATAATCAATACAAATTCCATGCATCTTCTGCAGTTCGTCAATATCTATATCTTCCTGTGTTTCATTCCATTTTCACTTCTTGGGTGCAAGATTCTGAGTTGTATCATCAGAATCTGTTACACCCATTGGTGGCATGCTACCTGCAGACTCCCCCTCACATGGTAAATCAGGTGTAATTTCAATATGGTCAGGAGTTGGTTTTTCTGTAGGTGTAATATTCCAGAAGTTGTGGGAGGTAGGTACTTTGTGAGTTTCCACATTGTAATATTTTACTGCCCCAGCACCATCATTGTAGCCGACATATGCTTGGTGCCTTGATTTTGGTAGCATTTTTTGGGGTTTCTTTTGACCTTGTAGTAATATCCATATGTGGCTTCCAAATTCCCATAAATGCGATACATTGGGTTTTATTTTGTGCCATCCTTCATAAGGTGTTGATTTCGGGAGATGTTTTGTAAATGATCAGTTACAAAGGTAAGCGGTGTGTAAAACTGCATATTACCAAAGAAATTTGGGAAGTTGGTTGGCAGTTATCATGGCACATGATAGTTCAACAAGAGTTCTATTCATTCACTCTGCGACGCCATTCTGCAAAGGTGAGTATGGTGCAGTTAGTCTTACTTCTATACTGCATTCATTGCACCATTTTTCCAACTTCTTGTTTACAAATTCTTTTCCACAATCAATTTGGATCCCCTTTGGTTTTCAACCTTGAGTTATTAGATGTGTCAAATAATTTATTACCACTTGTGTTGAGTCCAATTTCTCTTTCAAACACTGGATGGTTATGTAGCGTTTTGCATCATCCACACATAACAAGTAATATTGATTGTGTGGATATTTTAGAAAAGGGTTCTATGTGTTGCTTGACCTCAGTACATGTGATATAGTCTGGTTTAGGACTGTGTTTTATCGACGTTAAATCCATCGACCAAATTCCTATCCAATAATTTCTGCAGGCCAGAATACCCAATGTGCCTGAAGTGCCTGTGCCAAGGTTTCCAATTGGGCACTGCATCATTATTGATGAATGATCAGTGATCGGCGGCTTCTATTGTAAGCGTCAGGTGTCAGTCACATACAGTTAATTCCATCTTGAATAAGTGGTTGTTAACCTTGTTCCCTTGTGCTATTTCCTTCCCCTTCTTAGTGACAAAGGTAATTCTTCCCTTTCCACCTGTATATCTTTCCCCAGCTGCATCCCATCACCCCAATGAAATCAAATTATTCTGTGTTCCAGGTATGTGGAGTATGTTCTCCAAGCACAAAATATAATTGTGACCATTACATGTCAAAATTAATTCAACAGTTCTGCAGCCCTCAATTTTCGCTTCTTTACCACCTACACCTGTTACGGAACATTTTTCCACAGGTGTGTATGCAATAAAGGCTTCTCTTTGATGTGTAACATGCGAAGTTGTTGCTGAATTGGCTATCCAGTCATACCAGATCAATTGCTTGTCATTTCCATCAAGGTTACAGGCTTCATATGTGTCAAAATTGTAAAGTTCTTCATTTACTGGAAATGCGATCAATTCCTCCCCCACATTTGAATCTTTGGTACCCTTCTTTGATCCCTCTTTTTGCTTCTCTTTTCCCTTCTTTTTCCTCCAACAATCTCTTTCCTTATGTCCTATTTTCCCACAGTTCTGACATTTGTTACTGGCATATTTGTGACATTTACTTGACCAATGTCCTGGTTGCTTACAATGTTTGCAATAAGGTTTGTTGGAGGATTTATGATCAGTGATGCACTCTTCCAAAGTTTTGGTAGTTCTGCTATTCTAACCAGGTTTGTGCTAGAACCATTAGAATACTTGTTATGTGAGCGCATCATACAAATTTTATATTCCTCCCATAATAGGAATCTGAGGACATTCTCCTTTTGGGGTCTGGATCATTGGGATCATTGGCATTCCCATTATAGGGTTCGACATAAGTCTGCCAAGATGAAGGTAAAGATGCCAAAATAATCACTTTGAAGCATGTGTCCAAGACATGGAATTCAGCATTGGTGAATTTACTGATGTGGTCGCGATATGATTTAAGCATGTTAAGGTGCTTTGGGAGATCATCCACATCTAGTATCTTGGTCTTGTATAACAGGCTGTATATGATTTACTGTTTGATGTGCCTTGTTCTTGTGAGTGATCATAAGTGCTGAATACATCACTTCAGCTGATGTTTTTGATCCGATGTGATTCATTTGAGAGGAGGTGACATTATGCATGATTACTTGTTGTGCCCAAGAGTCATTTTTGTCCCAGTTATTTGCATTAACGGGATCTTTGGTTTCATCTGGTCATTTCACACTGCCAGTAGTATATCCAGTTATATCACAATTGATAAATATGCTTTTTATTCTCTCCTTCCATTCATACCAATTCTTGTCCATTAAGTGATCATGTTCAGCAATTTTGTTCACATTTGAATATTCTTTTGTCCAAATCAATTCGATTGGTTGAGCTGCAGCCTGTTGCCATTGTTGAGAAGTGTTAGAGGTGTAAATTCTACTAGCTCAAATAGGGGTTGAGGGTGCATCTTCATCAGGCTCTTCCAGTTCAACGAGGTGATCTGACATAGTGTGTCCAAGTCCAGAATGAGTTATTTAAATATGAAAAAGGCCAGGGCCCATAACCTATTGGGATTATGGTGTGAAGTAGAAGTTCAAAGGGATTAAATGATGGGAGTTCAGGATGTTGAGAAACACACCACAAGTATGTGTTTGTTGCATGTGCTATATTTAGCACACACACCCTTTGATGCATATGTACAAATGTATTGTAGATACCTTCCTTCCCTGTCTTCCTTTATTTTACAGAAAGCATATATATATACAGTAGATAGATGCCTGGCCACCTCAGTTGTTTATACAAGGACTGAGGTGAGCACTGATGTATTCATATATTGATATTGATTACTTACTGTACCTGTAGTATAGTCTTGTTTATTCTAGGATTGACTTTCTACAGGTTATGGGCCACTCCCATTGTATTTGACCAACAGTAGAAAATCTCCTAGCTACTCGATGTTACTATGTCATCTTGATCGGTCCAATCACTTAGCTCTCAGATCACAACTTAATGGAATTGGGATTCCTGACATGTTCCTCTTCTTCCCTTTGTCTTTTGACACCCTCTTACTTGCCACTTCTCTGTGCTTTCTCCTTGGGAATTATTACCATGACTGCTGAATCCAGTCCGCCTACCATCTCCTTCATCAAACTATCAGTTTAATATTCCAGTGAAAAGCTGGACAAACTCAAATCTAACTACAAAGAATGGTGCGAGGAAATAACTATTGCCCTTTCCTTGAATGGCCTTTATGACTATGTGACTGGTGATATTCATTTGCCCATGTACACTGAGACACAGGCTCTTGCTAACTGGAAAGCTAATTCCCACCTTGCATATGCCTTCATTGCTTCTAGCATTTCCCCCTCCAAACATCCTTTTATTGTCATCACAAAAGGACCTGATGTCAACTGGAAAAATCTGTCTGCCAGGTCCAGCTGTTACAACAGGCACTTTCCATACAATGCGCAAAGGACATCCCCCTGAAACTGCAGAGAGGATCTGCACCCTCATTGAGTGTGCCTTTGCCATGGGTGACATCAAAGCTGATCTTCTTTGCTGTATTGCGCTCCTTAATTCCCTTGGTGATAAATTCCCTCATGCACATTCCATTATTTCCCTCAACATTTCCACCTCCACCACCACCTTCCCATATGGGTCAAAGGTCATTTGTTTGTTCCTGGAGAACAAACAGACTCTACTTGAGAATGATTGACGCAACAATTCACATTCCCATGTCGCACTAGCTGCTCATGCCAAGCCTGCAAAATCACTGAATGTACCTACTTGCAGGAACCCAGTTTGTAAGAGGACTGGGCACACAATGGAGTACTGTATTAAGGTTGGGGGAGGCATGGCAGGGAAAACCATCAAGGAATCTAAAGCCACCCATAAGTTAGCACTCAAGAAGAAGTCATCAGGACCCAACACTTCCAAAATCCTGGTTATGGTGAAGGATGTCAATGGGTGGGCATTTACAGTCATGATTGATCCTGAAACTAACCCACCCCCTACTTTGTGCCCAGAGTTTGCTGGTCTAGCCTGTGATCCCATTCCCACCACCACTATTGATGAGGTGGGATATGAAGGGTGGGTTGTCATCGAGGAGGAGGTGACTGCCACTATTGACTGAAATCAATCCACCTCTGCACCTGCTGAAGATGCATTCACTGTCGAACTGCTCAACCACACTGGCTGATCACAACTTTCCCTGGATGACTACCCATTGATGATGCTCAACCTGGAAACCCAAACAAACTTACTAAATGGCTTTGGATGGTATAACACAAGTCAGAGGAAGGATGTGAGGCCCTCTAGATGTCACCTGTCAGATCGACCATCAAATTGTCATAAAAGGACTGCTTGTCAAAGCAATTTGAAGCTAAAAGAATGTGTTTTGAGGTTTTTTGAGGTTTTTCAAGGTTTTTTGAGGAATTTCGAGGCTAGATTGATGAATTCAGAGTGTGCAAATATGTTTGGACACAAGATCGGGGGACTAGACGAGTAGTAGAAGCAAAACAAAGGTGAATCAAGGGAAATGAGAGCAAAAATAGCATAATTCAAAGATTTTTGAGGAATTTTGAGGAACTTTGAGGAATTTCAAGGAAGTTTAGCATAAAACACCAAACTTCAGACTGAATAAGACTAAAGTGTACTCTCAAATCACTGCAATCTGGGAGAAAGATGATGACTTTCTTGTTTCTCTTTGTATCTAGTACATCTTTTTATATAAAATAAAGAAAGTACCTAAAAAGGCTAGAGAACAGGAGGCAAACATGTGGAAAACTCGAGGCAAAAGACAATAGAAGTATATCAGAGCAATAAAGTGAGACTAGAAAGGGTGAATATAACACATGATGAAGAAATAATAAGAAAGAATAGCTAAAAGTGGACTGTCCTTGTTATAAATTGCATAAAACATCAGAAATTGCTTCGAGCAGATTGTATGCATGCACATGCAGTCAAAATGTGTTCAATATACTTGAGATAGTGTCCCATGTGTCCAGCATGCATCTGAAGATCGTTTGAATAGGAAATACTGTGTCCAAAGATGTTTTTCAAGGTTTGAGGTTTTTTGAAGATTTTTGAAGATTCTTCGGACTTCATTTGTGGCCCGAAATTGGTGTGATATTGTTCAACAATGGTAGCGGATATGTCTGGCATGTGTGTGATGACCATTCAGATAGTGATATAGTGTCTGATGTTGATTTTCAATGTTTGATAATTTTCAAAGTATATTTGTGACTTTGTAGAGGTTCGTAGAGGTTCGGAGGGGTTTGTATGGGTTTGTAGAGCTTCGTAGAGGTCTGTAGAGACTCATAGAGCTTCGACAATGATTGTAGATGTGTTTTCGGAGCTTGAACAACAAGGTGGACCTATCACCATTCATTGTGGATTCAGGGGCAACCATACATATTTCTCCTGACAAGTGTGACTTCATCACCCTTTGTCTGACACCACCCCATTCTGTCAAAGGTGTAGGGGGTACTTTGATTGCTGCCATCAGTGTTGGTGACATCAAAGTCAGGATAGCTCAGGGTGCATCAATTATATTACATAATGCACTTTACATCCCGCATTCAGCAGTCCACCTTATTTTGGTGGGCATGTTGGCAGACAACTCGAATGTGGTAACACATTTTGATAAGTTGGGGTGTTGGATTACTGATAAATCCACTGGTGCTTTTGTTGCATGTGGATCACAATTATCCAAGAAACTCTATTCACTTGATCTTTATGCCATCACTGCTGACCACACTTTCACCATACACAAATTACCTACTCTGGGACATGGCCAAAAAGGGGACACTCACAGGTGCACCTGTTGTATCCACCTTGAAACCACCCAAATGTGAATCTTGTGTTCTAGGTAAGCAGACAAAGACACCCATCCTGAAGAAACATGAGGAGGGGCCTGGTCATAGAGCGACAGGGAAATTAGAGAAGGTGTGGGTGGATCTGTCAGGACCACATGCCATGAAGTCTCGTACCAGGAATTCATATGTAATGGACATTGTTAACAACTATACTTCCTTCCCCTGGTCGATACCCCTTCACAACAAAGATGATTCATATCCTGAATTAAAAGCTTGGGAACTTGCTCATGAAAGTGAGATTGGACTCAAGGTTGGGACTTATATCACCAACAATGAAGAACTGAAGTCACATGAAATGGAGGCTTGGCTGAAGACCTGCCCCCCATACTTCTGCCCATATTGGCCATGTTGAGCACATGCACCATATGCTTATGGCTAAAGCCCATATGATGTGGATTTATTTGGGTTTACCTCCTTACCTGTGGGATGAATTCTACCTAACAGCATCTCATCTGCATGCCAAATTTACTACTCATTCCCTCAAAGGATATACACCTTGGGAATTGTGGTTTGAATAAAAACCTGACTATTCATACCTATGGGAAATTGGGTGTCATGCTTTTGTACTCATCCCCAAAAAGGACAACCCAAAAATATTCAAACACTCCATTGAGTGTGTACTGGTAGGGTATGATCCAAAATCTAAGTCTTATCGGTGCTATAATCATACGATGCATAAAATCCACAGCTCTTACCATGTTCAATTCCTTGAAAGTCATGACAGTCATTTACCACCTACACCCACCATCTCAGAGGACAACAGGGCTACTGGCCAGCCCAGGGACAACATATCTACTCTCCACCCTTTGACCCTGGATTGTGATGATGAAGATGAGCCATTCACCAATCCTAGTTCACCCATCAAAGATACCCATGACTCAGATGAACCACAAGTACAGCCACCGCAACCTATGCCCTGCTGCTCCTCATGCATTTCCATCCCCACTAAAAAAAACCCAAATGGTGGACCGTCTACCACTAGAACTGCAGCAGCTGTCCAAGAATCTCAGGAAAGCACAGCCCGAGTCGAGGACTCAGAAGCATGATGGGAATGTAGGGTGGCAACAGTGGCAGCCTGAACTGCTGATCCAGATCATGCACCAGATTCAGTGATCAATCATGATCGTGACATCATTGCAGAACTGCATCAATCATTTGATAATCTTGAACTTGGCGATCAGGTGCATCAATTCCATGCTTTGATCTCAGAAATGATGGACTTCAATCCCAAATCCCTTCAATTTGATGATGACCCCAACACATGGGAGGAGGCTAAGAATTCCATTGATGCTGAACATTGGAGAGTGGGATATCTGGAGGAACTGAAATCACTGAAAGATATGGGTGTCTACAAGCTCATTCCACAGGATGACATGCCACAAGGGAAGTGCATCTGAAAGGGGAAACCAGTTTTCCACATCAAGTGGGACAAGACTGGAAAAGCAATTAGGTGGAAAGTATGTCTCATTTTCAAAGCTTTTGAACAGATCTACAGCAAGGATTATACCAAGACTACCTCACTGACTGCACACATGGAATCATGGCAAATACTTCTACACTTGGCAGCTTCTCTCAGCTGGGATGTACAACAAATAGATGTGAAGACAGCAGTATTATGTAAGACACTTCTTACCATACTACTATACCTAGCAATACCAATCGGTCAAGCTCTGGGTACTTGTAGTGAGTAAGACAGTGTAAAGGATGGAACCTTTACATTTTTTTGAGCTACACCAGCTATCTTTGCTTTACCAGCTATATACACTCTCTACCAGCTTTCTCAACAATCTCCACACTCTTTCCACATCAACTTCCATTTACCTCATCTCAAAGTGTGACAATGGCAGAAGCACAATGGACCTCTTCGGCAATGGGATATACCCTGTCAACAAGACTAGGGACACCGGGAGGAGTGGGTTTGGTAATGAACCCCACCACTGCCCCAAAGTTGGCGATGCAAACAGATGAATCTGGCAACTTGAGCAATACTCACTTGGTTGAAGCATTGATTCGTATACCCAAATGCAAGATGACCCCTTCATTTGCATCACAGATACCCATACCAGCAATGCCAAAGGGAAAGAATCCAGCCTTTGTGAGCATCAATGTCAGAAGGGAGAGGCAAGTGCAAGAAGCCTCAACTGTTGATCCTATACCCCATACCTCCAGGGCCTCAGCATTGTCTAATGATACTGTAACCCTTGTGCAGGGAAAAAATACCCTAGAACTATGGGACGTTTGTAGTGGCCAAATGACCATGCTGAACTCCTTGACAGGCTTGTCTCCTGGATGAGAATGAGATAGATTAGAGAGTGGAATCAATGCCCCTGCATCAATGGATGATGAAGGGGATGAATTTACTGAAGCCTTGCAAACCTTTCAGGAAGGTTTTGAGGCTGGCATATGGGTCAGATATGGCATGACCAGTATGTGACATAAATTAGCTTTCTCCAAGACTGCTACCAAGAATATCCAGACCATTATTAATGTTTCTGGCCAAGGTTTGGATAAGGATGAGTATGTATATGGCTATACTCAAGTCCCTTGTGAGAGCATACCATGACTGGAAGAACACATTGTGGGCTACCACACCAGAACCCAAAGGGGATGGGCATCCCATCATGGAAGCTAGTCCCACCATGAAGCCTGAACTTGAGGATGCATGGTGATGGGAATTGTCACCTCATATGGCTAGATCCATCAATGATCCTGTATTGACTCAAGCTGTTGACCAAATCAATGTGCCTTACCAAACTGATGAGTCAACAGAAGATTTTGGTAGATGAAGAGTGGCTGCCCAATGGGTAACTGACATTAGTATCACTATGCCCCAGCCTGAGGGATTGTCATCTTATGAAATGATCCCTCCACTTGCAACAGTGGCTCCAATATCAACAGGATGGCAGGACAGAGTTCCCAGCGATAATGTGTCAATCACTGAGCTATACATGCCACCCAACCATATTCTACTACTAGACTGATGGGAAGACCATGTCAGCTTTCAACAGCTATGCAACACTGCCATCACTGAGACAGGTCAATCTTGCATTGATGACCAATGTGTCCAATTTGTAGGACACAGGCCCATCAGCCACATCTACCATTTTACCAGTCAGGCAGGCACAGGACATGACCCCAGTGGAAGCAATGGTAGTAGCGATGGTGAGAACAACAACCATCACGACAACCCTCAACTGCCTGATTGGCTACACCATAACTCGCACACCACAGAATGGGCATAACAACCCACTACTGGGCCCCCCCAGGAGGACTAGGTGGAAATGGTGGTGGTGGTCATGAAGGCAGAGGTGGTGGTGGTGGTGGTGGACCTCTGAGCAACAGAGGTAATGGTTCTGTCCCACCAAACAATAATTGAGGAGTGAGCTGTGGATTTACAATGCCACCACCATTTCCACCTCAGGGAAGCACCCATGGAGTGCACAAAGCCACTGAGAACTTTGCACAGGTGGCTGAGATCACAGTCTTTCTGCTCTTGAACCCACACACACTACAGTTGGTAATGGTTGGTAGCCAGTCCACTGTAAACTTCAGTACAGAAACCCTGGTCTAGGGCAAGGCAGGGGTTACCCCTGGGTGTCAAATCTCATACTCTTACCCCTACCCCTGAACACCCTACCCTTAGGGTAAGGGTATGGAAACATATAAGGGTTGCCAAGGGTATGGGAGGGTTTGTCAAGGGTACAAGGGTTTGGCACAAAATCAACATATTTAGAGCAAAATTCATTTGAAAAGTGTTGATAACTATTGTATTTACTCTTATTAACATATGAAAGCCATTATCATGTTGGACAATCCCAAAATCTGAATTTAATTGATGAAAATCTTGAATATGAGTCTTTGTAGCTGAAAAAATCAAATGATATTCTTACATAAGCATACCCCTGGCATACCCCTACCCTTACCCCTCATACCCTTAGCCCCAAAACACAAGGGTATACCCCTACCCCTGCCTTGTCTTACCCTGGTCACAGCACCAGGGGTAAACAGCACTGTTTACATAGACATTGCCAATTTCAATCACTATGACATGATAATCAGTACACCATTTATGTGAGCTAATCAAGTACATCTTGATTTTGAGCATAACCAGGTAATAGTCAATGGGGTAGCAACCCCTGCCATGAAAGTTGAGTTAGCCAATACAGACAGGCATTTACATCAGTATTGTGCAATGGACAAGAAGAAAATTTGACTACATGGACCCCCATGACAGCCTACTGTTGAGGAGGTTCCAGATGAGGAGGGAGAACAAGGATTATCCTCCTTGCCTGAAGGATCACAGGCAATCCTCCTAACCAAAGAAGAGTATAAAAATATTCTTGAATAGTGTTTAAAGGTCCAGTCCAGTCTGGTTTTTGACTTCCAAATGGGGCAACTGGCAACTGCAACTGGTCTGGGACTGACCCTGATATTGGGGGACTGCAACCGGACCATTTAGGACTGGTCCTTTGTTGTAAAATTTATTGTCAAAATAACCCACATGTATCTCAACAAATATAAGCATTACCTCATACATATTGTGTTTATGGATACAGATTCTAATTCTCTGTAGATTCATCCAACATTTAAGCAATTCCATCAAGATTTGACTGAGATATGACCAAAACCGAAAGGACATGCATTCAAGTTACAGTTTGTAGTTTGTAATTTGTAGTTTGTAGTTGCAACTCATTTGGGCTGTTAAATGAATAAAATCACATGGTACAGATTGTTAGGTGTGTTGTTGGTATTTTTATGATGTCATATAGATGTCCAAAAAAAAATTATAGCTCAGGTAGTAAGCAATGCAATCAAAGTTGTTCTGATACAACAAAATACTTGTACAAAAATGTTTTTGGTCATATCTCAACCAATTCTTGACCATTTTTGATGATCCAGGGACCAAAAATGAAGTAAATATGTGTGGGAGTAAGGTCCAATACATTTTGGGATGAGTGACCGGTTGAAACCAGTTTTTTATTGGTCCTACTATTTTTCAAAATGAAAGACCAGCAACTGGACTGAAAAAGACCGGTCCATAAATAGACCACTGGTCTGGTCCTAATCGGTCCAATTCAGTTCAGTTTCAGTCTTTTTTTCAGTCCTACAGACCGGACCTTTAAACACTACCCTTGAAGGAGGGAGGAATAGTATCCCACCGCTGGAAACCCACCATTGACAAGAAACAGCTTGAGAAATGGCAGGAAAGTAGAGTACGATGGACACAATACTGCCAGCCAGCAGTGCATATTAACCCTGATGTGCAGTACTATAAACCCACATCATTGATGACCAAGGTCAAGGACCTGGCAACAAATGATGATGAAGAAGAACCACAATGAACAGAGCAGGTGTTATATGCTGGCTTCAGATCATTTAGAGATAAACCAATAGTCAAGCCCCAATTTGAGTGGGCATATGACCCATGTATGCCACTGGAATGGAATGAGGTTATAGCTGCAATGAGGGAGTATGAGGGGACCTGGAGTCATCTTGTACCGCAATGCAACTGAAGATGAGATTTTGGAACTTGAAGACTTTCACCACCCAGGATACATGAGTAATGTACACATGGATAGGGTGTAGCATGGGTATGGATAAACCCATGGTAAACAGCCCACAGGTTGGACAGGTACAGGTACAGTTGCCAAAATGTCAGACCTGTGATATACTGTACCTGTTTTGGTGGTGTGACGGGTATTGATGGGTTGCTTGAGTTGCTGGATCCAGCAGTTGCCAAACTACTGATTGACTTCAGATTTCTGGCTCCTCTTCACCCATGGGCATCGCCCATCATAATAGTAAGTTTTTTGTTTCTTTCAATTAACTAAATGTGCTCTTTTCTAGGGTACAGTGTCAGCTCAACAACAGTAAGTTGTTTATTTCTTTCAATTAACTAACTGTTTCTTTTTTCTAAAGGTTCTATCTATGTTGTAGTGACAAGATGGCACCAAGACAGCACACCCATGCCTAGAATGATGACCCAGGATGGGAACAGAAGAACCCACTGCTGTGAGCCTCTGCTTGCAGAGTGGATGAATTATGAAGGAAGCAATGACAAACAGCCCAGCACCTGCCCTAGCCCTGTGAGCCACTGCTCATTGGGTGGGTTGCAGGTGCTAGCAGCTGACAACAAGGGACAATGGGAAGGGGGAAACCCACCGCAGGTCACTACATCTTTGACGCTTTTCACAAAGAAATTGAAACCCTGAAGAAAAGACACAACATATGTGTCACAGTCCAATGGGTACCAGGCCATAAGGGAGTGGAGGGTAACGAATGGGCTGATGAACAGGCAAAGAAAGCGATAATGGAAGGAAGCAGTGACAAATGACAGCTACCAAGGCTCCTCAGGAAAACGCTACCACACAGCAGATCCGTGGTGAGGTGGGCCTTTGGGGAAACACTGAAGCACAACGCACAGAAACTATGACAAAAGTCACCACGATACACCAGAATGAAGAAGACCGATCCTATGATGCCCTCAAACAAGTATCTCAAATTAATTGCGAACCTGCCACGGAAACTGGCAAGCATACTCTCACAGTTAAGAACAGGCCACACACCCCTAGCTAAGCATTTACATTGGGAAAGTAGACTCACCAATTTGTCCAGAATGCCAACAAGGCAAGGAAACATTACAACACTTTATGTTGCACTGCACAGCACACTGAGAAGCCAGACAAATCTTATGCAACAGCACAGGTGGCAGAAACATTGACATCATGAAACTCCTTACGATGCCCAACACCTTGCCAGCACTTTTCAAATATGTCGCTGCAACTTGATGATTCCACAGCACTTTTGGAGACTTACCAACACTTGACAAAGAACAGCAGGAGAGAGGAGACAGGAGGTGGAGCTGAAAGACATAGCATCGACACTTTATCCTACTCACTGGCTCATAACCACTTAATTCGGCGCCATGGGCACTTTGAGGGCCACTAGTCAGCTTCTCAAAGCAGATGACGAAGGAAGCTCACAGGGAAAGAACTGGATGGAATTGCATTCACATGTATATTTAATCTCTTACATATGCATATGGCTCGCCACAACAGAGACTAAATGGGAAAAAAAAATGGGAAGGGGAACAACAAATGACAAATGGGAGATGGGGATGCAAGGGATGAAGGGAGGAGGGATGAAGGGAGGAGGGATGAAGGGAGGAGAATGATGAAGATGACAATGAACCATGCAGGGCAGAGGATGATGATGACAATGATGAACAAGGGGACAACAGGAAGCAGTGACAAGAACAACGAGGGCAATGAGGGCACAGAGAATGATGGGGGGGACAAGGGGGGAGGGGATGAGAATGGTCAAGAACAACAGGGAGAATGAGAATGATGGGGGGGACAAGGGGGGGATGAGAACAACAGGGAGGACAAGAATGATGGCAGATGAGAATGATGACAACAAAGTGCCACTGCCGCTGCATGCAAATGGAACAAGCAGATATCATGACATGGGGGAGGACTGTCACCATGATGGGGGAGAGGAGTGCCACCTATAAGGAGCAGCAGGGGGTGATGAGTGGGAAGGGCACCACCATGATGACCTCTTGCCCCTTGCCATCTTGCTGCGAGTGAGATGGTGATCTTTTTCTTTTTGTAGTATTGTATAGAATTATTAAGTAAATAAATCCCTCCATCACTTGAGATGAGGGATGAGGTGTATTTTTTTGCATGGGGATGATAAGCATGATTAAATAAAATCCCATTGCTCATGTTATTCAAATTTAACAAAGTATCTATAGCTTAGGTATTATGTACAGGGTGTAGTTAAGTTAGTTAAGGGCTTATACCATACAAACACAGGATGTTTGATAGCATAGAACATCAAATTAGAGGCAAAAATCCATGGTGTATATATGTGGTGTCACACCTGCGGTGTTTCATGACAGACCATGGTAAAAACCTGTCACCATGGTTGCGGTGTTAGAATGGGTGCAGTGTTGGCAGGTGTGGGTGTGGTGTGTGAAATTTTACCCATGGTGTGACCCATGCTACACCCTATGCATGGATCAGGTAAAAGCTAAAACAGTTATGAGACTACCACTTGGGAAGGAGGATTGGGATCTCAAAAAGCTATGACCAAATTCGAGAAACCCCAATCCATAGCCTCTAAATTGAATGCACCTGAAGGTCCATCTGAACCTGCAGTTGATAAAGGCAAATGGAAGGACACTCAGAAACCACCTCCCCCTGATGAACAGTTATGAATGCATGCCAGCATAATGAGAATATGGTAAAGGATGTAACACTCTTACTGGATCAAGAGGTGATATGAGAAGAAGTAGCACAAGGAAGGATACAATTGAAGATTGACCTGTCAGATGCTTATGAACAAGTCTGCATATGTGCAGAGGATGTGGATAAAACTGCATTCGTGACAATCATGGGCACATATACTAGCCACATCATGCAGCAAGGGGACTGTAATGTGCCAGCCACCTTCCAACAGCTCATGAGTCATGACATCAATATTTTGCAACATCATTGGGCATTATGTGCATGTCTACCTTGACAATATATTTGTGTTCTCGAATTTGACTGAAGAATATGAACATCACTTGAAGGAGGTGTTTGACCATCTAAGGTCCAACATCCTATACCTCAAATGGTCCAAGTGCAATCTTTACTCCAAGAGTATAGATTGCCTAGGCCATGTCATTGACAACAAGGGAATCCACCCTGATACAGGCAAGCTGGCCTGCATCATAGACTGGAGAACCACTTGTGATTACAACAACATCCAATGGTCCATAGGCCTGGTTAACTACATGGCAAACTTCTTGCCTGATGTTACCACCTACACTGGACTGCTCATGGCAATGATGCAAAATGGCATGCCATTCCATTGGTGTCCACTTCATCAACAGTGCTTCAATATGATCAAATGTATCTGCCAGAAAACACCGATTATATGTCCCCTAGACCCCAAATTGGATGAACCAATGTGGCTCATATGTGATACATTGAAAACTGGTGTTGGGGCAATGTACAGGCAGGGACCGACATGGCAATGATGTTGGCCTGCAGGATTCATGTCAAAGAAATTCATGACAGTGCAGCAGAATTTTTGGCAATACTCGAATCACTCCAACGTTGGGAGGATAAACTCATTGGGTATAAGATCCACGTAATTACAGATTATAAAGCCCTTGAGTTCTTCAAAACGCAGTCAGACATGTCCCATTGTCAATGACAATGGATAGACTACATGTCTTGATTCAATTTTGACATCACTTACATCAAGAGTGACCTCAACAAAGTAGCAGATTGCCTATCCTGATACTATGAGAATGACACTGTGACTGACATGTACGAGCCCCACGAGTATGTATGTCCTGACATGCATATAGACCCAGAAGGGGATGATCTACTGGGACCCAGGTTCCAAGAAATAATTGGCCAAACAATTGAGCTATGAGCAATATGGGCAAGTGAACACAGGCAAAGCCAGTGCATATTGATGAGCAGAACCTTGAGGCACAACTCATGGAGGAAGCCAACATCAGGGACCATATGACCCCAGATCAAGAATCAATGAGCCATCCAACAAACACATTATGTTGGGGGACTCACTATTCCAATGGCACCCAGGCCAAAAGCCAAAGAACCTGGAGGATAACCATTTCCTCCAGGCAGTCAAGGCAGGTTACACCAACAACAAGTTCTTCAAACTAATTAAGGAGAAACCACAAGACTACAATGGCTTTTCCCTATGTGAAGAACTAATCTGGACAACAAACCCACACAGCAATCCAGTGGTGTGTATACCACAGGATCATGGCACCCTAACCCAATTGATTGACCAAGCACATGACATACTGGGTCACTTTGGTGCCCAACATACTACTGAGTACCTTTGAAGATGGTACTGGTGGCCACAGATGGGAAAGGACCTCTGTGAGTTTTGTGAACCATGTGAGGCTTGTGCCCATGCGAAGGGTTCAACAAAAAAACCAATGGGTAAACTGTACCCATTGCCTATACCCACCAAACCTTGGGTATTGATAGGAGTGGACTTGATAGGCCCCTTCTCCAAATCCAAAGGATTTAATTACCTGTGGGTAATCATATGCAGGATGACAAGTATGGTATATCTCATCCCTGTACATACAAAAATAATGGCCATGGATCTCTCCTGGATATACCACAGAGAGATCATTCATCTCCATGGACTTCCCAGCTCAATTGTAAGTGATCAAGACTCGAAGTTCACATTGAAGTGGTGGAGGGAACTCCATAGGATATTAGGGGCTAAGCTCCTAATGTCCACATTGTTCCATCCCCAAACTGATGGCCAAACAGAACACATGAACTGTAATGTCAGCCAGATCTTTTGAACTGTAGTATGGCACAACCAGAAAGATTGGGTAGACTGGGTCAACATGACAGAATTTTCCATTAATGCAAGTGTGTTGGGAACAACCAAGTATGCACCCTTTGAACTCAATGGAGGGTCATGATCAAAGAACTATGTACCGATGAGGTCATCCCCAAAGGCATCAAAGCCTTTATGGACCAAGCCCTGCAGAACCTGGCTGAGGCCCATGACTCGATCTTTGAGGCAAGGGTCTTCCAGACTTGAAACACCAATACACTTTGAGAAAAGGAGCCTATGATATTGCCAGGAAATCTCATGTACCTCTCAACAAAAAATCTGAACCTACCCAAGGGCAGGGTGAGAAAACTCTGCCCCAGGTACGTAGGTCCCTACAAAGTTGCAAAGGCCAAACTGGGCAACTCAACATATATGCTTGAGCTGCCAGTAGCACTATAGGAATGAAGAATTGTTCCCAAGTTTCACATAGCCCTGTTAAGACCATACATATGGAGCGGGACATCTAGTCACCACTACTTTTGTACAACAATATTGTGCCTGTAAAAATTTGTCTTTTTCTTATTCCTCTGGCCAAAATGTTCCTTTTGATGAGAGCTATCAATTGGCCAGAGCAATTGATCTATTTCTCAAAATTGATGGAGTTATAAATGTTGGTCATACGATATTGAGCACTTGTGACATATTTATCCACATATAGCAGTTTTGTCACACAGTGTGACTTGTCTCTTGACAGAATCTTGGTAAAGAAATGCCATAAAAGGGTACAAATGAAATTTGTCCTTTGTTTGGATGCTTTTTGATGCCAAACACTGCCTGGAAGGGTAAAAATTGGCATGTAACTTTCAAGAACTTTCCAGACCCAATTTGAGCACTGTCCAAAAGTAGTGGTGACTAGATGTCCCACTCCATAGCATCATCAGATGCTCTGTTTCCTAACTGAGCCCACCCAGAGCCATATGATTTTGGTGTAGCTGATGACCATGAATGGTTCATCAACAAAGATCCTAGGGCATTGTTGGGAAAAAGGATCCAAGCTCGAGAACCTCAAGTTTGAGGTCTGTTGGAGCTTGGGAGACACGACATGGGAATCCTACAAGACCTGTAAGGACTTGGAGGCACTTGACCACTATCTGGAGGTGCATGGCATCCAATGCCCTGCACAACTAGCCAGGAGATAATAACCCACAGTGGGCACAAATTGGAGTTGTGACCAGTGAAGAGTGGCAGTGTTATGATACATACCAAAAGCCTAAATTTAAAATTAGCATTGATAATCATGTGTAAGTTGAAACTCAAAAAACTTTGGACTTTAAACTCCATGCATACCACTGCATGCATCTATCATGACCTCACCAAACACCTTGACTCAATGCCACTAATATGTCTCACAAATACTACAGCAACATCTCCCAGGCCTCTGCCCATGGAAATCCTCAAGCATTGACTTGGGGGGGGGGGGGGGGGGGGGAGGGTGTATCAGGCATCACAACCACTCATTCAGCAGCAGCAACAGCAACAGTCAGATCTCAGCTGGCAGCAGCCACTGACCCTTCAGAATTTTGGGCAGGGTTTTGTGAACTATGTGAATCCCCTGATGGTAGGAGGGTTTGGAAGTGCCTCACTGCCTCCTTACTATGCAGGAGGATATGCACAGGGATCCCTGTACACATCGTTCAGAGGGCCCCTGAGCCAGCAAATGACACAATTGACCCTGGCTATAGGGTGGGCAATCCTAGCTTGGTCACACTGCCCTTGAGCCTTACACACTCCAAACCTAGTCAACTACATGACAAGGCAATGGATGTGGATGGCCCTGCTCTGCCTCAATGAAGCCAGGCATTCAAGGAGAGAAGAAACTCATTGACCTCCCCAACCTACTCACCAGGGAGGGTCTACTCAACTCACCCAGACAAAGGGGAAGGGAAAGGCATGGGCAATGGAGGAGGAGTTGGTCAAACAGGAATAGGAAGGACATGTTGAGCAACTAGACAAGCTACTCTGCCAACTTGACAGAGCTGAGGTAGACCCCAGCATTGCCAATTTCCTAGAGGGAGATGGGATTGTGCAAGCAGTTGTTGAATGACTGCTTGACACAATTGACAACCTCCAGGACAAGCTCGAGAAGACTAAGCAGGCACAATGAGACACAGAGACATGTTTCATATGAGCCACACACAAATGCCCCATGTCCTCCCACTGTGACAACATAGACAATCTTGATCGTCAACAGAAATGCAAATGTGGTGCCGATGACAGTGGGGTACCAATGGCCCAACCATCTGAAGTGCACAAACCTGGACAAGAGACCCATCCTCATCCACAGTGAGTAGGGGAACCCTCAGAATCTGTTCCTGGGCACAAGTCCCATGTTGAGGAGGCACCCAAGGAGGATGAGGCTATCAAACCCCCTCCCCCAAAGGCCCCAACAAGGAAGCTCAGAAGAGGAGAAGGGCAAACCCCAGCACCCACCTCCTATGCTATACCTGTAAGGGGACTAAGGGGGTGCCCTGTGTGTTTTTCCTATTTTTTATGTTCGTCCCATATTTTTCCCCACCTCATTTCCTTCTATTCTTCATTTTCTATGATTTTTCCGGATTTTATTACTAATTTTCCCTTGCTATCATGTTTGTATATGTTGACACTTTTATATTTAGAGGCGGAGTACCCCTTCCGACACATACCCCTTGGTATGATGTCATTCGGCGGCCTTGATCCGCCTATCTCCGCCTTTTTCTATTTTTAGGTTATATTTGATTTTTGTTGTCTTCACATATACTGGGCATCAGCAAGGGGATCCTTAGAGTTTTCTCTTCGGATTTCCCTTTGCTAGGTGCACCCCCAATGCCTGTATTATGTAGTATAATTTTAACTTCGGATTTCCCTTTGCTAGAGGCTTAGGTTGCCCTTATAGTAGAAAACTCTCCCCTAAGGCCCGAAAATCGCGAACGCGCTGCCCAAAATAGGCAGGTACGGACTGGACGACGCTTCCCAAAGCTCCACAGAGTCCCTACACACCGTTCCAGATACTCTCGCCTTTATTGCGCCGCCATTTTCGCCAAACGCGCTCCCTAGCGACATGGACGCATCAGAACGCTTCGACGCGCTTGAAAGCGATGTTTCCGGAATGCGCGCGCAAATCGACTCGCTTAAATCTACGATTGAAAACTTCGTTAGGACCCTCCAGGCTAACCCTACGACTAATAGTTCCCCCTTCACGACTCCAAGCGCACCCAACAACGATGTTTTGCCAAACGCGTCCACTAAGGAACGTGCCCAGATCAAACCGTCCCCCCCCCGCCGAATTTAATGGTGCACGTGCGCAGGGACGTGCATTCCTTAATTCCTGTGAGTTATACATTAGTCTCCAGTCGCATCAATTCGTCGATGAGGCTGCAAAAATTTATTGGGCCTTCACATACATGAAATCTGAACGCGCCTATCTCTATGTGGACTGTATCCTACGTCAAACTAAAGAACTCGGTTCTCTACCTTTCTCCACTTGGGGTGACTTTCGAGCTGAGTTTGTACGCCACTTCTGCCCCCTCAATGAACGCCACCGAGCAGTGACATGACTTGAGTCATCCACTTACCACCAGGGACGTCGATCCGTGGACAACTATATCGATGAGTTCAAGGATTTGGTGGACATGGCAGGGTATGGGAGTGGGTTACCAGTGGTGGTGAAGTTCCGACGGGGACTCAACCGAGAAATTCAGGACCAGATTGCACAGATGTTGGAAGGGCGCCCAGCGGACGATGATATCCTTGCTTGGTATGAAGCTGCTTCACTCTGTGACGAGAACCGACTCACAAATGCGGCGTTTAATGCTGCATTCCGTGCTCCAACTACCACTCATACATCCTACACCTTCAATCGAAGCCTCCCCCACCCTAACCCCATTCCTGCTCGTCAAACTCCCACACCAGCTGTCAATATCCCAGTACCAATGGATGTTGATGCAGCCCGCAGCCGTGCACGTAAGTTGGATCTCTGCTACCATTGTGGGGAACCTGGACACAGGGCTGGAGCGTGTCCCCATCATCAGGATATCCGCATGCTCACCCCCGAGGGACGAGACGAACTCCTGCAAGATCTGTTGGCACTTGTAGATGTTGAGGAAGCGAAGGATCAAGTTGCAGAGGAGGTTAAGCTGGAAGTTGTAGAGGAGCAGGATTTTCCTATTTGCAGCGAGTGAATCGTATGCCCTCACTGCCTGTCCATAACCGCTTTGAAGTCTTGTCAGTTGAATCCCTGGAGAATGAATCCATTTCTGTGACTGCTCCCCTCTCTGACCCTTCGAAGTTGGCTAAAGACGTACCTGCTCTCCCCATCTCTCCTTCTACTCCACGTCCCAAAATTAAATCATGGGAGCGTAAACTACCACGCAAGTATATTGTGGCATCCACTCCCTCTGCACATTCCTTAAACCTAGCCATCGAACTGCAGACGGCCGACACTGGACAGATACTCGGTGTCTCTGTGCTCCTGGACTCTGGTGCGACTGGTCTCTTCATTGATTCCCATCTGGTACAACAACATCGTCTAAATACTCGCTCACTCTCACGTCCGATACCTGTATATAACGTGGATGGATCCCCAAATGAAGCTGGTGCCATCTGAGAGGTTGCAGACCTGGTTCTCCGTTACAAAGATCATAGTGAGCGTGCCCTTTTTGCTGTCACTCAATTAGGAAAGCAAAAGGCGATTTTGGGATATCCATGGCTTCAAGACCATAACCCAGAGGTCGACTGGCGCACCGGGGAGGTTACCATGAGCTGATGTCCATCCCGCTGTCGGACGTGTTTCACAGAAACCAGGCAAGAACGTCGTGGACAGAAGGCGGCAATACGACGAACTCAGAAGTGTCGTGCTGGACCCCTGCCTATACCTGAAGTAGAATTGGAAGGGGTTCCTGATCTAATGCCGGACTCGGATGATGATGATGAGGACCCAGAGGAAGTGGAGGAGGGTGATCGGATCTTCTACACTGCGATTTGCTCATCGCATGAGGTGTGTGCCACATCGAACATATCCCAACGCCTCGCCGAGGCCTTCCACAAAAACAATGCTGCTAAATCCTCTACTAACTCCTTACTCCCTCATCTCCATGAGTTTGAAGACGTGTTCTCCAAGGAGTCATTCGACTCTCTTCCTGTGCGTAAGCCATGGGATCACGCGATTGAACTCACCCCCGGCGCAACCCCTTCATCCTGCAAGGTCTATCCTCTCTCTCCGGAGGAACAACGGCAGCTTGACCAGTTCATCGACGAGCACCTGGCCTCTGGACGTATTCGACCATCGAAGTCACCCATGGCCTCTCCCTTTTTCTTTGTCAAGAAGAAGGATGGCTCACTTCGACCGGTTCAAGACTACAGAAGACTCAACAACATCATGGTCAAAAATCGCTACCCACTACCCCTCATCTCCGAACTCGTAAACCAGCTCCGTGGAGCCCGATACTTCACCAAGCTCGATGTCCGTTGGGGCTATAATAATGTGAGGATAAAGGAGGGAGATGAGTGGAAGGCAGCCTTTCGTACCAACCGTGGTCTTTTTGAACCGCTTGTCATGTTCTTTGGCCTTACTAATAGCCCTGCCACCTTTCAGACCATGATGAACGACATCTTCCATGACCTCATCCTCGAAGGCGTTGTCTGCATCTATCTCGACGACATCCTCATCTTCACTCGCACGGTTGAAGAGCACCGTCGCATCACACGCCTCGTCCTAGAGCGACTTCGACGGTACAAACTCTACCTTCGTCAGGACAAATGCGAGCTCGAAAGGACCAAGATTGAGTACCTCGGCCTGATTATCTCGGAGGTGTTGGAGCAGACTATATACGCTGCACAGGGGAAGAGACTACACGTTCCTTACAACCTACCTGGGGTTTAGTTAGACTTACAGCTAGGGTTAGCAGAGGTAAGAACACTGTATTCCTACTACGGTACAGGTTCTCCTTATATACATAATATTAAGGATGTCACATGACTCGGGAATGTGTTTACCGCATGTATGCGCAGTAAGCGCAGTAACATGCGTATGCTGCATGTATTGCCTCATGTATACATGTGTATGCCACATGTATTGCCTCATGTATACAGCATGCTTCAGGGATTAATTTCAACACCCCCCCTCAAACTGTACAGCGCTCTAAGCAGCTAAGTTTGAATCTCGAAAGTAATTCCGAGAGAGTCTCTAAATTTCCTGAATAGGACGGCGCCAAGGTTCTTTGTGAACATGTCAGCCGGATTATCACTTCCAGGAATGAAAACGACTGTGACTTTGTCATTTTCTATGCATTCGCGGGTGTAGTGGTAGCGAATGTCTATATGTTTGGTCCTTCTTTCCTGAACTGGATTTGATCCAATAAAGATGGATCCTTGATTATCAGCGCAGATTGGTACGCGCTTCAGTGTATATCCAAGTTCCTGGAATAAGGACTCTATCCACACTATCTGCCGACAAGTGTCGGAGAGAGCCATGTATTCGGCTTCTGTGGATGACAGTGCTACAGTTTTTTGTAAACGGGACTGCCAGCACACAATGCCACTCGCCAGAGTAGCAAAGTAACCCGTTGTAGATCGGCGCTTGACTGTGTCAGCTGCCCAATCAGAATCTGTGAAGGCCTGTAGCCCCTCGGATTTCTCTCCATCATAGACCATACTGTACTTCTGGGTTCCCACCAGATAGTGCATTATGTACATCGCTTTGTCTAGATGTTCTTGGCTAGGATTAGCCGAGAATTGCGACATCTTGATTACCGCGTAAGCGATATCAGGTCGCGTTCCGAGCATCAGATACAATAAAGATCCGATCACAGACTGATATTTTGATCTAAGCGCCGCGTTTGGCGTCGCTTTGTTCTCCGACGGTTTGTAGCCAGTCGGGAGCGGAGTGGGGGCAATCTTGGCATTTGTCATCTCGAACCTCTCAAGCACTTTGGCGAGATATTCTGTTTGATCGAGTTTGACTTTTGCAGCGGTCTGGGTGACGCGCATGCCTAAGAATTCCGTGACTTTTTCAGTACTACGGCACTCCCAATGCTTCAGGCAAGCATTCTTCTTTTCATCCACAAGTTTCTTGTTCTTGCCCATGAACAAGCCATCATCAACATAGACTAGCGCAATAACGATGCTGCCTGTCTTAGGATCCTTGTGTATGAAGATGCCGGCATCGGAGCTGGCGCGCACGAACCCAATGGTGCGCATAAATGCCTCTAGCTCTCTCCACCATGCTAGTGAAGCCTGTTTAAGGCCATACAATGCTCGGCGTAAGCGCATTACTTTGCGCTCTTTACCCTCGAGTTTGAAACCCTCGGGTTGATCCATATAGATCTCCTCATCAAGTTTGCCGTATAAAAATGCGGTTTTTACATCTAGACCGGTCATATGCATGCCTTCTAGAGACGCAAGGGCAAACATGAGGCGTACGGTCTCGTAGCGGACTACTGGTGAGAAAATCTCATCAAAGTCAACGCCTTCGACTTGTGAAAAGCCTTTGGCCACGAGTCTGGCTCGTTTTCTTCCGTCTGATTTCACGGAGAAAACCCATCTATTTTTGATCGTTTTTCGATCATGTGGAAGATCGACGATGTCATAGACTTGTCGCTTGCGAAGAGCCTCTAACTCTTCACGACAAGCCTGTTTCCACTCAAGTTGCTGCTGCCGGGGTAGGCGCGCAATATCGCGAAATTGGTTTGGAACTAGGCTTTTTCCGCTTGATGGTGTGACTGCTTTTGACAACAGCCAGCGGATAAGCTCATCTCCACCTTCCTTGGTTATCTTTTTAATATAACCTGCTTCGTCCGGTTCCCCCATTGGGTGATCATGTTCTTGATTATTGGAATCGGGCACACTCTCGTGGGGTGCCGAACTCGGTCCAGCAACCGGTTCTTGCTGTTGAGGTCGTGGTCGTGTTCGGTTATGATCCGAATCTTGACCCACAGACTTCTTCCAATATCGATCACGCGCAATGTCTCTCTCTATGTCAGAGGGGAGTCGCTGTTCTCCATAGGTATTGCCGGGACGGTTTGGGATTTTCCTCTGCCTGCCTGATCGACGGGGCAATTGCTGCCATTCCTGTTGATCTTCACGTCTTGGACAAAAGTCCTCAGTGCTAACTGGAGGCGGCGGAGGAGGAGCGTTAGTCGCATCGTCATGCGCCTTTTGCTCGCTTGGTAAATCATCATCATCTTCTGATGATGGAGGAAGGGGCGGATTTTGTGGCGGTATAGGGTCATCGCCATCCGTTCCAGATGAGTGGTCGTCATCTTCTGGTTCTGGTGGAAAATCACCAAGGTCTGTCTTGGCAGGAGTTTTAGCTCCGGGACAGCATGGGAACATCGTTTCATCAAATAGTGCCGTAGCACCAATGAATATTGCGCCGTTTCGTCGCATGAAACGATATGCTTTAATGCCATCTTCTACTCCAAGGTACGTCATTAGCTCCGATCGAGGAGACAATGTTGTTGGACGTTTTTCCTTTGGTAGATAGACATAAGCACCGCAACCGAAGACCTTCAGATTGTTTAGATCTGGGCGGACCTTTGTCAGGTCCTCAAAAGGTGTCAGCCATTTCAGGCGCCTTATTGGGGTTCGGTTGTATAAATGTGTTGCATGTTCTATGCAAAATTCCCACCATGATTGTGGTAGACAAGCGGTGAATCGCAGGGTTTGCGACTTTTCCATTATTGTCCTTATGGCGCGCTCTGCGCGCCCGTTCTGTTGATGAACGTGGGGTGCAGACATCTCTATTTTGATGCCTAAATCCTTGAGCTGTTTTTGTAGCTCACGATCCTTGAACTCCCCCCCTGGATCAACACGCCAGCGCTTGATTGTAGCGCCATATTGGGTCTTAGCCATCGCTTGAAATTGTCTAATCGCTGCAGCAGCGTCAGATTTCTTTCTAAGGCATTGGACCCAAATATGTGACGTTTTGTCATCCAGAAATACAATGAAGTATTTATGTTTGTGGTACGATTGTACCGGGAGTTCCTTTAGGTCGGAATGTATTAATTCAAAGGATTTGTCAGCTCGTGAGTCTGACTCGGGAAAAGATTTTGAGGTCATTTTCCCTTCTGCACACCCTGGACATATAATTTTGTCTTTAGGAATAATTAAATTCCTTGGGAATTTTATGGTGCTTTTAGGCATTTTCCCTAGCGCCTCTTTGGATGGGTGTCCAAGTCGCCTATGCCAAGTCAAGTAGTCAGCGACATAAATGGTCGCGACATTAACCTTTTTGGTGCTCAATATATGAGTCCGAGCCCAATAGATCGTGTCATTCCTCCTTAGAGGGACACAATGCATGATTGGGTTTCCATGCTCGATGAATGAAATGTATGCGGAGGAACCACGCACATCACTTCCGTCTTGTAAAAAGACCCCCATTGACATCAATCGAGTATTAATGTCGGGTATGTAGTAGACGGGGTATAGCCGCGTTTCACGCGTCTCTGACTTCCCATTACATACTACCTGGTGTCTAATGAAGACTGCTCCTTTTCCTACTATATGAGTAGTACCAGTGGCCGTTTGGACCAAGGTAGAGTCCTTTCTCGGTAAAGGCTCGTAAGAAGCGAAATCTTTCATTTCACCAGTGAAGTGTTTTGATGCGCCTGAATCCATGATCCAGTCGGCACCTTTCTTACAATCTCCCTTTGCACACATAGCACATATATTAAGATCTACATAATTCCATGATACATTTAATAGCGGTAAAATTTCACATGAAAAGTTCGCTGTATTCATAGGAATTTTAATCTTAGTGCTTGTGGCAGGGAAAAGGACTGACCTGTCATCATACGCCCCTGTGTCAAGGGGTTCATCGACGAGCATTTCGTCGACGGCTTTCCACACTTCCTCGTCAGTTACTGGAGGTTCAGATCCGAGGGAGACGGTATCGTCTTCTACCTCCTCGATCGTAGCCTCGGTTTCTGGCTCTATCCTCCTTCTCTTACCTTCTCGCACCGTAAGGTGCTCTTCCAGCGGTCGCAGATTTTTCGCGGTGCGCGGAAGTTGCATGCGCTCGAGGGTGTCTCGAGCTTGCTGATATTCGGCGTAAACCGAATGAGAAGAAGAGGCCGCGCCCGTGTATGCCTGTGCAGGCGGTCGGCGGCGAGGATCCCTTGTGGGAGTGTGTTCGCGTCGCTCGATGCGCTGTATGAGCGGCATCGGCGGTATGATGGTGCCATTACCATTTATGGTGGTAAAGGCGTTGGAGGCGAGGTGGGTATGTTTCTCTTTTGGCTTCTCCTCCTTAGTCTTTCTGTCCCCACGTCGTCCACGTTTTCGGGACGAGTCTCCGTTGCTGTTTTGCCCTTCTTTGGGCTGCCATTTGGGGTTTCCCCCCTTGCGCTTAACAGCGGAAAGTTTGTTGGCCTGAGGCTGGCCAGCGGGCTTTCCAACTGCTGTGCGCCTTGAGGCTTCAGCAACAATGGAGTCCTTGACATGTTTAAATGTCAAGGCGCTAGTGGCTGTCGTGTTAAGGACCGTTGCAGACAATGAGTCGTACTCGCGCGGCATCGCAGCAAGTAGAATCATCGCCTGTACTAGCTCGGGGATGGCGACGTTAGCAGCCGTGAGGCGCTCAAATTTGTCAGCCATTCTTGCAATCTCCGGTGCGGGGTTCGCAGCCGGGATCTTGATTGCTATTGCGGACCTAAAGTCCGAAAAGACTTGGGAGGGGCCGTCCACACCATAATCGGTGCGGATGAGGTCCCACACCTCCTCAGCAGTGTCCTTTGTGTTGGCACGCTGCCGAATGGAGGGGGCCAGGCGGAGCACTAGGCTACCAATAGCCTGGTCATTTTTGTTGCTCCAGGTCTGGAGCTTGGCATTAGCGTCCGCTACCAAGGTAGCGTTCGTCGCCGTCAAAGGAGGCGCCGGGGGCGGTTTTTGCTCCGCCCCGCTAGTTATTTGCCAGAGGCCCTGAGACCTGAGCCACGCCTTCATAGAGTCGGCCCATAGAATGTAATTTGATCCGTCGAAAGTTTGAACGAGTTTTTCAAGAGTTGAAGACATGATTCTGTGGTGGCAGCTGTTAAAAGCGCTCAATCAGTCTTTTTACTCAATAAAACACGTTTAACGTTCTCAGGAGAAAACACTCCTTCAGAGTGGTTAACCCTAGTCAACCTAGGTTTTATATGCAGCTCACGAAGAGCGCAAGGTTATATTTGGAGACGATGAAGTCAACGTCGTTCGCAGCTAATTAAAGCGCGTTCGCGACGTGCCCAGCAGGGCCCATAACCTGTTGGAGCAGACTATATACGCTGCACAGGGGAAGAGACTACACGTTCCTTACAACCTACCTGGGGTTTAGTTAGACTTACAGCTAGGGTTAGCAGAGGTAAGAACACTGTATTCCTACTACGGTACAGGTTCTCCTTATATACATAATATTAAGGATGTCACATGACTCGGGAATGTGTTTACCGCATGTATGCGCAGTAAGCGCAGTAACATGCGTATGCTGCATGTATTGCCTCATGTATACATGTGTATGCCACATGTATTGCCTCATGTATACAGCATGCTTCAGGGATTAATTTCAACAGGAGGGTCAAGTGGAGATGGATCCTATCAAGGTAAATGGGGTCACAGCTTGGCCTACGCCCACGAACAAGAAGGAGGTGCAGTCTTTCCTGGGCTTCATCAATTTTTATCGGCATTTTATCCAGGATTTCTCACATCATGCACGACCGCTGTTCGACTTGACAGGAAAGGAGGCATGGAGGTGGGATAATGCACAACAGGAGGCGTTCGAAAAGCTTAAGGAGATGGTCACTTCCGCTCCGATCCTTACCTTTGCTGACGATTCGCGTCCTTTTCGTGTAGAAGCCGACAGTTCTGACTTTGCGACGGGCGCTGTGTTGTCTCAGCAGTCTCCGGAGGACCAGAAGTGGCATCCTGTTGCATTCTACTCCAAAAGCCTTAGTGCTGTAGAGAGAAACTACGAGATCCATGACAAGGAGATGTTGGCGATAATGCGTGCGCTTGAGGAGTGGCGACACTTCCTCGAGGGTGCCCAACACAAGGTGGAAATTTGGACGGATCACAAGAACCTCGAGTACTTCATGACGGCCAAGAAATTGAACCGTCGTCAAGCTCGTTGGTCCCTGTATCTATCTAGATTCGACTTCTCCTTGCACCACCATCCGGGTCGCAGCATGGGGAAGACCGATGCCCTATCCCAACGTGCAGACCATGGGGATGGCAGCGGTGACAACCAAAACATTGTGCTGTTGCAGCCAGACCTGTTCACCATTCAGGCACTGGAAGGCATTGTACCCCAGGGTGAGGAGCGGGACATTCTACGCGACATTCGTCGCGCAAACCGTAGCGGTTTACATGAGGATGTTGTCGCCCAAGCTGTTAAAGAACTGAGGAAGGGATCGACCCTTTCCTTACGTGCGGCAGAGTGGGCTGAAAAGGAGGACTTGTTGTATTTCAGGGATCGCATCTATGTTCCCAATGACCCAGACCTTCGCCGGCGCATCATATCCCAACACCATGACTCACAGATTGCTGGCCACCCCGGACGCTGGAAGACCTTGGAGCTCACCTCACGGAACTATTGGTGGCCACAAATGTCACGGCTCATTGGTCAGTATTGTCGCACTTGTGACCTTTGCTTACACACCAAGGTCCCTCGTCGCAAGCCTATTGGTGAGCTACACCCTCTTCCTGTTCCAGAGAGTCGTTGGGATGTCGTCAGCGTCAACTTTGTGGTGGAATTGCCAGAGTCAAACGGGTTTGATGCGGTGATGTGCACAGTTGACTCAGTGGGAAAACGCGCTCACTTCATTCCCACTCACACCACTGTCAGTGCCCTAGGTGCCACTCGACTCTACCTCCACCACGTGTGGAAGTTACATGGACTTCCTGGTGCCTTCCTCTCGGATCGTGGCCCTCAGTTCATGGCAGAGTTCACTCGTGAGCTGTACCGACTCCTGGGGATCAAACTCCTCGCTTCAACTGCTTATCACCCACAAACTGATGGCCAGACGGAGCGAGTCAACCAGGAACTGGAGCAGTACATCCGCCTCTTTGTCAATGAATGCCAGGACGATTGGGATGATCTCCTTCCTTTGGCCGAGTTTGGGTACAACAACCATGTCCATGCTTCCACTCAACAGACCCCTTTCCTCTTAGACACTGGACGACATCCACGCATGGGATTTGAACCTCGCCAAACTCCCTCACACATCGAGACAGTGAATGAGTTCACAGAACGCATGAGGGATAGCTTGGAGGAGGCAAGGGCAGCCTTAGCAAAGGCAAAGGACGACATGGCGCGATTTTACAACCAGCGCCACTCCCCAACCCCTCAGTACAAGGTTGGTGATCGAGTTTATCTTGACTCCAGTGACATCTCCACTACACGTCCATCCAAGAAACTCGCTCATCGCTTCTTGGGACCTTTCCCCATTGTCAAGTGCGTTGGAACACATGCCTATCGTCTATGCCTCCCAGCCTCCATGTCCAGACTCCATCCCGTCTTCCATGTCGTCAAGTTGCTTCCAGCTCCCCCAGATCCGTTCCCGGGACGCCATTCACACCCACCACCACCACCTACAGTGATCGAGGGAGAACCCCAATATGAAGTCGAGTCAATCTTGGACAGCCGTTTGCGTCGAGGAAAACTCCAGTATTTGGTACATTGGAAGGGTTATGGGTATGAGGAGAACTCATGGGTCGAAGAGTCTGACGTAAATGCCCCTCGGTTAATCAAGGAATTCCACCGATGGCACACTGCTGCACCGCGTCGCATTCAAGTCACGGACTTTGGTCGTATACGATTTCGAATGCATCGGGGCGATGCATCTTAGAGAGGGGGTGATGTAAGGGGACTAAGGGGGTGCCCTGTGTGTTTTTCCTATTTTTTATGTTCGTCCCATATTTTTCCCCACCTCATTTCCTTCTATTCTTCATTTTCTATGATTTTTCCGGATTTTATTACTAATTTTCCCTTGCTATCATGTTTGTATATGTTGACACTTTTATATTTAGAGGCAGAGTACCCCTTCCGACACATACCCCTTGGTATGATGTCATTCGGCGGCCTTGATCCGCCTATCTCCGCCTTTTTCTATTTTTAGGTTATATTTGATTTTTGTCGTCTTCACATATACTGGGCATCAGCAAGGGGATCCTTAGAGTTTTCTCTTCGGATTTCCCTTTGCTAGGTGCACCCCCAATGCCTGTATTATGTAGTATAATTTTAACTTCGGATTTCCCTTTGCTAGAGGCTTAGGTTGCCCTTATAATACCTGCCAGTCTCCCCCATGCCCTTACTCCACCCATTGATACGTCACCTGAGCAGCCTCCCTTGTCAGAGACAATTGAGGATTCAGCTAACAACAATAAGTGGAAGCAGGACCTGTGGGACCTAATTGAAGGTGGGACCAAGCAGCAGATTAAACAACAGCTCACCCACAACCATAAGGTTGCAAAAGAGCACAAGAAAAAAACAAAAAGTAAAGGGAAGAACATTGAGGAGGATATCTGCTAGCATTGTTGATATATGTAATATGTCACATCCAGGGCATGTGCCAGATGGCATGGGAGTTGTAACCATCAACCAATTCACAGAATGCAACAACACATTCCATGGATTGTTGGCTTGACATTTCTACCACTCCCCCTCAAATTGCATATTTGTGGGGAACATGGTGGTGAAGGCAGCTCAGGCAGAAATGGATGGTACCACAGCATATATGTCTGAGAGCAATTGCTGACTGTACAACATGGTCAGGCATGGTCTCCCTATGAACCTCCAAGAAGTACATGACCTCACTGCACTTGTCACCAACCCTTGTGAGTCCGCTCTCGATGGTGCAGAGGGTAGGCAGACTACAATGGTTAGCCTCTCTATCCTCATACCTTAAGTAGGACTGCTCAATGCAAACAGTCTTGGAGGACAACCACCATCCCTCCCACCTAACTTCTCCTTTCATGAAGGACCACTCCATCTGGGCTCATGAATGTGTCCCCCATGACACATCAGCCTGGAATCTCTCTGGTCCCCATCATAGTAGTCCAGGCTTGGCTGTCCCCAATGCCGACCAACTGTTCACATTGGCTGACTGGGCCTGATACATTTTATACCATGGACGTCCAGGAACCCCCAACCAGTTTGTCAGTGTGGTCTTCAACTATGCCCTTCAGGTTCATTACCACAGTATCTTTGGGTTCCAACTGGTATGGGCATTGAGCCCCATGTCCTCATCCAGTTGGGCATCATTCATCTGCCACTTCACTGGCATTGTCACAGTACCTGGTCATTATGCCGAGTACCAGCAGCTCCAATGTCATCCACTGAACCCTTTATCACTCCACCTGGGTCAATCACCCTGACTTGGATGGACTTTGGGGAGCATCATGGTCCTAAACTCACTGTTGACAAAGTCTTAGCCACCCTTGCCATCAACCACATCCCTCTTGCCTGGGTGGACCATGCCTACACTTATGGGCTCCACTATCTAAATCACCACCACAATGGTTCACCTAAAGCTGAGTCGACGTACCAGGAGCTGGACAATGAGCACATCCACATGCTGCAAATCACCAAGGAGGATTGTGATCAATACTGCATTGATGACAGCCACAACTGGTTACTAGTGGGGGAAGACCCCCACTTGGACCAACTCTTTCCCCAACATGCCACTGACAACCCCACCATGGTTTGGGAATCCACAGCCTGACACCCAACCAAGGACAAGGAAATGGGAGAACCAACCAAGGGATCTGCCACTACTACCATCCATTGAGGAGATGGACCTGGATCAGGAGGATAACCACCAACCTTGATCACAGCCACAGTCACCATCACCCCTCCCCCCATCATTTGCACCTGCCTAGCCTACTGGCTCATATTTTTTTTCTGACACATGATGAACTGGTATGGTTGGATCCTGCTTAGTGTTCAAAAGTCCAGTTTGGTCTGGTTTTTTGACCTCCAAAAGGGGCAACTGTGGACTGCAACCAGTCCAAATGGTCACCCAAATTGTAAGGACTGCAACTGAACCAACTAGGACCAGTCCTAGTCAGTTCGGTTGCCCTCAAAAAACTGGTCACCACCAGTTTTTCAAGCATTTTTCCATTTCTAATTAAATTTTACTATATATCAAATAAAACTAATTATATTGCACCCTGCAAGCAGGTGCTCACAGTGGTGACAAGACATTCAAAGAGAAAAAAAAGAAATAAGTCAAAAAGAAAAAGAAAAAGAAAAAGAAAAAGAAAAAAAAACGACCCTACTCACATTTGTAGCAAGGGTGGGGCTGTCATTCCAGCATTGTTGTATTTGTCATTGCCCCTGTTCATCATCACCATGTTGGCATTTGTGGTTGGCCTGCTGGTTGTTGTCTCTGCCCTGTGTTTGTTGTCCCTGCCTGCATTACCTGTTGTTGCTGCATTGTTGCCACATTGTCATTCCCACTGTTTGTTCCTTGTTGTCCCACTGTCCCTTGTGATCTGTCATCCCTATTACCCACTGTCCCCACCATCTGCTGTTCCCGCTGTCCATGTTTGTGTCATTGCATGCATGGGCATAGTTTCCATCATTGTCAGCACCACCAGCTCCCCCTATGAGCAGTGGCTCGCAGGCAGGGTGGGTGGATTGTAGGCATCAGCTGTGGTTGTTGTGGTCAAGAAACAGACCCAATTGCCACCCTGTGAGCAGCAGCTTGCAGCGGCAGCATGGGGCTTGGTTGGAAAACCAGGAGTGTTGTCGGTGGGTGGGCAACATTGTAATCAAACAGCAAGAACCTAAAAATGAAGAAAAAAGGTTTGATTAGTTAGTTAGTAAAGAAAGAAAACAACTATAGAAAAATGTACCCTAGGGCCCAAACAATGCTAGTTTGTTGTTTGGGCCATCTGCTTTGTGCTTATTCATTGGCAATGCTTCAGGGTGAGGTGGGAAAACATTGATGGTGGGAGTTGTTCTTGTGGAAGTTGTTTGTTGTCATGGGAATCAACTGGCAAATGGTGCCACTTTTGTTTTTTTGAGCACAAATGTGACCACATGGTCTGTGTGCAGCCACAGAGTATATAAGCACCCACCAAATGACTGCATTTTCCCCCAGGCTTCTCATTCCACACGTAAATACTATTATAATAGTATAAATAGTTATAATTGATACTTATATTGATATTTTTTTATTACTATACATGTATGTTTTAGTATATATATTGTACTTCATATATACTGTGATAAGACCAGTTGCAACTGATTGCAACCAGTCTTTGAACAGTTTTCAAATATTTCTTAAGTTGAGGCAACCAGCAACCCAACTGACCTCGAAATGGGGCAACCACAACCAACGGTCCGGTTGCTTTTAGTTGGGTTAGGTTTGGTTTTGGTTTTTTTTCCAGTTCAGTGAACTGGACCTTCAAACACTAATCCTGCTGGCCCAACCATGGTTTCTTATCTCTCCAATATATGAACATATACTCACAGTCATTCCTTTCTTGTTCTTGCTTTTTCCTTTTATTACTTTGTTACTTTATCTAGATTGCACAAAGCAGATTGCACAAAGCAATCTCAAAAGGGGGTATGTAACAAAGGTTGTTTTTACTTGTTTGTAGCCCCTGGACATTCCTTATTTAGCACCTGACTAGTATTATGTAAGACACTTCTTACCATACTACTATACCTATAGCAATACAAATTGTTCAAGCTCTGGGTTACTTGTAGTGAGTAAGATGGCGTAAAGGATGGAACATTTACAGCAGTAGTATAGTAGAAGGGGGAAAAAGTCTTACAGATGAGCTCAGGAGGCAATGCCTCCTGAGCTCATTGACATTGTTGTTGTTGTCATCAATGTTGTTAGGGAGTGACATGGGTAACCCCCAGGTATATTTTTTCATACCCCTACCTGTACACCTGAACACCATACCCACATGGGTAGGGGTACAGTGTTATTTGTGGGTTTTGACACAAATATGTATTTTAATAATGTAATTACACTAAATTAATATATAGAAAGAGAAACCCCCTCTCTCATGTTTGGAGCGAGGGAGGGGGTGGTGCCTGTAGTCACCAAGAACAAAACAAGAAATCCCCCACTCATGTTTGGAGCAAGAGGGGGGTGGTGGTGCCTGTAGTTGCCAAGAATGTCATTGTCATTGTCATTGTCATGCTGCTGCCACTTCTCATTGTCCCCATCCTCATTGCCTGTTTCCACCCCACAACAGTTGCTCACAGCAGTGTGGCCATCATTATTGTCATGCCTGCTCCCCCTTCATGTCGCCCCCATCCTCATTACTCCCCATTTCCACCCTGTGAGCAGTTGCTCACAGCAGCAGTTGGGGGTGCTATGATGGTTGTTGCTACCTGTTGGTGGCTGTAGTCATCCAGAGGGGGCCATCATTGCCTAGAATGGAAGCAGAAAACCCCCCACTCATGTTTGCAGTGAGGGAGGGGGTGGTCGTCCCATAACAAAAGAAGAAAACCCCCCAACTCATGTTTGTAGTGAGGGAGGGGGTGGTGGTGACCATAGTCACCTAAAATAGAATAAGAAATCACCCTGCTTGCATTTGGAGTGGGGGAGGGGCCATTGTTGCTGTTGTTGCCTAGAATAGAACAAGAAACCACTCTGCTTACATTTGGAGCAAGGGAGGGGGTGGTCACCTAGAGCCATGGCCATTGGTGTTGGTGTTGGTGTTGGTGTTGGACCCTGTTGGTTAAGGCTCCAACCATTCAGTTTACATTTGAAGAAATTTTCAAACCAAACAGAAACAGTAAACAAACATTAAAAAACAGTTTACAATAGGTATCAAATGGTATCATAGTAGGGTGAATTTTGGTGGAAATTAATACAGAAATTCATGTGCTTAGTATGTTGTATTATAAGAAAGGAAGGATCAAGTCTCAGAGCTTTGTGAGCATTGCATCCTTGATTGTTTCCACCTTCAATGAACATCACAAGTCTGTGCACAAATGATGAGATTTCGAGAAGAGATGCTTCATGGAAATGCTGGTTCCAGGGATGGCAAAGAAGTCATGAGTAATCTGGGTGGGGGTAGGGAAGTCAGCTTTGTGAAGCTGAAATGGACCTCAAAGATTAGTTGGTGACCAAAGATCTCTGAAGTATACTGACCTTCCACCATTCCAACAGTCTATTGGCATCACCTTTAGGAAAAGTGACATTAGCCATGAGAAATTGATCATACTTGCTGATCAGGGCTGTAATCTTGTTGTCTGCTAAATCAACATCAGCCATACAAATGTCATCCAAAAATCCCATCTCTACATCCAAAGTTGCATTGGGTTTGGTGGAGCTGGTGTCCAGGTCCATTGCAGCAGATGCCTGATATGGGTCAAAAGCATCCTTGAAGATGATTAGCACTGTCTCCACTGATAGGTCCACCTTGTGATCTAAGCTCTGGGAATGTCTCCAAATGCATCAACACATTACCACACATGCTCCCAACCCCTATGAACCTCTATGAGCCCCACAAGACCACTCCAAAACTATTTCGAACAATTTCGAATGACTTTGAATGACTTCACAACACTTGGAGCAAGTTTGAATGACTTTGCAGCACCTCAAATGCCTTTGGCCACTGTATGCCTATCGCACCACCCTTCAGACACATGCAGCACAACTTGCACAAGTTAGTGCATCACATATTGAGCAACACCAGACATGAGGAGATACAACAATGGGATTTTAGGACACAATTGTGATTTGTGGCACCTTGACATTTTGATGATATATTGAATCAATAGGACAGGTACCCTTGATACATTGTGACTCTATATGTTTCCCTTCTCATCATCTTTCATTTATTTTATGATTTGCAAAGTTCTTTATTGTTTTATATCTTGCCTCATATAGTCCTCATGCTTTATTTCCTTTTTAAGTACCATCTCTTCTAAACATATATAGCCTTGTACTAGCTACTTAGAGCGACAGAATAGATTGTCCTCTCACATCAATTGTCTGATTTAAGAGCAATTCTCTTGAGTCCAAGCCTCTCACCTTAGTCCCAAAGTTTAGCATTTTACAATGAACTTCTTCAAACTTTTCATACTAGCTTCTCGAAACTATCATCTATCATATATCTCCTCTCAAG
Organism: Tricholoma matsutake; assembly: GCA_026075535.2. NCBI lineage: Eukaryota > Fungi > Basidiomycota > Agaricomycetes > Agaricales > Tricholomataceae > Tricholoma > Tricholoma matsutake. The sequence goes on along the minus strand of AP026548.1, from coordinate 848,857 downwards.
GCCTTTCCACATCTCTATAGTCTATCTTCAGCATCCGTCAAAACCATCCTCATCCTCTACAAACTCCTCGAATATCCTCAAACTTTCCTCAAAGCACTTTGCAGAGCTTCATATGCCCTCAAACTTCATTGAGTACCATCAGACCTCCTTGAACTTAGTTCCCTTACTCTTGGGTAACAGCGGTGATATTTAGTACCACCTCGCAGCCATCCTCTAACTTGTGTTATACCATCCAAAGCCATTTAGTAGGGTTTGTTTGGGTTTCCAGGTCAAGCATCATCACCACATGATCAGCCCCTAGTTTACAAAACCAAGAGATTCCAAGGTGGGGATGGAGCACTGAAGTAAGTACAAGATTTGGCTAAAGTCTGAGGTTGCCTTTAGTGCAGTTTAACCTAGCAACTGTGAAGATAGACTTAGATAGACTGAACAGCTGGAGTCCAGAGTGAGCAACTGAAGAGTGCAAAACTCTGGACTCTGCAGTCTACATACTGTGAGACAAACAGTGATAAACACAAGGTGGAAAACTACTCTAAGTGCCCATGAGTGTAACTACAAGTGATAGGACATGGAATAGAAGTAGGATAGAAGTAAATAGAGAGATGGTGAATCATACATTTAACAGATTTAGAGCAGGCTTGATGGGAAATCAATAGTATAAGTACTCACTTGTAGCAATGGTATTGTAGTGACAAATCCAGGCCTTGTTGTAGTACATCTCTAATTTCAGCAATCCTCCTTTCACAGCATTTTGGATGTTGACAGGTTGCTGAAGATCTATGGAATAGGCCTTCAGGTGCTTCATCATGTGCTTGTACATGGGAAGAACCCAAGGAAGGGTTGGCGTATTTGCATGGGACATCTGTAGCATAACCTTGGTGAAAACCTGACATAGAGTAATGGTAAGTTACATGATTGATAGCAGGAATTGTCATATGCACCTCCAGCATCTGACATAACTTCTCAAGATAGTCCCACTGCTCTGCAGACAGATGTAGTGGATGCAATTCTTTACAATCAGCAACCCACCTATCAATGGCCTTGGAATAGTCAACAGACTGTAAAGTAGAATGAATAATAAACATTACTTTGCAAAGAAGAAGGGCGCACTTTATCATGGTATAGGGGTGTAATTCCATTGCATCCAAACATCCTGAACAATCATCAGATCTGGGAGGGGTGTACCCATTTTCAGTGCTTTCTCACCTGATCTGTACACCTTCCTAGCTGTCTTCTGGAATCTTGTGCAATGTTGCAGTGATGAGGCAATCTTCATGACAGTTGTGTGAAGTTGAGAACAGAAATTGCATGTTGAGCTGCATACCTAAAAGACAATACTTATGTTTCACTCACCTTCTGCAGGGCACTGAGTTTTTTGCTGCTGTCCATGAGAAGGTCCCACATGAAACTCTCATCTGCATCTTCTTCTTCCTCAAACTTGCCCTCATCCTTGACATCCACCTTGTTTTCAAGTGCTTGGAGATCCTCATCATCCTCTGGATTATAGTGGATCAGTTGGTCTTTGTTGGATGCATAGTAATCAACAATGTCAAGATCATTGGCATCCTCAAGCAGAGTGAGGATCTTCTGAACAACAAGATTGACGATGTGTGCTAGACAGTGCACTTGGCCATTCTCAGGACTGAATATCAAACTTCTTGATGAGAAGTCATGATAATGGTCAGATGAGGACATCATTATAAGTGGCATTGTCAAGAGTGGTTGCTATGAGGTGATGGGGGTAAGTACTGAGATCACAATATGTGCACATGAAATCAACTTATCTTGTCTAATACCTGACAGTGTCTTCGCAAATGCCTTTGCTGCATACTCACCTTCATGTTCTTTGTCACTGATAGGCTCAAAACCAATCACATGCTCTACAAGCTCCCAGTCCTCAGTGACCCAACTTGCAATTGTACCTGCAAAAGAATACATCATTGAGCAAGTAGTCCATGTATCAGTTGAGCAGGCAATTTTGCTTTTGACATTCTGTATTGAGACAGTGAGTGGCAATTCATAATTGGTAGGAAAACAACACACCAAGATCTCCTTTCTCATTAGATCATAAAGGTCTGAAAAGATTGTGTGCAGGGTGTCACAAACTGTAGTGTCAGATGGCAATGTGAACCGTGACTGCATATAGTGGAAGAGGCAATTTATCCCATTCATCTCGCCCATGGTGAATGCAAGGTCATCTTCAAGTATCCAAGCTGTAAAAATGCAGTGAAATCCTTTCTGTGTGGGTACAAGAGCAGGATTGAGTATGCCATCTTTGAGGAAGTCCTCCATGATCTTTGCACTTGCTGCAGAAACACCACATGACATGCCAGTTGCACCAATACCATTGTCAACAGGTGGCTCAGAGCCCACATTTGGATATTTATCATGCATGATTAGGTTTTTGTGGTTCATCATCAAAGGATTTCTCTCTGCTGACTGTGCACTTGAATGTAAGTGAGTTAACAAACTCGGTCAATAATGAATATTTATTGGATCTGTTTTTAGTACTAACATTGAGCAGTGCTTACATTTCATCTCCCATCATTTTTGACCTTTGATTGTGACAGGGATAGGATCACTGAATTGCTTGGATTGGTATTGACTGGGTCCTGATAATTAGTTGTTCGCCCTGGTGTGTCCTCCTCCAATGTCTCTGAATCATCAACAATGTGGATTTCACTTCCCTTGGAAGATGTTGACACTGATTTTGCTTTCTTATTCTTCTTTTTCTTCTTCTTCTTCTTCTTCTTCTTCTGATCCTGATGCTTAAGGGATGGTTATGATGAACAGTCTCTCATGGCACTCACTGGCTCAGGTCCATCTTCATCAGATTCATCTGAACTAATAAACACTTTACATTTCCTGTTCTGGAGAATGTGTGTGCCACTGATTAGCACATAACATATCAACACTTTCAGCTATGCACCCAAATGGGAGAGTTTTCAACTACATCTAAGCCATCATCTCCAATTGTGTATGACTCTGTGGACTCCTCCAACAACTGGCACTGTTGATGTGGTGGCTTATAACTTGTGTCTTCAGAATTCTCTTTATCATCTTCAAGGAGCTTTCCTTGATACATTGTCAGTCAGTCTAACATGAGAAGATTGTGACTCAAAACAAACTATCCAAGAGATTAACAAGCTTTGTGGGCTTCTCTTTCATTTTCTTTGCTTTGACTGGGGCTGGCTTGTTTACACGCAATGTTTCAACATTTTCATGTTTATCTTTGGATGTGTGTGATGGCTGAGACTTCTTGGGGTTATGAACTACTAGATTGATGTGTCATGTTGGTGCTAACTGGTTGTTTGACACATCATTTGCTGGTGCATCATCTGGGGCATTCGAGCTATGGCAATTTGGTAAAGACTTTGGAATTGGGAGGAGTATAACATACACAAGGTAAACCACCTCAGCAACTATGCGGTCAAGCTTTATCTTCACAATGTCAAGTGAAAAACCCTCCCACATCATGGTCTTTAAATATTTGCATACTGAACCCATGCCATACTTCCTGTGTTGAATATGGACCAAGCAACCATTCTCATCCTGACAGTGTTCCCCAAAAAGGATATCAAAGTGTCGATTGAAGGTTTCAAAGGGTTCCTCACCCTCCACAGCTGTGAGGACATGATTGATTTTGCCATCATGCAAAGCATTTGGAATGAAGGCTGGAAGGATCTTAGTAAGAGAGAAAAGGTTTGTGATAAGTTCTGAAATTGTCTGAGGAGTGGACATGTCTAACAAGAGACTCAGAAAAGATCCAGGGATTTTCTATGTCAAACTTCTTAATATATACTAGTAATTTAGGGCAGCATCAAAAGCAATTTATTTTCTCAAAGCTGTGGAGATATAGCATCCTAGTAGTCCTTGCAACAGTGGGCAGAAATGCAGTATAGTCCCTGCAAAAATCCTGTTTCAACACTTTGAAGCATGCCATAAAAGGCAGGTTTGCCCAGGCCCCAATGCAGGCCTCTGTTAGGGTGACACCCACTATCTGCTAGCTAAGACCATGCGGGTTCTCTCTACAAGAAGGGAGCGGGATGCACATGCATGATGGGGGGATTGATAGCTTTGATGTGAGGGGTTATTAATAGATAAGTTGGTTGAGAAAAGTGTTTCACACCACAAGTGTAGGTGGAATACCTAAGAGAACACAACTGCAGGTTTATATACTATGTTACATATATTGTACATTGTTGTTACCAACGTGCTCATACATGCATGTACATAGTGATGCGTGCAAAATAGAATTCTCACACTATCAAAGTGTAGTGTAATTTGGCTTAAGGTAGCGTAATTCAACATAATAAAATAAAATGAAATTTTATTAAGTAATGGGGCTGTTTCCTAACATGACCCCCTTTTATGCCTTGACTTCCAGACAAGAAAATATTGTATCTGTCCCCTCTGTGAAATTTTGGTAAGGCTGGAATTTCATCCCCTCATACACCATTCTTGCAATGCGATGCAGAGCATTTGGATTATGTTTAAAGAATTGGGCAATCACATTACATGCTTGCTTACAATTCTCTTCAGGTTCCCGTGAATTATTTTTGTTGGTTTAGTTCTTCCACTTTATTAAGAACTCCAATTTATTCTGTTGAAGACATGAGTCTAGAATTTCTTCAACTATATATTCTGGAGCACCTTCTACTATTATTGGAGGTTGTGGAGTGGTTTGTTGACCAGGAATAGTGGGCGGGTGGTAGGGTGGTAGGTGGGAAACATTAATCTCAGGATCAATTATGAAGGATTGAGGTAATTTTAGCACTACCACACTAGGCAAAATTACTTTAGAGATTGTGTATGGGCCAACTTGTTTCTCTGTAAGTTTCCTAGAAGGTTGTGGAATATTTAGGTTCTTGGTACTTAGCCATACCAAGTCACCAACATTGTACTCTGGAGTGAGAGCTCGAGTATGATCTCAGTGTCACATCATATCATCATGTGCTTTCATCAATGCCACCTCCACTTCTTCCTGTACAATTTGCATCTTAGATCCAAAGTCTTCTACCAATTGTACCTTAACTTCCCTTCAGGGTTCTATCCCCATGCGGGGATGATACCCATAATTAGTGAAGAAGGGTGACATGTGAGTAGCTGAATGGAATTTGTTATTGTGGGAAAATTCAGCAATTGCCAACCATTTGGGCCAGTCAGTTTGTTGGTAGTTGACAAATATACATAGGTACTGCTCCAACTCCTGATTCATTCTCTCTGTCTGCCCATCAGTTTGGGGGTGATATGCTGTAGATAATTTAGTTTGAATCTGCAATATGTTGTTTAATTCTTGCATAAACACAGAAGTGAATTGTGGTCCACAATGATAGGTCCACCTTGTCATTCAAGCTCAGAGAACACATCTACAATTGTTGTTGAAGCTCTATGAGTCTCTACAGACCTCTACAAAGCTCTACAAACTCATATGAACCCCTCTGAAGTTCTACAAACATGTACAAACCTCTATAAAGTCATGAAAATGCTTCAAAATTCTTCACAACACTTCAAAATTCTTTGTATGCCTTTGGCTGCCATAATACAATTCCCCTGACCTTTGGACACATGTTCCACACTTGCTACATGTTGCCACATTGCATGCCAAGCACACCAGACATGAGGAAACATGACATTTCGCTTTTTAGGACACATTGCCATGTTTTTGACATTTCCATGATATATTGGAACAATAGGACAAGTACATTTGATATATTATGCTTCTACACATTTCCCCTCACATCGTTTCTCATTTATTTTGTGATTTGGATACTTCTTCATTGTCTTATACCTTGCCTCATGGGAGCCTCATGGCCTTATTTCCTTTTTAGTATTACTTCCCCAAAAATTATATAGTCTTGTACTACTATACAACAAAGGAGAGGAATATATTGTTGCATCAGTCCCTTGTATATCATATTAGTCTGACTCAGGAGTTTCCCTCTTGAGTTCCAGCACCTCGTCTTATCTCTAAAGTTCTGCAAATTGTTGTGAACTTCTTCAAAATTTGTCATACCATCTCTAAACTCTCTCCTATCATCTCAATCATCTCTTGTCACCTTTGACTCCCATTGCCATTTCATACTATCCACACCTTATTCTTGTCACTATCCTTGAAAATCTTCAAAACAACTTTGCATACACTCAAAATTCCTTGGACTTCTTTGCACACACTCAAATTTCTTTGAACTTCTTCGCAAGCTTTCACAGTACTTTGTACAGCATCACATCACATCGCATTCACATTCATTGCCAACAGCGATATTTAGTACCACCTCGCACCCTTCCTCTGACTCATGTTATATCATTGGAAACCATTTTACAGGTTTTGTTGGGTTTCTGGGTTGAGTATCATCAGCAATCAGAGATAATGGTATCAGGTAATCCATGTAACCACCATACCTGATTTAGATAGAGGTGTGCCAAGCCCAATGATGAGGTTTCTGTAGTAGTAGGAATAATATGAACCTCCTTTGTTAAGCAGTTGCATACTACGAATATTGCATCGTATCCTTGAGGCTCAGGTAATCTGGTGATAAGATCCATAGATATATCTCACCATGGCACTTTAGGTATAGGGTTCAGCATTAATTTCCCTGCAGGTTTCTCTGGAAATTTCTTCCCCCTCATGCATGTATCACATCCATCCACATACCCCAACACATATTTAGAAATTCCAGGCCACCAATAATTTCTCATTACTAATTCCAATGTCTTCCACCTTCCTGGGTGTCCAGCAGTCAGCATATTACAATGTAACCAGATGATCTCCCTCTGCAAATCCTGATCCTTTGGTACATACACCTCTCCTCAGAACAATACCAACCCTTGCTTCTCAACCCATTCATCTCCTTTAATATTACCCTTCTTTTCCTTCAGAGCTTTCATGGCTTCCACTACTTCCTTGTCCATTTCCGAACATTGTCTAATTTTAGACAACATTTCTGCTTCTGAGCCATCTATTAATAGATGCCCTTGACACATAGCACAAATGCAAAAGTATTCAGGTTTGAGTAAGGTAACATTCTTATTGTTCTCCACCCCCCTTTTATGATCAATACATCTGGATAATGCATCTGCTTTCCTCATTAAGCTTCCTGCTTTATGGACCAAGTGAAAATTAAAATGTGATAGGAATAATGCCTAACGTGCTTGCCAGTGGTTAAGCTTTTTTGCTGACATGAAGTATTGCAGATTTTGATGATCCATCCAGATCTCAATCTGATGTGTACATCCCTCCAAATAATGTCTCCATGCCTCCAATGCTCATATTATTCCCAACATCTCTTTGTCATGCACATCATAGTTCCTTTCCACACCATTCAACCCTCAGGACAAATATGCACAAGGATGCCATTTGTCATCTTTGCACAGCATTGATAATACCACTCCAGTAGCAAAGTCAGATGCATCTGATTCCACTCATAAGGGGCATGTGAAATCTACTGGGGCTAATATTGGTCTCTCCACAAACTTCCTTTTCAACTCCTCAAATGCTGTCTGTAATTTACACTCCTCCACCTATTCCAATCGGACTCACCAGAGTCCAGTGGATTCCAGTGGATTCCAGTTATTCCGACCAGATTCTGGTTACTCCAGATGCTCAACTTAGAGTATATACCCTAATGGATAGTCAAATTTTAAGTCTTAAGTTGTCAAAGTGCCTACAAAATATATTTGTGCAGAGTAAGGATTGAACTCAAGACATCTTGATTAGAGTGATCACATGACAAACCAAACATGTGTGCTTAACCAGTTGAGCCACAGGAGAATTATTAGTTAGTAATATAATGTTTATTCATGACACTCTAATTTTTTTCAAAGTAGTTAAGATCAAAATTTTTTAATTAACCACATCCCTCACATTGAATGCGAGGGAGTGGGCATGATTGTGATTATATACATAAACAAAAAATCCTCCCTCTCACAAGATGCGAGAGGGAGTTTTATTTATATACATAAAAAGCTAACCCCTCATGCCAAAAACAAGGGGGGAGGTAAAAGCATGAAGAAAAAAATCTGTCCCCCATGCAAAATGGGGGAGGGGGCACAATACTAATAAATAATTAAAAGTACAAAGAAAATCCCTCCCCACACAAAGTGCAGGGGAGGGGGAGGGGATGTGACCCTGCTGTTGTCTGTCCTTCCACCCACAATCCACCCCATGAGCAGTTGCTCATGAGGCTGGGGGTAGGTGGCTTGTCATTGTTGTTGTTCCACCCACATTCCACCCCACGAGCAGTTGCTCATGAGGCTGGGGGTGTGTGGTGCATTGTTGTCTCCTATCCCTGCACCTGGGCATCGTTCCACCCACGTTCCACCCCACAAGCAGTTGCTTGTGAGGCTAGGGGTGGGTGGCTTGTTGTCATTGTTGTTCCACCTGTGATCCAGTTGCTCGTGAGGCTGGGGGCGGGTGGTGTGTCATTGTTGTCTCCTGTCCCTGCGCCTGGGCATCATTCCACCCATGATCCACCCCACGAGCAGTTGCTCATGAGGCTGGGGGCAGGTGGTGTGTTGTTGTCTCCTATCCAGGCACCTAGGCATTGTTCCACCCATGTTCCACCCCATGAGCAGTTGCTTGTGAGGCTGGGGGTGGGTGGCTTGTTGTTGTTTGTTGCCATCATCCCCCATTTGGATTTCTGTCTTTTTTTTTTTTGGGGGGGGGGGGAGGGGCTTGGGCACATCAGTGTGACATGGTGCATGTATGGGGGTTGGTGGGTGCTTACTAGGCAGGTATCCCCCTTCTGGGTTCTCCTGGCATCCCTCTGCACCCACCTAGCCCATGTCGACAGCCTCACATCCCATTTGAAAGGGGAGGGGATTGGGTGGCTGTGGGCATGCATTGCACATTTTTCATTGCATGTTTTTCATTGCAACAGGTCGTCCCCAGTAGTATATAGCCTAAAAAGCAATAAATTACAATTAATTGATTGATAAAAAGAAAAAGAAAAAAGAAAAAAACTTATCTATGGCCCAAACAACAATTGCTGTCATTTGGGCCTGCGTTCCATCCAGTCGGCTCACTTGAAGGTGGTGGTGATGGTGGCAGTGGGCATGGGAATGGTGGTGGCAGGTGCACACACAGTGGTGGTGGTAGAGTGGAGAGGAGGAGGCAGCATTGACGATGGTGGTGGTGGTTGTGAGCTGGCAGTCACATGTCATGTGTCATGCAATATTCATGTTTGCATATTCTGTTAATGTCTGTAACGACACACCTTGGTTGGGTAGTAAAGGTATTAGATGTATGTAGACAAATAATTACCCAGTAGCTCAGTGGTTAAGCATGCTGTTATGTGTGCAGACCCAAGGTCGAGTGTTCGATTCTTGTTGTTACATTGAAATTTTATTTGGGAAAGCACATGCAGTCTGGTTATTCCAGTTATTCTGGTTATTCTAGTTGCTGTGCATCCAGTTGATCTGACTGTTCCAGGTAAAAATGAGTCCAGGTAGATTCCAGGGATTCCAGAGGTAAAATTGACCCTCCAGTCCGATCGGAATTATGAATTGTGAGAAAAATATATGTAAATGGAATTCCCCAGAATCCGACCAGAATAGGTGGAGGAGTGTAATGTACTCAATGCTGTCTGCTGCTGTTTCCCCCACCTCCACACTACTCCCTTTCATGTAAGGTTATGTAAGGGTGCAGCAATTTTGGAAAAATTATGCACAAAGTGACAATAATAGTTTGCAAGTCCCAAGAAGGCTTGAACCTCCTTGACATGGGTGGGCGCAGGCCAATCAGTTATTGCCTGTACCTTGATTGGATCCATGTTAATCCCATCAGGGACAATCAAGAATCCTAGGAACTCAATCTCACTTGCCCCAAACACACACTTCTCCAGTTTCAAAAATAGATCATTCTCTGCTAGCCTCCATAACACCTCCTGTACTATCGCTTCATGATTTTCTTCATCCTCCATGAATATCAGAATGTTATCAATAAATATTATTACCATGCCTTTGTCTATTACATCCTTGAAAATGTCATTCATCATATTTTGGAAAGTCAGGGGACTATTGGTCATCCCAAAAAACATGACAAGCAGCTTGAAGGATCCTTGACACATGGCAAATATGGCATTCCACTCATCTCCTTTCCTTATTCATACATTATTGTATCCCCATCATAGCACACTGTTCAGTAAAAAAACAACGGTATATCCATTCAGTGGATTTCTGCAAAACAACAATAGATCTGTCAGTAGCAGATTGGGCCCACATCAGGAAAGACTTGTGTGGGCACAGGGTGTGATGCATCTGTGTGGGCCCAGTATACAGCTTCACTGAAGAATTCCTGGTGGCAGCAACATCTGAATCACGGCACCGGCTAGCACGGTCATCATTTTACTACATGTTACCACATATACATGGGCCCATGCAATGCATGTGATACTGCACAATCATATTGGCCCACCACTTATACAGACATATCATTGGTGCTGGTTCCCAGTGCTGATGATCATTGTAGGTTTGGTAGGAAAAAGTGCAGCAGCAGGTCAGCAGGTATCGGCAGTTGGATGCATACGGCATTGGGTCACAGCAGATACAGTTGGATGCATGTGGTGCCAGGACATGCCACACTAGCTGATTGTTTTAGACACCGATGTGATGTCCTGCTATAGATTATGGTTAGATATAAATGAATGTCCCAATGTTGGGGCCAGAATCCAGAGGTATGAGTGCACAATTTTACTGACTTGACAGAGGGTGTAGTTAAGAGTTTGAACTGCTTACCACATATACATGGGCCCATGCGATGATTCCATTTGACAGGAACGATCATATTGGCCCACCACTGGTTTTCCTATAGACATTGGCCCATACAGACTTATCATTGGTGCTTGTTCCTGGTGCCAATGATAATTTTGTCCATTGATTACTTAATCGTCCAAACATTCTGTATCTACAACTGCATTGAAGTTATGATATCCCGCTATACAAACCTCGAATCCATGCCTCGCTGGCCATATAAACCTGACCCTGTTACTGCTGGTGAATTTGCTACCGCATTGAATCAAATAGAAGTTGAGCATCAGAGGAACACCAATTTCCTAAAGAACCCTCACCCTACAGTCAAACCTACTGAGTTCCATGAGCAGGCCATCACTGCTCAACAGGTAGCTCATGATCTCAGCATTCAAGAGAGTACTACGGGACTACTACCAGCATGGAATGATCTAGCACATGGGCAGGAAGTGCTGTTGTATGGAATGTCATGTCTCCATGCTGCAATCACTGCATGGATCCTTGCGGTAGATAATGATGAAGACTACGAAGAGTCATGGTTGGGGTGGGTGTCTGGCCTATTTTTTGAGACTGTAAGTGAAAATATTGTGATTGCCAATTATCTGATCACCAATACCAACTTAGAAGGAATTCTTGATGGCCACCAGAATTTATGCCTCTATGGGTGGCAGTGCTCCATACACTCCCCCGCTCGTCATGGAAACCATAAAGATGGTACAGGATGGGACTTTGTGGTGCTTGGAATGCAATGATCCTGAGGGCAAAGATTTTCTGGAACTAGAATACATTCCAGCGATACAAAGGTACTTGAAGGTTGATGCTGATGACCCCACCCATATTGTCGATAGCTATATCAATTCTTGGTGGAGTAAACAGAATGATCCAGAGAACTATGACTCATACCCATTTGCTCCACATGACTTCCTGGTGGTTCATCGGCCACAGGTGAGTAACATGTTGTTGTCCTTTAATTTATCTTAAGTTTCATCAGATCCAGTTCACCTGGCAAGACCTATGGCCGGTCCCATATGCCGCCAGTAACCTGGCCAAAATACAATTAATGATGAAGATCTATGATGACCTACATTCGACATGGAAAAGGATGACTGAGATGGTCCGAGAAAATGATGCCCAACTTCAGAAGGACAGGAAATTGTTGGCTTAGTGGGAGGATGCACGGAATCAGGTTAGGGAGCACCTTGACACTTAACAAGTTGTCTATGTAGGAAAAGATAAACATTGTAGTGACCGGTGCTGGTAGTGATAAAGTCACTTGTGGTGATAAGCATCCAAGGTCAAGAGCTAAGTGAATGACCAGTGCCAGTTATTGTAGAACCCCATGAGCTACAAAAATGTGTATGGGCCCATCCTAAAATAATACAGGGAAATTGGCCCATACAAATGATATGCTCAATGGAATGATTGGGTGGGCCCATGACAGTAAAAGAAAAACAGTATGGGCCCACATGGCTATAGCGTACAGGACTTGAATTACTGCTGTTATTACAAATCATAAAGAATATATCCTAAAACAGTACATTGTAGTGACTGGTGCCGGTAGGGATATACACAGGCATGTAACAGAAGAGAACAATCATTAGTCAAAGACAGTAGTAATGTGCAATGAGAGTAGACATAGATTAATCCTGACACTGGCCAGAAAGCAACTGTCGCTTGTGTGGCAGTCAGCTATTTCCGAACTGCATCTCTCGGCACCGGAAAAGGTAAAGGTGGCACTGGTCATCCACATAGCTCTTAAAAGACGTGTATACTAATTGTGGCCGCTGTGCACTACAATATGGATAACAAATGCAGGAATGGTGACATGCTGTATGCTGTAGGAATGTGGGAGGATAAGGATATATGCAAAATCAGTACATTGCAGTGACCGGTGCTGGTAGTGATACAGTCACTGGTGGCAATAAGCATCCAAGTCAAGAGCAAAGTGAATGACCAGTGCAGAATATATGCTAAAACAGTACATTGGAGTGACAGGACAATGTCGCACTGATCATTCCCATAGCTCTTAGACTTGTACACTAATCGCTGCCAGTGGTCACTGATAACGAAAAGCAATGACATGCTGTAAAAGTAAGAAACTATTGACCAATGGGTATTACAAACACTGCTGGTGTAATTTTACATTGGAAACATCGACAGTAGCTTTGTGAGTATGACCTAGGTAACATGTTAGTATGCTGTGTAGAACAGTCCCATAGTAACCTCTACATGGTACCATTGTCATTTACATCGCCATGTTGCCATGTTTCCTCACTGCCTACAGTGCCTATATAATCCTGGAGATGCTTGTTCATAATTTTACATCGCTCTACAAACCATCATGCCTAGAGGACACACTCGCACCATCATTGGAAGAATCACCCAGATGACTGTCATTCGCTCCCAGACATTGCAGGGACCCAGGGATTGCCTTGTACCAGTTCAGCCAAGTCCTCAGTCAACTCCAAGGCATAAGAAGGCCAAGATAAGTGCACCAGTGTCAGGATCGGCGACCACATCCAACACCAATATAACATATCTGATGTCCAATGAACCAATTGAGCATCACACTCTAAATTTCATTGCAGATCTTGATCCCCCCTCTTCAAAGGTGACTTATTATGGCTACCACATTTACTATGCTAATATTACCCTCAGACACCTCAAGATTACATCAAAGAATGGTTGCCTAAAAAGGCCATGTATTTGGAAGCACTACTATCCAATGAAGTACCCAATTGCATGAAATGCAATTTGTGTGGGGATGATGCTGCTACCTGGCAATGCCGAGACTGTCTTTTCAATCCCATGTTCTGTACTGACTGCTACTGTGATAACCATGCTTCTAACCCATTTCACCGCATCGACCACTGGACAGGTTCCTATTTTGAACCAGCTTGGTTGTTCCAAGTTGGGTTAGTTTTACATCTTGGTCACAATGGTGCATCCTGCCCAAGTTACTTTCACCCATCGGTGCCAGATGTGGTTGGACAAGAGGCCAACAATTATGAAGATGATTTGGATGATGCAACAGAAGGTGATGGAACCAACAACATCGTCAAGGAGATGAAAAGGTTTACCAATGTTTATGACCTTGGTCCCACAACTTTCCCAACACCGATGGATTGTCACAAATTGACAGTAATCGATGTTTCCGGTGTACATCGTATGTGGGTCAAGTGGTGTAATTGCCCTAATTCCTGTCAAGAGCAGGAAAATCACTTGTTGCAATCGGGGCTTTTCCCGGTCAGCTACAAAAATATCAAGACCACATTCACATTTAAAGTCCTCGATGATGCATGATTGTCCAATCTGGAATGTAAATCTTCAGCCTATCAATACTACCAGAAGCTCCGGCGCATGACTTCACCCTTATTTCCTAGTGCCATGGAGGTATGATTGATATACTACAGTTGTCAATATCTCTGACATCGGTACTTGAGGATCGATACAGGGAGCTTCTCAGGGCAAGCCAGCTATGGCAAATGTTGAAACATTTGAAGTGGAGAGGCCACTGGGGAGAATCACAGTCCAGTGCCAGCGGCTCATTGGTGGCTGCAATGCATGGTGCGACTGACATCCCAACATTCTGTGCTGCATGTCCTCAGCCTGGTGTCAATCTGCTGGAAAATTGGACTGAGGATCCTGACCAGTAAGTCAAATCGCATGAATTGCAATGTACTTAATGTAATCTTACCTCAGAATGGCATACACTCAGACTTTTGTCATGGATGGAAACTTCACCGCTGTTCATCAGAAGCGCAAAAATGCTCACCATGATATTAAGCTCAGTCATGGTGATTTTTTTATGACTGAGCCGAATCGCTACAAAGCACACCTCGCTGTTGCTAAGGAAGTCACAGAGGTAAGATATTTGAAAGACTTTCAGCATATTTACTAACTCCAAATTAGAAACCGACCTGCAATGAGCATCATGCTGTAGATGACTGCTTCATCAAATACAAGGGTCTTGATGTAACTGGTGTTGGTGCAACTGCTTGTGGCTGTCATGGTTGCTTCTGCCTCAGTGTGGTGGTTGACTTCCAAAAAGGGGAACAGTGAGATATCTTCACATTTTGAGAGACATTGTGTAATGTTTTCTAGACAAGCAAACATGGACTATTCTTTATCTGAAGCCTTGAAAAACACTAATATCACCAGACTCAAGAAAATCATTCTGATTTATGATATAATGTGCCAGTATTGGAAGAGGCTCAGACTTTGGATGGAGGAGAGTCAGTATATCCAGCTACCACTCGGCATTTCCATTCTGCATGGTATTTGTCTTTTCCATGTCAGTGGCCATGTCTGGCAATGTTTCTCATGCTTTTCACCGAGTTTCATTCCTGGCACCAGACAAGTGGATGGAGAAATCCTTGAATCATTGTGGTCAGTGTTGAATGAAATCTCACCTAGTACCCAAAATGCTACCATTTCTGGACGGATTGAAACCTTGGATGATCATATGGGGGATTCCAACTTCAAAAAAATGCAGGACATAGGTGAATACATGTTTGTACCTTGTGCCAGATTGACTTGGAACCAGATGTAGTGGTTACCACTGCCTGCCAATTCAGAGCCTCTGTGGCAGGTGAGGAGGAAAGTCAGGTGGACCTATTGCAGTACACAGCAAACTCAAACCCTGAGGAGATTGCAACCTGGAAAGAATTGGAAAAACACTCTCAGGCAACACGTCTAACTGATCCAGAAGCAATGGACATCTATGATATAAACCCTGGTCAGGTAGTGGTCACATGAAGTGACCTTCAAATGAACCTTCTAGAGGATGAAGATGAAACTGGTGATGGAAAGGGTGAAACCAGCTGGGTTGCTCTTGGCCTCAAACTTGAGGAAGCCCAGTGCATATCCAGCCATTGCAAAATATTCCTATGCTAACTAGTATCAGACTGGCTCTTCGGACCTTTATACATCAACAGCGTTCGGTGTTGTCCAAGGCCGATAAGCTGAAGATTGCAACAAAATGGCAAAACCTTGATACCAGAGTGGATTCCTTCATTGCTAAATCAGAACAATTTGTGAACAATGACACATTGGATACACTGCAAAAGCTTAATGACTCGCCACCAAGACCAGTACTCCCATCACAAACTCCTGATTACCAGACTAACTCGGATGATGATGATCAAAGCAACCCGTTTATTACAAGGCCCCCAGTAGCAGCAGTCCATACTGCTGAAACATGCCCATTACCTCTTCCCTCTACATTTGGCTTTCCACAAATTACTCAGCTTGGTTTGGATTCCCTTGCCAAGAAAGAGTTGAGATTGAGGGAAGGACAAGCAAATGATGAGCTCCAGGGTGTTAGAATGGCCCTCGGTGAGAAATCTTTCTTATTCAGAAAGAATTTACAATGCTGTGAGGGCTGCAATGGTATCATTGGGATGTTCACCTGAGATGCAGTCCAAGTATCAGGTATTGCACCGGGACAAACTCAAGATTTCAACTGCCACGGTGAGGGGTGGTATCAGCAATGCTGAGGGTGAAGCTGGAGACAGGATGAACCAATCAGGTGTTGGTGAGTTGGTGATGCACCATAGCTGGCTATGCTATCGCCGGTGGCTGTGTCAGCAATGTGTGTGGTGTGCCAGCATGGTGGAAGTGTGTAATGGCGGCATAGGTAAATTAGCTTGTTGTTTGTGATATTCGACCATACTTGCTGCATGTACCCTGCCACCAACATTGTAATTGTGGCCCCACTGACAACACATCCATCTATCGGCGAATGGCTTGAATGGCTTGAATGGCTTGAATGGCACAAATGGCTCAATTGGAGCCATGACTGAAGACAACAAATGATGGTTTACTAATCTTACCTTTTTTTTATAAAATTCTAAATAATTGGCAGACCACCCAGCTAATAATACTCCACTACGATGGTTTACTAATCTTACCTTTTTTTTATAAAATTCTAAATAATTGGCAGACCACCCAGCTAATAATACTCCACTACGATGGTTTACTAATCTTACCTTTTTTTTATAAAATTCTAAATAATTGGCAGACCACCCAGCTAATAATACAACACATCCATCTATCGGCGAATGGCTTGAATGGCTTGAATGGCTTGAATGGCACAAATGGCTCAATTGGAGCCATGACTGAAGACAACAAATGATGGTTTACTAATCTTACCTTTTTTTTATAAAATTCTAAATAATTGGCAGACCACCCAGCTAATAATACTCCACTACTTGCTGTTCTGCTCAGGGACATTGTGATATATTAAGGTGTGGCGAGAGGATTAAAGGTGTACCAAGCAAAGTCGTGGGTATATTAGGGTATATTGAGGCTGAAATATGACCTGTAAATAGTCCTCAGGGACAGTCTGATGCAATATCAAGGTACCTAATGTATTTGCCAGCACAACCTGTCTACTGCGTCCACATTGACTATCATGTCCACCAAGGATGCTGATCAAAGTGGGGAAGACTTTGGCAGCTGTCCTTCAAGTTCTAGTGTGGAATTTCAACCAGTTGCCCATAAGTGGTCACCAGTGGAACTGAATGTGCTACGGCAATGAGTGGACAACTGGAAGACATTGAAAAACCACAAAGTGCAACAACTAACCTTACAAGGTGCCATGATGGACTTATTTAATTTACCTGTTAAACCTCCAATGGATGGCCTGCAGAAAGTGAGCAATAAGCCTTTGATGTATATTCTGCTCTTTGACAAACATGATTATCAGTGTATTAGAGCTTGGTACAGACAAAATGCTTGCAAACCACTGAAGGCGGCGGTCGGCAAGGTCCCTCCATGGTGCAAAGTAAATCTCCACCTGTATGGGTCAGAAATAGAGGCAGCAATTGGATGGGAGGCTCCAGAACTGGAGAAAGGATGACCAGACTGGATGGCCAAATATTCGCGGCAATATGCCAAGGTCAACAAAAGAATCTCCAATGATTCAAAGGAAAACGCAAAGATTGAGGCACTTCGGCAACAATGGATGAATACCGGCCCACCATCAGCTGTTCGGTGAAAGTACGTGTATCACCCGTAATTCAGTAACTTGGCTGAATTGATCTTAGGGATGCCGAGAAAACACTCACAAAGCATATGAATGAATTTCAAAATTCAATGTACCTTGAACTTGGGGTTCGAATGGTTGTGTTGGGTGGATGGGTAAATCCAGCGGGCAAGAGGAAGTGGAGCATGTATGTCCATTCACCTGGCATTTAATGGCGACTAATGAAGAATTTGTAGGTTTGAAACAAATAGCTTTCTAGGCAACAATAAGCCAAATTTCATTGCCAATGAACCTGGGTGGCATGAAAAGCCTATTGCAGACACATTTGAGGCATACATCGAGGAATATCTCACCGCCGATGAAGAGGAGAAATCAGTGATACAACCTGCTGGTGGGGCAAAGCCTAAACAAATCCTGGAGACTGGAGTGAAGGGACAGCCACTGCTACCGGCGAACTGTCTTATCTGCCACGGTGACAATGCCCAGTTTTTTAATTACCAAAAACAAGTTTTACAGGCATACATTGAAAGGATGTACAGTGAGTGAACCATTTTTGGTTAATGAAGATACTGATCCCCAGCAAGATTTAGCTGCAAGGAGAACCTCCGGTCATGTCCCATGGCTTGATATTCACACACGGCAATCTGAATTTATCAACCAGGTGGACTATATGCCTCTGCAGAAAGGAGGAAAGAGCTGTGCAACTTCCTCAGCGCCGGGGAGATCACGAGCATCGACTGCGGCACTGGAAGACTCAGATGAATCACTGGATGAGGAGTTTGTATTATTGCAGGAACCATGGAAAATGCATAAACATGATATCGAGGCATGTTTTACCCATTGGATGGGAAGGCAGGAAGAAGGAAAGATTGGTTTCAAATTCACAAATGTCCTTAATTCACGGGAGGGAACACTTTGGCTGGCAGTTTGATTACAAGAACTTACAGACTTGGATGACACGGAGACCGAAGGAATGACAGCAGCTCCACGCAATCCGCCAAAGTGCAAATGAACCAAAAAGAAAACAAAAGGCAAATGGCCCAAGGCCACCACACAGCAACCCAAAAGTGAGAGTGCACCAGTACCGAAACAACAAAAGAAAAAGCAGCCCGACACTCCTCCACCGGCTATTACACCTATCAACCAACAAGCTGCTGGGTTAGCTCCACTGCTACCAGAAAACCTGATGCTGCTGGAATGGGACCTATTCATCAATCCCATGCTCCAGAAGGCGCTCATTCCACCTGGCCGATACGTAACAGTGGAGGATCACAATATTCCAGCGATGACGGGTTTGACGACCGGTCCTACAGGAGTCGACATGACAGAGCCTACCTATGCTAGCTATCTTGCAGATTTGGAGTGTGGGGGTCATTTAATGAATGGTCCAGTTCCTGCATGGATGAATCATGGTAGTATCCATGATTCCACTGCACCTGCCCTCCAACTGGCCATTCGGCAAGGTCAAAATTCTCACCAGAACATGACACTAGCTTCATTACTGATGGATACCATCCCTGAGGCAACATCAGTTGCTTCAACTGATAGTGTAATCCCTGACCACAGAAAGCATTGGATGAAAACACAATCAAGATCCCACACTTGCAACACTGATGAAGTGACTACAACACAGGATGCTGGAATGAGTACACCAGTGGAAGGAAGCAAAGGAAAGCTGAAAAGAGCATGGTTGAATGACCACAGATCCTGTGCTTGCAACACCGATGAAGTGACTACAACACAGGATGCTGGAACGAGTACACCAGCGGAAGGAAGCAAGGGAAAGCTGAAAAGAGCACGGTCGAATGACCACAATAGTCACAGCCGGTGGCCTAAAAAGTCAAAGCCCAGCAACACTGATGTCCAAGTGATGAATGTGACAATGGATCCTGGCCTCCGTCCAAAGCCAAGACCAAAAGCTCGTGGAGATGCATCCACTGACCCCCAGGATATGTTTGACTTAAGACACTGACATGCACAATAAACCATGCCTTTGGATATCACCATGGTCAGCAGATAGTTATTTTTTGGTGCTGCCATGGATGCAATACACTCAATAGATCCCTTATATATTTCATCTACTAATGACTTAACCATGCATATATTCTTCAAACTATGTGCCCCTAAGTGCCAGTGCATTATCACCGCCATTGTCACTACTATCACCGGTCCCTACAAAGTACCATTTGTGTATTGATTTTTTATGAGAAGGGCCCATAGACATTTCCTTAGGTCATGTACAGTGACCATTGCTGATCATGGCACCAGTCATTTGCTTAGCTCTGAACTTGTATGCTTATTGCCCCTGGTAACATTATCACTACACCATGTTGGGTGCCAACTTTATGTTTTCCGGTGCCAAGACATCCTGTTAGGAAATAGCTGACTGCCACACAAGCGACAGTTGCTGTCTGGCCAGTGTCAGGATTAATCTATGTCTACTCTCATTGCACATTACTACTGTCTTCGACTAATGATTGTTCTCTTCTCTTACTTGCCTGTGTATCTCCCTACCAGCGCCAGTCACTACAATGTATCATTTTAGGATATATTCTTTATGATTTGTAATAACAGCAGTAATTCAAGTCCTGTATGCTATAGTCATGTGGGCACATACTGTTTTCCTTTTACTGTCATGGGCCCACATGATCTTTCCATCCAGCGTATCATTTGTATGGGCCCATTTCCATGTATTATGTTAGGATGGGTCCATACGCATGCTCATGGGGTTCTACAACTCCAATGTACTGTTTTAGCATATATTCTGCACTGGTCATCCAGTGGTGATTAGTGTACACGGTGTTTGTGATACCCATTGGTCAATAGTTTCTTACTTTTACAGCATATCATTGCTTTTCATTATCAGTGACCACCAGCAGCGATTAGTGTACAAGTCTAAGAGCTATGGGAATGATCAGCGCGACATTGTCTTCTCTGGCGCCCATCACTCCAATGTACTGTTTTAGCATATATTCTGCACTGGTCATTCACTTTGCTCTTGACTTGGATGCTTATCGCCACCAGTGACTTTATCACTACTGGCACCGGTCACTGCAATGTACTGATTTTGCATATATCCTTATCCTCCCACATTCCTACAGCATACAGCATGTCACCATTCCTGCATTTGTTATCCATGTTCTAGTGCACACTGGCCGCAATTAGCATACAAGTCTTTTAAGAACTATGTGCATGACCGGCGCCCACTTTATCTTTTCCTAAATGGATGACTTAAAACAGTATGGTCCCCCAAAACTATAGTGTACAGGACTTGAATTACTGCTGCTATTACAATACAAATCTTTTAAGAGCTATGTGAATTGCCTGCACCAACTTTATGTTTTCTGGCGCCGAGAGATGCACTGAAGTCATGTGGGCCCATACTGTTTTCCTTTTACTGTCATGGGCCCACCCAATCATTCCATTGGGCATATTATTCATATGGGCCCATTTCCCTGCATTATGTTAGGATGGGCCCATACACATTTTCTTAGCTCATACAGTAACTGGCGCCGGTCATTCGCTTAGCTCCACTGTTATGCTTATGGCCACCAGCAACTTTATCACTACCAGCATCAGTCACTTCAATGTACATTTGTTGTATCTATCCTTGTAGCCTCCTTCCACATTCCTACAGCATGATGAATTCAATATATACCTTATACTCCATCTATTAATGAAGCAACTATGCATATATTGATCAAAATATATACACAAATAGGCATAGTATAAAAAATATTGTTATTTTTTTTCCAACATAGAATTATGCCAGGGGTGTTGATGTTTTTGGAATTGAGACAGTGGTATCAGGTGGGAGGGGGGACATTTGTGCAGTGTATGTTGATGTTGGATCTGGGGAGGTAGAAGTTGCAGCTGCATTGGTGAAAGAACTGGTGTCAGGGATCACCGATGTAGCTGTGGTCATAATAATGGGAACAGGCGACGGTGGGGAGCGAATGGATTCATGCAAATGGGCTGGATTGACAAACATTGATGACTTCGGGAGATGGATCATCAACGGCGCCATGGCATCTGCATTCCATGGATCTTTGTCTTCTGATTCCTCCTCGGAGCTTCCCTCATTCTCCAATTTGGCCAGCCACTTGTTCATCACCGCCAATTGACCATGCAACATGAAAACCTCCTGCTTCATCTTCTCCAACTCCATCCCATTCCTCAACCCCCTCATCTCAGCCTCCAGCACCGGAATGCTCACCAGCACCTTTTCTCTCAACTCACCCATCTCAGCCTCCAATGCCAGAATGCTCACTGTCATCTTTTCCTTCAACATGTTCAAAACTTCCATGTACCCATGAAACATGAGGCTTTCCTGATCCAATTTCCCTTGATTTTCTGCCAAGACTGATATGAGCGTGCGGAGGTCTTGGAGCTCCCGTTGTAAACCACCGACGGTGGGCATGCGATTGGGATGGGTGACACAACCTGGTGGCAGTGGTGCAGGAAGCTTGGTGTCAATGGATTGGGGGATCGTGAGGCTTGTTGACGGGACAGGCTCTGGGGTTGGTATATGGTCAGAGATGCATGAAGTTGAGGGGACGGGGGCTGGCATGATGGGGATGTACTCATCTGACTCACCGGCGGTGTCTGCTGCCTGGTGTTTTCTCTTCGGTGCCATTCTCAGTTGTTCACTTTCCTCTGCCTTCACCTTTTTCTTCCCAACAACCTTTTTTCTCCCCTTGAGCTCCCCTGCCACTATCAATTCATCCCACCATGCTGTATGTGATGCTGTATATGAGCATTTCATCTTGCCCTTGTGGCACGTCATGCAAGCAATCTGGATGCCCATCGTTCAGCAGGTTGTCAAGCCCCTCAAACTGCAGGTGTCACACAGAGCAGTGGGCCATTCCACAATGGACCTCCATATATCGTCTTCAGGTAGAGCAGGAGTGGCCATCATGATTGGCAGGTTGGCATGGATGAATGGTGGCTCTTTTGTGATGTTGCTGTCCTCTGTTTCAGGTGGCACCAGCTGTGGCAACACCTTTTGGCGTTTTGACTGAGGTGGAGCCAGGTGTTCTATGACCTTCTTTTCCTTGCCCTTGCCCTTGCTCTTGCTCTGGGCTCTTGCCGCTGCTTCTGTTTGGTTGGTGTTAGCCTCCGGCGTCACAGTGGTGGGAACGGGTGTGGACATGGCGATGAGTGATTCAGCTGCAGATCCGGGAGCAACAATGGGTGGCGTAGCCATGGTGGGGATTTGGAGTGTAACATGCATGGCCGGGAGAGTGCTGCTTGGCGCAGCGATGGGCGAAGGTTGACGAATAAATATGCTCCGGTCAATGGATTCCCAAGGTGCTGGGCCAGACTTATCCCACTGATGGAGTACTTTGAACACATGTTTGAGGAACGGCATCATCACCGCTTCCTTCACCAACACCTTTTGCCTATAATCCAACTTCAAAGCCTTCTTAGAAAGATTCATAGGACATAATAAAAATCACGCACCAACTTGCCCAACATGGATTTCAAATCCACGGTCATCTGAGTACCATCCAAAAATGTATTGAGGGCACACTCCATGGATTTGGTGTGCTGAGAAGACATGATAAAACTGTTTGTACTTAGGGTGGATGCAGTTGATAGCATCAATAAATGCAATGTCAGTTTCAACTTCCATATTCAAAATTCACGTGACTGCATTTGTTGATCAATTTTCGCGTCTTATGGAATATTCAGGCAGCTCATCAGTAAACTTGCCAAATTTGCCACCAACAAGTATGCCCACTCTGGACCTCGACGCCTTGGATATTCCTGGTAGTCCTGATTCACCAGCAGTGGATATAGATAATCTGGACCTGGCCACTTTTCATATTCCTGAATGTCCTGATTCACCGGTGGTGGATGGTACTCTTCATTTCTCCAAACCATGTTCATCGATACATTCCTCATTTGCTTTTGATATTTCTGAAGTGGCTGCAGATATTATCCATTTGGCAACCCCACCCGCCAAAAATTCCCAATCTTTTGACTTGGATGCATTTCACATTCCTGGTAGTCCCGACTCACCCACAGTGAGCACCATTCATTTGACATCATCACTGCCACACCATGACCTAGATCTCTTTCATATTCCTGACTTGCCAGTGGCGACCAGCACTGTTCATTTGACATTATCGCCGGCACACCATGACTGAGACATGTTTCATATTCCTGACTCACTGGCTGCTGATGCGTTTAATATTCCTGGTAGTCTGAGCCAGTGGTGAGCACCACTGCTCATTTGACATTATTGCTGGCACACCATGACCTAGACATGTTTCATATTCCTGACTCGCTGGCCACCAATGCGTTTTATATTCCTGGTAGTCCTGAGCTGGTGGCGAGCACCACTGTTCATTTGACACTATCGCCAGCACACCATGACCTAGACATGCATATTCCTGACTCACTGGCCACCAATGTGTTTTATATTACTGGTAGTCCTGAGTTGCCGGTGGCGAGCATCACTGCTCATTTGACATCATCCCCGGCACACAATGACATGAACATATTCCTGACTCGCCAGGCACAGATTGTTCTGGAGTTGATTTTGGAGCCCCAATGCTGCTACATACCCATACCATTGACCCAGACACTTTTTATATTCCTGGCAGTCCTAATCATTTGGCAACACCGCCATCACAATTACAAATGGTGGACACTCTTGAGATCCCTGCCAGTGTTGACATGCCAGATGTGGACAGTGCACACTTCTGGTTTACTGAGGTGACTGAAGGTAGTGACATGGAGTTCGATGTCTCTATGGCCAATATCGAACCTGTGCTGGATCATGTCACCCCGACATTGTCCTTGCCTGGATCTTCTCATAGTTCAATATTGACACAGAGAGATTCAGATGAGGTCCATTCCCCCCCTGGCTCTCCCCAAAATGTTCCTCAGCGCACCGTCTGCCTTTCGTTACCCAGCTGCATTTCATCCAGTATTCCCAGGTTGTACTCCATCGACACCGGCATCATCCCAGCAGGCCCCCCAAGTAAGTCCTGAACTTTGTCTGGGAGCTGCTGAATAATGATTGTAGGAGATTTTGACTTATTCTGACACTGTTGAACACAGCTACTGCAAGGCCATCAAGACGGTGAAGTCCAACATTGCAGTAAACCATGCCCTTCACCGGCAGCTCACCACCCTTGATGAGGCAATGTGCCAGATGGCCCAATTAATGCAGCAGAAGTGCAGGACAATGATGAATTCTTTACCAAGGACATCATAAAATTATCACTAGCAACTTCTTTCATTTTGGTTAATGTATATGTTAACCATGTTAGCTGGCACCATTTTTCAGCAATTACAATCTTTTTAGTAATTACCAGCGGCGAGAATCATCACCCGTGAAGGGTAGACCATATTTTTCTAGCAATTACTGGTGGCAATTGTTGCTGCTGGTGCTATAATTCTATTCACTGGGCCCACACGGATCAAGCAATTACCACCGGTAATAATCATCGCCGGTGCCATGTAGTAAAATGGTGACCGTGCTAGCCAACGCCATGAGTCAGATGTTACTGCCACCAAGAATCTTTCAGCAATTACCACTGGGAAGAATCATCGCCGGCAGTGAATCTGTATACTGGGCCCACATGGATGCATCACACCCTCGGCCCACATGAGTCTTTCCTGCTATGGGCCCAATCTGCTATTGATGGATCTATTGTCATTTTGCAGAAATCCACTGGACGGATGTATCGTGGATTTCTACTGAATAGGCTGATTGTAGATCCAATTTTGTAAAGACCTTGGCTTTTCCCACCTTATCAATTATTTCTGAGATCAAAGGCAGAGGGTACACATTCTTCACTGTCCACTCATTCAGATACCTATAATCTGTACACATCCTCTTCCTCTGATCTTTCTTTGGCACAAAGAATATTGGTGAAATATGCAGTGATTTTGAAGGTTGTATGTATCCTTTGTGCAATTGCTCATTAGAAACACATCAACTTCTTCTTGTTCCATTGGAGATAATGGATATACCTTCAACTTCTTCAGCACAAACCCTGGCTTCATCTTGATCGCATGATCCCATGGCTTCCACACTGGCATTCATTCAGACTCCTTCTTCTGAAAGACTGACAGATATTCATGATATGCTTTTGGTACCCACTCCTCCACTGGCTTCTCCACCTTCATGACATTTTTATCCCATGACTGTCCTACATGAATTGCTCTAAAGGTTTGCTTCTGCTCTTCCTTCTTGATCATGATTGGAACTTCCCCATTTGGCATTTCCTCATCCTCCACTTCCTCCATCATAACAGAATACTTCTTGGATGTTCTTTCTCTTTCCTTTTCTTCTTCTCCTTCTTCACCTTCCTCCCATACATTCCTTAGGACAACAAGTCATTTGTACTTTCCCAGTCTTCCAATCAATTTTGGGATTATGCTTCTGTAGCCATGGACATCCTATTATTAGATTGGTTTTCCCAAGATCGCACTTTGAATATGGCATGTTGTTGATGCTCCTGATACCTTAGTACCATGGTCACCTCCTCCTTAATAGTTCCTCCACAATTAACTGTTCCATCAATATTGTACACCATTATAGGTTGCAACAGCTTGCGTGTGCTAATACCATTTCCAGTAGTTAAGGACCAATTAATAAATAATCCTGTAGCACTGCTATCAAGTGATGCTTCCACATCAATTGCTGCATGTGTGTCCACTGTCTTCAATCCCACAGTCAAGGTGATTTGAATTTAGGGGTTTTCAGAAATAGTGCTTGGCAATTTTCTTTGTCATGTGATTCACAACAGTTGTACTCCTCCTCAATTTCCTTTTCTGATTTACTCTGGGTTTCCTCGGATACTAATACATTATAATGATTCTGGGTCACCAATGGGGAAACCTTCACTGGGACTCTTCCACAAAATTCTTCTGCCTGCCTTCCTCCAGCTTCACTTCCTTGATTGTAGCTTCTCTAATCTTTCTTTTCTGTCTGCAATTCCTAGTGATATGTCCTAACTGCCCACAGTTAAAACATTTAAGTGGAGCTCGTCTCCCTGCTTGGTCAACCTCCATAGCATCTGGTGCTGCTGACTCCGCAACTATAGGTGTCACTGCCATGGCCAGTGGCTGTGCCCTTGGAGTTTGTGCCTGAGGTGCCTTCCTTTCTCGGACTTTCCTCCTAATGGCTTTCCAAATTTACTACTTCTGTACATCAACTTCAATTCTGCCTGTTCCTGCCAATATTGCCAATCAAGGTGCATCACCCAATTATACCACTCATTCAACTTCTCTGGCATAGAAGGTAGTTGGTAGATAGACTTGAATAAAGAGGGATTTAATCCTGCTTTCAAAAATTCTACCAACACAGCTTCTCCCATATCTGTTTGCAAAGCTTTCACTTTGAATTGCAAAATAAATTCATCTGCTGTTAGGGAACCTTGGCGCATGGTTTTTAATTTAGCATTGGCTGTTGCCTTTGGATTAGGGTCCCCAAACTGTGCCTCCAATCTCTCCAGAAATTTCTTGAAGGTTGTAAATGGTTTATTTCCCACAGCAATTTGATTAACAGCCTTGTTTCTCCAGAACTGTGCTTTTCCCCCCTGAATATATGAGAGAGCAAACATTATCCTAGACTTGGCTGTATGAAACTCTGGCTTCCTCCCATGGATGTACAATACTATAGAGCTGATAAAAGATTTTGTATTCTCCATGGTACCATCAAAGATTTGTGGGGGTGCATACTTAGGTAAGCACACTTTTCCATTTTCAGATTTCTCTGCCATCTGCACATCATCCTGTGACACCCACCCCACCATCTCCTCCATCTCATCATCTCTTTCTACTGTCATCTCTGGCTGTACTTCTGCTTGTCTGGGCTCTGATGCTGCCAACACCAACAGTAATTGTGACATTTGCACTGTCAGCCCATCAATATTCACCTCTAACACTAGTGTGGGAATGGGATTGGGACTGGGATTAGAAGTTGAGAGTTTGGACATAACAGTCAGGTCTGTAATAAATCACTTCTTTGACAGACTCAAGACTTGTTCTTCACGACCTCTCCAAATGTTGACAGGTCACATGATTTGGTAACTTGGGTACCAAACTCAGCAAAAACTGTTTGTTTGTCAATTGTTCATCAATTGTTCATCAAGCACTTCGGATCAATAACCCTTCCAACAGTGCCTGATCTCAGGGATAACACTGAATTCAGCCTGTAACTAAAATAGTCATCCAAATAGAGTAATGTAAATCATAACTAAACCAGATCCAATTGGTTGTCTGGTTGCAGCTGTCCTAATGATGAGTGCTGCCTCTCGATCACTGGTGGTCACAATGTAAGGCGAGGCCTGGCATCAGCTTACAAAAGAAAAGGTAGATTACATATATACAAGTACTTCCGGCTCATGCCAAAAGGATGAGTAATCAGATGTGGTGCAGTGAAACAATGATGTATGTGCAAGTAAGAGAAGGTGCACTGATATGGAAAGTTGTGTTCTTCTGTTAGGGCGACACCCACTATCTGCTAGCTAAGACCATGCAGGTTCTCTCTACAAGAAGGGAGCAGGATGCACATGCATGATGGGGAAATTGATGGTTTTGATGTGAGGGGTTATTAATAGATAAGTTGGTTGAGAAAGGTGTTTCACACCACAAGTGGAGGTGGAATACCTAAGAGAACACAACTGGGGTCCCCTAGGTGTGTATTTAAGGTTTATTTACTATGTTACATATATTGTACATTGTTGTTACCAACACACTTGTACATGTGCATACATAGTGATGCGTGCGAAATAAAATTCTCATGCTATCAAAGTGTAGCATAATTTGGCATAAGGTAGCATAATTCGACATAATAAAATAAAATAAAATATTATTATGTAATGGGGCTGTTTTCTAACAGCCTCGAGGTGTTGGTACTCCCATAAACAGCATGCTTGCTTGTGGTTACCAAAGTTCTTTTGGCACTTGTTCCCTCCCAGCCTGGACAGCCACCTATACCCTTTGGTACTGTTTGTTTACTGTTTGTTTGAAAATACCTCATCGATTCAAATCAAACATAATGGTAAAGGGTAGATACTGTTTGTAAATGGTAAACAAACTATATGGTTGGAGCCTTAAGCAACACTACCCTACCAGTCATTAATTGGCTGCCTCTTATATCTTGCAATTTCAACACAACCCAACATGTCATTTGCAGTTCAACAACTCTCACAATTTTTGGCGCAGTAATGGTGTTTGTGGTCTCAATAGCCAGTATCAAGTTCCCACGCCAGTATCAAGGCTGCATTTGGCCTCGTTAGCATACCACCTGCAATATATGGTATTCTGGGTCTGCCACCATGGATGTTTCAGACATAATGTTAGGTGTGATTGTCAGTTCCATTACTGCATGCACTCAGGTCTCCTTGATACCTCATCTTTTGCTTTTCATTTGTTCTTGATCTGAAAGTCTTGGTGTCTCACTGTTCTCTCTCCCTATTCCTGGGGCCCATACTCATGGCATTTCATCCCTGCACTCCAGATATTCCCACTGATAGATAGTTTAATTCTTGAGCAACTGCAGTTATTCAGGTCTCAATGCGACACAGTTTTGTTGTGTGCACAGCCACACTCTCAATGAAAATCTTTGGACTACCCTATCTCCCCTGCCCTTAGCTCATTTTCTATCATTTTCTTTTGCTTTCTAATTTGCATATAGAGTGGTTTACACTTCCCTGCAATGATTAATTCCCATCTGTGATCCTTCATTTTAGAAATTCCATGCATCTTCAAGTTGGAAGTGCCTCACCCTCAGATTTTCCTGTTCCACTGCAAGTAGTGTTTAAAGGTCCAGTCTGTAGGACCGAAAAAAAGACCGAAACTGAACTGAACTGGACTGATTAGGACTGGTCCAGTGGTCTATTTATGGACCGGTCTTTTTCAGTCCAGTTGCTGGTCTTTCGTTTTGAAAAATATAGTAGGACTGAGGAAAAACCGGTTAAAACCAGTTGCGACCAGTTTTTCGTCCCAATGTATGTGGGACCTTACTCCCACACATATTTGCTTCATTTTCGGTCCCTGGATCATCAAAAACGGTCAAGAATTGGCTGAGATATGACCAAAAACATTTTTGTACGAGTATTTTGTTGTATCAGAACAACTTTGATTGCATTGCTTATTACCTGAGCTATAATTTTTTTTGTACAGCTATATGACATAATAAAAGTAAAAACAACACACCTAATTATCTGTACCATGGGATTTTATTCATATAACAGCCCAAATGAGTGCAACTACAAACTACAAATTACAAATTACAAACCGCAATTTGAATGCATGTCCTTTCAGTTTTGGCCATATCTCAGTCAAATCTTGATGGAATTGCTTAAATGTTGGATCGGTCTATGGAGCATTACAATCTCTATCCATAAATATAATATATGTGAGGTAATGGTCATATTTGTTGAGATACATATGGGTTATTTGGCACAATAAATTTTATGACAAAAGACTGGTCTGAACCAGTCTTTTTTTGGTCCATGGACCGATTAGGACTGGTCCTAAAGGGTCCGGCTGCAGTCCTCCAATATCTGGGTCGGTCCTAGACTGGTTGTGGTTGCTGGTTGCCCCATTTGGAAGTCAAAAACTGGACTGGACTGGACCTTTAAACACTAACTGCAAGGACACTCACAATTTACTACCTAGTTCTCTCTGATACTTAATATACTATAATAGGCCTATACAGTGTGCTTGGTTCTGAGATTATGGATGCTCTCCTCATCCTACTCTTACACTTTTCAGATTTCTTGCATTTTGACTTTCTGTTACTCATCCATCCTTTACTTATCATTCTTGTGCTTATTCCAAACTAATTACACTGAAGACAGCATCTCAATCCTACATTTGAATAGGTTTTTATCCATCTGCTAGTCCTGCAGGTGTGTGATGCTAGTGTATACTTTGCAATTGAAGCTCTGTAGCCTATGCAAGCTAGAATAACAATTCTGTATTCCACAGGAAAAGCACAAATACATTCACCTAAAGTGACCCAACTCATTAAATGGTGAGATGCATAATTACTGCAAGGAAAATTCTGTCGACCTTCCTTCCTTCCTTTGTTGGAATTTCCATTTTGGGAATTTATTTTTGACAAATTAGGGTTGTCCACAAACACCGCTATTAAGCCCAATTTTTAGACTCTTATTCATTCAAACACTGGCAGTACCCTACTCACCATGATCAATCATGCACCCCACATGCCAACACTGATGTTCTGTGACAACAATGTCTCCATTCAATTCAAAGACCCCCTTCTCCATTCAAGGGTAAAACATGTCAATATCAAATTCCATTTCCTACACAAATGAGTCCAATCACAGGAACTAGCCATGTCCTATGTTAATACTCATGACAATATTGCTGACCTATTTACCAAAGCCCTTGATGTCAAGCAATTCACCAAACTTCATGGATTCCTGGACCTTGCTTAATTACCCTGATTCCATATGAGGAGGAGTGTTGAGATTTACACCATGTAGTAACATTTAATATAGTCCATTATACACAGACTGAGTATACTCATGTATCTTCTAGGTTGGATTTCTACAGGTGCATCATTAGTGTTGGGATATAGGCAAGCCATGCCCAGTCTGAGTACATAATGCCATTAATAGTACATGCTATTTATAGAATGTAGTATGCTCACTACTTGCAATAGGAGTATACGAGATGTCTAGGTCTCTCTTTGACTCTCACTGCACTCACTAAGAAGTCCCCCCTCACAGTTAATATCCCAATAGGTTATGGGCCCTGGCCCTATCTAGCTTAACAAGTTAATTATCTGGACCTGCAAAGCTCCTGAACAACCAGTCCCATGCACACAATTTGCAGCCTCTATACAAAGTGCTAGGGCATATCCTTTCAGTTCAAGGGTGAAAGAGTGAGGAAACATGGCTGATGCTCTACGTGATACACCTGCTCATGGTGATGAACCCACAGCAGAACCCCCCAAATTTATTGCACTAATCTGAAACAAAGAATATTTGAATGTCAGTAAATTGTCTGACCATGATCATTTAATGGACAAAAACTGGCATGAATGGAAGGAAAGAATGCAGAGAGTTTTTATCAATTGTGACATCACCAAATATGTTACTGGCACATGAAATGTATTGCATGCTTTTGGTGACTCATGAGAATATGGCAAATCAAACACTGGGGGGTAAAGACCCTGAAATGGTGGACTTGAATCACATATCCAAAACATGGAATTCCAGGTTAGGGAATCAGTTAATGTGGTCACAGAGGGGCTTCATCATATCAAGGTGCTTCAAGAGGTCCCCTCCATCATATACTCTGGTCTTGTATAATTGAGTTAGTATGTATGTGACTTGGCAGACCTTTGTGGACCCCTATAATGGGAACACCAATGATGCCAATGATCCAGATCCTAAATGCTGTATGTTCTCTGATCAATTTATCAGTATGATACAGGAGGAATTCAAGATATGGGCCAATTGAAGTAATAACAGGAATAATGGAAATGGTAGCACCAATCTGGTTAATACCCAGTTGGCCACGAGTAAATCTCTGGAAGCTCACATCAAGAATCACAAAGACAGCACAAAAACATATTGTGAACACTGCAAGAAACCTGGGCACTGGACAAGTAAATGCTGCAAATTCCCAGGAAATAAATGTTATAATTGTGGAAAATACAGACACCACACAAAAGATTGCTAAAAGAAAAAGAAGGATAAGAATAAAAACAAGGGGAAGAAAGGTGAGGGGAGCAGCAGAAGAAATGATCAGTCAAATGTGGGGGAGGAACATATTGTGTTCCTGTTTGATGAAGAATTTTGATACATTCGATGCCTGTAATGCTGATGGCAATGATGAGCACTTGATCCTTTATAATCAGTTAGCAGGTTCAGCAACAACCTCTCATGTAACACATCAGCAAGAAGCCTTTACTGATTACATACCTACGGGAAATATTTCCATAACAGGTGTAGGAGGTAAAGAAGCAAAAATTGCAGGCCATGGAACTGTTGAATTAGCTTCAACATGGAATGGTCAAAATTACATTCTCTACATTCTCCATTTGGAAAATGTTCTACATGTGCCCAGAATGTGAAATAACTTGATTTCATTGGGGCAATGGGATGCCACTGGAGGAAAGTACACATGTGAAAAAGGACAAATAACCCTTACTACACAAGATGGCAAAGCAATAGCACATGGAACAAAAATCGATAATCATTTATGCAAGTTGACAATTGCATCATACCTCTCCAAATGTCAACAAGTCACATGTTCATCAAACATTTGCTGGGAATGATACACCTCTAAATTGGGAAACTTGGCACAGATGTTTCAGACATATCGGGTATACTGGACTTTAAGAATTATTAGACAGCAAATTAGTGGATGGATTCAATGTTGATATTCAGTCACCAAAGCCAGATGGCATAGCATATACTGAGGCAAAGCAACATGTTGAACCCAAAACATCCAAATGAGACCCCAAACCTGGAGAATTGACACATATTGACTTATGGGGAAAATTCATGATCAAATCTATTAATGGCAATCAATACTACTTGCTATTTGTGGACAACACTAAAAGATATGTCACCATTCAATGTTCAGTCCTTTCTGTTCCCCACACTTGGTATTGCACATCAAGTCAACCTTGCCCCAGAATCCTGTTGGGTTCCCTCCCCTGTTTGATCCTTCCCTTATTGACTCTACTGCCCGGGTACAACCAGAAATCTGATGACTTCCTTTGTTCAGCTCAGAACTTGACAGTATTTACAAACTCTCACTTCTCTTGTCAAATCCATCCCATCTTCTATCTTCTAAAACACTCCTATGACTCCCACTGAGTCACAGACTCAATGAACTACAAGAAACTCCCACTGTGCTGGCGCAGTACCAGGTTTATCAGCAATCTTCCAATCTATACTTCTTTCCCCTAGGCACACTTTGACTTTTGGTGCATCCACCAGACCATCCAACATCTCCAGAAAAATTGGTTCTGGAGCACCCTCCATCAGTGCAAACCTCATGTCTCAGCCTCCAGAGACCCCTCAGAATACGACTCCACTTGAGCATGTAGAGAATGTTGGGCAACCTAACCCCTTTGAAGAGGAAGGTCCAGGTAGAGAGAACGGACTTCCTGGTGGACCTGATGACCCTAGCAGACCTGATGACCTTGCTGATCCTCTACCTCCCAATGGCAGAAATCCTGACCCAGGGGATAGGTTCCTCAATGCTCTCTTCAATCTCTCAGATAGTCTCTGAACCCTCCAGCAGAGTCAAGCACCTAAAACTGAGAAGATCAAAGTTTGGGATCCTGACACTTTTGATGGAGCCAATCCCTGGAAACTTTGGGACTTCCTAGTCTTGTGCAACCTTCACTTCCATGATCGTCCTCAAGTTTTTGCCTCCAACAAAAAGAAGATCCTATTCATCCTTTCCTACCTCAAAGGGTTAGCCCTTAGTTGGTTCAAACCTGGGAAACCCTGTGGTCTCTAAATCCTCAAAACCCATACCTCCTGAAATCTCTTTCATCAATGCTGCTGCTTATATGTGTGCAAGCAAACTCCCTGGGGCTGTAGCCTTTCAGATGACATTCTCCCTGGAAGGACTGAAGGCTAAATCTTCTGTAACATCTGGAGATCCTCCACACCATTTCTATGACCTCAAGATAGAGATGGAGGATAATGCTCCCCCCCCCTCCAGGTTGCATGTACTCCCTCTCACCCTCTGAACTGGAAGCTCTGCAAATATTCATTGAAGAGAACACCTGTTTGGGCTTCATCCACCCCTCCAAATCCCCTCATGGCACTCCTATACTCTTTGTCAAGAAAAAGGATGGAAGTTTCGAATTATGCATTGACTACTGGGGACTCAACCACATCTCAAAGAAGGACTGCTACCCACTTCCACTAATCTCAGATCTTCTGGACTCTCTGGGAAAAGCCCATGTTGATAGGTCCACCAGCCAGTACAAGCTCAGAAATTGATTTTGTGAATTCACAGATAGTCAACACATAGCCACAGACATTCACAATTACCCCTCAATCATTTCGCATCTATTTTCAGCATCTTTCAAACTTTTTTCAACTATTTCGCAAGCTTCCAATCAAATTTCGGACATTTCAAAGATTTTGCATTTTTAGTTTCTACTTTGCACACTTCAGCATGGGCCCCCAACACTTCACATGCTTCCCATCACTTCCCCTTTACATAATCAACTTTGACGAACCACATTTTGGCTATATTCATGCAGCACACATCACCTTGAGGTGCATCACAATGTTTTGTGATATTTCTGTGATATTTGCAATATTTAGCCAATTCTAGAACAAAAGGACAGTCTATATTTCAATTTATTGTCTCCCCCACTCCCTAGACTCGTGGTTGTTGTTCCATATTGGTTATCACTTCATCCCTGAAGTCCATATGTATCCTTTTGCCTCATGTTCTCCACATGCCCACTATTGCCTTTTTGGTACTATCTCTTTTCAACCTACAAAACCTTGTATTATCCATAATGAATAACAAGGGAAGCATCCCCCCAGGGATAGTATCAGTAGTGGAGAGCTAAAAACTCTCTTCTCATTGTTTGAGTCACAAGTTTTAGTCTGAAAATTCTTTGGATTTCATCAAAACTTGTTCATCCTTATTTTGCCTCTCGATATTATCATCATCCTCTTGTATTCATCATTGCTCACCTCTCGCATCATTTATCAACCTTTCCATCACTCACCAATATCTTTGCAGTCCATTTCACAATCCCTAAAAAT
Source organism: Tricholoma matsutake (assembly GCA_026075535.2). Classification (NCBI taxonomy): domain Eukaryota; kingdom Fungi; phylum Basidiomycota; class Agaricomycetes; order Agaricales; family Tricholomataceae; genus Tricholoma; species Tricholoma matsutake. The sequence goes on along the minus strand of AP026548.1, from coordinate 813,367 downwards.
ATTGCAACATCTCAAACTTTGTTCAGATCATCTAGTTTGTTATTATTGGAGATTGGTGAAAGTTTAGAACCAATCACAACCTTCCTCTGACCTGTGTTATACCAAATAGGACCCTTTTAGGTGTTTTGTTTGGGTTTCCAGGTTGAGTATCATCAGCATGTTCACCAAAATTGACCTCCAGCATGCCTATCACTTAATTTGCATTGCTGAGGGAGATGAATGGAAAACCACTTTTTGCATGTGTTACAGCTCTTTTGAATGGCTGGTGGTTCCATTTGGGCTCTCCAATGCACCTGCAGCCTTCCAGCACCTCATGAATGACATCTTCAGTGACCTTCTAGATGTCAGCATCATTGTCTACCTCAACAATATCTTAATCTACTCCAACAATATCCTAATCTACTCCAACAATATCCTAATCTACTCCAACAACATGAGTCAACATAAGGCTCACATCAAGGAAGTTCTTCAGAGACTCCGGAAAAATGGGCTCTATGCTGCTCCACAGAAATGTGAGCTCCACAAAGACAGCATGGAATACTTGGGGTTCATTCTCTCTCCTGATGGGCTCCAGATGTCCAAAGATAAAGTCAAGACCATCCTTGACTGGCCTGGACCTTGAAAGGATAAGGATATTCAATCCTTCCTTGGATTCTGCAACTTCTACCAATGCTTTATCCATGGATATTCTGACATCATCATCCCTCTCACCAGACTTACCTGGAAACATGTGCCATGGGACTTTGGCAAGAAATTTCAAGAAGCCTTCAACAAATTAAAAAAAGAATTTACCCATGCCCCAGTACTCACTCAATGGCTACCAGACTCCCACATTATTCTGGAGACAGATGCTTCAGACTACACCCTGGCAGCTATCCTTTCCATCTATACTCTGGATGGAGAAATTCATCCAGTAGCATTCCACTCCCACTCCTTCAACCCTGCTGAACTGAACTATGACACACAACAAGCAACTCTTGGCTATCTTTGAAGCCTTCAAACACTGGCAACAGTACCTTGAAGGTTCCAGAAATCTGGTAGACATGGTCATGGATCACAAAAACCTGGAATACTTCAGCACCATGAAACTCCTTACTCATTGACAAGCTCAGTGGTCAGAATACCTCTCACAGCTAAACCTCGCCATTCGTTTCTGCCCTGGAAAACTAGGGGCAAAACCAGATGCACTTCTCTAGATGACAGTGGACTTCTCTGCCACTTCAACCAGATTTATGTCCTGGATGTCATGGACCTCCATCTTAAAGTCTTACAATACAAGCATGACCACATTCTCTCAGGTCACTATGGGCAAAACAAAACCCTTCAACTCATCCAATGTGATTACATTTGGCCCAACCTCCACACCTTTGTGCAGGACTTTTGCAAGTCTTGTACTATGTGCAAACACTCCAAATCACCCCAACACAAGCCCTACAGATTTTTGAAGCAACTTCCAGTTCTGGAAAGGCCTTGGAACTTGATCTCAATGGACTTCATTGAACAGTTACCAGATTCTGATGGACACACTGCCATTCTGGTCATTGTAGACCAACTCTCCAAACAGGGCATCTTCATCCCCACAGTAAATGAAATCACAGTACAAGAACTTGCTAATCTATTCATCATGCATGTTTTCTCCAAACACAGTGTTCCTTCTCACATCACATGCAGCCAGGGTTCCAAGTTCATTTCCCATTTCTTCTGCTCTCTCGGACAGGCCCTGGACATAAAAATCCACTTCACTTCAGGTTCTCATCCAGAAGGGAATGGACAGACTGAGTGCCTCAACCAGACCCTCAAACAGTACTTGAGAATTTTCTGCAACTACCAACAGGATAACTGGTCCCAGCTATTACCTTTGGGGGAATTCATCTACAACAATGCTCCCTTGGCTTCCACTGGAGTTTCACCCTTCTTGGCCAACAAGGGTTACCACCCAAACATCACGGTTTTCCCAGAGCACAAACTAGCCTCACAATGTGTGCACTATTTTGGGTTCAATCTTGATGACCTCCACCAGGAACTCCAGAAACAACTCACAGAAGCACAGAAGTCCTGCAGACAAATGTTGGGCTCCCACTCCTGACTTTGATATTGGTGACTATGCTTTTGTCAAAGGCAAACACATACACACTACCTGACCCTCTAAGAAACTTTCAGAGAAGTTCTATGGTCCTTTCAAAATTGTTGCCCATCTGGATACTCACTTGGTTACCCTTTGACTTCTGGATCACCTCTGGGCTTTCCATCCTGTGTTCCATCTCTCCCAACTGGAAGAAGACACTCCCAACACAGTTCCTAATCATATCCAACCTCCACCACCTCTGGTCATTATAGACAACAAACTGGAGTATGAGATTGCAGAAATCCTTGGCTCAAAAATCAACAACCATTGCCAATGCAAGTTACTCTATTTCATGCAGTGGGAAGGTTACCAAGGAACCGACGAAGAAACCTTCTGGCTTCCCACTACAGAACTCAATCATGCACAGGAACTCATCACAGACTTTCACACTTGCTACCCAAAAAAACCCAGACCTCTTCCCACTTAATGTTCTTTCATTCCAAAGTCTAACTCCATTCATTTTAAAATTAAAAGAAAGAAAGAAAAAAACTAATGTCCCAGATCCCTGCTGGATCCCTACTCCTCCCTCACTCCCTCACCCTCTGCTTTCTCTGCCAGCCCCCTGCACCTCAAACTCTTCCTCCTCTTCCTCTTCATCCTCTTCTTCCTCCTCAGACCCCTGCCTCCAGTCTGGATCCAAGGCCCTCTAGATATCTGTCATCGAGTCCTGGAGGGCCAAAACTCCCTTGCTAATGACCCAGAGCTCCTGGAGCTCCCAGAGTTCTTTCCTCACCCCTTTCACTGCCCCACCAACTCCCTCAGCAGGTCCATCACCCCTTCATTGTTTGCCAGCCTGTTTCCTGCTGGCAACTCCTGACCCTCCCACACTACCTCCTCACACTTGTGCTTTGCCTTCATACAAGGCTTGCACACGTGACCCTGGGTTCCCATCTGGAAACACGACAACTTTTGGGAAGAACATCTACTAGAAGTCAGCATGGAATTGCAATGATAATAATGGGGAACTCACCTTTTACATGAAATAGCAGCCTGTAGCCGCACAAGGGTCTTCATTTCTGCCACCTCTGCCCATGCCTTTCTTTTTGCCTTCTTCTTGGGGGAGGCACTCCCCTCAGCCTCTTCCAGCTCCACCTTCCTGGCTTTTTTTCTGCCCTCTTGGTGGCAGCCTCCTCTGCTACCTGGCATTCCTCTGCCTCCCTTGCCTCCTCTTCAAGCTGAAGCTCCTCCACCAACTTCTCTTGTTGGGCCTTGAGGGCTGCTATCTCTTCCATGTGCAAGGGGATGGAGGACATGTTTGTCAAAGGGGTGGTGGTGGTGGTGGTTGTAGGAAGACCTGGGAACCCCATCAAAATCAACAAAAACAATTTCCTGATTTGGATTTGAACCTTCACATGCCTCTTAGGCTCGGCACTAAGGGGGAAATACTGTCAAGACTGATTCCCCAACCAGAATTCCAATCGTTTTCCACCACCTTTCCTGGCCATCTTGCATCACAGCCCACCTCCTATCAGCAGCACTGCCTAGAGATGAAATTCTCTCATTTCCAATTCAATGAAACTAGTGTTTGAAAGTCCAGTTGCATGGACCAAAAAAAAACTGGCAACCGAACCGGACCCAACCGCGGTCCGGTCTGTCTCACAGGTTCTGCAGCAGTGGTTGTGGACTGGTCCGGTCGCCGGTTGTGTAGTTTTTCAAATAATTATGGACCAGGTAAAGACTGGTTGCAACCAGTTGCAACTGGTCTTTGATCATAATTTGATGTGCTGCTAAGGTAAGTGATCAATAGATTATATTTGATACAAGTAATCTGAGTGCTGGCACTGAGTGACCAAATAAGTTATTGTAGGATTGTAATGCCTTAACAGCTATGTCCATAAACCAGGATTCCACACTGTATAGAGTATATCTACATCCACCCAAATGCACTAGTTGAATGGTGCAGTGGTTCATTCATGGTAAACACCCTTCCTCCTCATTCCTCTCAAAACTCTGTAGCACTGTAATTAAATAATGGCTCACCTGATTCTCTTGTAAACTTGGATTATACACAACATATAGTATATATATGTTCTCCCTAAAGCGCTAGTCAAACGGTGCAGTAATACATTTATGGTAAGCAACCCTTCCTCCTCATTCCTCTCAGAACTACATAGTACTGTAATTCAATAACGGCTCAACCAATCCTTTCGTAAACCTGGATTAGACACAATATATAGTATATATATATTCTCCCCAAATAGCTAGCTGAATGGTGAAGTCATTCATTTATGGTAAGCAACCCTTCCTCCTCATTCCTCTCAGAACTCCATAGTACTGTACTTCAATAACAGCTCATCCGATCATTTCGTAAACTTGGATTATACACAACATATAGTATATATATGCTCTCCCCAAAGCGCTAGTTAAACGGTGCAGTCATTCATTCATGGTAAGCAACCCTTCCTCCTCATTCCTCTCAGAACTCCATAGTACTGTAATTCAATAATGGCTCAACCGATCCTTTTGTAAACTTTGAATAGACACTATATATATGATATATACACACACCCCAAAGCACTAGCCACATGGTCTAGCCATTCATTTATGATTTTGTCAGTAGTGTTTACTTCTATTATTACTACTAGTTATTGAAATATGTTACTTCGAGACATGTATATTAGTGTACAAATAGTCGGTCCTGACCGGTTGTGAACTGGTCAGGACCAGTCTATGTATGGACCGGTTTTAAACCGGTTTGGCAACCGTGAGGCAACCGAGTAGAACCGGTTTACCCCAGTCCGGTCTTCAGTTGCCTTGATTTTGAGCATGTAAGCAACCGGTCCGGTCCACGGTTGCCCCTGTTGTGGTCAAAAAAACCGGACCGGACCGGACTTTTAAACACTAAATGAAACAGTTTCAGAATATTTGCCTCAGGGGCTGGTTTGCAAATTATCACAGCCTTGGAAACTCTGATCACCTCCAGCCCTTAGTATTTAAGCTAGCTACTTTCATCTTGTATCAGACAGTTTGTAAATTGACAAAGTTACCCTCTTAATTCCAACCCAGTTACACTCCCAATATTCTCCTAAGTCCATCTCAAACTTTAGCTCATCCTTTTCAGAAAATCTCCAGACCTCTGATCATCCCCCTTACCCTTGTCTTGAAATTAGGACACTTGACGAGGAGAAGGGCACAACTTCTTATAAGTTGAAGCCAAGTCCTTTCTGTTCCCCACACTTGGTACAGCACATCAAGTGAACCTTGCCCCAGAATCCTGTCAGGTTCCCTCCCCTGTTCTATCCTTCCCTTATCAACTCTACTGCCCAGGTACAACTGGAAATCTGATGACTTCATTTGTTCAGCTCAGAACTTAACATATGTATACACAATAATCGCTGGAGATGAACTTACCAGCCTAAAGGATGCTTGGAACTCCCCAGAGTGGCCAGAGTGGCAAATAGCCATGAAGGAAGAGTTGGATTTGCTGAAGGAGATGGGCACTTGGGAACTTGTAGAAACCTCCAAATGCAGTCCCTATCTCCAATAAATGAATCTTTATTAAGAAAAGAGATAACCAGGGGGACGAAATTAGGAAATGAGCAAGACTGGTAGCAAAAGGATGTGCACAGCAGCCAGGTTACAATTATATGGAAACCTATTTGCCTGTTGTTAGGATGGATATGTTGCATGCAATTCTTGCCCTTGTACCTATAAAGAAACTCCAATTGCAACAGATGGATGTCAAGGGGGCTTACCTGAATGGCATTTTACAAGAAGAAATTTACATGCATCAACCTGAGGGATGTGAGAATGAAATGGGCCAAGTATGTTGGCTGGTCAAGACTCTCTACAGCCTAAAACAAGCTGGGAGAGAATGGAATAAGCAGCCTGATGAAAAACTCAAGTCTCACGGCTACAAACACTTACTCATGGATTCTTGCATTTACATATGATGGGATGGAGACAACATCAGAATTATGGCTGTCTGGATTGATGACTCGCTTCTCTTTGCATCATCTAATGTGATGATAGAACATATGAAGAACATTTTATCCTCAGAATGGCAAGCTATAGACCTGTTAAGTTCTGGGCTGGGGGGAGGAAGTCATTGGATTTCCAGTTGTACCCGGATGGTAGAAGTTGATAAGGATTGATTGAGCAGGAGAGGAAACCCAACGGGATTCTGGGCAAGGTTTACTTGATGTGCCGTACCAAGTGTAGGGACAGAAAGGACTTGGCTTCAACTTATAAGAAGTTGCACCCTTCTCCTTGTCAAGTGTCCTAATTTCAAGACAAAGGTAAAGAGGAAGATCAGAGGTCTGGGGAATTCCCAGAGAGGATGAGCTAAAGTTCAAGGTGGACTTAAGAGGATATTTGGAGTGTAATTGGGTTGGATTTTTTTTCCCATTTATTCTCCATTGTGGTGTACCATATGTGAGAGACAAATATGTACTGTAGTATGTAATGCCTGACCATTCTATTGTGCAGTTTTTCCTTTGACATCTGCTTGGAGGGGCCCAGAAGGTCCTCAAAGCTAGTGTTTAAAGGTCCAGTCTGGTCTGGTTTTTGACTTCCAAATGGGGAAACTGGTCTAGGACCAACCCAGACATTGGGGGACCACAACCGGACCATTTAGGACCAGTCCTAATCAGTCCATGGACCAAAAAAAAACTGGTTTGGACTGGTCTTTTGTCATAAAATCTTTCATAGGAAATAACCCATAATTATCTCAATAATTATAATTAATACCTTATATATATATTAAACTTGCAGATAGATATTGTAATTTCCTGTAGATTGGTCCAACTTTTAAGGAATTCTGCCAAGATTTGACTGAGACATGGCCAAAACTGAAAGGACATGCATTCAAGTTGTGGTTTATAGTTGGTAATTTGTAGTTTGTAGTCACAACTCATTTGGGCTATTGAATCAGTAAAATCACATGGTACAGATGGTTAGGTGTGTTGTTGTTATATTTATGATGTCATATAGCTGTACAAAAAAAATTATAGCTCAAGGTAATAAGCAATGCTCTGATACAACAAAATACTCATACAAAAATGTTTTTGGTCATATCTCAACCAATTCTTAACCATTTTTGATGATATAGGGACCGAATATGAAGTAAATATGTGTGGGCGTAAGGTCAAACACACTTTGGGACAAAAGACCAGTTGTAACCAGTTTAAACTGGTTTTTCATCAGTCCTACTATATTTTTTAAAATGAAAGACCAGCAACTGGACTGCAAAAGACCAGTCCATAAATAGACCTTTGGTCCAGTCTTTTCTGGTCCAATTCAGTCCAGTTTTGGTCTTTTTTTCAGTCCTATGGACTGGACCTGCAAACACTAATGGCCATGCTTTAGATTGGATGTGACATATTTGGCAACAGCTTCATGCTCAATGGGTGTTAGGCAGTAAATTGGACCAAAGGGGGGTGTTTTGCCTTTGAGCTCTATCTCAATGTCATAAGGATGGTGCTGAGCAAGTTTGTCAAATTTGGTGGAATTGAAAACCATATCTACCCAAGGCATGTACTTGTCTGGCACAAAATGGTAAGGGTTGTCAGGAGAAGAGGAAGAAGGGGTAGGTAGGGGGTTGGTTTCATCAATGTCATCAGCAGGGGAAGAGGCAGTCACACAAATAAATGCCAGAGAGCAACCAGAGAAGGCAAACATGTTCCAAGGAGTTCTTTGCAGCTTTTCTAAATTTAGCAGAACTGACCACTCAAATGTTTGGTGTTGAGGGAGTAGTAAGAGAGGGTGCAGTGTGACCATAGCCATGCAAATGCACAAAAGAAGTGAGAAAAGTGAAACCAGGAGAAAGTGTGGATACACAGTCATAGGTTGTCTCCTTGGCTCAAGGGCCAATTCAGCATTACAACCACATTCTAATCACATTGCCTAACTCCCATGAAGTCCCAGAAGCAGCATGACCACTCTCAACCAAGTTTATCAATCCCAATATTACATTGACCACCTTGAAATATCACTAGCGACATCGACCATCCTTCAAAACTACATTTCACAACATAGGAACATCCTACAAACCCTCTGAACAAACCTCGAGCATATCTGATCACTTCAACCAAGATTGACCAAAATCGAACATTGTCGACCATCGTCGAGCATTATCGATTGAACTTGAGAACTTCAAACGACATCAGGTGCCATGTTTGTTGACTCAATGATCAAGTACCATGCACTAAAAAGCATTCTTATTACTCCTGCATCAGATGATATATCACCTTGTTTGAATTCCAGTCTCATTTGGCCTCATGATCTATCTCATATCCTTTTGCCTCATGTTCCTACACATGTTTCCTATACCATTCTAGGAAGTTTCTCTCAAAACATATAAAATCTTGTAGTATCTACTCTGTAAAAAAAGCAAAGGAATGATCTTCACATATCACTTTGTATAAAGTCTTAAGAGTCTGAACTCTTTTCTAGTATCAAAACTTTCTACAAGTTTTCTCAATCGTCGAGAAACCTCTTTGACCAGTATCACTCTTGATTGACCCTCATCCCACTTAGTCCCAACATTTGAAATCAAACTGACACATCACAGTTATTGACAATTGTCTTTGGATATGATTGTCCTTCAATAAACTCCTTGAGGTTCTCATATTGACCTTCATTGATATACATTGTTTGACATTGTTCTTATTGATCTTCATCAATATCAATCGATACCACATCAGACCTTGCCAAACACCTTCTTCTCTTGTTGGACTATATTTACAGTCAATATTAACCAGTTGCCTTACAATTGGTCTGACCATGGACATTCAGAACATCTCATGCCCTTCCTCTGACTTGCATAACATCATCAATTGCCTCATCGGCATATTTGGTGGTTTTTCTGGGTCGAGTATCATCAATGGTCTGATGCTGTATTGGCAGGGGTAACAATAGGACTAGGAGGAGGTGGTGGTGGAACAGTGGAGAGCCCCTTAATAGCAACAGAAATAGGGTCAGATAGACCAAAGCCTAAACCAAGAGAAGTAACAGAGTTAAAAGAGGAGGAAGAAATGTTAGGCATGAGACCAAAGTCTCTAGCAGTAGCAGTAACAGGGTGAGTACAAGAAAGACCACAACAATTGAGTGAGAGATTAGCCTCAGCCCAATCAATCTTGGGATTATGGTGACAAAGCCAATCCAAACCAAGAATGACTGGATAGCCAATGGAAACAACTGTGAGGGGTCATATTTTGGTATGAGCCCCAACAGAAATGGCAGTGAGTACATCATGGGTGATCAGTCCAGATGCAATAGGATGGTCATCAACTGCCACTATGGGAACTGGGACGTCCTTCAGATGTCCAGTTAAAGAATGACGTGATGAAAAGCACTCTAAAATACAGGATGCAGAGGCCCCACTGTCAACAAGAGCATAGGTATTGATAGGTTTATGATTGGGAAAAGAAAGTTGAATGGAAATTAAGAAATGAGAAGGAGAATAAAGAGAAGAACCAGACATAGAAAAGAGAAACTGAGGAGCAGACTTGAAATTCACAACCCAAGATCCATCCGTCAGATGGACATGGGTGGGCACTGGTGCACAGAGGGTTAAGCTTTTCCCAATTTGGGAGAAGCATTACAAGCAGCGAATGCTTTCTTTTTACCCATGACAATCTCTACTGGCATGATTTGCTCATGTGTAGCCTTGGGCTTGGACTTCTGCTTGTTGCAGGGAGCACAAGACTTCTTATTGCCCACATGGTCATCATCCTCAAGCTCCTCCTGCATGCCAGTTCCTGCAATATGAATAAATGCATGGGTGATGAAGCCATGGAAAACAAAACATATGTGATGAATCAAACTGACATTGTGGGCATCATTGGTGAAAATACTTCTGTTCATACCTCTATATAGATCTTGGAACTCCCAGGAAAAGGTGGAGTGTCAATGATGATAATGCAAAAATAGTGAACCCTTGAGATTTGAAGACAACAATGGCAGATTTGGGCAGAAATTAGGGTTGACAAGGGGCAGAAAGATGGAGTTGGGGAGGTTATGGAAAGAGTAAGGAGATATTTTATAAGGCTGGGGTCGGGATGGAGCCAGAACTGAAGTTGGGAGTACAATGCAGGTTACAAGGTTTGGTCCATGTTCAGGGTGTTAAGACAGATAGTAAGATGCAGGCTGAGGTGCAGCCGGAAAGTGGATTCCATCTGCTGATAGTACAATATCTCTCATCCTACACGATCATTGCACTGCAGATAAGCACTAAAGTCAAAGTTGGGATCTGGTGTGGTTTGATGAATGGCTTCAGCTTTGATCTGGTGGTCCCAAGGACAAGCTGGCCTGTGCTTTGATGGCTGTCAATGATAGTGGGCACACCACCAAGAAGAATGAGGAGCACCTGGCTGGAGGTGAATGAGTAAGTGGCTGCATGACAGTAGCTAGCACAGTGCCAATGTCAAATTTCAAGGAAAGTATGGAGTCCTGACAATAATAGTTGGTGATTTCCACCATAGAGAATGATGACCATATTGTGGGTGGAATGGTTTAAGGAGTGATGATGCTCTGAGTCATACTCATATAATCTCGGCATTCTCCGGTGTAGTACCTTTTGGCCTTACCAAGAGCCAGATCACTTGAGTTTCTCCTATCCTTGATTCCTGCTTCTCAAATGTACTATCAGAACATGCTAAATGTGCCCATACCCTTCCTCCCAGAAAACAACTCCTTTGCTATCATGCTAGGGTTAACATGCAGATGAGACAGAAACCCGACTTGAATTTGATGGGCCAGGCAAGTGTGATGATAGTGTGACACCAGGCAACAGTATCAGCACACGTTCAGTGAGTCTGAGAGATGAGGAGAGACCAAGGGGGGAACTGGGATTGCAAAAACTGCCCAGGGTAGGCAAATTTTTTAACAAGTGGTGGCCTGACCCCACCCCCCTCCCCTACCCCCCAAAAAAGGAGAGGTCAGGCCAAAAAAGGAGGTCTCACAAAAAAACATGAGCAAATTTTATTGGAACTAAGAATTAGTAAGAAAAGACATAATTTTTGGCTTGCCTTCCCCATTGTTTTATCATCCCTGACTGCACTCTCTGGTAGTTGAGTGGGCCAACCACAATGCGAGATGAGCTTGCAGCCTCTCTAGTGACCCTGGCATCAGTTGGCTCCCTCTTGCAGAAAAGAGAATAAGGTCAAGTTCTTCCCCTTTTGTTCATCTTTCTTCTTCTTTTCAACATTTCCCAGATGTTTCTTCTTCCCTTGGTGTTGCTTGAGCCCTTGCAAACCTTCTTCACCACACAGTGGACAGCATGCCATTGTTGAAACATCATATTTAGGCCCTTTATTCTTTTAAAAAGCACTTTACATGCAGTACTTTACACTCCCCCCCCCCCCAGTCCACTCGGACTCTGCTCAGACACTCGGACTGCACTTGGACTTTGCTTGGACAACATCAATTGTGCATTTATTTACACCTTCTAAAGTACTGTCCAAGTAAAGTCCAAGTTCCAGTCTTAGAGAAAGTCTTATAAGTCTCACAAAATAATGTGTGCACAGCAGGAATTGAACCAACAGCCTTCTGGACTAGCAATCACATGATGACAAAACATGCACACTCTACCACTTAAGCCAAGTAGTCATTTCAAGTTACATACATCATATCTATTTATTACTGAAATCTAATTTTTATATATATCATGCATAGATTATTAAATTGACCCCCTCGCATCTGTGTGAGGGGTAATTAATATGGGTAATTAAAATAATACTAAGCCCTCCCCTTGCAAGCTCAAGGGGAGGGGGCTGTAACTATCAATTATAAAAATAAATTAAAAACACCCACCACAAGCAACAGTTGCTCGTGGTGGCATTTGTCTCTCTCTGGGTCATCCCCTGGCCATCTTGCTCTCCTGTCCCCATTCTTCTCCCCCCTGAACCACCCCATGAGCAGATGCTCATAGGCATGGGGCGGGTGTCATTGTGGGTGTCCCCACTCGTTGTCATCTCCCCTCCCTCTCATCTCCGTTCCCTCTCGTCTCCGTTCCCTCTCATCTCCCTTCCCCCTCATCTCTCTTCCCTCTTGTCTCCCTTCCCCCTCATCTCCCTTCCCCCTCGTCTCTTCACCCTCACCTTCCACCCTGAAAGCAGGGGCTCGCAGCAGTGGTGGTGGTGGTGTCCCCCTGTCATCATCATTGCCAGTAGTAGTTTGTACCTATAAAAAGATAGTTAGCATCGAAAAATGAAATGAGAAAAGGAAAAAAGGTTACCTGGGACCCAAGAGATGTTGATGTCTCTTGGGTCTCCCCTAATTGTTGTTGTTCCACCCATTGTCCACCCTACGAGCAGTGGCTCATAGGGCTGGGGCAGGTGGTGTCATCATTCCCTGTCATTGTTGTTGTCGTTAGCAGCCACTCTCTCCCATGTGAGCAGTTGCTCGTACTGGTGGGGGCGGCTGCTGGGTTGTGGTCTCGTCATTGTTCCTCGTTTGGTGGTTTTGGGTCATTGTGCTGCTACAGTATAGATATAACCTATAAATAATGAAAAAATGTGTTAGCTTAAAGAAAACATGAGAAAAGAAAAAAGAAAAAACTCACCTGGGGCCCAAATGACTCTATCATTATTTGGGCCCATTTCGTCGTGTGCTGGCATGGGGCCCATGGCTGTGGGGTTCTCAGGGGGCAGTGGCAGCAGTGGGATGTGGGAGGGAGGCATTGTCGTCGAGTGGTGGTGGTGGTGGTGGTGGTTGGTGGTGAACGATGATGAACGATGATGAGCTGGCATCATTGTTGGTGATGCGGCTGTGTTGATTTGTCATCACAGCCAGGGCAGTACATAGAGAGATAAAACTATCTACCTGTAATGATACTTTAGTCTAACAGTTATATTGTTGCCTTAAATGTACTTTATCATGTGACTATGAGGGTTCAATCCCTGTGGTAGCCACTGATTTTTCAGTCAATTATATAAGCAACTCAGACAGTCCTAGGATTGTATGAGTCCTGGTCCACTCAGACTCTGCTCAGATGCTCGGACAGTCTGAGGACTCAGCTTGGACTCAGCTCAGACTGGACATTTAGTTTGGCAGGACTTTCAGCCAAAGAAGTCCAAGCAAAGTCCAAGCAAAGTCCTTGGACAGTACTCAGACAGTCCAAGTGTCCAAGTGGACTCCACTCGGATTGGGGGGGGGAGTGTAAAGACCTCCTTTACATGTCTGAAATAGTTGAAAGCCTTTAAAAGCCTACTTTTGTCTTCATCATTGAACCACTGGTGCCAATGTAAATGTTGCATTTTGATACCAGCACATTGGAGTGAGCCAAAAAAATCATTTTTATTACATTCAGAATGTGCAAGACATTTGAAGTTGAAGTTATGTCAACAAAGTCACTAATGTGTTGAGTTTGGGGCTAAAAATAGTAAAAAATTCAAGCCCTTTGGGCCAGACCCCTAGGGTCATGGAACAATGGCCCAGTTCCCCCTTGGGAGACAGGATAAAATGAAACTTAATTCTTCCTCTGGAATCGGTACAACTGTCAGGCTTTTATACCTACTGGCTATAAATAAGAGTAAGCAAATAAGTTGAAGCTGAAACATTGCTAGAGAAACAGTAGGTATGAGAAATATGTGATCAGTGAAATAGGAAAGAAATCAAGGAATAAGAGTCCAAAAATTGTGAAAGTTGTTGGATGGCAAATGAGATATCCGGACACGTTGAGATGGCCAGGTATAATAGGCACCCAACCAAGGAACAATAGGGTAAGTTTGATAATTTGGCTTGTTCATTGACAGGGAGTGCGGTGCAGTCAATGTGGCAAAGTTTCTGTCCCAGTTCCATTGGTGCAGATAGGGGGTGTGCGTCAGATTGACCAAACTGGGACACAATTTTGTCAATTAATGCCATTTGTGATAGATTGACAGTTCGATGTATCCTGTCCCAAGTGATTGCAATACCAACAATGAACCATGCTGTTCCCAGATCTGAAATTGTCCAGACTTTTTGCATTTGGTCTTTGAACTGTTCATTCTCCTCTTTCTGACTAGCAATGGACAGGTAGTCATTGACATGGACCACTGCTACAATAGCTCCAGTGTTAGCCTTACGATAGTAGATGCACAATTTGCATGAGAGTCTTGTTAAACCCCAAGAAATCATCTGTGCATTCAGTGTTTGATTCCAGATGTGTCCACTCTGTTTCATACCATAAAGTCCTCACTGTAGCTCCCATACCCAATCTTCTTTCCCAACTTCTACAAAACCAGTTGGTTGTTCCATATACTGAATCTCATCAGCCGGTAAGAGTCCATAGAGAAATGCAGTTTTGACATCAATTTGTTGCGCGTCCCAGCCAAGCGAGGTGGCAATGTGCAGGAGAATCCACCAAGATTCCATGCATGCAGTAGGCGAACTAGTTTTTGTGTAATCTTTGCTGTAAATCTGTTCAAATCCTTTGAAAACAAGGCATACCTTCCAATGCACTGGAGTGCCATCCTGATGTGGAAGACTGGGTGACCCTTACATATGTGGTGCCCCTGTGGTATGTTGGCTCTTGGAACTAATTTGTAGACTTGCATGTCTTTTAGGGACTTGTGTTCCTTGTGGTAGCCTTCCTCCCAGTGCTCAGAATCTGCCGAGTTCTGGGCTTCCTCCCAGGTATGCAGGTCATCTTCAAATTGTAGTGATCTGGGATCTATATCAGACATCTCCGAGATCAATGTGTGTAATTGATGTGCCTGATCACCAAGTGTAGGGTCTTCAATCAATTGCTGATTGGCTCAATCATGATCAACAGGTGTAGGCGTGATGACATCATGGAGCCCTTCCAAGATTTGCTTCTGTTCCATACGTTGCTCCTTTATATGCTCTGCAGATTCTTGTGAATCATGGATAGCTTGACCTAGTCTGGTAGTGGCTTGGCCTCCATTTGGATGTTTATCAGTAGGAATTGGCACTCTGGTGGATCTGTGTGGATCTGAGGCTCCTGGCTCAGGAGTGTCTGTTGCAACAGGCTCATCTATGGGTAAGTCATCAACAGGTCCTGTATTGGGTACAGTGATGTCATCATCATGGATGTCGACAGGGGTGAAAGTCAATGGAGGAGTCTCTTCTGTTTGAGCCAGTTCATCATGCAGTGCAGGCAACAGTACATGGCCATTATGGCTTTCAACAAACCTGCCATGGTATGAGCTATATACCTTGCCAGTTTTCTGATCATAACAATGATACACTTTTGATTTGAGCTCATAGCCAACAAGTACACATTTGATTAGTGTTTAAAGGTCCACTCCAGTCTGGTTTTTGACTTCCAAATGGGGCAACCGGCAACCACAACCAGTCTAGGACCAACCCAGATATTGGAGGATGGCAACCGGACCTTTTAGGACTGGTCCTAATTGGTCCATGGACCGAAAAAAGACTGGTTTGGACCGGTCTTTTGTTGTAAAATTTATCATGCCAAATAACCCATATGTATCTCAACAAATATAACTATTACCTCATATATATTATATTCATGGATAGAGATTGTAATGCTCCATAGACCGATCCAACATTTAAGCAATTCCATCAAGATTTGACTGAGATATGGCCAAAACTGAAAGGACATGCATTCAAGTTGCAGTTTGTAGTTTGTAATTTGTACTTTGTAGTTGCACTCATTTGGGCTGTTATATGAATAAAATCCCATGGTACAGATAATTAGGTGTGTTGTTGTTACTTTTATGATGTCATATAGCTGTACAAAAAAAATTATAGCTCAGGTAATAAGCAATGCAATCAAAGTTGTTCTGATACAACAAAATACTCATACAAAAATGTTTTTGGTCATATCTCAACCAGTTCTTGACCATTTTTGATGATCCAGGGACCGAAAATGAAGTAAATATGTGTGGGAGTAAGGTCCAGTATACGTTGAGACGAAAGACTGGTCGCAACCGGTTTTAACCGGTTTTTCATAGGTCCTACTATATTTTTCAAAACGAAAGACCAGCAACTGGACTGAAAAAGACCAGTCCATAAATAGACCACTGGTCCGGTCCCAATCAGTCCAGTTCAGTTCAATTTCGGTCTTTTTTTTGGTCCTACAGACTGAACCTTTAAACACTACATTCAATTGAATGTTTGTAGATTTTTGGGTTGTTTCTGTTCTGGATGAAAATGTATGCTTTACAGCCAATCTCCCTCATGTAAGAGTAATCAGGTTGTCATCTGTGCCATTTCTCCCAAGGGGTAGAGCCTTTTAGTGAATGGGTTGTAGTCTTGGCATGCAGGAGAGAAGCTGTTAAATAAAGTTCATCCCAAAGATAAGACAGTAAGTTGGCATAAATGTGCATGGTGTGCACCTTTCCCATTAGCATCCTGTGCATACGTTCAACATGACCAATGTGAGCTGAAGTATAAGGTGCAGTGAATTTATGATCAGTTCCTCTTGCCTTTAGCCAGGCTTCAACTTTGTGTGACCTGAGTTCTCCATTGTCTGTGATGTATGTTCCCACTTACAGGCCAGTCTCCTTTTCTTGTGCTAGCTCCCATGCCTTGAGTTCAGGAAATGCATCATCCTTATGCTTAAGTAGTATGGACCATGGGTGTGAGGTACAATCATCCATGATGTTCATGATGTATGAATTCCTGGAATGTGACTTTACATCATGCAGTCCCAAAAGATCTACCCAAATTTTTCCAATTTTTGTCTAGCCTATGTCCTTCCCCCTCTATGCGGTGAGCAGGTCTGTTTTCCAAGGATGCGAGATTCGCATTTAGGAGGTTTAAAGGAGGATTGTGCAGGCATACCAGTGATTGTCCCTTTTCGTGCCATGTCTTGCAAAGCTTGATGGTTCATGTGCCTTAGACAACAATGCCAGGGGATAATGTTAGGGGCTGAGTGGATGGCAAAGACATGTTTAGCAGAGGCAGAGTGTAGTAAGAGAGAATGAAGTTTCTTGTTGGGTGACAGGACACCTTGGGCTATGTGGGCACCAGTGGACTTATTTGTGATCCAGCACGACAATTCATCAAAATGTGCTACAGCATTCGAATCCTTCATAAGCGAGCTAACTGAGATCAAGCACACCACTGCATTTGGAACATAGAGTGCGTTACATAAAATGATTGATGCGCCTCGGGCAATGTGGAGTTTGATATCTCCCATGCTGATTGCAGAGATAGAAGAACCACTGATGCCTTGAACTGATCGTGGGGTAATAGCATGAAGTGTGATGAAATCTGATTGATCAGGAGAAATATGGATGGTAGCTCCAGTGTCAACATAAAATGGGTGATTGTGGATGGAGATGGGAGTGTGTTGGGCTTGGTTGAGTGGGGCAACTGTAAAAGTGTCCATGGTTACTGGTACAGAATTATCGGTCCAATTAAGTGAGGTACAGAACTCCTCCTCAGTCGCAAACCAACCTTCATACTCAACCTCCTCAATAGTCACGTGAGGAAGGGGGTCACTAGCCAGGCCAGCAAATTCCCCCAGACTTGTCTCAGCCATGTTCAAAGTAGCAGAATCAATCATGACAGTGAACGCATGACCGGTGTTGTCCTTCACAGTAATGGGGACCTTCATGGTAGACTTGGGAGCTCCAGTATTGGATGTCCATTTGTTGTATGCCTGTTTCCTCGCTGCTTTTGATTCCTCAATTGTACTTCCTTCCATACCGCTGCCTTTTGAGATACGATACTCTTTAGTGTGCCAGGGGCATTTGCAGTTGCTGCAGATCATGGTTCTGGGAGGCCTGACTGGTTTGGAGGTCACAGCTAGAGCAAGGGAAGGGGATGTATTGGTACATCGGTCATTGTCCTGGAGAGACTGTTCATTTTCCAAAAAAAAATATTCTTGGATGTGTATGGTGCAGATGGCATAGATACAGCAATGTCACAGGAAATAATGATGTGTATGGTGCAGATGGCATAGATGCAGCAATGTTGCAGGAAATAATGGAATGCACATGAGGAAAATGTGAACTGAGGGAATTCAGAAGCGCAATACAGCATAAGAGGTCAGAGGTAATATCTCCCATAGCAAACGCATGCTCAATAAGCATGCAGATCCATTCAGCTATTTTGGGGAGAGGTGTATTTGGGGTGCACTGGATAGCAAGTGCTTGCTGTAATAAAGTGATTTGCCTAACTGGTCCTTCCTTCTGATGACAGTTCTGCAGGATCTCCCAGTTCATTTTCACAGATTTCAAAGAATCTAAGAAAGAGCATTAAGATGATGCTACCCCAGAGGCAATGAAAGTGTATGCAAGGTGGGAATTAGCCTTCCAATTAGATAGAGCACAGTGTTCATTAGAGGTGGGCTCTGGTACTTCACCAGTGACATGTTCAAAAAGTCCATTGAGGGACAAGGCAATGCTGATATCCTCCTTCCATTCTTTGCAGTTGGATTTAAGTTTATTGAGCTTGTCCCCAGAGTATTGAGTGGAAAGTCATATGAGGGAAATGGATGGGGGGTGAGGTTCAGTGGGTGCAGTCATTCTGGCAAGCAAAAAAGACAAGATGGTAGGTGAGAGGGAGATTTGACTCAAGCAGGAGACAAAGGGATCTAACACGCACGATGCATGCTGATAAGATATTGATCAAACAATTTGATCAAAGAAACACATGACAAGGCACAGAGCGGTCAAGTGGCTAGGCAAGATATCTATCATCACTACACATGACAGAAGTGGCCCATAACCTATAGAAATCCAGCCTAGATAATACATGAATAAACTCAGCCTGTGTATAATGGACTATATATTTGTACCTAGATAATACACAAATAAACTATAAATAGTACAGTAAGTGATCTGATCAAAGTGAGCGCTAGCAAATCTACTCACCTCAGTCTGTGTATAATGGACTGAGGTGTCTATGTCTATCTAGTTGAATATATATACCATGAGTATGACCATAGAAAATCTGATAAAGGGACTATTAGAAAGGAATATGGACAAGGGGAAACATGCATCATTTTGTGTGCTATAATTAGCATGCCGCATCAAAGGGTGCATTCACGGTGTAGATCTCAACATTTAGGAACATCTTTGATATCGTGGACTTGGACTCGGGTTGGGATGGAGATGAGAGTGAGAGATAAGAATGAGGGAAGACGCAAGGCAGCCACGTAGACTGATGACCATTCCCTCATAGTAGCTTGAGTTTAAAAATGCATTTTGTAATGAGCGATCTGTGGATTGCTGACACATACTATAATATGTTGATGAGTCGACACGTTACATCAATGGTTCACTGTTGGTTGTGTCAGCTTGGGTGGCCGCATTCATTTGTGTATACATACTAATTTATCACAGTGATAGCCACCCAGTCTCCTATCCTTGTGATCTCACCCTGTCATCCTTACCCATCAACTATTTCTATTTCGAAGCTACCTGGATCCATCTGCCTGTGGGACAGGCTGCAGTATGGGAGGATCCTGAGGAAGGGACACACAGTGCAGCTCTATGGGATCTGCATGCCATGAGCTATTGCTTGGAGTACGAGTACACAAAGAAAGACTTTCTATGCTGATTTGTATATTGCCTGAGCCCTGTTATGCTAATGATGTTGCACCTCCATCACACTGGAAACATGGATTGTTGGATGCCATTGGAGAGGAGAAATTTGGCTGTGTCATGGGTGAGATCAAAGCCATGGCTCAAGCTATTGAAAGCAGGGTTTTTCGTATATCCCGGTAAGGAAAATTCATAAATGCAGTATCATAAATGCAGTATCATAAATGCAGTATCGAGAAGGTATAGGACCTTATCAGAAGAATCTTGCACTTCTGGGCCAATGATGGCTACATTCTAATCATCCTCCATCAATCAACCAAGTACCATTTTAAATTGATAATCATGAATGCCTAATTATTCCCATCAGATATCAGATATGCTAATCATAGCTGATTCAATCACAACTTAGTACTCACCTTCTGCTTCTAACAGCTGCCAAGCAATAGCCTCTCGTTCACCCTCTCCAAATTGCAGAATGAGCTTGGGATCCATATCTTTGTATCCTTTAAACCACCCAGACTGAGTAATGACCATGTAGTCAATGCCTGCGACTTCCCCAACATCCCAGAAGTTCACATGATAGGAACAAATTTTGTTGAGAATGACCCTACAGACAGTGGGGTTGTTGCGAGGTAGATGAAGCTCTTTACTGCTGATGTTTGACGCCCATGCTACAGCACTCTCTGTGCTCATCACAAAGCCTCCCAACCTTACATGGTGAGGGTATTGTGGTGTATGGGCGCTTGAATCTGGGGATTTTGACATGAATAACTGATCTCATTTATAAGACAAAGCATATTGACCACTGTAAAAATTGACTTACACAGGTTGAACATATAAAATGGATGTTGGGACTAATAATGGCAAATAACACAAAGCTTCTCACGTGATAGTAATATGAACATCAAATATCATCAGTATCCACACAATGCCCTTGAAGGCTCATATGTATGTATCAAACTTTTACACCTTTCCACGGTGAGTATTACGCCGCTTGGTGTGCTCGGCACTCAGAGCTGAAATTTGATTATGATGTCAGTCATGGCTACGCTTGATCAGCCTGCTCAACTGCTGCTTCCTCTTCAGTTCGAAATACCACCATCAGTAGCAAATCATATCAGTCAGATCGATTGATGGGTTATTTACCACCTCAAGAAAACAATATTGTCCAACATTCATTTCGAGAACCAACTGTATGGAAGTGTAAACTCCCTCCATACATCGATATTTCCTGTGCGAAGATGCTTTATGACAACTGGTTTAAGTGGGCCATTGCTTAGCATGGCAGATCCGAGTTCTCTCAATGCCCATATGATCATAGGTGTGCCACAGATATGAACCCTAAGCATAACCAGTGGCAATAGCCTCATCTATAATTAACAAAAGCTTCTGGGTCATCAAGCATGGAATGAAGGTTAGCTTGAGTGTGTTCCCATACTTTTTTGAAGTTCAAATCCATATAGATGCATTGGCAGGAATCAAATTTTATTTGGGGCAACTATTGGGTGATCCTTGAATTCAGGACCAAGTTCTCCTGAGCACAGGGGATTATATATATGGCACAGGTTGCAATACGTGATCAACATGTGTCAATGTCAGTCATGTCCACAAAGTTGCCTTCATTTTCCATCTGCTGGCCTGTGGACATGCCATCATGATACCACACTGAACCAGATTCTGTAATGAAGCGTGATGTAAAGTGATCTTCAAGATGGTACATCACACCTCTGAGTCTGTACATTGTACACTGTCCATCAGTTGTTGTAACTATTATCTTATCTGACAGAAATGTCCGGTGCTGTGACAGGTCAAATGCAATGATAGCAGGCACCTTTTCAAACACATGTTGTCATTTGAGAAGAGACTGGCACACATGGCAGTGTGCTGCAATTCAATGGTGTGATTGTCAAGCAATGACTGGATGGTGGGGCATTCACGTAACACTGTAATTTGGCAGCTGGAGGCAAGTGAATTTACCCTATCCTGTGGATGACCATTTGGGCAGTGTACTGATGATGATGTGACAGGATGACTTGTAGCCAAAAAATAATCTAGAATGTATTGAATTCCTGTGTATCTGCCCCAACCAAACACTGCAGAATCAGCTCTCTGCAAGTGCCATCGCATAAAATCATGGACATCTTTGAGACTATGCAGTACCCCAAGGTCTAGTCTGCGAGAAGCTGTCAGAAATTTGTCCCAAGTATTCATTGTTGACATCTCTGAACTGGATAGTCCTCTGTGTTGGATCATCTTGCCATATATTGTACAGAATAGACATGACTGCATCATATGCACAGCTATTGTTGCTCCACTGTGAGCCCTGAGGACTATCAGTTGGTGTGTGACCCTCAGTTGTATTACTCAGGTCTGTCTTGCTCCTCTTTACTCTAGTTTCATCTTGCCCCTGTTCAAGTTCTGCACTAAGTTTCCATTTTCCAAGGTACACTGAGGTCCCTGTGCCATCAGCCCATATAAAGTGGGACTCTTTTTTTTTGGGATGGTTATTGGCAACTGGCTTGGAAGATTCCATGACTTTCCAATTGGCCCCAGTACCATCTGACAAGTGAAATGGATCATTCTCTTTCCAACAGATTGCTTGATGGCACATATTTGTCTCCTCTGTTCAGACGGAAGGCTGATATTAAGTCATTTGTACTGTTGCCATTCACTGCAGCAGGCAATTTTCCATTATAACGCAGTGTAGTTATGTCATCTAGCATTTCAAGCTCCCTAAACTCTTGTCGCAATGCACCTGAAGCTCCACCAGTAATTTTATAGGCATCAAATCCCTGCAGGATTATGGTACCTGCTGCTGATGCACTCCTAGAAAGTGCTGTGTAGTATGATTGGTGGCTCCTTGCACTGGAAAGATCAACAACATTGAACTCTCTTGTTTTTCCTTGGGAGGTATAATCTGTAATAGCAAAGTTTGGGAGTATCTCAACTTGACTTCTGGAGATATTGATGGTTGAGTCATCTGGAAGAGTACATCCTATGTTACTGAGTGTTCTAGTCAGTGGCACAACATTTTCAGGCAAGTTGTCAAGTTGAACAGACTGCAGTGGATTCACTAATTTGACAAACAGTGTATCAAGAATACACTGACCCCTAGAACCCCTAGTAGTCTGCCAGTCATAGACTACTGCATCTTGACCCTTGGTAATGCACAACTCTGTTGCACTATTCAGTCGAATAATCACAGGTAGTCCACAACAAAGGGAAAGTTTTCCAGGTATGTTGTTTGTATTACTGGATGGAGGCAAATCCCAAAGAGTCTTCTGGAGATCGGATGACAGGGAAGGAACCTGTTTTTTTCTAAAATTGCCAGGTAATTTTTTTTTATGTGAATGTTGTGCTCAATCATCTGTTGAGCTAACCATGTCTTCAGAATAGAAAGTACTAAGCTCTTGGTTAGTCTCAGCTGCAAATCTCTGTGAACCCAATTCATTAATGACATCTTTTGGTAGGTTCAGGGGAGTAATTACTGACACATTTCAAAACTGTTTATCATTCACAGATGGTCTACCTTTAAGCTCACTGGATATCCTAGAATGCAAGAATGCAATATCATCAGGTGTGCATGCTTTGTATTGCATATTGCATAGTGCTTCATGCAGTCTGGCATCATTTAATGACTGAGTCTTTTGGCGCATGTTTTGACACAGAATGACAACAGTAGTTATCTGATGCCAGAGAGCCTTCCCAATTGCAGCTTCTTGGTCATGCAGACTCTGTGAATTGGAACCTACCATTCTGCTGTACAAGGATGCATGTTCCTGCCCAATTGCAGGAGGAAGTTGAGCAAAATCACCAGCGAAAATAATGTTAAGTCCACCAAAAGGTTCATCTACAATGTTCATCACCCATGCAAGTTGTTCACTGATTCTATAAATGTCCTTGCAGGACAGCATAGACACTTCATCCATGAAAATGTAATCAACTCCTTGCAATATCTGCTTTACTTCTGCAAGCTGCACATTTGGAGACTTGCCAGTAGAAAAATCATTTATGCCAAACATATAATGATATGTTGATCCTCCAAGCAAAGCAGCTGCACTGCCTGTTGGTGCTACAATAACAAATCGATGAGACTCCTTCTTCTGCTTGAAAAACTCCATTAGTGCTTTTAACACCTGTGATTTCCCTGTTCCTCCCATCCCACCAATATGCATTTTCAATTTTTCTGAAGTTGGATGACATGAGTGGTTAGCAACTATCCGGAATGCATGTTCCTGTTCAGCATTCAGTTGAAACATCTTTGCCACATTGTGCATTTCAGTTCCCCAGTCAAGGCTGACACATTTTTTCTCCAGACAATCTTTGTCAACAACCTTGACACCTTGGAAAACCTTTTCACTGCATGACTTACTATCATTTCCAAGTGATGGGGCACAAGCAGTTCTACTATCTTGATAGCTTTGCATACAGCTCTCAAGGATGTTTCCCCTTTTTGCTACAACCACATTCTTCCATTCAGATCCAATACATATGCCTGATACAGACTCATGGTGTGTTGTGTGGTGGCTGTCTGGGAGTGTTTCTGGTTTGACTGTAGTCCAACCGAGCCTGGTCATAATAAGTTTGGTTATAGACATTGACTTCATTTGCTGCTGATATCATTGACTTTGTTCAACTGCAACATCAATCTCATCAGTAGGCAAGTCTTCTATAGAAATGTCATCAAGTTTATCCAAAACATCTGAATGGTTCATTTCATGAGTGACATCCTCAACATTCATCCAACTGGGCACAGCTGTAGCTCCCTTCTTCATTTCAGACAAGAAATCATCCTTCTGGTCAAGACATTCATATCAGATGTTGAAATTCTTCATCATCTTATGCTGTTGGTCAGTAAATGGATGAGCAATGAACACTTCATCCCAAGAGGTATTTAGTGCTTTGAGAGTGGAACCAGATTGCCAGGGTTTGAACAAAGTTAACATGGTTGTGCAATAAAACTCTCTATCACCTTGGTCACATTGAGGGAGTGATTGACCTATGAAATTGGGCACCAATGGAGAAGAAAAACATTTCAAGCCATGCATAGAAACAAGGGGGTGTGATGCAGTAAATTTCATCATGCTGTTAGGTATTTTGTGGTCATCCAAGCCAGAACCATCATCCTCAGCAGGCTCCTGGTGATCAGCATGCTCTGCATTATCTAAGTCATCATGATCAGATGGCACAGATTTTTTTGTGGGTTTTGCTGGAAAATTTACCCATTTGTATTTTGATATCCAGTCATAAAGTGACATATTTTCCAGTTCCACAGGGCGGCAGACATAGTCATCCACATTTGAAATACCGATGATCCTTCCTTTGTGCTTCAAGATGGCAACTTTCTGTTTTTGCTCACCTGCGAGATCTTCATTCCATGCCTTTCTAACCTCCTGAACAAATGACTGCCAATAAAATGGGACAAAATAATGGCTGGTATAGTGGTCAGGATTGCCAAGCAAATACAAACATATCATGGGTGAACCCATTTCCAATTTTGAACACATTGCATTTACCATTTTTGTCATGAGTTTCCTGGCCTTCACATGTCTGCTCTCACAGCCACCAAGCATCTCTGTATTCTTTTGAAATATAGAACGAATAGTGTCAAAAACAACATGTGTCTTCAAGCTCATCTTTGTGATGTAGTCTGAGACATACAACAGGGTTCCTTTAATTGCAGTTCCAGACCTAAGACTTGTAACATCAGTATTGCAGCAGAATAAATAGGACACTACAGGTGAGAAATTGTTTATCCAAGACTCTTTTTTCTTCAGGTTGAGTGCTCCAGTGACTGGGTCAACCTGGGTTTCTGCAAAGGTCTCATGGATGGGGAAAGCGGGACTTGCATTTATTCCACTTGTTGTCAAGACAACCTTTATAAGACTTTGCTTTATTCTGAGTACCATTCTTGTTAAAATTGCTACTGCAGGTATGTATATTAGATTTAGATACTATATCATCAACAACACAAGCAAATCTCTCCCTCCAGGCATTAAGTTTCTGGCATTCTTCACAGTTGTTGCACTTTGTAGCACAGGGCAAAGGTGGAGGTTCAGGAAGTGTCTCTGTTGGATCAACATAAACTTTGCTTTGTGTGGCATCAGTCAGAACATCCACCTGTGTGCCTGTTAAAAATTCACCTTGAGAAGTGGTCTCAAGATATTCAACCATCCATCACTGGAAATCAGATGTAGGGTCAATTATATGATCTCTTATCTCATCTGGAGTCAGGCCACCCTTAATCCAAAGCAAGAGATGAATATGAAGTGTAAGTCAACCTTGCTGTTCAACAGTACCATAGTATGCAGATGTATCTCCATAAAGGCCAGGGTGTTGAGATTTGACACCCAGCACATGTTCAAGGAACTGCTCTACCATGAAATGGAAAAACTGGGCACAAGCTACAGGATTATTTGCAATCAATCAATAGCGGTCTTCAGGAATTTTAATATCAGGCTTGAATGTTACATCTTGGGAGGCATAGTATAAAGAAATAGACTCTTGACATCAGCAGGAGAAGGTGTAATATACCAAAGTGGAGCACCTTGATGGGCTATCAATGACCATATTTCATTTCTCATGTACTTCTTACTAGTGACCGAGCCTGAAACTCTACCACCTATATGGTCCAAGTCTTGAATAACCTGGAAGCAGTCCTTTTCCTCTTGTGTCGATGGCTTTATCACATCCCCCTTTGACATTTTGTCAACAATTGATGAAAGGACATCTTCATTAAGGTTGAGAAGATGTTGTGCTATGTCATCCAATTTTTTGGTCTCAGCCAACAGAAATCCACCTGTGGTACTGGTCTTGATCTGCTCATGACTGAATGCTACAAAGGGAAAGCCAGGGTCTCACTGAAAATGCTTGTCATGGTACATGAGGAGGTGTCTTTTATGCTCTTTATCAGACAATGAAGTAGACCCAATGCCACCATGACCATAAGGAAAGATCCAAGGAAATAACTGTGGATATAGTC
Source organism: Tricholoma matsutake (assembly GCA_026075535.2). Classification (NCBI taxonomy): domain Eukaryota; kingdom Fungi; phylum Basidiomycota; class Agaricomycetes; order Agaricales; family Tricholomataceae; genus Tricholoma; species Tricholoma matsutake. The sequence continues at coordinate 786,855 of AP026548.1, read as the reverse complement.
CTGGATTATCATATATAGATTCAGCATGTGGGCTGTACCCAATTGCAAGAGCCTTCCCTTTATTTGACCAGTGCCAAAGAGCAAGTGCCTTTTGTGCATCAATTGTCTTTGTATCCAGCTGAGCACCTGTTAAACCATGGACAACAAAAGGACATTCACCAGTTGCAACTCCATCATCAACTTCATTATCAAATGTGCTTGTACCTTCAGGAACTTTGTTGGAGACCTCACAGCGATATTCTACAGACACAGGTGGAGAATCTTTGGGATAGCTTTTCAGATTATCATATGATATGTCTAAGTCTCTGTAATCGACATGGTTCAGCTTCAACCACTCAAGTGCCTTTGCAACCTGTATAAGGGCAACCTAAGCCTCTAGCAAAGGGAAATCTGAAGTTAAAATTATACTACATAATACAGGCATTGGGGACACACCTAGCAAAGGGAAATCCAAAAAGAAAACTCTAAGGATCCCCTTGCTGATGCCCAGTATATGTGAAGATGACAAAAATCAAATATAACCTAAAAATAGAAAAAGGCAGAGATAGGCAGATCAAGGCCGCCGAATGACATCATACAAAGGGGTATGTGTCAGAAGGGGTACTCTGCCTCTAAATATAAAAGTGTCAACATATACAAACGTGATAGCAAGGGAAAATTAGTAATAAAATCCGGAAAAATCATAGAAAATGAAGAATAGAAGGAAATGAGGTGGGGAAAAATATAGGATGAACATAAAAAATAGGAAAAACACACAGGGCACCCCCCTAGTCCCCTTACATCACCCCCTCTCTAAGATGCATTGCCCCAATGCATTCAAAATCATATACGACCAAAGTCTGTGACTTGAATGCGATGCGGTGCAGCAGTGTGCTGTTGGTGGAATTCCTTGATTAACCGAGGGGCATTTATGTCAGACTCTTTGACCCATGAGTTCTCCTCATACCCATAACCCTTCCAATGTACCAAATACTGGAGTTTTCCTTGATGCAGATGGCTGTCCAAGATTGACTCGACTTTGTATTGGGGTTCTCCCTCAATCACTGTAGGTGGTGGTGGTGGGTGTGAATGGCGTCCCGGGAACAGATCTGGGGGAGCTGGAAGTAATTTGACGACATGGAAGACAGGATGGAGTCTGGACATGGAGGCTGGGAGGCATAGATGATAGGCATGCATTCCAACGCACTTGACAATGGGGAAAGGTCCCAAGAAGCAATGAGCGAGTTTCTTGGATGGACGTGTAGTGGAGACGTCACTGGAGTCAAGATAAACTCGATCACCAACCTTGTACTGAGGGGTTGGGGAGTGGCATTGGTTGTAAAATCACGCCATGTTGTCCTTCGCCTTTGCTAAGGCTGCCCTTGCCTCCTCCAAGCTATCCCTCATGTGTTCTGTGAACTCATTCACCATCTCGATGTGTGAGGGAGTTTGGCGAGGTTCAAATCCCATGCGTGGATGTCGTCCAGTGTCTAAGAGGAAAGGGGTCTGTTGAGTGGAAGCATGGACATGGTTGTTGTATCCAAACTCAGCCAAAGGAAGGAGATCACCCCAATTGTCCTGGCATTCATTGACAAAGAGGCAGATGTACTGCTCCAGTTCCTGGTTGACTCGCTCCATCTGGCCATCAGTTTGTGGGTGATAAGCGGTTGAAGCAAGGAGTTTGATCCCCAGGAGTCGGTACAGCTCACGAGTGAACTCTGCCATGAACTGAGGGCCATGATTTGAGAGGAAGGCACCAGGAAGTCCATGTAATTTCCACACGTGGTGGAGGTAGAGTTGAGCAGCACCTAGGGCACTGACAGTGGTGTGAGTGGGAATGAAGTGAGTGCGTTTTCCCACTGAGTCAACTGTGCACATCACTGCATCAAACCCATTTGACTCTGGCAATTCCACCACAAAGTCGACGCTGACGACATCCCAACGACTCTCTGGAACAGGAAGAGGGTGTAGCTCACCAATAGGCTTGCAATGAGGAACCTTGGTGCATAAGCAAAGGTCACAAGTGTGACAATACTGACCAATGAGCCGTGACATTTGTGGCCACCAATAGTTCCATGAGGTGAGCTCCAAGGTCTTCCAGCATCTGGGGTGGCCAGCAATCTGTGAGTCATGGTGTTGGGATATGATGCACCAGCGAAGGTCTGGGTCATTGGGAACATAGATGCGATCCCTGAAATACAACAAGTCCTCCTTTTCAGCCCACTCTGCCGCATGTAAGGAAAGGGTCAATCCCTTCCTCAGTTCTTTAACAGCTTGGGCGACAACATCCTCATGTAAACCGCTACGGTTTGTGCAACGAATGTCATGTAGGATGTCCCACTCCTCGCCCTGGGGTGCGATGCCTTCCAGTGCCCGAATGGTGAACAGGTCTGGCTGCAACAGCACAATGTTTTGGTTGTCACCGCTGCCATCCCCATGGTCTGCACGTTGGGATAGGGCATCGGTCTTCCCCATGCTGCAACCCGGATGGTGGTGCAAGGAGAAGTTGAATCTAGATAGATACAGGGACCAATGAGCTTGACGACAGTTCAATTTCTTGGCTGTCATGAAGTACTCGAGATTCTTGTGATCTGTCCAAATTTCCACCTTGTGTTGGGCACCCTCGAGGAAGTGTTGCCACTCCTCAAGCGCATGCATTATCGCCAACATCTCCTTGTCATGGATCTCGTAGTTTCGCTCTACAGCACTAAGGCTTTTGGAGTAGAACGCAACAGGATGCCACTTCTGGTCCTCTGGAGACTGCTGAGACAACATGGTGCCCATCGCAAAGTCAGAACTGTCAGCTTCTACATGAAAAGGACGTGAATCGTCAGCAAACGTAAGGATCAGAGCAGAAGTGACCATCTCCTTAAGCTTTTCGAATGCCTCCTGTTGTGCATTATCCCACCTCCATGCCTCCTTTCTGGTCAAGTCGAACAGTGGTTGTGCATGATGTGAGAAATCCTTGATAAAACACCAATAGAAATTGATGAAGCGCAGGAAAGACTGCACCTCCTTCTTGTTTGTGGGCATTGGCCAAGCTGTGACCCCGTTTACCTTGATAGGATCCATCTCCACTTGACCCTCCGAGATAATCAGGCCGAGGTACTCGATCTTGGTCCTTTTGAACTCGCATTTGTCCTGACAAAGGTAGAGTTTGTACCATCAAAGTCGCTCTAGGATGAGGCGCGTGATGCAATGGTGCTCTTCAACCATGCGAGTGAAGATGAGGATGTCATCGAGATAGATGCAGACAATGCCTTCAAGGATGAAGTCATGGAAGATGTCGTTCATCATGGTCTGAAAGGTGGCAGGGCTATTAGTAAGGCCAAAGAACATGACAAGCAGTTCAAAAAGACCACGGTTGGTACAAAAGGCTGCCTTCCACTCATCTCCCTCCTTTATCCTCACATTATTATAGCCCCAATGGACATCGAGCTTGGTGAAGTATCGGGCTCCATGGAGCTGGTTTATGAGTTTGGAGATGAGGGGTAGTGGGTAGCAATTTTTGACCGTGATGTTGTTGAGCCTTCTGTAGTCTTGAACCAGTCAAAGTGAGCCATCCTTCTTCTTGACAAAGAAAAAGGGAGAGGCCATGGGTGACTTCGATGGTCGAATACGTCCAGAGGCCAGGTGCTCGTCGATGAACTGGTCAAGCTGCCATTGTTCTTCCAGAGAGAGAGGATAGACCTTGCAGGATGAAGGGGTTGCGCTGGGGGTGAGTTCAATCACATGATCCCATGGCTTGCATGCAGGAAGAGAGTTGAATGACTCCTTGGAGAACACGTCTTCAAACTCATGGAGATGAGGGAGTAAGGAGTTAGTAGAGGATTTAGCAGCGTTGTTTTTGTGGAAGGCCTCAGCGAGGCGTTGGGATATGTTCGATGTGGCACACACCTCATGCGATGAGCGAATCGCAGTGTAGAAGATCTGATCACCCTCCTCCACTTCCTCTGGGTCCTCATCATCATCATCCGAGTCTGGCATTAGATCAGGAACCCCTTCCAATTCCACTTCAGGTATAGGCAGGGGTCCAGCACGACACTTCTGAGTATGTCATATTGCCGCCTTCTGTCCACGACGTTCTTGCCTGGCTTCTGTGAAACACATCCGACAGCAGGATGGACATCAGCTCATGGTAACCTCCCCGGTATGCCAGTCGACCTCTGGGTTATGGTCTCGAAGCCATGGATATCCCAAACTCACCTTTTGCTTTCCTAATTGAGTGACAGCAAAAAGGGCACACTCACTATGATCTTTGTAACAGAGAACCAGGTCTGCAACCTCTTGGATGGCACCAGCTTCATTTGGGGATCCATCCACGTTATATACAGGTATCGGATGTGAGAGTGAGCGAGTATTTAGGCGATGTTGTTGTACCAGATGGGAGACCAGTCACACCAGAGTCCAGGAGTGCAGAGACACCGAGTATCTGTCCAGTGTTGGTCGTCTGCAGTTCAATGGCTAGGTTCAAGGAATGTGCAGAGGGAGTGGATGCCACAATATACTTGCATGGTAGTTTACGCTCCCATGATTTAATTTTGGGACGTGGAGTAGAAGGAGAGATGGGGAGAGCAGGTACGTCTTTAGCCAACTTCAAAGGGTCAGAGAGGGGAGCAGTCACAGAAATGGATTCATTCTCCGGGGATTCAACTGACAAGACTTCAAAGCGGTTATGGACAGGCAGTGAGGGCGTACGATTCACTCGCTGCGAATAGGAAAATCCTGCTCCTCTACAACTTCCAACTTAATCTCCTCTGCAACTTGATCCTTCGCTTCCTCAACATCTACAAGCGCCAACAAATCTTGCAGGAGTTTGTCTCGTCCCTCGGGGGTGAGCATGCGGATATCCTGACAATGGGGACACGCTCCAGCCCTGTGTCCAGGTTCCCCACAATGGTAGCAGAGATCCAACTTACGTGCACGGCTGTGGGCTGCATCAACATCCATTGGCACTGGGACATTGATGGCTGGTGTGGGAGTTTGACGAACAGGAATGGGGTTAGGGTGAGGGAGGCTTCGATTGAAGGTGTAGGGCGTATGAGTGGTAGTTGGAGCACGGAATGCAGCATTAAACGCCACATTTGTGAGTCGGTTCTCGTCACAGAGTGAAGCAGCTTCATACCAAGCAAGGATATCATCGTCCGCTGGGTGCCCTTCCAACATCTGTGCAATCTGGTCCTGAATTTCTCGGTTGAGCCCCCGTTGGGACTTCACCACCACTGGTAACCCACTCCCATATCCTGCCATGTCCACCAAATCCTTCAACTCATCGATATAGTCGTCCACGGATCGACATACCTGGTGGTAAGCGGATGACTCAAGTTGTGTCACTGCTCAGTGGCGTTCATTGAGGGGGCAGAAGTGGCGTATGAACTCAGCTCGAAAGTCACCCCAAGTGGAGAAAGGTAGAGAACCGAGTTCTTTAGTTTGACGTAGGATACGGTCCACATAGAGATAGGTGCGTTCAGATTTCATGTATGTGAAGGCCCAATAAATTTTTGCAGCCTCATCGACGAATTGATGCGACTGGAGACTAATGTATAACTCACAGGAATTAAGGAATGCACATCCCTGCGCATGTGCACCATTAAATTCGGCGGGGGGGGGACAGTTTGATCTGGGCACGTTCCTTAGTGGACGTGTTTGGCAAAACGTCATTGTTGGGTGCGCTTGGAGACGTAAAGGGGGAACTATTGGTCGTAGGGTTAGCCTGGAGGGTCCTAACGAAGTTTTCAATCGTAGATTTAAGCAAGTTGATTTGCACGTGCATTCTGGAAACATTGCTTTCAAGCACGTCAAAGTGTTCTGATGCATCCATGTCGCTAGGGAGCGCATTTGGCAAAAATGGTGGCATAATAAAGGCAAAATTATCTGGAACGGTGTGTAGGGACTCTGTGGAGCTTTGGGAAGCGTCGTCCTGTCCGTACCTGCCTATCTTGGGCAGCACGTTCACGATTTTCGGGCCTTAGGGGCGAGTTTCCTACTATAAGGGCAACCTAAGCCTCTAGCAAAGGGAAATCCAAAGTTAAAATTATACTACACAATACAGGCATTGGGGACACACCTAGCAAAGGGAAATCCAAAGAGAAAACTCTAAGGATCCCCTTGCTGATGCCCAGTATATGTGAAGACGACAAAAATCAAATATAACCTAAAAATAGAAAAAGGCAGAGATAGGCAGATCAAGGCCACCGAATGACATCATACAAAGGGGTATGTGTCGGAAGGGGTACTCCGCCTCTAAATATAAAAGTGTCAACATGTACAAACATGATAGCAAGGGAAAATTAGTAATAAAATCCGGAAAAATCATAGAAAATGAAGAATAGAAGGAAATGAGGTGGGGAAAAATATAGGACGAACATAAAAAATAGAAAAAACACACAGGGCACCCCCCTAGTCCCCTTACAACCTGGTTTCTTCTGACTAGAAGAGGTATGCATGGCAGGTCTTGCTCAGTAGGTTTTGAAGGTCCTGTGAAAAGAATAGCAAGAACATCATCCAACTCTTCAACAGGAGGAGGGAGAGTATGATATACCTTTGGAAGAGGTGATTCAAATGCAATAACATGGGCAACCATTTTTCTGAGGCCACTAGAAGCTACCTTGACAAAACAAGAGTTGTGACGTATACAAGCAACAAGAAGTCTCTCAACATAATTGAGGTCTGACAGCACTTTTGGAACTTTATCAAGCCAAAGGTTATTAGCCAAAGTGAGGCGGGGTACCTTTCCTTTTCTAATGCTCTGTCGGCAATTATCACAAACTCAGTTACACTGGTAGTCAAGGACTGGTCCTTTAAATTCTGAAATTGGATCAGAGTGGGTTTTGCACTCAGATCAAGTCACACCTGGAGCTACCAGGATACTGAGCATTGTTTTTACAGCTTTCAGATGACTCAGATGAACCACTGGCACCAACTCGCCACATACAGCACATCCAGATTCCTCCAAAGATGATGGTTTTGACTTTTTGCACCATTCTCTGATTATAGTCTCACTCAAGTCTTTTGTCAATGGTGGAGGAGGAAACACAGGAGATACAGTACTAACTTTGGTTTCATCCCCTTTAAACCCTTTTCACTTCTTCATGTTTCGTTTCACCCTTTCCTCCTCAGTTATGTTTGCGAAAGCCTTTGCAGACTTCTTATTCTTTTTATCAGAAGCTGGAAGTTGAGCTTCAGGAACAGAAATGTAAAGATTACAATTGATGCAGTCATGGCCTTCAAAGACTTTTACAAGTTCATCTTTGGTGAGATGCCAATGTGAGCTCAGAGGGATTTCGTGTATTCGAGCAATCTTCTGTACCATCTGCCTAGAGATGTGAGGCACAATTTCAGTAAGGGACAGATCGGCATGTACAAATCCATGCTGTACAGGATAAGAAAGGCACCCTATGTCATCTACATGATCCACATAACAAAAGACATGGACAGAGGACACCTGATCATTACATCTCTTAATAAATGAAGTGACAGCTGGGTGTGAAAATAGATATGGCCTTCCCCCACCAACAGGAACCATAGTTTGATCACAGCCATGCAGCTTAGACAAAAATGCTTGTAGGTTCTGATGACTTACATGTTTCTTACAACCTTCAAAAGACGAGGAGTGAAAGTCAGTGATCGCAGATGAAATAATTTGTGACATATTACTTGTCAACACCAGCAGAGTCATTCCATATACAACATGATGCCTACCATGGCAAGTGTAGACATGCTGCTGAGGGGGACACGGAGATACAGTAGACCAAGGAGCAGACAGTGCAGAGATCATAACCATATAATTGTGATGAGAACATTGGTTTTGCAAGAGTTTGAGAGCTATGCAATGACAGGTTGCTGAGATGTGGTGCAAAGGAAGGACATATGTGCGAAATAGTAACTGCCACAAAGGGGAACAGAGACATTCCAACAAAGTCACAAAGATGCAAGTAAGAAAATCTGTAATGGCACATAGAGCAGAGAGCAAAACTTGATAGTTCAAATTCAGAAACATTGAGCATTCAGAAGAACAGACCAAAGAATCAGGATTAGCATCAATGATATGTCAAACAGCAACACTTGATTCAAGGGCAGAGAACAGACACTTGTCATCTCTTTGCTCAAGGACAAAAAAATTGGCTCAAGAGACTGCACATGCAGCCCAAGATGTTTGACAGTCCAGATGGAACTTTCCACCAGACAGACAGGGCAGACAGTCCCAAATGGGCAAGAGACACCAACAGTGGAGGACTGCCATTCAATAGCGCGAGGAAGGACACACTACTCATGAGTGGGTAAGCAGAGGAGTTGAGTAGGCATGGAAATTTACTCACAATGTCAGTATACCAACATTCCATAAGGGAAACATTGAGATAACAGAACAACACAAGCACAGACATCTGGAGCAAGCACATACACATGTTAAAGCAATGAGCAATGTTCAATGTTCAACATTCAATAATTGGAACAGAGCAAAAAAAAGAACATGATCATGTGCATGCATTGACACGTGATATATGTAACACATAAGATGTCAACATTGCATCAACAACCAACCAAACCAATGGGATCGACTGGTGTGAAAAAGTAGCCTTTGATGTCACGATTCAGATCGCATAACACGAAAACACGAAACAAGAACTTGGAAAATGAATATTCAAAATATGCTTGACTACCAGACATAGTAATAGTATAAAGTATACTTCACTAATACAAGCGCTTGTCTGGGCACACAAGAAAAATACACTGGGACCATGACAGCTCACTCACCAGCTGGCAATGCCAGCAAAATAACAAACTGAAGGTTTGTCGAAAGATTGTTGTAGGTACCCACCTCTTCACCATTGCCACCAACTGTGCCACCAAATGTGTTTACAGTATACCCAATGGACACAAGTGAGTCAACAGGAAGATTGTGCAGTTCTTGCTCATATGGAGGCCAGCTTGCAATCCTTGAAAAATCAGCATCAGAGTAGGTAAACTCCTTCCGACTGTCAACTTGACCATCATAGATAGGAACTAATAATATTCATGAAGTCACTACAAAAAGTATAACAGCCAGAAACACTTACTTCACTCTGCAAATGTTCGCGTAGTGACATAATCATCTTTTTGCTGGGTGGGCACAGGGCTGTGCATGACCATAATGGTCCGAGACCCTTTCCTTCTTGGTGTGGAAGGAGCTGAGCTGGCTGTGTAGCATGCAGATGAAATAATCCAATAATAAAATGAAGAACAACTTACATGAAGATGCAAAAGGAAAAAGAGGTTTTGGCCTTGTGGTAAAGGCGATGCCATCGGTGGACACAGAGCCTGCTATGGTGCTGAACTGGAACACAATGCCCAGAAAGGTTGTATCACACCTGAAATCCTGACAGAAGGGTAAGATGGAGACTTTGTGAATGGCTTTGGTAGACTCTTGTGCTCCTGAGACACCCTCTGCAACAATAGAACATTCAGAGATAACACCAGTCATGATACAGACCACTGTTGCAGAGGGATCTTTCACCTTGAGGTGACCACCCTCTTGAATGAAATCTTCTGGTGAAGCATGGGCTGAATTCACAAAGAAACCAGAATGGGTGAAGAGTAGTGCTTTTACCAAATGACTGAATAAGAACATAATGGTTGAGCAGCATGCAAGAAAAGTCATAGCAGCGACATATGGAATTATGCCAACACCCAGAAAAGACTCTATTTTGTCCATAGTAACCACACCCATCCCAGCACTCTTGACATACAAGAACGGTTTCACAGACTGATAAATGCTAGAACGCAACACGAATTAGCAGTAGTATACATGACAACAATGCAAGGCATACCCAAGATCGAACAAATCCTTATAGAGCAGCACAAGCTGTGGGTCTTGCATGCTTTTCAGCATGACCAACAACGGATCCTCACCAATGCTGCATTCCCTGGTAAGGTGACAGAAGCACTTGGACAGAAATTTATACATACTTGGAACCAGTCTCAGCAGCCTCACAGGCATCGTCGACATCGTCAACAGCTGTTGTACTATCAGCCATAATGACATGGTTGTCTGGTTGACTGGAAGGATCGGTATCAGGCTCCCATGACGTGGCACCAAGGAAAGGAGACATTAAAATGTACTCCTCGTCTTGGATATTTCTAGAAACAAGAGAGAAAGAATATGAAGTGCCAGGTGTCGCCAAAGCTCCAACAAGATCCAGCTTACCTTGGCATGACAGGCCATTCACTCTCTGACATTTTGGAGAGGGGAGGGCTTGGTGCTCGAACAGCAGCCTTTTTTTTGTCGATTGTCCTGAGATTGGAGCCGAAAGTCCAAATGTGCAAACAGCAAACATTGAATATGGTACACACCCACAATCACAAACCACACATAGCACTGGTTCAGATGGAACAACAGCATCAGTGGTCTTAGCCTTATGTCTGTCAGTTAGGCTTGCCCTACAGAACACCAAATGAAATGAAACATCAAATATGAAAGCTACCGCACTGCTTACCGAATGAGACTGTCTTCAGTGTACAATGCTTTCTCAGTCTTAATTTTAATACACCTGATAGAAAAAAAGAGTGAGTAATGGACAAACAACAGGAAGATGTGTGTTCACTCTGGGCGATCAGTTGGTTGCTTGTTGACATCTGATTTAGCCAAGCCTGTCTTCGCACTTTGACTATAATTAACACAATATTCAGTGTCAACGCGACAGGATAGGTTGATAACTTGTATTTTCAAAGAACGAAGAACATACCAAGTCAAGTCCTTGGCAGGAGTATTGGTCTTGATCAAACCAAAAGAGTTTTTCCTTGAAGCAGACCGAGACACAGCCTGCATAGTGGCCAAGACCAAATCCCTATACAGTGCATGGTAAGGAAATAAGTGTAAACCAGAGTAACACTGGGATTTATGAGACTGAAACAGGTGGAAGCTGTACAAACTCGCGTGTGCCGGGAGGTGGCATTACAGAACCACAGCAACTATTTTTCTCTCATTGTTTATTTTGAGCAACATCCCTAAAACAAAAATCAAGAAGTCAGAATGAAGCAGGAAGAAATGGATACAGTCATGTACATACACATGCTTTCTCTTGCTCGGAGACGGTAAAGGTTCAATAATTTCACTGACCAAGTAAAGTGAGGCTTTGGTCAGAGGTAGAGAAACCAGACACATACACATCGGAATTGTCATCGGAACAAACGACTTTTCGCCTAATAGAGTGTTATTAGTAGGGAATGATATAGCAGATAAATACAAGCACCTGGAATCTGTGTCAGGAGGCACACATATCAAACCAGACACGAAAGCTCACCTGAGTGTTTTCTTGCCAGACATAGCAGTATGAGCGAGATATATAGAGGCAAGTTAGATATCAAAGCAGAGATGGGCAGACAGAATATTGGCGACAGAGCTCATTTGCATCCAAGAATTTATCGAGTGGAGAATGAACACCTTCCTCAATCAGGAATAAATATAAACTGGTTCCACAATAGCCTTGACACATGCCATACATCACAGGAAGAACTAGTCTTGCTGGAGCCAAGTGATGAGTTACTTGATATCTCTTCAGAAGGCACGTCACGTCACATAGAATTACAGATGCCCACTGCTTTATTAGCATAAATGAATCAATAAAAGTCTGCATCAAGCTATCGGATGAATGGACTTTTGTGCAGCTGATGGTACCATAGCATCATGCAGATCACCTTCAGAATTCTGAATAACCGTAGGAACTAAATGAACCACAAGAAGAGTATGCACATTTTGACACCCCACAGGAAGGGAAAATATGGCTATGGTAAACAGGCACAAAACAGAACCTGTCTTCTGTGTCATCTGTGTCAGTGTTCAAAAGGCCAGGTGGACAGAAGGATTCTGAATAATGAAGCACATTTGGAGCATGTACCAAATCGAGCAAGGAAGCCAAACAAAACTGTCTTTCAAGTCAGGACAGCAGTCAGGACCACTGTGGATCAAAGAGGGAAGTAAGTTATTGGCCAGACAAATAGAATGCAAACATGCAACTGATAGCCAAATACCAAAAGCTCAAAATAAGTGTCGGCTGAATGAGGACCAGCACTCATGACAGACCATGAGATAAGCACAAATACAAGGAATTATGATAGCTAAAAGACCAAGTAAATGGTTGTTAGCATGAGAAGATCTGTTTGGAAAAAGCTAATGCACCAGTAATTGCAACCTGATGACATCTATCAGCTTCCCTTCTATACTTCAGTAAGCCCTGACAAAAAATACACAGACACCATTGACACCAACAGAACAGAGAGGTTGTGCCAACATAAGATGGACGGCTTCTACAACATTTCAGGTGCTGGTAAGCATGCAAAAAGAACAGCTAATGACCATACATATTGACACAAAGATAGTGGACGCGCTCGAGAAGAGCACAAGTCAAAACACTGAAGTCAAAGACCAATGATTGGCAAGCCTGATGAAAGTGAGAGATGAAAGTAACCTGCATGTCTGATAGCCAATACTGACCGCACACAGAGTACAGAGTGGCAGAGCAAGTTCAAGGTCAAACATTTCCAGGCACCACAGACTCTTTGGCTTGTGCATAATGGTGGAAATGACAAAACTGCCAAGGAGGCAGTCTTCTTGGTACAAGGAGTGTTATCTGGCAAAAACCTCCCTCCATCATTGACAAAATGAGGTGAGCTTGGGAAGCTGCTGCCCATATATGCTGGTAAATGACAAGAACAAGAAGAAATTCTCAGGTGCACTACCTTCAACAGGGAGTCACTTTACTAGGATGTGGCACACCAACATTTGAAAAAGTGCTAGATGCAGCACAAGAAATATACGGCATATTTGACCATGGCCTAGAAGATGCAGCACTTGAGAGTTGGATTTTGGCCACAGTTCCTACAACACAAGGCAAAGCTCTCGAAGCTTCAAACAGATATCTTACAGCCAAACGTGACGCACCTGGGATGGACCCCATCCCAATTCCAGCTTCGATTGATCCTCATGGAATACTTGACAAGTTGGCTAAGGAAGGTTTTATCTATGGTGAGGAAAACAAAGTCCAATATTATCAGGTCAACACCAGTGCAGAAGGGACAAAAAGGTAACAAAAATTCAACATTTCAACAGTCGATAATACTGAAGATTCAAATGCCAAGGGTTGAAGCAGTGGGACCGCACATATTCTGAATCGGCGACATAGTTGAGATACAAGTATCATTCATTGTCATACTGCTCAAAGACAAGAAGCACAAGATGATAGTCATGCTGAGGTCTATTGCACTGTTGAATCCACATTACAGTCAGGTAAGAACACAATTGATGAACAAGGGAAACATATTGACCGAGACTTGGCATACCATATCAGGAAGCATTGAAAGCCAGAATGCATGAACCTGAGCCAATTCAGACAGTAACATTGAAGTGCTGGGTAGGTTATGGATATTACACAGACAATGAGGAACAAGGAGAAATGCAGATCGATAAGCATGTTGACCAGCACCTGGAGGAGTGATCTTGACCCTGTAGCACCATATTTGTAGCAGTGGCACATGTTGTCAAATTATATAACTGTGACTCGCATCAAACTAGTCAAGTAGAATTCAATCATTGTTGACATGCTACAGTGCTCAAATGAGTACACTCAGTTATCATACAAGAACACCAGTGTGGCTGTAAATGTGTATGTATGCACACAAGGTCCTCCAATCAACACACCATACCATAATGATACATACTAAGATTAGACAATCACCTAGACCTGATTTTTTCTGGGGCTGCGAATAGATTTAGGTGTATTTCTCCTACAAGAACACAAAGTAAGGGATTGAAGTAGGACAAGAAGAAAGAAGCGCACTTGGTTACAGGACTATCAGCTGACAAGTTGGCCAGGGAGGCCCTTTTATGAACAGGTGTCGATAGATCAGGCTCTGAGCTTGACTCGCGAAGGGCCACAGAGGTTGTAGACTTTCTCTTCCTGTCATAATTGCATGAGGCAAGGGATTGACATTGGCCAATAAGAAAGAATGCACCAAGCTGCAGGACTATCTACTTTTGGTTGGAGAGGCACTATTTCAAACAGGAGTTTGAGCCAGCAAACTAGCAAACAGAAATATAATGTCAAAGATGCAGAAGATTTGGGAATGAGACACCTATGTCTGGACATCTGGCAAATCAATGTCCGAACTGAGCTCACATAGAACCCCATAAGATGCAGACAGGACAGGAGAGTCGGTATAAGGAGTGCTTTTCAACAAGGGTAAGACTGCAGAGACAAGCAAACAACATGATGCAAACTCACATATCACCTGAACTTGTGCCATCCCTGCTTGGCATAGCAGGAAAAGTGGCTCTGAAAAGCAAATACATTAGTGACCGATCAGATAATGCAAGCCGGACAACATACAAAGCTGACTGCCCTTCATCACCAACAAAAGACAAAAACTGTGTTATGCATGAGATTGCCTGACCTTCCTTCTTGAGAAGAAATGAAGTTCTTTTTTGTTTTGAGACAGGTGGGTGATACATGTCCAGAGCACAATGCTTCAGACTGTCAGAACTGCAACAAATAAGTCAGGTGCACAGATGATTGAGACACAAGAAAAGCATATGTGGTAGTGGCCTTATCCAAGATATCCAAGAGGGTAGACATGAACAAGCAGCAGAGGAAAGGTGACACCATGACACTCTACATCAGATGATCAGTATTTAAGAGCAGCTGGTGATCCAAGCAAGAAATGCACCACCCCAAACTGCATGTAACACCATGGGAATGATTCGAACCTCGGAAAGAACCAGAACTACAATGGTGAATCAGGGGCCCTCCACATGTAGACAAGCCAATATGTGTATACAGTCCTGGGCTGCAGTCATCAAGCCTGAGCAAATGTCGTGTCCTCAAGAGCTGCTACTAAAGATCCTTTCATATTATCTTGATGATCACAATGAAAGTACATTGGAAGTTGACATCGTCCATGAGGGCTGGCTGTCCATTCAACACACCAGTCCCCAATTCCACAACCTGCTCCACTCCCATGGTCTAAGCGAACACAACCCCTACAGAGAACTTCGTGCTGATTTTGAGGGCCACACAGACCATGGACAAATAATCTATTTCCAAAGCGCTGCTGACATGTTTGGCATTTGGGGAGATCATATGAGCACATTGCAGTTGGCAACACCTTTGCCTATCGCACTGATGATGAATTTCATCCATTGCTTGGTGGTACCTGCAGAATGAATCCATTCCATTTTCACTGGACTGAGAGCACCTGCCATCACAAGATCCATCACTTTGTTCAGCTTATCCCTGGGATCAGACATCACACACATGGTGTATTTACCCATATTTCCAAACCTTGAAACCCTACACCTAGATCTCAATGACATTAAAACTGCTTGGCATCACAATTCGATGTGTTGCTGCTTCCCTACCACCAAATCAGATGTGCAGATGATCATCTGTGCCCCACGGCTACAATCACTCACCATAATCACCAGCAATCCATCCATCATCCACGTCAAAGACACACAGCAGTTGAGAGTCTTGAATATCAATTTCCTAGGTGTTGGATGCAAGTGGGGATGTTGAGGCAGTGACAACCCTGCATATTGCAACCTCCAGCACGTGCTGCTACGACCAAAGGCGATTTTCGATGATTTCAATGCCATAGTGACGAGGTTGACACATCTTGACCTATCTATCAAGTCATCATGGCTGGCAGGCATCGACATGCTCCAGTTGCCAAACCTGACAGTCCTGAAGATGCGCATGACATCTGCATTCCACTCACCTCGGTCCAACCCTGTCATCTCCGAGACTTGAAAAAGCCATTCTGCAGCTATGTGATATGTGCATAGTTGACTTCAGCGGAAGCACATTTACTGAAACCATACAGCATCTTGTCCTGTGCATGCCCTGTTATATCACAAAGAGAATGGGGAGCGACACATGGACCTGGACACGGGACAATTTCGCCGCTCATTACCCAAGACTTGAGAGGGTCATACTCAGCTTACATGGAATTCTGTCATCATCGCCCTCCCAAAAGCATGTCCAGTGGAGCAAGGCAAGAGAGCTCATGCTTCTGATGGACATTGGCATAGTTGACATGCTCCAAAACATCGACATGCCTTTGCTAGAGTCGGTCCAGTTAGTGTATCCAACATGGCGAACAAAGGAACCATTTGGTGACACAACGGAGGAACAAGATGCAACCAGCAATGAAGATATCGATCCGAGGGCAGCCTGGCATGTACCAGAACTGTTGATCAGACAGATGGTAGAGCAATTCTTCAGCATAGAACACAAGAAAATCATGGCCAGTTTTCCCACAGCTCACATCGATATATTCTATAGCACAGAATGGCCGGACAAGGACTATTTTGACAGACTTATCAGAATATCCATATACAAACAACAAAATTTATAATAAAAAACAAAATATGGCCCAATTTTTAGGAATATATCTCATGTTGTCATTGTGAGCAGAGAACAGCAGCCAAGAAGAGAACATCAAATCAATGAATGTACCACAAGGCTAGTCTCTGGTAGCTGATACATGTAGCAGATAAGTCGATTGATACTGCAAGGCTGTGTGCACAGCATTTTCAAAGACCAACCGGCTAAACCTGCATGAATAGACGTCTGACCCAATTCTTTGCTGGGCCTGAGTAGTAAGACTGAGTCCTCAATACTGAGAACTTGGAATCCTGCAAGGCATAATCCGTAGGGCTTTGGATGCAGATGAGGTGGCTGAGGATCTGGCCAACCTATCTTTTGGCTCCACTGGTGGTTTACATGAATCTAGAGATATGCGTATGTTCAAGATTAATATTCTCTGACACATTCAGCTGGCATAGAAGTGGAAAAGTCCATCCCTGATTTCACTACCATAAAAGTGAGACCACAACCTGGAAACATCCATGATCACTATATTGTATGTATTGTGGGGATCAAATGGGATAACATAGGGGAGGGACAAGCAATAGATCAAATGATGGGATACATGTGGAAGGCAGCACAGCACCCATCATGCAATGGAGAGCTTCGTGGTTATCTCATCATGGCAAACACAGTCATACCATTTTGGGTGGAGGGTGACAGAGAAGATGTGGAGGTTAGGCAAGGTGACACCTTCGATATGTTTGCTGCTGGTGACCAGCTGACAATGGAACTCTGTGAAATTGCCATATGTAACTGGAATGCTTAATGTATGTACCTCATCTTGGGAAAGGATTCTGTGTTTCACTGCCTTTGAACAATGCAATCTCTATACCAACACTATACCAGTGTCTAATGACAAAAGTCTTGCATGAGGTTGATCTGTCAAAAGGAAAATTAGTCAACAAGAACAGATAGCAATGGCACCATGTAAGTTGTGGATTGATGCGTTGTGGTAGGATGGCGAGTTCCACTCGCCATCCTTACCATTTCGGGAATTCTTCACTTACCCTGTCATTATGCCACAACAACCTCGTGTCATCATACATCCTTGATATGCACCTGCTTTCTTTCTTGTTTTGTCATGCTAACTTTCTATTTGATATTTTTACTTTCCTGATTACACAATTCTCCTCGATGAAGACACACTACCCATGCAATGCATCAGTTGCGCGTTGATGATACTCAACTTGGAAACCCAAACAAAACCCACAAAATGGCTTCAGATGGTATAACATGAGTCAGAGGAAGGTTGCGAGGCCCTCTAGATGTCACCTGTCAGACCGACTGTCAAATAGTCATAAAACAACTGCTTGTCGAAGCAGTTCGAGGCTAAAAGAATGTGTTTCGAGACTTTGCGATGATTTTCGAGATGTCGCGATATTTTTCGAAGAGGTTTTGAGGAATTTCAAGTGTGCAGATATGTTTGGACACAAGATCGGGGGACTAGACGAGTAGTAGAAGTGACGAAAAGGCTAATCAAGGGAAGCGAGAGTGAAAATAGCGTAATGCGAGGAATTTCAAGGAAGTTTAGCATAAAACACCAAACTTTGGACTGAATAAGACTAAACTGTACTCTCAAATCACTGTGATCTGGGAGGAAGACGACAACTTTCTTGTTTTTCTTTGTATCTAGTACATCTTTTTATATAAGATAAAGAAAGTACCTAAAAAGGCTAGAGAACATGTGTAGAACATGAGGCAAAAGATATGAGTTAATGCACAAGGCCAAAAAGGAGACTGGAATCTGAACAAGAAAGATATATATCATATGAGGAAAGAGTAATAAAGGGTATAGAACTAAAAGGGGACTGTCCTTTGTGTATAAACTGCACTAAGTCTCGCAATAATGCGTCCAGCGGGTTCTGTGCATGATAGGGACTTGGAACGAGGCTGACCTACTATCAGCAAGTTTGAGCACGAGTTGGAATACTTCCTGGTGCATGTTATTCCACCATATAGATAACAAATGCGGCGCCCGATGTCGCTCGCAGTCTCTCAATATCGATTGATGACGCTCGATGACACTCGACGATGCTCGACGATGTTCGATCGCGTTCGATACGATGCTCGACCATGTTCAATATGATGCTCAACCGTGTTCGATATGATGCTCAACCATGTTTGATACAATGCTCAACTGTGTTCGATACAATGCTCAACCGTGTTCAATATGATGCTTGACCGTGTTCGACAATGCTCGATGATGCTTGATTGCATTCTATGATGCTTGATGATGTTCGACAATGCTCATCCATGTTCGATGATGCTCACAATGCTCGACCGCGTTTGATTGCATTTGATACAATTCAACGATGTTTGATCGCGTTCGATACGATGCTCGACTGCATTCTATATGATATTGCGCTTGGTAGACTTGGTCAGGAGTGGTCGCGCTGCTTCTGGGACCTCGTGCGAGTCATCCGATGTGATTAGAATGTGGTCAAAATGGTGAATCGGCCTTTGAGCCGAGGAGACAACCTATCAGTGTTTGATCACATTTTCCTAGTTCTCTTAGTCTCCTGTAGTCAGACTATAAATTCATATCTTTTTTGGTGGGGAGGAGGACAATACTCATATATAGTCTGATTTCACATGCACCCTTGATACCATTGATCAGGATTTCAATCATGTGAATGCAAAAAATATCCTTTAAAGGAGATTATTGGTAAGCATGACATCATATGTTTATCGAGGTAATGAGCAGTTGAGCTGTGAGCAATGCAGAGCAAATTCAGAGTATCGATGACACCCAATGCATGTCCAGTAACTCCCAGAAACCAACTCCCTTATCTCCATTTTCATCCTGCTATCAATCAGTGGCACCTTTCTCTCCCCTGATATGCTCTCAGACACCTTTTCCTCAGATTCCCTTCACATTGCTAAGTCTCCCAAATCATGCTCCCACTCAGATAGGAAAACAAAAGCAAGCAGATGAAAAAGAGAATGAACTTCCTCAACACTTCAATACCATGGCAGGCTCAATGTCAACATTGAAGAAACCAAAATACTCAGCTCGACGAAATAACCAGCACAGACTGGAAGATGTCTTCAAGGCTATTGAAGATGCAAACTGGGTGCTTGGGGAATTTCTGTATCATGTATTCCAGCTGAAAGATGATGATGGTGGCAAGAGGCATCGGAGCAAACGACATGCAAAGCTTGCATTGTCATTTTTACAGGGCATGACTCAATACACACCTGCTATGATCATTGATGGACCCTGATGGCTGTATCTCATCCAGTTCAGCAGAAGGGCACCTCATGTACTCTATGAAAATTCCATACACCAAGATTCAATCCATTCAGCCAGCATTAACAACATTTGCGGGAAAATATATGCTGCCAAGCACAAGAGTGGATCCCTCAATATTGCATGGATGACAAGCATGAGACAAATAAAAAAACCTGTTTTCCCTGTCCCAGTTGCCATAGTTGCTACTGCATCATATCTGTCCAAAGAGAAACAGAGTCCATCCAATTGGTAGTCATGAGGTTCAATGGGTGGGACACAACTTGAAAGAATTTGTTGAACAAGATTGCAGCCAGCTGGTGTATTGTAGACAGCATTGTGAGGTCAAGGTTGAGAGGTTGAAAGAGTGTTAGATGAATCCATATATTTGAGAACTTAAATAGATGAGTGTATCGGATTATAGCAGTTCCTGTTAATATATGACAAGGTTGTAGCAGTGGTGATGCATCAATTAACAGCCGCATTGTGTTTGTTTGTAGTGCACATGATGTTGATTTAGCCGAAATGTTGATCAGCGGTATCGACCCTGCATGTAAAAACAGACTATAGTTCTCTGGGCCTCTGCGTTGACAGCATCACCTGTTTTGAAGGATCAGTACCAGTATTTCCATTCATTTTTATTTACCTTTTGTAGTTACATTACTGTGCCTTTTGCTATGACAATTTGCAAGTCAAGTGTCAACATTTCAGCCAGCTAAAATCTGAGTTAATGGGTTGGACCACTGGATGGTAGGGTTGAGGGGCCTTGTTTGGGTGTTCTCCGCACTTGCTGGGGGCACAGGTGCTGTACTGTCAATAGAGGCACCCAATGGTAGCTTTTCCCTGAGTCATTCCCAGTTGCAAAAACCCCGAGATGAGGATTCGAAGATGCAATCTCAACATTGCTTGCCAAATTCCATCTTAACTTGAAGGCCAGTACTTTACACTCCCCTCCCCCAATCTGAGTGGACTCCACTTGGACTGCACTTGGACTTTGCTCAGACTTTGCTTGGACAAGATCAATTGTGCATTTATTTACACCTTTAAAGTACTGTCCGAGTAAAGTCCGTGTTCCAGACTTAGAGAAATTCTTTTAAGTCTCACAAAATGATATGTGCACAGCAAGAATTGAACCAACAGACTTCTGGACTAGCATCACATGATGACCAAACATGCACACTCTACCACTTAAGCCAAATAGTCATTTAAATTTACATATGTTATATCTATTTATTACTGAAATCTGATTTTTTATATATCATGAATAGATTATTAAATTGACCCCCTCGCATCTGTGCAAGGGGTACAACAAGTAGAATACAAGGCCCTCCCCTTGCAAGCTCGAGGGGAGGGGGCCATAACTATCAATTATAAAAATAAATTAAAAACACCCACCATGAGCAGTTGTGGCATTCGTCTCTCCCTGGGTCATCCCCTGGCCATCTCGCTCTCCTGTCCCCATTCTTCTCCCCCCCAAACCACCCCATGAGCAGATGCTCATAGGTGTGGGGTGGGTGTCATCGTGGGTGTCCCCACTCTCATTGTTGTCTCCCTTCCCCCTCATCCCTTCCCCCTCACCTTCCACCCTGCGAGCAGGGGCTCGCAGCAGTGGTGGTGGTGGTGTCCCCCCATTGCCGTCATTGCCAGTAGTAGTTTGTACCTAAAAAAAGTTAGTTAGCATTGAAAAATGAAATGAGAAAAGAAAAAAAACTTACCTAGGACCCAAGAGACATTGATGTCTCTTGGGCCTTTTTTTTCTCCCTGTCAGTACCTGCACTCTCACACCCCCCATCCACCCTGCGAGCAGTTGCCTGCAGTGGTTATGGGGGGTGCTGGCTGTTGTTGGCATCTCCCCTAATCATTGTCATTCCACCCATTGTCCACCCTATGAGCAGTGGCTCATAGGGCTGGGGCAGGTGGTGTCATCATTTCCTGCCATTGTCGTCGCCATTAGCAGCCACTCTCCCCCATGTGAGCAGTTGCTCGCACTGGCGGGGGCAGGTGCTGGGTCATGGTCTTGTTGTTGTTCCTCATCTGGTGGTTTGGGGGTCACTGTGCTGCTACAGTATAGATATAACCTATAATTAATGAAAATATGTGTTAGCTTGAAGAAAACATGAGAAAAGAAAAAAGAAACAACTCACCTGGGGCCCAAATGATGATAGAGTCATTTGGGCCCATTTCATCGTGTGCTGGCATGGGACCCATGGCTGTGGGGTGTTCAGGGGGTGGTGGTGGCAGTGGGATGCAGGAGGGAGGCAGCATCATTGAGTGGTGGTGGTGGTGGTTGGTGATGATCGATGATGAACTGGCATCATCGTTGGTGATGCGGCTGTGTTGATTTGTCATCACAGCCAGGGCAGTACATAGAGAGATAAAACTATCTACCTATAATGATACTTTAGTCTAATGGTTATATTGTTGCCTTAAATGTACTTTATCATGTGACTATGAGGGTTCAATCCCTGTGGTAGCCACTGATTTTTCAGTCAATTATATAAGCAACTTGGACAGTCCTAGGACTGTATGAGTGCTGGTCCACTCGGACACTTGGACTCAGCTCAGACTGGACATCTAGTTTGGCAGGATTTTCAGCCAAAAAAGTCTGAGCAAAGTCCTAGGAGTGTCCGAGCAGAGTCCACTCGGATTGGGGGGGGAGTGTAAAGACCTCCTGAAGGCCATCAATACTTTCCAAAACCAATGATTTTATTTCTTAATTAGTTGATCATTCTTGTTGTTTGGACCTGTTGGTGCAAGAGAATGCACATGGCCAGATTTTGTTTCATAACTACTTTTTGTTTGTATAAAGGTGACCTCCCACCTTTGAATGGAGCATTCCATCTTTTCTCCTCATTTTTATGCTCTCCCTCTAAGTTTTCCCTCTGTCCCTCAAGTTTCTGCACACCAAGGTGCAGATTTTAAGCTTAGTATTCAAGTCTTAAGTTTACAGCCCCAAGGAGCCCTCTTTCCAAGTTCCATTCTCTCATATTTTTTTTTCATTTTACAAGACCTTTTTATACCATCCTCAAGCCCATTTTCATTTTGAGCTCAACAACCCATGTTTCTGATGTGGACATCACATGACTCTGTTGATCACATTTGCATTTCTTTTATTAGTTCTTCCCCTCTCATTTTATTGACCCCACAGCCTTCATTCTCAGTCCAAAGTTATTTCTCACCCATCATATTCCTTCTTTCGTATCCTTATTTTTACACTCCTCCACATGTCTATGCTTACCTCATCCATCGCAACATGATGACCTGGTCAATGGAACCTCCAACAGACCATTTCCCCTACTACAAGTGGTGACCAAGACAGGGGATCAGTTTTCCACTCACTTCGCTTTCCAAACTTCCACTCCTACCCTTTTTGATGAGTACTCTTTTCAAGGGCTCAAAAATTTTCAAGCTACAAGATATTTTTCTTCCATCCCATTCCTGTGGGGTCAACTTGTAGTTGCCCATTGAGAGTTGACTAGGTGTCACTTTTGCTTTGCCCCTTTGTGTTACCTCAAGTTTACGACACCAAACACCTGCCGAGAGTCCGGCATGCCATAACTCAGGTCTCAAATAATTAAGTTTTTTTTTTATCTACAAAATTGGCCTTCAATCCACATTTTCTACTGAAGTTTTTCTTTCAGTTTGAGTTTTTCTAGGTCACTTGAAGAACATCCTGGTTGGATCGGTTCCCATCAACGCTTGTCAAATGTGGCATCCCCCAGTAATCTGAAATCAGCTATGCACCAAGCCATGGTCTCAAGTCAAACTCTACAAGTTCATTCAAGTTTTACAAGTCTACTAGGCAAGGCGTAGTCTGTAGTCCCAAGTCTCCAAGTCACAAGTCAGCTACATGCCAAGGTGTACATCCTGGGCTCATCAGGCTCTGGCTTTGGTGGTGTAGGCATGAAAAATGGGTCAGGTCCCATGAAGCTCTTGAGGTTTGTCACCGAGGGCATAGATGCCCATGAATCTGTCTTCCTGGCCACTATGTGCTTTGAGATGAGGGTGCCAAAGACATCCAGGTACATTGTCTTGTAGTCCAACAATGTTGGGTTGACCTTCTTCTTCAGGAGGGTCAAGACCTCCATTGTCTGGCTATGTGCAACTTTCCTGACCTTCAGATGCAGGCTGTGGTTGGTGTATGGACAGGTGTCCCATACTGTGTCTTCACAGTGATTCAGCATGTCCATCGGGTCCTCTACCAGTTCATTCTCCTCCTCCATCAGTTTGTTACCATCTGTATCGAAGGCGATCACTTTGACAGTCAAATGTAAGCACTGCAGGGTACAGGGCAGACAGTAAATTGATGTGGCATGCCAGGATCCAGTCTGGGCCTCTGGAATTTTAGGAGGTTGATGCAGAGATGCGAAGGCTGGTGCTAACAGAAAGTGAGGGGGTAATTCCCTTCATTGCTCAGATGCAAAAGTGCACAGTGGATTGGATGCATGCCTATCCAACATTCTCTGACTGGCTCCCTGTGGCTTAGGTACATGCATAGTGATGCCAGTCGGCACTGGCAACAATGAGGGCAGCACATTCACCACTGTATTTGGTCCTGTCACCTGTGCCTTTAGATAGTCCACTCTGGGACTCTCGCCTAGCTTTGACACTCATCCTACAGTTCAATTAGGCTGTTGGAGCAGGGCTGGTAGCATAGAAGGCTCTTGGACTCCTCCTTCCATTGTGTTCTGCTGTGTAGTCATTGTGGTAGTCATTGTATCTTGATGTAGGTGACTTGCACCATTGTAGCAGTTTTGGTTGAAGTTCTATAATTGGAAATAACAATAATTTTTGACTAGGTAAGCTTATAGCTTCCAAAATAGCTGAGTAGCTCAAAACATGTAATGGTTAGTTACTAGCTTAGAACTCTATGACTTACTTTGCACCCAACAGAGCAGAATCCAGTATATTTGGTAGCTATGTTGTGTACATTGTAAATCAAATAGTTGTTTTTCCAAATAAGTGTCAACAAGGTAAGTAAACAGTTGTGTCCATTATAGTCAATCACATCTTGAACAGTTGAATGGGAATCTTCAGCAGGTGCTTTTGTCAAGGGTTGAGATTGTGAAACATCTTCTGGTGGAGAGTCTTTGAGGTGATAGGGAATCAATGACGGCAATGAAGTCATCGCATGAGGAGTCAGCTCAGTGCATACTGGGAGAGAAATCAGCATAGGCTCTTTTTGAGGTTCTTGCAGAGCATTGTATGGAGGGAACACAGGAAAAACTTGGTGGTGGAAGGATCTTGACAGCGTCAACAGAGGTGGGGGAGACTGAAATTTGATGTTAGTAGACTTGTTGGTAGGATTACCTCTTGTAGAATTGGCTTCAATGTCCTTGGGTGGTGAATCCACGGGGAAAGGTGTGGCAGTAGGCAGTAAAGCTGTAAAACATATGTTAGCACTGTACTTCACCTTTTCCCTCAATTTCTGTGAGGTCTTGTTGTAAAAGTTGTTTTCCTTGACATCACTTATGATTTCCATATTGTTCTTGTTGAGGATGTCATCTTCACTGAATTTGTTCTGGAGGAGTGCTATAATGTCATCAATAGGCAGCAGTGAATGTACTTTCATCTGGGCTTCTGGTAGTTGGTCACAAGTCTTGAGTTGAAGTGCTTGCAGAATTCCTCTAAAGAAAAGTAGATCAGCTTCAATTGAGGTAATAAAATGTGTACTGAGAAGGGGTGCTATCTTCGCCATATATTCACAGTGATACTGATCAACATCTCAAATGGACTTGAAGGTCTGATTGTGTGAGTGGTGCTTGATCCATTTTTGGACCTTGTTGGCAGAGTCGTGAGGCTTGCAATCACTTGAACTGTAAAGTTTGACAAGGTAGGCACAGGTGGCAGGCCAGTTGCTTTGGGTCCAGAGTGGAACAAATTCTTTGATGTCATGGACATGTCAATGGCAATAATGTAGAATGTAAGATGGGAGATCTTTGAACCAGATGTGGAAAGTAGAGGTGAGCACTTTGAGAGTATCTAGGAAATCACTAATGTACTTCCCTTTGAAGAGTGGGGTACTTTGGGTGCCTGGGATTGGCATAGGATAAATGTAGTGTATTGATTGTTGAGCCATGTCGAACAAATTGGCAGAGGTGACTTCACATATACTTGGTTTCAAAATTTCTTGTCAGGCAGGAACTTGAGGCCAAGTTAAACTTGAGAGAACAAAAGTGATGCCAGGTCTACTCTTGGTGAGCAACTACAAGTCGACCTTGCAGCTTGGAGGAGTGGCGAAAATATATTCTTGTAGAAAAAAAGAATGGTTGACATGAAGTGTTGAGAGTTCTTACTGGTAAGATAAAAGGGGCGTTAGCAGTAGAGGGTCTCAAGAGCCCAATTTCATAGTAATCTGATATTTAGCAACTTATGAGTATGCCTTGGTGCATAGTAAACTTGTAAAACTTGAATAATCTTGTAGACTCCAATAATTTTGGGATACCCATCAAAAAAAGTGGAAGGTGTTGAAAATTTATCAACTTTGAGCAGATTGTATGCATGCACATGCGGTCAAAATGTGTTCGATATACTCGAGATAGTGTCCCATGTGTCCGGCATGTATCAGAAGATCATTCAAATAGGAAATACTGTGTCTGAAGATGTTTTTCGAGGTTCAATGGTTTTTGAAGATTTTCAAAGTTTCTTTGGACTTTGTTCGTGGCCCGAAATTGGTGCGATATTGTTTGACAATGGTAGGGGATATGTCTGGCATGTGTGCAATGACCATTCAGATAGCAATATAGTGTCCAATGTCAATTTTTGATGTTCGATGATTTTTGAAGTCAGTTGAGGAAATATCGGACTTGTTCGAAGGCTGATATCACTGTGATATTGCTCGAAACTGGTTTGGAACCCATTGACGATGTTTCAAGTGTATATCCTGAGCTGTACAAAGGTTGGGGGAATTGTATTATGGCAGCCGAAGGCATACAAAGAATTTTGAGGTGTTGCAAAGAATTTTGAAGCATTCTCATGACTTTGTAGAGGTTTGTAGAGCTTCGACAACAATCGTAGATGTGTTTTCCAAGCTTGAATGACAAGGTGGACCTATCACTGCCACTCCATGCCCTAGCACTTCATTATTTGTGCAGTTGATGCACCAATACCTGGCCATGTCATCGACCATGCACTGTGTAGTGCAGTGTTGATCTCCACATCTTGCACAAGTGTCCTCCATAGCTTTGCAGTCTGACATGTAGTGGCCGTATTTTTGACATTTGAGACACCTTTTTGGTTTGGTTAGCATTTTGCATATGTTAGAGTGCTTACCTTTGATGAACCTGCCTGTAGTGATGGCTGTGTT
Organism: Tricholoma matsutake; assembly: GCA_026075535.2. Taxonomy (NCBI): domain Eukaryota; kingdom Fungi; phylum Basidiomycota; class Agaricomycetes; order Agaricales; family Tricholomataceae; genus Tricholoma; species Tricholoma matsutake. Next base: position 759,941 of record AP026548.1, on the reverse strand, counting down.
AGCGTCTTCTTGGTTTGTGAAGCCAAAAATCACATGCACTACTCTCTGATTGTCAGTATGGAGATGTGGCAGTTTGATGTATTTTGAATATGCAAGCAAGCCCAATCCTGTGAAGTTGTCTTGTTCTACTTTGCATGCATGAAGCTAGATCCAGCATTGAAGGTGACCGGGACAAATTCTGCTATTGCATAGTGTAGTTTGTTGCATATGTTGGAGGTCCCACTGTATTTTTCCATGAATGCTTTCTGCACCTCTGGTGCTCATAACCAGGCAGCTGCTTCTTTAGTGTTTAATTGGTATAGTACGTTACCATTTCTTAATTTCTTTGCTCCTATGAAGGTCGTATGGTGAGGCTTGTCCATGCCCGACATGCCCATGAGATCCAGCATGGTGTTTGCCTTAATGACTAAGTCCTTCTCTGACAGGCTATCCAACATGTTCTCAGTGGCATTTTTGTCCTTCTGTACCAGAATCTGCTTATCAGTGGTGTGTCCTCTTGTTATTACCTCTGTGTGATCAGCATGTGGCTCTTGTTGCACTGCTGTCACATAGGTCATTGGTTGGAACATGGGTTCCAGGTTTGTCAGTGCTTTGTTTGAAGGTTCTGTCATCTTGTCTACGAGTTCCTGTGCTGTTTGGGTCAGTTGTTCCATTGTTTCCTGGAGTCCATCCTTGACTTTGTCTATCTTGTCTGTCATAGTATTTGTAGCTGTGGTGACATGTTCTATGGCATCTTGCATGTTTTCTACTCCTGAAGTGAAGTGTTCTATGTGTTCTTGTAGCTGATTCTTGACCATTTTGGTGACCTCATCCACAATTTTCTGCATGCTTGTGTTGGCTAGTAAGAAGGCAACCACTCTGATTGCATCTGTTAGCTGTTTTTGTCCTCTGATCATTGTGCTTCCTATCTGTGTAAGGATGTAAGCGAGAGTCTGAATGTCTATCAGATTACTAGATATTATGTATTGTTTTGCCATTAGAAAGTCTATAGCTTGTTCTTTTGATTGAACATCTGTGTGTTGACCTTTGGCTTCTTCTAGTTCCTTTTGTGATCATGTGGTTGAGTTGGTTTTTTGTCTGGTCATTGGGGCATGGTACTAGTATGGCTATGTAAGGGGTGTGCAGGTGATGTACACTATTCTATCCTTATAGTTGCCCCACTTTCTAATTCCCTGGTGTTGAGGTCATGGGAAATTTGAGATGGTGGTGGTACTAGATCAAGGAACCTGGGTTGGAATTAAGTGGGTGACTTGGTTGATTTACCAACTGCTAATACAAGACAAAAGTAGCTAGCTTAAATGCTAAAGGCCAGAGGCGATCGAAGTTTCCAAGGCTGTGATAATTTGCAAAACAGCCTCTGAGGCAAATATCCTGAAACTGTTTCATTGAATTGGAAATGAGAGAATTTCAACTCTAGGCAGTGCTGCTGATAGGAGGTGGCTGTGATGCAAGATGGCTGAGAAGGGTGGCAGAAAATGATTGGAAATCTGGTCCAGAAAATCAGTCTTGACAGGACCTTCAGGAACCAAGCAAGATTGTTGGTGTAAAAATAAATCACACCAGCAATTCCATCACTATTTCTTGACAGAAATATATTGAGAATATCCTCCTCAAGGAGGGGATGGCCAATGCAAACCCTGTCAGTATACTGATGGATCCAAATATTAGGCCAGGAGGAAATCCAGATCGCAACAAAGTAATTTGTATGTGAAATTATTGGGAAGTCTACAGTTTATTGCAAACTCTACAAGACTGGATATCTCATACACCATGAACAAATTGGCCACCTACACCACTAACCCAGGTCTCCAACACCATGGTGCATTAAAGTGGATACTCAGGTATCTTGCAGGTATGAAAGCTCTTGGGATCACTTACTGCAGATCTCAGGATGTGACTGGAGCAAGAAACCTCTTCTATGGGAATGCATAGTGCTTAAAGGTCTGGTCAATGTGACCAGAAAATAACTGGAACCTGACTGGACTGTGACCAGAAAAAACCGAACCATCAGTTGCAGTCTCTCAGTTCTCAGAATCAGAAAACTGCAAAACACTGGTTAAAAAAGACCAGTTATAACCAGTTTATGACTGAAATGACACAGCCACATAATAACTTTGTAAATACCCTCAAACTGACCAAATATTTAACCAAATCGGTCAAGAATTGAGTGAGATATGATTAAAACTGAGTTTGATACCAAGTTTTAGGTGGTTAAACTCAGTTTTGGTGATATCTCACTCATTTCTTGACCAATTTGCCTAAATTTTTGGTCAGTTTAAAGGTAATTGGTAGGTAAAGGTGCTTCACATGCTGTCATAACCAGTTGTAACCAGTATGAACTGGAGGTTTAACTAGTTTTTATGCAAACCAGTTATGACTAATTATCACCAGTTTTTTGCAGTCTTTTTCAGTTTCAGTCTGGTTATTTGGCTATTTCCTTTTATGGTGAACTGGTCATGGTCATGGTCTCTCCAAAGTGGGCCCAAAAACTGTGACCAAACCAAACCTTAAAGCACTAGGAATGCAGACCCTGCCTTTTCAAATGCAGATGACCACAAGTCTACAACAGGATACATTTTCCTGACAGCAAGGGGAGCAGTGACTTGGAAATCAAAGAAACAAATGATCATTGCCTTGTCCTCCATGGATAGGGTGTAGCATGGGTCACATTGTGGGTAAAATTTCACACACTGCACCTGCACCTGCCAACACTGCACCCATCCTAACACTGCAACTGTGGTGACAGGTTTTTACCATGGTCTGTCATGAAATACTGCAGGTGTGACACCGAGTATATACACCATGGTTTTTACAATATTTTTGCCTTGTATTCAATGTTCTATATTGTTGAACATCCTGTATTTGTATTGTATAACTCCCTGACTAAGTTAACTACACCCCCTGCATTCAATACCTAAGGTACAGATTTTTTTTAAATTGAATAATGCATGTTACCATTTCCACTCCTTGATTTACATTCACAGGCAAAAAAAAAACACTGCTCAAGATGAGTGACAGAGGGATTTATTGATTGAATAATTTTATACAAATAGTACAATACTTAAAAAGAAAAAACCTGTCTTGCCATGAGCGAGACAGTGTGGGGCAAGGCATGGCAGTACTCCTCCCCCATGTCATGGTACCCGCTCATTCTGTCTGGCCCCTCCCCCTCACCATTCCTTTGGTCCTGCTGTTTGTTTGTTCCCCCTGTGGTTTGTTTCCCCCATTGCTCCAGCTTCCCATTGTCCTCTTCATGTCCATGTCATTATACCCATCGTCCTGTCTCTCATCCCTTGGTGTCCCCATCCATAAGTCTTCATGCCATCTCCACATTCCACTTGGCTTTGTACTCATATTTCTGGACTAGAGAACCCTGTATGGTATTGGTTAGAGCAGCTGCCATCAGCAGCAAGATACCAAACTGAAGGACATCCAGTTCTGTGTAGCAAACATAGATCAGAATATCATCTGACAGAAAGGAAAGAGAACAACCTTGACCTATGACAACCTCGAACAACCTCCACCGTGTTTCTTTTGTCACACAATTCCAACCCCCATTGTAGTCAACAATGTAAAGATCAGCCTTTGATAATAAAGGAGGGAACAACATCAACCTCCAAATCCTCATATGCCAGATTGTGTGGTGTCAATGCCTGAAATTCGTAGGCATACACAGGTAGGAGGGGGTTCAGAAAGTCGCGATGGAACTGAAGAGAATATGATCAGAACAGAAAGTTTACAGATAACATGAAGACTGTGCCTACTTTGATGCTTAGTGCCAGACACACCACTCCAATATCCCATGTTGCTGGCTCCTATCCACTCACTACCTTTGAAGGTTATGATCATCATTGGCCCCTGAGGCACTATACAAGGAACCCCTGGAGATAAGGTAGAAGTACTGGAGGAACATGTAAGCTGTTACAATTTTTGTTATCATAACCCAGGATGACTAGACGTATGCCGGCAAGGCCAGGTACTTTATTTTTCTTTCACATCCAACTTGACTCATTCTGACGGGAGATGCTTTGATGCCTGACTCCCACCATTTGACATGCTGCGCTGCAGCACCCCTTGACATCAGACCCTTGACATTGGATCCGCAACATCAGATACCTCATGCTTGGCATGAGGCTTAATCATTCTATTGTTCTTTCTATTATTACTTGACAAGGATCTCATATTCCAATTGGATGATAAGACATCTCTGAACTGTATATAAGCTACAGTAATACTGCCTGTATTCCTTAGCTTGACCTAATTCAAACAACGGTCTCAGACTCAATCCAAACACTCAACAGCCTAGGAAATCCCTAGCTGTGATAAACTTGAACTCAACAGTTGGAAAGCCTCCAACTGTGATACATGAACAAACCATCTACTCAGAAAGCCTCTGAGTACGGATAGCTGTGACTACTTGAGGAAGTACCCAAGCAAAGGCAGGAAGCCCGATACACTAGGAAAGTCTCCTAGTGCAATACCAATACAGTTGGAAAGCCTCCAACTGTGATACACAACCCACAGACTGAGTTGAGACCTATAGTCTTAACATAAGCAGCATGGAATCGTGTTTCTGGGGAAGTAGATAGCTGGTCAAGAAGGTTGAACTTGGTGTTGCAGTCGGGAGAAGTTGAGACTGATGACAGAAGGGACTTGGATGAGGATGTGGAAGTTGATGACTCAGAGCAGAAGCTCAATGAGGAACAAGAGGAACTGCAAGAAGACGACCTCAAAGGGCATGAGCTTCCTCTGCTAATCAGCACATAGATAGGAATGACCTAGAGAAAAGTGATCAGCAACCAACATGTCAAGTAGTGACCAGAAGGGGAAAAAAACACCAACCTCAAGGATCCATCGAATAACATCCCTCCTCAACAACTCACCAATTCCCAAAACAGCCTCCCAATAATCATCAGCAGAATGAGATTCATCGTCATCGTCATTCGTATCCCCATCACCACAATCATCCAAGGAACAGTCCTCTTCACCTTTCACGCTATGTCTCACACTAATATTGACACCCCCATCCTCCAGCCCATCTGCCTGCCTTGCCTTCTTCTCCCTCTCCAACAACCTCTCTAGCCTCACCTTCACATTTGCCTCTACACTCAGGGGGAAGTGGGGCATATGGTCTACTGGTGGCAGAATAATCAGGACTGGGGAGATCTGTGGTTCCAGGGCTCTTTGTCCTTGCACTCTCCATGGATGATGCTGAGCACGGTGATGTGCATGAGTTGAGGCCTGCAGCATTGAAGGAACGGTGGACACAAGACTGATGCCCGCTTGCACGGTGGGTGTTGTGTTCTGTAAGAAACACATAAGGTCAGTTTAGATTCTCAATGAGAAGACATAAATTGAAATATGGAGTTTATGTGCCTCCTCATTATCATCAGCTTTGCTTTTGGCATTGGATCACAATGATACAGCTCTACATAAACTGGCTGGGCCCATGGCAAAGTTTCTTCAGTTTCTAGGAACAGAAGATGCATCGTAGTTGGACTTTATTCTTTGTATTTTGGTCAGTCATTCATTGAGGTCAAGGTCTGCTTCATCTTGATGGTCTTGCTGGAGTTTCCATTGGGCAAGGGACAATGAAGGTGTTTTGATGATCCTGTATTGAGCAATGGGGGCTTGTTCCTTTGTAGTGGGCTTGGGTGTTGGAGTGTTATTAGAGTCAGTCAAGCTATCGGGACTGGAACATTAGGACGATGACAGTGTATAGCCTGCAAACTCACGAAGAAAAAATTGATGAGTTGTTTGCAGTGGTGGTGGTGGGTGCTGGGTCCTGGTGGTGTCCTGGTGGCCAGTTGCCCTTGTCGTTTCTCCTTGCTTCCACCCCACTAGCAGTGATGGTGGTGGTGGTGGTGGTGGCCAGCATCATTGTGCCTGCTCCTTCTTGTCATCCCCATCCCCATCACTCCCTGTTTCCACCCCACAAGCAGTCACTCACGGCAGCAGTTGGGGGTGCTGCGGTGCTGTGGTGGTGGTGGTGGTGGTGGTGGTGGCCATCATTGTCATCATCATGGTAGTCACATCATTGTAAGTGAGTTAAAACCTGTAAATAATGAAAATAAAGTTAGTTGAATAAAGAAAAACAAGATATGAACAAAGAAAAATATACCTGGGGACCCAAACAACGATAAACATTGTTTGGGCCCTGTTTCATTCACTTCATGTTGTTTGCCAGTTGTTTAGAACCTAAAAAACAGTTAGTTGAGAAGTAAAAGTATGGTTGAAATGATGACACAGCTTGTTGATCGATGGCCGGCAACTTCCATGGCTGGTGACTCAAATACCCGTTAATCTGTGACACCATTAAAGTGGGTACAGTATGCCACAGGTATGGCATTTCAGCAACCGTACCCATACCCATCAAACCCGTCACCTATTTACCACAGGTTGACCTGCACCCGTGCTTTATCCTATCCACAGAAGCAGAATATGTAGCTCTCTTGGAAGCTGGATGCAAAGCAACCTGGCTCAGGAATTTATATGGTGAACTCAGATTTATTCAGGATGACCCGCCAATTATTTTTAAGGACAATGAGGAGTCTGTAGCATTAACACACAACCAACAATTCCATCAATATTCAAAACACATCACTCTGTGCCATCACTGGGTCAGGGACCTTGTGAACAAAAAAGTTCTTGATATACAAAACTGTTGTGATCCAGAGCAAACTGCAGATGTATTAACCAAAGCTCTACCAAAGCCAAAATTTATGCAACATAGAGAAGAGATGGGCATCCAGTCAATGCACTAGTAACCCAGTAGCTTTACTTGCATGTGGATAGGTTTTTCCCACAGGGTTTTCCACCACATAGAGGTTGTGATGCACCTGGATGAAGTAACCATTCCCCTGTACTCAAACCATGGTAAGGCTTGAGGGGGAGTGTTGGGATGTGCTTGGTCCAAGTACATATAGTACATGCTATTTATAGCATGTAGTCTTGCAATAGGAGTATATGAGATGTCTAGGTCTCTCTTTGACTCTCACTAAGAAGTCCCCACTCATGGTTAATATCCCAATAATTAGTAGCACTCAAAGTAGGGCAATTATCCACTGATTATGTCCATGATTTTTGGGACATGGATAATCGTGATTACAAGGGGGTGTTGGCACCCAAATCCTGCACATCAGGTGGGGGGGGGGTCCAGAGGACCCGCTAAAAAAACTTTTGACATCAAAGTTTTGAAAGGTCAGGTCATGTCTAGGGTGCTCTAGAGCTGCAAATTTGGCTCCAAAACATGTTCTATCTCTTAGTTTCCCCACCCAATGCACCAGATTTGGCCTCCAGCCCACACTCAGTGTTGTTCCTGACCTTCCCTAGTATATTATAATAATGCATTGACATCATTGTACTGGAAATACCTCCAAACCTTGTCAATTCTTTCAAAGTATTTAAATTGTTGGAATTTGGGTTTGCAAGTTGTCTGATGCTGCCCTCTGTTATTTGTTTTCTACATTTAGTTTTCTTAGGTTTCTCATTATGGTTTGCAGTTGTGGTAGTCTGATACACAATCCATTTGCCTCGCGAGCTCACCAAGGCCAAACAAAAATATCTGATTGGGGTTGTCTCACCTCTGTGAGATACCAAATAAGTAATAGGTGCACTGGTATACTACTAGTAAATCAAGTGTAAATACCTGGCTGATAAGAAAGGAAGAATAGGAAAATTACAGAAGAGCTTTCAGTGCACAAGGTAGCAGACACTGAAGGTGTATAGGAGGTGTGATGACTGAGGGAGTTGATCACACAGGTCACGAAACACCTTGTACACTCATTGACTCGAGTTTGACATGCATGTGACAGGCTGGTTGATGATTTTGATCTGGGGAGTTACCCAAAATAGGCTGACACGTGATGGGAAACTACCATATATAGAAGGATGGGGAGGGGGGGGTCCCAGATGGCCACTTAAAAAAAATTATGAGTGGATGTCTAAAATTTGTGGCCTGTCACCCCCTTGTGTGATTATGGCAATAATCACTGAATTGTCAAATTGCCTCCAGAGGTGATTCAACAATTATTTGGACAATTATTGAAGCTGATTATTCAATCTGCTCACATTTTGCTTACATCATGCAGAAGATCACAAACCTGTCAAAAGAATCATGGCCCATAATCAGTAATCATGCTCAATAATTGTCACAGTCAAGGTGGTTTGGATTATCATCAATTTCTTGTACATAATCATGCAATAATTGGCGATCACTCTACTTTGACTGCTACTATTATGTTTGATTGCTGAATTATTCAAGAATTAAACTCTATTCAGGTTGATATGCCAAATTAGTAAATGCTTCTGATGTTTCTCTATCCAGCAACAAAACTTGAATTTTTCACAGGTGGGAATGATGATACCAAGATCACTGTTTGTTGGGATAGTCAATCCTAGCACATCACATTAGTGCATCACATATAAAAATAGAACACAATGTATTTGTAGATCATAACATAGGTACATCATAGTATAGGGGAATACGAGATGTTCTACCTTGTCCTGAACACCCATCATTAAATCCCTACAAACTTCTACTCCACACCATAATCCCAATAGGTTATTGGCCCTGCCCTTTTTCATATCTAAATAACTCATTCTGGACTTGGACACACTATGTCAGATCAACTCATTGAACTGGAAGAGCCTGAGGAAGGCACACCCTCAGCCTCTATTTGAGCTAGTAGAATCTACACCTCAACAATGGCAACAGGCAGCAGCTCAACCAGCAATCAAATTGATTCAGACAAAAGAATATTCAAAAGGGTATTTATCAATTGTGATATAACTGGATATACTACTGGCAGTGTAAAATGACCAGGTGAAACCATAGATCCCATTAATGCAAATAACTGGGACAAAAACAACTTTTGGGCACAACAAGTAATCATGCACAATGTCACCTCCTCACAAATGAATCACGTCAGATTGAAAACATCAGCTGAAGTGATGTATTTGGCACTTACAGTCACTCACAAGAACAAGGCACATCAAACAGTAAATCATATACAGTGCCTGTTATATGCGACCAAGATACTTGACATGGATGATCTCCTAAAGCATCTTGACACACTTAAATTGTATCGCAACTGCATCAATAAATTCCCTAACCCTGAATTCCATGTCTCAGACACCCGCTTCAAAGTGATTATTTTGGCATCTTTACCTTCATCTTGGCAGACTTACATCGAACCCTATAATGGGAATGCCAATGATCCCAATGATCCGGACCCCAAAAGAAGAATGTCCTCAGATTCCTTTATTAGCTTATTATGGGAGGAATATAAAATTTGTATGATGTGCTCTCATAACAAGTATTCTAATGGTTCTAGCACAAATAGTGCTTGAAAGTCCGGTCTGGTCCCAGTTTTTTGCCCTTGTGGGCTTGAACTGAGGACTGAACCGGTCCTATAATATTTAAAATTCTACGTAACTGCAGACTGAACCACTCAGAACTGGTTCTGAGCAGTCCATCTGCAGTTCTCAAATAGTTTTGACCAGTCCTACAAATTATATACCAACTATTTTTTGTAACTAAGATACATACAGAAAAAAGAACAAAATTAAAAGACAAGGAAACAAGTCCACCCATGAGCAGTGGCTTGCAAGGCTGGACGGCGGTGCTGGGGATGACTCATCAGTAGAAAATGACCCCTCTGTCTCATGTTTCGAGCGAGGGAGGGGTGGGTGTTGCATTGTTGCTGTCTCATGGTCCCCGTTCATTGTCATCCTGTCGTTGTTGTTCCCAGTTTGTCATTGCTCCATTATCCACTCCACGAGCAGAGGCTCATGGCAGTAGACAGCACCATCGTAGTCATAAATATAAATATAGTACCTAAAAACAAACAAAAATGGTAGTTAGATATGTAAAAGATGAAATGATAAACTTACCTGGGCCCAAACAATGTCTTTCATTGTTTGGACCCTGTTCTGCCAAGAAAGTCATGAGTGCATTGCAGGGTTGTGGCAATGCAGTACAAATAAGTATAAACATATAAATGAAACATGTAAACGTGTCAAAAATGCATAGACGAAAGTGCATGACCATGCAAATACATACAAATAGTCTGTAATATTTAAATGGCTCACATTTCCATGCTTTCCCTCAGGTGTGCCCCACTTTTTATGTATATACAAGTTCAATAGATATATTTACAACTACATACACTTAGGACTAAGGGTTTGGTTCGAGACTGGTTCTAACTGGTCTTGAACGGTTTTGCTGTTTGTCTCGAGATCAGCAAACCGCAGACCGAACCGGTACTGTAACCGACAGGACCGTGACAACAGGTCCAGTTACATTGGTTATGGTTCAGTTCAGTCTCAGTTATTTTTCAGTCTGTGTGACTGGACCTTCAAGCACTAAGCACAAACCTGGTTAATACCCAGAAGAATAGCAGAACTAACAAAACTTTAGAAGAGTGCATCACCCCCATCATAAATCCTTTAACAAACCTTATTGCAAACATTGTAAACAACTGGGACATTGGTCAAGTAAATTTTGCAAATATGCCGGTAACAAATGTCAGAACTGTGGTGTTAAGGGCAAAGCCTCAACCACTTGATCTAGTCAATGTTGTTTGACGAGGTGCTTCCTCGACAAGTCGTTTGGCACTAGTCTTACTCAGAGCATCCAATGTAAGAGAGATAGTGCACTCTAGCAGGCCTTCTGCATAGAGTTGTTTGGGTTCACGCACTAAGGGGCTTCCTTAGTGGTTTCAAGTAAGTTCACAAGTTCACAAGTTAAAGCTGTAGATTGCCTAGATCTAAACTGAGGACATCCCTACTACGAGTTGCAGTACTTATACTACAAGGGAGGTCCTTATTGTCCAATCGGAAAGATAGATGCATATCAAGTAAGAGTAGAAACAATAGGCCTCATGCCTTGCATGAGGCATCCAATGTCATGGAGTGCTGCAGTGCAGCATGTCAGGAAACAATAAGAGATAAGCCTCATGCCTAGCATGAGGCATCCGATGTCATGGACCTCATGTCAAGAGGCTGTCATATCACAGCATGTATGGGAGTGGGTTCGGGTGCATGGAGTCACCATACATCAAGGGTGCCTTCCATGGGAAGGGGATCGAATGCATGCAGTCAGCATGCATCGTGCATGTGTCTGGTGTCAAGGACATGCCCTAGGCATGAATCATGGAGTGCCTCCTGTCTGGAGGGGATCATCGGGTCAGTCGGGTTCCATGAGTTACAAGGAAAATTGTAACATTACCCCCCTGCTATGGTTGAAAGTTCCACACTTCGACTTAAATCTTCGTCTCTCCTTTGTGGTCTGATCGGGCATGGTCTGGTTATGTGGGTAGGTCGGGGTCGAGGGGTATGATGGAGGAATAATTCATGTCCGAACTTGGACCATGATCAGGTTCTTCTGGTTTGCGCTGCCCTAGGTAGTGGTGTCAAGGAGTCGGTAGTATCATTGAAAGGGGGGCATTGCAGGATGGCAAATTCAACGTCTGTAATTGGGAGTTCAGGTTCTGTTTGGAAGATGGCGTAGAGGCAAAATGCAAAGGTTAGGGCTGCCGCTGCAGCCAGGGTCATGCCAATGACGATGGCAAGGATCGTAATCCCTGTGAGCATGGGTCTGTCTTGTCATGCCATCATCTTGAGCTCTGCCTTTTAAATCCTTCCATATGGCTCTCCTGTCATGTTTCCCATTGCATCATCATCAAAATCATCGTATCTGGAGTTAAAGAAGAGCTGCTGTCTGCATTCGGCTTCTCTTTGATTGGATTCTCAATCTTTCCGAGGTTTCTCTGGGCAGTTCATCCTATAGTGTCCGGGGCCTCATTGTTTGCAATACTTGCAAATATATCATTGGCAAATCAGGCCGAAATGGCCTATTTCTTGGCAGATGAAACATCTGGCATGTCTCATGTGTGGGGGGGACCAAGGCAGTTGGGTGGTTTTTGGTTCAGGTTCAGGGGTGGTCAGATCAATTACTTTGGGTGCCCTAGGCATGATCTTCAGGTTCTTCATAGAATGGGAGGAGTCTCCAGAGGGAGCTCATTGTTTGTCTCTGTCGCTCCACTTTCTGAATGGCAAGGGCAAGGTCGGTGGTCATCTGTGTCAATCTAGGGGGGTGTGAGGTCTCTCCTTGGCTGTTCTTGGTCTGTCTGACCGCGGTGCAATCATCTCCTGGATCGTCTGTTAGATCCCCAGGGCGTCTGCATTGTTCATCACTTCTTCTAGGTTTCGTTCCATTTGTTCGATTGTGCTTGCGTAGTAGAAGCACATCCTGGCAAGATGGTATTTCGGTGGGTCGTGGGCGAGGTGAATGCAAAGGGCATTGGCATTCAATCAGTTTCATAGGTATTCTTGGGTGAATCATTGTTCAGCAGGCATTCTCAGGTAGTATCATAGTGGGAGGAAGGAGGGGGTTCTGGGTTCCGTCAGAGGTGGTACCTCTGCTTATATGCCATCAGGATCTTGGGGGCATTCTTCAGGTTTGATTTGGGTTCCCATGTGTTTTCGGATGTCGGGTAGTCAACCCATTTCATGAGGTAACGGCATGTCTTGCCATGCTTCTTGTGTGCGATGATTGCTTCCACCTCGTATTCATTTTCTCCTTCCACAAGGTCGGGTGGTGGAGTCAGGAAGTTTCGCCCATGAGTGTCGTTCTCATGGTATTGTGTGAGTAAAGCCACATGGAATACTGGGTGGATCTTCCATCTCGGCAGCAGTTCAATCAGTATGTCGTTCTCGACAAGGCATCTTCAATCACAAAAGGCCCTTCTCATTTTGGTGCCAGTTTTCTCGTTGGGTAGCCAATCTTCAGGTTCTTGGAGTCAAGCCATACTTGTTCTCCAACCTTGAATGGTTCGTATTGCCCTTTCGTTCGGGCAGCCATAGCCTGTCTGGCTAGTTTGTGTGCGGCAAGAGCTTCCCTTCTCGCAGAGAGAAGTTCTTGGATTGTCTGTTTGGCAGCCAGCACATTCGTCTTTTCGTATGGGGTGGGGATAGCACGTGGTTGATATCCCATCATTAAGTAAAACAGCGAGTGTTTTACTGCGGAGTGCATCTTCTGGTTGTGTGCGAATTCTGCTGTTGGGAGATAATGCTCCCAATCTTCAGGTTTGTTCAAACAGAACATGCGGAGGTAAACCTCTAGCTCTTGGTTTACTCACTCCATTTCTCCATCAGTCTGGGGGTGATAGGCAGTGCTCATGGATAGCTTAATCCCGAGCAATCGTCCGAGTTCTCGGAAGAGTTTGGATGTGAATTGAGGGTCTCCGTCTGAGATGATTCTTCTGGGGAGTCCAAATCTTGTGTATACATGGTGCAGGTAAAGGTCTGCAGCACCAAGTGTGTCGATCGTCTTTGCGCAAGGGATAAAAATTACCCCCTTTGTAAGACCATGGTCTACCACAACCATGATTGAGTCAAATCCATTTATCATGGGCAAGTCTGTGATAAAATCTGTCGTTACCAGCTCGAGTGGTCTGCTGGCATTGGATGATATCGGTGTCGGTGGTGGGGTCATCGGGTGTGTATTCACTTTCATTTGCTGGCACTTTGCGCAGCCTTCGACATACTTCTTGATGAAGTTGGCCATTCCTGGCCACCAGTAGTCTTGTCAGATCAGTTTGATTGTCTGCCATTGTCCAGGGTGCCCTGTCGTGATGCTATCATTATATTTCTGTATGATCGCTCAACGGAGGGTTTTGTCCTGTGGCACGTAGCATCTGTCTTTGAAAAAGAGCAGGCTGTCTTCGAATTTCTAGTCGTCCAATGTAGATTTGATTGGGGGAGTTCCATTGTTCTTCAGGGCTCATAAAGCGTCATTTACAAGGTCATCCTTCATTATTGCTGAGACCAGGGCTCCCTGGAGTTCAGCGTCAATTGTTTTCACAAATAGTTCGTCGGTGAGGATGGTCTTGTCCTCATTATCGGTGTCTTCTTCAGCTATATGATCTGCTCTTCTCGATAGGGCATCAGATTGTACCATCTGTGATCCTGGTACATGTTGTAGCTTCAGGTCAAATTGTGACAGGTAGATACTCCATCTAGCCTGTCATCAGTTCAGTTTCTGGGCCTGATGGAAATATGTCAGGTTCTTGTGATCGGATAGTACTGTCACAGGGAATGGTGTTCCCTGTAGGTAGTGTCTCCATGTCTCCAGTGCTCGGATTACCCCAAGAGGTTCTCAGTCGTATATCTCGTAGTTCCTCTCTGCTTCGTTGAAGGAATGTGAGATGTAACCGCATGGGTGCCAGTCTCCATTGGCATCCTGTTGTCTGAGTACTGTGCCTGTTGCAAATTTTGAGGCGTCAGATTCCACCACAAATGGCTTCGTTGCATCAGGCATCAGCAGTACTGGGGCTTTGTTGAATTTTCTTTTTAGCGCATCGAATGACTGCTGGCAGTCATTCATCCATTCAAATTTCTTGTTCTTCTTTGTCAAATCGTTTAGTGGTCTGGCCAGATCCACAAAGTGTCCGATAAATCTTCGATAGAAGTTTCCAAATCCTAGGAAGGATCTCACATCCTTCACTGTGCTCGGCGTGGGCCAGTCCTTGATCCCAGCCAGTTTCATGTTATCCATTGCAAGTTCATTGGGCCTGATGATCATGCCCAAGAAGTCAACTTCTTGCACATTGAACCTGCACTTCTCTACTTTCAGGTAGAGATCACATTGTTGTAGTCATTCAAGGACCCTTTCGGTCCTTATCCAGTGTTCTTCTTCTGTCTTCGAGAAGATCAGGATGTCATCCATATAGATGATGAGCCATCCTTTGTCTAGCATATCTCAGAAGAGATCGTTCATCATGGCCTGGAATGTTGCCAGTGAGTTGCATAGTCTAAAGAACATCACCATTGGCTCAAATAGCCCTCAGTTAGTCATGAATGCTGCCTTCCACTCATCTCCTTTCTTTATCCATACATTATGATATCCCCATCGAATATCAAGTTTCATGAAAAATTTCGCTCCCTTCAGCTTGTCCAAGAGGTCTCCAATCAGTGGCAGGGGGTAGTTGTTTTGGATCGTTCCTTCATTCAGATAGCGATAGTCTTGGCAAGGTTGTAGAGCATTGGAATCCTTCTTCGACACAAAGAAGAATGGGGATGCCATGGGCGATTTTGATGGTCGGATGTATCATTTTTCCAGGTTTTTGTCTAGAAACTCATTGAGTTTCTCTTGTTCTTTTGGTGTCAGTGGGTAGACTTTGCAATCCTTTGGTACAAAGCCTTCCTTCAGATTGATCACGTGATCCCACAGTCTTGATTCCAGGAATCGTTCAGATGCGGCCTTCTCGAATACTTGTCTGTACTTCTGGTATTCTGGTGGCAGCAAGTTGTCCAGGGTCTGTTGGCTAGTCTCCTTTCCCTCCTCTTGTTCATGTGCCAGTCATTGAGATATGGATGTCTTTGCTCTGATCCATATGTCGGAGTTGAGTAGGTACCATGGGGAGCCCTTGCCTTTCACGAGTCTGCTGATGGTGTTTGTCTTTCGGATGTATTTGTGTGTCGGCTCTCGATGTTCTTCCATCAGGGGTAGTTCTATGGCTGGTCTGAATAGGCCGATGACTGGTTCGCCTCGCACGTATGCAATTAGTATTGAGTCATCCTCAATTATATCTTGTTTGGGGGTCAGTTCCATCACTCATATTTCCATGCCAGTGTCTGCCAGTAGTTCTTCGTCGGGTACCTCTTCGATTTTTACCTGAGGGGGGGTCTCCCTGGGCATAGATATTTCAGTGTTGATGGTACCATGATCTGGGGCCCTATAATTGTGGGTTGGGGAGTCCTCTGTCAAAGGTCACTTGTCCTGTTTTGTGGTGTCGTTTTCATGTTCCTTTTGCCGGTGCTTCCCTCCCCTGTGGAGGTTAGCAATGTCTTCATCCTTTGCACAATTCGTTGTGCCCTGTTGCATTCTTTGTTTTTGCCCTTTTCCAGTTGTTTCTTCTTCTGGTTTTCTCGGGTCTTGGTGACAGCACGTCGTGCTGCTTCAAGGTTTCTGGCTTGTTTAGGGGTGTTGCTGCTCCTGGTCTTTGTGACAGCTATCTGGGCAGAATTCAGTTCTTTGGCTTTCTTTTCGGAAAGCCTTTCCTTTGTCTTTGCCACGGCTAGTCATGCTCAGGCAAGGTTTCTCTCCTTCTCCTCGGAGAGTCTTTTTCTCATTTTTGCCACAGCCAATCTGGCTTGGGCAAGGCTCTTCTCTTTCTCTTCGGAGAGCCTCTGTCTTGTCTTGGCTACGATGTGTCAAATATGTGCCATCTTGTCATCAGGCACCTCCCTTCCAGTGTTAATTTTTGGAAGTTTCAAGGTATTCAGGAGGGCCCGTTCAGCTCTTCTTGTCTTTTCCAGGATCTGCTGGATTTGAGCCCGTCATTCTTCATCTCAGAACTCAAAGGTTCCCTTCTTCCAATCGATGATTGGGTTTATCTCCCACAGCCATGGCAGGCCCAGGATTACCGATTCTTTGCCTAGTCCGGCGACTAGGTATTCTATCGGGTAGCTCCTTCCATTGATGTGGAGTCTTCCCTTCATGCATCTGGTGATCATTCCCTGCTTGTTCAGGGTTCCATCTACGTTCGTGGCCCGGATGGTGCAGCCTAAGGGATATGTTCTGATTCCTTCTCGTTTGACGAAGTTCAAGTTGATAAAGACTCCTCCTGCTCCAGAGTTGAGGAGCACATTTGTTGTGACGTCTTTCCTGTTGTCTGACTCAGCTACCCAAATAGACAGGCGCATAGATTGTCTATTCATGGTAGCTAAGAGTACAGATCCTATGGAGACTTCAGCGGTGACTGGCGTCATATCAGGCCGCTGTTCTAAAAACCCAATTCCTCCATGAGGTTGAGGGCTCATTCTTTTTCTTCTTCATCTAGTTCATCCAGCATCGTGCGGATCTTCTGGTAGGTGTCCACCCGTCCTTTTCTGGGTAAAGCAGTTTCGATAGGGAGGTGGTGCTGACCCTGTCCGGGTCAGGTTCTTTCCATCCTTATGGTCAGATGATCGGTGTCTGGGTTGGTGGCAGATGAAACACAGTCCCTTTCAGAGGTGTTCCATGCGTTCTTGGTTCATCAGTCGGTCGATGTCAAGAGAGGGCTGTCCTTTCTTTGTTGTTTCATTTGTCTTCTGGTTCTGCCTGGTCTTTCCTAGGATTGCCATGGCTCATTTCCATTGGCCTTCATACTTCGAAGCTGCCTTTATCCAGCCTTCAAGAGTGTTGGGTACTGTCTCCATTGTGTGTACCCTCTTCAGTAGTTCGGGGTGCAGTCCATCCATGAAGTACTCAATCATGGCTGCATCTTCTGTGATTCCCGTCCTGTCTTTCAGGATGTGGAAGTTCGCCACATATTCTTCGAGGTTTCCTGAACCTTGTTTGAGATTTTTGATCTTAGTCTTTGCCATTCCGGCATCATCAATCGGTGAGAAGGCCTCTAGGACCTTCTGTTGGAAGTCTGCATATTCACCAAGTCCCTCGGACTGGTGCTGGTTGACAAATGCCTGTGCCCAGGCAGCTGCTGTCCCTCCATTCATAAAGGATAGCGTGAAGATAATCTTCTTGTCGTTCATGTCATAGACCTGGTCATTGATTCGCAGGTATAGGTCTATCTCCTGCAGGAACTTGGCGGTCTTCATCCACTCTCCTGAGAAGTCTGTTGGTGATCGGATTCAAATGTCCTTTACAGATGTCATCGGTGTGGTTGCGGCTTCGGACATCTCATTATAGAGGTCATCGGTTTTGTCTGTTAAGAAGTGGGTGGATGTTTTGGGTGGGGGTGTGTGCAGTTGTTCAAAGTCTTCGTCGGTGAGGAAATTTCCTGGTTGTCTGTCGGTTGATCTGTAGAACCAACACTGTGCTGGGGTCGAGTAATGGACTAGTCTTCCATTGTATCGGTACCAAGATGAACCTGGCTGTGGTTCTGCTTCTCTTGGTGGTCAGTCTGGGGTTTGTCTAGACCTGGGTTGTTGTGGTGTGTATTGAGATGTATTGCCTACACCTAGGTAGGTGGGCTAGCAGACAGTTTAGATCTTATGTTAAGGGCGAAGCCTCAACCACTCGATCTAGTCAATGTCGTTTGACAAGGTGCTTCCTCAACAAGTCATTCAGCACTAGTCTTACTTGGAGCGTCCGATGTAAGAGAGATAGTGCACTCTAGCAGGCCTTCTGCATAGAGTCATTTGGGTTCACGCACTAAGGGGCTTCCTTAGTGGTTTCGAGTAAGTTTGCAAGTTCACAAGTTAAAGCTGTAGATTGCCTAGATCTAAACTGAGGACATCCCTACTATGAGTTGCAGTACTTATACTACAAGGGCAGTCCTTATCATCCAATCAGAAAGATAGATGTGTATCAAGTAAGAGTAGAAACAATAGGCCTCATGCCTAGCATGAGGCATCTGATGTCATGGACCTCATGTCAAGAGGCTGTCATATCACAGCATGTATGGGAGTGGGTTTGGGTGCATGGAGTCACCATGCGTCAAGGGCACCTTCCATGGGAAGGGGATCGAATGCAGTCGGCATGCATCGTGCATGTGTCTGGTGTCAAGGACATGCCCTAGGCATGAATCATGGAGTGCCTCCTGTCTGGAGGGGATCATCGGGTCGGTCGGGTTCCATGAGTTACAAGGAAAATTGTAACATGTGGAAAAATAGGACATAAGGAAAGAGATTGTTGGAGGAAAAAGAAGGGCAAAGAGAAGCAAAAAGAGGGGTCAAAGAAAGCTACCAAGGATTCAAATGTGGAGGAGGAATTGATTGCATTTCCAGTAAATGAAGAACTTTACAATTTTGACACATATGAAGCCTGTAACCTTGATGGAAATGATGAGCAATTGATCTGGTATGACTGGTTAGCCAATTCAGCAACTTTGCATGTTACACATCGAAGAGAAACCTTCATTGCGTACACACCTGTGGAAAAATGTTCCATAACAGGTGTAGGTGGTAAAGAAGTGAAAATTGAGGGCCATGGAACTGTTGAATCAATTTCGACATGTAATGGTCACAATTATATTTTGCGCTTGGAGGACATACTCCACATACCTGGAACACAGAATAATTTGATTTCGTTGGGGAGATAGGATGCAGCTGGCAGAAGATATACAGGTGGAAAGGGAAGAATTACCATTATCACTAAGGAGGGGAAGAAAATAGTCCAAGGGAACAAGGTTAACAACCACTTATACAAGATGGAATTAACTGTATGCGACCAAAACCTGACACTTACAATAGAAGCTGCTGATCACTGATCATTAATCAATAATGATGTGGCACTCAATTGGGAAACCTGGGACAGACACTTTGGTCATGTCAGGTATTCTGGCCTACAAAAATTATTGGATAGAAATTTGGTCTATGGATTCAACATCGATAAACACAGTCCTAAACCAGACTGTATCACATGTACTGAAGCAAAGCAGCACATAGAACCCTTTCCTAAATTGTCCACGCAACAAATGGAACCCAGAGAATTGATGCATATTGACTTATGGGGAAAATACTTGATCAAATCTATAAATGGAAATCAATACTACTTGCTATTTGTGGACGATGCTAAACACTACATAACCATCCAGTGTTTGAAAGAGAAATTGGACTCAACACAACCGGTAATAAATTATTTGGCACATCTGATAACTGAAGGCCAAAAACTGAAGGGGATCCAAATTGATTGCAGAAAGGAATTTGTAAATGAGAAGTTGGAAAAATGGTGTAATGAATGCAGTATAGAAGTAAGACTCACTGTGCCATACTCACCTTCACAGAATGGCATCGCAGAGTGGATGAATAGGACTCTTGTTGAACTATCACACACCATGATAACTGCCAACCAACTTCCTGAATTTCTTTGGGAATATGCAGTTTTGCACATGGCTTATCTTCATAACCAATCATTTACAAAACATCTCCCAAAATCAACACCTTACAAAGGATGGCATAAAATACAACCCAACGTATTGCATTTATGGAAATTTGGAAGCCATGTATGGCTATTACTACAAGGTCAAAAGAAACCCTGAAAAATGCTACCAAAATCAAAATGCTGAGCATACATCAGCTACAATGATGGCGCTGGGGCAGTAAAATATTACAATGCAGAAACTTGCAAAGTATCCTCTCACAACTTCCAAATATTACACCTTCAGAACAACCTAAAACTCCTGACCATATTGAAATTACACCCAATTTGCCATGTGAGGGGGAGTCTGCAGGTAGCACACCGCCAATGGGTGTAGCAGATTCTGATGATACAACTCGGAACCTTGTGCCCAAGAAGCGAAAATGGAATGAAACACAGGAAGATATAGATATTGACAAACCGCAGAAGACACGTGGAATTTGTACCAATTATAAGCACCTTCACAATCCTTTTGCATATGAGGAAGAAGACAATTTCTTGCTAAAGTCTGAGGTTGCCTTTAGTGCAGTTTAACCTAGCAACTGTGAAGGGAGACTCAGATAGACTGAACAGCTGGAGTCCAGAGTGAGCAACTGTATATTATATGAGACAATAAGGAGTACAGTACCTGGAGTCCAGAGTGAGCAACTGAAGAGTGCAAAACTCCGGACTCTGCAGTCTACATACTGTGAAACAAACAGTGATAAACACAAGGTGGAAACTACTCTAAGTACCCATGAGTGCAACTACAAGTGATAGGACATGGAATAGAAGAAGGATAGAAGTAAAATAGAGAGATGGTGAATCATACATTTAACATTTCTTATCAATTGAAGAAGTCTACACAATTGTTGCTGGAGATGAACTTATGAGTCTCAAAGATGCAAAGAACTCCCCAGATTGGCCTGAATGGCAAAAGGCCATGAAGACTGAATTGGACTTATTGTCAGAGAAGGGGACTTGGGAACTCATCCAGAAGCCTCATGATGCAGTCCCAATCCAAAATAAATGGATCTTTGTCAGGAAGCACAATAAAGAAGGGGAAGTAGTAAGGTATTGAGCAAGATTAGTGGCAAAAGGATATGCACAATGACCTGGATTTGATTATAGGGAAAGATTTTCACCCATTGTCAGGATGGATACACTATGCATGATACTAGCTCTCATACCAGAAAAGGGACTCAAGCTACAACAAATGGATGTAAAGGGCACATATCTAAACAGCACTTTGCAAGAAGCAATATATATGCAACAGCCTGAAGGATGTGAAGATGGAATGGGTCAAGTATGCAGGTTAGTCAAATCGCTTTATGGTTTAAAGCAGGCAGGCCAAGAGTGGAATATTGAACTTGATGGCAAACTCAAAGTCCATGGCTATGTGCACTTACTTTCTGATCCATGCACATATATATGATGTGATGGTGATGACTTTGGAATAATGGCTATCTGGGTGGACAACTCACTACTTTTTGCTTCATCTGATAAAATGATGGATCATATGAAGAAACACTCCACTCAGAATGGGAAGTAACAGATCTTGGAGAACCGAGTAAAATTGTTGGCATTGAAGTTACATGAACTGAGAATGCAATAACTCTATCTCAACAGAGACATATTGAAAATATTCTCCATAATGAAGGAATGGCTGACACAAATCCTACTGGTATACCCATGGACCCCAATATAAATAGTGTTTTAAGGTTCAGTTCAGTCTGGTTTTTTGACCCCTAGGAGGGTTAACTGGTCTAGACCATTACCCTAAGTCATATGGACCGTAACTGGTTTAGACTAGTTTCAACCAGTTTTATGAGCTAAATAAATTCTATTATATAGTAAATAAAACTATTTAACAATCACATCCTGCAAGCTGGTGCTCACAGTGGTGGGGTATTGCTAAGAGAATAAAAAAAGAAAAAGAGTTAGGAAAAAAAACAGCCCACCATCTCGTGTTTGTAGTGAGGGTGGGTCATTGTGTCGTCCCAGCCATTTGTTGTCCCTGTGTTCGTTGTCCCTGCTGTTCATTGTCCCCACATTCATTGTCCCCACCATTCATTGTCCCTGCCATCCATTGTCCCCATGTTCATCATCCCTGCCATCCATCATCCCTGCATTTGTCATCCCTGTCATTCATCGTCCCTGTGTCATCTGTCTCAGTTGTCCCTGCCATTTGTTGTCCCCATGGTTTGTTGTCCCACCCTTTGTTGTCCCGGCATTTGTCGTCCTCAGTGTTCATTGTCCTGGCTGTTTGTCATCCCCCATTTGTAGCTGCCATCATCATCAGCACCTCCAATTCCCCCTATGAGCAGTGGCTCATAGGTGGGTTGGTGGTGCTATGTGACATGGCAGTGGTGGCAGTGGCAGAGGTTGCTGTTGGGGGTGTTGTGTTGTTGTTGCTGGCCATTGCTGTTGCTGTGTAAGAACTGAACCTGTTGCTGCCCTGCGAGCAGAGGCTCACAGCAGTAGCACAGGGTGTGTGTCGGTCAGTGGGTGGGTGATGTTGTAGTCAAGATGCGAGAACCTAAAAGCAAAACATTTAGTTAGTAAAAGAAACAATAATAATATGAAAGACTTACACACAGGCCTTGCATTGGTTCATTTGGTGCACATGTCATTGGTGGTGAGTGCGGATGGAGGTGGTGGTTTGGTAAACAAATAGAACTTTGCAAATCATAACATAAATGAAAGATGATGAGAAGGGAAACATATAGAGTCACAATTTATCATGGGTACCTGTCCTATTGATCCAATATATCATCAAGACATCAAAGTGCCACAATTGCATCCTAAAATCCCATCATTGTGTCTCCTTGTGTCTGGTGGTGCTCAATATGCGATGCATTAACTCATACAAGGTGTGCTGCATGTGTCTGAGGGGTGGTGCGATAAGCATACGGTGGCCAAAGGCGTTCAAGGTGCTGCAAAGTTGCTTGAAGTGTTGCGAAATTGTTTGAAGTTGCTCAAAATCATTCGAAATAGTCTCAGAGCAGTTTTGTGGGGTTCATAGGGGTTGGGAGTGTGTGTGGTGATGTGTTGATGCATTTGGAGACGTTCCCAGAGCTTAGAGTGCAAGGTGGACCTATCACCAGTTCGGTCTTTGGTCCTATGGACTGAACCTTGATACACTAAATATAAAGCTTGGACCTAATCTGGATGATAACAAATCCAATTGAAACAATTCATATGCATGATTATTGGGGAGTCTGCAATTTTTGGCAAATTCCACAAGACTGGATATAAGCTATGTAGTTAATAAACTGGCTGCCTACACTGCTAACCCAGGTTTAAAACACCACCATGGTGCAATAAAGCGAATACTCAGATACCTGGCAGATATGAAAACTCTAGGGATCACATATAGAAAATCCCAAGATGAAACTGGAACTGAAAACCTCTTCCACAGATGTGCAGATGCTGCATATGCAAATGCCGACAACCTCCAATCCATATTTTTCTAGCAGCAGGTGGAGCAATCACATGGAAATCAAAGAAACAAACTGTGATAGCATTGTCCTCTACAGAGGCAAAATATGTAGCACTGTTGGAAGCTGGATGTGAGGTGACATGGCTGAGAAATTTGTACAGTAAACTCGGATTCCCACAAAATTCACTAATGGAAATTAAAGGCGATAATGAAGGATCCATAATATTGACACACAATCCTCAATTTCACCAGAGATCAAAACATATCGCTATTCACCATCACTGGGTCCAAACTCTAGTAACTGACAAAATACTCAATATACAAAACTGTCGTGACCTGGAACAAACAGTGGATGTGTTAATGAAGGCATTACCAAGGCCTAAATATATACAACATAGGGCAGAGATGGGAATTCAGTCGACACGCAAACTCAGTAGCCTTCCTCACATGTGAGTTGGTTTTTCCCATGTGGTTTTCCACCACATAGAGGTTTCAACGCATCTGAAAGGTGAGAAATTTAACTTTTCAATTATATATTTAACCATTCCTATGGACTCAACCATGCTAGGCTTGAGGGGGAGTGTTGGGATAGTCAATCCTAGCGCAACACTGGTACATCATGTATAAAAATAGAACATGATGTATTTATAGATCATAACATAGGTATATCGTAGTACAGGGGAGTATGAGATGTTCTACCTGAACACCCATCATTAAATCCCTACGACCTTCTACTTCACACCATAATCCCAATACTGTTACCAAAACTGACATGAACCAAGTGTAGTGTAGTGTAGTGTAGTAGCTTGGATTAACAGTTTAGAAGATTAGAATCTCTGATGCAGATGTTCCATCCTTTTCAAATGCCAAATACTGACAATGTTTCTAGGTGCACACCAACTGCTGTTAGGCTAACCAGAAATTCGGAAAATGGGAACCATTGGCTCGGATCCAGTCGGAGCCATGTGGTCGGTAAATATGGGTTAAATGCGGATCGATCTGATGAATAATGTAATGAAATCTTTTCTCTTCAGCCTGCGACCCTGTTACTCGCATCATGTTTTCATCCCGGACAAACCTTATAGATAGTTATGCCCGATGCCCTTCCTTTCCTGACCGTTGCACATGTCACTTGTCATGCCTGCCAACCAGACTGGATTAAACCCATTTACTGAGAGATGGGCAGCAACCTCACCGAGCGACACCAAGGAAGAAGCGCTTGCGAAGGAGAGAGCTTTCCAAGAAGCTCAGAAAAATTCTAGAGAGATTGATGAACTCCTTCTGGAATCAAAAAAAGCTCTGGATAAAAAAAAGAAGTCCGCTCAGATCCTGCTCCTCGGTAAGCATAATATTCTTTCTTTGCTATACTCTATATACTAAGAGCCTGTCACAATACCCAGGACAATCCGAGTCAGGCAAGGCATGTATATCGTACAGTTCCGTCTCAGACATGAGCTGACACCACTATGACAGAGCGCCATGTTAAGAAGTTGTTGCTATCGTTTATTTCGATTCACGTTTGACTTAAAAAACAAAATTGTATCCAGACTTTCAGCTCACCTTTGCGCCTTCCCAATTCTACGATGAGCGTCCTATCTGGAAAGCCATTATCCAACTAAATGTTATACGGTATTCTGGTATTCCTTGCACTCAAAAGTAATATGATCTGATATTTCTTAGGACTATTAAGAGGATTCTTGAGGTTTTAACGGAAGAATGGGAGTCGACCGCCGCTGTAGCATCCAACACTCGAAATCTCCAACGCATCCGGCTAGGCCTTTCACCTCTCCTCTTTATCGAGACAAACCTGACAAAGATGATTTCGCCTGGAGTGGTTGCTAGTCGGCATTGCGATGTCTGTGTGCGTCCCAACAGCGACTGGAAGTCTCTCATCAAGTCTAGAAGAGCGACGTCACCTTCTCCTGATACATCGCATGAGAGAGGCCGTCGGTTACACAATGGGACAGATCCTTCATCGGCATTGGCAGCTTTGAAGGACGATATAATCGTCTTATGGCAGGATCTTAGCGTTCAGGAAGTGTTGAAAAAGCGAGACGTTCGATTGGAAGATACCCCGGGATTGTGAGCTATTTCCGCCTGCTCATCGAATCTCAATGACGCTCGTACAGCTTTATGAATGATATTGCCCGCGTTGCGGACATCAACTACGAACCATCGGACAGTCGGTCTTTCCCCGTCTTCGTTTTGCTTGTTGCGGCGTCCTCAACCGTTCGATTTAGGCGACATGATGAGGGCTCGTGTACGAACCCTTGGAGTAGAAGAACACCACTTTGTCATCGAGAAAGGTAAACCATAAAATCTTTGCAGCTGCCACACAACCAGAATAATGGCATTCAGGACACGATGTTGGGATGGATGTATACGTGACGGACGTCGGTGGAGCTCGGAACCTTGTGAGTCTTCGTTGCTTGGTATAGGTCGCCATGCTAACACAGATGAAGCGTGCAAGATGGGCACCTTATTTTGAGGATGGTAAGCTTGTCAGTGAACCTGCGGTTGCTAGGCCCGATTAAATCTTCTCAGTACAAACTATTCTGTTCTTGGCGCCTCTCGCTTTCAATCAACAACTCGAGGAAGATCCGAAAGTCAATCGGTTGGTATGTCCCCCCGTATCAACCAACGCCGTTATTGTCCTCGGTAACACGTTGGTTTGTATTATTACCAGGAGGATAGCATCGTGCTTTGGAAAGACATATGCTCGAACAAGCTACTCGCCAATGCGGTCATAATCCTTTTTTTCAATAAGGTGCGTTAAGGTCCCTTCGCCGTATCTTAATGTTTCTCATTCCGAACTAGAAAGATGTTCTAAGGGCGACGTTATCTGCAGGTGTCAGCGTTAAGAAGTACGTTCCCAGTTACACCGATGCTAACGAGATCGATGCCGTTACAAAATGTAAGTAGGCATCATTGATAAATGGTGTTCAGGTCTCACCGATAACCTGCTAGACTTTAAGAATAAATTCCGTTCTTATCACGTCAGTTCAATGCTCTCCGTTGCATGATCTAATCACTTAACTGCAATGCGTCTATGCAGCGAAGGTTATCGCCCACGGAACGCCCTTTCATCTTTCATCAAACCACTGCTATTGTGAGACCCCACTGAATCTTTCTTTTGAATACCACCCTAATATGCTGTTCGTTTCTATCCAGAATACTACGGAAATGGGTGCGCTGCTTGTCGGAGGTTGTATTCTTTCCTAGCCTTTCACTATCGTTGACAATTCTGATGAAACACACAGTTCGTGATACGATACTTCGTATAAATCTCAAGTGCGGCGACATGATTTGAGCCGGTGTTCTCAGCATATCAAACGCCAGCATTAATCATACTTGTAATTTCTTTGCGCTTCTTTGTGCCAGGATTTGCGTCCGTCTTAGTGACATCAATATTTGTATTACAATTACTTAGCGTCGACCCTGCTACCTGATATATTGGTAAATATGTAGGATAAGTCTTACAAATGATAATGTAACGTTGAAGGTTTAAACGTTTATGATTGAAACTCAACCGATATCTGGAGACCAGATCCACATGGTGCCATCAAGGACGGCGAAATGAAGTATCAATATAGAAAATAATAGTCACGTGGGTCCCGATTGCGTGTTGGAATACAATATTACCGTAGTATGGTTTGGGATTACTGCCGAAGATTAAGCAGACCCAAGGAGTTCGTAATGGGTTCGGTATCCAAAAGATCTAGGGAAGGTGGACGACGACGACGACGATAAGGTGTATCCCCTTCCAATAACTGGTGAGAATGCGGCTCAATGTGAGGCGCAGCAAATAATTGCGGTTGATTTGTGGGTGGCTGTGCGTAAATTTGCCAAGCCGAAGGGTTTGGATGTGAACGTACATGTGGTCGTTGTTGGTCGTCTTCAGGAAGTAGATGGCGATTAAGATCCAGAGCATCTAGATGCTGAGAATGACTACGACTGTCGTCAGGAACGTCCGATTCAGATCCACCATCAGCAGAATCATAGCCACGGCCAAACCATTTCGAAAGACGAGCTCTCTTCAGATTCATAGCCCTCTTCTTATCATATTTTTTGCGTGAAGAAGTTTGGTGCACATCGGTCTTTGTTGCAAAGACGCCGGCGGGTATCACTGGGCCCCGATCAACGTGTAGCATAGTGGCGATAGAACGGTCAAAGTGTTCAATATGTGGCTGCAGCCGTGTTTGGGGCTTCGGATGCGGTGTGCCGTGTGCTTGACGCGATTTAGAACGCGGAAACGGGACTATCTCCCAATCGTCGGGATCTGGTGTCGGACCACGACTCCTCGAACGACGGTGAGCAGATTGTGAGGGTGGAGGACCCGTCCAGGCTCTACCGATTGCCGCATGTTCCGCATGAGTAGGAGGCAACCATCTATTCAATGTATGACGTTGCTGTTCTTCTGTTGTTGGGGTAGGAGAAAGTGGTGGAGGGACAAAAGGAGGATTAGTCTCCGACCAGTCGGCCTTGTCGATACCGCGTACGGCTGGCTCAGCTCCCGCCGTCGCGCCTGGATTCCCGAGTACAGAAACGGAGTTCCAGTTAGAAACCATCTGGATCGCATGGGCGATCCGTGCTTTCATCTCATCTTTCCTCCTCCAATCGTAGACATCATATCCCATTGGCCAGCACTGCTGGAAGAGCCAAGATTCCAACATCTGAGTGCTCCACTGAGTCCCCGAAAGATTGGTTCCATTCCTGCAGGGAATAAGAAAGTTATTAGGAGCGGCATGAAGTGGTTGAAACGATGGTTAGTTTGGGACTGGAGACCTGAAGGTTTCGACGTTTTTGAACGTGGAATATGTCAACATTCAGGCTAACAGTTGTATGCATACACAATCCAGTGATGCACAGTAAATCCATAAACTGACGACTGACCTCAGTAGCAAACAAATGTCTCCGGGATCCCATTTTGTGTATCTAACCAACTTAAGAGCCACAGCCCAAAATGGGGTAACGCTGATCAGAGTAAACATTCCGTTCGGTGATGAGAAGACCGTATGCAAGTGAACATTGTTGGGTTGTATTGAAGCTGTGTAGATGGGATCATACGGCTTTCCCGATGGGCTGCAGGAAACCGAAGTTATGAGCAATCATTCGGAGGCCGAGCTGATGGAGAGCTTACTCGTTTGCCATGGGAAGGGCTATATCGGCGTCGCTGTTCATCCAGTCTGCACCAAGGTGGAAATGCCGCGCTGTGGACTGAATGCAACTTTGCAGTCTCTCCGTTGCGTCCATAATGCCAATACGTTGCCACTCGGCAGTGAAGGAGCGACGAATATAATCTACGTCACGAGTGGTTGTCCTCCGAGGCAGAGCTTTGAGATGGGAATTAGTCGACAGATGATGTTGGTGCAAAGCCAGGTTGTATAGGCCGGAATGTAGGAGCATGCAAGCTCCACCATGCACAACCAAGCGGACTGGAAGGCCGCTAAAATGAGATGGAATGAGGGTTGAGAAGTGAGTCAACACCTTGATGAGCATTTCACGATCCAACTCCGTTTCGTTACGTGGTGGTATTGGAGTGTCTGCTGGTGGTGACGAAGGTCGAGCATGGGGTTGAGCATACTGAATGCGAGAGCGAGGGTCTTGCAAATGCCATTGTTGAGAGTGTTGCCAGTCATTGGTTGCGACTAGCGCCATGTTCAGTCGAGTTCAGTCGAGATTCGTGCGTGAGGAAAGATACAAAGAGCCACTGATCAGTCATGCAGCTTTGATGCAGCTGTTGTTGTTGAAACGTTGAGGTTTGAATAAATGTTGAACAGTTCTTTATAACTTAAGGTGTAGCTTAGCGCAGACGAGGGTGAACAACGAATTTGCGCTCACTGGTTGTTCTTTCAGAGGCTCTCTCGCTGTAAATCTCCTCAGTTTACCCAATCCAGTTGGTCGAGAGTAGGTCACTGATTACTTGCGAGACTACAGTGCCTCAAGGCAACCTCGTGCTGGTTGTAAAGAGTTGACGGCGTGACACTGCCTCGTTTGGAAACTTGAAAGGAACGTTCAAACTTCACGCTGTCAAAGATCACTGAGGGTTTGAATGAAAGTAAGGGTGAAATGCTGAACATTGGCAGCCAAACTCCAAGAGCATAGAAAAGAATTCGTTTACACTTATATAGATGACCAACATGTCAATGTGGAGTGAATAATAAGCACTGCGATCGAAATGCTGTGCAGCCAACCTCACAGCAAAGTGGCTTCTCCCGAACCGAAGGCATCGTTTCAAATGCCATTGCTATCTCAAGGCTGTCTACAACTCGGTATCTTGCACAGCAACATTCCATTCATGCTCGTCCCAAAGAGGAGAAGATCTCTATGAGTCACGAAAGTATAGCAGCTTCACAGCTTCGTCACGGTTCATCAATTCGCACACTCAATCTGTCTTTTTCCCAGCGGAATTGACCACGAAAACTGTCGAGTCCATTGTATCTCGTTTCGCGCTTTTGATGTATGCAGAAGTCTGAAAGCTGTTATTCCCATCATGGCTTGGCACCGCTTGACCTGAAAATTGAATTCAACCGCACTCAACCCATCCATGGCCTCCGTTTGGCTCTTATCCTAATGGCAGTGAGTTTCATCAGCTGTATACAGTCTTACCTTAGCCTGTTATATCACCTTTGCGCCTCGCATACAACACACCGTTGTACTAGCGATTATGAATTGTCATGCCTCGCGACCCATCATCTCATGATATCCGTCATAAGCATTCACTGCAAGCCAAAAAGGAAAATCAAAAGGTGCGTTACAGAGTTACTTGAGGCCTTGAATGCCTCGAGTGACATGCACAAGCCTTATGGTGAGATCAAATTCAAAGTCATGGCAATGGTGTGTGATGCGTCATTGATATTCTTTAGTTTTTGTTCTGTGTATTTTGACCGATTGGTGAGAGTATTTGACTGTTTGCCAGTGGTCGAGACAATTTATACTTTTCATGGTATAGACCTACGGAAGCCCCGCTTTCTTCGACTGGCATTGACTATAATGATCAATACAAGGCGCAATAATGCGGCTCAGACTATATCGAGTTGAGATACCCTGATGCAAAACCATTCATTGTCTCTATCATCTTATGTAATGTGGTCCTCTATTCTCGATTGCCGAACTTACTGGCTCCTAGACCATTTTCAATCTCCATGAGGTGCTGCTCCCTTATTATCGTGACGCTACCTAATTCTTTTATATTTTTTTTGCGAGAAAACAGACGTCTATCCCCCGTATGATTCCAAATTACCCAGGATGATGGCTATCATTCTCTTCTGACACATCGAAGCACCGTCGGACGAAGCTTGGATCCGTAATACCAAAACATAAAAGCTCCGCTTGTTTCCCTTGACGACTCATCAGCTTTGGGAACATCCCGGGATCTTTTACTCGGGTTTACGGAGATCTGTTTAACCGCTCTTGAATATCACTACACCCATCTGCATAAAACATACACATAACTTGGCATCGAAAATTGCCCTGAGCCTCCATGACGACGAGGTGTGGGGATGGGTCGAAGGGAGCCATCTGAACATCGAAAGCTTTGCCTCTGATCACTGGGAAGACCTCACTACCCAGCACAGAACTCTCAACCAGTCTGCAAGGGAAATCAGTTCACGTAAGGAATTTCTAAAGGACTAAACCTAGAAAATCTTGCCACGTGCCGATGACTCAACTTTCAATGACTCATGAGTCGACACGCTGGTTCCGGTGGCATGGGCCGGAGGCTTGTACTAAGAATCATGTCACTTGATCCATCAACTGCCTTGGCCGAGCCATATCGGCGAGGGGAATTGTCGGGGGAACTATGGTCATATAGTTTCCGTATCGACGATGACAAGTTCGAACACCTAAAACAAATATCTCGTGATCAGCACTCCACTCTCGCGTTTTGTATCTGGAGCTGTGGATTTTAATTCTCAGGACATCAAAACCTGTAAAACACAGGAAGAGCGCATCTCAGAAAAGCCTGAGTTTCTATCAGATCGGATCCCTCGGAGGGTATATAAATTGCTGCTAAAAACATAACGCGCACTGGCAGTCCTGTGATACCGACTGTTTCTTTGGATGGCTATTCCAAAACGCTGAACTGGACGTGTATTCTAAATTCCTGGTTTCGGTTTGGTTCCAGGTCCATGGAGTGGGTAGAATGCGGGATGAGAGTAGCTTGAAGCGCATGATGTCGAAAAGCATGATCTAACCCCCTGCGAGGTAAGTATGCTCGTGCGATTAATCAATGCGTAAGTACACATTTTAGCAGGAGACTTACCAAATTCTATGCTGCCTTAGCGGTGGCATTCTCTTCGCTAAGCACATGCTGCTCGCCAACCGCTTGTCGCTCCAACTTGTGGCAGTTCCTACACTCCGGCATCTGAACGTTCCGGTCCTACCGATATTCTGATACTTTTTAGCACAAACCATGCACACTTAAGGTTTCGAAGTCCGCTGCAAAACTTGAAAGGCCGACGGGATTCACCGACCCGCGGAAATTGGCCACTGTCCAGTCTGCCAGGCTCTTCATGACCCTCTTGACAAATTCCTTTTTACCAATTCCTAACCCTGTCAGCGTTCTGATTTTCCCTTCTTCGCCTCATTCCCTCCATATCTATTCCCATTCGATCGACAAAATGATCTTAGATAGGATGGTGCGAAAATCGGAATCAAAAGTTCTTTCTTGGGGATATCCTCGACTTCAATTGGTTGACTAGGAACACCACCTTCCATACCCGTACTCCAGTACTCCATGCAGCATTCGGCACTTGACTTGTTCGCCCGAGTCAACTACATTAGGGCATGAGTTACATGCGTCCACTGGCAAAAAAATCATCTCTATATTTCAAGAAAAAAATGCGGATGATTAAATTTATAGATGGTCACAACTGGCAGATTTTCACTGGACGACGACATGATCTGATTTTTTAAATTGGACCACTTCTATGGAAAGAACTAACTTGGGGTGTCGTCTCATGCTATGTGGTCCTCTTCACCCACAAGATTAGGCGCTAAATCTTTGATGGTAGGCACGTTCGCTGCCACCCACGCAGTTAGCCGGTACCGGTATCGATAACATCAAGTGCTGACCCTTTCCTGTCACCGCCCGAATAATGGGAGTGTCTCGAAATAACAATTTTAGGAGATACAGGTGTAATATTTAATTGTCAATTCGTGCAATTTATATCCCTAGGTTGTCGGTGTGTGCTAAACAGACTTTCTACTCTATTCAACGATCTTTTTTCCTTTCACAATAGACTGATTACAACGGTGTCGACACCATTCAAGTTTCTGGGCTCTCTGTCATGATCTTCAGCCTGAGAGTCTGCTGAGTCATTTCATGTCAGTTGTTCGGTTGACAGGTTATGAGACAGCAACGAGCGAAGGATTGTAAGTCAATAATTGCCAAACTGCGGGGTTCCGGAGGACGCAATAATATTAAAATTGTTCTGCTTAGGAGATGCTTGGTTGGTTAATCTGCGACGTCCATTCTTGACACGATACCCATAGGCCGTATACGCCATCAAATAAACTTCAGGGTGGGGGGAATAAGCATGTTTCATTTACCGTCACCCTGACGGAGGCGACAGGTCCACACTTTTGATGTCTCACTAGAAAACTTTAAACTATAGGTGGAAAGCTGGAGGACTGTCGACGTTTCTCTTTCATTATGAAGCTTGCATTGTAAGAGGCGATCCCAGCTGGCAACCAAACCAGGCTTTTTATCAGACCAGGGACGCTGTACTCGTCAGAATCCCTTCTGATGTTCCTGATGACTGACACATTGACATTCCTTCGAGAGCTCTCCTCCCAATTTGGCCCCGAAGGACTTGAATCTAAAGATAAGCATGCTGTTGATTGCATCTAGATCCGGCATGGAAAAAGTACCGCAGGCCCATATCATTTACGTCAATGTCTTATTCAGGTTGCCTACATTCGATGCTACTAAGTATTTTCCTGTTCTCAACTTCGATAAAGCATATGGTTCGATTTTCCCCATATCGTGGCACATAAATAGCACGGTTTACGAGCATTTTATTCAAGTTCCCTGCGTAAGCCATGTCTCTTCTAAAACTTCCCTTCATAATTGCGGATCTTATTGGAATGCACATTACAGCGACTCCTCCGAATCCTCCGCTACCATTCTCTGAGCATATTATTCCTGATTGGCGAGAGATATTTTTGAAGTCTCTGGCCTTACCATGCTGCTTATTGAGAGTGTGTACTATTCTTTCTGGTGCTCCTAATCTATACGCTCATGTTTTTCAGACAATGTACCGGGTCGCATGTTTGTTTGAGGTTCTGGTCATTCTCGCAACTCACCACCCCTCCGGGCCACTCGCAAAACACATCCTTGCAACGTTGATATTTAACAACGTCGCTGCTGGTCAAATACGGATTACCCCGTTCTACCTTCTGGGAATCTTTCTAGGTATATCTGGAACTGTCCTTCGAATGAAGTGCTATGAAACACTCGGAAGTTTCTTCACCTTCGAGCTGTGTATCCAAAAGAACCATGCGCTCGTTGTCACGGGCCCGTACGCAGTTATTAGGCACCCGAGTTATGTTGGCCTTATCATGACGATGGTTGGCTCGTGTTTTTGTCAAATCCAGGGTTCATGGGTGAAGGAATGCGGTCTCGTGGACTCCTCCCAAGGACGGATTTTGATTGCGTTGTGGTTGAGTATTGCTGGTGCTGTTGTGGTTAGCTTGCTACTACGGATCCCTAGTGAGGATAAGTTGTTGCGTACAACGTTCGGCAAAGAGTGGGAGGCATGGGCAAATCGAGTGCGTTATACATTGATTCCTTGGATTTATTAAACTTTCAATGGACGTCGAATATCCCTCAATAGGACAGATATCTTGTTATGATTCACAGTAGCTTGTTAGTCGGATACGGTCCAGCTTCTCATTTTCAGAATAGCTAAAACCATGTTGGAACTAGCTCCGAATATTCTGAGCCCTATGCCACGCCTAGTGGTAGCCTTGGGGATAGGCTTTTAGGAAGCTTAAATGCATTGTTGGGAGAGTCACATCAATGTCACAGACGACTAAATGGCATTATTTGGCTAAGCTGCTCGCGTTGGGCTTACGGAGAAACATATTCTGCGGGTCAACCCCAATGATGAAAACTTAAAAGTCACTCGACGTAGAGAGGATGAAAGCGATGTAAGAAGGTTTTTTTTTGCTCAGCCACAAAGAACTACTCACAACGACAATAAACTAGGAGTCGTGGCCACTCCTCCCTAAGAACTATTCCGGAGAGGCGTTAAAAGATAATGACGCATCAACAAAATCCGGAAACTGCCATAGACCTTGTAGACGTTTGGTCAAAGGTAAACATGACGAACAGCGTTGAAACAGTGTGCACAAGATACGAAATAGAGACAACGAGCGTATACCAGTGCACGCTTGGTGCACGCGTCAACAGGCTCGGGCAACCCGAGTTCCAATAACTTGCCATCAAGCAAGAGAAGGTCAGAACAATATTTATCCCAGCAGTTAGAATTATCCAGTCGTTGTTCCAACAGCGGTAGTGCACCACAGGGAATGGAATCGAAAAAAAAAGTGTTGGGATACAGGCAAGCCGTGACCGGTCCGAGTAAATAATGCTATTAATAATACATGCTATATATAGAACATAGTACACTCACTACTTGCAATAGGAGTATACAGTCTCTCTTTGACTCTCACCACACTCAATAATAAGTCCCCTCCCTCCTTGAACAATTATTATCCCAAGAGATTATGGGCCCTGGCCCTATCTAGCTTGACAAGTTAATTATCTGGACCTACCATGTCACAATACTTGGATCAAGGGGGTGTTGGGACAGGATTTTTTCATATGATGTTGGTATTTTTTTTTCACAGCTCTTGAGACTCCCCTCCCCCTTCCTGCCATATATGGTATGTTTTGATCATGTGTACATGTTATTTTTCCTTTCAGATGTCAATATGTGAATCAGCAATGCCGCAGGACCAATGTCAGGCCAGTGGTGACCCTGGCTGAGTGTTTATTACTAGGTCTATACACTGTCTGTTCAACGGTTATAGCCATACAATTGACAGTTGAATACGGTATGGTTGAGCTGTTGACTGTCCATCGAGGTAGTTTTCGGAACTACTGATGGCTATGGGATGGTTATATTGAATATCACACAGTTGATCAAGTCTGAACTTAACAATATGACCATTTGGCTCAGTTGGTTCAGTGACCTCAACAGGATGCATTTCAAATCAAATCTACAGAATTTCTCAGTGTCAATGTGAGTTGTCTTGATAAACATGTCAAAGTGGTGAGCAATGTTGATGAAAAAAAATAAAGTTTGATATACCTAATCCATCAACTGTGACTCACATAAAGATTCTAAAGAATGTGACGCCGCTGACATGACTGTTTCATTAATTGGTTGATTTCTTGGACATGATGCTATTTAGTTCAAGATCCCCACAAATAAACAAACTAGATCTTGAGTACATCAGCATAAGATTGCTCATTTGCTTACGTCTGGGTACTAATTGACACAATTCAATGTTATGAGTGCTTTACCAAGTCCTTTCAGGGCTTTACTATGTTAAACCAACACTAAAACAATGCCTATTGGCATTGTTTTCACCATGGTCAAAAAAAATTTCAGCCTCTGGCAGGACCCCCCCCCCCCTACATCTGGTTTGGGACTCCCATTGACTTGGATGGTGAAGCTCCCAAACAACCAGTACTGCACATGCACATCCTTCAGGTTTGAGGGCAAAAGAGCCAGGAAACACAGCTGATGCTCCATGCAATACACCTGCTCATGGTGATGAACTCACAGCAGAACCCCAAAAATATATTGCACTGATCCAAGCCAAGGAATATTTGAATATCAGTAAGTTGTCTGACCATGATCATTTGATGGACATGAACTGGCACAAATGGAAGGAAAGGATGCAAAGAGTTTTTATCAATTGCCACATCACTGAATATATTACTGGAGATGTAGAATGACCTAATAATCCTGTTGGCACACATAACTGTGATAAGAATGACACTTGGGCCCAACAGGTTATAATTCAGAACATAACCTCCACTCAGATGAACCACATTGGCTCAAAGGATACTGCAAACAAAATGTACTGTGTGCTTTTGGTGACTCATAAAAATATGGTGCTTCAAACAGTTACATACATATTAACTCAATTATACAAGACCAAAGTATATGATGGAGGAGATCTCTTGAAACACATCAATACAATGAAGTCCCTCTGTGACTGCATTAACCAATTCCCAAACCCAGAATTCCCATGTTTTGGATATGCAATTCAAGTCCACCATTTTGGCATCCTTACCCCCCCAGTTGGCAGACCTTTGTGGACCCTTACAATGGGAATGCCAATAATGCCAATGATCCAGATCCTAAATGCTGTATGTCTGATCAATTTATTGGTATAATAAGGGAGGAATTCAAGATACAGGCTAATTGAAGTAATAACAGGAATAATGGAAACAGTAGCACTAACCTGGTTAATACCCAGTTGGCTACTAGTAAATCCCTGGAAGGGACGCCTCTTGACCTTGTACTGCCACCATCTCAAAAAACTCCCATGGTTCAAGAACCAAAGGAAGAGAGGAGGAGGCAGAACATAAAGTAGAGAATAGTGTCAAACCACACATTCCATAGCTATAAACATACATAGAACCATGTCTCAACCTCCTGGGCCCACACCCCCACAAACAAGACAAAAAACCAGTGCAACAACAACCAAGAAAGCTAGAAAATGCAGACGGAATGAACACCAATGTGCGAACAAAAGAACAGGCCATCATGTTCCTGACAGCAAAAGAATATCTAGTCCCTGGTAAATTCACAGATTTGCAGACTTTATCTCACGTACTACTACAGTTTGGATATGCGGCTGTCAGCCTAAGAATGCCAAGAACCCTAACAGATGGGATAAGAGCAGTTGCATTCCTATTGGCTGAAGCTAGCTCACATCAGATGGCCACCAAAATCACTGCATCAATCAAAAATCAACTCCAAGAATATATGGAATCATTTACTGCCAACATAGAAACCATGCGAGATGCTGTAGAACACATAACTGGAGCAGCAAAGGAAATAACAGGCAAAATGGACAACCTCAAGGATGGTTTCCAAGAGTCAGCAGAACAACTAGCTCAAGGGACCCAAGATCTCACCAACATAAATGAGAACGTGAACACAGCAACAACACCCCATCACACTCATCAGAACACAACATATGCAACAATAACACAACAGCAAATCCCCCCATCACATGCATCAGTCATAACAAGGGGAGAAATAACCAATAAGCAGATACTGATTCAGAAAGACCCAAATGCCACTGACAATGTACTCAAATCCCTCACAGAAAAAGACCTCATAGCAAATGCAAACATGGCCCTTGACCTCATGGGAATTGCAGCAGCTGATAAACCACTGGAAATGACTTTTGTCGGAGTGAAGAAACTATGCAATGGGAACATACTCTATCAACTGAACACCAGAGATGCAGCAATCTGGATAAAACAGACAGACATACAAAATGCCTTCATAGCAAACTATGGTGGCACATCCAACGTGCGAAACAAACTATACTATGTTATAGCTGAGTTGGTCCCCACAACCTTTGATGCAGGATCCAGCTATGCACATACTAAGGTAGAAGAGGACAGCACATCAAGTACTAATGCTATAGGCTATTCAAAATACATCAAACCAATGCACCTATGAGCCAGCAATCAAAAAGTTGCCCACATAGAATTTGGCTTCAATGAATGTGACAGGGCAAATACAGTGATCAAATATGGCATGTTCATGGAAGGAAAACATGTGAACATATGTAAAATGCTAACCAAACCACAAAGATGCCTAAAATGCCAGAAATTTGGACACTATGTACCTGACTGCAAAGCAAGCACAGATACCTGTGCACAATGCAGTGGAGAGCACCGAATAGCACAGTGCATAATCACAGACACAGCATCATTCTGCTGCACTAACTGCACAGGCACAGGAGCCAAAGGACATGGAGCAGCCAACAGAAATTGCCCAACATTCAAAGCAGAGAAGGAAAAGATCCAAGTATGCATCCCAGGGAATAAGTACAAATTATTCCCAACTGCCATACCACGCACGTGGAAATTACTGAACAAACCAGATATGATCACAGACTATCAACATCATCACCAACACCAACACCAACACCACCAACATCAGCAGAACACAGGCTGGAATGCACACCCTGAAGACTGAAGGAACTAACACAGATTCATGGATGACTGGCATACTGTATGATGATGCGGCAGACCCCCCAGCCTACACAACAGACCACAAGATAATGGATGGCCTATAAAGCCAGCACAGACAATGCTAGACACCTATATCAACAACACACAGACAAATGGCCAGCACCAACAAAACCAAAGATGCAACCCAATACAACAAAACACATCATGGAGAGATCTAGACATGTACAAACAAGACACAGAGCTGCAAATGGGAACGGCAACAAACAGGGAACCCTCCCCCCTTGAATATGTCTGAAAACCAAGAACAGGAAATAACCCAGAGACTGCTACAAATCCAGCAACAAAACATCAACAAATCCCTGCTAAGCCAGCTCGATCTACTACAAAGCCTGAAATGGAGCACCTACGATGTGTGTGTAGTACAAGAACTATACATTGATTTTAAAGGTCACATGTGAGCTAATCAAAACTGGACGACAATATACCCCAACACACATCAAAAACACCCAGACAGAACAAGGTCTGTCATCCTCATTAATGCTAACCTCTTGACAGATGCATGGAAACAAATTGATTTCAAACATCCAGACATCACCACAATCAAAATACAAGGTGAATTTGGTACATCACACATCATCAATGTTTACAACAATGGAGACAATAACAGTGCACTAACTCACATATCTGCATTCATGCGAGATCAAGAAAGACAGAGACATACAGTGAACCCACTACATACCATGTGGATGGGAGACTTCAACTGACATCACCTGCTATGGGATGAAGCCTGAAATGTACACCTATTCACAAAGGAAAACCTGGACCTAACACAACTACTGCTCAACATGCTAGGACAACACAATATGAAGATGGCACTCCGCCTTAGTCTCCCATAGTCAGACAATGATGTAGATGACAGTCAATGTACTTCAATTGTAGTCTGATTTAATTGGCACAGCCAGAAGCCTGCTCTTTCTGATGCACGTGAAGACACATGTTGAATTTCCTTTTTCAGCCACATCCCTACAATTGATGGGTTGAAAGGACAAATTCCACACTGTTCTCTGCATTTTGCACTAAGACCCTCTGGTAATATGTAATATTTAGCCCCATTAGAGCTCAAGACACAATCCAGTCACTGACACCTGAATCTCAGTCATGTGATGGAGCCTCTATGAATTCTTACTGTTTTGTGTGATTGCGAGGATATTTACCACTATCTAGACCTTGGAAAACATCTACTTGCCAATAATACAGTTCATATATGATTGCAGTGCCCTTCAAGAGGTTTTGGTAGAGATGTGTCCAGCCAGATGACCATAAAAGGGAAATCAACACATGCCAACATGTGATCTGAAAAGAGCACCCTTTGGATGCATGCCAATTAATCCAGACTAACTCCACCTGCACATACTGACATTATGATCACACAGCACAGGCAACCACACCCAGGTTGACAACATATTCTGCACAGAGGAACTCATGGATGTGGTAATAAAATGCAACACCAATGATGCAAAGCAACCAATAAAAACTGACCACTACCCAATCATCACGCAAATCGACATACACACACCGAAGACAGCATGGAAACCGACTGGACAGAGTTGGTAAAAACACTGAAAGTAGTGTTTAAAGGTCTGGTTAAGTCCGGTTTTTCACCTCTAAATGGGGCAACCGGAACTGCAACTGGTCCAGGACCGATTCATATATTGATGGACCGCAACCAGACTGGTCCAAACCAGTTTTTTGTTGTAAAATTTGTTGTGCCAATACAACCTATCCATTTCTCAATAACTATTACACAGACAATTTAATTGTTAGGTAGGCACTTGGACATTGTAATTCCCCGGTGATTGGTTTAAATTTTAGGAGATTTCATTAAGATCTGACTGAGATATGACCAGAACAAAAGTACATTGTATTACATGTTGTAGTTTGTAGTTTGTAGTTTGTCATGTGTAGTTACAACTTGTCAGGGCTGTTAAATGAATCAAATGCACATGGTACAAACATTTATGTATGTTATTCCTTTGCCCTGGATAATGTCCAATTGTGCCCAATATTTTTGTAGCACAAGGTATAAGCAGTACAATCACAACTATTCAAATCACAACAAAATACTCACATCAAAATGTATTTGGTCATATCTCTCTCAGTTCTTAACTGTTTTTGATGATCCAGGGAGCAAAATTGATGGAATTATGTGTGGAAAGGTGGGAGTATAGCTCATGTGACATATGAACTGGTTGCAACCAGTTTAAACTGGTTTTCATCAGTTCAATGATATTCTTCAAAGCGAAAGACTGGCAACTGGACTGCAAAAGACCAATCCTATAAATAACCTGCTGGTGAACTGGACTTCAGTTCAGTTTGGTTCAGTTTCAGTCTTTTTTTGGTTTATAGGACCGGACCTTTAAACACTAACTGAAAGACAACCTCGCTAACTTTCCCCCACCAACAGAAATAGAAACAGTACAAGAATTTGAGGACAAGCTCAAAGCTCTGAATGAAACGATACAAGGTGCAATTGAGAAACATGTTGAACTGACAACACCAAGCCCATACTCGAAGAGATGGTGGTCAAAAGATCTAGCAAACTAGAAGAAAAAAATGCGACAACTTGGAGGATGATCGAAATGTCACCATCAAAACAACCAACACCCAGTACATGAGGAATACCGATGCCAATGCAATCACTATTCAGAAAAGATATGAACAGCAAAAGTGGAACATTGGGTAGAATGGTTAGTGGGACTCGACCAGTCCAGTATATGGCAGGCAAGTAGATTAGTAACATCACTGGCGACTGATGCAGGAAAAGTTAGAATCCCAACATTACAAGTCAAAGACCCGGTGTTAAGACTATTGGTCTTAACTCAAACTTGTCTTTTGTTTATTGCACTAGGAGGCTTTCCTAGTGTTTCGGGCTTTTGGGCTTCGCTTGGGTGCTTCCTCAAGCTGTCACGGCTATTTGTACTCAGAGGCTTTCTGAGTATACCATTTGTTCATGTATCACAGTTGGAGGCTTTCCAACTGTCGAGTTTGGGTTATCACAGCTAAGGGCTTCTTAGACTGTTGAGTTGTTCAAGTTGAGTTTAAGACTGTAGGTTGAATTAGGTCAAGCTAAGGAATACAGGCAGTATTACTGTAGCTTATATATGGTTTCAGAGATGTCTATCATCCAATCAGAATGTGAGATCCTTGTCAAGTAATAATAGAAAGAACAATAGAACAACAAGCCTCATGCCTAGCATGAGGTGTCTGATGTCATGGAGTGCTGCAGTGCAGCATGTCAAAGAACAATAGAAGATAAGCCTCATGCCAAGCATGAGGCGTCCAATGTCATGGATCCAATGTCAAGGGTCCAATGTCATGGAATGCTGCGGCACAGCATGTCAGTTGACAGCAGTGAGATCAGGGAGTGGGTCTCCATCGGAGCGAGTCATTTTGAGTCAGAAAGGAAAAATGAAATATCCAGCCTTGCCAGCATACATCTGGTTATCCTGGGTTACGATAATGAAAATTGTAACACCCGGTGACAAAAAGAGTGGTAAGAGAAGCAGTAGACAACAGCAGCAAAGGCCAAATCTTCTATGAAACCTTCTTCCTGCCACCAAACCTGATGCCAAAATCAATACCACAAGACTATCGATATCTGCCACCACAATGGAAGTTCACAAATGCTGCCGATGAACAGATACACTGAGCAATCAAGAAGATGAAGCTGTACAAAGCCACCAGAAGCAGAATGGTACCAAACTTGGTACTTAGTACATGCCAGAGAAGAACTTGTCCCACATCTAGGTCCCCTCTTCAAGCTACTAACACATAGAATATTATCCACAGGAGTGGGTGCTCACAGAAACTCTAATCCTTAAAAAACCAGGAAAGCCAGATTGAAACTAGCCCCACACCTGCTAAACCCCCAAAAATGGATACCAATGCCAAGACAAGCCCTAGTACTCAGAAACCAATGCATACCATCGAAAGAGACAGCAAGATTCATAGGAGTAATGGTAGATAACAAGCTGAACTGGAAATCACAGTGTGCAGTGGCAATCATGAAAGGACAAGACTGGCTAATCCAGTTTGGAAGACTATCCTGGATAATCCTGAGGAATAAATACAAGATACATATGGCAACTATACCTCTCCATCGCAGTCCCCCATATGCTGTATGCCGCTGACATCTTCCTCACACCACAGCAGAACGTAGGCAAAAGAATGAACGACAGCAAAGCAAAGCAAGCAATAGTGAAGAAACTAGCATTGATACAGAGATGAGCTGCAATCATGATAATGGGCACAATGAAAACCACTACAACTGACATACTAGAAGTTATGGCAAACCTAATCCCATTCAACCTTCTGATCAACAAACACTGACAATGAGCTGCCATCCAACTCATGACACTACCAGCAACACACCCCCTACACAAACTGGTCACAAATGCTGCAAGCAGACTAGTAAAATGGCACCCAACCCCACTGCATGATCTGATGCACAGATACAATATCAAACCACAGACCATCGAAACCATCAAGGCAGTACACTTCGACACAAGATGGAAACCAAAGGTCAAAACCAAGGTCACCAACAACATCGACAGTGCAATAGTGGACGTGGAACATGATGACCCAGATGTAAAAGTGTTCACCAATGGCTCAGGTATGGAAGGGAAAATAAGTGCGGCAGCAGTTCTATACAGGAACAGAAGGATGAAAACCAAGCTACAGTACAGGCTGGGCTCACAACAACACCACACAGTATATGAAGGAGAGGGAGTAGGCACAGTCCTAGGAACCAAGCTGATCTCCAAGGAGTGGGGAATACGGTTGGCCATCATTTACATTGACAATCAAGCTTCCATTGCTGCCACACAAC
This sequence comes from Tricholoma matsutake, assembly GCA_026075535.2. Classification (NCBI taxonomy): domain Eukaryota; kingdom Fungi; phylum Basidiomycota; class Agaricomycetes; order Agaricales; family Tricholomataceae; genus Tricholoma; species Tricholoma matsutake. Next base: position 716,527 of record AP026548.1, on the reverse strand, counting down.
TAACAAAACCCACCTCAGGTCATTACATATTTGATGCCTTCCATGAGAACATTGATACACTGAAGAAGAAACATATTGGAATACAGATAACAGTTCAATGGATACCAGGACACAAAGGAGTGGAGGGTAACAAACAGGCAGATGAACAAGCAAAGAAAGCCATAACAGAAGGAAGCAGCAACACACAAGACCTACCAAAGTTCCTCAAGAAAACGCTACCCTACAGCAAATCCACAATGAAATGGGCATACGGCAAGAAGCTAAAATGCCATGCACAGAAGGCATGGCAGAAATCACCATGATTCATGAAGATGAAGAAGACAGACCCCACTGCACCATCGAACAAGTACATCCAACTCATCATGAACCTACTGAGAAAGATAGCCAGCACACTGTTGCAACTAAGGACAGGCCATACACCACTAGCTAAGCACTTACACTGCATTGGGAAACTAGACTCACCAATCTGCCCAGCTTGTGAACAGAGTGAAGAAACAGTGCAACACTTCATGCTGCACTGCCCAGCACACCAAACAGCCAGACAAGTCTTATGCAACAGCACAGGTGGCAGAGACATCAACATCACAAAGTTATTCACAACCACCAAAACACTACCAGCACTATTTTGATACATTGCCACAACTGGCCATTTCCACAACATGTTTGGAGACCTACTGTCACTAGAGGAAGTACAACAAGGGAATGGCAAAAGAGAATAGGAGAGAACCAAACAGCACAATGGAAAGCATCATACCCTATACACAATCCCAGTACCACTTATTTCAGTGCCAATGGCACTGTGAGGACCACTTTGTCCCTCCAAGCAGATGATGAAGAAAACCACTATGGGGAGGGGAAGGATAATATTGCACACCTCTGTATATTTACTCTCTTACATATGGTTCACCACAAAGGAGAATAAATGGGATTAAAAAAAAAACAAAATCCCTGGAAGCTCACATAAAGGATCACAAGGAAAGTGCAAAACCATATTGCAAACACTGCAAGAAACCTGGACACTATGGAGCTGGACATGTAGTCACCACTACCTTTGTACAAACAATATTGTGCCTGTAAAATTTTGTCTTTTTCTTATCCCTCTAGTCAAAGTGTTCCTTTTGATGAGAGCTATCAATTGGCTAGAGCAATTGATCTATTTCTCAAAATTGATGGAGTTATAAATGTTGGTCATATGAAATTAGCCATGTGACAGATTTGTCCAAATATAGAAGTTTTGTCATGCGTCTCTTGACAGGATTGGTGAAGAAATGCAATAAAAGGGTACAAATGAAATTTGTCCTTCATTTGGATGCTTTTCTGATGCCAAACACTGGCTGGATCCTGCAGGGTAAAAATTAGCATGTAACTTTCAAAAATTCCAGACCCAATTTGGCCACTGTCCAAAAGTAGTGGTGACTAGATGTCCTGCTCCATAGACAAGTAAATGCTGCAAATTCCCAGGAAATAAATTGTGGAAAATATGGACACCATGCAAAGGATTGCTGAAAGAAGAGGGACAAGAATCAAGAGAAGGGGAAGAAAGGCGAGGGGACCAGCAGAAGGAATGATCAGTCAAATGTGGGGGAGGAGCATATTGCATTCCCAGTTGATGAAGAACTTTATAATTTTGATACATTTGATGCTTGAAACACTGATGGCAATGATGAGTGCTTGATCCTTTATGATTGGTTAGCGACAATCTTGCATGTAACACATTAGTGAGAAGCCTTTACTGATTACACTGTTACACACCTTTGGGAAATATTTCCATAACAGGTGTAGGAGGTAAAGAAGCAAAAATTGCAGACCACACAACTGTTGAATTAGTTTCAACATGTAAAGGTCAAAGTTATATTCTACATTTGGAAAATGTTCTACATGTGCCTGGAACATGAAATAACTTGATTTTGTTGGGGTGATGGGATGACACTGGAGGAAAATACACAGGCAGAGAGGGACAAATCACTCTTATTACAAGAGATGGTAACCCAATAGCTCATGGCACCAAAATTGATAATCATTTATACAAGATAAAGATGGTTATTCGACAATTGCATTATAACTATCCAACTGTTGACAGGTCACATGTTCATAAAACATTTGTCAGGGATGATGCACCTCCAAATTGGGAAACTTGGCACCAATGTTCCAGACATATTGGATATACTGGACTTCAAAAATTATTGGACAACAAATTAGTGGATGGATTCAACATTGACATTCAGTCACCAAAGCCAGATTTTGTAGTGTGTACTGAGGCAAAGTAACACATTGAACCCTTTCCCAAAACATCCAAATGAAACACCAAACCCAGAGAATTGATGCATATTGACTTGTGGGGAAAATATGGGATCAAATCTATTAATGGACATCAATATTACCTGCTATTTGTGGATGACATGAAGAGATATATTACTGTAGAATGTCTGAAGGAAAAATCAGGGGCAGCACAAGGCGTAATCAAATAATAACTCAAAACTGAAAACCAAAGGGGATTCAAATTGATTGTGGAAAAGTATAGAATCTGGAGAAATGGTGCATGGAACATGGTATAGAAACTTCCAAAATATCAACCCACCAGAACTGCCTTCACCTCCAGAGCAAACCACTATTACACCTGATGTGCCACATGAGGGGAAGTCTGATGGAAGCACCCTGCCACCTAAGGGTGTAATAGGTTCTGATGATATAACTCCAGACCTTTAACCCAAAAAGTGCAAGCATAAATGGAATGAGATAGAGGAGGATGTGGATTTAAATGAACCACAAAAGATGCATGGAATTCATACCAACTATCAATACCTTCAAAATTTCTTTATAGAAGAGGAAGATGAAGAAGAAACCTTCCTATCAAATGAAGAGATATATGCAAAAATGACTGGAGACAAACTAACCAGCCTAAAGGATGTTAGGAACTCCCTGGAGTGGCCAGAATGGCAAATAGCCAGGGAGGAAGAGTCAGATTTGCTGAAGAAGATGGGTACTTGGGAACTTGTGCAGAAACCTTCAAACACAGTCCCTATTTCCAATAAATGGATCTTTATAAAGAAAAGAAATAAACAAGGGGATGAAATTAGGAAATGAAGAAGACTGGTTGGTAGTAAAAGGATGTGCACAGTGGCCAAATTATGATTATATTTGCCTGTTGTTAGGATGAATACATTGCATGCAATTCTTGCCCTTGTACCATCAAAGAAACTCCAACTACAACAGATGGATGTCAAGGGGGCTTACCTGAATGGCATTTTACAAGAAGAAATTTACATGCAACAACCTGAGGGGTGCGAGGATGAAATAGACTGAGTATGTCAGCTGGTCAAGACTCTCTATGGCCTAAAACAAGCTGGGAGAGAGTGGAATAAGCAGCTTGATGGAAAACTAAAGTCTCATGGCTACAAACACTTACTCATGGATTCTTGCATTTACATTGATGGGATGGAGACAACATCAGAATTATGGCCATCTGGGTTGACAACTCACTGCTCTTTGCATCATCTGATGGAATGATGGAACATATGAAAAATGTGTTATGCTCAGAATGGCAAGTTACAGACCTTGGGGAACCAAGCAAGATTGTTGGTGTAGAAATAAATCATACCAGCAATTCCATCATTATTTCTCAACAGAAATATATTGAGAATATCCTCCTCAAGGAGGGGGTGGCCAATGCAAACCCTGTCAGTATACCTATGGATCCAAATATTAAGCTAGGACCAAATCTGGATCACAAAATGAACCCAACCAAAGTAATTTGTATCCAAAATTATTGGGAAGTTTACGTGAATAAATTGGCTACCTACACCACTAACCCAGGTCTCTAACATCATAGTGCATTAAAGCAGATACTCAGGTACCTTGTGGGTACAAAAACAGTTGGGATAACTTACAGTACATCTCAGGATGCGACTGGAACAAATAACCTCTTCTATGGGTATGCAGATGCTGCCTTTTTAAATGTGGACAACCACAAGTCCACAATGGGATATGTTTTCCTCACAGCAGGGGGAGCAGTGACCTGTAAATCAAAGAAACAAATGATCATAGCTTTGTCCTCCATGGAGGCAGAATATGTGGCTCCCTCAGAGGCTGCACCTGAAGCAACATGGCTCAGAAAGCTATATGGTGAACTTGGATTTGTTCAAGATGACCCAACAATTATTTTTGGGGACAATGGGGGGTCTGTAGTATTAACACACAACCCACAATTCCATCAATGGTCAAAGCACATTGCTTTTCACCATCACTGGGTCATGGACCTTGTGAACAAAAAAGTTCTTGATATACAAAACTGTTGTGATCCAGAGCAAACTGCAGATGTATTAACCAAAGCTCTACTGAAGCCAAAATTTACTCAACATAGAGAAGAGATGGACATCCAGTCAGTGCACTAGAACCCAGTAGCTTTCCTCACATGTGGATAGGGTTTTCCCACAGGGTTTTCCCACAGGGTTTTCCACCACACAGAGGTTTTGATGCACCTGGATGAAGTAACCATTCCCCTGTACTCAAACCATGGTAGGCTTGAGGGGGGGTGTTGGGATACAGGTAAGCCATGCCCAGTCTCAATAAATAATGCTATTAATAGTACATGCTATATATAGAACATAGTATGCTCACTACTTGCAATAGGAGTATACAAGACATCTAGGTCTCTCTTTGACTCTCACCATGCTCAATAATAAGTCTCTTCCCTCCTTGAACAATTATTATCCCAATAAAATGTTTACTATATGAGCCATCACAATGAGCACAGCAATGAGGGGCATTTGAGCTTTAAAGGGGGACAAGTTGAAGATCATCACCTTCAAAACAATAATTGAATGGCAACAGTCAATTATAATCTGACCCACCTTGACCATATTATTGGACAGTTATGGACCATGACTGTTTTGACACATTCATGATCTTCAGTGTGATGTAAGCAAAATGTAAGCACATCAAATGACTGGCTTTGATAATTGTCAATTAAATCAGCAGATAATCACACTGCTTTGACTGCTATTAATGACAATATCACAATTAGGGTTATTCAAGAGAATGGCACAAGGATGGAAGAATGGGAATTCAGAACCTTAGGTGTTGAATTGGTGGTTGGACAATTGTTTGGACTGATGCAATTACTGGTATATTTCTTGCAGACAAGCTCTTCAAGCTGTAACCCATATGGCACTTCAAGTGAAATTACATATAAACAAGTTTTTGAATGGGGCCTCACAGTTCTCAAATTTAAACTTGGACACTCACTGTGAAAAATGGTACAGTTGTAGATCTCCCTCTGTAAGGGGACTAGGGGGGTGCCCTGTGTGTTTTTCCTATTTTTTATGTTCGTCCTATATTTTTCCCCACCTCATTTCCTTCTATTCTTCATTTTCTATGATTTTTCCGGATTTTATTACTAATTTTCCCTTGCTATCATGTTTGTACATGTTGACACCTTTATATTTAGAGGCGGAGTACCCCTTCCGACACATACCCCTTGGTATGATGTCATTCGGCAGCCTTGATCCGCCTATCTCCGCCTTTTTCTATTTTTAGGTTATATTTGATTTTTGTCGTCTTCACATATACTGGGCATCAGCAAGGGGATCCTTAGAGTTTTCTCTTCGGATTTCCCTTTGCTAGGTGTGTCCCCAATGCCTGTATTATGTAGCATAATTTTAACTTCAGATTTCCCTTTGCTAGAGGCTTAGGTTGCCCTTATAGTAGAAAACTCTCCCCTAAGGCCCGAAAATTGCAAACACGCTGCCCAAGATAGGCAGGTATGGACTGGATGACACTTCCCAAAGCTCCACAGAGTCCCTACACACCGTTCCAGATAATCTCGCCTTTATTACGCTGCCATTTTCGCCAAACGTGCTCCCTAGCGACATGGACACATCAGAATGCTTCGACGTGCTTGAAAGCAACATTTCCGGAATGCACGCGCAAATCGACTCGCTTAAATCTATGATTGAAAACTTCGTTAGGACCCTCCAGGCTAACCCTACGACCAATAGTTCCCCCTTTATGACTCCAAGCGCACCCAACAACGACGTTTTGCCAAACGCATCCACTAAGGAACGTGCCCAGATCAAACCGTCCCCCCCCGCCGAATTTAATGGTGCACATGTGCAGGGGCGTGCATTCCTTAATTCCTGTGAGTTATACATTAGTCTCCAGTCACATCAATTCATCGATGAGGCTGCAAAAATTTATTGGGCCTTCACATACATGAAATCTGAACGCGCCTATCTCTATGTGGACCGTATCCTACGTCAAACTAAAGAACTCGGTTCTCTACCTTTCTCCACTTGGGGTGACTTTCGAGCTGAGTTTGTATGCCACTTCTGCCCCCTCAATGAATGCCACCAAGCAGTGACACGACTTGAGTCATCCGCTTACCACCAGGGACATCGATCTGTGGACGACTATATCGATGAGTTCAAGGATTTGGTGGACATGGCAGGATATGGGAGTGGGTTACCAGTGGTGGTGAAGTTCCAACGGGGGCTCAACCGAGAGATTCAGGACCAGATTGCACAGATGTTGGAAGGGTGCCCAGCAGACAATGATATCCTTGCTTGGTATGAAGCTGCTTCACTCTGTGACGAGAACCGACTCACAAATGCGGTGTTTAATGCTGCATTCCATGCTCCAACTACCACTCATATGCCCTACACCTTCAATCAAAGCCTCCCCCACCCTAACCCCATTCCCATTCGTCAAACTCCCACACCAGCTGTCAATGTCCCAGTACCAATGGATGTTGATGCAGCCCGCAGCCGTGCACGTAAGCTGGATCTCTGCTACCATTGTGGGGAACCTGGACACAGGGCTGGAGCATGTCCCCATCATCAGGATATCCGCATGCTCACCCCCAAGGGACGAGACGAACTCCTGCAAGATTTGTTGGCGCTTGTAGATGTTGAGGAAGCTAAGGATCAAGTTGCAGAGGAGATTAAGTTGGAAGTTGTAGAGGAGCAGGATTTTCCTATTCGCAGCAAGTGAATCATACGCCCTCACTGCCTGTCCATAACCGCTTTGAAGTCTTGTCAGTTGAATCCCTGGAGAATGAATCCATTTCTGTGACTGCTCCCCTCTCTGACCCTTCGAAGTTGGCTAAAGATGTACCTGCTCTCCCCATCTCTCCTCCTACTCCACATCCCAAAATTAAATCATGGGAGCGTAAACTACCACGCAAGTATATTGTGGCATCCACTCCCTCTGCACATTCCTTGAACCTAGCCATCGAACTGCAGATGACCAACACTGGACAGATACTCGGTGTCTCTGTGCTCCTGGACTCTGGTGCAACTGGTCTCTTCATCGATTCCCATCTGGTACAACAACATCACCTAAATACTCGCTCACTCTCACGTCCGATACCTGTATATAACATGGATGGATCCCCAAATGAAGCTGGTGCCATCCGAGAGGTTGCAGACCTGATTCTCCATTACAAAGATCATAGTGAGCGTGCCCTTTTTGCTGTCACTCAATTAGGAAAGCAAAAGGTGATTTTGGGATATCCATGGCTTCGAGACCATAACCCAGAGGTCGACTGGCATACCGGGGAGGTTACCATGAGCTGATGTCCATCCCGCTGTCAGACATGTTTCACAGAAGCCAGGCAAGAACGTTGTGGACAGAAGGCGGCGATACAACATACTCAGAAGTGTCGTGCTGGACCCCTGCCTATACCTGAAGTGGAATTGGAAGGGGTTCCTGATCTAATGCCAGACTCAGATGATGATGATGAGGACCCAGAGGAAGTGGAGGAGGGTGATCAGATCTTCTACACTGTGATTCGCTCACCGCATGAGGTGTGTGCCACATCAAACATATCCCAATGCCTCACCGAGGCCTTCCACAAAAACAACACTGCTAAATCCTCTACTAACTCCTTACTCCCTCATCTCCATGAGTTTGAAGACGTGTTTTCCAAGGAGTCATTTGACTCTCTTCCTGCACGCAAGCCATGGGATCATGCGATTGAACTCACCCCCGGTGCAACCCCTTCATCCTGCAAGGTCTATCCTCTCTCTCCGGAAGAACAATGGCAGCTTGACCAGTTCATCGACGAGCACCTGGCCTCTGGATGTATTTGACCATTGAAGTCACCCATGGCCTCTCCCTTTTTCTTTGTCAAGAAGAAGGATGGCTCACTTTGACCGGTTCAAGACTACAGAAGGCTCAACAACATCACGGTCAAAAATTGCTACCCACTACCCCTCATCTCCGAACTTGTAAACCAGCTCCATGGAGCCCAATACTTCACCAAGCTCAATGTCCGTTGGGGCTATAATAATGTGAGGATAAAGGAGGGAGATGAGTGGAATGCAGCCTTTCATACCAACCATGGTCTTTTTGAACCGCTTGTCATGTTCTTTGGCCTTACTAATAGCCCTGCCACCTTTCAGACCATGATGAACGACATCTTCCATGACCTCATCCTTGAAGGCATTGTCTGCATCTATCTCGACGACATCCTCATCTTCACTCACACGGTTGAAGAGCACCATTGCATCACGCGCCTCGTCCTAGAGCGACTTTGATGGTACAAACTCTACCTTCATCAGGACAAATGCGAGTTCAAAAAGACCAAGATTGAGTACCTCGGCCTGATTATCTCGGAGGGTCAAGTGGAGATGGATCCTATCAAGGTAAATGGGGTCACAGCTTGGCCGATGCCCATGAACAAGAAGGAGGTGCAGTCTTTCCTGGGCTTCATCAATTTCTATTGGCATTTTATCAAGGATTTCTCACATCATGCACGACCACTGTTCGACTTGACAGGAAAGGAGGCATGGAGGTGGGATAATGCACAACAGGAGGCATTCAAAAAGCTTAAGGAGATGGTCACTTCCACTCCGATCCTTACCTTTGCTGACGATTTGCGTCCTTTTCGTGTAGAAGCTGACAGTTCTGACTTTGCGACAGGCGCCGTGTTGTCTCAGCAGTCTCTGGAGGACCAGAAGTGGCATCCTGTTGCGTTCTACTCCAAAAACCTTAGTGCTGTAGAGCGAAACTATGAGATCCATGACAAGGAGATGTTGGCGATAATGCGTGCGCTTGAGGAGTGGCGACACTTCCTCGAGGGTGCCCAACACAAGGTGGAAATTTGGATGGATCACAAGAATCTTGAGTACTTCATGATGGCCAAGAAATTGAACTGTTGTCAAGCTCGCTGGTCCCTGTATCTATCTAGATTTGACTTCTCCTTGCACCACCATCCAGGTTGCAGCATGGGGAAGACTGATGCCCTATCCCGACGTGCAGACCATGGGGATGGCAGCGGTGACAACCAAAACATTGTGCTGTTGCAGCCAGACCTGTTCACCATTCAGGCACTGGAAGGCATCACACCCCAGGGCGAGGAGCGGGACATCCTATGTGACATTTGTCGCGCAAACCGTAGCGGTTTACATGAGGATGTTGTTGCCCGAGCTGTTAAAGAACTGAGGAAGGGATCAACCCTTTCCTTACGTGCGGCAGAGTGGGCCGAAAAGGAGGACTTGTTGTATTTCAGGGATCACATCTATGTTCCCAATGACCCAGACCTTTGCCGGCGCATCATATCCCAACACCATGACTCACAGATTGCTGGCCACCCCGGACGCTGGAAGACCTTGGAGCTCACCTCACAGAACTATTGGTGGCCACAAATGTCACAGCTCATTGGTCAGTATTGTCGCACTTGTGACCTTTGCTTATGCACCAAGGTTCCTCGTCGCATGCCTATTGGTGAGCTACACCCTCTTCCTGTTCCAGAGAGTCATTGGGATGTGGTCAGCATCAACTTTGTGGTGGAATTGCCACAGTCAAATGGGTTTGATGCGGTGATGTGCACAGTTGACTCAGTGGGAAAATGCACTCACTTCATTCCCACTCACACCACTGTCAGTGCCCTAGGTGCCGCTCAACTCTACCTCCACCACGTGTGGAAATTACATGGACTTCCTGGTGCCTTCCTCTCGGATCGTGGCCCTCAGTTCATGGCAGAGTTCACTCGTGAGCTGTACTGACTCCTGGGGATCAAACTCCTTGCTTCAACTGCTTATCACCCACAAACTGATGGCCAGACAGAGCGAGTCAACCAGGAACTGGAGCAGTACATCCGCCTCTTTGTCAATGAATGCCAGGACGATTGGGATGATCTCCTTCCTTTGGCCGAGTTTGGATACAACAACCATGTCCATGCTTCCACCCAACAGACCCCTTTCCTCTTAGACACTGGACGACATCCATGCATGGGATTTGAACCTCGCCAAACTCCCTCCCACATCGAGACAGTGAATGAGTTCACAGAACACATGAGGGATAGCTTGGAGGAGGCAAGGGCAGCCTTAGCAAAGGCGAAGGATGACATGGCGCGATTTTACAACCAACGCCACTCCCCAACCCCTCAGTACAAGGTTGGTGATCGAGTTTATCTTGACTCCAGTGATGTCTCCACTACACGTCCATCCAAGAAACTTGCTCATCGCTTCTTGGGACCTTTCCCCATTGTCAAGTGCATTGGAACGCGTGCCTATCGTCTACGCCTCCCAGCCTCCATGTCCAGACTCCATCCCATCTTCCATGTCATCAAATTGCTTCCAGCTCCCCCAGATCCATTCCTGGGATGCCATTCACACCCACCACCACCACCTACAGTGATCGAGGGAGAACCCCAATATGAAGTCGAGTCAATCTTGGACAGCCATTTGCGTCGAGGAAAACTCCAGTATTTGGTACATTGGAAGGGTTATGGGTATGAGGAGAACTCATGGGTTGAAGAGTCTGATGTAAATGCCCCTCAGTTAATCAAGGAATTCCACCGATGGCACACTGCTGCACCACGTTGCATTCAAGTCATGGACTTTGGTCGTATGCAATTTCGAATGCATCGGGGCGATGCATCTTAGAGAGGGGGTGATGTAGGGGGACTAGGGGGGTGCCCTGTGTGTTTTTCCTATTTTTTATGTTCGTCCTATATTTTTCCCCACCTCATTTCCTTCTATTCTTCATTTTCTATGATTTTTCCGGATTTTATTACTAATTTTCCCTTGCTATCATGTTTGTACATGTTGACACCTTTATATTTAGAGGCGGAGTACCCCTTCCGACACATACCCCTTGGTATGATGTCATTCAGCAGCCTTGATCCGCCTATCTCCGCCTTTTTCTATTTTTAGGTTATATTTGATTTTTGTTGTCTTCACATATACTGGGCATCAGCAAGGGGATCCTTAGAGTTTTCTCTTCGGATTTCCCTTTGCTAGGTGTGTCCCCAATGCCTGTATTATGTAGCATAATTTTAACTTTGGATTTCCCTTTGCTAGAGGCTTAGGTTGCCCTTATACCCTCCTCTATACAACAATACTTTGATCTAAGCTAGTAAGTACCTGGCAGTGATGCATATACAGTGCTCATTAGCATACACCACTGAGAAGCCAGGGTAATGCATCACTCTAATGCATCACACGTTGTTGTGTATTATGCCATTTTCCAATTATTTGGCATGGCTACTAATACATGCAAATAATGCACATAGACCCATGATTGTATAGTGAAAAATGCTCATCTGAATGTGCTGCAGCATGCCCCAGGGTTTTTATAATATTCTGATGGCTTTTGGATTATCCCCAGACCTCCCACCTCAGACTCATAGGATGCTTCTAGGTCATGAATCAGCAGCTCAAAACTCTTTTTGAGACAATATGTTAGAGATATATGGTGTATCTAGCATGCCCCATGGTTTTTAGAGCTAGAAATGTATGTGCATACATGGAGGTAGAAGGAGTCAAGACAATGGCATTTGGAATCACATACTGGTTTATTTTGTCCACTACCTCAGCCCCAATGGTGTACTTTCTTTCCTCTTACTCTCCCTCCCTACAAGCCATGGCAGATAAACAAAAGGCTAAGGCTACAAAGCCTACAGGACAACAAAAAACAGCCAGACAAGGCAATGATGTAGCTGACAAGGAAAACTCTCAGAATACTGTCACATCTGCCAGTGAGCGACCCAGGTCCAGGCCAATCAAGAAGAGCACTGTACCTGAGCATGCAGAGAGGAATATTTTTGGAGGACAGTCTGATGGAGATGAAGGTGCAGCAATGGCAGCTGAGGCACTGCTATCCATGCAGGAAGGAAAACCTTTTCCAGCCACTAAGGCTTGTGGTTTGAGTCCTATGGAACACATCTTCTGACAGGTAGTGCCAGGGTGCAAGGATGACATTTATGATGGGATTGAAAATGGAGTTGACAACAATATAAACATTGATCAGGATGACCAAAAAGTCAAGTGATGAGGATGGTATGGGATGTGCTACTTGGGCAAAGTTATTTCTAACAGTTTTCTATTCAGACAATGGGGAGCACACTGATCAGTTACACACACTTTTCTATGTACCATTTGAGGTTCCATTTGAAGGTGCAACCTGAAACTTGTCAGGTATTACATCACATACCTTATTCAATGAGTTTCTCAATGCCATGTTGAAATTAAACCCTGAGATACATGCTGCATACATGAGGCAATACATGCAGCATACACATGTTACTGTGCTTACTGCGCATACATGTGGTAAACACATTCCTGAGTCATGTGACATCTTATTATTATGTATATAAGGAGAACCTGTACCATAGTAGGAATACAGTGTTCTTACCTCTGCTAACCCTAGCTGTAAGTCTAACTAAACCCCAGGTAGGTTGTAAGGAATGTGTTGTCTCTTCCCCTGTGCAGCATATATAGTCTGCTCCAACAGGTTATGGGCCCTGCTGGGCATATCATGAATGCGCCTTAATTGGCTGTGAATGACGTTGACTTCATTGTCTCCAAATTATAACCTTGCGCTCTTCATGAGCTGCATTGCACTCCCTGCAAGCTGCACTTAAAACCTAGGTTGACTAGGGTTAACCACTCTGAAGGAGTGTTTTTTCCTGAGATTGTGAAACATGTTTTCTTGGATAAAAGACTGATTGAGCGCTTTTAACAGCTGCCACCACATAATCATGTCTTCAACCCTTGAAAAACTCGTACAAACTTTCGATGGCTCAAATTACATTCAATGGGCCAACTCCATGAAGGTGTGGTTCAGGTCTCAGGGCCTCTGGCAAATAACTAGTGGGGTGGAAGTCAAACCGCCTCCGGCGCCTCCTTTGACGGCGATGAATGCTACTCTCATAGTGGATGCTACTGCCAAGCTCCAGACCTGGAGCAACAAAAATGACCAGGCTATTGGTAGCCTAGTGCTCTGCCTGGCCCCTTCCATTTGGCAGCATGCCAACACCAAGGACACTGCTGAGGAGGTGTGGGACCTCATTCACACCGATTATGGTGTTGATGGCCCCTCCCAAGTCTTTGCAGACTTTAGGTCTGCAATAGCAATCAAAATTCTGGCTGCAAATCCTGCACCAGAGATTGCTAAGATGGCTGACAAGTTCAAGCGCCTCATGGCTGCCAATGTTGCCATCCCCAAACTAGGTCAGGCAATGATCCTACTTGCTGCAATGCCGCATGAGTACGATTCTTTGTCCGCCACGGTCCTTAACACAACTGCTACTAGTGCCTTGATGTTTAAATATGTCAAGGACTCTATTGTCGCTGAAGCCTCAAGGCACATGGCAGTAGGAAAGCCCGCTGGCCAGCCTCAGGCCAACAAACTTTCTGCTGTCAAACACAAAGGGGGAAACCCCAAATGGCAGCCCAAAGAAGGGCAAAACAACAATGGAGATTCATCCCGAAAACGTGGACGACGTGGGGACAAAAAGACTAAGGAGGAAAAGCCTAAAGAGAAACATACCCACCTCACCTCCAGTGCCTTTACCACCATAAATGGTAATGGCACCATCATACTGCTGATGCTGCTCATTCAGTGCATCAAAAAACGTGACCTCACTCCCACAAAGGATCCTCACTGCCAACTGCCTCCACAGGCATATATGGGTGCGGCCTCTACCTCTCATTCAGTTTATGCCAAATATCAGCAAGCTCAAGACACCCTCAAGCAAATGCATCTTCTGCGCACTGCAAAAAATCTGCGACCGCTGGAAGAGCACCTAACAGTGTGAGAAAGTAAGAGGAGGAGGATCGAACCAGAACCAAGAATCGAGGAGGTAGAAGATGACATCATCTCCCTTGGATCCGAACCTCCAGTGTCTGATGAGGAAGTATGGAAAGCTGTTGACGAGATGCTTGTCGATGAACCCCTTGAAATGGGAGCATATGATGACAGGTCAGTCCTTTTCCCTGCCACAAGCACAAAGATTAATATTTCTATGAATACAGCAAACTTTTCATATGAAATTTTACTGCTATTAAATGTATCATGGAATTATTTAGATCTTAATATATGTGTTATGTGTGCAAATGGAAATTGTAAGAAAGGTGCAGACTGGATCATGGATTCAGGCGCATCAAAACACTTCACTGGTGAAATGAAAGATTTTGCTTCCTATGAGCCTTTACCAAGAAAGGACTCTACCTTGGTCCAAACAGCCATGGGTACTACTCATATAATAGGAAAAGGAGCAGTCTTCATTAGACATCAGGTAGTATGTCACGGGAAGTCAGAGACGCATGAAACACGATTATACCCCATCTACTACATACCTGACATTAATACTCGATTAATGTCAATGGGCGTCTTCTTACAAGATGGAAGTGATGTGCATGGTTCCTCTGCACACATTTCATTTATCAAGAAAGGAAACCCAATTATGCATTATGTCCCTCTTAGGAGAAGTGACACGATTTATTGGGCTCGGACTCATATAATGAGCACCAAAAAGGTCAATGTCGTGACCATTTACATCACTGACTACTTGACTTGGCATAGGCAACTTGGACACCCATCCAAAGAGGCACTAGGGAAAATGCCTAATAGCACCATCAAATTCCTGAGGAATTTAATTATTCCTAAAGACAAAATTATATGTCCAGGGTGCGCTGAAGGGAAAATGACCTCAAAGTCTTTTCCAGAATCAAATTCATGTGCAGCAAAACCCTTTGAATTAATACATTCCAATCTAAAGGAACTCCCAGTACTATCATACCACAAACATAAATACTTTATTGTATTTCTGGATGACAAAACATCACATATCTGGGTCCAGTGCCTTAGAAAGAAGTCTGATGCTGCTGCAGCAATTAGACAATTTCAGGCAATGGCTTCGACCCAGTATGGCGCTACAATCAAGTGCTGGCATGTTGATCCAGGGGGGGAGTTCAAAGATCGTGAGCTACAAAATAGGCTCAAGGATTTTGGCATCAAAATAGAGATGTCTGCACCCCATGTTCATCAACAGAACGGGCGCACAGAGCGCGCCATAAGGACAATAATGGAAAAGTCGCAAACCTTGCGATTCACCGCTTGTCTACCACAATCATGGTGGGAATTTTGCATAAAACATGCAACACATTTATACAACTGAACCCCAATAAGGCGCCTGAAATGGCTGACACCTTTTGAGGACCTGACAAAGGTCCGCCCAGATCTAAACAATCTGAAGGTCTTTGGTCACAGTGCTTACGTCTATCTACCCAAGGAAAAATGTCCAACCACATTATCTCCTCGATCAGAGTTAATGACGTACCTTGGATTAGAAAATGGCATTAAAGCATACCGTTTCATGCGACTTAATGGCACAATATTCAATTGGTGCTACAGCACTATTTGATGAAACGTTGTTCCCATGCTATCCCAGAGCTAAAACTCCTGCCAAGACAGACCTTGGTGATTTTCCACATCCAGAACCAGAAGATGATGACCACTCATCTGGAATGGATGGCGATGATTCTATACCACAAAATCCGCCCCTTCCTCCATCATCAGAAGATGATGATGATGATGTACCAAGTGAGCAAAAGGCACATGATGATGTGACTGATGCTCCTCCTCCGCCGCCTCCAGTAACTACTGAGGACTTTCGTCCAAGACATGAAGATCAACAGGAATGGCAACAATTGCCCCATCGATCAGGCAGGCAGAGGAACATCCCAAACCGTCCTGGCAATACCTATGGAGAGAAGCAACTCCCCTCTGACATAGAGAGAGACATTGCACATGATCAATATTGGAAGAGATCTGTGGGTCAAGATTCAGATCATAACCAAACACGACCATGATCTCAACAACAAGAACCAGTTGCTGGACCGAGTTTGGCACCCCATGAGAGTGTGCCCAATTCCAATAATCAAGAACATGATCACCCAATGGGGGAACCGGACGAAGCAGGTTATATTAAAAAGATAACCAAGGAAGGTGTAGATAAGCTTATTTGCTGGCTGTTGTCAAAAGCAGTCAATCCATCAAGCAAAATAAGCCAAGTTCCAAACCAATTTCATGATATTGCGTGCCTACCACAGCAGCAGCAACTTGAGTGGAAACAGGCTTGTCATGAAGAATTAGAGGCTCTTTGCAAGCGACAAGTCTATGACATTGTCGATCTTCCACATGATCAAAAAACGATCAAAAACAGATGGGTTTTCTCCATGAAATCGGACGGAAGAAAACGAGCCAGACTTGTGGCCAAAGGCTTTTCACAAGTCAAAGGCATTGACTTTGATGAGATTTTCTCACCAGTAGTCCACTATGAGACCGTACGCCTCATGTTTGCACTTGCGTCTCTAGAAGGCATGTATATGACTGGTCTAGATGTAGAAACTGCATTTTTATATGGCAAACTAGAAGAGGAGATCTATATGGATCAACCTGAGGGTTTCAGACTCGAGGGAAAAGAGTGCAAAGTAATGCGCTTATGCCGAGCATTGTATGGCCTTAAACAGGCCTCACTAGCATGGTGGAAAGAGCTGGAGGCATTTATGTGCACCATTGGGTTTGTGCGTGCCAGCTCCGATGCCGGCATTTTCATACACAAGGATCCCAAGACAGGCAGCATTGTTATTGTGCTGGTCTATGTTGATGATGGCTTGTTCATGGGGAAAAACAAGAAACTTGTGGATGA
This sequence comes from Tricholoma matsutake, assembly GCA_026075535.2. Taxonomy (NCBI): domain Eukaryota; kingdom Fungi; phylum Basidiomycota; class Agaricomycetes; order Agaricales; family Tricholomataceae; genus Tricholoma; species Tricholoma matsutake. Next base: position 699,591 of record AP026548.1, on the reverse strand, counting down.
AAAGAAGAATGCTTGTCTGAAGCATTGGGAGTGCCATAGTACTGAAAAAGTCATGGAATTCTTAGGCATGCGCATCACCCATACTGCAAGAAAAGTCAAACTCGATCAAACTGAATATCTCGCCAAAGTGCTCAAGAGGTTCGAGATGACAAATGCCAAAGCTGCCCCCACTCTGCTCCCGACTGGTTACAAACCGTCGGAAAACACAGTGATGCCAAACACGGTGCTTAGATCAAAATATCAGTCTGTGATTGGATCTTTATTGTATCTGATGCTTGGAACACAACCTGATATCGCTTATGCGGTAATCAGGATGTCGCAATTCTCGGCTAATCCTAGCCAAGAACATCTAGACAAAGTGATGTACATCATGTGCTATCTGGTGGGAACCCAGAAATATAATATTGTCTACAATGGAGAGAAATCCGAAGGGCTACAGGCCTTCACAGATTCTGATTGGGTGGCTGACACTGTCAAACACCAATCTACAATGGGTTACTTTGCTACTCTAGCGAGTGGCATTGTGTGCTGGCAGTCCCATTTACAAAAAACTGTAGCACTGTCATCCACAGAAGCTGAATATATGGCTCTCTCCGACACTTGTTGACAGATAGTGTGGATAGAGTCCTTATTCCAGGAACTTGGATATATACTGAAGCGTGTACCAATCTGTGCTGATAATCAGGGATCCATCTTTATCGGATCAAATCCAGTTCAGGAAAGAAGGACCAAACATATAGACATTCACTACCACTATACCCGCAAATGCATAGAAAATGACAAAGTCACAGTCGTTTTCATTCCTGGAAAAGATAATCCAGCTGACATGTTCACAAAGAACCTTGGCACCGTCCTATTCAGGAAATTTAGAGACTCTCTCGGAATTACTTTTGAGATTCAAACTTAGCTGCTTAGAGTGCTGTACAGTTTGAGGGGGGGTGTTGAAATTAAACCCTGAGATACATGCTGCATACATGAGGCAATACATGCAGCATACACATGTTACTGTGCTTACTGTGCATACATGTGGTAAACACATTCCTGAGTCATGTGACATCTTATTATTATGTATATAAGGAGAACCTGTACCATAGTAGGAATACAGTGTTCTTACCTCTGCTAACCCTAGCTGTAAGTCTAACTAAACCCCAGGTAGGTTGTAAGGAACATGTTGTCTCTTCCCCTGTGCAGCATATATAGTCTGCTCCAACATGCCATTGCCAAACAGATGGAGACCTGCCTCTCATTGTTAGCTTGCATTGCTTACATACCATCCTACAAGCCAAAGAACCCCAAGCCAGTACCCAAGCTTCTGGAGGATGATGATGATTGGGAGAAATTGTTGGTGGATGTTAAGGAATATTGTGCTTCCTGCATTGCAAAATGCAAAGGGAAGGGCACTGTAAAGCAATTTGTCATCATGCTTGTTGATATGTCAGGACTAGATGGGAAATCAGATCCAAAGAAGGTGCGAGCTCTCAGTATGCCATTCAAGTTGTCAAAACCTTATTGCATTCTCAGGCTTCAAAGCAGGCAACTGCAGATCCAGCCAGCAATACTGAGGCTCCTGGTCAGAAGGAACATGAATTACTCTGTGAGCTTGAGAAGAAACAAATGTGTGCAGCATGTAACAAACCACACTATGTCTTAATGAATGGCAAGCACTGCATATACAGCATGCAGGATCTCTCTATATCAGCTTTCTTACTTGTGCTAACAATCCAATTGAGCAGAGTTGACACAGGGCAACAATCGACACACCGCCTGGTGATCTTGGCATTGAAGATGTAAAACCATGCACAGCCAAGTACATCCCCACCTCCAGCCTCTGACCTGATGCAAATGATGCAACAGATGATGGGGATGTTCATGGGTGAGATCACAGGTTCCATGGTGCTGAGTTGCAGTTCTGAGAACCATGCGCCTCTGGCCCCACCATCTCCATCTGTTTACAATGCACTGGGGCCTCCTGCAAGCCTGAAGTGCCCAGCTGACCATGATCTCTTTCCAAAGAATATTGATATCAAGATCTGGTTGACTCAGCTTGATGCTGACCCTGTTCATGGCAAGTGGAACATCAACTATTCACAGTTTGGACAGTTGCTCACATCTCTGGGCATCTATGAGCTCAGTGACATCATTGTTCTTTATGTAAACCAACTTTGAGAGCTTGTTCCCTGCTTGAGCTTTGGGATTGCTAAACATCTGGTTGTAGAAAATCAATCCTAGTGTAAAGAAGATCAAACTCAGTCCCTGTATAAGTGACTTTATTTGTGTATACTGTACCTAGTGTAAACAAGATCAAACTATTGGTACAGTAAGTAAAAACTTGCATCTAAGTATGACGGTACTCACCTCAGTCTCTGTATAAGTGACTGAGGTGGTTGGGTAACTGTATACTGTATATATAAGTGTCATGGAATAAAGAAAGGACGAGGTATAAAGGGATCAGCGGCATGCAAACAAACATGCACCTCAAAGGGACATTCTAAATATAGCACACGCATCAAACACACACATCAAAGCGTGCACTCACGGTGTGATTCTCAACACTCCTCCTCACTGTGAATACTCCTCCTCGCATGGAATCGTGTTAGTGAAGACCGAGAAAACTCCTGAGGTAAGTGAATTGTTTGACATCCAGTGCCTTTGTGAACATGTCCACAATATTTTTGTGGGTGTTAACGTAGGTGAGTTGTAAGTCATTTGATTGTATGCGCTTGTGGAGGAAATGGTATTTTATATCAATGTGTTTGATGTGGGAATGGAGAAGGGGGTCTTCGGATAGGGATTTAGTTGCAGAGTTGTCACAATAAATAATTGTTGGGGAATATTGTTGGTAGTTGATGGAATGGAGTAGGGTATGCAGCCAAATGCATTCTTTAGCCATTTCGAACACTGCAACGTATTTGGCTTTGCAAGATGAAGTTGCCACAACTTTCTGCTTCCGTGCCATCCAAGAAATGGCTCCGGAGCCGAGTGAGCATACATAACCACCAACACTACGATGTGTGTCAAGACAATTCGCCCAATCGGAGTCGCTAAAGGCCTGGAGAGCTATGGGATTATCTCCACCAAGGTAGAGTTTGAAATCCTTAGTGCCTTTGAGGTAATGCACCAATCTAATTGCCGCTGCCCAGTGTTCGAAGGAATAACAATCAAGATATTGTGATAGTTGTTGAACCGCATATGAAATGTTGGGGCATGTAGATATGGCCAAATAGAGTAGGCAACCTACTAGTGAACGGTATGGAAGTTTACTGAGTTGGAGTTGGTCCTCAGTGGAGATGGTTTGTCAATTTGTTCAGCATAATTTGGAACTGGGTTCAAGGGGTGCTGATACTGGGTGGGCATCTTTCTGTCCAACCTTGTCAATGATTTTATTGATCAAGGTGGTCTGTGAGAGTGCAACGGTTCAAGTAGTCCTGTCCCAGGTGACAGTGATTCCAACAATAAAGTGCACAGTGCCCAGTTCTGAAATAGTCCATACTTTTTTTTATTTGGGTCTTGAAACGCTCGTTTTCATCCTTTGTGTTGGTGATCGACAGGTAATCATCAACATGGACAGCTGCAATAATAATTCCTGAGTCAGATTTGCAGTAATAAATGCAGGACTCGCAAGATAGGTGAGTGAAACCCCATTCGATCATCTGAGTGTTGAGCGTTTGGTTCCATATATGCCCACTCTGCTTCATACCATACAATCCGCGTTGTAATTGCCATACCCAATCTTCCTTCCCAGACTCCTCAAAACCCGCCAGTTGTTGCATGTATTGCACTTCATCATCTGGTAGTAGTCCATAGAGGAATGCAGTTTTAATGTCGATTTGTTGCGCATCCCAACCGAGAGAGGCTGCCAGGTGTAAAAGTATTTGCCATGATTCCATGCGTGCTGTTGGTGAGGTGGTCTTGGTGTAGTCCTTTCCATAGATCTGTTCAAAACCCTTGAAAACAAGACATACTTTCCACCTAACAGCTTTCCCAGTCTTGTCCTGCTTGATGTGGAAAATTGGTTTCCCTTTTCGGATTCACTTCCCTTGCAGTACGTCATCCTGGGGGATGAGTTTGTAAACACCCATGTCTTTCAGCAATTTCAACTCTTCTAAATAACCCTCTCTCCATCTCTCAGCATCAACAGAACTTCTAGCCTCCTCCCATGTTTTAGGATCATCCTCAAATTCCAGTGATTTGGGATCAAAATCTACCATCTCTGAGATCAAGGCGTGGAATTGATGTGCCTGATCGCCAAGGTCAAGGTTGTTGAATAGTTCTGTGATGATGTCATGATCATGATTGATCATCGGATCTGGTGTGTGGTCAGGGTCCATGCATGCAGCTACAGTGGCTGCCCACCATTCTCATCATGCTTCCTTGATCCAGGCGGTGCTCTCCCTCGATTCTTGAACAGCTGCTGCAGTTCTTGTGATGTCTGGTCCTCCACTTGAATGTTTCTTGGTGGGGATGGGTATGTGTGATGAGCGGCATGGTGGTTCGGGAGCAGGTGGGTTGACCATGACATGGTTATTTTGGTTGGGCAGAAGTTGTTCAGTTAAGGGTACGTCATCATCATCGTCATTTGGTGACAAGGGCCTGAGGGTCTGTTTGTCCCCTGCAGTGTGGTCAACTGTTTTGTCATTCCTGGAGTTGGTGGGTGCGAGGGGTATATGGCCGTCGTGACTTTCAAGGAACCTCACATGGTAAGAACTGTGAATTTTCCACATAGCACAGTTATAACATCGATAAGATTTGGACTTTGGATCATACCTGTTACAATTTTCCTTGTAACTCATGGAACCCAATGCACCCGACGATCCCCTCCAGACAGGAGGCACCCCTTGATTCATGCCTAGGGCATGCCCTTGACATCAGACACACACACGATGCATGCCGACTGCATGCATTTGATCCCCTTCCCGTGGAAGGCACCCTTGACGCATGGTGACTCCATGCACCCAAACCCATTCACACATGCTGTGATGCAACAGCCTCTTGACATGAGGTCTGTGACGTCAGACTCTCACAATTGACATGCTGCGCTGCAGCACTCCATGACATTGGACGCCTCATGCAAGGCATGAGGCCTATTGTTTCTATTCTTACTTGATATGCATCTATCTTTCTGATTGGAAAATAAGGACCTCCCTCATAGTATAAGTACTGCAACTTGTAGTAGGGATGTCCTTAGTGCGTGAACCTGAATGACTCTACGCAGAAGCCCTGCTAGAGTGCACTACCTATCTTATGTCAGATGCTCCGAGTAAGACTAGTGCTGAACGACTCATCGAGGAAGCACCTCGTCGAACGACATCGACTAGATTGAGTGGTTGAGGCTTCACCCTTAACAATACCCAATTAATACACATTCAATTGAACGTTTGAATATTTTTGGATTATCCTTCTTGGGAATGAGTATGAAAGCATGACACCCGATTTCACAGAGGTATGAGTAGTCAGGTTTTCTCTCGAACCATAGTTCCCAAGGGGTACAACCCTTGAGGGAATGGGTGGTGGTTTTGGCATGTAGGTGGGAAGCTGTGAGGTAAAATTCATCCCAGAGGTAAGGTGGTAAACATGCATAAATTCACATTGTGCGTGCTTTTGCCATAAGCATTTGATGCATGTGTTCAACACAGCCAATATGCGCTGAAGTGTGGGGGGCGGTGAATCGATGATCAGTCCCCCTGGTCTTTAACCAGGCTTCCATTTCATGCAATTTTAATTTGCCATTATCAGTGATATATGTCCCAACCTTGAGTCCAGTCTCAGCTTCTCAGGCAAGTTCCCAGGCCTTTAGTTCCGAAAATGAATTGTCTTTGTTATGAAGTGGTATCAACCAAGGAAATGAGGTATAGTTGTCAACAATATCCATAATGTATGAATTCCCAGTACGTGATTGTACAGCATGTGGCCCTGATAGATCCACCCAAACTTTCTCCAGCTTCCTTGTCGCTCTATGCCCAGGCCCCTCTTCATGCTTCTTCGGTACTGGCATTTTCATCTGTTTACCCAGAACACATGATTCACATTTGGGCGGTTTGAGAGTGGAGATGATGGGCGCACCTGTGAGTGTCCCCTTCTTTGCCATATCCCAGAGTGATTGGTAATTTGCATGGCCAAGGCAACGGTGCCATGTCTCTAAGGTGGGAGACTTGTGTACAGTGAATGGGTGATCAGTGATCAGCAGTGGCAGAGCAAAGATTTAAGGAGTAAAGTTTCTTGGAAAGGTGGGATCCATGTGCGATAAGCGTGCCCATGGACTTATCAGTGATCCAACATTCTGAGTTGTTGAAATGTGTTACAGCATTGGAGTTGTCGGCCAGTATACCTACAGAGATGAGGTGGACTGCCGAATGTGGTATGTATAGCACATTACATAAAATGATTGATGCACCTCAGGCTATCCAAAGTTTGACATCACCAATGCCAATGGCAGCAATTGAAGTCCCTCCAATGCCTCTGACAGATCAGGGTGGAGTTGTACAAAGGGTGAGGAAATCACTTCGATCGAGTGAAATATGCATGGTTGCACCCGAGTCGACAATGAACAGGTAGTCATCTAAAGATAGTTGGGTGCGGTGGTTTTGGTTAAGTGGTTTGGTAACAAACACATTGTCAGCAGGTGTGGAAGTGTGTTGACTCCAATCTATGGTAGTAGTTGCCTCCTCCTCAATGACAACCCAACTGTCATATTCCACTTCATCAATAGTGGCAGTGGGAATGGGATCACTGGCAAGGCCTGCAAATTCTGAGCGAGGCAGGGTGGGTATGTCGGCTTCGGAATCAACCATGATGGTAAATGCATGCCCATTGACGTCCTTTACCATGATCAGAATCTTCAATCCCAGTGTCTTTTTTTTGAGTGCTAATTTACGAGCTGCCTTAGATTCCTCAATAGTCTTCCCAGCCATACCTCCTCCAGGCTTAATACAATACTCCGTCGTATGTCCAGTTCTTTTACAAATCAGGTTCCTGCAAGTAGGTACATTGGATGATTTGGGAGGTTTTGCATGAGCAGTGAGAGCGACAGGATAACGGGAGTCATTACGCTGATCATTCTCAAGTAAGGATTGTTCATTCTCCAGGAATAAACGAATGTCCTTGGACCCGTATGAGGAAGTGGCAGTTGAAGTGGCAATATTGTGGGATATGATTGAATGTGCATGAGGAAAGTTGTCGCTAAGGCAATTAAGGAGTGCGATACAACATAGGAGATCGGCTTTGATGTCTCCCATGGCAAAAGCTCATTCTATAAGATTGCAAATCTTCTCTGCCATTTCAGGGAGTGGAACGTCCTTCGTGCACTGAATAGAAAGCGCCTGCTGGAGTAGCTGAACCTGACAAACAGGTCCTTCTTTCTGATGACAGTCCTTGAGTGTTGTCCAATTGACATCAGGACCCTTCTTGATGTCGATAAAAAAATGCTTGGAAGGAGAGATGCTGGAGGCTAAAAAAGCATATGCAAGGTGCGAATTAGCCTTCCAGTTGGCGAGAGCCTGCGGTTCCGTAGATGTAGGTTAAGTAATGTCACCAGTAACATACTCATAAAGACCATTCAAGGATAGGGTGATAGTGATTTCCTTGCACCACTCTTTATAGTTGGATTTGAGCTTGTCAAGTTTCTCCCTGGAGTATTGAACAGATAATTTGATGAGGGAAATGGATGGCGGGCTGGTTTCGGCAGTCATAGTGGAAATGGTCAAGAAGAGGATAAAAGGGTAGTGGCAAACAGAAAGTGTTTGAAAGACAAAGGGGGGGGGAATAACATGTCAGGAAACCCAATTCCATTAATTTTGTGATCCAAGATCTAGTGATCAGGCAGATCAATCAAAAATGATGTATGCAAGTGTCAAGTGGCTAGGAGAATTTCTACCGTTGTCTAGGTGCAACAGGAGTGGCCCATAACCTGTAGAAAATCAATCCTAGTGTAAACAAGATCAAACTATTGGTACAGTAAGTAAAAACTCGCATCTAAGTATGACAGTACTCACCTCAGTCTATGTATAAGTGACTGAGGTGGTTGGGTAACTGTATATTGTATATATAAGTGTCATGGAATAAAGAAAGGACGAGGTATAAAGGGATCAGCAGCATGCCAACAAACATGCACCTCAAAGGGACGTTCCAAATATAGCACACACATCAAACACATGCATCAAAGCGTGCACTCATGGTGTGATTCTCAACACTGGTTACCTATGCACAGGAGGATTACCCAATCCACAAACATACAAGGTTAGATTGATATTGTTAAACATCTCTCTCTCTTGAAATACATACATTTCTTACTAATCTTCACCCTCATTTGAGACCTTTTTTTCATGTAGATATAATTACTCTATTACTACATAGCCACAATGATGATAATAGTTTCTTCAGAGAGTTGGTGATCACACATCTGAGTCATAGTAGTAGTAGTAGTAAGAAAGGGTAGATAATCATTACCTATGTCAGTACAAACTACATCCTACATATCTAGCTCCAAAACCATGGGGCATGCTAGATACACTATATATCTCTAACATATTGTCTCAAAAAGAGTTTTGAACTGCTGATTCTTGACCTAGAAGCATCCTACAAGTCTGAGGTGAGAGTCCTGGGGATAATCCAAAAGCCATCAGAATATTATATAAACCCTGGGGCATGCTGCAGCACACTCAGACAAGCATTTTTCACTATACAATCATGGGTCTACATGCAGTATTTGTTGAGATATAGCCATCCTCTGTTTTGATGTCATTTGCATATTATTTGTGTGTATTAGTAGCCGCACCAAATAATTGGAAAATGGCAATAATGCATTACTTACCTGGATCATGATTTTGTTGTCCAATGTCACATGCTACCAGCACTGTAATTTCACCATTCTGTAATTACCACACTGCTGGGGGGCATACCAGTTATGGTTCAGTTAGGGCCCAGTTAGCAGTTAGTGTTGAAATTAATCCCTGATGCATGCTGTATACATGAGGCAATACATGCAGCATACACATGTTACTGCGCTTACTGCGCATACATGCGGTAAACACATTCCAGAGTCATGTGACATCCTTAATATTATGTATATAAGGAGAACCTGTACCGTAGTAGGAATACAGTGTTCTTACCTCTGCTAACCCTAGCTGTAAGTCTAACTAAACCCCAGGTAGGTTGTAAGGAACGTGTTGTCTCTTCCCCTGTGCAGCGTATATAGTCTGCTCCAACAGGTTATGGGCCCTGCTGGGCACGTCGCGAACGCGCTTTAATTAGCTGCGAATGACGTTGACTTCATCGTCTCCAAATTATAACCTTGCGCTCTTTGTGAGCTGCATTGCGCTCCCTGCGAGCTGCACATAAAACCTAGGTTCACTAGGGTTAACCACTCTGAAGGAGTGTTTTCTCCTGAGAACGTTAAACGTGTTTTATTGAGTAAAAAGACTGATTGAGCGCTTTTAACAGCTGCCACCACAGAATCATGTCTTCAACTCTTGAAAAACTCGTTCAAACTTTCGATGGATCAAATTACATTCTATGGGCCGACTCTATGAAGGCGTGGCTCAGGTCTCAGGGCCTCTGGCAAATAACTAGCGGGGCGGAGCAAAAACCACCCCCGGCGCCTCCCTTGACAGCGACGAACGCTACCTTGGTAGCGGACGCTAATGCCAAGCTCCAGACCTGGAGCAACAAAAATGACCAGGCTATTGGTAGCCTAGTGCTCCGCCTGGCCCCCTCCATTTGGCAGCGTGCCAACACAAAGGACACTGCTGAGGAGGTGTGGGACCTCATCTGCACTGATTATGGTGTGGACGGCCCCTCCCAAGTCTTTTCGGACTTTAGGTCTGCAATAGCAATCAAAATCCCGGCTGCGAACCCTGCACCGGAGATTGCAAGAATGGCAGACAAATTCGAGCGCCTCACGGCTGCTAACGTCGCCATCCCCGAGCTAGTACAGGCAATGATTCTACTTGCTGCGATGCCGTGCGAGTACGACTCATTGTCTGCAACGGTCCTTAACACGACCGCCACTAGCGCCTTGACATTTAAACATGTCAAGGACTCCATTGTTGCTGAAGCCTCAAGGCGCACAGCAGTTGGAAAGCCCGCTGGCCAGCCTCAGGCCAACAAACTTTCCGCTGTTAAACGCAAGGGGGGAAACCCCAAATGGCAGCCCAAAGAAGGGCAAAACAGCAACGGAGACTCGTCCCGAAAATGTGGACGACGTGGGGACAGAAAGACTAAGGAGGAGAAGCCAAAAGAGAAACATACCCACCTCGCCTCCAATGCCTTTACCACCATAAATGGTAATGGCACCATCATACCGCCGATGCCGCTCATACAGCGCATCGAGCGACGTGAACACACTCCCACAAGGGATCCTCGCCGCCGACCGCCTGCACAGGCATACACGGGCGCGGCCTCCTCTTCTCGCTCGGTTTACACCGAATACCAGCAAGCTCGAGACACCCTCGAGCGCATGCAACTTCCGCGCAGCGCAAAAAACCTGCGACCGCTGGAAGAGCACCTTACGGTGCGAGAAGGTAAGAGAAGGAGGATAGAGCCAGAAACCGAGGCAACGATCGAGGAGGTAGAAGACAATACCGTCTCCCTCGGATCCGAACCTCCAGTTACTGACGAGGAAGTGTGGAAAGCCGTCGACGAAATGCTCGTCGATGAACCCCTTGACACAGGGGCATATGATGACAGGTCAGTCCTTTTCCCTGCCACAAGCACTAAGATTAAAATTCCTATGAATACAGCAAACTTTTCATGTGAAATTTTACCGCTATTAAATGTATCATGGAATTATGTAGATCTTAATATATGTGCTATGTGTGCAAAGGGAGATTGTAAGAAAGGTGCCGACTGGATCATGGATTCAGGCGCATCAAAACACTTCACTGGTGAAATGAAAGATTTCGCTTCTTACGAGCCTTTACCGAGAAAGGACTCTACCTTGGTCCAAACGGCCACTGGTACTACTCATATAGTAGGAAAAGGAGCAGTCTTCATTAGACACCAGGTAGTATGTAATGGGAAGTCAGAGACGCGTGAAATGCGGCTATACCCCGTCTACTACATACCTGACATTAATACTCGATTGATGTCAATGGGGGTCTTTTTACAAGACGGAAGTGATGTGCGTGGTTCCTCCGCATACATTTCATTCATCGAGCATGGAAACCCAATCATGCATTGTGTCCCTCTAAGGAGGAATGACACGATCTATTGGGCTCGGACTCATATATTGAGCACCAAAAAGGTTAATGTCGCGACCATTTATGTCGCTGACTACTTGACTTGGCATAGGCGACTTGGACACCCATCCAAAGAGGCACTAGGAAAAATGCCTAAAAGCACCATAAAATTCCCAAGGAATTTAATTATTCCTAAAGACAAAATTATATGTCCAGGGTGTGCAGAAGGGAAAATGACCTCAAAATCTTTTCCCGAGTCAGACTCACGAGCTGACAAATCCTTTGAATTAATACATTCCGACCTAAAGGAACTCCCGGTACAATCGTACCACAAACATAAATACTTCATTGTATTTCTGGATGACAAAACGTCACATATTTGGGTCCAATGTCTCAGAAAGAAATCTGACGCTGCTGCAGCGATTAGACAATTTCTAGCAATGGCTAAGACCCAATATGGCGCTACAATCAAGCGCTGGCGTGTTGATCCAGGGGGGGAGTTCAAGGATCGTGAGCTACAAAAACAGCTCAAGGATTTAGGCATCAAAATAGAGATGTCTGCACCCCATGTTCATCAACAGAACGGGCGCGCAGAGCGCGCCATAAGGACAATAATGGAAAAGTCGCAAACCCTGCGATTCACTGCTTGTCTACCACAATCATGGTGGGAATTTTGCATAGAACATGCAACACATTTATACAACCGAACCCCAATAAGGCGCCTGAAATGGCTGACACCTTTTGAGGACCTGACAAAGGTCCGCCCAGATCTAAACAATCTGAAGGTCTTCGGTTGTGGTGCTTATGTCTATCTACCAAAGGAAAAACGTCCAACAACATTGTCTCCTCGATCGGAGCTAATGACGTACCTTGGAGTAGAAGATGGCATTAAAGCATATCGTTTCATGCGACGAAACGGCGCAATATTCATTGGTGCTACAGCACTATTTGATGAAACGATGTTCCCATGCTGTCCCGGAGCTAAAACTCCTGCCAAGACAGACCTTGGTGATTTTCCACCAGAACCAGAAGATGACGACCACTCATCTGGAACGGATGGCGATGACCCTATACCGCCACAAAATCCGCCCCTTCCTCCATCATCAGAAGATGATGATGATTTACCAAGCGAGCAAAAGGCGCATGACGATGCGACTAACGCTCCTCCTCCGCCGCCTCCAGTTAGCACTGAGGACTTTCGTCCAAGATGTGAAGATCAACAGGAATGGCAGCAATTGCCCCGTCGATCAGGCAGGCAGAGGAAAATCCCAAACCGTCCCAGCAATACCTATGGAGAACAGCGACTCCCCTCTGACATAGAGAGAGACATTGCGCGTGATCGATATTGGAAGAAGTCTGTGGGTCAAGATTCGGATCATAACCGAACACGACCACGACCTCAACAGCAAGAACCAGTTGCTGGACCGAGTTCGGCACCCCACGAGAGTGTGCCCGATTCCAATAATCAAGAACATGATTACCCAATGGGGGAACCGGATGAAGCAGGTTATATTAAAAAGATAACCAAGGAAGGTGGAGATGAGCTTATCCACTGGCTGTTATCAAAAGCAGTCACACCATCAAGCGGAAAAAGCCTAGTTCCAAACCAATTTCGCGATATTGCGCGCCTACCCCGGCAGCAGCAACTTGAGTGGAAACAGGCTTGTCGTGAAGAGTTAGAGGCTCTTCGCAAGCGACAAGTCTATGATATCGTCGATCTTCCACATGATCGGAAAATGATCAAAAATAGATGGGTTTTCTCCGTGAAATTGGATGGAAGAAAACGAGCCAGACTCGTGGCCAAAGGCTTTTCACAAGTCGAAGGCGTTGACTTTGATGAGATTTTCTCACCAGTAGTCCGCTACGAGACCGTACGCCTCATGTTTGCCCTTGCGTCTCTAGAAGGCATGTATATGACCGGTCTAGATGTAAAAACCGCATTTTTATACGGCAAACTTGATGAGGAGATCTATATGGATCAACCCGAGGGTTTCAAACTCGAGGGTAAAGAGCACAAAGTAATGCGCTTACGCCGAGCATTGTATGGCCTTAAACAGGCTTCACTAGCATGGTGGAGAGAGCTAGAGACATTTATGCGCACCATTGGGTTCGTGCGCGCCAGCTCCGATGCCGGCATCTTCATACACAAGGATCCTAAGACAGGCAGCATCGTTATTGCGCTAGTCTATGTTGATGATGGCTTGTTCATGGGCAAGAACAAGAAACTTGTGGATGAAAAGAAGAATGCTTGCCTGAAGCATTGGGAGTGCCGTAGTACTGAAAAAGTCACGGAATTCTTAGGCATGCGCGTCACCCAGACCGCTGCAAAAGTCAAACTCGATCAAACAGAATATCTCGCCAAAGTGCTTGAGAGGTTCGAGATGACAAATGCCAAGATTGCCCCCACTCCGCTCCCGACTGGCTACAAACCGTCGGAGAACACAGCGACGCCAAACGCGGCACTTAGATCAAAATATCAGTCTGTGATCGGATCTTTATTGTATCTGATGCTCGGAACGCGACCTGATATCGCTTACGTGGTAATCAAGATGTCGCAATTCTCGGCTAATCCTAGCCAAGAACATCTAGACAAAGCGATGTACATAATGCGCTATCTGGTGGGAACCCAGAAGTACAGTATGGTCTATGATGGAGAGAAATCCGAGGGGCTACAGGCCTTCACAGATTCTGATTGGGCAGCTGACACAGTCAAGCGCTGATCTACAATGGGTTACTTTGCTACTCTGGCGAGTGGCATTGTGTGCTGGCAGTCCCGTTTACAAAAAACTGTAGCACTGTCATCCACAGAAGCCGAATATATGGCTCTCTCCGACACTTGTCGGCAGATAGTGTGGATAGAGTCCTTATTCCAGGAACTTGGATATACACTGAAGCGCATACCAATCTGCGCTGATAATCAAGGATCCATCTTTATTGGATCAAATCCAGTTCAGGAAAGAAGGACCAAACATATAGACATTCGCTACCACTACACCCGCGAATGCATAGAAAATGACAAAGTCACAGTTGTTTTCATTCCTGGAAGTGATAATCCGGCTGACATGTTCACAAAGAACCTTGGTGCCATCCTATTCAGGAAATTTAGAGACTCTCTCGGAATTACTTTTGAGATTCAAACTTAGCTGCTTAGAGCGCTGTACAGTTTGAGGGGGGGTGTTGAAATTAATCCCTGATGCATGCTGTATACATGAGGCAATACATGCAGCATACACATGTTACTGCGCTTACTGCGCATACATGCGGTAAACACATTCCAGAGTCATGTGACATCCTTAATATTATGTATATAAGGAGAACCTGTACCGTGGTAGGAATACAGTGTTCTTACCTCTGCTAACCCTAGCTGTAAGTCTAACTAAACCCCAGGTAGGTTGTAAGGAACGTGTTGTCTCTTCCCCTGTGCAGCGTATATAGTCTGCTCCAACAGTTAGGTGGTTAGTGGTTTGGTTTGGTTGGTTAGTGGTTAGGGGTTAGTGGTTCAGTTAGGGTCAGTTAGGGTCAGTTAGCCATTAGGGTTAGCCAGCATAGTGGAGATGCACAAACAAGGCTTTAGTGTACCAACCTGAGATGACCTGGCTTGGGGGACCCCTTGAGCACAGAAAAGGAGGGGAGGGTCATCAAATGGCTGGTCCTCTTTGTGTGCATAAGGATTAAGTAAGCAGGGAGCCAGGTTCAGTAACCTCATGGGAATGATTTTGATTTGAGGCCAGGAAATCAATATTTTGAGATCAGGGAATGTTTTTGAAGTCATTCTGACATGTGCAAATGTATATTTCAATAGAGATTTGTCATACAATAACATACCCTGTTTGTGCATTAGCCTGAGTGTATGTGATGCATCAAAGTAATTACTTGGAGACAACACAGAGAGTAGCCTGAGTGATGCACCAGAGTAGGGGAAGCTAATGCACAATTGCCAGAGAGCATTGTATATGCATTACAGTTGGTATTAACAAGCACAATATCATGCATCAGATCCACAGTGTTGGCTGCCCAGACATTATGCTGAAAACAGCATGTAGAAGGCCATGACTGCACCATCTTTACAGATTGAAGCAACATCTTGTGCCTCATAAGTTAATGATGCACCTGTCAACAAACCAGATCATACCAGTGCTAGTAATTACATGTGATGTGAAATGCTCATCTCCATGGTAAACCACTCCTATTAGGGTGGAATGAACACAGGTGGTGTCTCCACAGGTAACCCAGAGATCCAGAGAAAGAGATGGCACACTGGTTCCTAAGTCAAAGACAAGCACAGGTGGAGTCAGAATGAAAGATGTTGTACATCACAAGTGGGCATCACAAGTCAAGCATCTGGATGTCACAGGTATGGTAAAGTTATCCATGCAGTCTTGCAGAGACATACCGGGTTGTCCAAACACAATCAATTCACAGTTAAAAGTTGGTGAACTCCTCCTGTCAATGTCATGTTCATTAGGGCAGACAAGATCAGACACTGTTACTAGGTGGCAAGTCACAAACAGCTGCTCTGCAATACAGTGCACACTCACATATCTTCCCCAGGTAAATTGAGAAGAAATTCTGCTCAAACAACACCTGATGAAGTCTCAGATTTGCTCTGAAGAAAAGTGTTGAGTTGAAGCTACACCACTGAGACCTGCTGGAAAGCTATCATGCAATTCAAAGCTAGAAACCAATGTAAGTCTGGTGCCCTCACAGACTTACTACACACACACAACATGCATGCAAAACAGCTGTACACACCAACACACATAATGCACATGCAAAACAACCATATATACCAAAAATACTCCAATGTGTGCATGCATCAATACATGCATGACAGAACTGCTAAATATAGTGAAACAATGCCCACTATGTGTTGATATCATGTTCCCATCAATTCTGCATCAATCTACACCCCCTATCATTCCCATCAAAAATCCCATCAAATTCCCATCACTGCTATCAATCCCTGAGAATGACACATTCCCATCATTCTGAGACTTGATGTGGCCCTTCTATATATATGTGGTGACCCAGGGCTTGACCCCGCATTTGTATATATTATATTTCTTTGCTATTGACCTGGATGGCCCCTATAAAGGGACCAGCCTTCTATTTACGTAAGCAATCTTTTTACCACTACCAATACATGAAATATATGCATTATTTGTGTTCTTTTGGTGTGTGATATAAGGAGATCCCCCTTGACTCACTACACTTTTTTGAACACCAAAACTCATATAGAGTTTTGCTTGACATTGCCCCATCAGTGATCATCATCAATGTGACCCTGAACTTCTCCCACAAAGGGAGAAAATTCTCAATGCAATCAGCGATGGAAGCATATCCATCGCTAGGACCCAAATCAAGTTTATTTGCACTCAACTCTTTGCTTTTTGCCTGCTGCTACAACCGAAATTCTTTTTCTCCATTGCTGAAGATTGTACCTCAAGGATGAGACCATGGTTTTGACCAGGGCCAAGAACAAGAACAAGCTGAAGCCTGCTCCCAAGCAGGACATGCAAGGTAAATCTCATCCATCGCCATCAGGGTCGGATTCCCCTTGGCATGCTCCAAAAGATTTGGCTGGATCCCATCCACTTGAGGCGCATACAAGCACCTTGAGAAACAACATTTCTCCTACTAGGGACTTTCAGACTCTCGAAGTGCATACAGCCACTTCGAGAAATCTTGATTCCTCTGCCCTCAGCCCACACCATTGACGGCCCACTGTCGAGGATGCTGATGACAGCAAACCCAAATCCAGAAAATCTTTCTTGTCAAACAACAGTCAACGAGACACTCATTCCAATCCAGGACCTCCTCCTGGCTTGCAGAAGCTTTCTCCTCTGGATGAATTGACCCCAGAGCCCAACATCCACTGGATTACCCCCAGTAGTGGTATCGATCTTCCCCGCAACAGCCAAATGTATGAAACACCTGGATTATTCCCTGCCATATGTCCAGATTTAACAGCATCGGCACCTGCAATGCCGATGAATGCTGATGATCGGCTGCGCTGACGCCTAGAGAAAAGACCCCTTGAGGCCAAACCTCAAGAGGATGAATCAACAAATTTGGAGCTGAGCATTTTGCTCAGATCGCAACAGATATGTTTACCCATTGCATGGAGGCAAGAGAATTTGAACTGATTAAGTTGGAAAACCAACTTAAAGATCTGGCATTAAGTTACACCAGTCACTTTGCCCATAGGGAAATAATCAACCCTACTATACCTTGTTCCCCAGCAATGGAACGAGATCCCAACCCTGTCCAACCTTGTTCCACCAACCCAGCGGAACAAGAACATCCTTCCAGCCACAGATGTGGTTCCCCATGTCTACAGAACCCCAAGTTATCTCATAAATTACCTTCTAAAAAGAAGGTACACTATATCAACAACAACAGAATAGTCCTTCAAAGGATATGTGATGGTGATATCCAAGACAGACAAATCAAAAGCGAGAGAGTCCACCATCTGTAAATTCCAGATGGCCTGTGCAGAGTCATGCAGGCCATGGAGAACCACCAGATGGAGATGGGTCCAGGGATGATGGTAATGGAGGTGATAGCGACTTGATGTATAGCACATTGAGCAATGAAAGTACCAAACATTCTTCCTGATTTGAGGAAGAGGCATCCCGCAGAGACTCATCAAATCCCCAATGAGGAGTGCAAACATGCACTTCTTCCAGATGTACCCTGTCTGGACGTTCTGGTATCCCATGAGAATCTGGTAGCCCTTACTGGTCTACATCTTCCTATCCTGATTCTTATTGAGATAAAGGCTCTTGCTGTCCCTCAAATATTTGAGGGACATCCATACCAAGATACATAGACAGATAGACAACAAGGTCTCTGTCTTGACAGAAATTCCTGCCACTGGAGGCAAGAACGGTCTCTGAGTTCCCAATCCATCAAAGTATGGCAGATTACCTGACACTGAAACCTTTGAAAGATGGCTGAATGCCCTTCTTTGGTGGTTGAAGGTGAACAAGGTGTGCGGCCCTGAACTGGACTCAGACCGCATTGAGTATATGGCAATGTTTCTGGAGAACACCGCCCTCACTTGGTTTGAAGACAGTGTTGATGGTGCATACCATCAACGATCAGCCTGGACTTTCAAAGAAGTTGTCACTGGCCTATATGACCAGTTTGGGCATGAAAATGCAACCCATGATGCAACTGACAAATTCTGGCACATCAAGTATAACACCAATGAAGGCATTATGGGCTATTACCACAAACTGGAGCGCTATGCTACCAGGATGATACAGGCACCCAATCCATTTACGTTCAAGATGCAATTGGTGACCGGGTTGCCCACAAGCATCATATCCTTTGTACTAGACAAAGGATGTTCCACTGAGACAAACTCAGTGCAAGATATCCTGCACTTTGCCTGCCAGGGGGAGGAAATTGGTAAGATGAGAAAACACTTCAATGAAAAGAAGCATATAATGGATTCCACCAAGTCAAAGAGCACATCCTCTTTGACTAAAACTTCTAAAACAAAAGAACCTTCTCCCAAATGGTCTCATGACTGATCCTGGGATTGTTCTCAAACACACGATAAGGACTATCATGATAGCTCTAAATATCTGGGGTCAAAGTATCCTACCAAGGAGCTTTGAAGTCACAGCGATAGTGATTGCCATAACAAAGATTGTCATGATACTCAACATCGTGCATCTGGAAGGAAACCATCCAGACACTCTGGATCCAAATCAGACAAAAGGTCTGATGACAAGAAGAACCCAATTTGTTACAGCTGTGGAGGTCCACACTACTCCACAGATAAGGGCTGCCCTAAGTATGAACAGCCCAAACTGTTGGCTAAGATGTATGCTGCTCGAGAAGGATCAGTGATCCCCAAACCTCCTGTGCTCAACTGAGCAGTGAGCACCTGTTTAGTTCTACCTGGGACTCAGATTCACATTCTGTGATGAATGAGAGACTCACTGCAGCATACAGCGACTCAGAGGATAACTCTCACTCTGAGTATGGGTCTGCCTTGTCAGACATAGACCCTGACAGTTCTCAGTATAGTTCAGAAGGTGAACTGTGCAACTTGGAGTCTGACACTGGGGGTGACACCAGTGAATATTCTGGATCAGAACACTTTGGTGTGATCCGAGAAATCCTTTTGGAGTATGACTCTGACAGATGCCCATCCGCCAAGTTGGTGTCCGACTCAGAGGAAGACTCAGAGGACAAGATGGGGAGAAATTCTCTGTCATTTTCTGAAAGATTAGGCTTCATGATGGACGACCTATTCAAAAACAAGCCGCACTTCAGAGGCATGACCACTTTGAGGAAATCCTCTAAGAAAATAACCCATCCTCCTCAATCTGAGAAGGACAACAGGTGCTTCATTGTGAAAATGAAGCTTCATGAACTTGAAGCTTTCGTGCTCCTCGATTCAGACTGCACGTCTGATTTGATTTCCCCAGAATTCGCCATGTCAATGAATCTTAAAGCCCATGAATTGGAAGAACCAGTGCCCTTGCAATTAGGCACTGTTGGAAGCCATTCAAAGATAAACTTCAGACTATTCACTGATTTTAAAATCAGTGAAATAAAAAACACCCATTATTTTGATGTTGTTAACATTGATAGATATGACACAATTCTAGGCACCATCTTCATGAGGAAACACGGGATAGTTCTAGACTTCGAATGTGACGAAGTACACATCAAGGGCAAACACCTAGATACCATTATCAAGGGCCCTAACACTTTCAAGCAAGCCCGTCAGCATGCTATGCATCCTCAACCTCCCAAGGATGAGTGACATGAGAGCGGCCACATGGCCACATGAAAGAAGAAGGACCTGGACAAGCCTGGTCCGAGTTCCACAAAGGTGCAACCTCCATCTGTTAGACATAGGAATGTTGAAATGGAGGAAGTAGATGATGTTGACAAACATTGTTGGTCTACACTAAAACCTTTGGACCCTGTCCTTGTAGGACCCGAAGACGAACCATTGAGCGACAAAGAAGATGATCTAGAAGAGATCATCCAGGAATTTACTTGGGATAGATTCCCCAAGGAACCCAAGTTTGAACCTCCCAGATTTGACCCCTCTATCCCTGTGGTACTTCCACCAGATCAGGTTGATGACCTGAATGACATACTCTTCACAATTTGCAAAAAGCTGGCCGATAAAGCTAAATGCACAGGGCCCCTTTCAAAAAAGGACCTTCCACACCTCTGAGAGGAGTGGAAGCAATCTTGTCAGGACATCCTCAATGGAGTTCCTGACAAACTACCTCCTTTAATGGACATAAACCACCACATCCCATTGGTGGATGAGAAGAAGAAGTATAACTACTATCTTTAGAAGTGTCCCAACTCAATGAGGAAACCCCTTGCTGAGAAAATAGCCACGCACTGCAAAGCAGGCTGGTGGCGTCCTGCCCGCATGGAGCAAGCCACTCTGATGCTAGTAGTTCCCAAGAAAACTGGGAAACTTTGCACTGTGATCAACACAGTGAAACATAATGCTAACATGGTGAAAGATGTTACACCGTTTCCTGATCAAGATGTGATTCATCTTGATGTCGCTCGAGCTAAGTACTGCTCAAAAATTGACCTCTCCGATGCCTATGAGCAGGTCTGAGTT
This sequence comes from Tricholoma matsutake, assembly GCA_026075535.2. Lineage (NCBI taxonomy): Eukaryota > Fungi > Basidiomycota > Agaricomycetes > Agaricales > Tricholomataceae > Tricholoma > Tricholoma matsutake. The sequence continues at coordinate 678,801 of AP026548.1, read as the reverse complement.
GTCCCTGAAGACATCTGGAAAACCACCTTGATGGTTCAAGGCATATACGAGAGTCTTGTTATGCAACAAGGCGACTGCAATGCACCCTCAACCTTCCAAAGGTTGATGAACTCTATATTCCAAGATTACATCGGAATCTTTGTCCATGTCTACCTGGACAATATCTTCTTGTTCAGTGACACAATTGAAGAACACCAGAAGCATCTGGAGCTCGTGTTTAACAGACTATGTGAGCATTCTCTGTACCTCCATGCAGAGAAATGTGAATGCTACCCTGAGAAGGTAGAGTGTCTCAGTCATATGATTGACAAGCACGGCCTACACACAGATAGCAACAAAATGGCCTGTATACAAGAGTGGAAAGCTCCTCATAATTATCATGAAGTCCAGTGTTTGCTGGGACTCATGCAATATCTGGCACATTTCCTGCCAGATATAAGTGCTTTCACTAGTCCCCTTTCAGCAATGACAAAAAACGGTCAAGCCTTTTTATGGCAACCATTGCACAATCATTACTTTCAGATGATTAAACACATCTGTTGCACAACACTGGTGCTGAAGCCTATCAACCCAGATTCACCTGAGCTGATATGGGTGATCTGTGATGCCTCAGTCTTTGGGACTGGGGCAATGTATGGTCAGGGACCTGAATGGCAAACTTGCTGCCCTGCTGGGTTCCTGTCCAAGATATTCTCTGATGCTCAAAGGAACTACCATACCTTTGAGCATGAAATGATTGCCATACTTGAGGCACTCCTCAAGTGGGAAGACAAACTGATCAGTAGACACATTCATGTCATCACCGATCACCAGGCACTTGAGTTTTTCCAAACTCAACACTGACTGTCTGCTAGGCAAACACAATGGATGGAATATCTGTCATGTTTCGACTTTGACATTTGTTATGTCAAAGGCAAATTGAACAAAGTAGCGGATGCTCTGTCCTGCTACTACCAATTTGACTCTTGGGATGATGCTCCATTAGTCCAACACTATGTCTTCACAGACATACGTCTTGATCCCAACCACAAGGATCTTCCATGGGATCGACATCTCAAAATCAAAAATTGAGTAATTGAAACTCATTCCGCTGCTTCCCAGCAGAGACAAGTTAGTGAACAACTCAAAGCTCTTCAAGAACGAGTCGAAGAGTGTGAGGCAGCCACAGCCGTAATGACTGCGAATGCAGAAGAAGCGACCATGCCTGCTTCAAAGACCAACCAATCGCAGGATGATCCTTCAATTTACACCTCTCAGGCTAAAAGGCCTTACCTGAACATTCACATGTCAGAGGTAGACCCACTGAATGACAATATCCAAAAGGGATATATCAACGACAAACACTTCAAGAAGGTTCTTGAAAATCCAAAGGACCACCCAGACTTCCAGACCTGAGATGGTTTCATTTGGAGGAAGAACAGAGCAGGTGAAGAGGTCCTTTGCATCCCCACCTCTACTTCCAAAGGTACAACCTTACATGGTCATATCATCAAACAAGCCCACACATTGGTGGGGCATGTTGGTCCTCTGAAGACATTGGAATACATCCGACGTTGGTATTGGTGGCCTTGACTTCAATACGAAGTCGAGAAATACTGTGATTCGTGCAAACCTTGCATCCACTCAAAGGGGGAATACTGCTCCCCTCAAGGCAAGCTGCACTCATTACTGACACCCATGAGACCATGGGAGTCAATTGGAATGTATTTCATCAGACCCTTCCCAGAGTCCGAAGGATTTGACTACCTTTGGGTAATCATTCTGTCATCTGTCTTCAATGGTTCACCTAATCCCAGTGAACACAATGATGACTGCATCACAACTATCTCCCATCTTTGTGAAGGAGATTGTCCATTTGCATGGACTACCGATCCTGAGGCTGATCAAGATCTAGACAACATCTATGACATTCCTGGAAAACCATCAATGGAATCTGGACAACACTGGTGGCCCGGCATGGGTGCAATGTTCAATGCTGCCACCGAGAACATTTACCATCCGTTTCTCAATGCGACGGTGTGCCGGTTGATGAACTGGTTCTATTCTGGTTCAAACCAAAAGTCCATTGTGGAGCTGGACCATCTCGTAAAGGAGGTCCTCATTCAGGATGACTTTGATGTCAGTGATCTCGAGGGTTTCAGTGTGGCTCAAGAGCTGCGCCACCTTGATACGATAGAGGACGAAGCTGCATTTTCAGGAGAGGCTGGTTGGAAGGAATCTTCTGTGAAGATTCATTTACCTGTTGATAAGCAAAAGCTCAAGGAAGCAGTTGCTCCAATGTTTGAGATACCTGGTGTTTGGCATCATGACCTGTTGGAGGTCATTCATACTGCATTCAAGGACATGAAGGCACAATTTTATTATTTGACACCATTTCATCTTTTCTGGAAACCTACTCCCGATAGTGAGCCGGAGCAAGTCATGACGGATCTGTACAACTCGGATGCTTTCTTACAGGAGCATGAAAAACTGCAGCAACAACCAAGTGAGATGGGCTGTGATCTGGAGCAGGTTGTTGCTGCGATTATGGTATGGTCTGATTCGACACACCTGGCAAATTTCGGGCAAGCGTCACTATGGCCGATTTATCTCTTTTGTGGGAACCAGTCGAAGTACCAGCACGTGAAACCATCACAATTTGCTGTGCATCACCTTGTGTACATTCCCTCAGTATGACCAGCTCTTGTATTTTTCTGATCTATCTGACTCTTTTTATAGCTCCCTGATACCATTCAGGATTTCTACAAGGAAAACTTTGGTACTACTGCATCTCAGGCAACCCTTACACACTTGAAACAGGAGCTAATGCATGCAATCTGGGAATTAATTCTTAACGATGAGTTCATGGAAGCCTATGAACATGGGATCATGATCAAGTGCCCTGATGGCGTCTTATGGTGATTTTATCCTCAGTTCTTCACATATTCTGTGGATTATCCAGAAAAGTGGGTTTTTAATGACAGCATGCTATGTTCAATTTATCTAATGTCATCAGAGTTCTTCTGGCAACAATCTGAAATCTGGGACGATGTCTCTGTCCACGATGTGAGATCCAGAAAGTCCATGTCAGTGGTCTTGGAACAACTGTCGATCAGCAATGTCGGGATCATGAACGGACTGACACACCTTTGCGGATTGCCCAGATTGATGCAGCATGCAAGGCTATCTTTGACAAGGGGGCAGGCATCACAAGTACTCGAGTGGAGAACATTCTTAAAGAAAGATCTGAAGTGCCGACTCATGTGAGTGAAATGTATTAATAGATTCACTTAAATAACTTTTTGCTAGAATGTGTTCTCCAAGCGACTACAAAGCTTTGGGTTCAATTTTTTTTCAATGTTTGTTCCTGACTTGCTTCATGAATTTGAACTTGGGGTCTGGAAAAACACTTTCAAACATTTAATTCGAATTCTCTATGCAGTAGGTGATGATCTTATTCAAGAATTAAATTCACGGTTAGCACACTTGAGATTTCTCAGAGTCATGGATTGATAAGAGCTTTAGGTATCAACAAATTCCTACGTTTGGGACTTCAATCCGGTGGTTCAGTTCCAATGCATCCATGATGAAGAAACTGGCTGCAAGAGATTTTGAGGATTTATTGCAGGTATGTTTTTTGTTTGTTTGGATAATTAACTGTGCGATAAATTCATCCTAGTGTTCAATTCTGGTATTTGAGGACCTACTTCCAAACCAACACCACAATATCCTGATCGCAGAAATGCTCTTCATCTTCTGTACCTGGCACGCTTACGCCAAACTCTGGCTTCACATTAGTTCTACACTTGAGGCCTTGGGGAAAACAATGCGAGCACTTGGGGCATTGCTTCGGGAGTTTGTCAAGGTCATATGTTCATGTTATGCTACAAAAGAGCTGCCAAGAGAGGAAGCTGCACAAGTACGCCATAGGGCCAATGCGAGTGCAAAGGGAAAGGGAAAGGCAATGGTGACATCTGACAAACAGAATTCAGCACGTGGGTGCTTCAACATGTCTACATACAAACTTCATGCTCTAGGCAATTATGTTGTGAATATTCAGTTGTATGGACTGACAGATAATTATTCAACTCAAGTGGTCAGTTATTTTACCTGCTGATTATTTTTAACATTGAACGAAGATTGCAGGGTGAGCTTGAACACCGCCGCATCAAGTGTTTCTATGCACAAACAAATAAAAGGTTCACATTTACCTGACAAATAAGCAAACACCACCACCAGCAGCAAATTTTGCAAAAGATTTGAGAGAGATACGCAGGTACAACAAGTGGCAAGGGAGCAGGACCACACCGACACTTGGAGGAGATTGTGGTACCAGTTGATGCAAGTGAGCCCTTGCCCTCAATGTCCCCTGAAAAACACCACCACATGTCTGTGTCTCGTCGACATCCTGTCAATATTTTGTGATGGACGGATGAGTGCTCTGATGATCCAGCAACCAGGGCATGCATTTCCCCTCCTTCATTGCACTATACTAATCTCAAGTAGACATTTATTCTTGACCTCAAATCACATCTCTTAGCACGTCTACTCAACCAGCCTTTTGGTGATGACCATGTCTACTCAGATATTGAGCTAGCAACAGTCAAAATTGTCAACAACCAAATTTACAACCACAAGGTTCTCGATGTGAATTATACAAATTAAGATATGCAGCGCGCACAAGATTCAATCAACCCTCGGACACACCCTGATATTATGCTTCTCTCAGGTGAAGATCATGATGATTCAGACCCCCATCCATATTGGTATGCATGGGTGCTTGGGATATACCATGCAGAGGTCCGTCATGATCACCCAAATGCAGTTTCATCTGATGTCCAGGTATTGGAGTTCCTGTGGGTACGTTGGCTTGGTCAAGATGCTGACTACAACACGGGGTCAATAGGGCATCATCTACATTGAGTGGAGTTTGTGCCAGATGACCCCATCGATCTTGATGATCCCACACAGGCAAGTGGTGCATTCGACTTTATTGATCCAGCAGAGGTCATCTGGGGTGTACACCTCATTCCTGCATTTGCCCATGGAAAGACAGATGGACTTCTTGGACCATCAATTGCATGCCCATGGAAGGATGAGGATCAAGACTGGCAATAGTTCTATGTTAACATGTATTTTTTTTTTCTTTGACTGAGACCTTCTATCTGATTACGGTCTAGGTTTGTTGATTGCAATATGTTCAAGCATTTCTGAGGGGGGGGGGATTGGACACAAGGGGATGCTTGACCAGATTGCTGGTTTACAAAACAAGGAGCAGCCACTTTCCACTGCTGACCAAATGAATGAGGATCTGGATGCTGAGGTTAGGGGAGAATGATGAGCAGGAGGAAGATGAAGAAGATGAGGAAGATGAAGAAGACGAGGAATATGAGGAGGAAGAATCAGACGAGTCCGATGAGAGTTTGATTGAGTTGGATCTGGATGGAGAGGAAGGAGGCGAGGATGAGTATAATATCTTGGGCTTTGCGGCTTTTTGAAATACTGTATTGGACAATATAATCTTGTCTCCAGTTTCAATATGGTGTCCAACATGGGGCATGTAGGCAAACTCATGCGCAACCTTGGATCACAATCCCTGTTCTTTGCCATGTTTTAGAAGTATTGCAAGCCCTGTAAAAACTTGTAGACAAAGTTGGCTAGTATAACAAACATGTCTCAGGAATCCAAACTATCTTACATGTTTTTGTCAAGGATGCAATGCCAATAAAACTTGTAATCAGAATGGAATTAAATATCATATTTGCATGAAGATACACAAGTTTTCAAGTAGATGGAATGTGAATAGCTACAGGTTTCATACTTCATGCAAGTAGGTAATTGACGCAAACCAATGCATACTTAATGCGATTTTGCTGATGTAAGGACAAGGACAACAACACAAGGACAATAATGAGTTGATGATGACAGATGACAAAGCACCAGTGCTGCCAACAACCACTACACCACCACTGCCCCTCTCCCTTGCTTGAAACACAAGACAAGTTTTTTTTATTCCATTCTGCAACCATGGCCAGCATCGCAAGCCACTGCTCTTGAGGTGGACTTCTTTTTGTTCTTGTTTTCTTTTAATTTGTATTGTACTATGGTAATCACATGTAGTTAGTAGTTTAATGTCAGTTGGACTGGTTTTCAAACTGACTTGTAACTGATGCAGACTGGTCCTATAGGGTCCAGTAGTAATAGTAACCGGTTCCTCCCTTGAGGAGGGTAAGGCAAGGCAGGGGTAGGGGTATACCCTTGTGTTTTGGGGCTAAGGGTATGAGAGGTAAGGGTAGGGGTTTGGAAGTTCATACTCTTGCATACCCCTGTACCCCTACTAAGGGTACAGGGGTATGCTAGGGGTATGCTTATGTAAGAATTTTTTCAGCTACAAAGACTCATATTCAAGATTTTCATCAATTAAATTCAGATTTTGGGATTGTCCAACATGATAATGGCTTTCATATGTTAATAAGAGGTATTAATATGTGATATTAATAGTAAATACAATAGTTATCAACACTTTTCAAATGAATTTTCCTCTAAATATGTTGATTTTGTGCCAAACCCTTGTACCCTTGACAAACCCTTCCATAAACCCTTATATGTTTCCATACCCTTACCCTTAAGGGTAAGGTGTTCAGGGGTAGGTAAGGGTATGAGATTTGACACCCAGGGGTAACCCCTGCCTTGTCCTAGAGGAGTGCAAAAACTGGGACCAGACCAGACTTTTAAGCACTATGTACAATATTAACTCAAGAGTCTGGAAGTGGGCTCCCAAAGACTTGCATAACTGCTACATCACTGCAAGGTACACCAAGGCAGGGCAATGGAAGGATTTTGCTCAAGAAGTGAATGATGTATATGATGGCAATGTTCCTGGTAAGAGATCAGTAAAAGATAGAGAGAGGACAGGGCACAGGGCACAAGTGAAGGAGAAGAAAGTTAAAGTGGAACCAAGCATTGTTCTTGGCTGAATCCCATAGCAAGGCATTGAGCATGAATGCATGAGAAACTTGTTCAGAAGAAATATTTTTATCTGCCAGCACACAATGCCACTTGCTAATAGAGAATTGACACAGCTTTGCATTGACAAAGGAGTGCTCTTCAATCTGGATATTTTGTGGGACTGTAGAGCTGTGGTAGTAGCATGGCAGGTGGAGGTGGCTGCTGGTGTAGTAGTTATGGTGATATCTAATTTTACATGCTGTAGGAACATGTTAAATTTTGGGCCATAGTATGTATACAGAACTTGAACTCACCACTACATGCAAGTGATGAAGTAAGTGCATGGTGTGTCCCATCATGCAGTTTATGGAAGGATACCTCATATCGCAATAGAGTCCTCAAACTTAAATGTGACCCACACAATACGCATGTTGAGACTGGCAGATAGAACATGTAGTATGCTGCCATAGAACTGTCAATTCTAATAACACAGATACAGTAGCACTGGGTGCAGGGCAAGATATTCCTAATGAAGTATTGTGTCAGTATATCAAAAGTATTCCTAATTCTGTCACAATACTGAACAATAAGTATTTTGATAGAACATTAAGTAATTACTAAGATATTATTACATCAGTATCAAGTCAGTATGGAGCAAAATTAGAAAGATATGTAAAAATGCATTAAAGATACTCCCAACTGGTTGTCAAGATACCAGTAAGATACTGAGAGTAAGATATCAGAATATCAGATATACTATACTGTTCACATATTTCTGTGGGCATATTCAAGCAATACTAAGGAAATCTATCATGTTCTTGTCACATTACTGGCTCAAATAAAAGCAAAATATTTTCACTGGATAGCTAGAAATGTATACTGTAAATATTTTGACAGTATTCTAAGTTAAATGAATGCTACCTCAAGATACTTTCATGATGCTATTAAAATATAAGACACAGGATTGTTACAGTATTTTCTACTAGAATAATTGAAAAATAGAGAAGACATTTGTATTGTATCTCTACAGCAGTAAGGTGAAAGTATGATGAAGGTAAGATTTTTCAGTTATGATTCATACTGATATGATATTTAAAAAGAAGTATTTAAAAAATATCAACCACATAAATATCAGTTACTATCAAGATACTTTGGAAAACATACTTGGGAAGTATGAGAGATCATATGCAACATATAGTAATCATACTGCTAAGGCAATATCACAACATTATCCTGCTATCCTAGTTTTCTGCATGTGCATTGCTCTGCAACTTGATGGTGTGGGAAACTCAGACTGTATTGTCTGCATATATGACTTGGAGTGAGACTGAGTTGGAGAAGCATAGATAGAGTTATAGAATAAAAAATAGCAAAGGACTCAGAGTTGACAGAAGATTGGGAGCTTAAACCCTACCATCTAGACTTCAAAACTGAAACATAATGGTATTCTGTGAACTGTACAGTAGTGTTTGCAACAACACTTGGCATTCTGTAGAACATGACTGTGATAACAGATTGCAAGAGAGAAAAAACCTGCACCTCATGACAGCATGAGGAGTACTGGAGTATTGAAAAAAATATCAATCTGTCAAGGTGGTGATTGGTGGGATACAGTGGTATTCTGTGGAACACAGTAGTGTTTGGTGGTATATGGTGGTATTCTGTTGAACACAGTGGTGTTCAGTAGGATACAGTGGTGTTCAGTAGGATACAGTGGTGTTCAGTAGGATACAGTGGTGTTCAGTGGAACACAGAGGTGTTGGTTGGAGGACAGTGGTATTCTGTGAAACAAAACACTGCAGAATACCACTATGTTCCACAAAACACCACAAAACACCACTATGTACCACCAAATACCACCAAACACACCATGGTCCACAGGATACCACTGTGTTCCACAGAACACCACAGAACACCACTGTGTCCCACAGAATACCACCAAATACCACTGCATTCCACAGAACACCACAGAACACCACTGTGTCCCACAGAACATCACAGAACACCACTGTGCAAACACCACTGTCTTCCACTGAACACCACCATATGCCACTAAGATACCCTATGTTCCACCAAACACCACCAAACACCACTTTGTTCCACAGAACACCACCATGCAAACACCACTGTCTTCCACTGAACACCACCATATACCACTAGATACCCTATGTTCCACCAAACACCACCAAATACCACTTGGTTCCACAGAATACCACTGTGTTCTACAGAAAACCACTGTATCCCATCTGCACACCACTGTTTGCCACAGAATACCTCTGTATCCCATGGAACTCCACCATGGTTTACAAAATCCGTCTCATAAACCTCCACGCCTGACCAAGAATGAACATTTGTTGCTGTTCAAACATCAGGGTTGCCTGAAATGTCAATGAGGATATCAAAACCATTGTGCAACAGATTGCCCCAATGATTTCCCTGATGGATGCAGCTACAAAGAAGTAACAGAAGAAGGGCTACTTGCCCAAAAGTGTCAAAATAATGTTCCATCAGGCAGCAAACTATCTCCCGATTGTTTGAGAGAATTGAAGGCATGGCAAGTATCAATTTGGAGGTTTCTGGCATGTGTTGGCCTAAGCTGGGAGATTCAAGATGGATTAGGCAATGAAATGATTCAGAAACCCCTCGTGGTGGGATTGATATTTTTTTCAATGGACTGCTCTATGCTGTCATGAGGTGCAGGTTTTTTCTCTCTTGCAATTGGTTATCAAAGTCATGTTCACATTGCACATTGCACATTGCACATTCCAGATTGCATATTGCACATTATGCTTTGCAGATTGGGCATTTCAGATTCCACATTGCACATTCCAGATTCTGCATTTCAGAGTCTGCATTGCACATTTCAGAGTCTGCATAGCGCATTCCAGATTCTGCACTTCAGATTCTGCATTGCACATTCCAGATTCCACAATTCAGATTCTGCATTTCAGACTCCACATTGCACATTGCAGATTCTGCATTGCTCATTTCAGATTCTGCATTGCTCATTTCAGATTCTGCATTGCACATTTCAGATTCTGCATTGCTCATTTCAGATTCTGCATTGTGCATTTCAGATTCTGCATTGTGCATTCCAGATTCTGCATTTCAGATTCCACATTGCGCATTTCAGATTCTGCATTGTGCATTTCTGATTCTGCACTGCGCATTTCAGATTGTGGATTGTGCATTTCAGATTGTGCATTTCAGATTCCACATTGCACATTCCAGATTCTGCATTGAATCTGCAAAGTGTAATGTGCAATGTGCAATCTGGAATGTGCAATGTGCAATGCACAATCTGAACTGCCCAATGTGCAATGTGAAATCTGAAACATGCAATGCAGAATGTGCAATGTGGAATCTGAAACATGCAATGCAGAATGTGCAATGTGGAATCTGAAATGTGGAATCTGAAATGCACAATCTGCAATGCGCAATCTGAGTGGAATCTGCAATGCACAATCCAGAATCTGAAATGCATGCTCTGGACTGTGCAATGCAGAATGCAGAATGTGCAATCTGCAATGTGGAATGTGGCATACAAAATTTGCAATCTGGAATGCAGAATGCACAATTAGAAACACACAATGCAAAATGCACAATCTGACACATGCAATCTGAAATGCACATTCTGACAAGCACTATGCGAAATCTGACATGTGTAATGCACAATCTGAAATATGCAATGCAGAATCTGGAATGCAGAATGCAGACTGCAGACTGCAGAATGAGCAGTCTGGAGTCTGCAATGTCAAGTCTGGAGTCTGGAATCTGGAGTAAGACAGTGGTATTCATGTGGAACAAGGTGGTGTTTGGTAGTCAGATCCAGTAGTATTCTGTGGAACATGGTGGTGTTCTCTGGAGGATAGTGGTGTTCTCTGGAACACAGTGCGGTTTGGTGGGATACAGTGGCATTCTGTGGAACATGGTGGTGTGTGTGTGCAATACAGTGGTTTTCTGTGGAACACAGTGGTATTCTGTGGAACCAAGTGGAACAACCTTGGGTGGTGTTTGGTAGTCAGATACAGTAGTATTCTGTGGAACACTCTGGAGGATAGTAGTGTTTGGTGGGATACAGTGGCATTCTGTGGAACATGGTGGTGTTTTGTAGGATACAGTGGTATTCTGTGGAACATGGTGGTGTTCAGTGGATACAGGGTGGTTTGTGGGATACATTGGGTGGTATTCTGTGGAACACAGTGGTATTCTCTGTCTGTAGAGCACAGTGTTGAAATTAATCCCAGTGATGCATGCTGTATACATGAGGCAATACATGCAGCATACACATGTTACTGCGCTTACTGCGCATACATGCGGTAAACACATTCCTGAGTCATGTGACGTCCTTATTATTATGTATATAAGGAGAACCTGTACCATAGTAGGAATACAGTGTTCTTACCTCTGCTAACCCTAGTTGTAAGTCTAAGTAAACCCCAGGTAGGTTGTAAGGAACGTGTTGTCTCTTCCACTGTGCAGCGTATATAGTCTGCTCCAACAGGTTATGGGCCCTGCTGGGCACGTCGCGAACGCGCCTTAATTGGCTGCGAATGATGTTGACTTCATCGTCTCCAAATTATAACCTTGCGCTCTTCGTGAGCTGCACATAAAACCTAGGTTCACTAGGGTTAACCACTCTGAAGGAGTGTTTTCTCCTGAGAACGTTAAACGTGTTTTATTGAGTAAAAAGACTGATTGAGCACTTTTAACAGCTGCCACCACAAAATCATGTCTTCAACTCTTGAGAAACTCGTTCAAACTTTCGACAGATCAAATTACATTCAATGGGCCGACTCAATGAAGGCATGGCTCAGGTCTCAGGGCCTCTGGCAAATAACTAGCGGGGTGGAGCAAAAACTGCCCCCGGCGCCTCCCTTGATGGCGATGAACACTACTTTGGTAGCGGATGCTAATGCCAAGCTCCAGACCTGGAGCAACAAAAATGACCAGGCCATTGGTAGCCTAGTGCTCCGCCTGGCCCCCTCCATTCGGCAGCGTGCCAACTCAAAGGACACTGCTGAGGAGGTGTGGGATCTCATCCACACCGATTATGGTGTGGACGGCCCCTCCCAAGTCTTCGCGGACTTTAGGTCCGCAATAGCAATCAAGATCCCGGCTGCGAACCCTGCACCGGAGATTGCTAGAATGGCAGACAAATTTGAGCGCCTTACAGCTGCTAACGTCGCCATCCCCGAGCTAGTGCAAGCAATGATTCTACTTGCTGCGATGCCGCACGAGTACAATTCCTTGTCCGCAACGGTCCTTAACACGACCGCTACTAGCGCCTTGACATTTAAACATGTCAAGGACTCCATTGTTGCTGAAGCCTCAAGGCGCACAGCAGTAGGAAAGCCCGCTGGCCAGCCTCAGGCCAACAAACTTTCTGCTGTTAAGCGCAAAGGGGGAAACCCCAAATGGCAGCCCAAAGAAGGGCAAAACAGCAACAGAGACTCATCCCGAAAGCGTGGACGACGTGGGGACAGAAAGACTAAGGAGGAGAAGCCGAAGGATAAACATACTCACCTCGCCTCCAAAGCTTATACCACCATAAATGGTAATGGCACCATCATACCGCCAATGCTGCTGATACAGCGCATCGAAAGACGTGAACACACTCCCACAAGGGATCCTCGCTGCTGACCGCCTGCACAGGCATATATGGGCGCGGCCTCTACCTCTCGTTCGGTTTATGCCGAATATCAGCAAGCTCGAGACACCCTTGAGCAAATGCAACTTCCGCGCAGTGCGAAAAATCTGTGACCGCTGGAAGAGCACCTGACGGTGTGAGAAGGAAAGAGAAGAAGGATAGAACCAGAACCTGAGTCTAGGATCGAGGAGGTAGAAGACGATACCGTCTCCCTCGGATCTGAACCTCCGGTGTCTGATGAGGAAGTGTGGAAAGCTGTCGACGAAATGCTCGTCGATGAACCCCTTGATACAGGGGTGTATGATGACAGGTCAGTCCTTTTCCCTGCCACAAGCACTAAGATTAATATTCCTATGAATACAGCAAACTTTTCATGTGAAATTTTACCGCTATTAAATGTATCATGGAATTATTTAGATCTTAATATATGTGCTATGTGTGCAAAGGGAGATTGTAAGAAAGGTGCCGACTGGATCATGGATTCAGGTGCATCAAAACACTTCACTGGTGAAATAAAAGATTTCGCTTCTTACAAGCCTTTACTGAGAAAGGACTCTACCTTGGTCCAAACGGCCACTGGTACTACTCATATAGTAGGAAAAGGAGCAGTCTTCATTAAACACCAGGTAGTATGTCACGGGAAGTCAGAGACGCGTGAAATGCGGTTATACCCCGTCTACTACATACCCGACATTAATACTCGATTGATGTCAATGGGGGTCTTTTTACAAGATGGAAGTGATGTGCGTGGTTCCTCCGCACACATTTCATTTATCGAGCATGGAAACCCAATCATGCATTGTGTCCCTCTAAGGAGGAATGACACGATCTATTGGGCTCGGACTCATATATTGAGCACCAAAAAGGTTAATGTCGCGACCATTTATGTCGCTGACTACTTGACTTGGCATAGGCGACTTGGACACCCATCCAAAGAGGTGCTAGGGAAAATGCCTAAAAGCACCATAAAATTCCCAAGGAATTTAATTATTCCTAAAGACAAAATTATATGTCCAGGGTGTGCAGAAGGGAAAATGACCTCAAAATCTTTTCCCGAGTCAGACTCATGAGCTGACAAATCCTTTGAATTAATACATTCCGACCTAAAGGAACTCCCGGTACTATCGTACCATAAACATAAATACTTCATTGTATTTCTGGATGACAAAATGTCACATATTTGGGTCCAATGTCTCAGAAAGAAATCTGACACTGCTGCAGCGATTAGACAATTTCAAGCGCTGGCGTGTCAATCCAGGGGGGGAGTTCAAGGATCGTGAGCTACAAAAACAGCTCAAGGACTTAGGCATCAAAATAGAGATGTCTGCACCCCACGTTCATCAACAGAACGGGCACGCAGAGCGCGCCATAAGGACAATAATGGAAAAGTCGCAAACCTTGCGATTCACCACTTGTCTACCACAATCATGGTGGGAATTTTGCATAGAACATGCAACACATTTATACAACCGAACCCCAATAAGGCGCCTGAAATGGCTGACACCTTTTGAGGACCTGACAAAGGTCCACCCAGATCTAAACAATCTGAAGGTCTTTGGTTGCGGTGCTTATGTCTATCTACCAAAGGAAAAATGTACAACAACATTATCTCCTCGATCGGAGTTAATGATGTACCTTGGAGTAGAAGATGGCATTAAAGCATATCGTTTCATGTGACAAAATGGTGCAATATTCATTGGTGCCACGGCACTATTTGATGAAACGATGTTCCCATGCTGTCCCGGAGCTAAAACTCCTGCCAAGACAGACCTTGGTGATTTTCCACCTCCAGAACCAGAAGATGACGACCACTCATCTGGAACGGATGGTGATGACCCTATACCGCCACAAAATCCGCCCCTTCCTCCATCATTAGAAGATGATGATGATGATTTACCAAGCGAGCAAAAGGCGCATGACGATGCGACTAATGCTCCTCCTCCGCCACCTCCAGTTAACACTGAGGACTTTTGTCCAAGACGTGAAGATCAACAGGAATGGCAGCAATTGCCCCGTCGATCAGGCAGGCAGAGGAAAATCCCAAACCGTCCCGGCAATACCTATGGAGAACAGCGACTCCCCTCTGACATAGAGAGAGACATTGCGCGTGATCGATATTGGAAGAAGTCTGTGGGTCAAGATTCGGATCATAACCGAACACGACCACGACCTCAACAGCAAGAACCAGTTGCTGGACCGAGTTCAGCACCCCACGAGAGTGTGCCCGATTCCAATAATCAAGAACATGATTACCCAATGGGGGAACCGGATGAAGCAGGTTATATTAAAAAGATAACCAAGGAAGGTGGAGATGAGCTTATCCACTGGCTGTTATCAAAAGCAGTCACACCATCAAGCGGGAAAAGCCTAGTTCCAAACCAATTTCGCGATATTGCGCGCCTACCCCGGCAGCAGCAACTTGAGTGGAAACAGGCTTGTCGTGAAGAGTTAGAGGCTCTTCGCAAGCGACAAGTCTATGATATCGTCGATCTTCCACATGATCGGAAAATGATCAAAAATAGATGGGTTTTCTCCGTGAAATCGGACGGAAGAAAACGAGCCAGACTCGTGGCCAAAGGCTTTTCACAAGTCGAAGGCGTTGACTTTGATGAGATTTTCTCACCAGTAGTCCACTACGAGACCATATGCCTCATGTTTGCCCTTGCATCTCTAGAAGGCATGTATATGACTGGTCTAGATGTAAAAACCGCATTTTTATATGGCAAACTTGATGAGGAGATCTATATGGATCAACCTGAGGGTTTCAGACTCGAGGGTAAAGAGCACAAAGTAATGCGCTTACGCCGAGCATTGTATGGCCTTAAACAGGCTTCACTAGCATGGTGAAAAGAGCTAGAGGCATTTATGCACACCATTGGGTTTGTGCGCACCAGCTCAGATGCCGGCATCTTCATACACAAGGATCCTAAGACAGGCAGCATCATTATTGCGCTAGTCTATGTTGACGATGGCTTGTTCATGGGCAAGAACAAGAAACTTGTGGATGAAAAGAAGAATGCTTGCCTGAAGCATTGGGAGTGCCGTAGTACTGAAAAAGTCACGGAATTCTTAGGCATGCGCGTCACCCAGACCGCTACAAAAGTCAAACTCGATCAAACAGAATATCTCGCCAAAGTGCTCGAGAGGTTTGAGATGACAAATGCCAAAGTTGCCCCCACTCCGCTCCCGACTGGCTACAAACCATCGGAGAACACAGCGACGCCAAACGCGGTGCTTAGATCGAAATATCAGTCTGTGATCGGATCTTTATTGTATCTGATGCTTGGAACGCGACCTGATATCGCTTACGCGGTAATCAAGATGTCGCAATTCTCGGCTAATCCTAGCCAAGAACATCTAGACAAAGCAATGTACATAATGCGCTATCTGGTGGGAACCCAGAAGTACAGTATAGTCTATGATGGAGAGAAATCTGAGGGGCTGCAGGCCTTCACAGATTCTGATTGGGCAGCTGACACTGTCAAGCGCTGATCTACAATGGGTTACTTTGCTACTCTGGCGAGTGGCATTGTGTGCTGGCAGTCCCGTTTACAAAAAACTGTAGCACTGTCATCCACAGAAGCCGAATATATGGCTCTCTCCGACACTTGTCGGCAGATAGTGTGGATAGAGTCCTTATTCCAGGAACTTGGATATACACTGAAGCACGTACCAATCTGCGCTGATAATCAGGGATCCATCTTTATTGGATCAAATCCAGTTCAGGAAAGAAGGACCAAACATATAGACATTCGCTACCACTACACCCGCGAATGAATAGAAAATGACAAAGTCACAGTCGTTTTCATTCCTGGAAGTGATAACCCGGCTGACATGTTCACAAAGAACCTTGGCGCCGTCCTATTCAGGAAATTTAGAGACTCTCTCAGAATTACTTTCGAGATTCAAACTTAGCTGCTTAGAGCGCTGTACAGTTTGAGGGGGGGTGTTGAAATTAATCCCAGTGATGCATGCTGTATACATGAGGCAATACATGCAGCATACGCATGTTACTGTGCTTACTGCGCATACATGCGGTAAACACATTCCTGAGTCATGTGACGTCCTTATTATTATGTATATAAGGAGAACCTGTACCGTAGTAGGAATACAGTGTTCTTACCTCTGCTAACCCTAGCTGTAAGTCTAAGTAAACCCCAGGTAGGTTGTAAGGAACGTGTTGTCTCTTCCACTGTGCAGAATATATAGTCTGCTCCAACACACAGTAGTTTCCACTGCAGCTTCTCCAACACAGTCTCACTCCAAGTCATATATGCAGAAAATATAATCTGATTTCCTTACACCCTATCACCTAGACTTCAAATCTGAAACATGGTGGTATTCTGTGTACCATACAGTAGGGTTTGCAACAGTGGAATGGAACACTTGGCATCCCATAGAACATGACTTTGATAACCAATTGCAAGAGAGAAAAAACTTGCACCTCATGACAGGATGAGGAGCAGTCCATTGAGAAAAATATCAATCCATCAAGGTGGTGTTTGGTGTGATGCAGTGGTATTTTGTAAACCATGGTGGAGTTCCATGGTATTCTGTGGCACATGGTGGTGTGCAGGTGGGATACAGTGGTTTTCTGTAGAACACAGCTTCTGTGGAACCAAGTGGTATTGGTGGTGTTTGGTGGAACATAGGGTATCTTGTTGGGATAATCAATCCTAGTGCATCACGTTAGTGCATCAAATTTAGTAATAGAACATGATGTATTTATAGATCATAACATAGGTACATTGTAGTATAGGAGAATACAAGATGTTCTACCTTATCCTGAACACCCATCATTAAATCCCTAAGAACTTCTACTCCATTCCATAACCCCAAGAGGTTATGGGCCCTTTTTCATATTTGAATAACTTGTTCTGGACTTGGACATACTATGTCAGATCAACTTGTTGAACCAGAAGAGCCTGAGGGAGGCACACCCTCAGCCCCTATTCAAGCTAGTAGAGTCTACACCTCTAACACTGCTTGACAATGGCAGCAGGCTGCATCTCAACCAGCAATAGAATTGATTTGGACAAAAGAATATTCAAACATGAACAAAATCGCCAAGTGTGATCACTTAATGGATGAAAATTGGCACAAATGGAAAGAATGAATGAAAAGGGTATTTATCAATTGTGATATAACTGGATATACTACTGGCAGTGTAAAATGACCAGATGAAACCATAGATCCCATTAATGCAAATAACTGGGACAAAATGACTCTTGGGCACAAAGTAATCATGCACAACATCACCTCCTCGCAAATGAATCATATTCTGGCCTAAAGAAATTATTGGATAGAAATTTGATCGACGGATTCAACCTCGATAAACACAGTCCTAAACCAGACTGTATTGCATGTACTGAAGCAAAGCAGCACATAGAACCCTTTCCTAAATTGTCCATGCAACAAATGGAACCTGGAGAATTGACACATATTGAATTATGGGGAAAATATGCGATCAAATCTATAAATGGCAATCAATACTACTTGCTATTTGTGAACAATGCTAAATGATACATAACCATCCAGTGTTTGAAAGAAAAATTGGACTCAATGCCAGCAGTAATAAATTATTTGGCACATCTGATAACTCAAGGCCAAAAACCAAAGGGGATCCAAATTGATTGTGGAAAGGAATTTGTAAACGAGAAGTTGGAAAAATGGTGTAATGAATGTGGTATAGAAGTAAGACTAACTGCACCATACTCACCTTCACAGAATGGCATCGTGGAGCAGATGAATAGGACTCTTGTTGAACTATCACACACCATGATAACTGCCAACCAACTTCCCAAATTTCTTTGGGAATATGCAGTTTTACATGTGGCTTATCTCTATAATCGATCATTTACAAAACATCTTTCAAAATCAACACCTTACAAAGGATGGCATAATATAAAACCCAACGTATTGCATTTATGGGAATTTGGAAGCCCCATATGGATATTACTACATGGTCAAAAGAAATCTCATAAAATGCTACCAAAATCAAAACACCAAGCATATGTTGGTTACGATGAAGACGCTGGGACTGTAAAATATTACAATGTGGAAACTCACAAAGTACTTACCTTTCACAACTTCCAGAATATTACACCTTCAGAATTACCTACATCTCCTGACCATATTGAACTTACACCCAATTTGCTGCATGAGGGGGAGTCTGCAGGTAGCATGCTGCCAATGGGTGTAACAGATTCTGATGATACAACTTGGAACCTTG
Source organism: Tricholoma matsutake (assembly GCA_026075535.2). Taxonomy (NCBI): domain Eukaryota; kingdom Fungi; phylum Basidiomycota; class Agaricomycetes; order Agaricales; family Tricholomataceae; genus Tricholoma; species Tricholoma matsutake. Next base: position 659,992 of record AP026548.1, on the reverse strand, counting down.
TGCCCAAGAAGCAAAAACAGAATGAAACAGAGGAAGATATAGATATTGATGAACTGTGGAAGATGCATGTAATTCATACCGATTATAAGCACCTTCACAATCTTTCACATATGAGGAAGATGACAATTTCTTATTGATTGAAGAAGTCTATGCAATTGTTGCTGGAGATGAACTTATGAGTCTAGAAGATGCAAAGAACTCCCCAGATTGGCCTGAATGGAAAAAGGGCATGAAGACTGAGTTGGATTTATTGTCAGATCAGGGGACTTGGGAACTCATCCAGAAACCTCACAATGCAGCACCAAAAAATAAATGGATCTTTGTCAAGAAGCATAGTAAAGAAGGGGAAGTAGTAAGGTATTGAGCAAGATTAGTGGTGAAGGGATATGCACAATGACCCAGATTTGATTGTAGGGAAACATTTTCACTGGTTGTCAGGATGGATACACTTAGGGCATGGCATGGGTATGAGTAACACCATGTGTTTCTGGTCACGGGTATGCATGGGTACAGGTACAGGTATGAGATTGCCATACCTGGGCAACACCATACCCTTTTCCATGGTGTTACAGGTATGTGCGGGTATGCCAGTACCCAGATTTTGGTCAGGTGAGTAATCATCTGACCTTGTTGAATACTCACAACACATCTAATTCTAAACTATAGGATGATCCAACCACCACCATAGCATGGCCCAAATGACGCGAATTGTTGTTTGGGCCTATAGTAAGTTTCATTTCTTGTTTTTTGTAAACTAACTGATTATGTTTCTTCTTTTTCAGGTTCTAAACTACTGATAATGGTGGATGACAACAGCTAATGACACACACGCAACAGTGCCACATCACCTGGGCCCAAACAACGTGATTGCGTCATTTGGGCCTATGGTTTTTTTTCATTCATTTCTTTTTTTGTAAACTAACTATTTTGTTTCTTTCATTTCCTAGGTTGGAATTCCCTTGGAATGAGGAGCTCACATGTGTTAGGGCGACACCCACTATCTGCTAGCTAAGACCGTGCGGGTTCTACAAGAAGGGGGTGGGATCCACGCGCATGATGGGGAAATTGATGGTTTTGATGTGAGGGGTTATTAATAGGTAAGTTGGTTGAGATAGGCCTTTCACACTGAAAATGTAGGTGGAATACCTAAGAGAACACAACTGGGGTCCCCTAGGCATATATTTAGGGTTTATATACTATGTTACATATATTGTACATTGTTGTTACCGACGCACTCATACATGTGCGTACATTTTGATGCGTGCGAAATAAAATTCTCACACTATCAAAATGTAGTGTCATTTGGTGTCATATAGCGTAATTCAACATAATAAAATAAAAATGAAAGTTTATTAGGTAATGGGGTGGTTTCCTAACATTACCCCCCTTTTATGCCTTGACTTCCAGGCGAGAAAATATTATGTTTGTCCCCTCTGTGAAAATTTGGTAAGGCTGGAATTTCATCCGCTCATACACCATTCTCGCAATGCAACGCGGAGCATTCGGATTACATTTAAAGAATTGGGTGATCATGTTATGCGCTTGCTTACAATTCTCTTTGGGTTCCCACAAATTATTTTCGTTGGTATAGTTTTTCCACTTTATTAAGAACTCCAATTTGTTCTGTCGAAGACGTGAGTCTAGAATTTCTTCAACTATGTATTCTGGAGCACCTTCTACTATTATTGGAGGTTGCGGAGTAGTTTGTTGGCCAGGAATAGTGGGCGGACAGTAAGGGCATAGGCAGGATATGTTAATCTCGGGATCAATCTTAAATGATCAGGGTAATTTTAGCACTACCGCATTAGGCGAGATCACTTTAGAGATCGCATATGGGCCAACGTGTTTCTCCATAAGTTTCTTCAAAGGTCATGGAATATTCAGGTCCTTGGTACTTAGCCATACCAAGTCACCAACTTTGTACTCTGGAGCACGTGCTCCAGTACGATCTGCATGTCGCATCATGTCATCACGTGCTTTCTTCAATGCCGCCTCTGCTTCCTCTTGTACCCTTTGCATCTTAGATACAAAATCTTCTACTGACTGTACTTTGACTTCCCTTCTGGGTTCTACTCCCATGCGAGGATGATATCCATAATTTGCAAAAAAGGGTGACATACAAGTAGCCAAATGGAATTTGTTATTGTGGGAAAATTTGGCAATTGCCAACCATTTGGGCCAGTCGGTTTGTCGGTAGTTGACAAACATACGTAGGTACTGCTCCAACTCCTGATTCATTCTCTCTGTCTGCCCATCAGTCTGCGGGTGATATGCCATAGATAATTTAGTTTGAATTCCCAATATGTTTTTTAGTTCTCGCATAAACACGGAAGCAAATTGTGGTCCATGATCGGAGATAACGGTATCGGGTAACCCATGTGACTGCCATACCTGATTTAGATAGAGGTGCACCAAGCCCAATGATGAGGTTTCTGTAGTAGTAGGAATAATATGGACCTCCTTTGTAAAGTGGTCGCATACTATGAATATTGCATTGTACCCTTGAGCCTCAGGTAATCCAGTAATAAAATCCACAGATATATCTCGCCACAGCGCTTTAGGTATAGGGTTTGGCATTAATTTTCCTGCAGGTTTCTCTGGAAATTTCTTCCCCCTCATGCACATATCACATCCATCCACATACCCCAACACATACTTCGAAATTCCGGGCCACCAATAATTTCTCATTACTAATTCCAACGTCTTCCATCTTCCTGGGTGTCTGGCAATCGGCGTATTGTGATGTAACCGGACAATCTCCCTTCGCAAATCCTGATCCTTCGGTACATACACTTTTCCTCGAAACAACACCAACCCTTGTTCCTCAGCCCATTCGTCTCCTTTGATATTACCTTTCTTCTCTCCCTTCAGAGCTTTCACGGCTTCCACTACTTCATCGTCCATTTCCGAACATTGTCTAATTTTAGACAACATTTCCATTTCCAAGCTATCTATTAATAGATGCCCTTGACGCATAGCGCAAATGCGAAAGTATTCGGGTTTGAGTAAGGTAACATTTTTATTGTCCTCCTCCACCCCCCTTTTATGATCAATACGTCTGGATAAGGCATCTGCTTTCCTCATTAAGCTTCCCACTTTATGGACCAAGTGAAAGTTGAAATGCGATAGGAATAGTGCCCAACGTGCTTGCCGGCGATTAAGCTTTTTAGCAGACATGAAGTATTGCAGATTTTGATGATCCATCCAGATCTCAATTTGATGCATACATCCCTCCAAATAATGCCTCCACGCCTCCAATGCTCGTATTATCCCCAACATCTCTTTGTCATGCACATCATAATTCCTCTCCACATCATTCAACCCTTTTGACAAGGATGCACAAGGATGCCATTTGTCATCTTTGCACAGCATTGATAATACCGCTCCAGTAGCAAAATTGGATGCATCGGATTCCACTCGCAAAGGGCGTGTGAAATCTACTGGGGCTAATATTGGTCCCTCCACAAACTTCCTCTTCAACTCCTCAAACACTGTCTGCTGCTGCTCTCCCCACCTCCACACTACTCCCTTTTGCATAAGGTTATGTAAGGGTGTGGCAATTTTGGAACAATTGTGCACAAAGCGACGATAATAATTTGCAAGTCCCAAGAAGGCTTGAACCTCCTTGACACGGGTGGGCGCAGGCCAATCTGTGATCGCCTGTACCTTGATCGGATCCATTTTGATCCCGTCAGGGCTGATCAATAATCCTAGGAACTCAATCTCGCTTGCCCCAAACACACACTTCTCTGGTTTCAAAAATAGATCATTCTCCGCCAACCTCCATAACACCTCTTGCACTATCGCTTCATGATTCTCTTCATTCTCCGCAAATATCAGAATGTCATCAATAAATATTATTACCACGCCTTTGTCTATTACATCCTTGAAAATGTCATTCATCATATTTTGAAAGGTCTGGGGACTATTAGTCATCCCAAAAAACATGACAAGCAGCTCGAAGGATCCTCGACGTGTGGCAAATGCAGCCTTCCACTCATCTCCTTTCTTTATTCATACATTGTTGTATCCCCATCGTAAATCCAATTTTGTAAAGACCTTGGCTTTTCCCACCTTATCAATTATTTCTGAGATCAACGGCAGGGGGTATGCGTTCTTCACTGTCCACTCATTCAGATACCTATAATCGGTACACATCCTCTTCCTTTGGTCTTTTTTGGGCATGAAGAATATTGGTGACGTCTGCAGTGATTTCAAAGGTCATATGTATCCTTTGCACAATTGCTCCTTCAGGAATGCATCCACTTCTTCTTGTCCATCGGAGATAATGGATATACCTTCAACTTCTTCGGCACTAACCCTGGCTTCATCTCAATCGCATGATCCCATGGCTTCTGCACCGGCATTCGCTCAGACTCCTTCTTTTGGAACACTGACAAATGTTTATGATACACTTTTGGCACCCATTCCTCCACTGGCTTCTCCACCTTCATGATATTCTTGTCCCACAACTGTCCTCCACGAACTGCTCTAAAGGTTTGCTTCTGCTCTTCTTTCTCAATCATGATTGGAACTTCCCCATTTGGCATTTCCTCATCCTCCACTTCCTCCATCGTAACAGAATACTTCCTCAGATGTTCTTTCTCTTTCTTTTTCCTTTTTTCTTTCTTCATCTTCCTCCCATACACATTACATTCCTTAGGACAATGAGTCATTTGTACTTTCCCAGTTTTCCAATCAATTTCGGGATTATGCTTCCATAACCACAGACATCCTATTATTAGATTGGTTTTCCCAAGATTGCACACTTCGAATACGGCTTGCTCCTGATGCTCCTGATACTTTAGTACCATAGTCACCTCCTCCTTGATAGTTCCTCCACGATTGACTGTTCCGTCAATATTGTACACCATTATAGGTTGTGCCAGCTTGCATGTGTTAATACCCTTTCTGGTAATTAAGGATCGATTAATAAATAATCCTGTAGCACCACTGTCAAGCAACGCTTCCACATCAATAGCTGCATGCGTGTCCACTGTCTTCAGTCCCACAGTCAAGGTGATTTCGGGTTCTATTCGCACAGAGTGAATAAAGAATTTAGGGGTTTTTGGAAATGACATGTGACAATTTTCTTTGTTGTGTGATTCACAACAGTTGTACTCCTCCTCAATTTCCTTTTCTGATTTACTCTGGGTTTCCTCGGATACTAATACATTGTAACGATTCTGGGTCACCAACGGGGAAACCTTCACTGGGACTCTTCCACAAAATTCTCCTGCTTGCCTTCCTCCTGCTTCACTTCCTCGATTGTAGCTCCCCTGATCTTTCTCTTCTGCTTGCAATACTTAGAAATGTGTCCTAACTGCCCACAGTTAAAACATTTAAGTGGGGCTCATCTCCCCACTTGATCAACCTCCATTGCCTCTGCTGGTGCTGCTGACTCCATAACTATAGGTGTCACTGCCATGGCTGGTGGCTGTGCCCTCGGAGCTTGTGCCTGAGGCGCCTTTCCTTTCTCGGACTTTCCTCCTGATGACTTTCCAAATTTACTACTTCTGTACATCAACTTTGACTCCGCCTGTTCCTGCCAATATTGCCGGTCAAGGTGCATTGCCCAATTATACCACTCATCCAACTTCTCTGGCATAGAAGGTAGTCGGTAGATAGACTTGAATAAAGAGGGATTTAATCCTGCTTTCAAAAACTCTACCAATGCGGCTTCTCCCATGTCCGTTTGTGAAGCTTCTGCTTTGAACTGCAAAATAAATTCATCTGCCATTAAGGAACCTTGGCGCATGGTCTTTAATTTAGCATTGGCTGTCGCCTTTGGATTAGGGTCTCCAAACTGTGCCTCCAATCTCTCCAGATATTCCTTGAAGGTTGCAAATGGTTTATTTCCCATGGCAATTTGATTAATAGCCTTGTTTCTCCAGAACTGTGCTTTCCCCCCCTGAATGTATGAGAGAGCAAACATAATCCTAGACTCGGCTGTATGAAACTTGGGCTTCCTCCCATGGATGTACAATACTATAGAGCTGATGAAGGATTTTGTATTCTCCATGGTACTGTCAAAGATTTGCGGGGGCGCATACTTAGGTAAGCACACTTTTCCATTTCTGGATTTCTCCACTGTCTCATCCTCCTGTGATATCCACTCCACCATCTCCTCCATCTCATCATCTCTTTCTCCTGTTGTCTCTGGCTGTACTTCCACTTGTCTGGGCTGTGATGCTGCCAATACTGACACTAATTGCGACATTTGCGCTGTAAGCACATCAATTTTCACCTCTAGTGCTGGTATGGGAACAGGATTAGGACCGGGATTAGAAGTTGAAGGTTTGGACATAATTGTAGAATCTGTGATGAATCACTTCTTTGACAAATTCAAAATTTTACTTCGAGACCTCTCCAAACGTCTATGGGTCATGTGATAAGGTTCGTCGAGGTTTGTCAATGGTTCGTCGTTCATCGGGCGCCTATTTTGACACTTCGGATCAACAACCCTTCCAACAGTGCCTGATTTCAGAGATATCACTGAATTGAGCTTGTAACTAAAATAGTTGTCCAAATAGAGTGATGTAAATCGTAACTAAACCAGATCTGATCGGTTGTCTGGTTGCAGCTGTCCTAATGATGAGCGCTGCCTCTCGATCACTGGCAGTCGCAATGTAAGGCAAGGCCTGGCGTCAGCTTATGAAAGAAAAGGTAGATTATGTATATACAAGTACTTCCGGCTCGTGCCAAAAGGATGAGTAATCGGATGTGGCACAGTGAAACAATGATGTATGCGCAAGTAAGAGAAGGCGCACTGATATGGGAAGTTGTGTTCTTCTGTTAGGGTGACACCCACTATCTGCTAGCTAAGACCATGCGGGTTCTCTCTACAAGAAGGGGGCGGGATCCACGCGCGTGATGGGGAAATTGATGGTTTTGATGCGAGGGGTTATTAATAGGTAAGTTTGTTGAGATAGGCCTTTCACACCGAAAACGTAGGTGGAATACCTAAGAGAACACAACTGGGGTCCCCTAGGCATATATTTAGGGTTTATATACTATGTTACATATATTTTACATTGTTGTTACCGACGCACTCGTACATGCGCATACATTTTGATGCGTGCAAAATAAAATTCTCATGATATCAAAATGTAGCATCATTTGGCGCCATATAGCGTAATTCGACATAATAAAATAAAAATGAAAGTTTATTAGGTAATGGGGTGGTTTACTAACAACATGGAATGACCCCACACCACCCACCCCAGCCTCACAAGCAACTGCTCATGGGGTGGATAGCAGGGGAATGATGATGATGACCAGGAGGAGGACCCAAGGACCCAACTGCCGCCATGAGCAACTGCTCATGGGGTGGAAACGGGGATCAAATGATGACTACAGGCAGCACCCCCCCCCTCTCTCACTGCAAATACAAGCGGGGGGGTTACTCATTCTGTTCTCGGTGACTACAGGCACCACCCCCCTCCCTCGCTCCAAATTCAAGAGGGGGTCACTTTCTATATATTAATTTAGTGTAATTAGATTATTAAAATACATATTCATGCTGAAACCCATGAATAACCACGGGTAAACCACAGAAACCCACAGTAACACTGTACCCCTACCCATGCAGGTACAGTGTTCACAGGTATGGGTAGGGGTATAAGAAAATATACCCAAGGGTTACCCATGCCGTGCCCTAGATACATTATGCACAATACAAGTTCTCGTACCAGAAAAAGGACTCAAGTTGCAACAAATGGACATAAAGGGCGTGTATCTAAATGGCACTTTGCAAGAGTCAATATATATGCAACAGCCCAAAGGATGTGAAGATGGAACAGGTCAAGTATGTAGGTTAGTCAAATTACTTTATGGTTTAAAGCAGGCAGGCCAAGAATGGAATATTGAACTTGATAGGCAAACTCAAAGTCCAGGACTATGTGCATTTACTTTCTGATCCATGCATGTATATATGACACAATGGTGATGACTTTGGAATAATGGCTATCTGGGTGGATGACTGACTACTTGTTGCTTCATCTGATGGATCATATGAAGAAACACTTCGCTCAGAATGGGAAGTAACAGATCTTGGAGAACCGAGTAAAATTGTTGGCATTGAAGTTACACAAACTGAGGACACAATAACTATATCTCAGTGGAGATATATTGAAAACATTCTTCATAGCAAAGGAATAGCTGACACAAATCCTACTGGTATACCCATGGACTCCAATATAAAGCTTGGACCTAATCTGAATGATAACAAACCTAATCAAAGCAATTCATATGCACAATTATTGGGGAGTCTGCAATTTTTGGCAAATTCCACAAGACTGGATATAAGTTATGCAGTTAATAAGCTGGCCACCTACACTGCTAACCCAGGTTTAAAACACCATGGTGCAATAAAGTGAATACTCAGATACCTGGCAGGTATGAAAACTCTAGGGATCACATACAGAAAATCCCAAGATGAAACTGAAACCAAAAACCTCTTCCATGGATATGCAGGTGCTGCATACGCAAATGCTGACGACCTCAAATCCATGACTGGCTATGTTTTTCTAGCAGCAGGGGGAGTGATCACATGGAAATCAAAGAAACAAACTGTGATAGCATTGTCCTCTACAGAAGCAGAATATTTAGCACTGTCAGAAGCTGGATGTGAGGTGACATGGCTGAGAACTTTGTACAGTGAACTTGGATTCCCACAAAATTCACTGACAGAAATTAAAGGCAATAACAAAGGATCCATAATATTGATGCACAACCCTAAATTTCACCAGCAATCAAAACATATCGCTATTTGCCATCATTGGGTCTGAAGTCTAGTAACTGACAAAATACTTGATATACAAAACTGTCATGACCCAGAACAAACAGCAGATGTATTGATGAAGGTATTACCAAGGCCTAAATATATACAATATAGGGCAGAGATGGGAATTCAGTCAACACCCAAACTCAGTAGCTTTCCTCACATGTGAGTTGGTTTTTCCCATGGGGTTTTCCACCACATAGAGGTTTTAATGCATCTGAAAGGCAAGAAATTTAACTTTTCAATTATATATTTAACCATTCCTATGAATTCAACTGTGCTAGGCTTGAGGGGGAGTGTTGGGATAGTCAATCCTAGTGCATCACATTAGCACACCATGTCTAATAATAGAACACAATGTATTTGTAGATCATAACATAGGTACATCACAGTATAGGAGAATACGAGACATTCTACCTTATCCTGAACACCCATCATTAATCCCTAAGAACTTCTACTCCATTCCATAATCCCAAGATATCTAGTGGCATATGGTGGTGTTCAGTGAAAGACAGTGGTGTTTGCATGGTGGTGTTCTGTGGAACAAAGTGGTGTTTGGTGGTGTTTGGTGGAACATAGGGTATCTTAGTGGCATATGGTGGTGTTCAGTGGAAGACAGTGATGTTTGCACAGTGGTGTTCTGTGATGTTCTGTGGTGTTCTGTGGAATGCAGTGGTATTCTGTGGTATTCTGTGGAATGCAGTGGTATTTGGTGGTATTCTGTGGGACACAGTGGTGTTCTGTGGTGTTCTGTGGACCACAGTGTGTTTGGTGGTATTTGGTGGCACATAGTGGTGTTTTGTGGTGTTCTGTGGAACATGATGGTATTGTGCAGTGTTTTGTTTCACAGAATACCACTGTCCTCCAACCAACACCTCTGTGTTCCACTGAACACCACTGTATCTTACTGAATACCACTGTATCCTACTGAACACCACTGTATCCTACTGAACACCACTGTGTTCAACAGAATACCACCATATACCACCAAACACTACTGTGTTCCACAGAATACCACTGTATCCCACCAATCACCACCTTGACAGATTGATATTTTTTTCAATACTCCAGTACTCCTCATGCTGTCATGAGGTGCAGGTTTTTTCTCTCTTGCAATCTGTTATCACAGTCATGTTCTACAGAATGCCAAGTGTTGTTGCAAACACTACTGTACAGTTCACAGAATACCATTATGTTTCAGTTTTGAAGTCTAGATGGTAGGGTTTAAGCTCCCAATCTTCTGTCAACTCTGAGTCCTTTGCTATTTTTTATTCTATGACTCTATCTATGCTTCTCCAACTCAGTCTCACTCCAAGTCATATATGCAGACAATACAGTCTGAGTTTCCCACACCATCAAGTTGCAGAGCAATGCACATGCAGAAAACTAGGATAGCAGGATAATGTTGTGATATTGCCTTAGCAGTATGATTACTATATGTTGCATATGATCTCTCATACTTCCCAAGTATGTTTTCCAAAGTATCTTGATAGTAACTGATATTTATGTGGTTGATATTTTTTAAATACTTCTTTTTAAATATCATATCAGTATGAATCATAACTGAAAAATCTTACCTTCATCATACTTTCACCTTACTGCTGTAGAGATACAATACAAATGTCTTCTCTATTTTTCAATTATTCTAGTAGAAAATACTGTAACAATCCTGTGTCTTATATTTCAATAGCATCATGAAAGTATCTTGAGGTAGCATTCATTTAACTTAGAATACTGTCAAAATATTTACAGTATACATTTCTAGCTATCCAGTGAAAATATTTTGCTTTTATTTGAGCCAGTAATGTGACAAGAACATGATAGATTTCCTTAGTATTGCTTGAATATGCCCACAGAAATATGTGAACAGTATGGTATATCTGATATTCAATATTTATTTGATACCATACTCTCAGTATCTTACTGGTATCTTGACAACCAGTTGGGAGTATCTTTAATGCATTTTTACATATCTTTCTAATTTTGCTCAATACTGACTTGATACTGATGTAATAATATCTTAGTAATTACTTAATGTTCTATCAAAATACTTATTGGTCAGTATTGTGACAGAATTAGGAATACTTTCAATATACTGATACAATACTTCATTAGGAATATCTTGCCCTGCACCCAGTGTAGAGATCAAAATTTGTACCTCTGGATGAACTGATTTTCTTGTGTGAAGATCTATCTTATCAATCTGATCCTTTGATAACCCCTTACATGTGTCTTGCTCAGGGGTCCTCCCATATCGCATCCTTCAGCATGTCCCACAGGCAAATGATAATGTTGTCATCAAGATCCAGGCAACTCCAAATTAGTTGATGTATGTAGATGGGCAATCAATAAGGTGGTGCAGTGCAGTTTGGTGGTACATGAAGTTTGATCTCATTGAGGAAGTGATGAATGAGCTGAAGAAAGTGGTTAATGTTGTCAAGCATGACTGTCTTGGTCAAGCTGACATACAATGAGAAGGAGGCACAAAGATCTGCAAGGAGTAACATGGTACTTGACAAACATAGGTGAGATCACCAGTGCAGACACAATGGGAACTGAGCAGACCAGATGCCCAAGTGGCATGCATGCAAAGGACACAAACAATGGTGAATGTAACACATTGAGCAACCATTGTCCACCACTGCCTACAAGTGGCCTCATGGCCTCAGTGCACTCTGTTGATCAACATTATCACATGGACTTTATCAAGAACTCAGACAAAATATAATCTGAACCACAACACCTGCAGTAGGACCCCTCACTGGGACAGATCACATGACTTCATGGCAAACTTTGTTGAAGTCTGTGGTGGGTATGTACTAGTGTATTGGTTGTGAAACCAGTGTATGGGAGGCATTTACAGTAATAAAAAACTATACATGTCATTTTGAATACTAGGGATTTACATGAAGCCAAAAACTTTACATGCAAACTACATAGTCACTTCTGAAGGAGCACTCATTGCTGTGACAGCTTGGAGCAGTACTGGGGTTGTGCACAGGTGTCCTGGGGTGTGTCCATTATTACAACATATTCATAACCTAAAATATAGTTGGTTAGCAAAAAGAGATACAAAGAAAAAAGAAGAAAAAACTTACCTAGGGCCCAAATGATGTCTATCATTTGGGCCCAGTTTCTGCCTGTCTTTATCATTGATTGCTGTGGGAGCAGTGGCTGTGGGTGCTGACAGAGTGGTGGTGGTATAGGAGGGAAGGGAGGAGGAGGGAGGCATTGTCAATGTCCTAGGATTTTCCAATCGGATCAACTTTTAAGTTGAAGAAACGTGGAGGTAGACAAGCAAGGCACAAGTGCAGTGTACCAGTGTTTTGCAGGGATGGAATGATGATGTGTCGAGATCATGTGATGGTGTTGTTTCTTCACCTTTTGCTTCCACCGCTCCAGGTTACTAGATTCTTGCTCCTTACATTCTCACTTGTTGCATCGATTTCAACACCACTTCTTTCATTCTCAAATCATGTCAGCTAGTGTAGAAGGACAAGGAGTGGGGGCAATGGCTCAGTTCTCGCAGTCAGGAATGACAGCAAATAGTTCCGAGAGCAGTCATGGGTCTGAACCCCTCTCTGACACTCTCAAGTTGGCAGCTGCTGAGGTGGAGAAAGGTGCTATGAAGAGGTCAGGCTGGCAGGTTAATGTCCTGGCTGGGGCAGCCCAATTTTCAATGAATGTTCATTGATCATCGCGTGTTGCACTGGCGAGGTCCAAATCTGTTCAAGAGCCTGCAGAGGCGCCATTACTCATCAAGGTACCCCCCAGCATGAAACCTTCCGTAGGCTACCAGTACCAGGTCCTACAACCTGTGGCTGAGGAGGCCAGCAAGATTCCCAGGCAGTTGGGCAGATCAACAGGCTCGTCTGAGAATGTTGGTGGCTCTCGGGACATCAACTCACCTTGGGCAGGTCCGACGGTCGGCATGGCAGCTATAAAGGGATGCAAGCAATCAGCAACTAGCAAGGCACCTGGCACTCTGGAGCGGGTCCACAACCCTTTGCACCTGGCATCTGCAGTGGATTTCTCACCTACCCATTTTGTGGAGCCCGGGAGTGATGGTTTGCTTGATGCTTGGCAAGGACACTCGCAGGGTGGGTCATCACAAAGGCCACTTGATCTCAAGGTGGCCATTCCGGATGGAGCTCATGATCCTACCTCACCTATGCTGATTGACTGAAACACACCACCCAGCTCTAGCCTAGTTTCTCTCCTCCAGCGCTCTAGCGCTATCAATGTCCATATGCCATCTCCAGTGAGAAAGTGTTCAGATACCTTTTACACATGGGATGCCAACAAGGCATGGTTGGCTGCAGAGGGCTTGGTTCCAGTAGCAGATGATTTTCATGCCCCAGGCTTTGTCTTGGCCCAGGTGGTTGGTGGGATAACATATGAAGTCCATTCACCTGAATCTCAGCATTTAGGCATGGCAAAACTGAGTGCTGGTAGGAAGCTTTTTAATGAGCATATAAGCGCTGCGCGCGAGCCTCCAGGCACTTTTCTTTATGCACTGCAGCAAGGACCACATAGTCCTCCCAATAGCCCTTTCAAGCAGCATCATTCACCACTTATTAATGCACCGTTCCACACTCAGGTGGGCCTGCAGATGGCCATGCAAGCACATGCTCAGTCGCATCTTGTTCATAATGCATTTGACTCCGTATTTACTGCACTTGACATGCATATAGTCAGGATTGCAAAACCTGCACATTGACCTGCAATCGCACATACCTACACAAGCATATTTTTGCATGCATAATTCAACATCGCCTAGTTCGCATATAGTAGCACAACACATAGAGGCGGGCACTTCTGCTCTTGACCCTCCTATCCCTGCATCATCACGTGCCCAGGGTGGCTCTCTTGCAACAGCACAGTTATACCATCATGGTGCCCACAATGTATTTATGCCGGACTGGGATGCAAAGGCTGATCTCCCTACTACAGATCCATGTTCACAGGCGTCAGCACCACCCCAACTTGCACTGAACCTGGATCTTATCCCAGCGATAGCTTCAGCATTGGGCATTGTGGGGATGGCTCAGCCTTTGCAAAGGGTGATTTCTGGTATGAATGGGGTGGCACTGGTGTCACTTGGTGAGCCACCTGGGCAAACTACGAAGTACTTTTCACAGACAATTACCAATGTTACGAGTGAACTCCCAAATGCAGTAATCAAGGAGTTGAAGGGGGGGTTCAAAAACTACATAGCGCTCATGCTCTGCACACACAGGGCTTGCTCAAACACAACCAGGGCTACTGATGTGTTTGATACGGAGATTGGCCTGAATGAGAGGGACAAAATCAGGTTGAAGCAAAAGACATTGACAGCTGCAAGGGACTATTACCTCTTTCACTGAGATACATGAGAACTTCATCTGCAGGATGAGGAAATACCTCGTCCTGGGTGACGACATAGACCCAGGTGGCACAAGGGCCTTTGATTGTGCGGATATGTTCCTGGAATTCTTCAGCATCATTGCATCCAGGCCGGACTTCACTCTTGACTGGTCATCATACAGGGGCTACCTCACTGAAACCTACTCCTCATGGGTTGGTCGGAGGGATGACACTTATGGCTTGATTTTTGACGAGAGCCTATTCCAGAAATTCAAAATAAAAAACATCATCCCCTCAGTTCTGGAGCACTTGAAGCAACCCTCATCCAGTTCATCAGCCTATGGGGGTAGCTGAGGCATTGGTGGCTGGGCAGCAGGCAGTACAGTGGGAATAGGGGGTAGGGGTCATGGAGTGCAGAGTGGAGGTGCATTTATGGCTGGGCGGGGGGGGTCATTTCCTCAGTTTTTTTCCGCCCTCCTACCCACCCCCCTTTTGACCCCACCAGCCTCCCACCATCCTCAAATGTTATCTCTGTGCAGAACCCCACCACAAGGATCACCAAGGAAATGCAAAGCGACTGGTGCTCGAGCAAGGAAAATGGGTGGACAAAATTCTCAGAAGCAGGGTTGTCTGCATCGCATTTAATGTTAGTCCACTTGCCTGCAGACAAGGCCCCTCCTGCATCTATAATCACTCCTGCTCCTTGTGTGGCAATCTCACGCACCAATCAGCAAGATGAAATGCTTGAAGATATCTTTCCCATTGTGACCAACTTCAAGGCAGATGCATGGGAGGCTGTACTCGAGGATGCAGGCATCCTTGATGAGTTTGACAACATACTGACAGGTCTTTGGCAAGGTTTCTATTGCAGCTTAGAAAATTTTTCTTTATCTTGCACATCCTTTCCACCTAACCATTGTGTTTCACAAGAAGATGAAGATTTTGTCATTGCAAAATACACTGAGGAGATTGAGCTTGGTAGACTATCGTGCAGGTATGAGCCTGATACACTTTTTTCCCTCATTGGACATTTTTGCACAGCTCCCCTCGCAGTTATTGACCAAAGTCCCACTAAACACTGTGTCATTGTAAATCATTCATATCCAAAAAATAAACATAGCATTGACCTCAAACATTTGCCTCTTGACTCGTCAGAGAACTACATTATCAATCCCACCAAAACCTCTGTCAACACAATCATCAACTCAAAAAAATTCCAGTGCACATGGGGTTCCTTCTCGGAATGCTATCTCCTGGTTGCAGATGCACCTGAGGGGACACAGGCAGCAGTTTTCGATGTCAATGCAGCTTTCAGGAACATTCCGACCCACCCTTCGGCATGCCATTTCCTGGCTATCAGAATTAAAGGCCTGGTTCATCTTGATCACGTCCTGAATTTTGGCACTTCACCAGTGCCAGCTATTTTTGGCAGGGTCACAGATGCAATGGTCAAAATATTCATGAGTCAGGGCATAGAAGCTGTTATTAAATGGGTGGACAATTTTATATTTTTATGCTACCCCTCCCACAAACTTGCTGGGGGTGTTCATGAGTACACCTACACATCTGAATTGATATGGAAAATTGCAGAAGAGCTAGGCTGGCTGTGGGCTCCATCGAAGGTTGTTGACTTCTTGACGGCATTCATGTACATCGGATTCAGGTGGGACCTTGCTGCAAAGAAGGTAGAGCTCCTGGAGAAGAAGAAGGTGAAATATCTTGGGCATGTCTCGGATTGGACTCATGGGTCGCTTCACTCAGCAAAGGATGCTGAAAAGATTATCAGCACCCTGAACCACATCTGCCTGGTCATACCGGAGGGGTGTTCGCACTTGGTTTCCTTGTATAGATTCCAAGGTGGTTTCAGGATGGGTGGATCAGAAGAGGTTAAACACAGGTTATCAGCTGGGGCATCAGAGGATATCGCTTGGTGGAGAAGGTGCCTGCAAGATCAGTTCATGGGGATTGAGATTATATGCCCCCTGAGTCTGTCAGACACGATGCTATTTGTCGACGCATTGACAGGATGGGGTATTGGATTGATCCTCGATGGGAGGTGGCTTGCATTGCAACTCAGGGATGGCTGGAACTCAGAGGGGTGAGAGATTGGATGGGCGGAGATGGTGGCAGTGGAGTTGGCCATTTGCACCCTGATCACAGGAAAGTACTCAAATTGCCATATAATTATTCATTCAGACAACAAGGGTGTGGTGGGGGCTTTGAAGGCAGGCAGATTGCAGGGCGTTCAGCAGAACACCATATTGTGGGAAATTGTCAAACTCATCCAGGGCCATGGATTATGGATATCCACTGTCTGGGTGCCAACATTAGAAAACATGGCAGATGGGCCATTGAGAGGCATCTTTCCAGGGAAATCCTTATTATATGCTTTTCCACCAAGGATACCTTTTCATTTGGAAAGTTATGTACATAGAGCAGTAGATTACCATGACCAAAGAATTGCTAGCTTGTAATGGAGACACTGTTCTGCAGTTTTTGTCATGTCATGCACACTGTGTCCTTGCATGCACACTGTGTCCTTGCTGCCGACCACTGAAATTTTCTCATCATGATGCCGCCTCTTAGGACTATCCCCCATGCTGACATGCACACAAACAACCTACTCCAAGTAGTGCAAATTCACAGCAGACATTACATTCACCACCATGGCCATTCACGCCCATACACTTCTCAAGTCCTGACACCATGCAAGAGACTACTGCATTCAGCTCTAGCTATGCCTGCTGACCTAGTGGAGAAGATTAGCCATGTTCAAAATGTGGCAGTGAGCAAATCAATGCAATCCAAAGATGCAAGCAGGTTACATGAATTCCTATATTTCTGCAAGGCCCTCAACATCCACAATGATGATGTTTTTCCAGCTAGGGAGGACCTTCTCATAGGGTGGGTGTCATCCTATGCCAGGTGTTTTGCAGGAAAGACGGTCGGTGCAAAGATATCAGCTATAAAGAAGGAGCATGAGAAGTGAGGACTGGTGTGGCAGGGTGGAGAGCAACTGCGTTGGGTCTTAAAGGGTGTGGAGGAGCTCAGGCCAGCATCTTCATACCATGGCAAGAGGCTGCCCATCACTATTTCCATGCTTTGGGATCTTAACCGGGGTCTCAGCAGATCTTCTGGACTGGACATTTGTATCCGAGCCATATGTTTCCTCTCATTTTTCTCCCAGCTTTGCAGCAGGGAGCTCCTACCACCAACTCAGGACCTCCAGAAATGTGATCCACTGTGCTGTGCCACCTTTTCTAGCATCACACAATCTACTGTGCAGAATGGTGCCTGCAGCCTTCACCTCCCTTGGTCAAAAACAAAGAAGGCTCAAGGCGACAACATTTGGATCCCTCGCCAAGAGGCCCCGCTGGATCCTATTCATGCAATTCACAAGCATTTTATCAAGAACAGGCTTGACATTAATCATCCTATTGCGGCATATCGTGATGTGCATGATAAAGTAATCATGCTCACTAGGTCTGCATTTATTTGGCAAGTCAATAGAATTCTTTGCGCAATGAACAAGGGATACCCCCACATCACAGGGCACTGCTTTTGTATTGGAGGAACAACCTTCTACCTCGTCGCAGGAGTGCCACCAGATATGGTTAAGAAGTGCGGCTGTTGGCGTTCACAGGCCTTTTTGGAATATTGGCGTTGTCTGAACTATCTAGGTGCCATGCACATTGAGATGCTCCCTATCAGTTCACAACCACAGCATCTGCAGATGAGAAGCCTCCCCAAGGCTTGATGGGCATCCACGGGTGAGTCTTTGTCATGACTACGATGCGCCTTAGGCTTGCTTCTCATATGGGTTACCATAGTCATATCTCAGCTCACCTCATTTCGATTGGGTTGGAATCTGGGAGGAGGTCTTCCAATAGGTTCTTGTTTTTTGGATTCCGGCCAGTCGCTTCCGCTCCAAGAAATATTAGCATGTATACTTAGATTAGATTTGTACCAAACTCTATGAGCATATCTCTAGGCAATCAGCTATTTTGACCAGTAGCAAAATGTTTGTTTACATCAACAGGAACTGTCATGTGATCTGTCCTGGTGATTCCTACTGCTTGAGACCTGAACCACTAAAGTAATCTGAACTTGTAGCAAAAGATTTCCAGAGTTCACTTCTTGGTTCAAGTTCAAGTTCAATTTCCAAGTTCAGTTGATAATCTGAACCAAAAATTTCTACTGTTGATGCCCTCAACAACTTGAACTTCATTGGCATTGAAAGTGCCTTGAAAGTGTGTAAAGTAAGTTGAACTCAGTAACTTGTTGTATAAGTGACTTTGACATCCCTTATGAATCTATCACATCCTTAAGCCCCAGCCTAAGCCTGAGCTGAGCCTGAGCCTGCTGATAGGTCATCTTCTCAGCTCAAGGACCAATTCAACACTTTAGCATCATTCTAATCACATCGGCTAACTCCTACAATGTCCCAGATGCAGTGCAACACACTCTATCAATCGCGATATCATATTGACTGCATCAAAACATCACCAGCGACATCGATAGTATCAAAAGACCACATCGCACAACCTTAGGACTACCCCAAAAGTCCCTAAGATTCCCCTACATGACCACTGAACATCCCTGACCAACTTCGAACAAGCCACAACCGCGATCGAGCATCATCGACCATTGTCGAGTGTCATCAATCGATATTGAGAAACTATGAGCGACATTGGGCACCGCCTTCGTTATCTAAATGGTGGAAGACCATGCACTAGGACATATTCCAACTCATGCTCAAACCTGCTGATCATAGGTCAGCCTTGTTCCAAGTCCCTATCGCGCACAGAACCCGCTGGACGCATTATTGCAAGACTTAGCGCAGTTTATACACAAAGGACAGTCTCTTTTAGTTCTTTCCTTTTATTACTCTTTCATCATATGATATATATATCTTTCTTGTTCAGATTCCAGTCTCCTTTATGGCCTTGTGCCTTAACTCATATCTTTTGCCTCATGTTCTACACATGTTTCTCATTCCATTTTAGGAAGTTTCTTTAAAACATATAAAACTCTGTAGTATCTACTTGGAAATAACAAGAAATCGTCTTCACATATCATCTCGTATACAGTTCTAAGCATCCGATCAGCTTTCTAAAAAACAATCTAAGTCTCTGTGGGTTTTCTCGATCAACAAGAAACCTCTGCAATCATCGCATCCTTGATCCTCCCTTGATCCTCTCGTCATTGGTTCTAGCAACCCTTCCAACACTTCATAGCAGTTTGCCACACCCTTCATATACCATCGACCTATCGAAAGGTCCCCATAATTCACATATCGACCATCGATGATAAAACTTGTTCACCATTGATCTCATCGATCGCCCTCGATATTGATCGATACTCGATCGGACCACAACAAACACCTTCATCTTGCATAACACCACCTTCACGACTAGTGTTAACTAGTAATCTTATCAGAGGTTTGACCACGAACTTTCAGAACGTCTCGCAACCCTCCTCTGACTCATCACAAACATCATCAATTGCCTCATCGGCAGTTCTGGTGGTTTTCCTGGGTTGAGCATCATCATTTTTGGAGCCCACCATGAGGGTGTCTGAATCATTTCATCGTCAGACCAACCTCGACTTCCTCGGCTTAGGCCAACACAAATGAGAACCCTTCGGATTGATACTCGCCACGCCTTCGAATCTCTCAAACAATCGGGAGATATTCTAATTCGAGTTTCCGAGGCGGAATCCACTCATTGTAGACTATTTCCTTCACCTATATCATCGCCTTCCACATCATCATCTACTTCTTTGTCATCATCATCGACCTCTTCATTTATCCTTCCAACAACTTCGACACCTCTACCATCTATTACACAAGTCTTAACCCCTACCCCTAGAGTCATCGCATTCATGACTACCTAAACCACAATGCCAGCTCGTGGGCACTCGACTGCTCCAAAATTCGACCTGACTCAGCCTCGAGAGCTTCAATGATACTTCGAAGAGCTTGAACTATTATTCCCAACCTGCGGCGTTACTGAATCAAATCTCATGAAGAAACACACTTGTCGCTACCTCAACAGAACTCTGGGAATTGCTTCCAGAGTATCAACCCAGCACATCATTCAACAAATTTAGAACAGCAGTACACAAACTCTATCCCAGCTCGTAAGATGATCGCAAGTGGAGCATATCGGACATGGACAAATTAGTGGGAGAACAGCTACGCGTTGGGATATTTGATGCGAGCAATCTAGGAATGTATTATCACGCGTTCTACAACATTACTCACTTTTTGCGAGCAAAGAATAGGATCTCGGAAGCTGAGCAAAGCAGAGCTTATGTTCGAGGATTCCAACCTGGCTTATGGACTCGAATTGCTCGATGACTTGAACTCAAATTCCCTGACCATTATCCTGACAATCCGTATCCACTCAACGACATACACGACGTGGCAAAATTCGTTCTAGCAGGCTCCAACACATCGAACTCAGTAATCCACCAATCGACCTCTTCATTGCACTCGACATCAAACGTCGGAAATACGGGCACCTCATCACCTGGAACTATTACGATCAAAACCGAAGATCTAAACGCGATGTTCAAACAATTCACTAGCACCATCGCTATGCATATCGCAGGTACTAAAAATCCTCGCACTAATTTGGCAGACAGACAGGCACATATCAACGCACTCCTTTGCATATTTTGCAGTTTATCTGGACATTTTATCCCTGAATGTATGGTTTGTCAGTTGTACTTGAACGAAGGGAAGTGTAAGCGAAATGCGGAAGGAAAGATTGTACTTCCTAATGGACAATTCACACCTCGAAGTATCCCTGGCAGGTTTATCAAGGAATGCATCGATGAATGGTGGAAACACAACCCAGATGCAACCCCAGCAGCAACACTTTTATTCAGCATCGCACCATCGGCACCTTCAACTTCGACTAGTTCAACCTCGGCTGCGATCACTTCAATAACAGAGTCTGACGCCGTTTCTATATTGGGAGTGGAGACGAAAGGCATTTATCATAACTCGATGTTGACAGCTGACTCCAAAGATAGAATAGCGGCTCTCAAGTGCGAAATATTCGCGCTTTGAAGTGGTTGACCATTTTCGTGTCCGAACAAAGAGGTTCGAAATTCGGTTCCAGCCACGACAACTCCTGTCCCTGCATCGTCAACGTCTACTGGTACAGTCCCACCACCCTCAACTAGTGTTTAAAAGTCCGGTCCGGTCCGGTTTTTTTGACCACAACAGGGGCAACCGTGGACCGGACTGGTTGCTTACATGCTCAAAATCAAGGCAACCGAAGACCGGACTGGGGTAAACCGGTTCTACTCGGTTGCCTCACAGTTGCCAAACTGGTTTAAAACTGGTCCATACATAGACTGGTCCTGACCAGTTCACAACCGGTCAGGACCGACTATTTGTACACTAATATACATGTCTCGAAGTAACATATTTCAATAACTAGTAGTAGTAATAGAAGTAAACACTACTGACAAAATCATAAATGAATGGCTAGACCATGTGGCTAGTGCTTTGGGGTGTGTGTATATATCATATATATAGTGTCTATTCAAAGTTTACAAAAGGATCGGTTGAGCCATTATTGAATTACAGTACTATGGAGTTCTGAGAGGAATGAGGAGGAAGGGTTGCTTACCATGAATGGATGACTGCACCGTTCAACTAGCGCTTTGGGGAGAGCATATATATACTATATGTTGTGTATAATCCAAGTTTAAGAAATGATCAGTTGAGCCGTTATTGAAGTACAGTACTATGGAGTTCTGTGAGGAATGAGGAGGAAGGGTTGCTTACCATAAATGAATGACTTCACCATTCGACTAGCTATTTGGGGAGAATATATATATACTATATATTGTGTCTAATCCAAGTTTACAAAAGGATCGGTTGAGCCGTTATTGAATTACAGTACTATGTAGTTCTGAGAGGAATGAGGAGGAAGGGTTGCTTACCATAAAGTATTACTGCACCGTTTGACTAGCGCTTTAGGGAGAACATATATATACTATATGTTGTGTATAATCCAAATTTACGAGAGAATCGGGTGAGCCGTTATTTAATTACAGTGCTACGGAGTTTTGAGAGGAATGAGGAGGAAGGGTGTTTACCATGAATGAACCACTGCACCATTCAACTAGTGCATTTGGGTGGATGTAGATATACTCTATACAGTGTGGAATCCTGGTTTATGGACATAGCTGTTAAGGCATTACAATCCTACAATAACTTATTTGGTCACTCAGTGCCA
This sequence comes from Tricholoma matsutake, assembly GCA_026075535.2. Lineage (NCBI taxonomy): Eukaryota > Fungi > Basidiomycota > Agaricomycetes > Agaricales > Tricholomataceae > Tricholoma > Tricholoma matsutake. Next base: position 637,606 of record AP026548.1, on the reverse strand, counting down.
GCACTCAGATTACTTGTATCAAATATAATCTATTGATCACTTACCTTAGCAGCACATCAAATTATGATCAAAGACCGGTTGCAACTGGTTGAAACCAGTCTTTACCCGGTCCATAATTATTTGAAAAACTACACAACCGGCAACCAGTCCACAACCACTGCTGCAGAACCTGTGAGACAAACCAGACTGCGGTTGGGTCCGGTTTGGTTGCCGGTTTTTTTTCGGTCCATGCAACTGGACTTTCAAACACTACGTGCAGACCATGGGGATGGCAGCGATGACAACCATTTCAGTCCATGCAACTGGACTTTCAAACACTACATCCAAGTTGTGCACCCAAGTACTTACTCAGGTACCTAGTACTGGCACCTATTGGAGTACTCACCTGCACATCCTGGTACTTACTCAAGTACCTAATGTTACCTATTTGAGTCCTTACTTGTATATCAAAGTACCTACTTGATATATACTTGTGTGTCCAGGTATCTACTCAAGTACTTACTTGCACATCCAAGTTGTACATTCAAGTACTTACTCAGGTACCTAGTACTGGCACCTTATCCAAGTACTTACTCAAGTACCTACTGGTACATATTTGGGTACTTACTTTCATGTTCAAGTTGTATGTCCAAGTACTTCCTAAAGTACCTATTAATTAGGTATCTGGATATCCAAGATAGGTACTTAAATAGGTACTTTGTCATGGATGTAGGTACTAGTACTCAGATATGTACTCAGATATGCAAGTAGGTCAAGATGTACTCAAATAGGTACTTCAGGAAGTGCTTGGATGTACAACTTGGATGTGCAAGTAAGTACTTGAGTAGATACCTGGACACACAAGTATATATCAAGTAGGTACTTTGATATACAAGTAAGGACTCAAATAGGTAACATTGGGTACTTGAGTAAGTACCAGGATGTGCAGGTGAGTACTCCAATAGGTGCCAGTACTAGGTACCTGAGTAAGTACTTGGATGTACAACTTGGATGTGCAAGTGGTACTTGAGTACATACCTGGACACATAAGTAGATATCAAGTAGGTACTTGGATGTACAAGTAAGTACCAGGTACATTTGGATTCAAAATAGCTGTGCTGGCATTGAGGTCATCCTTGGATAACTGCTGAAACATACTCAATGTGTCATCATCACAATCCAGTGCCAGCATTTGGCTATGGCAATGGTTATACATTTGGGCATGCAAGCTAATTTTGTTAACCAACTTGTGGACAACAGCTCGTGACTGGGTGCAAACTCCCTTTCATGGTGCTGCTCGAATGATGTGTGAATATTGAAATGATTTCTCAGCAATGAGCTCCCGCAGCTGGTGCAGCAGTCGGTTTGCCTGGATCTTGTGGAGGTTAATCTCTACATCCGCAAGATTGCCATTAGAAGGGAGGTATACTTGTTGCTCCTCAACTGGAATAGCATGTGTGTGGGCTGGGAGATCTGACAGGCCTGATGCCACAGCACTGTCATCATCCAGGTCACTGGGGGTATCAAATTCCACTTCATCATCATGGGTGATCCATGAGGGAGCAATGTCATGATTGGCAATGTTGGCAGCATTTTGTAACTGCATTAAGATTACCATGTGAGATGTGAGAGCTTCTCTCTCCCGTTCAACAGCTTGCGTGTCAGAAATGTGAGGTGATTTACCAAGTCGACGGACTTTGTCTTGTAATTCAATCCTGGTGACGATCAATGATGGGTTGTGATTGGTGGTTCCACCTCTGTTCATCTGTCCTGGATTTGGCATAATTCCCACATTTGTACTGGTCTCATGGCCAATGCCAATGCCGTTCCTGTTCCCGATGCCATTGCCAATGCCGGCTGATTCTGGGAATGTAAATATATTTTGTAGCCATCCATATTCATTGTACTAACAATTTTCATAGTAGGCAGTACAACTCACTGCATTTGTTCAAAAAGAATAGCAAAATCGATCCACTCCTCAACCATGGATTGAACCAGTGCCGATGCCAAAGTTAAGGATGATCCCATCCCCACTGCTGATCCTGTCCCTGCTGCCAATGCCATCCCCGCTGCCAATCCTGTCCCTGCTGCCAATCCTGTCCCTGCTGCCAATCCTGTCCCTGCTGCCAATCCTGTCCCCGCTGCTGATCCTGTCCCTGCTGCTGATCCTGTCCCTGCTGCCTCTGCCATTTCTGATATGTGAGTGGCATACATATCCATTACCCTGATATCTGTGAGCCTCCAGGATTCTGCTGCCCTCACTTCATCCTCCCATTGTTCGATTGCCAGTTGGCCAAATGCTGCCGTTAGTTCACCATGGTATTGGCTGAGTTGTGTAGAGTTCTCAAGGGCTTCCTGAGATTTTGAGCGGAGTGTGACTGTCATGCCAAGCATTTTCTTGTGATTTGAATCTGTAGCATGATCATCAAGCATTTCTGCCCGATGTGGCAAGGTAGCTGTTCTGACCGTCGGAGAAATGGAATTCAGTGATGCCCACAGAGACTCAAGTATTTCTCCTGCTACAATGCCAGACCCTGGAATGAAAGATGGAGCATATTGAAAAAAGCATTCATCCTTGTGGCCATGAACATGCAAAAGCCCAATGGCCTAGTCAATGGTCAAGCTGGCTGGAAGATGGGCACCAATACATTCCCAAACGTGGATAATGTACTGGCAGACAATGTCGTAAATGAGCATGACTCCCTGTTGAGGGTCAACTCTGGTGGTCTTCAGTGCTTGAAGGAAAGCAAAGTCGACATTCTTTTGCTGTTCTCCACAAAACAGGTCTACCAATGCATTGGGCACATAACCTCCATGCCGTGCACACGCAATGGCTGCTACTCCAGTCCTGTCACATGCCTTCAATGCCAGAAAAGCATTCACAACAGCTAGGAATTTATTTTTGCAAGGAGCCTTCTGGAAACCCAAATACAAATCAGACTGGCTTTGGGGGTGGCATCGGGAATGGCATTGGCCACCACCAAGGGAAGGTACCTACTGTTAATCATTCTATGGCAGCTTGGAGAAATAGCTCATATTCAGCCTGATTTGGGGCCATCCCACCTCCATCCCATAGCCATATATCAGTATCGGAGTTTTTCTGCTGAACATGATCAGCTTTGAAATTGCCATCGGCCATGAATATGTGTTTAAAAACAAATCTGAAATCCATAGTATCATTTTAGATGCCACTGAACCAAGGTATCTTGACACCCACTGGTTCGCATCATCCTTCCAATTTTCCAGTATATTAATGCCTACTTGAGGACAGGCTGGACAGAAATTAGCAAGTGATCCTGGTTCAGGATTCAAAGGATCTCTTTGATTGTGTCCATACCCTGCCCACTTCAATCTTTTCATCCAACGCCATAAGTGGGACATGTGCTGAAGCTCATGGTAGAGATTGACCACTTCAGCAGGCCCCATCGGCAATGTTACACGCCGAATCAGCTGGTAAAACTGATAGGCCAATGCCTTTAATTCCAGATTACAGAGCCAAAAATGGTCTAGAACCTGCATGGTGAACAGAGTCTGTATGTTGGTGAAGCTTGTGGGCAGTAAGTTACTGGTTACCAGGTCCAAGGGAATTTGGTGTTCCCCCTGACACTGGCAGGTAACCATCACTAAGTGATGTATTCCATTTGTATGGACCACACAAATATAACTGTTGTTCAGGGCATCAGCAGTTGGGACGGCATTGGCAGGAGGTACAGCATCAGCAGGAGGTACGGCATTGGCAGAAGGTACAGCATTGGCAGGAGGTACAGCATTGGCAGGAGGTATGGCATCAGCAGTTTGATTAGGATTAGGCAAATATGGTTGAAACCCATGGAGGTTGTCATCGGCATGCTCAACTTCAGATTCATCATTGCCATCAAAGAAGTCTTGGAAACCGTTCTCAACATCAATATTCCCCTTCCCTTGATGCCCTTTGGCATCAAGGTGATTAAAAAATGCTGAGTTGGCCCCAGTTTCATCTTTGTCCCAGTCGTCGGCCTGAGACTCATTATAGGTGTTTGAGGTTGAGTCAGGTGAAGAGGGCCGGTGCCACTGCTGGTGCCTGTGCCATTGCTGATCGTTTGCCTGCCAATTGGCTGACTCTTGCTCTGCTTTATCCTTCACATCTTCAAATGTCTCCAGATATTTCAATTGGAAGTTCAGAGCATTGCAAATCAGCTGATCCATATGGTGCTGGACTAAAATGTATGTGCCGACCTCCCATAGCTCAGCCTGGCAGAAGTGCATGCCAGTCCAGCATTCAATGCGATGGAAGGGATTTTGCCTGTGGGTTACATGCATGCATGTGCAGCAAAGTGTGCTTCCCAGTGAACAATCAACACATCACCAAATTGCCCATTTATTGAATGGACAGTGGTTGCAAACTTATTTGTCAACCGACCATGCCTGCCGAGTGAGGGATGCTTGCAGCAATTCATCTACTCGTCCCACAAACTCCAGTACATAGTCTCGTTGTCTCTATTATTTGTATATGAGCCTCGCTCCATAAGCAATCAGTGTCAGAAACTAACCATGCTGATGTGTGGCCAAGTCAGCTCAGTGGCCACCTGAGGTTCTTGCATGTCCCATTCTGGAGCAACATTGGGATTATCCTGTATAACAGAATTTGATTGACCCAGCTCTTCCACTGCAGTCAAGGGGACCTTGATGTGCTTTGTTTTTGGTCCATGTTTTGTGTTGACCTCAACTTCTACATGTGTAACAGTATCGACTGCATCGTCATTGTCCTCATGCAGGGGGGCATTCCTCTTTGATCTTCTCTTTTGCTTGTAAGGAACTCTTGTTAGGCTCATGATGATTTGGGGTGAGTCACAATGATACCCAATTATTGATGGGGGTATTGTACTATCGACCTCGTGTGATCCTCATGTGATCCTCATGTGATCCTCATGTTGATGATATGTTTTATGTCAATGACAAGAATGATTCTTTCCTTCACATCAGTCCCCCCAATGCCGCCTGAGCCATCAGAGAACCCGCAGTTGAGACAGTACTAGAAGGGAAGCAGATATATGGTTGAAGAGCAGAAGATCATTGAGCCTTATAAAGTTGCATTCCGATTGCAGGAATCAAAAGCTGGCCGATTGCAAATACTCAAGTGCGATATCCTCCCAGCAATATTCAACTACTGGGCATCAATTGACAGGGCCCCTGTGGATGAGGAGGAGAGTCGCATTCATGCCAAGGTAAACTCACAAGCATGTGAAGGTTGTATTATTGATCACATCACCAGGAACTAACAACCTGGCTTTCCAACAACTGGCAAATGACCAAAGGCCTCTCATGGAAATTGAACCACTTCAAAGCAAAGTGGTCGGAAGTCATTTGGAGCTTGTACCGGGACCAAGTTTTCCAACAGATTGCAAACCTGTTAGGTGTTGAGGACGCCACCACAAGTACACCAGGATGGTTCCAAGCGCAACTGCCAGCTATCAAGCATGTTTTTGACACCATGAATGCAGAGGAGAAAGCCATCCTTGAAGTCGAATAGGAGAAAATGATGCAGGAAGGATATCCTGAGCAGACAAAGTGAGTGTAAGTTGAAGCCGATGCCATTGCCATTGCCATTGCTGGACATAACAAACATTTCACAGTCTAGCAGACAAATACCTCCTTAAACATGTGGTGGAGAATGCATGACAACAGTGGCTGGAAATGGGGGTGTTGTCTATGACATTTACAGCCTATACTGCACCTAATGGTTTGATGGTTGTTGACGCGTGAGTCCCTGAATCATTTACTGCCAATGCGATGCCGATGCCGATGCTGACTCCAGTCACAAAAATGTTGCCTCTCTGATAGCCACCCCTGCATGATCATTTCTGGACACATATCATGATCAACTAACTGAACTGAAGCAAAACTTTATGAGTTATATCAAGTTTTTACACCCATCACACCTTGCTTCAAGGTCTGCAATGCAACATAACGCCACACTAACCTGATTAACAATGACTAATGATGGCTTCCCAATCCTTCCCACATCATGGAAAGGATCACAATTCAAGAAAAAAGAGCTGGAAGAATGGTTTATGTTGTATGTTGGCCAGCATTACAGTATGTTGACTTCCTATTCCACAAACCATTACTCATCTAGCAAACAATGGTTGTAGTCACCATTTCCCATTCAAAGCAATTGCAGATCGGACATCATCATTTGTCAGTCTGGAATATCTCCCAGCTAGGTTCAAAATCAGAGACCCACAGAACATGCACAAGAGTATCATAGAAGACTTCTTTGACCATGTTCTGCAGCAACAAATAGTGCAGGGCCCTGAAAGAGCATTCCAGTTCAAAGTGATCAAAACCATGGATGGCAGTGTGGCTCCTGCACACTATCCAAATGATTTGAATAACCCTTCACCCTCCCAACACATTTCCAAATGCAGGGGCCGAAGAAATGATGATCCTGATGCTCAGAGCAGCACCGAGCTTGGGGCTGTTGCCAATGCTGATGCCAATGCTGAACCAGTGTCTGCAAACTGCAGGGGCCAAAGAAATGACGATGCTGATGCTGATCCTCAACCCAGCACCAAACTGGAGGCCATTGCTGCTGCCGGACTGCCTGCTGCATCAAGAGGCAGAAAAGTTGTCAAAGGCAAACCCAAGCACAAGGAAGCTTGCCGAATATCAACTGCAGGACAGACCCCAAATTCTGATACAACTGAATCACAATGTGTCCAAGTGGATCAAATGACAATGGACAGCCTCTGCATGGTTGGTGTCACTCAACCAACTCAAATAGATACTAGTAGGCACTGCTTGGACATACAAGTAAATACTCAAATAACCACTGGTAGGTACTTGGATATACAAATAAGTACTCAAATAGGTACCAGCAGGTACTTGAGTAAGTACTTGGATATGGTAACAGTAGGTACTTGAGTAAGTACTTGGATGTGCAAGGGAGTACTTGAGTAGATACCTGAACATGCAGGTAGATATAAAGTAGGTATTTGGATATGCAAGTAAGTACTCAAATAGGTGCAAGTAGGTACTTGAGTAAGTACTTGGACATACAACTTGGATGAATGTAAGTACCTGAGTAGATACCTGGACATTCAAGTAGGTACTTGGATATACAAGTAAGTACTCAAACTTGAATAGGTTCCAGTAGATACTTGAGTAAGTACTTGGATATGCACTGGCAAGTACTAGTCAGTACTCAAATAGGTGCCAGTAAGTACTTGAGTAAGTACTTGGACATACAACTTGGATGTGCAAGTGAGTACCTGAGTAGATACCTGCCAGTGGACATGTAGGTACTCAGACATGGAAGTAGATACTTGCAACAGCAGACCTGCATGTGCAGACATCTGCTAATAATACTTTCCCAATTTATCAAATTTCTTCTTATATACTTTCCATAGAGTGATTTGACAGTATTGAATAAACAACACTTCAATACTTCCAATATTCCCTGGCTTTAGTATGGTGAAGGTATGGGGTGCATGACTACTCTTTTTGTTTGTGTACTTCCATGATATTTCAAGCATACTGACACAGAGGTTTTCTAGATCTTTTCCATCATATTGCTAACATATCCCAAGCAAAGTATTGTGATATCATCTTGATAGTATTGTAGATAGTATCTTGGTAGTACTGAAGAAATTACCTCAATACCACCAAGTTACTACTTGAAAAATATTTTGATCTTTAACTTCAATACTCCATTAGAAGTATCTTAATATTATTGTGATAGTAGGGAGGAAATATTGTATTATTTTTCAGCCAAGACATTCAGAATACAGTTACAATATGTACAAGTTACTAATGTGGAGGTATGGTAATCAACAATCAGCATACTTGCAACATACTTCTGGGCTAGTATCTTGACAGTATTAAGAATACTTCCAAGATACTTACATAATACCCCATCAGGGGTATTGTGCCCTGCACCCAGTGATAGGCCTCCATTGCCTGGTGGGTAGCTGGAATCATAAAATGGGGCACTCGATAGTGCTGCCCATTGTCACCTCAGATAACGACATATCCATCAGGAATATAAGTGTCAGTTTGCTGATTGCTCATGGTATAGATAACAACAGATGATAACAAGTGATACTGTTTAATCAGGACATTATTTGTTTGTATATATTGTATATCAATCAACAACACATGATTGTTGATTTTCAGTGTTTCACTCTTTTTTATCTCAACATCGACCCTGCTGCTGCAGCCGACTCATCAACCATGAACATTACATGCCAACAAGTGCTCGGCAATCCATCCACAATGGCCTTTGGGACCAAAGTATCAAGGCCATGATGAAGGAAAGAAAATCGGCCCTTGTGAGTGGATTGGCATGCTATCAGATCAATGATGCACTTACCAATTGTAGAAAACATTATTTGCCTGGCAAAGAGAGGTTCTCACAGAGGATGTGCAGGCTGTCTTCCGGGCCGATGCCTTTTTGTGGGGATTTGTGGTAGCATGGTCAAAGTCAGACAGGACAGGGGACCAGAAGTTTATTGAAGGTCAACTGAGGGCAATGAAGACCTTTGACAAGAAAAAGGGCATAACAGGTCCTGTGTCCACATTGGCTGGACCAATGGCAGCAGTGACGGCAGTTGGAATGGCAAGGGCAGGTGGAACAGCCACTGCAGTGGGAATGGGAATGGCAGCAGGAAAGGGAACAGCAGCGGGAAAGGGAACAGCAGTGGGAAAGGGAACAGCCGTAGGAATGGGAACGGCAGTGGGAATGGGAATGGCAGCAGGAATGGGAATGGCAGCAGGAATGGGAACGGCAGCAGGAACGGCAGCAGGAACGGCACCAGCACTGGCACCAGCCAAGAAAGTGGGGACGGCAGTGGCAAAGACAGGGATGGCAGCGGCAGAGAAAGGAAGAGCAGCAGTGGCAAAGGCACAAGCAGCGGCAGTGGCAATGGCAGCAGCAACACCAACACCAACAAGGATAGAAGCAGCAGCAGCACCAGCCAAGATGCGGGCCCAACCAGAAGCATCAGGATCCAGACTTCCGGCCCCAGCCCAGTGACCAATGCTGCCAGCAATCACAGTGAGACCCAGGCTGCAAGAGGTGCAGAGTAGCAGGGGATCAGAGGAGGATTTTGATGAGGAGATGGAGAGCGATGCCGGTGCCAATCCCAGGATGGAGCAGAAGCGGCACAATGCAGCAAGGGCAGCATGAGGAGCACCCCAACAAGGGAGTTTGCAAATGACGCCATGTGCATGATGTGTCAGGCTTAGGTGTGAGTGTTGGGAGCAGGTGAATGGGAAAACGGCCTGCTACTTCTGTGGGAAAGGAAAAATTTGGTGTGATCCAGAGGACGTGGATCGAGTGCCAAGAACCAAGAAAGCAAAAGGATCAGCATGAAGAAAAACAAAGAAGGCACAATTTTCCAGTGAAGACAGTGGAGAGGAATCATCTAGGTGGTTCACTGCAAGCCAAAAAGGAAAATCCAACGGTTAGTTCTTCCATATCAAGACACATAAAACCACTAACACGTATACCCATAGCTGTGGAAGAGGATATCAACATGGCTGATCCCAAGCCTGAGCCAACTGCCCTCCCTGCCCTGACTCCCTACCCCTCTGCCAGTGACTACGCCACCTTCACTGGATGTCTAAACCAACTGGAGGAAGACATGTACAAGCATGCACGGTGGAATGAAGAGTCATTCCTAGAGTCCTGACTCCATGTACAAGAACTCTGGGAGATGGTTGACTTGCTTCAAAACAGGGTGACCGACATTGAAGGATACTTTGGGTTGCAGGCTGGTGCACAGCCCATTACATTGTACAATGGTTACATGGCTGGGCAGGTGGTTTGCCTCAAGAGGACTCCAAGCAGGAGGGCAGAGGCAGATTGGAAAGCAATGACAGATGCCGAGGAAGGCAATGCCGCTCCCACTCCTGCTCCTGTTCCTGCTCCCAGTCCTGGTCCTGCTCCTCCTCCTGCTCCCACCCCCACTCCTCCTCCTGCTCCTGCTCCTGCTCCTGCTCCCACTCCTGCTGCCACTCCCACTCCCACTCCTGCTCCTGCCCCAACTCCTGCCCCAACTCCTGCTCCCACTCCTGTTGCCGCTCCCATTGCCGCTCCCAATGCCGCTCCCAATGCTGCTCCTGATGCTGCTGCCAGCAACAAAGATGAACAGATGGCAGAACTGGTTGAGGAGGGGGGATTTGTTGAGGGTAACAATGAACCTGAGCATGGTGAGGAGGGACTGGCTGTGCTGGAAGAGGTGGCGGGGGAAGCATCCTTGGCTGGCACCCCCCCCATCCAAATTATTCCGGCCACACCACAGGATTCTCAAGAAATGGTACAGCCCACAACATCAATGGCCCCACCACTCCCTCTCCTCTTCCCCCCAACGTCGCTCGCTGAGCCCGAGCCTGCCGCCCCAGCATCGGCACTTACCCCACCAGCATTGGCAGTTGATGTAATTACCTCACCCCGGCCCTCCCCTCCCCCTGCACAGCTGCACTGATCCCCACCCAGGCTGACCCCTGGTCCATCTGGACTATGTTCCAGAAGTACCACCCCTTAGCCAAACCCAAGGAAGAGAGCAGGAAAATCTGAGGACAGAGGGGAGACAAAGCGAGGCAGAAAGGAATAGATGTGATTCGGCATGTACATAAAAGTTGGACTATCTTTTATTTTCACATTACATAGTGTTTTATTTGTAAATCTACGTGGCAAATTTCACTTTTTTAATTCTCTGTCTCCTCCCAACAGCCTGGGTTGAAATGGCTTCCTGCTGTGCAAGGTCATCGGCTGTCCTTCAGATAGGTCGTGCTCGTGTGGAGGATGGATTTGCTGCCGATCCTGATGTTGCCGTTGCTGATCATACTTTTGCTGTTGCCGATGTTGGTGTTTCCATTGCCAATCCTACTGGTGCCATTGCCAATATTGGTGTTGCCATTGCTGATCTTACAGTTGCCATTGCTGATCTTACAGTTGCCATTGCTGATATTGGTGCTGCCATTGCCGATTGTACTGTTGCCATTGCCGATATTGGTGTTGCCATTGCTGATCCTAGTGGTGCCGTTGCTGATATTGGTGCTGCTGTTGCCGATATTGGTGTTGCTGTTGCCAATCCTAGTGGTGCCATTGCCAATATTGGTGCTGCCATTGCCGATTGTACTGTTGCCATTGTTGATATTGGTGTTGCCATTGCCGATTCTAGTGGTGCCGTTGCCGATATTGGTGTTGCTGTTGCCGATCCCACTGTTGCCATTGCTGATCCCACTAATGCTGCTAAAGCCCTTGCCCTTGCAATAGGATGCTCTGTCTGATTTCCCCCTAAAAGTGGTCGAGGCTTAGGGCATTGTGAGCTCTCTTGAGGTATATCCAACAGAAATGGATCAATTGGGCATGGGGGATCATCTACAATGGCATTTCCAGCTGATCCAGGCATGATGTATCTCATGTAAATGTGTCGAGGAATGAGATATTCTGGTTCACCATCACTAGGACCATTAATTGGCTGCAGGCGAGTACATTGGCTTTGTTCACAGGCTCAGAGAAATCAATGGAGGGAGGAATTTCTACTGGTCACATATGAAATGCAGTGGACTGTGTGGTATTTCATCTATCACAGCCAACAGTGGCAGTCAGCCTCACAGTCCAAGAATACCCTTCCTGGTCTGCTAGCCTATGCTAATCGCCAGCATGCTTCATGGTATGAATTAGCATTGAGGGCTGACAATGCATTTAGATCAACAAATGCCAATTATATCTCCCCTCTCTGACTGAAAAGGGCCACATGTATTATGTAAACATGATGTAAACACGATTATCTTGATCACCAACCACAACCATGTTGAACAAAAGTCTCTCAATCTTCAACCCTTTTTCTTTGCAATCAGGCCCAAAAGGGCAACTCCAAATGCAGACACAAGAGATCATTTGGTATGTGGAGTCCTGATTCCATCAAGTTTTGTTGGAGTTAGACCAGGCAAACTTTGTAAAACAATGTTGGATGCAAAACATTCTCTATGCCAAGCTTGTATGTTGAGATCTTTCCTAAAGGAAGTAAGTATACATCACTGACAAGTATGACAGATGTATGTCATGTCTTGGATTGGCATCGGCACCTCCATCGGCCTTATGATGGATGTGCTGATCCTTCTTCGGTCCTTGGCTGACAGTCTCGCTGATGTGAATTTGGACCACCTACCCCTTGGATTCCATCCATCTCTCTTGGCCTCGTTGGATGATGGTGTTGCCAGTGATGGTCCTAGCCATCTGGTGGATTCATATGTATGTGATTGGTGGAGCCACAATAGTGAACTGGCACTGGGGCAAATTTTCACCAGTGACACCCTGGATAAGTGCCTCGATAGCTATCAGCAGTATATCCCTGCCCCTGTGATCACCAGCTCACTGCTCACCAATAGCCAGCCAGCAGACAATGCTGCCAATGGCCGAGCTGACTGCTGATCTTGCATCGACCTGCAGGCTCTCATTGGGGATTTGTTCAATGAAGCACACAGGATGTGGGACTTCATAGATGGCTGCGAATCATCAGCAGAGGCTGTGATGAATGTGAATGTCAGGCACTCAGCAGGGTTCCAACGGCTTTATGAGCTAGCCCTGCTCAAGGAGCTTCAGTCCGAACCATGCAAGTTAACAATGGCAGCAGCATCAAAAAACAACCATGGACATGCTGGGAGATGGTCAGCTGTAAGAAGACAATCAGAACTGGTATCTGCACATGCACAGGCTGAACTTGAGTGCCTGAAGGCCCTTCCCCCAACCTCCTACAAGTGGACCTGGGGCGTTGATATTGCAGAGAATGAGGTTTTAGCAATCAATCAGGCAACCAAGGGCAAGGGAAAGGCACAGCATTCTGGGTACACAGGGTCTCTACCTGATGGTGTGCAGCAAAAGAAGGAGTGGTCAGATGCACCAAGTCTCCCAACAGTTGTCTCTGCCTACAGTCAACCACCCATGGTTACTGGTCACAATGCTGGCCTATATTTTTCAGATGCTGAATCCGATGTGTCCAATGCTGGGACCGCTCCTGTTATTCTTGTCCCTGTTGCTTCAGTCCCCATTGCCAATGCCAATCTCTCCACTGCCGATCTCTCTGCTGCTGACACCAATTCCAATTCCATCCCCGTTCCCACTACTGATCCCGTCCCCGCTGCTGTTGCTGATGCTGATGCCGAGGCACTCATGGTTTGGCAAGGTGAAGATGATGTAGCAAATGATGCTGATCAGCATACCACCCTTCAGGCAGCCATGGCATATGGTTCTGATTCATCATCTGCCCCTATGGGTTCCCCAACCAGCATTGATGCTGCTGACTTCTACCTCGATGATTCTACCTCTTCATCTCCACCCTCACATCCCCTATCAGCTTTTGCCACCGTGTCTGATGCAGCAGATGTTTTTCTCTCATCATCAGAGACAGATTCTACTGGACCTCAGGGTGAATCCAATGCCAATGCTGATGATGCTGGTGCCGATTCTGACAATTTTAGTGATGAGTCCCCCAGCACCTCCCAGATAGCGCACCCCACTCCTTCTCGCATCACGCTGCCCATCTATACTCATGCAGACTTTGATTATGTTGATGACACTTGGTTGCATGGCTCTGATGATATGGACACTACGGATGATGGATGATGCTCATTTATTTCATTTACATATTCTATACATGAACATGTAGTAATAATTGTTGGAACACCGAACATTTGCTGCCCGATCCCTAATCCTGGTGCCAGTGCTGTGCTCAATTCTGATGCTGATCACTGATTTCATGAAGGTCTGTATTACGCGTCTGCTGCTGCTGATGTCAGTAAATTCATAATTTCTGCCAGTGCCAGTGCCAACCCATTTCATAGATCTGCATACAACAAATGAATGATTGCTAATTGAGGCATTTATCATACATGTCACTATATAACCTTCGGCATCAGGAAATTTCCTTAGGCAGCATCGGCAGCATTGACCAACACCAATCGGGTGGGCAAGCTGATCCTGTTTGGTAGGTCTGCACTACATAGAAAATCAGTATCATTGCCTATAGCTAGGCCATACAGTTCCTATGCACATCTATCCGTTAGCCTGATGCCAATGCTGTATATCTATGCCAATGCCATTGCCATTGCTGAGTACTGTGTCCAATGCTATCTCTGATCTGTATATTAACATTCTTCATAGTGTATCACAAGCAAGAATTGTAAAAGTGTATTTATTTGATACTAGTACATGTTATACATACTATGAGAGCATTTGACGGCATCCACCGAACCTGTATCATTCGGTACACTATATGTGTTTGATAGACCGTATTATTCAGTACATTGTAGCTTACCTATCTGTAATATCAAAATAAAATAAAATAAAGAGGGAGAGGTGGGAGGGCCACAAAAATCGAACGTAAACTAAGCGGTTTGATGAAGCCTAAATACAACCATGTTAGATACAAACTCAGTTAGATAATTGGATAAGAACACCCACTCACTGTTAGGATTCAACTGGGTATGATAGCAAAGCTATAAAATAATACCAGATGAATCCTGCAAGGGGGTGTCAGAAAAAAATTAAGCATATCAGGTTGAATTTTTTTTTTAAGGACTACACAGAGGGAACCAACTGACTAGGGTGGGAATATAATTCCATATATGGAAGTATGACTAAGCTGACTAATATCACCAATTTAATAGCCCACTTCCAGCATTTGTCTAAGGTCTTTAGCAACTCACTACTATTGTTGTAACTATTGCCAACATCAAGACCATCTCACCATGTTGTTATGGAAGTGCTTTTCCAGATAGCCTTGGAGATTTTGAAGCACACCACTGGCAGCACTTGGAGTGATTATGACCTGTTAATGCCATCAATGTCCTGGTTTAACCATGACCAACCAATACTGTGGATCTGATGCATGATCTAATGCTTGTTAGTACTCAACTGTAGTGCATGTACAACACTAGTTATCAGTCCCTAGTAACCATGCATTACCTTCCCCTACTCTGATGCACATGCGAAAAGGAGGTTGAGCGAAGCTCAGTACAGATAGCGGTCCTAGTCATGTGATGTTGAGGTGGCGCAGAGGCCTTCGAAAAGGCTCCTTACCCCTGGAACCCGCCCTTGCAACGACCTGAGCTCAAGGCTTTTGAGCTGAGCCAGGCACATAACTCACGTTGAGGTGAAACATTTCCTTTTTGGGTCACCTTGAGGTACCTTGTCGCCTTCGGCATTTAGTACGGCTATATTTGAAACCTCTGCCTCGGCGTACCGTCAGCCCATCTGTGTCTATCTGTGTGTATCGGGGCCAGTTCCTAGTCCGGCGGACTCTACTTCAGCATCCGCGCGACCTATCGCCCACTTACCTGCAAGTTGGCCCGTCGTTACAACTTGTTACAGCATCAATTCACCTTTCTACCTTGTTTCTACCATATCTACGTCTTTTATCCTCATTCATGCTGAGCTTCAATTTGATACTCTCAATTAGTAAGCTTCGGTATATCTGGTATCGACTGGCACAGAACCTCCGAGTCACTTAGCTGATCAGAGTGGCTCCCTACACCACACTGTTTGGAAGTTAGTACGGTTCAAGTTGTCTTTTCCGATCTACAATATTCTACTGCACGATCCGATTAAACTTTTGATTGTTCCCGTTCAGTTGATGTCCGATTCGTTGCCAAGATATATAGTCTGGAAGCGGAGGTTAATTCAGCATGGTCCGGGGATGGGAATGGTTATCATTCGGACTTGTGAAGGCTGTTCCTTATCCATATCCAAAGGAACCAAGCATTATAAAAGGGACATTCCCCAACCTCCACAAATTCTCAAGCTGGTGTCAGACACACTCAGGGTTTACACTCAGGTTTTCAACATTTACACCGATCGATATCACAACAACTTGAAACATGCGACTTGCCAGTCTTTTCTCCCTCATTGCCACTGAGGCTCTTTTCACCATCCTCGCCTTCCTCGCAGTTCAAGCTGCCGCGAACCCGCTTCCACAATCCCCAGGCTACACCCCCGGCTCACCTAACGGCGGAAGCAGCTCTGGCAGTCCTTGAGTTGACGGTACGTTAAATTACCACTGCAGCCTAAGACTACTACTTAGTAGCGCAGACTGCAGACTGCGATCATGATTGGGTTGGATGACTCTGATCATTTATAGTTTCCGTCAGATTTGTGAAGGGAAATTGCATAAGGATGTAATTACTAGTAATATATATGGTGCTCAATCTAGATTTGACGATGCCTGGTTCCATGTTACACATGCTACGTCTGATAGCGATATCCGGAGATTAGAGTCGATGGTACAGAGCAGCTAGGCGCAATGAAAACAACGCTCGCTTGAACTCGTTACTTGATGCGACGCGACGGCAGGTGACTAGAGTGGTAAGATGCTGGGAATACCACGACTTGGGGGCCAGAACTAGAATGCGTCATAGCCCACTATTTTCGAGCTAAGACATCAGACAAAAAATCACCGAGTCGTTGGTACAGCGCCGAAAAATTGAAGAAGTTATGTCTAATCCACAAAATCTCAGGTACCTCACGCTCATATTACTAGTATACATTGACATACCCCACGCCGACAGCACATACCCAAACCTCAGCATCGACTGATCCTCGAGGCATCTTCGGAGGGGAGCGGGTCAGAGCAATACTGACGAATCAAGCAGCACCTCTGCTGTGAATAGAGTAGGAGGGGAGGCGCCCCCAAGATCACACCGTCAGGAAGGTGTCGGAACAGAAAATGATTATCACGAAGCCTGACTATCGGCAACCAACGTCAACCATCAATACACCGATGGGCTATAGATGTGATCAGTAAGTACCACACAATGACGCAAAACGCAAAACACCAGCTCAACATCATGAAACTTCCTGCAAACACTTACCATCGTCTGAACTCGGAGTTGGGCGATTAATACTGGCAGCGGCTACCAGCATGATCACAATCATGGACGTTACGACAATGAGGTACAGAGAGCAGCGAGCTCCATGGTACTGACCTGGTGGAAGCACACTACGGACTTTCTCATTTCCAACCTGAGTAATCCGTAGAACGGTGAACCGCCTCATCAGCAGAGAAGTATGGGGCGTCAGGGCTAAAGTGCGAGTTGGAGTTGCTGTCGGAGCAGTGATGTTGAGGCAGAGGATTGATCACCCGTGTCCACAACAAATAGAGTGATGGTCGAAAAGGGACATGGTGTGATTCGGGGTGGGAATGTGTACTGGTACGCTGATGGTGCGGATAAGTTGGAGATATGGGGTAAGTATACTGAGGCAAATGTGGCTGTCGACAGAGCGAGAGAGGACTTGGGACTGTATGCAACTGTATAGCTGAAGCTCTGAAGCGAGACATCCATCAGAATGCTTAGAAAAAAGTTGGAATAACGGGGAATAGGCGTCATCGTACAAACACCTGCAATCCGACCCGCTAAAAATAAAAAAAACAGATCACATGATTTTCTTGTCACGTGTAGAGATCTTCAGATCTTGTCTCTATACAGCCTGATGAAGTGAGGAAGCAGGAGAGCTGAGTGAAACTGTCTCACAATCCTCAACACAGCATCTGCTAAACTATAGCACTATGTGAAGACAGTATGCTGAACAAGTTCACATTGAATGCAGGCACAGTGTAAGCCTGGTGACTTAAAGTTACATAATCTCATTGACACTTGTTTGTACACGGACTTTTCCTCAGACCTTATATACTACTGCATATAGTCCATTCCCCATTCTTCCTTTTTCCCCTTTGCTTATCATACTCGCTTTTTGTAATTGTCTCTCACTCCTAATAACATGTTGTCGTCTTGTTATTTCAGTGTGATTAGCAGTGAGTTCCAGTATTACATCTTTTTCTATCTCTACCTAGTGTTTCCTATCCCAACTAAGGGATAGGCTTCCACTTTTTTTTAAATTTAAACAACGACATGTTATTTGATGTGCTGATAATACTCTCCATAACAACAACAGCATAACACTGTCTCGAAAACTGTCATATGCTATCCCCCTTACTATGCATAGTAGGGCGAGGAGTGGCTTTTTGCCTAATGCTGCAACTGCCACATCTGATTCTCAACCAGCATCTGCCTCCATCGTGACAAATGATGTGCCTAGCTTACATGCACTGCCTGCTGCCTCTGTCATAACAAACGACATGCATACAACTGCCCCAACCAATCTGCTTCCATGGCCTAAACATAGATGGTCATCCTCATCCTCCTCTGACAAATATCAAATTATTCCTCTCATCACAAACATGTCTGTAACATCGTCGATCACTGTGCTGAGCCTGAACAACAGTAGATGACTGATGATCTCTGCAGGAATTATAAGGGCAACCTCAGCCTCTAGCAAAGGGAAATCTGAAGCTAAAATTATACTACATAGTACAGGCATTGGGGACACACCTAGCAAAGGGAAATCCAAAGAGAAAACTCTAAGGATCCCTTTGCCGATGCCCAGTATATGTGAAGATGACAAAAATCAAATAATAACCTAAAAATAGAAAAGGCAGAGATAGGCAGATCAAGGCTGCCAAATGACATCATACCAAGGGGTAGGTGTTGGAAGGGGTGCTCCACCTCTAAATATAAAAGTGTCAACATGCACAAACATGATAGAAAGGGAAAATTAGTAATAAAATCCAGAAAAATCATAGAAAATGAAGAATAGAAGGAAATGAAGTGAGGAAAAATATAGAACAAATGTAAAAAATAGGAGAAACACACAGGGCACCCCCCTAGTCCCCTTACATCACCCCCTCTCTCAGATGCATCGCCCTGATGCATTCGAAATTGCATACGACCAAAGTCTGTGACTTGAATGTGACATGGTGCAGCACTGTGCCATCAGTGGAATTCCTTGACTAACCGAGGGGCATTCACATCAGACTCTTCGACCCATGAGTTCTCCTCATACCCATAACCCTTCCAATGCACCGTTTTCCTCAATGCAAACGGCTGTCCAAGATTGACTCGACTTCATATTGGGGTTCTCCCTTGATCACTGTAGGCAGTGGTGGTGGGTGTGAATGGCATCCCGGGAATGGATCTGGGGGAGCTGGAAGGAGTTTGATGACATGGAAGACTGGGTGGAGTCTGGACATGGAGGCTGGGAGGCATAGATGATAAGCATGCATTCCAACACACTTGATGATGGGGAAAGGTCCCAGGAAGCGATGAGCAAGTTTCTTGGACGGACATGTAGTGGAGATGTCACTGGAGTCAAGATAAACTCAATCACCAACCTTGTACTGAGGGGTCAGAGAATGGTGTTGGTTGTAAAAGCATGCCATGTCATCCTTTGCCTTTGCTAAGGCTGCCTTTGCCTCCTCCAAGCTATCTCACATGTGTTCTGTGAACTCATTCACCATCTCGATGTGTGAGGGAGTTTGGCGAGGTTCAAATCCCATGCGTGGATGCCATCCAGTGTCTAGGAGAAAAGGGGTCTGTTGAGTGGAAGCATGGACATGGTTGTTGTATCCGAACTTGGCCAAGGGGAGAAGATCATCCCAATCGTCCTGGTGTTCATTGACAAAGATGCAGATGTACTGCTCCAGTTTCTGGTTGACTTGCTCAGTCTGGCCATTGGTTTGTGGGTGATAAGCAGTCGAAGCAAGGAGTTTGATCCCCAGGAGTCAGTACAGCTCGCAAGTGAACTCTGCCACGAACTGAGGGCCACAATCAGAGAGGAAAGCACCAGGAAGTCCATGTAATTTCCACACATGGTGGAGGTAGAGTCGGGTGGCACCCAGGGCACTGACAATGGTGTGAGTGGGAATGATGTGAGCATGTTTCCCCACTGAATCAATGAGTACTTTACACTCCCCCACCTATTCCAGTTGGATTCCAGTTTGTCTGGCCAGAATTTCTGGAATTTCTGGAATCCAGTGGAATTTTTTTTGTATGTAGTTTTCCTTATGCAGCACAATTCCAGTCAGAATAAGGATCCAATTTACAGCCGGAATCCCTGGAATCTGACCGGACTCATCACAACCAGAATAACAGGAATAACTGGACTAACCGGAATAACCGGAATGCACGTGCTTTCCCAAATAAAAGTTCGACACACATCAAGAATTGAGCACTCGACCTTGGGTCTGCATACATAACAGCATGCTTAACCACTGAGCTACCAAGCAATTATTCTTGGGCATACATTTAATATTTTTATTACCCAACCAAGGTACATAGTTAATCACAGCCATTAACAGAATAATTAATAAGTATGCATATGCATGACACATGACATGTGACTGCCAGCTCACAACCACCACCACCACTGTCGCCAACACCACCACCTCCTCCTCTCCACTCTACCACCACCACTGCATGTGCACCCACCACCACCATTCCCATGCCCATTGCCACCATCACCACCACCTTCAAATGAGCCAACTGGATGGAACGTGGGCCCAAACAATGCAGATCGCGTCGTTTGGGGCCTAAGTATGTTTTCTTTCATTTGCTTCTTGTTTTTTCATGCTAACTAACTTGTTTCATTTGTTTTATAGGTTCTACTCGACTGCCAGACATAACATGGGCCCAAACAATGCAGATCGTGTCGTTTGGGCCCTAAGTAAGTCTTTTTTTGTTTGCTTTTTGTTTTTATAAACTAACTAACCTTTTTTTTTTTAGCTTTCTAGGTTATAATCTACTGGCAACAATGCCACCACTTGCAAACAAGCCAATGCGGGCCCAAATGATGCAGATTGCATCGTTTGGGCCCTACATAAGTTTTTTTTGTTTGGTTTTTGTTTTAATAAACTAACTAACTCATTTTTTTAGTTTTCTAGGTTATAATCTACTAGTAACGACACCACCATCTGCAAATGAGCCAACACAGGCCCAAACAATGCAGATCGCATCGTTTGGGCCCTATGTGAGTTTTTTTCATTTGCTTTTTGTTTTTATAAACTAACTAATTGTAATTTATTGCTTTTTAGGTTGTATACTACTGGGGACAACCTGCCACAATGAAAAACGCACAACCCACGCCCATGCCCACCCGATCCCCTCCTCCCCATTCAAATGGGATGTGAGGCTGTCAACATGGGCTAGGAGGGTGCAGAGGGATGCCAGGAGACCCCAGAAGGGGGGTACCTGCCTAGTAAGCACCCACCAACTTCTGTACTCATGCCATGTCGCACTGGCATGCCCAAACCCCCCCCCCCCCCCAAAAAAAAAAAGAAAAAAACAGAAATCCAGACAGGGGACGACAGCAATGAATGACAACAAGCCACCAACCCCCAGCCTCATGAGCAACTGCTCGTGGGGTGGATCATGGGTGGAATGATGCCCAGGTGCAGGGACAGGAGATGACAATGACACACCACCCGCCCCCAGCCTCATGAGCAACTGCTTGTGGGGTGGATCATGGGTGGAACGACAACGATGACAGGCCACCCACCCCCAGCCTCATGAGCAACTGCTCATGGGGTGGATCATGGGTGGAATGATGCCCAGGCACAGGGACAGGAGACGACAACGACACACCACCTGCCCCCAGCCTCACAAGCAACTGCTCATTGGGTGGATCATGGGTGGAATGACAATGATGACAAGCCACCCACCCCCAGCCTCATGAGCAACTGCTCGTGGGGTGGAACATGGGTGGAACAGTGCCCAGGGGCAGGGATAGGAGATGACAATGCACCACCCGCCCCCAGCCTCACAAGCAACTGCTCATGGGGTGGATCGTGGGTGGAATGACAACAATGACAAGCCACCTACCCCCAGCCTCATGAGCAACTGCTCATGGGGTGGATCATGGGTGGAAGGACAGACAACAGCGGGGTCGTGTCCCCTCCCCCTCCCCTGCACTTCGTGTGGGGAGGGATTTTTTTTGTACTTTTAATTATTTATTAGTATTGTGCCACTCCTCCCCTGTTTTGCATGGGGGAGGGATTTTTTTCTTCATGTTTTTACCTCCCCCCTTGCACCAAACGTGAGGGGTTAGCTTTTTATGTATATAAATCAAACTCCCTCTCGCATCTTGTGAGAGAGAGGATTTTTTATTTATCTATGTAATCACAATCATCCCCACTCCCTCGCATTCAATGTGAGGGATGTGGTTAATTAAAAAAATTTGATCTTTCACTACTCTGAAAAAAATTAGAGTGTCATGAATAAACATTATATTACTATCTAATAATTCTCCTGTGGCTCAACTGGTTAAACACACATGTTTGGTTTGCCATGTGATCACTCTAATCAAGATGTCTTGAGTTCAATCCTTACTCTGCACAAATATATTTTGTAGGCACTTTGACAACTTAAGACTTGAAATTTGACTATCCATTAGGGTATATACTCTAAGTTGAGCATCTGGAGTAACCAGAATCTGGTTGGAATAACCGGAATAACTGGACTCCAATTGGAATAACTGGACTCTGACTGGAATAACTGGACTCTGACCAGAATAACTGGACTCCGACCAGAATAGGTGGGGGAGGGTAGATTACAGGAATCAACTGTGCACATCACCACATCAAACCCATTCGACTCTGGCAACTCCACCACAAAGTCGATGCTGACAACATCCCAACGACTCTCTGGAACAGGAAGAGGGTGTAGCTTGCCAATGGGTTTGCGATGAGGAACCTTGGTGCATAAGCAAAGGTCACAAGTGTGACAATACTGATCAATGAGCCATGACATTTGTGGCCACCAATAATTCCATGAGGTGAGCTCCAAGGTCTTCCAGCATCCAGGATGACCAGCAATCTGTGAGTCATGGTGTTGGGATATGATGCGCTGGCGAAGGTCTGGGTAATTGGGAACATAGATGCAGTCCCTGAAATATAACAAGTCCTGTTTTTCAGCCCACTCTGCTGCACGCAAGGAAAGGGTGGATCCCTTCCTCAGTTCTTTAACAGCTCAGGCAACAACATCCTCATGTAAACCGCTATGGTTTGCACGACAAATGTCACATAGGATGTCCCGCTCCTCGCCCTGGGGTGCGATGGCTTCCAGTGCCCGAATGGTGAACAGGTCTGGCTGCAACAACACAATGTTTTGGTTGTCATCGCTGCCATCCCCATGGTCTGCACATAGTGTTTGAAAGTCCAGTTGCATGGACCAAAAAAAAACTGGCAACCAAACTGGACCCAACCATGGTCTGGTCTGTCTCACAGGTTCTGCAGCAGTGGTTGTGGACTGGTCCAGTTGCCAGTTGTGTAGTTTTTCAAATAATTATGGACTGGGTAAAGACTGGTTGCAACCAGTTGCAACCGGTCTTTGATCATAATTTGATGTGCTGCTAAGGTAAGTGATCAATAGATTATATTTGATACAAGTAATCTGAGTGCTGGCACTGAGTGACCAAATAAGTTATTGTAGGATTGTAATGCCTTAACAGCTATGTCCATAAACCAGGATTCCACACTGTATAGAGTATATCTACATCCACCCAAATGCACTAGTTGAATGGTGCAGTGGTTCATTCATGGTAAACACCCTTCCTCCTCATTCCTCTCAAAACTCCGTAGCACTGTAATTAAATAACGGCTCACCCGATTCTCTCGTAAATTTGGATTATACACAACATATAGTATATATATGTTCTCCCTAAAGCACTAGTCAAACGGTGCAGTAATACTTTATGGTAAGCAACCCTTCCTCCTCATTCCTCTCAGAACTACATAGTACTGTAATTCAATAACGGCTCAACCGATCCTTTTGTAAACTTGGATTAGACACAATATATAGTATATATATATTCTCCCCAAATAGCTAGTCGAATGGTGAAGTCATTCATTTATGGTAAGCAACCCTTCCTCCTCATTCCTCACAGAACTCCATAGTACTGTACTTCAATAACGGCTCAACTGATCATTTCGTAAACTTGGATTATACACAACATATAGTATATATATGCTCTCCCCAAAGCACTAGTCGAACGGTGCAGTCATCCATTCATGGTAAGCAACCCTTCCTCCTCATTCCTCTCAGAACTCCATAGTACTGTAATTCAATAATGGCTCAACCGATCCTTTTGTAAACTTTGAATAGACACTATATATATGATATATACACACACCCCAAAGCACTAGCCACATGGTCTAGCCATTCATTTATGATTTTGTCAGTAGTGTTTACTTCTATTACTACTACTAGTTATTGAAACATGTTACTTCAAGACATGTATATTAGTGTACAAATAGTCGGTCCTGACCGGTTGTGAACTGGTCAGGACCAGTCGATGTATGGACCAGTTTTAAACCAGTTTGGCAACTGTGAGGCAACCGAGTAGAACTGGTTTACCCCAGTCCAGTCTTTGGTTGCCTTGATTTTGAGCATGTAATCAACCGGTCCAGTCCATGGTTGCCCCTGTTGTGGTCAAAAAAACCGGACCAGACCAGACTTTTAAACACTATCTGTATGTCGGGAGAGGGCATCCGTCTTCCCCATGCTGGGACCTAGATGGTGGTGCAAGGAGAAGTTGAATCTGGATAGATACAGGGACCAACAAGCTTGATGATGGTTCAATTTCTTGGCCATCATAAAGTACTCAAGATTCTTGTGATCCATCCAAATTTCCACCTTGTGTTGGGCACCCTCAAGGAAGTGTCACCACTCCTCAAGCGCACACATTATTGCCAACATCTCCTTGTCATGGATCTCATAATTTCGCTCTACAGCACTAAGGCTTTTGGAGTAGAATGCAACAGGATGCCACTTCTGGTCCTCCAGAGACTGCTGAGACAACATGGTGCCCATCACAAAGTCAGAACTGTTGGCTTCTACACAAAAAGGATGTGAATCATCAGCAAAGGTAAGGATGGGAGCAGAAGTGACCATCTCTTTAAGCCTTTCAAACGCCTCCTGTTGTGCATTATCCCACCTCCATGCCTCCTTTCCTGTCAAGTCAAACAGTGGTCATGCATGATGTGAGAAATCCTTGATAAAACGCCGATAGAAATTGATGAAGCCCAGGAAAGACTGCACCTCTTTCTTGTTCATGGGCGGTGACCCCATTCACCTTGATAGGATCCATCTCCACCTGACCCTCTGAGATTAGTGTTTAAAGGTCCAGTCTGTAGGACCGAAAAAAAGACCAAAACCAAACTGAATTGGACCGATTAGGACTGGACCAGTGGTCTATTTATGGACCGGTCTTTTTCAGTCCAGTTGCTGGTCTTTCATTTTGAAAAATATAGTAGGACCAATAGAAAACTGGTTTCAACTGGTCACTCGTCCCAACACATATTGGACCTTACTCCCACACATATTTACTTCATTTTCGGTACCTGGATCATCAAAAATGGTCAAGAATTGGTTGAGATATGTATAAGGGCAACCTAAGCCTCTAGCAAAGGGAAATCTGAAGTTAAAATTATACTACATAATACAGGGATTGGGGGCACACCTAGCAAAGGGAAATCCGAAGAGAAAACTCTAAGGATCCCCTTGCTGATGCCCAGTATATGTGAAGACGACAAAAATCAAATATAACCTAAAAATAGAAAAAGGCGGAGATAGGCAGATCCAGGCCGCCGAATGACATCATACCAAGGGGTATGTGTCGGAAGGGGTACTCCGCCTCTAAATATAAAAGTGTCAACATGTACAAACATGATAGCAAGGGAAAATTAGTAATAAAATCCAGAAAAATCATAGAAAATGAAGAATAGAAGGAAATGAGGTGGGGAAAAATATAGGACGAACATAAAAAATAGGAAAAACACACAGGGCACCCCCCTAGTCCCCTTACAATATGACCAAAAACATTTTTGTACAAGTATTTTGTTGTATCAGAACAACTTTGATTGCATTGCTTACTACCTGAGCTATAATTTTTTTTTGGACATCTATATGACATCATAAAATTACCAACAACACACCTAACAGTCTGTACCATGTGATTTTATTCATTTAACAGCCCAAATGAGTTGCAACTACAAACTACAAATTACAAACTACAAACTGTAACTTGAATGCATGTCCTTTCAGTTTTGGTCATATCTCAGTCAAATCTTGATGGAATTGCTTAAATGTTGGATGAATCTACAGAGAATTAGAATCTGTATCCATAAACACAATATGTATGAGGTAATGCTTATATTTGTTGAGATACATATGTGTTATTTTGATGATAAATTTTACAACAAAAGCAGTCTTTTTTCGGTCCATGGACTGATTAGGACCAGTCCTAAATGGTCCAGTTGCAGTCCCCCAATATCAGGGTTGGTCCCAGACTGGTTGTGGTTGCCAGTTGCCCCATTTGGAAGTCAAAAACTGGACTGGACTGGACCTTTAAACACTATCTGAGATAATCAGGTTGAGGTACTTGATCTTGGTCTTCTTAAACTTGCACTTGTCCTGACAAAGGTAGAGTTTGTACCATCGAAGCCATTCTAGGACGAGGCATGTGATGCAATGGTGCTCTTCAACCGTGCAAGTGAAGATGAGGATGTCATTGAGATAGATGCAGACAATGCCTTCAAGGATGAGGTTGTGGAAAATGTCATTCATCATGGTCTGAAAGGTGGCAGGACTATTAGTAAGGCCAAAGAACATGACAAGTGGTTCAAAAAGACCACGGTTGGTACAAAAGGCTGCCTTCCACTCATCTCCCTCCTTTATCCTCACATTATTGTAGCCCCAATGGACATCGAGCTTGGTGAAGTATTGGGCTCCATGGAGCTGGTTCATGAGTTCAGAGATGAGAGGTAATGGGTAGCGATTTTTGACTGTGATGTTGTTGAGGCTTCTGTAGTCTTGAACCGGTCAAAGTGAGCCATCCTTCTTCTTGACAAAGAAAAAGGGAGAGGCCATGGGTGACTTTGATGGTCGAATATGTCCAGAGGCCAGGTGTTCATCGATGAACTGGTCAAGCTGTCATTGTTCTTCAGGAGAGAGAGGATAGATCTTGCAGGATGAAGGGGTTGCACTGGGGGTGAGTTTGATCATGTGATCCCATGGCTTGCATGCAGGGAGAGAGTCAACCAATTCCTTGGAGAACACATCTCCAAACTCATGGAGATGAGGGAGCAAGGAATTTGTAGAGGATTTAGCAGCATTGTTTTTGTGGAAGGCCTCAGTGAGGTGTTGGGACATGTTCAATGTAGCACACACCTCATGTGATGGATGAATTGCAGTGTAGAAGATCTGATCACCTTCCTCCACTTCCTCTGGCTCCTCCTCATCATCATCATCCAAGTCCAGCATCAGATCAGGAACCCCTTCCAACTCCACTTCAGGTATAGGCAGGGGTCCAGCATGACACTTCTGAGTATGTTGTATTGCGGCCTTCTGTCCACAATGTTCTTGCCTTGCTTCTGTGAAACAAGTATGACAGTGGGATGGACATCGGCTCATGGTAACCTCCCTGGTACACCAGTCGACCTCCAGGTTATGGTCTCAAAGCCACAGATAGCCCAAAATCACCTTTTGCTTTCCTAATTGAGTGACAGCAAAAAGGGCACACTCACTATGATCTTTGTAATGGAGGACCAGGTCTACAACCTCTCAGATGGCACCAGCTTCATTTGGGGACCCATCCACATTATACACAGGTATCAGACATGAGAGTGAGTGAGTATTTAGGTGATGTTGTTGTGCAAGATGGGCATCAATGAAGAGACTGGTCACACCAGAGTCCAGGAGCACAGAGACTCTGAGTATCTGTCCAGTGTTGGTCATCTGCAGTTTGATTGCTAGTTTCAAGGAATGTGTAGAGGGAGTGGATGCAACAATATATTTGAATGGTAGTTTATGCTCCCATGATTTAATTTTGGGGTGTGGAGCAGAGGGAGAGATGGGAAGAGCAGGTATGTCTTCAGCCAACTTCGAAGGGTCAGAGAGGGGAACAGTCACAGAAATGGATTCATTCTCCAGGAATTCAACTGACAAGACTTCAAAGTGGTTATGGACAGGCAGTGAGGGCATACAATTCACTCGCTGTGAATAGAAAAATCCTGCTCCTCTACAACTTCTGACTTGATCTCCTCTGCAACCTGATCCTTCACTTCCTTGACATCTACAAGTGCCAACAAGTCTTGGAGGAGTTCATCTCGCCCCTTGGGGGTGAGCATGCGGATATCCTGACAATGGAGACACACTCCAGCCCTGTGCCCAGGTTCCCCACAATGGTAGCAGAGATCCAACTTATGTGCACAGCTGCGGGCTGCATCAACATCCATTGGTACTGGGACATTGACGGCTGGTGTGGGAGTTTGACGAACAGGAATGGGGTTAGGGTGGGGGAGGCTTCAATTGAAGGTGTAGGGCATATGAGTGGTAGTTGGAGCACGGAATGCAGCATTAAATGCCGCATTTGTGAGTCGGTTCTTGTCACAGAGTGAAGCAGCTTCATACCAAGCAAGGATATCATCGTCCGCTGGGCGCCCTTCCAACATCTGTGCAATCTGGTCCTGAATTTCTTGGTTGAGGCCCCATCAGAATGTCACCACCACTGGTAGCCCACTCCCATATCCTGCCATGTCCACCAAATCCTTAAACTCAT
The DNA here is from genome assembly GCA_026075535.2 of Tricholoma matsutake. Lineage (NCBI taxonomy): Eukaryota > Fungi > Basidiomycota > Agaricomycetes > Agaricales > Tricholomataceae > Tricholoma > Tricholoma matsutake. The sequence goes on along the minus strand of AP026548.1, from coordinate 609,195 downwards.
CGATATAATCGTCCACGGATTGACATGCCTGGTGGTAAGAGGATGACTCAAGTTGTGTCACTGCTCAGTGGCACTCATTGAGGGGACCAAAGTGGTGTACAAACTTGGCTCAAAAGTCACCCCAAGTGGAGAAAGGTAGAGAACCGAGTTCTTTAGTTTGACACAGAATACAGTCCACGTAGAGATAGGTGCATTCAGATTTCATGTATGTGAAGGCCCAATAAATTTTTGCAGCCTCATCAACAAATTGATGCGATTGGAGACTGATGTATAACATTGTTGGGTGCACTTGGAGTCGCAATGGGGGGAATATTGGCTGTAGGGTTAGTCTGGAGGGTCCTGACAAAGTTTTCAATTGTAGATTTAAGTGAATTGATTTGCATGCATATTCCAGAAATGTTGCTTTCAAGCGCATCAAGGCACTCTGATGTGTCCATGTCGCTAGGGGGCACATTTGGTGAAAATGGCAGTGCAGTAAAGGCAAGACTGTCTGGAATGGTGTGTAGGGAGTCTGTGGAGCTTTGGGAAGCATCATCCACTCTGTACCTGCCTATCTTGGGCAGTGCGTTCGCACTTTTGGGCCTTAGGGGAGAGTTTTCTACTATAAGGGCAACCTCAGCCTCTAGCAAAGGGAAATCCGAAGTTAAAATTATACTACATAGTACAGGGATTGGGGACACACCTAGCAAAGGGAAATCCAAAGAGAAAACTCTAAGGATCCCTTTGCCGATGCCCAGTATATGTGAAGATGACAAAAATCAAATAATAACCTAAAAATAGAAAAGGCAGAGATAGGCAGATCAAGGCCGCCAAATGACATCATACCAAGGGGTAGGTGTCAGAAGAGGTGCTCTGCCTCTAAAAATATAAAACTGTCAACATGCACAAACATGATAGAAAGGGAAAATTAGTAATAAAATCCAGAAAAATCATAGAAAATGAAGAATAGAAGGAAATGAAGTGAGGAAAAATATAGAACAAACGTAAAAAATGGAGGAAACACACAGGGCACCCCCCTAGTCCCCTTACAGGAATGATGACCCTGGAAATGCTGCACAGATTCAAGCATCATGCTCTAGGATATCTTCTGAATAAGGATGGGCTCATCACAAAGAATTTTGTGGATACTCATTCAAAGATCCACTTTTCTCTGACTGGTACCAATCACAGCAAGACATTTTGTCCATGCTAACCTTCACAGAATTCATGGTGAAAGTGCAAGACCGGTAGTTGCCTAAATGTTGGCAACAGGAATTAGCCCACAAAGTATGCTCCACCAAGCAGAACAAGACTGCCTTCTCTGATTTCATCGATGCCTTGTGCCAGGACAACCTTCTTCTCAAAGGGTCACAATTCCACCTCTCTCCTGCACAACTGCACACTCAAATCAAGTTGAACATCTCCCTGGAGCTCACGGCCACTTTCAATTGTTGGAAAGACAACCACAATTCTTCTTCTGATGAACCCAAGCCAGCAGTTAATGCTGCTGCTGACCCTGCTGCTGTGGCAGCTGCTGCAGTTGCAAAGGCGGTATCAGACACTCAGAAAGCAGAGAAAAAGCTTCAAAGCTTCATTGACACATTGATCAAGCTCAATCAAAAGCTAATTGAAGACAAGAATACGTGTAAATGAGACACTGAAGATGCTGTGAGGAGCTTGAAATGCTCCAGCTCCGCTGTAGGTCTCTCAGATAGCTCGAGACAAGCTCCAGCTACTTGTAATCAGGCTAACACATCACATACTTAGACCTCATCATCAATTTCATGCCCACTGAAGTTAACAGACCACAAAAGAAAATACCTTGAAACCTACAATGGCTGTAAAAAATGCTGAGGATTTTACATGCCTGATGGGCATCCTTGCAAATTCCCAAATGGCAAGGGATATGTTGAGCATTTGGTGGCAAGTGTAAATAAAGCCAGGAAGCACATGTAATTGCCTACATTACCAATTCCAAGAGATGAAGCAACCTCATCCATTAATGCCATCAATGTTTCTTCATTGAAACCCCTACTCCACCTCAACCCACAACCACTCCACCTGCTCTCCCTGTTGCAAGCATCCTTGGCATGTCAAATTACCCTATTGCTTCCATGTATCTGCCCAACAAGAGTTCAATCCTTGGGGGTGGCAATAGTGACCTCTCTAGGAACTCAAATGACTTGGTAAGCACACATATCCCATTCTTCAGCCCCCACCTTGTGTGGAATTGTGCTATTGATAATCTCAAATCTTCTACTTTTGCTTGTATTGAAATTTCCACATTGATTGACCATGGCTTCCCCACAGTTCTAATAGAAGAAAACCTGGTGTCTCATCTACGACTGCATACTCATTTGCTTCCTCATCCTGTCCCCATCTCAGGTGCATTCTTCAACAAATTGTCCAGCTCTTCAGATGTCTCACTTACCCATTGGGTAAAGCTCAAATTGCATGACCAAAATAACTTATATTCCACTTGCTCTTGTGGCACCAAAGCTCTGTCACCCTGTAATTCTAGGACTGCCATTCCTCTCACACAATAACATCATTGTAGATGCCCGTAACAATACTGTGATAGATTATGGCTGTAACTTTGATTTACTACACCCAGTACCACCTGCAATTGTACAGCCCAAACCCAAGATGAGACTAAGGGAATCAATAAAGAACATTAAACACTATCGCAAACTGCTGTTAGCTGAACTAAATACACTCTGTAAGACACAACAATTTTGGGTTGATGCTTGATGTGAACACATCATAGGGATCAACATCATAGCCACAATCCAGATCCATGTGGAACAACTTGCAGCTGATGAACACCTGGAAAAGCTGGCGACTAGAATCAAGGACACTTACTCAGATGTCTTTAAGTCGATCCATCGTGTAGATGTCATGCCCAACTCTGTCCTTTGCAAAATCACCCTAAAAAATGCCATGAGAATGACTACTCCTGCCCACATAAATTCCATGAGGCTTGGGGTATCTTAGTACAGTGACACTTGGATGCAGGACACATCCATCCCTCCTGCTCCACACATGCTTCTCCTGCATTCCTTGTGCGGAAGGCAGATCCAACTGATCTGCCCCGTTGGGTTAATGATTATTGTCAGCTTAATTCACACCTGCTTCCATGGATAGATTACATTCTTGTGGATGCTGGACATGGGAAAATCTGGAGCAAATTGGACATGACTGATAGCTTTTTCCATACAAAGAAGGATCCAGAAAGCATCGCGCTAACTGCAGTGACCACTCCCCTTGGACTTTATGAATGGACTGTGATGCCACAAGGGCTGCAAAACATGCTGCCTGTACACCAACAGCGAGTGAAAGCAGCACTACAATGCTTTCTAGGAATCTTTGTGCATATCTACTTAGATGATATCATTATCTGGTCGAACTCTCTTGAGGAGCACACTGAACACATTGGAAAAATTATGACCACCTTGTGCGAAGCCCATCTGTATTACAACCCAAAAAAATCGAAATTTTATTTGACCGAATTAATCTTCCTGGGTCACTGCATCTCCCAGCAAGGAATTGAAGCGTGCTCTTCCAAATTAGACAAGATCTTGAACTGGCTGACTCTGAAATCTGCAAGTGATGTCCACAGTTTCTTAGGACTGGTTCAGTATATTGCTGCTTTTCTCCCTCACCTGGTGGACCACACCACGGTCCTCACCCCTTTGACAACAAAAGACTGTGAAAATTTTTTTCCCACCTGGTCTGCTACACACCAAACTGCTTTCAAGGCCATTAAGGCACTGTGTAACAGTTAGCTACTAGTTTAGAATACTCAGGACTTACATTGTAACCAACAGAGCAGAATCCAGTATAATTGGAAGCTATGTTGTGTATGTTGTAAGTAAAGAGGTAATACTGTAAACAAGTACCAACATGGTAATAATAGAGTCCCTGGGTTATGTAATATGTAATGGGGTGCCCGTTACATACCACTGTTATAAGGGCAACCTAAGCCTCTAGCAAAGGGAAATCTGAAGTTAAAATTATACTACATAATACAGGCATTGGGGACACACCTAGCAAAGGGAAATCCGAAGAGAAAGCTCTAAGGATCCCCTTGCTGATGCCCAGTATATGTGAAGACGACAAAAATCAAATATAACCTAAAAATAGAAAAAGGCGGAGATAGGTGGATCAAGGCCACTGAATGACATCATACCAAGGGGTATGTGTTGGAAGGGGTACTCCACCTCTAAATATAAAAGTGTCAACATGTACAAACATGATAGCAAGGGAAAATTAGTAATAAAATCCGGAAAGATCATAGAAAATGAAGAATAGAAGGAAATGAGGTGGGGAAAAATATAGGACAAACATAAAAAATAGGAAAAACACACAGGGCACCCCTCTAGTCCCCTTACATCACCCCCTCTCTAAGATGCATCGCCCCGATGCATTCGAAATCGCATACAACCAAAGTCTGTGACTTGAATGCGACGCGGTGCAGCAGTGTGCCGTCGGTGGAATTCCTTGATTAACCGAGGGGCATTTATGTCAGACTCTTCGACCCATGAGTTCTCCTCATACCCATAACCCTTCCAATGTACCAAATACTGGAGTTTTCCTCAACGCAAATGGCTGTCCAAGATGGACTCGACTTTGTATTGGGGTTCTCCCTCGATCACTGTAGGTGGTGGTGGTGGGTGTGAATGGCGTCCCGGGAATGGATCTGGGGGAGCTGGAAGCAATTTGATAACATGGAAGACAGGATGGAGTCTGGACATGGAGGCTGGGAGGCATAGACAATAGGCATGCATTCCAATGCACTTGACAATAGGGAAAGGTCCCAAGAAGCAATGAGCGAGTTTCTTGGATGGATGTGTAGTGGAGACATCACTGAAGTCAAGATAAACTTGATCACCAACCTTGTACTGAGGGGTTGGGGAGTGGCATTGGTTGTAAAATTGCGCCATGTCATCCATTGCCTTTGCTAAGGCTGCCCTTGCCTCCTCCAAGCTATCCCTCATGCATTCTGTGAACTCATTCACCGTCTCAATGTGTGAGGGAGTTTGGCGAGGTTCAAATCCCATGCGTGGATGTCATCCAGTGTCTAAGAGGAAAGGGGTCTGTTGAGTGGAAGCATGGACATGGTTGTTGTATCCAAACTTGGCCAAAGGAAGGAGATCATCCCAATCGTCCTGGCATTCATTGACAAAGAGGTGGATGTACTGCTCCAGTTCCTGGTTGACTCGCTCCATCTGGCCATCAGTTTGTGGGTGATAAGTGGTTGAAGCGAGGAGTTTGATCCCCAGGAGTCAGTACAGCTCATGCATGAACTCTGCCATGAACTGAGGGCCACGATCCAAGAGGAAGGCACCAGGAAGTCCATGTAATTTCCACACGTGGTGGAGGTAGAGTCGAGTGGCACCTAGGGCACTGACAGTGGTGTGAGTGGGAATGAAGTGAGCGCGTTTTCCCACTGAGTCAACTGTGCACATCACCGCATCAAACCTGTTTGACTCTGGCAATTCCACCACAAAGTCGATGCTGACGACATCCCAACGACTCTCTGGAACAGGAAGAGGGTGTAGCTCACCAATAGGCTTGCGACAAGGAACCTTGGTGCATAAGCAAAGGTCACAAGTGCAACAATACTGACCAATGAGCCGTGACATTTGTGGCCACCAATAGTTCCGTGAGGTGAGCTCCAAGGTCTTCCAGCATCTGGGGTGGCCAGCAATCTGTGAGTCATGGTGTTGGGATATGATGCGCCGGCAAAGGTCTGGGTCATTGGGAACATAGATGTGATCCCTGAAATACAACAAGTCCTCCTTTTCAGCCCACTCTGCCGCATGTAAGGAAAGGGTTGATCCCTTCCTCAGTTCTTTAACAGCTCGGGTGACAACATCCTCATGTAAACTGCTACGGTTTGCACGATGAATGTCATGTAGGATGTCCTGCTCCTCGCCCTGGGGTGCGATGCCTTCCAGTGCCCGAATGGTGAACAGGTCTGGCTGCAACAGCACAATGTTTTGGTTGTCACTGCTGCCATCCCCATGGTCTGCATGTTGGGATAGGGCATCGGTCTTCCCCATGCTGCGACCTGGATGGTGGTGCAAGGAGAAGTCGAATCTAGATAGATACAGGGACCAACAAGCTTGACGATGGTTCAATTTCTTGGCCGTCATGAAGTACTCGAGATTCTTGTGATCTGTCCAAATTTCCACCTTGTGTTGGGCACCCTCGAGGAAGTGTTGCCACTTCTCAAGCGCACGCATTATCGCCAACATCTCCTTGTCATGGATCTCATAGTTTCACTCTACAGCACTAAGGCTTTTGGAGTAGAACGCAACAGGATGCCACTTCTGGTCCTCTGGAGACTGTTGAGACAACACGGTGCCCGTTGCAAAGTCAGAACTGTTGGCTTCTACATGAAAAGGATGCGAATCGCCAGCAAAGGTAAGGATCGGAGTGGAAGTGACCATCTCCTTATGCTTTTCGAACGCCTCCTGTTGTGCATTATCCCACCTCCATGCCTCCTTTCCTGTCAAGTCGAACAGTGGTCATACATGATGTGAGAAATCCTTGATAAAACGCCGATAGAAATTGATGAAGCCCAGGAAAGACTGCACCTCCTTCTTGTTCATGGGCGTTGGCCAAGCTGTGACCCCGTTTACCTTGATAGGATCCATCTCCACTTGACCCTCTGAGATAATCAGGCCGAGGTACTCGATCTTGGTCCTTTTGAACTCGCATTTGTCCTGATGAAGGTAGAGTTTGTACCGTCGAAGTCGCTCTAGGATGAGGCACGTGATGTGATGGTGCTCTTCAACCGTGTGAGTGAAGATGAAGATGTCATTGAGATAGATGCAGACAACGCCTTTGAGGATGAGGTCATGGAAGATGTCATTCATCATGGTCTGAAAGGTGGCAGGGCTATTAGTAAGGCCAAAGAACATGACAAGCGGTTCAAAAAGACCATGGTTGGTACAAAAGGCTGCCTTCCACTCATCTCCCTCCTTTATCCTCACATTATTATAGCCCCAATGGACATCATCGAGCTTGGTGAAGTATCGGGATCCATGGAGCTGGTTTATGAGTTTGGAGATGAGGGGTAGTGGGTAGCAATTTTTGACTGTGATGTTGTTGAGCCTTCTGTAGTCTTGAACTGGTCAAAGTGAGCCATCCTTCTTCTTGACAAAGAAAAAGGGAGAGGCCATGGGTGACTTCGATGGTCGAATACGTCCAGAGGCCAGGTGCTCATCGATGAACTGGTCAAGCTGCCGTTGTTCTTCTGGAGAGAGAGGATAGACCTTGCAGGATGAAGGGGTTGCGCCGGGGGTGAGTTCGATCACATGATCCCATGGCTTGCACGCAGGAAGAGAGTCGAATGACTCCTTGGAGAACACTTCTTCAAACTCATGGAGATGAGGGAGTAAGGAGTTAGTAGAGGATTTAGCAGCATTGTTTTTGTGGAAGGCCTCGGCGAGGCATTGGGATATGTTCGATGTGGCACACACCTCATGCAATGAGCAAATCGCAGTGTAGCCACTTCCTTTGGGTCCTCATCATCATCATCCGAGTCCGGCATTAGATCAGGAACCCCTTCCAATTCCACTTCAGGTATAGGCAGGGGTCCAGCACGACACTTCTGAGTACATTGTATCGCCGCCTTCTGTCCACGACGTTCTTGCCTGGCTTCTGTGAAACACGTCCGACAGCGGGATGGACATCGGCTCATGGTAACCTCCCTGGTATGCCAGTCGACCTCTGTGTTATGGTCTCAAAGCCATGGATATCCCAAAATCACCTTTTGCTTTCCTAATTGAGTGACAGCAAAAAGGGCACACTCACTATGATCTTTGTAATGGAGAACCTCTCGGATGGCACCAGCTTCATTTGGGGATCCATCCACATTATATACAGGTATCAGACGTGAGAGTGAGCGAGTATTTAGGTGATGTTGTTGTACCAGATGGGAATCGATGAAGAGACCAGTTGCACCAGAGTCCAGGAGTGCAGAGACACCGAGTATCTGTCCAGTGTCGGTCGTCTGCAGTTCGATGGCTAGGTTTAAGGAATGTGCAGAGGGAGTGGATGCCACAATATACTTGTGTGGTAGTTTACGCTCCCATGATTTAATTTTGGGATGTGGAGTAGAAGGAGAGATGGGGAGAGCAGGTACATCTTTAGCCAACTTCGAAGGGTCACAGAGGGGAGCAGTCACAGAAATGGATTCATTCTCCGGGGATTCAACTGACAAGACTTCAAAGTGGTTATGGACAGGCAGTGAGGGCGTACGATTCACTCGCTGTGAATAGGAAAATCCTGCTCCTCTACAACTTCCAACTTAATCTCCTCTGCAACTTGATCCTTCGCTTCCTCAATATCTACAAGCGCCAACAAATCTTGCAGGAGTTTGTCTCATCCCTTGGGGGTGAGCATGCGGATATCCTGACGATGGGGACACGCTCCAGCCCTGTGTCCAGGTTCCCCACAACGGTAGCAGAGATCCAACTTACGTGCACGGCTGCAGGCTGCATCAACATCCATTGGTACTGGGACATTGACGGCTGGTGTGGGAGTTTGACGAACAGGAATGGGGTTAGGGTGGGGGAGGCTTCAATTGAAGGTGTAGGGCATATGAGTGGTAGTTGGAGCACGGAATGCAGCATTAAATGCCGCATTTGTGAGTCGGTTCTTGTCACAGAGTGAAGCAGCTTCATACCAAGCAAGGATATCATCGTCCGCTGGGCGCCCTTCCAACATCTGTGCAATCTGGTCCTGAATTTCTTGGTTGAGGCCCCATCAGAACGTCACCACCACTGGTAACCCACTCCCATATCCTGCCATGTCCACCAAATCCTTGAACTCATCGATATAGTCGTCCACGGATCGACGTCCCTGGTGGTAAGAGGATGACTCAAGTCATGTCACTGCTCGGTGGCATTCATTGAGGGGGCAGAAGTGGCATACAAACTCAGCTCGAAAGTCACCCCAAGTGGAGAAAGGTAGAGAACCGAGTTCTTTAGTTTGACGTAGGATACAGTCCACATAGAGATAGGCGCGTTCAGATTTCATGTATGTGAAGGCCCAATAAATTTTTGCAGCCTCATCGACAAATTGATGCGACTGGAGACTAATGTATAACTCACAGGAATTAAGGAATGCATGTCCCTGTGCACATGCACCATTAAATTCGGCAGGGGGGGACAGTTTGATATGAGCACGTTCCTTAGTGGACGTGTTTGGCAAAATGTCGTTGTTGGGTGCACTTGGAGTCATAAAGGGGGAACTATTGGTCATAGGGTTAGCCTGGAGGGTCCTAACGAAGTTTTCAATCGTAGATTTAAGCGAGTCGATTTGTGCGTGCATTCCGGAAACGTCGCTTTCAAGCGTGTTGAAGCATTCTGAAGCATCCATGTCACTAGGGAGTGCGTTTGGCGAAAATGGCGGTGTAATAAAGGCGAGATTATCTGGAACAGTGTGTAGGGACTCTGTGGAGCTTTGGGAAGCGTCATCCAGTCCGTACCTGCCTATCTTGGGCAGCGCATTTGCGATTTTCGGGCCTTAGGGGAGAGTTTTCTACTATAAGGCAACCTAAGCCTCTAGCAAAGGGAAATCTGAAGAGAAAACTCTAAGGATCCCCTTGCTGATGCCCAGTATATGTGAAGACGACAAAAATCAAATATAACCTAAAAATAGAAAAAGGCGGAGATAGGCAGATCAAGGCCGCCAAATGACATCATACCAAGGGGTATGTGTCGGAAGGGGTACTCCGCCTCTAAATATAAAAGTGTCAACATGTACAAACATGATAGCAAGGGAAAATTAGTAATAAAATCCGGAAAAATCATAGAAAATGAAGAATAGAAGGAAATGAGGTGGGGAAAAATATAGGACAAACATAAAAAATAGGAAAAACACACAGGGCACCCCCCTAGTCCCCTTACACCTGTTTGAGATTGCCTCCAGGGAATCTAAAGCAAAATAGAGAATGATTTTCAAAAGAGAAACATAAGAATAAAAGTGCCCTCATCATTGTCACCCCAGCCCTGCATACCATCAAAGATTGTTGAGTATGGTTACTCAACACATTACGTGCTGATTGGGCCAGTGAATTATGGAATGGAACCTGTGTTGGAGATAGCGGTGGGGGACCGCAGCATTTTTCCAGTGAGCTCACAAGGAGTGGCCGATGCACCAGCAAGGAGCCACTCGAAGTCTAGGAAGCAGGACTTACCAATCCCATCATCTTCATGGCTCATCAAATATTGGATGCAAGTAATGTCGTGGTAAGTGGGGCACCACCAACCATCCCATTGTGGCATAGCCACAGGTTCTCCACCAATATCCAATCATTGTAACTGTTTGTGGTCAGTGTTGCAATAAAGTTCGTGGAATGGCCCGGCCTGCAAGTGTGAATGATGATTCAAATGGTGAAGGCCAAAGGTATATGCATGGTTGATCCATTGCGGGGGTATCACATGATGAATAAGATGCTGGGTTACCATGTCCATGGTGATATTGGGTACCAATTTGTTGTCATAAGGGTGAATGGTGAGACTATCACCAGAACATTCGACAAATGGGGTGTTTGGATTCGATAAGTTCCATGCATCAATGGCTTTGCAGTAGTAACCAGGGAGGGCAACTACACATCCATAGACTTGCATAAAGTCAGATTGAGTGGTTACAGTGTGGGGGCCAAGTGCACATCCCAGCAAATACCCAAATATGCTGCGGTGATCTGCTTGAAGGGCCACATTCATGGCAACACCGTGGGTGGCATTACTGCTACCCAATTGTCCATGGTGCATGATGTACTGGGCCATCATATCGATGTCCAGTAACTGTTCCACTGGTATGGGGGTTAGTCCAGCACCACTGGTTTTGTTATGGTGATTACTCATGAATGCATCCTCGTCGCAATGTATAGGGAAATCCTCCCATAATTGGCAATTGTTTGGACACGGCTTTTGGATCTTGTGAAGGAAGACGTCGTCCTTCAAGACCTTGTGCATGGCCATGTCCTGTAGCTCCGGTACAAAACCACCAGAGATGCAATGAAACTTGATCAGCAATTGGTAGGCTTCAGCATGGTTGATGGCAGACTCTTTGCGGTCATTGATGAATCGTACTCCTCAAGAGACTTCATAGGGATTCATAGGGAACCCTCATGGTTGATAGGAATACAGATGGCAATCACTGTCAGTCATATATGGTGCATCAATATGACCCTTGAAATCGTTTGCTATGGCAGCAATTTTTCCAGCGTACATGCAATTAGATTTGATGGAGTAGAAGATGCATCGGCTAGTCATCATCCACAATTCATTGTCCCGCTCGTGTTTTCCATTGATGATGACCACACCAAGTCCATCTGGTACATGACCAGGTCAACTTTGTGTGTAACGTGCTTGGCTTTCAGCGAATTCCTTCTTCCTGACCTCTCTGTTGTTGTTGTTGTTGCTGCTCTGGTCATCTGAACTAAGTTCAGATTCAGGGTCCTCCTTGTTAGACTGGGAACTGTCAATGATTGGTTTGTTAGGCTTGACTAAAGCTGGTTTCAAGGCTGCTGGAACGTGAACCACCAGGGGAGCAGGGACAGGAGCAGGTGCGGGGGCAACTACAGGTGTAGATGCAGGAACGGGACTGGGTACAGGTGCAATTGTAGATGCAGGTGCAGGTCGAGATGTTTCATTACTGCTTGAAGCTTTGGACAAATAGTCCAGCCAATAGATATCATGATGAGGCTGTCGATCAGGTATGGGTACGCTAAGTACTTGAGGCATAGGAGATGGGGGTCTCCGTGGTGCCAAATCTTGTTGTGCTGGGGATGGGGTTCTCCATCTGGGAGGTGAACGTCAATGCAGTGGTGGTGAGTCCTGTCATCTATATGGTGGAGATTCCCATTGGTGTAGTGGTGATCGTGATCATGGACAGTAACGATCACCTCTTTGAACTGGGGATGGGGGTGGTTGTTGCATTTGGTATTCATTTGCCACTCGCCTAGGCAGAGGTGGAGGTGGTACCTCCATGGGTCATTCCTGGCCACATACCTTGTGAGGTCAATGGTCTTCATCTTCAGGGCTCTGGTTGGTGGGAGATACTGGGCATTTCCATGACTCATTCATCATTTGAGATGCCAAGGTTATGGTGGTTCGTTTTGCTTGATCTACCTCTCCCTGGAGTCCATCAATCTTATTGAGTAGTTGCTCTACCACCACTTGAGCTAGGATGTCTTGTTGTAAAAATCCTGTGAATGTCCCATCTATTCCAACCTTTTCCAATTGTTGAGTGAGTCCCTTGATTGTATCGTCCATTTCAGGTAAGGCCTGATCCTGTTGATCATTGATTTGGCCACACAATGGTTTGTCAATGTCCATAGTGTTGTATGTTTGTTGGGTGGTTTGGCATGCCAGTGATCTCGATCGTCCACTTTGTATCATTCTGGTGAGTATTGGTTTCGTTTTCCCCCTGCAGAGTTCACCCTGGAACTCTGCTGACTCTGTCCTGTTCCTCTGCCATGGCTATTGTTACTGGAGGTGTGAGAGTAGGATCATTGCATTTTGATGTGTTCAGGTCTTGATTGATTTTTTGGTGTACAAGTTGTTGTGTTGATGGTAAGAGAAGAAAAATTTAGTTGAAAAATGTTTTATGTGTTTGAGTTGGGTTACATAATTTCCCACAGTCCGGGTATTTTCATGACCAGTCATTTTGAGTGTCTGGCTAATTGGGATGGCCGTCAAAAACCTTGAAGTTCAAGGTACTGGTCCAGCGCTTCAAGTTCCTTGCACAAGCTTAATGGCTCCCAGGTGGTGTTGCCCAATGACCATCAAACCTCGAATTCAAGGTCCTTTTATCTGGTCCATCAGTATCCGATTAGATCTTCCACAAACCATTCCTGGTCATCCGGTGTCCCAAAGTCATATGGTTCTGGATGAACTCTGTTTGGGAACATGGTGTCATCATTTGCATGGTATGGCCATAATAGTGATACATGGAAAGATGGAATGATCTGTTGAGCCTGCAGTGCTGTAGGTAATTCCAATACATATGTAGATGTATCAGGTTTTGCCTCGAGGATCTTATATGGTCCAATAAACTTTGGGCATAGTTTACATGCTCATCTCAATGGCAGGTTGAGGTTTTTTGTGGATAAAAATACTAAGTCTCCTTTAATAATCTCCAGCTCATTTGCTCATTTGTTATTTGTGTGGTAAGTTTGGAATACCCATGCTTCAATGATGGCGTCATGCACATTGGCTAGATTCTGGAGAGCTTGTCTTGCAAATTCCCTTATCCCTTTAGGTATGGCATCACCCGATCATATCTCACAAATCATGGATGGCATGTATCCATTGTTCAATTCAAATGGGGCATATTTGGTAGTTCCTGATATGCTGGCATTAATTGCAAATTCCATGAGGTCAATCCTGTTGATCCAGTCCTTCTGATTGCTACAAATGATTGTATGAAATATTTGTCCGATGTTACGATTGGTGCATTCAGTCTGGCCATCCGTTTGTGGGTGATATGATGTAGACATCAGTAATTTTGTTTCTAACACTTTGTGGAGTTCATGCCACCACTTCAAAGTGAATTTTGCATCCCTATTGCTTACAATTGAACTCGGGAGTCCATGTAGGCATACAATCTCTCGTTGATATATCCATGATAATTCAGACGCCTTCATCTTGGTATGAACTGGGATGAGATGGACCATGCTAGTCATTTGGCATATAATAACCCAAAGGTAATTAAAGCCTTTCACCTCTGGAAATGGGCCTATAAAATCCATTCCAATGGAATCCCATGGTTTAATTGGAACTGGTAAGGGATGGAGTTTCCCAAAAGGTTTTGTGTTATGTCCTTTTGCTCATTGACATGCTTCACAAGTCCAGCAGAATTTGCGAGTATCCTTACTCATAAGGGGCCACCAATACCATTGCCTAATGTACTCATTTGTTCATTGGTCCCCGAAATGCCCGAGGGTGGCATGGGCTTGGTCCAATACTTGTGTTATGGTATTCCAATTATGAGGTATGCAGATGACCTCATCGAGATGTTGGTTTTTTCACCAGATAAGGTCATCATGATGATAAACTTGGCATGCTTGTCAGGGTTGTCCAAGATAAGTGCAAATAACTTATCATCTTTGTATCTGGCTTGAATTTGTTTGATAAGCTCTTCATTTCCCCAGGTTGTTGGTTTAGCATTCGATGTCTGTTTGAATAGTGAATCAGCCAGTGTAAGGTCATCTTCATCAGTTGGCAACACTGACTTGTTAGGTACCTTCTTGGACATGGATGCACCTCCACAATGTTGGATGCCTTATCGGTGATGCACTGGTTTGCTTTGGCCATTATTTTAGCTTCTAAATCTCAGGTTTCTTGTTGTTCTTCTAGGCACTCGCTATGATGAATCTCCATACTATGAATGGCTTGTAATTCGATTATTTTCAATGTAACTTCTGGGTAGTGTTGCGCTGGTAAGTCATCCCCAGTGAGGTCAATCCAAGTATCGGCTTATATGTATTCATAAGGTTGATGGCTATCAGTTAAGGTATCACTCTCATAATACTGTGATAGACAGTTGGCCACCTTATCAAGTTCACCTTTAATATAGGTGATGTCAAAGTCAAATCAAGAAAGATAATCCATCCATCTCCATTGCCAACTTGAAAGATTCATTTGAGTTTGAAAGAATTTGAGTGCCTTGTGGTCCGTGATAATGTGTATCCAATACCCCATTAGTTTATCTTCCCATTTAAATAATGCTTCAAGAATAGCAAGAGTTTCCAACTCATGCACGGCATAATTGTGTTGAGCAGTGGTAAATTTCTTTGACATAAATCCAGCAGGACAACAATTCTGCCATGTAGGTCCCTGGCCATACATCGCTCCTATGCCTGATTTTGATGCATCACATATAAGCCATATGGGTTCATCTCAATGTTTCAGGTTGATAGGTGCAATGACTGGTGTCTTGCAACATATGCATTTGATCATATTGATGCACCATTGGTGGATTGGTCACCAATGGAAGGGTGTTCCATTTTGTGTCATAGCCAGTAGAGGTCTGGTATATGATGTGATGTCTGGAAGGAAGGTGGCTAAGTAATTTACCAAGCCTACAAAATGCTGGATGTTGTTATAATTTTGTGGAGTGCATCACTCTCTAATGCAACACAATTTGTCAGTATCTGCATGTATGCCATTCTTGTTGATTATGTGTCTGAGTCAATTGATCCATTCGGCATACAGTTCACACTTCGACCACTTGAGATATAGTTGATTTGATTTAAGATATGCGAAGGTGAGCTTCATGTTCTTTGGGTGTTTTTGAGTATATGAATATGTTGTCCAAGTAAACGTGCAAGAATTTACCAATGACATCTCTGAATATAAATGTCATAAGTCGTTGAAATGTTGCTGGTGTGTTACAGTTGCCTTGCTGCATGATGTTGCTGATGTAGGTTCCTGCAATCGTAGCAAATGCAGTCTTTCCTATGTCCTCTTTTCATACTTGGACTTGTTTGTATGCATCAAATAAGTCAACTTTTGAATGAATCCTGGCCTGGGCCACATCTTCTCAAATAATGTCCTGGTCTGGTAAAGAGGTAATGTCTTTTATAGTGTTGTCATTGCATTGTTGAGCATCCACCACAGTTCATAAGTTCCCATCTTATTTGCTCAGGCATAACATTGGTGCTGCTTGGCTCACAGATTGTGGTTCCCACCATCCTGCATTCACATATCTATTGATCTTCTCATGGAATTGGTCATGTAGAGAATGTGGTACTCTTGGTAAGTGGTAGCAGTATTGTTTATTGTCATCAATAAGGTGAATCTTGTGATTCACCTCTCTCCATGGTGGTAATTGATCTCGGGTTCCCCCTAGAATATCTATGAATTCATCATGCCATTGTTGTCACAATCATGGGTAGTCTTCTTCAGTAAGTCCCAACTCTCTGGACTTGCCTTTCTGCTTATGATGTTCAAATTCCTTGCATCGTCCTTTGTATGGGTCTGGTGGTTTCTTAGGTTTGTGGAACCTAGCGTGAAGTGTCTTGAAGTCCTGTTCTGAGTTGGTCTTCTGAGGTTGTAGTTGTATCAAATTTTGTTTTCTAATGTGATCCAGTTGGCTGGGTTGCCAGTCCATAAACTCTGAGGGTTCAGATATTTCATCACTGAGCACATCTCGATACTGTTCCCCCTTCAGTATTGTATGATTTCCTTCATATACTCTTATGGATGCTACCACAGCATTCCATTTGTCGGGCATTCTGGGGTCATGTGGCCAGTCATATTGTGGTTGTGGTACTGGTCTGTCCCAGAATGAACAAGTACTTTGACTCATTGTTGCCTTAACTTGTTCCTCGAGGATCCTCTCCTCTTCATTCATAATCATGTCTTCTACATTTACCTTAGACAATGTCAGTTGACACTGTTTTATGTTGATTTCATTATGGTTCTTTCTAATTTTTGAGTATTTCAGTGCCGATTCTTCCCCCTGCTGAAGAGTATTAAACTCTTCCTCATTCATAAGGAGTGCATGTACTCCTTTGGGTAATGTTCTTTCATTTATTCTGTTATCATCATCCAGTATTTCTTCCAATGTTGGTTTTCTACCATGTAGTCAATTCTTCTGTTTATTGACACTGCAATATTGGCATAGACATCCATCACTGTTATCCAGCAAAACCTTCACAGCAGGCATTGGTGTACCATTAATGATGACTTGTTTGTTTTCAAAATCCAATATGACTTTATTCCTGTGCATGAATGGGGTCCCAATTATCATGTCATAATGATCAAAGTTTGCGATGTCTACATAAGTATCATTACTTATGCCCGGTGCTTCTAGCCTGATGTCTGCACCATAGTTCATGGTTGCCTGGCTTCCCACTGTTCCTAACTGTAACAAATGTGGATTTGTTAGGGGGAAGACCTGGATGTTAGCCACCTGAGCGAAAGCAGGGGTAAGACCTGTTGTGGTGCTCCCAGAATCCCACAGTGTCCACACCTCACAACCACCAATGGATATGAAAGTGGCTAGGCACTCTTTTTCTTCCAGTGTATGTTCTGGTTGAGGCTTGGCTGTTTTATCTGTGTGTAGGTGTACCTTCCAGAAATGGGCTTTGTCTGTATCTTTTGCTAATCCCTTTCTCTGGGTCTTGGTTGTCGATACTCAATCTGTTTCCCCAATGGCGTACATATGTTCAGTATCCAACACATGGTCATACCAGTCATTGTTGTCATAAGTGCTGATCTTGATCATCTCGTCTTCATTGCTCTGATAATCTTGGGATCCAGTGGATTGTCGAAGGCTGTGTTCTGAGGTCTGGTCCTCCTGCACATTATCCTCATCATCTTCATCCTTGACCACGGTGGTATGAGCTGCTCAAACATGTAATTTATTCTGTTTTGGTTTCTTACAATAGGTAAATGGGAGGTTGAAGTCATGCATTGTCATCCGGCTTGAGTTTCCAGAGTTTTGGGGACTTGATGCAAGTATGTGAATGCTGGCACCAGTGGGAATTGAGGATGCACATCCCTTCTGGGTTCTGAGGTGAAGGGGTTCAGTGTACTGGATGCATGCCTGTTGCTCACTCATTATCTGGATCCCTGTGGCTTTGGTACTTGCATAGTGGGTCCAGTTGGCACTGGTATTGATGATGTGGGTGTATGTGTCATTGGTTTCAATCCAGGTTTGGTTGCCTTTGCCTTTAGAGAGTCCACTCTGGGACTCTCATCTACCCTCAATCCTCCTACTATGGTCCGTTTGGGTTGTTGAGGTGGTTTTTGAGGAGTAGAGGGTGGTTGTACCCTGTTGGCTTGTGTTGACATTTGTTGTATAGTGGTCATGGTCATCATTCTCGTCATTGCATCACTATGTTTGTTGTCTAAAGGGTTAATAAAATTTTGTTTATTTATGTTGGTAAACTCATAGCTTCCAAATGGCTGTTAAGCTCAAAAAAATGTAACAGTTAGCTACTAGTTTAGAATACTCAGGACTTACATTGTAACCAACAGAGCAGAATCCAGTTTAATTGGAAGCTATGTTGTGTACATTGTAAGTAAAGAAGTAATACTGTAAACAAGTATCAACATGGTAATAATAGAGTCCCTGGGTTATGTAATATGTAATGGGGTGCCCATTACACACTGGTCATAAGTCATGAATGCCTTATGGTTATTGATCACACATCCCCTGGTCAAAATAAAAATTTTGTGACTTGTGACACAAGTGACTGGAGGACTGGCACTGTCCTGAGCTGGGGGCCAACTTGGTAAATGGCTCACCCAGTCACATTCGACTCAATGCAATTGAAAGACATGCAAAAGAATTATCCAGTACATGAAAAAGAGATGCTAGCAATTGTCCAAGCACTAAAGAAATGGTGGTCTGACTTGCTAGGGACCCACTTCATAGTGTACATGGACCACTGCACTTTGGAAAATTTTAATATGCAAAAAGATCTGTCACGATGACAGGCATGATGGATGGAACATCTATCACAGTTTGACATGTCCATCTACTACATCTGTGGAGAGGTTAATACAGTCATGGATGCTCTGTCACGTCTCCCTGCTGAATTGAAAGATGAAATGACTGAAGACATTGATGTCAACAACTCACCAGTATGATGGGACTGTTGGCTAGACAAACTGAACTCTTGTAATGCAATCCTTACAATCTGCGCTGACAAGTCTTTCCTGAATGATGTCCAGGAAGGGTACAAACACAATGAATTTTGCCAAAAGCTCGGCAATGTCACCATTAGCATGCCTGGCATACACATGGTTGATGGACTGTGGTACTTAGGAGACCACCTAGTAATCCCTAGATATGGTCATCTATGCAAAGATCTCTTTCGGCTTGCCCATGATTCTCTGGGGCACTTTGGGGCTGATAAATCTTATGTGAGTATCAGACACTGCTACTATTGGCCTAATATGAGGTGAGACCTAGAAAATGCCTATGTCCCCATGTGCTCAGACTGCCAGTGCAACAAGAGTGGCATGTCAAAAGCAAAGGGACCATTGCACCCTTTACCAATCCCAGAAAAATGAGGAGATTTGGTATGCTTAGACTTTGTGGGACCACTCCTGGAAGACGAAAGTTATAATTGCATTCTAACAATGACAGACAGACTTGGCTCCGACATCTGCCTGATCCTGATGCAAACCAATATCTCAGCACAAAAGCTGGCGCTCATTTTCTTCAATGAATGGTACTGTGAAAATGGTTTACCACTTGAATTGATCTCTGATTGTGATAAATTGTTCATGCCTAAAGTTTGGAAAGCATTGCATGCACTGACTGGTGTACACTTAAAAATGTCCACTGCATACCACCCTCAAATGGATGGTGCAAGCGAACACACAAACAAGACACTGAATCAGTGTGTCTGATTTCATGTTGAACGGAACCAAAAGGGATGGGTTCAAGCCCTGCCAATCATCCACTTTAACATGATGAACTCAATAAATGGATCAACAGGATTCTCCAGATTCCAGATCCAAATGGGCTGCAGCCCATGGATCATTCTTCCATTGATACCTGGATTGGTTTCTGACAACACTCTGGAAGACGTAGCTGCACAAAATATCATTGCCAAAATAGAAACCAATGTTGCTGAAGCAAAAGACACCTTGCTCAGTGCACAAGTAATGCAGGCATTTTTTGCAAACAAAACACATGGTCACAAGGATGATTACCTTGTGGGCAATAAAGTAATGCTCGCAATGCTCCATCGCTGGAGAAAGTTTAAGGCTGGAGACAAATCCAGAGTGGCTAAATCTTTTCCACACTACAATGGTCCCTTCTCAGTGACTAAAGTGTTCCCTGAAATGTCATCCTACACTCCCCACCTACCAAACTCTCCAACTGTGTTCCCCACATACCATGCTTCCCTGCTAAAGCAACACATTGAGAACAACACTGACCTTTTTCCCTCCTGTGAGCTAGACTGGCCAGGCCCTGTATTGACTGAGAACCCAGACCTGTTGGCAGTGTTGGCAGTCATCAAAGAGGGGGGAGACAGCAAAATGGCTTGTTTATGGGGGATCTGGGGTGAGCTGGATGGCTGGGACAGAGCTTGGGGGTGTTCTGATGGCTCTAGTAGTGTGTTCTGTCATTTCAGAACTGCAGCTGGTGGTCCAGAGAGGGGCAGAGCAGGGTATTTAGGTGTCATCAACAGTGACATGGCAGTGACACAGTGCAACTCAAGTTGTGGACTAGGGGTCAGAGGCACAAGCTGGGGGGGGACTGAATTGTCTGGGAGGGGTCTTGGCTCATCATTGAGGATGGTGGGGCTGGCAGGGTTGTTTCATCAAGCAAACAATGCATTTTGATGAGCAAATATGCTCATCATCATGTAACTTCATTGTCTGGGTGTTGGGGGTTCTCTGTACATTGTTTATGGCCTGGTTAGCCATGTCCAAGGTGTAGGTAGCTGTTTGGGTGCTATACAAGGTCCAAGTCATTGTTCCACAGGTGCTTGCAACAGTTTTCATTGTCATTGTTGGCTGTGATGTGGTGCTGGCAAGGGGAGGCTCAGGACACAAGAAGAGGGGCAGGAGAGTCTGCTGAGGAGCTGTATGTCAAATTGGCAGTGTATGCCATTGTTTTCAAGCTGTTGTTTTCAAGCTGTTGGGGGCTGGTTTGAAGCAGGGAAGGTGGTGGTTGTCAATGATGTTGTCAATGTCAATGGGGGCTGTGCTGGTGTTGTCAGCAGTGATGTACCAGTGTCGATGGAAGTACTTGGCATTGTGACATGGTGCACAAGAATAGAAAGCTAGAGTGACAAAAATAGACAAAAGCAGGTGTAAGTGCATCGAATTATGCTCTCATCACCAAGATGGAGACGTAGTGAGTCTCCTGCCTATAGCTATGGCAGGGACAGTGTAGTGATAGGATAACATGACTCTGTACATGTGTGACTGTCTACTGTCTACCTGGTCACATGACTACTGGAGTAGGTGCCCACACACCCTACTCCAGTGGTACCTATAAATTAGAATTTTCAGTCTTTCTCCTCCTCCATTGCTGACAATTCTAATGTAAGATTGATCCCATAAAGACTGAAATGTAGGTGTCACAGTAGGGTAGTGCATGTGTGATCTCAAGGGTTCTACAAGGGTTTTGAAGGATATTTCAGTATCAAGACAAATTCCTTATTTAGTGATACTGTGGCTGGGGCCTTCATGACCTATTTACTCCTGCATTTATACTGTGTGTGATCTCCAAATTGTAATGCTCAACAGTCAACGCAAAGCTTAAGAATGTTTCCGTCATCATCAGCGATCATTCTCGTTTGCGGCTCGGTGCTAGCAGACATGGTAGTCTCAGCATGAATAGGAGTTTCGCGCTTCTTTTTCATCTTCGTTATCAAGCAGCACAGGTGAGCATTTCACGCACTTCATCAGAATTCGTTTCTCACATTCTAGGATAGTTGTTTACGTTGTTTACGACAAAGTTTTGCTCTTGCATTCACAAACTTGAACAACTATCTGTCATTGTGAGGATTCTGATCTTCTTTCTTGTTACAATTAACTTATCGTTCAACTGTGTTCTCAACCATCAACTTTATACTAAATTATAGTGAGCGGCTTCGCACAGCTGATCTAGTAAGTTATTTTACTCTATCCATGCAGCAATTGACGTGAACGTTCGTTCCCTCTTTCCGATGCATCCTCATCTGCTATCCAGAGTTCTTGTTCGACAAACTCGCGACCCCGAAGCCACCGTCGTTCAATACATCGCTTTTTCGCTTGTATGGCTTAACGATGGGGATGTGATCATCGATACTGGAGGCGAAGGGCTGATGGTCTGTCAAATCTCGATGTGTCCTCTTGAAGTTTTCTTAGCTAACTCAAAATGGTATTTCAGGTCTGGAATAAAAGCTGGTGGCCCACCGTCTGTCCAGACAGCAATGGTCGTTTCTGCCGCGGCGCTCTGGATCATCTCGTATGACATGCCAAGTTCGGTCCAACCATCACTGTTGTCGGTACGTTATTATATCTGACATTCTATACCTCTCATTTATTATATGTGTCCCTGGGTAGTGATCCAGGATGCTTCCAACGTTATGAAACGCAAGTCTGAAGAGTGGGATAGGCAGCGTTCTGCGTAGAAGATCCCATATCGGAAAGGGCTTTTCACACATGCTGAAAGTTGCATATTATAATGATCATAATGCAAGAATACTTTTGACACTAACTGCAGGCTCTCAACATACAGGCAATATTTCAAAACTAGCCTCATATCCGTTAGTGGCGATCGGTAAGCGCCCAAATTCGCATTCCGCTGTCCACGAAAATCCATTGCACATGCAGTGAGCATGACTGCCACTGCGTCCTACCACATCTTTGATTCCTAGGTTCTCGGCATCTGCTTTGAGCTGAGGATGACGTTCTGATACCATTTATTCGCGTTCTTGTCAAGGAACTTTCGTCGCATGTCAAAGTGAACTCCCACCTTTTTGTCATGCTTGTGATTTGTAGGCCACGGCTGCCATCAGTTGCCAAACCAATATTAGAGGATAGTTTTTGGAGGTAGACGAGCGAGGAACGAGTGCAGTGTACAGAGGTTTTGCACGTAGAAATATGACGCGTCGAGATCATGTGACCTGTTCGTCCTTTCTCCTTATGGTGGTGGGCAATCCCTGTAAACAAAATGTAACATTATGTAAGCGGCTTTTTGCGATTTTGATGGCAAATCTCCACGCATCTTGAAGTATGCGTGCCTATCGTCCTTGCTCCCGTCTGCACAGCTCGCTTTCAGTGTGGACAACAATTATATGAATGTTATGTACCCGATTATGTTGAAATACATACTGTACAATATATAGGAGAGGGCCGATCATTTCTTTTTGGGTTTCCATCAAAATAAATCATGTATCTTCTTTCCATATGCCATAAGGCCCACAAGGAAGTGTTTTACAAGTCCAGTGAAAAAGGTTTGCGCATCGCGATGCGTGAATTATATAATCAATAGTGTGCTAAATTCATGAGTTTGACATCCCCTCTGGTGCTTGTGCCAGTGATGCAGGACTTCCACCTCCTCTACTACTTCTGCTAGTATCTGCCTATGACACCTCTCGCGACTTTCCTTTTTGTACTCAGCAATCTAACCATTTTTCTTCACGTGTCATGTGTTAATTAGCTTATGTAATATGCAATTGCCATGCCATTTCAGAGTTTGCTGACTCCGCGTCTCAATCAATATATTTCCTTGAGTTCAGTAGCTGGTATGCATCTAATCTAAATTGTATTTGTATTGTACTGAGCAAATTGCCAAATCCCGGTCCACAAATAGTCATAATAGCTGAGTGAACGAGCAGAAACCCTATACAAAGCCTGAAATTCACAATTCTGCCCAGAACAATGCATGTAGAATATGTTTGTGTACACTTTTCCCTACCAAAACCGGTTGCAAAAGTGTGTGGTTCCTGCTGTGCCAATTCTTGCCACAAAACACACTAGTTTTGTAGGTGAGAACTTTGACGTTGGAGTTCAAAATTGGCAGAGCCACCACTCCTTACCACACAGACTCATTCCCCACTCGCTCGTCACTGCCCATATTCTTCGCATTTGCTTTCCTTTCATTCCAAATCATTCTTTTTTGCTCAACCCACCTGCTACCTTGGATCACCTCCACTCATTAGTCCTTTGAGGTTGTTGAGGCAAGTAAATCCAATTACAGAGCACACCTGCACAACATGTTATAGGCAATCCTTGAGAAGCTGACAAGAATCATACAGGCAAATCTAAGTACTCAGACTAATGAGCAGAGCTATAATTATGGGTTTCCATAATGCTCTCAGCTCTCCAGTCGATGAAGATGGAATCCAAGGATATTGTTCTGTTCCATAACCATAGATTCTGGATCCTCAATTCCACCAAGTCACTCCCACTCCCAGTTCCATTAGTATGTCTACCTACTATCAAAGGTCAGGTACTGGACCACCTAAGGGTTTGTGATGAGATACAAGTGAATGCACATTATTTTAGGTCTTCAAATGTGGCATGTAGCCCACCTGGGGTATTAGGAAGAAGTTCAGATATGTGCTATTGTTGTATGCATCCTGTGGCACCTCATGTGAATGCATTTTGATGGTGACTGTCAAATTGACAAAACCTGGGAAGTGGGCCAGTCATGGCCTAGGTAGTTCATCTTATTACTTTTGCATGAAATGAGACATGCAAAATGAAGGGAACTACTAAAGGATTGAGCAGAGCAATAACCACTGCAACTTTCTCAATGCAATCTACTAAATCAGTGGGAAATTTCCGTATATTGGGCAAGTTTAGTAATCATGCTGAGACAGCCAACATGTGTGTCAAGACCAATTCCTCCGACTGGAATTCCAATCATTTTCCACCACCTTTCCCAGCTGCCTTGCATCACAGCCCACCTCCTATCAGCAGCACTGCCCAGAGATGAAATTCTCTCATTTCCAATTCAATGAAACAGTTTCAGGATATTTGCCTTGGAGGCCAGTTTGCAATTATCACAGCCTGGGAAACTCTGATCACCTCCAACCCTTAGTATTTAAGCTAGCTACTTTCATCATGTATTAGGCAGTTTGTAAATCAACAAAGTCACCCCACTTAATTACAACCCAGTTAAACACTCCCAATCTTCTTCTAAGTCTATCTTGAACTTTAGCTTGTTCTCCCTGGAAAACCTGTGGACCTCTGATCATCCTCTTAAACCCTTGTCTTGAGATTAGGACACTTGATGAGGAGAAGGGTGCAACTTCTTACAAGTTGAAGCCAAGTCCTTTCTGTTCCCCTCACACTTGGTGCACATCAAGTGGACTCTGCCCCAGAATCCCATTGGGTTCCCTTCCCTGCTTCTATCCTCCCCTTACCTTTCAACTTCTACTGACTGGGTATGACCAGAAATCTGATGACTTCCTATGTCCAACTCAGAACTTAACAGTATTTACAAACTGTTACTTCTCTTGTCAGATTCATCCCATCTTCTATCTTCTAAAACCCTCCTATGACTCCCACTGAATCACAGACTCAACAAACTACAAGAAACTCCCACTGTGCTGGCACAGTACCAGGTTTATCAGCAATCTGCCAATCTATACTTCCATCTCCTAGGCATGCTTTGACCTTTGGTGCATCCACCAGACCATCCAACATCTTCCAACAAATTGGTTCTGGAGCACCTGCAAGGGGACTAGGGGGTGCAGCCTAGGCAATAGCACAGGTACTCTCATGGGTACCCAGAGCTCTACCCATACCCATACCCACATGGGTAGTAACCTGTCAACCTGCCAGTTGGTACACGGCAGGTACATGTGGGTACATGCAGGTGTCAATTCCTGCATGGGTTTCACTAAGTATATAAATTATTCTATCTAAACTAAGAAATATTTAATTACACTAAGAACCACCCCCACCTCACATTTGTGAGTGAGAGGGGGGTGGTTGTGAGTTTGGGGCTGTCGTCGTCCCCATTGTCCTGTCCCATTCTGTTGCCCTTCATCATCGGCTGCTAGCACCCATGATCCACCCCACGAGCAGTGGCTCACAGGGCTGGGCATGGGTGCTGGGTTGTTCCCTGTTGTTGGGTGCATCCCCATTGTTTGTTGTTGTCATTCCCCCCCCTCACTGTTGTTCTCACTGCTGTTCCCCCCTCTCGCTGTTCCCCCCCTTGCCATTGTTCCCCCTTTGCCATTGTTCCCCCTTTGCCATTGTTCCCCCTTTGCCATTGTTCCCCCTTTGCCATTGTTCCCCCTTTGCCATTGTTCCCCCTTTGCCATTGTTCCCCCCTTGCCATTGTTCCCCCCTTGCCATTGTTCCCATGCCTGTTGTGGTTGCCATTGTGGTTGGGGGTGGTGGTGGGTGCCGGTCGTCAGGTTCCCATTGTCTTTGTTGCCCCCCTGCCATCCCATTGTCATTGTCATTGTTGTGGTTGTCAATGGTTCAAAGTAGTAGTAGTACCTAAAAACATTGTTAGTAAAAGAAATGAGAAACGAGAAAGAAAGAAAAAACTTGCCTGTGGCCCAAGAAACGTCATCTGTCTCTTGGGCCTTTTTTTCCTGTCTGGTTTGCCTTGTTGTCTTGTAGTAGTCACCTTGTCCTCCCTGTTTTCCCTGGTGCTGGGCTGTCTGTTGTCACTCTGGGTTGTTTTACATGATACAGCCCACCCCACGAGTAGGGGCTTGTGGCAGTGGTAGGGTGGTGGGGTTGTCACCATCTAGAAGTAGCAATGTTAGTATATTAGTTAGTCACAATAAAATGAAAAGAAAAAACTTACAGTGACAGGGGCAGGTGCTGGGCAACTGTCATTGTCATCATTCTGGGTTGCTTCATACCACCCAGTCCATCCCATGAGGAGGGGCTCGTGGCAGTGTTAGGGTGGTGGGGTTCATTGCCATCATCATCTTTGTCGTCCCACTGTCCTGCTATCATCATCATCATCCATTGTCATTGTCGTCCATCATTGTCATTGTTGTTGTCTGTTATTGTTGTTGTCTGTCATTGTCATTGTCCATCATTGTCATTGTCTGTCATTGTCGTGTCGTTGTCCATCATTGTTGTCATTGTCATTGTCCATTGTCATTGTCCATTGTTGTCATTGTCATCTGTCATTGTCATTGTCGTCTGTCATTGTCATTGTCATCGTTGTTGTCTGTTGTCATTGTCGTCATCCATTGTTGTTGTCCCTGGGTTGTCTGTCATCATTCTGGATTGCTTCATACCACCCAGTCCACCCCATGAGCAGGGGCTCCTGGCAGTGGTAGAGTAGTGGGGTTCGTCGCTATTGTCGGCAATAACTAGAATTAGTAATTAGTTAGCAACAATAAAATGAAAAAAAAAAACTTACATATGGCCCAAGAAACATCATCGATGTTTCTTGGGCCCTTTTTTGGTTTGCTGGGGCTTGGGGCCCTCCTTGTTCAGTCATCTTCACCTCAAGTTTGTGATTGAGGGGGTGGTCATGATGTGGTGGCCATCCTAAACTAAGAATGCTAGGAAGAACAATGCAAGTACAAATGTAGGTAAATAACATGTCAACAATCAATGAAGATGCATTGTACTTACTTGCTATGTGTGCACACAAGACCAAATGGTCTGTGCACCTCAGGGTATATAAACCTCCCATTTCTACATGTAAGCTGGGCTTGCCCCACTTTTTATTTTTTAATAAGTAGTTTGTATATTATATATGATAGTTTACTATAGTTAGGTATTAAACTTCAGACTATTGCCTCCCTCTTGGTGATGGGTAGCTATGGGTTATGGGTCATGGAATTATGACCCATATCCATACCCATGCTATTGCCTAGGGGTGCCTGCATGTTTCTCCTATTTTTTATGTTTGTCCTATATTTTTCCTCACTTCATTTCCTCCTATTCTTGATTTGTCCTTATTCTATTACTAGTTTCCCTTTCTATCACATTTGTGCATGTTGACAGTTTTATATTTAGAGGTGGAGTACCCTTTCTGACATCTACCCCTTGGTGTGATGTCATTCAGTGGCCTTGATCTGCTTATCTCCGCCTTTTCTATTTTTAGGCTATTATTTGATATTTGAAATCTTCACATATTGGCAAAGTCCTTAGGGTTTTCTCTTCAGATTTCCCTTTGCTAGTCCACTAATTAAATGGCTTCCAAGGTTGCCCTTATAGCACCCTCCATCAGTGCAAACCTCATGTCTTGGCCTCTGGAGACCCCTCAGAATACAACTCCACTTGAGTACATAGAGAGTGTTGGGCAACCTAACCCCTTTGATGAGGAAGGTCCAGGTAAAGAGGATGGACTTCCCCTAGTGGTCCTGATGGCCCCATGGATGACCCTGATCCTGATGACCCTGCTGATCCCCAACCTCCCGATGGTGGAAATCCTGACCCAGGAGATAGGTTCCTTGATGCTCTCTTCAACCTCTCAGATAGTCTCTGAACCCTCCAGCAGAGTCAAGCACCCAAAACCAAGAAGATCAAAGTCCAGGATCCTGACACTTTCAATGGGGCCAATCCCCGGAAACTTTGGGACTTCCTGTTAGGGCAACACCCACTATCTGCTAGCTAAGACCATGTGGGTTCTCTCCACAAGAAGGGGGCATGATGCGCACACATGATGGGGGAATTGATGGTTTTGATGGAAGGGGTTATTAATAGATGAGTTTGTTGAGAAAGGTGTTTCACACCACAAGTGTAGGTGGAATACCTAAGAGAACACAACTGGGGTCCCCTAGGTGTATATTTAGGGTTTATATACTATGTTACATGTATTGTACAGTGTTGTTACTGATGCGCTCATACATGTACATACATGTTGATGGATGCAAAATAAAATTCTCATGCTATCAAAGTGTAGCATCATAATGTAGTGTAATTTGACATAATAAAATAAAATAAAATAATGGGGCTGTTTCCTAACATTACCCCCCTTTTATGCCTCAACTTCCAGGTGAGAAAACATTGTATCTGTCCCCTCTGTGAAATTTTGGTAAGGCCAGAATTTCATCCCCTCATATACCATTCTTGCAATGCAACACAGAGCATTTGGATTACATTTAAAGAATCGGGCAATCACATTATGTGCTCGCTTACAATTCTTTTCAGGTTCCCATGAATTATTTTTGTTGGTATAGTTCTTCCACATTATTAAGAACTCCAATTTATTCCATAGAAGACATGAGTCTAGATTCTAGAATTTCTTCAACTATATATTCTGGGGCACCTTCTACTATTATCAGAGGTTGTGGAGTGGTTTGTTGGCCAGGAATAGTGGGTGGGTGGTAGGGGCATAGGCAGGAAACATTAATCTATGAATGATCGGGGTAATTTTAGCACTACCACATTAGGCAAAATTACTTTAGAGATCATGTATGGGCCAACTTGTTTCTCCATAAGTTTCCTAGAAGGTCATGGAATATTTAGGTCCTTGGTACTTAGCCATACCAAGTCACCAACATTGTACTCTGGAGTGGGAGCTCGAGTACGATCCACATGTCGCATCATGTCATCATGTGCTTTCATCAATGCCACCTCCACTTCTTCTTGTACCTGTCACAACTTAGATACAAAGTCTTCTGCATGATCAACCTTGGCTGATGGAATATTGAGCATGTAAAGTTTCCTGGAGAGGCGTGAGCCACAAGCAATGAAAGCACTGGAGGACTTGTCAGTGACCCAACAGGTGTCAGCATCAAAATGACCATTTGGGAAGGGAGATTGTCTGATTGCATCATAATACACTGACTGGTGGACACCCAGGAAGATGGAAGACACTGGAATTAGTAATGAGAAATTATTGGTGGCCCAGAACTTCTAAATATGTGTTGGGGTATGTGGATGGATGTGATATGTGCATGAGGGGGAAGAAATTTCCAGAGAAACCTGCAGGAAAATTAATGCCAAATCCTATACCTAAAGCACCATGGCAAGACATATCTGTGGATTTTATTACTGGATTACCTGAGGCTCAAGGGTATGATGCAGTATTTGTAGTATGTGACTGCTTCACAAAGGAGGTCCATATTATTCCTACTACTACAGAAACCTCATCATTGGGCTTTGTTAGGAAACCACCCCATTACCTAATAAACTTTCATTTTTATTTTATTATGTCGAATTACGCTACATGACGCCAAATGATGCTACATTTTGATAGTGTGAGAATTTTATTTCGCACACATCAAAATGTATGCACATGTACGAGTGCATCGGTAACAACAATGTACAATATATGTAACATAGTATATAAACCCTAAATATATGCCTAGGGGACCCCAGTTGTGTTCTCTTAGGTATTCCACCTATGTTTTTGGTGTGAAAGGCCTATCTCAACAAACTCACCTATTAATAACCCCTCGCATCAAAACCATCAATTCCCCCATCATGAGCATGGATCCCGCCCCCTTCTTGTAGAGAGAACCTGCATGGTCTTAGCTAGCAGATAGTGGGTGTCGCCCTAACAGAAGAACACAACTTCCCATATCAGTGCGCCTTCTCTTACTTGCGCATACGTCATTGTTTCACTGCGCCACATCCGATTACTCATCCTTTCGGCATGAGCCGGAAGTACTTGTATATATGTAATCTACCTTTTCTTTCATAAGCCGATGCCAGGCCTCACCTTACATTGCGACTGCCAGTGATCGAGAGGCAGCACTCGTCATTAGGACAGCTGCAACCAGACAACCGATCGGATCTGGTTTAGTTACGATTTACATTACTCTATTCGGACGACTATTTTAGTTACAAGCCGAATTCAGTGATATCTCCGAGATCAGGCACTGTTGGAAGGGTTGTTGATCCGAAGTGTCAAAATAGGCGCCCGACAAACGACGAACCATTGACAAACCTTGACAAACCTTATCACGTGACCCATAGACGTTTGGAGAGGTCTCGAAGGAAAAATTTTGAATTTGTCAAAGAAGTGATTCATCACAGATTCTACAATTATGTCCGAACCTTCAACTTCTAATCCCGGTCCTAATCCTGTTCCCATACCAGCACTAGAGGCAAAAATTGATGTGCTCACAGTGCAAATGTCGCAATTAGTGTCAGTATTGGCAGCATCACAGCCCAGACAAGCAGAAGTACAGCCAGAGATGACAGGAGAAAGAGATGATGAGATGGAGGAGATGGTGGAGTGGATATTGCAGGAGGATGAGATGGTGGAGAAATCCAGAAATGGAAAAGCATGCTTACCTAAGTACGCGCCCCTGCAAATCTTTGACGGTACCATGGAGAATACACAATCCTTCATCAGCTCTATAGTATTATACATCCATGGGAGGAAGCCAGAGTTTCATACAGCCGAGTCTAGGATTATGTTTGCTCTCTCATACATTCAGGGGGGGAAAGCACAGTTCTGGAGAAACAAGGCTATTAATCAAATTGCCATGGGAAATAAACCATTTGCAACCTTCAAGGAATTTCTGGAGAGATTGGAGGCACAGTTTGGAGACCCTAATACAAAGGTGACAGCCAATGCTAAATTAAAGACCATGCGCCAAGGTTCCTTAATGGTGGATGAATTTATTTTGCAGTTCAAAGCAGAAGCTTTGCAAACGGACATGGGAGAAGCCGCGTTGGTAGAGTTTTTGAAACCAGGATTAAATCCCTCTTTATTCAAGTCTATCTACTGACTACCTTCTATGCCAGAGAAGTTGGACGAGTGGTATAATTGGGCAATGCACCTTGACGGGCAATATCGGCAGGAACAGGTGGAGTCAAAGTTGATGTACGGAAGTAGTAAATTTGGAAAGTCATCAGGAGGAAAGTCCGAGAAAGGAAAGGTGCCTCAGGTGCAAGCTCCGAGGGCACAGCCACTGGCCATGGCAGTGACACCTATAGTTACAGAGTCAGCAGCACCAGCAGATGCAATGGAGGTTGATCAAGTGGGGAGATGAGCCCCACTTAAATGTTTTAACTGTGGGCAGTTAGGACACATTTCTAAGAATTGCAAGCAGAAGAGAAAGATCAGGGGAGCTACAATTGAGGAAGTGAAGCCAGAGGAAGGCAGGCAGAAGAATTTTGTGCAAGAGTCCCAGTGAAGGTTTCCCCATTGGTGACCCAGAATCATTACAATGTATTAGTATCCGAGGAAACCCAGAGTAAATCAGAAAAGGAAATCGAGGAGGAGTACAACTGTTGTGAATCATGTGACAAAGAAAATTGTCACATGTCATTTCCGAAAACCCCTAAATTCTTTATTCGCTCTGCGTGAATAGAACCCAAAATCACCTTGACTGTGGGACTGAAAACAGTGGACATGCATGCAGCTATTGATGTGGAAGCGTTGCTTGACAGTGGTGCTACAGGATTATTTATTAATCAATCCTTAATTATCAGAAACAGTATTACCACATGCAAGCTGGCGCAACCTATAATGGTGTACAATATTGACAGAACAGTCAATCATGGAGGAACTATCAAGGAGGAGGTGACTATGGTATTAAAGTATCAGGAGCATCAGGAGTGAGCCATATTTGAAGTGTGCGATCTTGGGAAAACCAATCTAATAATAGGATGTCCATGGTTACGGAAGCATAATCCCGAAATTGATTGGAAAACTGGGAAAGTACAAATGACTCATTGTCCTAAGGAATGTAATGTGTATGGGAGGAAGATGAAGAAAGAAAAAAGGAAAAAGAAAGAGAAAGAACGTCCGAGGAAGTATTCTGTTACGATGGAAGTGGAGGATGAGGAAATGCCAAATGGGGAAGTTCCGATCATGATCGAGAAAGAAGAGCAGAAGCAAACCTTTAGAGCAGTTTGTGGAGGACATCCGTGGGACAAGAATATCGTGAAGGTGGAGTAGCCAGTGGAGGAATGGGTGCCAAAAGTGTATCATGAACATTTGTCAGTGTTCCAAAAGAAGGTGTCTGAGTGAATGCTGGTGTGGAAGCCATGGGATCATGCGATTGAGATGAAGCCCGGGTTTGTGCCAAAGAAGTTGAAGGTATATCCATTATCTCCGATGGAACAAGAAGAAGTGGATGCATTCCTGAAGGAGCAATTGTGCAAAGGATACATATGACCTTCAAAATCACCGCAGACATCACCAATATTCTTCATGCCCAAAAAAGACCAAAGGAAGAGGATGTGTACCGATTATAGGTATCTGAATGAGTGGACAGTGAAGAATGTGTACCCCCTGCTGTTGATCTCAGAAATTATTGATAAGGCGGGAAAAGCCAAGGTCTTTACAAAATTGGATTTATGATGGGGATACAACAATGTACGAATAAAGAAAGGAGATGAGTGGAAGGCTGCATTTGCCACGCGTCAAGGATCCTTTGAGCCGCTTGTCATGTTTTTTGGGATGACTAATAGTCCCCCGACCTTTCAAAATATGATGAATGACATTTTCAAGGACGTAATAGACAAAGGCATGGTAATAATATTTATTGATGACATTCTGATATTCACAGAGGATGAAGAAAATCATGAGGCGATAGTGCAGGAGGTGTTACAGAGGTTGGCGGAGAATGATCTATTTTTGAAACCAGAGAAGTGTGTGTTTGGGGCAAGCGAGATTGAGTTCCTAGGATTATTGATCGGCCCTGATGGGATCAAAATGGATCCGATCAAGGTACAGGTGATCACAGATTGGCCTGCACCCACCCATGTCAAGGAGGTTCAAGCCTTCTTGGGACTCGCAAATTATTATCGTCACTTTGTGCACAATTTTTCTAAAATTGCCGCACCCTTACATAACCTTACGCAAAAGGGAGTAGTATGGAGGTGGGGACAGCAGCAGCAGACAGCGTTTGAGGAGTTGAAGAGGAAGTTTGTGGAGGGACCAATATTAGCCCCAGTAGATTTCACATGCCCTTTGCGAGTGGAATCTGATGCATCCGATTTTGCTACTGGAGCAGTATTATCAATGCTGTGCAAACATGACAAATGGCATCCTTGTGCATACTTGTCAAAAGGGTTGAATGATGTGGAGAGGAATTATGATGTGCATGACAAAGAGATGTTGGGGATAATATGAGCATTGGAGGCGTGGAGGCATTATTTGGAGGGATGTATGCATCAAATTGAGATCTGGATGGATCATCAAAATCTGCAATACTTCATGTCCACTAAAAAGCTTAATCACCGGCAAGCATGTTGGGCACTATTCCTATCACGTTTCAATTTTCACTTGGTCCATAAAGCGGGAAGCTTAATGAGGAAAGCAGATGCATTATCCAGACATATTGATCATAAAAGGGGGGTGGAGAAATGTTACCTTACTCAAACCTGAATACTTTCGCATTTGCGCTATGCATCAAGGGCATCTATTAATAGATAGCTCGGAAACGGAAATGTTGTCTAAAATTAGACAATGTTCAGAAATGGATGATGAAGTAGTGGAAGCCATGAAAGCTCTGAAGGGAGAGAAGAAAAATAATATCAAAGGAGACAAATGGGCTGAGGAACAAGGGTTGGTGTTGTTTCGAGGAAAAGTGTATGTACCGAAGGATCAGGATTTGCAAAGGGAGATCGTCTGGTTACATCACAATATGCCGATTGCTGGACACCCAGGAAGATGGAAGATGTTGGAATTAGTAATGAGAAATTATTGGTGGCCCAGAATTTTGAAGTATGTGTTGGGGTATGTGGATGTATGTGATATGTGTATGAGGGGGAAGAAATTTCCAGAGAAACCTGCAGAAAAATTAATGCCAAACCCTATACCTAAAGCGCTGTGGCGAGATATATCTCTGGATTTTATTACCAGATTACCCGAGGCTCAAGGGTACGATGCAATATTTGTAGTATGTGACCGCTTTACAAAGGAGGTCCATATTATTCCTACTACTACAGAAACCTCATCATTAGGCTTGGCACACCTCTATCTAAATCAGGTATGGCGGTTACATGGGTTACCCGATACTGTTATCTCTGATCGCGGACCACAATTTGCTTCTGCATTTATGCAAGAACTAAACAACATATTGGGAATTCAAACTAAATTATCTACGGCATATCACCTGCAGACTGATGGGCAGACAGAGAGAATGAATCAGGAGTTGGAGCAGTACCTACGTATGTTTGTCAACTACCAACAAACTGACTGGCCCAAATGGTTGGCAATTGCCAAATTTTCCCACAATAACAAATTCCATTCAGCTACTCGTATGTCACCCTTTTTTGTGAATTATGGATATCATCCTTGCATGGGAGTAGAACCCAGAAGGGAAGTCAAAGTACAGTCAGTAGAAGATTTTGTATCTAAGATGCAAAAGGTACAAGAGGAAGCAGAGGCGGCATTGAAGAAAGCATGTGATGACATGATGCGACACGCTGATCATACTCAAGCACGTGCTCCAGAGTACAAAGTTGGTGACTTGGTATGGCTAAGTACCAAGGATCTGAATATTCCACGACCTTCAAAGAAACTTACAGAGAAACAAGTTGGCCCATATGCGATCTCTAAAGTGATCTCGCCTAATGCGGTAGTGCTAAAATTACCCCGATCATTTAAGATTGATCCCGAGATTAACATATCCCGCCTACACCCTTACTGTCCACCCACTATTCCTGGCCAACAAACTACTCCACAACCTCCGATAATAGTAGAAGGTGCTCCAGAATACATAGTTGAAGAAATTCTAGACTCACATCTTTGACAGAACAAATTGGAGTTCTTAATAAAGTGGAAAAACTATACTGACGAAAATAATTCATGGGAACCCAAAGAGAATT
This sequence comes from Tricholoma matsutake, assembly GCA_026075535.2. Classification (NCBI taxonomy): domain Eukaryota; kingdom Fungi; phylum Basidiomycota; class Agaricomycetes; order Agaricales; family Tricholomataceae; genus Tricholoma; species Tricholoma matsutake. The sequence goes on along the minus strand of AP026548.1, from coordinate 574,054 downwards.
GTAAGCGAGTGCGTAATGCGATCACCCAATTCTTTAAACGTAATCCGAATGCTCCGCATCGCATTGCGAGAATGGTGTATGAGGGGATGAAATTCTGGCCTTACCAAAATTTTACAGAGGGGACAAACATAATATTTTCTCGCCTGGAAGTCGAGGCATAAAAGGGGGGTAATGTTAGGAAACCACCCCATTACCTAATAAACTTTCATTTTTATTTTATTATGTCGAATTACGCTACATGACGCCAAATGATGCTACATTTTGATAGTGTGAGAATTTTATTTCGCACACATCAAAATGTATGCGCATGTATGAGTGCGTCAGTAATAACAATGTACAATATATGTAACATAGTATATAAACCCTAAATATATGCCTAGGGGACCCCAGTTGTGTTCTCTTAGGTATTCCACCTACATTTTCAGTGTGAAAGGCCTATCTCAACAAACTCACCTATTAATAACCCCTCGCATCAAAACCATCAATTCCCCCATCATGAGTGCGGATCCTGCCCCCTTCTTGTAGAGAGAACCCACACAGTCTTAGCTAGCAGATAGTGGGTGTCGCCCTAACAACCATGATGAATTGAATTCATTGAAGGAGATGGGAGTCTATAAGTTGATACCTCAGTCTGAGGTTCCACCAGGGAAGTGTATTAGATGTGGGAAACCTGTCTTCCACATCAAGTGTGATGAAGTGGGCACCACTATTAGGTGGAAGGTACACCTTGTTTTCAGAGGTTATGAGCAGATTTATGGCAGGGACTACACTAAAATCACCTCACTGACTGCACACATGGAATCTTGGTGAATTCTCTTACACATCACCGCCTCTCTTGGATGGGATGCACAACAAATTGATATAAAAACCACTTTTCTCTATGGCTTACTCCCAGATAATGAAATTCAATATATGCAGCAGCCTACAGGATTTGAGGAGCCAGGCAAGGAGGACTGGGTTTGGCAGCTCCAGTGTGGCCTGTACAGTATGAAGCAGAGCAGACATATTTGGAATCAGACTCATGCTCAATTGGGGATTCACCCATCTTTCTTGTGAATCCTGTATCTATTACTGCAAAACTGAAACTGGTACAATAATTGCTGCTGTCCACATTGACAATTATTTAGCCATCACTGACTCCAAGGATGAAAATGAGCATTTTAAAAACCAAATGCACAAGGTATGGACTATATCCAAATTGAGGACAGCACACTTTACTATGGATATTGCTGTCATGCTGTCACTTGGGACTGGGACACGCATACCATAGCACTCTCACTTATTGACAAAATTGTGGAACAGTTTGGTCGAAAGGATGCTCACCCAGTTTCTGCTCCCCTAGAGCCTGGTTCAAAACTATGACACCCTGATCAGCAAACCATGTTGGTGGATGCCAGGAACACTCTTGCCAAACTCCCTTACTGCTCTCTTATTGGATGTTTGCTTTACTTGGCAATATCTACTTGTCCTGATATTTCTTATGCAGTACAACAGCTCTCTCAGTATCTCAACTCATACTCGCTTGAGCACTGGAATGCCACTATATGGCTGGTTCGATACCTAAAGGGAACTAGAGACCTGAAGCTTCATCTGGGTGGTCATCTTCCCATTATCTTGCATGCTTATAGTGACTCCAACTGGGCTAATTGCCTCGACACTTGTCATAGTGTTGGGGGCTACATATGCTCCCTTGGCTCAGGTGCAGTGTCTTGGGCAGCACGCAAACAGAAGGTTCAAGGTTGTGGCAGCATCTACTTGCAAGGCAGAATACATTGCAGCATTTGAGACCATGAAGGAGTGTATATGGTTGCATACTCTACTACATGCCATTGACTTTCATCAAAATTCCCCTACCACTATTTTTTGTGACAACAACACTACCAAGACTTTATCCAAGGACCCATTACTTCACTCTCACGTTAAGCACGTCGACATTAAATATCATTTTCTGCATGAGCATGTCCAATCAGGTGACCTCACTATTGATTACATCAACACCCATGATTTACAAAGGCCTTGGACCCTAAACATTTCGTCTTTCTTCAAAAATATCTTGGACTATGTTAATGCAATTCCATGCAAGGAGGAGTATTCACGGTGAGGAGTGTTGAAATTGCACCGTGAGTCTCGCTTTTGATGTGTTTGATGTGTGTGCTATTTTTAGCATTCCCTTTGATACGCGTGGTCGATCCGTGGCACAGTTCCCCCTTGTCTCGTCTTCATTCATACCCGCCCTTTGTTACACAGTACACACATATATATATGCTTAGTAGTTACATTACCACCTCAGTCACTTATACAGAGACTGAGGTGAGCTTTGTTAGTTACTTATTTATCAATCTGTACTTACTGTACTTGCAGCACAATCTTGATTGTACTAGGATCCACTTTCTACAAAAAAATGTCTAAAAAACAATATGCAAAAGGAAGTCTGGGGTTGCTTTCACATCTCAAAAACCTGACCTCAATTTTTGAGATTCATCAGTAAATTGGGTGTTGGTATCTACCGGTACAGACTGGTACAGATCACTCAGCTAACTCGCTTAGCTACGATCCAGTTCTCTGATGTTCAGAAAAATCCATGCAAGGGGGTGGCAGGATAACCAGATGTAGGGGGAGGGGTCATGCCGGAGGCCGAGAAATACTTTTTGACTGACGTATACCTGATGCTGCTGAGCCAAAACAGGCAAAAGGATTACTCGAATGGCTCTCAGAAGCTCCAATAGATACCACAGACATTTGACAGCGAAGATAAAACTTTTCAGTTTGGTTGACTTTTCTCTCGTACCGAAAAGAAAAAGCCACAGAAGTGAAAGCGTTGAAAAGACTCAAAATCTAAATCCAAAGACAAAGGTATGCATAAAATCGATATCCAAAGCGCCAGAAGTCAAAGCACTTGTAGTTTTCCTGATGACTTCCATGGCCACCTATCCATAAAAGCGCGACACAGTTGAGTTATTTTGTGCAAATCTTACTGCAAGTCCAGCATCCAAGACCGTGATTCCGTATGCGGGCTTTAGATCAGATAGCATGTCCCGTTCCCATGTTTCACCATGAATTATTCGCGGCTCCCGAAATAATACAGAGGTGAAGCAGGTCAATTATAATTTATATAAGAAAGTGAAACCGTTAGAGTTGATGCACAACCCGCCAGACACGGACTACGAGGACCACGAAATACCAACGATATGACTTTGATGTGATGTAAAATTATCAGATATTGAAGTACATATGTGCCTCGTGATATATCCCGTAGGATGGCGAAAGCGCCGACATCCACATGACTCAGGTTGTGTTACTATACCGCAACTTGAGCAGTCGCAGGAGGATGTATCGTCGATCTATGTAGCAGACTCATGAAGGCGCCGCGGCGGGTCATATTCCCGTTTGCAACCTCGGAAGATTCGAGCCGTACACTATCCGCAAACGAAACGAAACCGTATTGCTCGGATGGGAGATAGGTATATCCCTCCGCTGCATGGAGATTTCGTCGTTCGGGTTCATCCCAGATAAGATATACGTCCGCAACCGCCTTCTTGATCAATCTGGTCAACACAATGCGCATCCACTTCCCGCATCTTCTCTTTCTTCCCTTCGTCTACTTGGCATCAGGCATGATAGCGAGGTGAACTATGTCTCTTGCTCGCACATGACGCCACGCAGTATGAGCATTTGCTGCCCTGCGTCCAAATGTATCCAGGTGCATTGGCTCAGCAGCATTGAACGCCATACACCCTAGCTCCTCTCCCAACACCTCGACAGTGCTCTGATCCTCTCCAAGAACGCTACATCGATCTCCCCGTGGTACACTGTGAACGCTTCCGCATGGCTGCTCGTCAGTCCGTGCAGTGCCACCAGCGGTGAGTGAACGATTACAACATTCTCGTACGTGACTCCGTTGAGCATTCCTGATTTAGGTCAGCTCTGGATGGATTCGTCCCAGAGCCTGGAGAATCCACCAGCGGAACTTGGGCTGGTAGGGCGCCGAGGGCGTTGTAGACTTTGATGGGCGCGATCATAGGTGTTAGAAGTAGGGCTGCTGAGTAGAGTATGCGTCCTGCTTCTATGCAATGTGATTTTGCGATGAGGGATATGAGGGCGGGGAACTAGATAGAGGTAGGTATGTAGGTACTACAAACTTGATCGAAGGAGTAAAAAGATTTGTTTAGTGAAAATTTTTCGCTGGGGATTTCATTACTATGCCTGCAAGACGAATTTCAAGATAGATTTTTCACGACTTTAGATTTTCACGACTTGAAATGTTTACACGAACAGCGTGAAACTTGCAAAGGTCATGAATACGCAAGCATAGGAGCAAATAGGTGGCAAGATCCCTGATACAGACTCGGTGAAACTTGAAGCTTGAGTTCTTGATGTCGATGTGACACTGACAACAAGACTCCCACGCCCATTCTTATCTTTTCACTTCTCACTCGCTGCCTCTGTGCTAGCAAAGCGCAATCCTGCGCACTCACGTTCCTTCAACTTACTCTTCGCCATGGGTTTTGCAGATGTTCGTGTCAGCTACCACAAGAGGTCAACGGTCTATCGTCGTGCTCCTAGTGCCAGCTGTGCCACTGGAGGCTTCTACACTGCACCTCAGAATGGTGCGACCGTGGATTCAATGAAGCCTTTGCTAATTTCATGGGATACATCATGTATCAATACCACCTTGGCTGATATTTATCTTTTCTCTGCCACTTCTTCTCTTGCACGAATTCACGTCTGGAAAGGTGTCAGTTTTACCTCGGGACATTACAATGCCACTCTTTACCCTAGATGGTGGAATTCAACCTCTTCCCAAAGGCTTCAGCTCGCCATTGTCCCGGCCAACAATCCTCCCTTCTTGACCACCCTCCCCGCCGGCCCCGTCATCACGGCGACTTACACGGCCCCCGCTTCCGGCTCAGTCCCCGCTGCCGCAGATACGTCTAAATCCGACTCTGGCATAACTCAAGTCAATGCCAGTCTTTCTAAACCTTCCACCTCGCTCAGCCCAGGTCGCACCGCTGTCGCGGTCCTCCTCCCCATCCTCTTCGTCGGCCTTTGTATCGCTGCGTACTTCCGATTCCAGCGTGCAAAGCAACACGTAAAAACAAAACGTTTCTCAGAGGCTCTCGACAAGCGTATGTCCACCATCTCTGCAGACTGGAAATCTATCTCTGCAGCTGGCGCAAACGCTGCTATCCGCAACTCTCTTGCCTCGGGTGCACGCCACTCTACCGCCTTTTCATTCGGGAACATTCGCCCCCCTTCCAACGTAGGCAGCATCTCCATCGTGCCTAGCCAGGCGGGTGTCGGGTCTTACCACAACACAGAAAAAGGCCAGATGACGCAAGTTCGCACGGGTACAGGTATAGGCCTACGCTACCCCGCCGCCGCCAACGGGAGCGATCTCTCCCTCAGCTCCACAGAACGTATCTCTCGCATTTCCTTTGCTGCAGATACGCGGTTCTCTCGCGGCTCCACCCATGTGGACTCACGTCCTTCAGTGGAGTCGTCTCGCCGTGGCGTACCCACTAGGGCGTTCCACAGCGGATACGTTCCCCCGGTCCCAGCTGTGCGACCGGAGATAGTTTCTGTGTACAACGAAAAAGTCAAGGAGAAGGAAACCCAGCAGCCAGAGGAACTGAGCCCGAGGCAGACTGCCGGCCCGCTTATGCTCATGCCTGAGGAAATCCGCTCACGCATGCAAGGCAGCAATAAATCCGGTGGAGACGAAAATGGTATTGACGAAGTCATGCCTGCGCTTAGCTGCAAGTACCCCCTTTATCGTCATCCTTCACACCTGTGTTTATTTTTATCATTAAACAGTAATGCGAACCGGCTCTCGTTCCGGATCTCATGACGGGCACTCTAACAACCAGGAAGAAGGTGACGAATACCTCCTCTCTATCCCCGAGCCCGCACACACCAACAATGCAAACAACGACTTGCCACTCGCCATGTCCCCCGACGAGATGCTCCGCCAATATGCGGCGAAACGCGCTGCGAGTGGCGGTGTCTCCACACCCCCTCCCTCCTCTTCCTCCTCGTTGAAAATCAAAGGCAGGAAGCTCAGCCTTCGTAGCATAGGGATTGGGAAGAGGCTGAAGAGCGACAAGGGGATTGAGGGCGGCTTAGATGTGGGGTCTACCGTTGAGCCCTGGATGGTGATTGATTATCCTGCGCCTGCTGCTATTGCTGCTGGTGGTACTGGGTTTGTAAGCCCGATGCAGGGACAAGGCCATTACGCGATTGGAGAGGAAGAGGAGCCGGAGAGTCATGAAGATGCCTATGGAGGGGTCACTGTCCATTGATCGTGACTCGTAACTGCCTTACTCGATGCTCCCCCTCGCTCCATTTTTTCCTCTTGTACCGATATATCGTCATCCACGATTCTTTTGGTGTGTACTCTGCTTCTATCTATCTATCAGACATCCCGATCCCTTCCTTTGTGTTTCGTTTCTGCTTAATCCCCCGTTCCCAACCCGTACTTTGCCGTCTTTTCTCGATATACCTCGCCATATTTATCCCCCCCCAGTGTCCGGTTTACCCTTCCGAGTGATGTTCTTATTATTGTTTATATTATTTTACCCTCACGTACCATTTTCCACGTTCACCATTTTCGCCCAGGCCTAGGAGAGTCGACACTGGCTGGCTGGCTTGGCTCATGCCCCCCTTACCCTTACCATTTCCCTGTACGCTTGCGTTTGCTTCCTTCTCAAACTCGTCCCCTGTATCCCCCGTATCTTTATCCCATGATTCTCGCTCGTCGCTTCCTGATGGGTGTAGAGCGAGAGGTCGACGTCATACCCATTCTACTCTTCTCGATTTACGATCAACTAGTGGTACTTGTTTACGATCCTCTGGTCTTCGAATTCTCTTCCTTTTTCTTTTGTAGTATGTGGGCTTCTTTTTGTGATATTTTCTTATACAGTAGATTTGCGACCAGGTACATCAGTGCGTGCACATGTTGACGAAAAAGGAAGAGAGTGCCAGCACTCTCTTCCTTTTTCGTCAACAAGTCCTTTCCTATACTGTCCTATACGAAGTTGCCGAATTTAGCGGTTAGTCACGAGCCTACGTATATGGGGTTGATCAATCAGCACAGCACACCGGTGCTTGATGTTTCCGTCTGTCAGAGTTACCCTGTCTACCGGGGGGGCTGCCGTTGTTGTAAGTTCGTTCTGCAAGAATCACAAACGAAGATTGTCATTGATCATCAGACAATGTACAATCCAAACATGATCGGTCGGTTGAAAAAATAAATCCGCGCGGGGCGGTCATGTATCTCCGTCATCCGTCACTCGTCACTCGTCACGCAAGAAGGTTGCGTTTCCAGTCAGATAAGATTGTGCCACCCACACCTATTGCCTATTGCCACGGGGACCATGGGTACCTTGACTCCAAAGCCTTACTCATGCCTCGAGGCCCATCTGATATCATGATCAAGGTCCCTTGACATCCGACCCTGATGTCGATCGTGTGAGCTTAGATCCGTTCGACGCGATACTCGATCGTCGATTTGTCGGTTGGTTTCACGTAATATGATTTCCAGCGGGCCACGTGCCACGGCATGTTGTTGCCTTTTACTTGGCTTTGTACACCCGGCGATTTGAAAAAGAAAAGATCTATGTATTGAAATGCTACCGTTCTATTATCGATTGTTGTATACTGATACCGATTGCGTTCCCTTTTCGAATTTGGATTCTGTTTGTGCATCATATCACTGTGGCGTTGCAATGGCATTCCTGTTTACTTTTGGAAGCGGTATGTACAGTGCCGCAGTCTGATCAGCCTGAGTCACGAGTGCGTGATTGCAATCAATTTGCACTGTTCCGCGGCCAGTCACCGGTCACCATCCATAGCGTTGGCCGCCCACAAAATTGATGTATGTAGATTACGAACATATGGGCGCTGTCGATCAGGCGCGCCAAGCATACAGAGACCACGTAATACATACCTTTTTGCCTTGGGTAGTTGTCGGTTTTAATTAACTGCGAACTTGAAGGAATTACTTCATCCGTCACTTGCAAGGCGTGCAGAACTGCGCAATTCAGTGAGATCGTCTAGAGAGCGAATACGCGCAAAATCCTGCGCCTGGTCTGAAAATGTGTCAAATACATTGCCGATACTTAGATAAGTTCATCCCAAGGATCCGGAAGGCGAAATCGAACGCGGCCAAGTAATCACCTGTTACCGCTGGGTGCGCCGCAGGTGCAGCATTCAAAATTCCAAGGCTTGGTATCGGAGCTACTCAGGTGGCAGGGACTGTCTCAATGTCCGTGAACAAGCTAATATCTGAGTTCTGGTCGGGTGAGTTACCGTTTGTTGTGCGATCACTGTCGACTCATCTCTTGTCAACAACGGCAATTGAAATTGAAATCCGAGCGTCAACCATTTTGGGGGTATGGTAAAACAAGCTGCCAATAATAAGTATGTTCCCAGTATCTACTGTTAGACGCACAGAATCCACGTCAAGCTCAAGCGCTCAGCGCTCAGGGGTCATCTGATTCGGAGCGGCATCCGCATCAGACTTTACATAACTAAAACTTGCACGGGATAGATTTTAGTTCATATTTTTTTTCTCGCCTGATAAAGTGAAGCGCCCAGATAGAAATGTTAACATGCAATATTTCTAGACGCAGTTTCTGAACGTCGCTTCGGTGCCTCTTGAAGCAACAGCAACACCGTCGGTTTGCGCGAGCTTCTGTGGGAGTCTGTGTGCTCTATCTTCCTAATGATCGATTCACATGAATTCGTAATTTCGTCCCTGAAATTGCGTCATTGTTCAACTCGGACCAAGCACGGACCGTGCTCCGAGTAACTGAACGTAGTAACTGAACGTTGTGTATCATATACTTTTCAGTCGTTCAAGCGACGAAATTTCGAGAGGACCCTAGTTTGTTAGAGCTTCTTCTGTCATTGGGTGGTCGCATTTCCCCCAATCTTCAAAATGGCAATGGCCCAATAAACAGGTATGAGCACATGCCTTGTTGTCCAAGCCAAACTCTGATTTCGAAGTAATCTAACCGATCTGGATAGTGCCTAAATCTGGTTTTTGGAACTTTATTAAACTAGTTGATCTGCAGCTTATTTTAGGCTAAGTAGTACCCTCATGGACGGCGGACAATCTTACTTTCACAGCATGTGACCGACAAGTACTAAATTGCTTGTTGCATGCCGGGCTCGTGAAGGAACAAGGATAAGGAATTTGGCACAGCGACGCTGAGCACATTGGAATTCTAATCCGATTCGAGAATCCTGAGATGAGTACACGCTCCAATGAAGACGTGGTAATTGAGATGGGGAAAGAGACTTGTAGGATTGTAAATAATGCATAAACATAGGACCAAGATTAGAGAACACTGGAAGATACAATTTGTATGAATATACTAGCCTGCACATGTACGGTCGAGACAGGTCCGAACACATGAGAACACATGCCAAACGTAAGGGCGAAGAGTGACGTGGAAAAATACAGCTTAGCGAATGCTGCGGCCCGGAAGTGTGAGGCTGACGGGATAAGAATGAGTCATCAATAGCACAGTCATTAGGTTATCAGAAAAATCACACCTGGAAGAGAACGGCAAGAGAACGGGTATGAGAAAAAAAATACAAGGACTCTATCTGAGGGTCGTTTTTAGGACCCTCGGCGAGAAGGTATGCTTGGCCCTCCTGTTAGACATTCCCGTTGTCCTCGAGATAGATCCCGTGCTTAGATTCTGCTCGCCCAGATACACAGGCAGCCATCTTGTTTGAAAGTTGTTTCCGCTCCTGCTCGTCAATGTACTGTCATTGTTCAGCAGGGATTCTGATACTGAGCAATGTACTTCCTCGCCTGCCAATGTCTGCTATGCGTCACCTGTCTTCGGTTTTCTTTATTGCATTAGTCGCTGGTGTGCCGTTACTTGGAAGATACGTGATTAAGCAACTGACTCATCCGTTCAAAAATTGCGCCACAATGATCGCAAGACGCCTTTCGGCACTTCAAATTTTACCCGCATGGCGAAACGGGCAGGATCCAGTTATTCGAAGGTGGCTGAATGCGTAAATATCACTTTATCACTGTTGAACGTTGAACGTTGAACCCAGGCCCTCACGTTTGCACTTTTCACACGTGATGATCCATGATGTTCGTGTTTGAAAACCAGGGGAAGTCATGGAAACGTGTTGGACAAGACGATCTTCTCCGCTTCTTTTGTTTACACGTACTCCAGTCTCCAGACCTCTGGACTCCTTTGGATAATTGGAAGATTTCTATATTTATTTCTCGTGATCATATCGTATTTAGGTGATCTACTTCTACGTGGCGATTAGGCGTTCATCCGGTAGCGTGACTGATCAATACATCTTTCTTAGAGAGTCTAATATCTAACGCTTGCGCATTCATCCTCATGACAGCACTCGGGTACTATCTCTTGACTATCTCATTCTTTGCTTTGTGATAGAAGACACCGCGGCCACTGCCGCCACTACTGGCACACCTCCGCGGGATTCACAAATTCAGCACGAAGATGATGGCTCGTAGATGCACAAACCCAAGGCTATCGTCATAGCCGCGTTTTTCTTCAATGCCAGGGACGCCGCGTCATCGTCAAACAACCTTTCGCTCTCTTCTTTCCACAGGTAGAATGGGGGCAGTGGATAGCCGAAATATACCTACGCGTCCTTGTCAAGGAGGATTTTAGACTTATTGTCAAGGTCCATCCTACACCCGACAGCGTTATCGGCTTCCCGGTAATCAGCGTCTTAACAACGCTGGCTCGATGCTCATACTATTCGATGGAAACAATCACTCCCATGATCTGGCGTATCAATACATTCAACAATGTCAACGATGACATCTGCCTGCATTGAGTGTCTTCTATTTCCCAACTTCGGCTAGATGCTTCCGAGTTGACGTCACACCCTCCACAGGTCCACTCCTAGTCACCTTCAGTTCTTTCACTGAAAATGTGATATACGGTCAATGCCATTGGCCAGGTCTGCAAGTTCTCACTATGATCAGCTGCAGTATACATAAGATGCACGAAAGGTTCACGATCGTGGGACCAACGTAGCAGGTCTTCTATTCAACGTGTAAACAGGGAGTGGCGTTAGATGATCCTGAACATTTACGTTACTCCACAATTTGTCGCCTACATTTGTTATTTCAAGAATCTCCTGAATAGAATTGGATCGACGTGGAAAGGATCTTCCCATGCTCACTCGGACCGCGGATTTCGTTGGGAGCTCGTCCTTCCTTCATCTATCATGATTTTTCAATCGAAAATTGGCATCTCCAACTGCCTATAGCTGAATGGATCCTGTCAGTCAGTGTGTTGGACTTCAAGGAGACCGTCCATGCTTAGAAACTTGAAACAGTAATGTAAGGTAACACTGATAATTACTTCGGTACAGACATCTGAATCCGTGTTGAGAGGAAGCGTGATTCTTTGTAAATCGATGCTTGAATCATTTAATTTCAATTACATTATTGTGAGCATGTCTTCAACTTGACGACAAATTTTGTGTTACCCAGTGTTACCCCCGAAACTCCTGCTGGTTTCCAACGATCAACAATCTCAAAGGCTCAAGATGTGTATTTACACTTATACCGCATAGCCGCATTGAGCCAGACTTTGTTGCGAACGATTGGCGAACGATCATGTAGACGTTTTAACAAAGTTCGATGAATTTTATCGAGATAATCGACATGAGATCTATAGGCCGATTGCGACATAATATTCCCCATAAGTACTGGCCACGTTTCAGTGCCCCTTTGGTCAGCGCCGCACGGCGATTGCCATGTGGAAAACACACATTATATAGTAGCACGTGCCAACATTACGATCGGTAGGTGCCTTTACGTTTTACCGACAATGCATCCGTACGCATCCGTGTCACATGTAGCTCATGTACTTAGCAGTCCTTGAGGATATACATGTCACTTGATGTGTGCACCACGCCATGCACTAATAAGGTTTAGGCCGTGCATTTCGGGTTCAAAATGATGATTCGCAAAGTATTTGACTCGTATTGCAACTGGGTAATTGACTGGACACTTCATCACTGACTGCATCAGGTACTCGTCATAGTAACTTGGAAAACACATGCTCGTCGGGCACAGATCTCGCCCAAGTCTTGCCTCCGTGTAAGGATGGTATGATGGTAGACTTACATAATCATGATGTCAAGCTCGGGACCGAGTAAGATCGGGTCCACCAGGTCCCACTACTAAGTAACCATAACCAAATAGCACGCGGAAAGTTTGACTTGGGTAACATCTGGTAACATATTTTGACCCTGTTAACTCTAACCAGGTAATATACTTTAGTGGTCTTATCCTTTCGGAGTTCCTACAATTGAGAAGAAGAAAGGAGGGGAATGATATATGGGGCCCGGGGGCAATATTGGCTAATATTGGAGGGGGTAAAAAAATATGATCCGAGTCGATGCAGTGTCAGCCACGCGCGATTTTCCCATCTCGTCTCAAATGGGTAAGTACGAGATTCGAGAGGAGGCCAACATACCCCGCCTACCACCTTCTCTTCTCGATAATGCCAGCAGAACCCACGAAAACGAAGCTCAAACGTCGCTCAAGCAGGAAGGACCTGGAAGACTATCATCTCGATGGCGGTCAAACGAGGGAACTTGAACAGAAACGGAGCAGAGGTCAGTTTCTCTCACTGCTAGCATCATTACTGCTGCTAACGTCTCTCGGTTTAGGAGAGGTATGTCTTTTTCAAAGCTTTCAGGTTTGCGAGGGCGGATCATACTGAAAGGAGAACAGGTCAGTTGTGCCGAATGTCGAAGGTATGCGATCATCGCAGTCCGTGTGTACGGGCACTGCTCATTGAAATTAGGCTTAAAATCAAGTGCGACAAGAAAATTCCATGTCAATCTTGTCAGGTATGCTTTTGCCTCTCATATTTGTGTTGGGGCCAATTGTATGATTTCTTGCGGTTTTAGAGGAGAGGGTGTGCGACTTTGTGTCCGAATGGTGAGTCATTATCAATCCGTATTCGGGCCACTGTATCCTCAACGTTCGACAGGAAGTCTATCAACGGGACAAGGAACTCGGTACTGTTCTTTGGTTGCAGCCAAGGCTGCTTCGTTGCTGCTATGTTGACCTCTTTCTGCTAGTTTCGTCTTGGCTGCCACTGAACATCTTCATCGCCGAATTTCCAAGCTGAGTGGACGAATTAGACAACTTGAAGATGCTCTCGCAGCCTTGCAATCCAGAAGCTCAAGCGATCCACATCCTCTCCTCCACGCAGACCTCCTGTCTAGCGATGAGAAAGATGAAGAACCTATGATGGATGATTCATCGGGAGGGTCGGGTCCTACTTCAGACTTGATAGATGCTTTTGGGACGTTATCGATCGCAGATCATGGCATATCTCGGTTTTTCGGTCCAACAGGTGGTTCAGAGGTGTGTTAACTGTTTGTTCCAGCCCTTAGTCGTGTATCTGATTCTCATTCAAAGAGGTTGTTAATTGTAAGCCAATAGTGCGCTTTATATCCGTGGACTCACCCTCATTATTACAGTCATGCATCAGTTCCCCAACCAGCAGTCCCCGTGACACGCCAACACGTAATGACTCCAGAACGAGCGGCGATCTCTCACTTTTCTCTCATTCCTTCCCCTTCACGCCTGTCGGCAGCAGCACAGATATACGAAGCCTCATCGAAAGCCATCTCCCAACTTGGGAGCGCGCACATGAACTCGCCGGTGTCTACGTTCAGCAAATCTCCTGGTTCTTCAGAGGGATAACGCGCACCCAACTGTTCGATGACATGCTGCCAGCCATTTACAGGCGCCACCCCCCACTTCCAGGGGAAGACTACACTGGCCCCCATGACCTCGCATTACTATTTATCATCTTTGCAGTAGCTTCGCTTCTGCAACCCGATCCGTCGAATGCTTTGGCGGAGCACTTCCAGCAGGTATCAAGGCAAGCTATGGCTCTGCAGTCGGTACTGGAGAAGCCATCGATTGTCACGATTCAGCTGCTGCATCTGCTGAGCATCTATAATGCGATGAGCGGAGTCGATTTTCAAAGTGATACAAGCATGGAGACGACGTGGAGTTTAGTTACCCTGGCAGCCCATTTGTCCCAGACGGTGAGTGCACTTGAATGCTGTGGCAGGGAGTTTGCTCACGAGTCACGAAACTACGTAGATTGGACTTCGTGAGTCTCGGGTAGCATGTTCGCCTTTCCTTAAATTAACTATTATTTCCTTCCGCTTTGGCTATAGATCGTGACAGTGCACGATGGGGCTTGTCACCCAAGATGGTCCAGCGACGTCGCATCGTCTTTTGGTGTCTTTTCGTCGCAGATACATATCAGGTAGGTTGTTTGACCGATATAGTGCTCCCAGTTGTTCTTAATCGTACAGAGCTTAACTACAGGTCGCCCACCTTCATTCTCTGTGGCTTACATCGACTGCAGTTTACCTGAGCCCGAAAGTCCAGCAGGTAAATTAAGCTCATGTAAGCAATATTGTCAATATTACTCCAATTTTATTGACATCTTTAATAGGGTCGACGTGGCATTTTAGATTTTCAGCGCAAGTCGTGGCCGAGGTTACAGCGAAGATCCTTACGGCGGAAGCCCCAAGTTATGCAACGATCATGGAACTCGATAAGAAGGTTAGAGAATTTCCCATCCCGGAAGGATCACCGCACTCGGCAAGTGACTTCGGGGCCTCGCTCCAGCACTGTACACTTGAGCACGTTCGCGAAACCAGTGAGTTTTCTTCCGCCGTACAGCCTCAGTGATATAATCATTGCTATTTAGTTCTTATGTATATCCACCGCGGCTTCTTCGCACAAGCGATCATCGAGCACCCGGAGAACCCTCTTAAGAGTCAGTATGCACCGTCGTTCCTCGCTGCGTATCGTGCATCAGCAACAATCCTCAAATCGATCAGCCAGCAGTTCGACATGTGGCCGAATTCGACTGCGAGATTTTGGATTATGTGGATATCTGGTTTTACCGCCGGGGTATGCCACCACTCTTCTTCCTATGCACTAGTTACTAATGCTACATCTTGATAAGGTCGCGTTCGGGACTGTCGTTACACGCGGACCGCGCTCGCCCTTGGCCCATTCCGCGATGTCTGAACTAGAGAAAGCCTGTGTTTTGTTCTCGAAGGCGTCCGTCTACAGCGTACGAGCGACCAAAGCACTCGTCAGTCGACAATTCTAGCCCTTATTACTATTCTATCCTGACAGTTCTCTTTTAGTCTATCCTAACCAGACTTCGTGAGAAAGCTCTATACGCACTTGGAGCCCTGCAAAACACTGCGGCTGATGTGGGAGATACATCATGGATTAAAGAGGAAGATGCGGAGGAAGATGAGCTATCGATCTTTGCGGGGCATACTCGCTTCATTTCGGTGAAGAAACCTGCTCTCACGCAGCCGCGGGATAGAAACGTGAAGAACTATACCCCTCCCTCCTCCCAATCCCGTCATCCCTCAAGAACTAATTCATCTGCTACATCGTACCAGACTACTTTCGGCACTACACCCCAACCTCCGCAGCAAATGATGTCGGTCGCTGCAGTGAATAATTGGGTTTCATCGGTGGAGGATAGACGTCATAAAGGGGGTTTCATGCCGTTGTTGCCACTTGACGATCACCCCCAGTCAATCCGCTATCCCTACGTTCCTTCAGAACGTACCCATCAGGTCGAACTGTCGACATCGTATGGATGGTCTAGTCAGCCGTCTCATCACTCATCACCATCAGAACTATCACTTCCTCCGCTCCGTCATTATCAACATGCAAGCTCAGCCAGTGGACCTGGTGCTGTTCCTCGACAATTTGGAAATCTCCACTACGGGTCACTGCTGCCAGAAAGCTCTCTACCTCCACTAGACCCACAATCCCCGACTCAGCGATACTCGCAACTCTTACACTCGAACCCGCAATACGACCTTCGACAGGATCAAAGCCAAAGTTTTCAAAGTTATGCTGCGGCACCTACGTTCAATCCTCAGCTGGCGGATTTGGGCCTGGCTCCGCGCGATTCGCGGCTGGAAGAGAGGTGGAGCTCATTCATGCAGGATTCAACGCTATTGGAAGATATTAATTTTAGAGGGAATTCGAATTGAAATCGCCTCTGTCGTTTTTGCTTAAAGTAATTTTGTGCTTGGCTCCTGCTACATGTTTATCTTTGTGCTGTGTATGCCTTATGATATATAATATAATTTCCTGGCTTTATGTCTTAGCACAGCAGGAAAATAGCACTTGCAGAAGTGCCTCACGGCAGATCCTTTTTTATACATAAGGTGTGAGGAGAATGCAGCCCTCTTTGATGTTGCCACAGTTTGAATTCATTTTGAAATTAGATATAATTAGACACATGGGCTGTTTCGTGTCAGCGATGCTGGATGTAGGGTGATGCGAAAGGATAACGAACAGTGGCGATGGAAAAATTCAAAATTTTGCGCTTTGGACCAATTGCAACCGTGCATCAGGAAAAACACATAAAAACTTTTTCAGCTTTATAAAGTCATTATGCAGTCAGAAAAGTTGGAAAGTCTGAAGTCATTTGGCCTGACCCTAATTCTGAAAAGCTGTGACACAATTAAGCTAAGAAAGTCAATAAAGCTAAGTAAAGTTTATAAAGTTTTGTAAAGTCTAAAAACCTCACAACCTCACTAGCTATCATGGCACAGCTGACATGGGGGCAGATGCCCAACACAACAGGCAGAGCACAATTTTCCCTGAGAGAAAATATGGAGAAAACATGGAGAAAATTACACTTTTTCATGTAGCAAACATGTAGGGAAAAACTAGTGAAAATAAGTTATTTTCTCTTTATTTTCTGTGCAATCTGCCCAAGAATAAATATATGATTTTTGTGGAGAGAAAATAAGGGGAATCTGAAGTGAAAAGAACACATTTCCTCTTGATTTTCCTCTGATTTTTTGCCTGGGGAAAAAAGTTAAATTTCTGCAAGAACAAATCAGAAATCTCTGGAGAATATAAGTTATTTCTTCCAAATTTTGGCCTGGAAGATTGCATATGGAAAAGTGTAATTTTTTCCTCATGTTTGCCAGATTTTCTCCTGGTGAAAATTTGGCAAACATGAGGCAACAATTACACTTTTCCACATGCAATTTTCCAGGCCAAAATTTGTAAGAAATAGCTTGTATTCTCCAGAGATTTCTGATTTGTTCTTTCAGGAGATATAATTTTTTTTCCCTAGGCAAAATCAGAGGAAAATCAAGAGGAAATGTGTTCTTTTCACTTCAGACTCCCCTTATTTTCTCTCCACAAAAATCATATATTTACTCTTGGATAGATTGCACAGAAAATAAAGAGAAAATAACTTATTTTCACCAATTTTTCCCTACATGTCTGCTACATGAAAAAGTGTAATTTTCTCCATGTTTTCTCCATATTTTCTCTCAGGGAAAATTGTGCTCTGCCTGTTGTGCAAGCAGAAGTCAATATGTCATGAGGGTTTATATAGCATTAGGGATTTGCTAATGTTTGGCAAATGTCACATCATGTGAACATGCCATGTCATGCCAAACATTGGCAAATGACCCATTGGGGCAACATTGGGGTATATAAACCCTTCCCAACACATCAACAGTCCCTTGGTGTTGCCCCACTTTGATTAAGTGATATGTGATGAGACATGATTGACTTTATTAAATTTCCTGACTTTACGTAGAATCCAAGTAACTTTACAACTTTTTGAACTTTTGACTTTAGAAATACTTGTTATAAAGCTAAAAAGTTGAAAAAGTTATAAATATTTATTTGTTTTTGCTGATGTGGAAAATGCCACATTTGACAGCAGTGAGTAAAGCTTCACATCTAACTGATAAGTTATAATGTAAGTGTACCTCAGCCCTTGTATAAGTGACTGAGGTGGTCGAGCAATTATATATATGTATTCTACTAGGCAAAGAGGAGAAACAATAAAGGTGTCTATGGGTTGAGCCAGACATGCACATCAAAGGGATGCACTAAATAGTGCATGCATCAAATGTCTGAGAACATCTGTCCCAAAGGAGATTGAGGAAGGGGAAGGTCAGGTTGCTTCAGTATGGCAACAGAACCTGGACTCACTACTGGTGCTGGCCTGTGTTTCCCAATGAAACACAGCCTTAGAAACTTGTTTTAAGACTTCTGATGTGTATATCCTTTGGATATTCTTAATGTGTATGTAAAAGAACTGTCAGGGAAATATTTTATGTGTATCCAAGCTGTATCTGCAAGGAACATAAAAGGTGTATTCTACAATGTTTCTTTCAGATCCCTTCTGGAAACATTTTTCATGTTCCCTTTGTGTAAGTTAAAGAAACACTTTTTATGTAATTATGCCTGTATCTGCAGAAAACATTTAACATGTAATTTTACTATGTGTTTCCTAGGGATACATGTGTAACTGTGGTAACCCCTTTATTCTTTGCATGTATCCATAGAAAACACATAATAAAATATATGTCAAGTGTTTTCTGCAGATACAGCCATAATGACATAAAAAGTGTTTCCTTAACTTACACAAAGGGAACATGAAAAATGTTTCCAGAAGGGATCTGAAAGAAACATTGTAGAATACACCTTTTATGTTCCTTGCAGATACAGCTTGGATACATGTAAAATATTTCCCTGACATTTCTTTTACATACATATTAAGAATATCCAAAGGATATACACATCAGAAGTCTTAAAACAAGTTTCTAAGGCTGTGTTTCTGTGGGAAACACAGGTCAGCCACAGTAGTGACTGCCGAACAGGATCCAGGCAATCGGTGTTTGCCAGATTACCAACACCAAGAGATGCTGTTGATGGCATAAACCTCGTCGCAAAGATAGGTTCCAGGGGTAAGGAGGCTTTTCATAGGCCTCTGCACCATTCAAAACCATTTTGCATATCTAGCTTTGCTACCCATGCCAAGCTCTGCTCAAAACCCTCAGTTTTTGGCATGATTAGGGGTTCCTTGCATTGCTTTTCAACTCCCATCTCGTCTACAAGCAACACAGGTGAGCATTTTGTGCTCCTCACAGGATTTTATCTCACTTCTCAGAAGTTGTTAATTTTGGCTAGCTTCGCTCTCACATTGACAGTTATCTGTGTTGTGAGATCTTTCCTTTGCTCCTGTGTCAATAAACTCACCTTCTCACTTCGCAGGATTCAACCGCACTGTTAGCTCTGCTACTTTGCTTGGTTGAATCCTCACAGTGAGCAATTTGATTCTCGGATCAATTCTTCATTTATTGCTCACATGGGTGCCCTCCAGGCCTCATCTTGTTCTTTGAATCGGTTTTGCTTTTTTGTGGCCATTCTCTCTCCTATCAACATCAGTCCTATTCTATCTCTCTATGTCCAATGCAGGCTCTGATTTGCCCAATGTGGCCTCTCAAGCTCCAGTTGTTGGGGCCACTTTCACCTCTAATACCAAAGCCATCTGAGCACATACAGAAGCTTGCCAGAAGTTGGTGGATGATGCAGTCGCAGGTAAAATCTCAGGCCCAACCTTTCTTGAGCACCTTTGCAATGCAGGAGCAACTCCTGATGAGGTCAAGGACTTCATTGCACAGCTTACTCAATGACGGAAGCATCAGCATGCAATGGGTCCCAGAATCAATGAGGCTTTGGGACAACCCGCTACAGCAATACCCAATCAACTTGACGCAGCAACTGCTGTTGCCTGGGCTGTCCTACGAGCAAGACTGGACCATCTCCAGACTGGTACTCCCCAATCAGCGACAGTTCCGGACACCACACTCCTTTCTGATGACATTGCCGATTTATTGGGAATCTCCACTACCAAAGGTTCTAGTCCTGCATCGGTTCTCACCAAGGCACCACACCTATCCAAACTCTCTGATTCCATGGAGTTGGATCCTCACCTTGAGAAGACACAAGAGCTCCTTACAGTCTTCAGTCCACTATCTGTCCAGGATGTCCTTGTCAGCAAAGCTCAATTTGCCCCTGTTTCCAATCCTCTACCCTGCATGATCTGGTGCAAAATCCTCATTGACCACTTTGTTGACTTTGAGAAGCTCTTTGCCTCCATGGACAAAGGTTATGGCCACCATGATGATCTGAAGGACTTCGGTGCTGGCTATGCCTTGGTTAAGAAGGATCAAGCATTTATGAAGCACTGTTTGCACACCAAAGCTGAGTGGACTCGAGTTTTCAGTGCCTGGTCGGCCAGAGTGGTTTTCTTCTTTCCCCATTGGAACAAAGAGTTGGGCAACTATTGCTTGATTGTAATGGATCTCTTTCAGGCTGCTTCTTCTAATCCTAGTGTTGCTATCTCATTTGATGTTCATGTTTATCATAAATATTCAAAGAAGCCCTTCTGCCTGGATGATCAGAAAACTTTCCACTCCTTACCCAGATGCTTTCCTTGACTCTGCTCACTCCCTGGGCTTCTCAGCGAGGAGCTTCAACTCAGTCCACATCTTCTGGAAGCAATCTGAAGCATACAGATGTACCTTGCCATAACTGGAGCTGGGGCATATGCAAGGCTGAAGTTTGTCTGAACCACTGCAAGCATGGGGTGTGCTTCATTTTTGGTGAAGGACATCAGGCCAAGGATAATGAGCAATGTTTTACTGCCCTCCAACATCATGACTGAATGCAAACTAGTGGAGAATCAGGAGAAGATAGCGATGTTTGTCAAAAATGGACCTCAATCTTCTAGTAGTACCTCTCCATCTCTGAAATGTAAAGTGGTTGAAAGTCTTGAGGCTCCTTGATTCCATCGGGGTTATGTTTGGGCAGATAGTGTGTGCAATAATATTTCTCCTTCTGCTTATTACACAGAGTCTGCACCACTGCTCCCTTCAGTTCCACAGCATCTCCTTGACAACCTAGTCATTCAAGTGTCTATCCTTGTTAGGAAACCACCCCATTATCTAATAAAATTTCATTTTATTTTATTATGTCGAATTACGCTACATGACGCCAAATTACGCTACACTTTGATAGTGTGAGAATTTTATTTCACACGCATCAAAATGTATGTGCATGTACGAGTGCATCGGTAACAACAATGTACAATATATGTAACATAGTATATAAACCCTAAATATATGCCTAGGGGACCCTAGTTGTGTTCTCTTAGGTATTCCACCTATGTTTTTGGTGTGAAAGGCCTTTCTCAACCAACTCATCTATTAATAACCCCTTGCATCAAAACCATCAGTTTCCCCATCACGAGCGCAGATCCCACCCCCTTCTTGTAGAGAGAACCTGCATGGTCTTAGCTAGCAGATAGTGGGTGTCGGCCTAACAGAAGAACACAACTACCCATATCAGTGCGCCTTCTCTCACTTGCGCATACATCATTGTTTCACCATGCCACATCTGATTACTCATCCTTTTGGCATGAGCCGGAAGTACTTGTATATACGTAATCTACCTTTTCCTTTTGTAAGCCGATGCCAGGCCTCGCCTTACATTGCGACTGCCAGTGATCAAGAGGCAGCGCTCATCATTAGGACAGCTGCAACCAGACAACTGATTGGATCTGGTTTAGTTATGATTTACATCACTCTATTTGGATGACTATTTTAGTTACAAGCTGAATTCAGTGTTATCTCCGAGATCAGGTGCTGTTGGAAGGGTTATTGATCCGAAGTGTCAAATTAGGTGCCTGACAAACAATGAAGGATTGACGAAGGATTGATGAACCATCACATGACCCATAAACATTTGGAGAGGTCTTGAAGAAAAAATCTTGAATTTGTTGAAGAAGTGATTCATCACAGATTTTACAATTATGTCCAAACCTTCAACTTCTAATCCTGGCCCTAATCCTGTTCCCACACCAGCACTAGAGGCGAAAATTGATGTGCTTACAGCACAA
This sequence comes from Tricholoma matsutake, assembly GCA_026075535.2. Classification (NCBI taxonomy): domain Eukaryota; kingdom Fungi; phylum Basidiomycota; class Agaricomycetes; order Agaricales; family Tricholomataceae; genus Tricholoma; species Tricholoma matsutake. The sequence continues at coordinate 552,236 of AP026548.1, read as the reverse complement.
ATGTCCCAATTAGTGTCAGTGTTGGCAGCATCACAGCCCAGACAAGCGGAAGTACAGCCAGAGACGATAGGAGAAAGAGATGATGAGATGGAGGAGATGGTGCAGTGGATATCACAGGAGGATGAGACGGCAGAGAAATCTGGAAATGGAAAAGCGCGCTTACCTAAGTATGTGCCCCTGCAAATCTTTGACGGTACCATGGAGAATACAAAATCCTTCATCAGCTCTATAGTATTGTACATCCATGGGAGGAAGCCAGAGTTTCGTACAGTCAAGTCTAGGATTATGTTTGCTCTCTTGTACATCCAGGGGGGGAAAGCACAGTTCGGGAGAAACGAGGCTATTAATCAAATTGCCATGGGAAATAAACCATTTGCAACCTTCAAGGAATTTCTGGAGAGATTGGGGGCACAGTTTGGAGACCCTAATCCAAAGGTGACAGCCAATGCTAAATTAAAAACCATGTGTCAAGGTTCCCTAATGGCAGATGAATTTATTTTGCAGTTCAAAGCAGAAGCTTCGCAAACAGACATGGGAGAAGCTGCATTGGTAGAGTTTTTGAAAGCAGGATTAAATCCCTCTTTATTCAAGTCTATCTACTGACTACCTTCTATGCCAGAGAAGTTGGATGAGTGGTATAATTGGGCAATGCACCTTGACTGGCAATATTGGCAGGAACAGGCAGAGTCAAAGTTGGTGTATGGAAGTAGTAAATTTGGAAAGTCATCAGGAGGAAAGTCCAAGAAAGGAAAGGCACCTCAGGCGCAAGCTCTGAGGGCACAGCCACTGGCCATGACAGTGACACCTATAGTTATGGAGTCAGCAGCACCAGCAGAGGCAATGGAGGTTGATCAAGCAGGGAGATGAGCCCCACTTAAATGTTTTAACTGTGGGCAGTTAGGACACATTTCTAGGAATTGTAGGCAGAAAAGAAAGATTAGGGAAGCTACAATCAAGGAAGTGAAGCCGGAGGAAGGCAAGCAGAAGAATTTTGTGGAAGAGTCCCAGTGAAGGTTTCCCCATTGGTGACCCAGAATCGTTACAATGTATTAGTATCCGATGAAACCCAGAGCAAATCAGAAAAGGAAATTGAGGAGGAGTACAACCATTCTGAATCACATGACAAAAAGGAGTACAACTGTTGTCAATCATGTGACAAAGAAAATTGTCATGCATCATTTCCGAAAACCCCTAAATTCTTTATTTGCTCTGCACAAATAGAACCTGAAATCACCTTGACTGTGGGACTGAAGACAGTGGACACGCATGCAGCGATTGATGTGGAAGTGTTGCTTGATAGTGGTGCTACAGGATTATTTATTAATCAATCCTTAATTACCGGAAACAGTATTAACACACACAAGCTGGCGCAACCTATAATGGTGTACAATATTGACGGAACAGTCAATCATGGAGGAACTATCAAGGAGGAGGTGACTATGGTACTAAGGTATCAGGAGCATCAGGAGCGAGCCATATTTGAAGTGTGCAAACTTGGGAAAACCAATCTAATAATAGGATGTCTGTGGTTATGGAAGCATAATCCTGAAATTGATTGGAAAACTGGGAAAGTACAAATGACTCATTGTCCTAAAGAATGTAATGTGTATGGAAGGAAGATGAAGAAGGAAAAAAGGAAAAAGAAAGAGAAAGAACATCTGAGGAAGTATTCTGTTACGATGGAGGAAGTGGAGGATGAGGAAATGCCAAATGAGGAAGTTCCGGTCATGATTGAGAAAGAAGAGCAGAAGCAAACCTTTAGAGCAATTTGTGGAGGACAGTCATGGGACAAGAATATTGTGAAGGTGGAGAAGCCAGTGGAGGAATGGGTGCCAAAAGTGTATCATGAATATCTGTCAGTGTTCCAGAAGAAGGAGTCTGAGCAAATGCCGGTGCGGAAGCCATGGGATCATGGGATCAAGATGAAGCCAGGGTTTGTGCTGAAGAAGTCGAAGGTATATCTGTTATCTCCAATGGAACAAGAAGAAGTGGATGCATTCCTGAAGGAGCAATTGTGCAAAGGATACATACGACCTTCGAAATCACTGCAGACATCACCAATATTCTTCATGCCAAAGAAAGACCAAAGGAAGAGGATGTGTACAGATTATAGGTATCTGAATGAGTGGACAGTGAAGAACGCGTACCCCCTGCTGTTGATCTCAGAAATAATTGACAAGGTGGGAAAAGCCAAAGTCTTTACAAAATTGGATTTACGATGGGGATACAACAATGTACGAATAAAGAAAGGAGATGAGTGGAAGGCTGCATTTGCCATGTGTCAAGGATTCTTTGAGCTGAGTACTTTACACTCCCCCACCTATTCTGGTTAGATTCTGGTTTGTCCAGCTGGAATTTCCAGAATTTCTGGAATCCGGTGGAATTCTTTTTGTATGTAGTTTTCCCTATGCAGCACAATTCTGGTCGGAATAAGGATCCAATTTACAGCCAGAATCCCCAGAATCTGACCGGACTCATCACAACCGGAATAACAGGAATAACCGGACTAACTGGAATAACCGGAATGCACGTGCTTTCCCAAATAAAAGTTCGACACACATCAAGAATTGAACACTCGACCTTGGGTCTGCATACATAACAGCATGCTTAACCACTGAGCTACCAAGCAATTATTCTTGGGCATATATTTAATACTTTTATTACCCAACCAAGGTACATAGTTAATCACAGCCATTAACGGAATAATTAATAAGTATGCATACACATGACACATGACATGTGACTGCCAGCTCACAACCACCACCACCACTGTCGCCAACGCCGCCTCCTCCTCCTCTCCACTCTACCACCACCACTGTGTGCGCACCCACCACCACCATTCCCACGGCCATTGCCACCATCACCACCACCTTCAAACAAGCCGACTGGACAGAACGCGGGCCCAAATGACGCAGATTGCGTTGTTTGGGGCCTAAGTATGTTTTTTTTCATTTGCTTCTTGTTTTTTCATACTAACTAACTTGTTTCATTTGTTTTATAGGTTCTACTCAACTGCCAGACATAACATGGGCCCAAACGACGTGATTGGACAGAACACAGGCCCAAATGATGCAGATCGCGTCGTTTGGGCCCTAAGTAAGGTTTTTTTCGTTTGCTTTTTGTTTTTATAAACTAACTAACCTTTTTTTTAGTTTTCTAGGTTATAATCTACTGGCAACAATGCCACCACTGGCAACAATGCCACCACTGGCAACAATGCCACCACTGGCAACAATGCCACCACTGGCAACAATGCCACCACTGGCAACAATGCCACCACTGGCAACAATGCCACCACTGGCAACAATGCCACCACTGGCAACAATGCCACCACTGGCAACAATGCCACCACTGGCAACAATGCCACCACTGGCAACAATGCCACCACTGGCAAATGAGCCAACATGGGCCCAAACAACGCAGATTGCGTCGTTTGGGCCCTAAGTAAGTTTTTTTTGTTTGGTTTTTGTTTTAATAAACTAACTAACTCATTTTTTTAGTTTTCTAGGTTATAATCTACTAGTAACGATACCACCACCTGCAAACAAGCCAACACAGGCCCAAACAAGATCACGTCATTTGGGCCCTATGTGAGTTTTTTTCATTTGCTTTTTGTTTTTATATTATAAACTAACTAATTGTAATTTATTGCTTTTTAGGTTGTATACTACTGGTGTTAGGAAACCACCCCATTACCTAATAAAATTTCATTTTTATTTTATTATGTTGAATTACGCTACATGACGCCAAATGATGCTATACTTTGATAGTGTGAGAATTTTATTTCGCACGCATCAAAATGTACATGCATGTATGAGTGCGTCAGTAACAACAATGTACAATATGTGTAACATAGTATATAAACCCTAAATATATGCCTAGGGGACCCTAGTTGTGTTCTCTTAGGTATTCCACCTATGTTTTTGGTGTGAAAGGCCTATCTCAACAAACTCATCTATTAATAACCCCTCGCATCAAAACCATCAGTTTCCCCATCACGAGCATGGATCCCACCCCCTTCTTGTAGAGAGAACCTGCATGGTCTTAGCTAGCAGATAGTGGGTGTCGGCCTAACAGAAGAACACAACTACCCATATCAGTGCGCCTTCTCTTACTTGTGCATCCATCATTGTTTCACTGCGCCACATCCAATTACTCATCCTTACGGCATGAGCTGGAAGTACTTGTATATATGTAATCTACCTTTTCTTTCATAAGCCGATGCCAGGCCTCGCCTTACATTGCGACTGCCAGTGATCGAGAGGCAGCGCTCATCATTAGGACAGCTGCAACCAGACAACTGATTGGATCTGGTTTAGTTATGATTTACATTACTCTATTTGGATGACTATTTTAGTTACAAGCTGAATTCAGCGATATCTCTCAGATCAGGCACTGTTGGAAGGGTTATTGATCCGAAGTGTCAAAATAGGCGTCCAATGAATGACAAACCATTGATGAACCTCAATGAACCTTATCATGTGATCCGTAAATGTTTGGAGAGGTCTCGAAGAAAAATTTTTGAATTTGTCGAAGAAGTGATTCATCACAGATTCTACAATTATGTCCGAACCTTCAACTTCTAATCCCGGTCCTAATCCTGTTCCCATACCAGCACTAGAGGCAAAAATTGATGCGCTCACAGCACAAATGTCACAATTAGTGTCAGTATTGGCAGCATCACAGCCCAGACAAGCGGAAGTACAGCCAGAGACGATAGGAGAAAGAGATGATGAGATGGAGGAGATGGTGGAGTGGATATCACAGGAGGATGAGATGGTGGAGAAATCTGGAAATGGAAAAGTGCGCTTACCTAAGTACACATGCCCGCAAATCTTTGATGGATGCATTATTCAGATGTATTGATCATAAAAGGGGGGTGGAGGAGGACAATAAAAATGTTACCTTACTCAAACCCGAATACTTTCGCATTTGCGCTATGCATCAAGGGCATCTATTAATAGATAGCTTGCAAACAGCAATGTTGTCTAAAATTAGACAATGTTTGGAAATGGATGATGAAGTAGTGGAAGCCATGAAAGCTCTGAAGGGAGAGAAGAAAGGTAATATCAAAGGAGATGAATGGGCTGAGGAACAAGGGTTGGTGTTGTTTCGAGGAAAAGTGTATGTACCAAAGGATCAGGATTTGCAAAGGGAGATTGTCCGGTTATATCACAGTAAGCCAATTGCCAGACACCCAGGAAGATGGAAGACATTGGAATTAGTAATGAGAAATTATTGGTGGCCTGGAATTTCGAAGTATGTGTTGGGGTATGTGGATGGATGTGATACGTGCATGAGGGGGAAGAAATTTCCAGAGAAACCTGCAGGAAAATTAATGCCGAACCCTATACCTAAAGCACCGTGGTGAGATATATCTGTGGATTTTATTACCAGATTACCTGAGGCTCAAGGGTATGATGCAATATTTGTAGTATGCGACTGCTTTACAAAGGAGGTCCATATTATTCCTACTACTACAGAAACCTCATCATTGGGCTTGGCGTGCCTCTATCTAAATCAGGTATGGTGGTTACATGGGTTACCCAATACCGTTATCTCCAATCGTGGACCACAATTTGCTTCTGCATTTATGCAAGAACTAAACAACATATTGGGAATTTAAACTAAATTATCTACGGCATATCACCCGCAGACTGATGGGCAGACAGAGAGAATGAATCAGGAGTTGGAGCAGTACCTATGTATGTTTGTCAACTACTGACAAACCGACTGGCCCGAATGGTTGGCAATTGCCAAATTTTCCCACAATAACAAATTCCATTTGGCTACTTGTATGTCACCCTTTTTCACAAATTATGGATATCATCCTCGCATGGGAGTAGAACCCAGAAGGGAAGTCAAAGTACAGTCAGTAGAAGACTTTGTATCTAAGATGCAAAGGTACAAGAGGAAGCAGAGGTGGCATTGAAGAAAGCACGTGATGACATGATGCGACATGCAGATCATACTCAAGCACGTGCTCCAGAGTACAAAGTTGGTGACTTGGTATGGCTAAGTACCAAGGACCTGAATATTCCACAACCTTCGAGGAAACTTATGGAAAAACAAGTTGGCCCATATGCGATCTCTAAAGTAATCTCGCCTAATGCGGTAGTGCTAAAATTACCCTGATTATTCAAGATTGATCCCAAGATTAATGTATCCTGCCTACGCCCTTACTGCCCGCCCACTATTCCTGGCCAACAAACTACTCCGCAACCACCGATAATAGTAGAAGGTGCTCCAGAATACATAGTTGAAGAAATTCTAGACTCATGTCTTTGACAGAACAAATTGGAGTTCTTAATAAAGTGGAAAAACTATACCGATGAAAATAATTCGTGGGAACCCGAAGAGAATTGTAAGCGAGCACGTAATGCAATCGCCCAATTCTTTAAACGTAATCCAAATGCTCCGGGTCGCATTGCGAGAATGGTGTATGAGGGGATGAAATTCTGGCCTTACCAAAATTTCACAGAGGGGACAAACATAATATTTTCTTGCCTGGAAGTCGAGGCATAAAAGGGGGGTAATGTTAGGAAACCACCCCATTACCTAATAAAATTTCATTTTATTTATTATGTTGAATTACACTACATGATGCCAAATGATGCTACACTTTGATAGCATGAGAATTTTATTTCGCATGCATCAAAATGTACGCGCATGTACAAGTGCATTGGTAAGAACAATGTACAATATGTGTAACATAGTATATAAACCCTAAATATATGCCTAGGGGACCCTAGTTGTGTTCTCTTAGGTATTCCACCTACATTTTCAGTGTGAAAGGCCTATCTCAACAAACTCACCTATTAATAACCCCTTGCATCAAAACCATCAGTTTCCCCATCATGAGCGTGGATCCCGCCCCCTTCTTGTAGAGAGAACCTGCATGGTCTTAGCTAGCAGATAGTGGGTGTCGCCCTAACAAGTTCTATTGGCCATTGGCTCATGGCAACTGGCTAAATTAAAATTGCTTACCAATAACTGATGGGATCAACCAATGTTTGCAGAAGACCCTCCAGCTTTTGAGGTCCTCTACCATGTCAAATATTTTGAGACATTTACCTATTTTATCTGCAATGCTATAGCCAGATTATTGAAAACAAGTGGCTTAGCTAGTGGCAACACTATGTGTGCCAGCAAGGCACTCCAACAGGTAATTGACCTTGCTAAACCATTTCAATAGACCATGGTACATATATTAGAGCATTTGAGAGCATAAAAAATAGTAGTATTCATATGGATACCCATGGATGATCCATGGATGCCATCCATATCCATGGACTTTAGTACATCATCCATGGTAGTCCCTATGTGACAATTGCTAGAGGTTAATTTAATATATTCATTGTGTAGTAACTAATGTGGCCCACTGGCAATTGGACAGTTTGTATAGTATCATTAGTGTATTTATAATAAAATGGAGGACTCATTTATGCCAGGCTTTAGGCTTTAGCCCTGGCCCAATTGGACAAGTAGTCCAGTTTCAGTTCCATGGGCAAGCTCCCATGCTTTGAGTTCAGGAAATGCATCATCTTTATATTTGAGAGGTACAGACCATGGGAAGGAGGTATAATCATCAACAATGTCCATCACATGTGTTCCCAATACAAGATTTAACCATATGTGGAGTCTGGACCTGACAGGTCAACCCATACTTTCTCTAACCTATGGCAACAGAACCTGGACTGCCCCCTTTTTGATCAACAGATCAGCAAAGCTGTCAGCCAACCACTGAACAGGATCCAGGCAATCAGTGTTGCCAGATTACCAACACCAAAAGTGCTGTTGATGGCATAAACCTTTGAGAAACACTATTATGCTTACATACACATCACTTTGGGCATGTGTGGGACACTTTCCTGCCACCAGTGATCAACTGATCACTGTCTCCCACAGTTGATCAACGTGCACCACAGCTTCACACTCATCATTCTTGACAATGAGCAGATCATTTCACTCATGCTTTATGTTTTTCCTTCACTTTTTTTATAGGTAACACTTATACAGTTAATATACAGTTATTTTCACTTCTATACTTATCCTCAGCCTGTAGTGAGCATTCTCCCTCAATGAGGGGAGAAGATCCTATTCTCTTTGTTGAGGGTGTGTAAATAATAATCATATAATGTTGCAGTAAAATATGTCCCCTTCTAGAAAGTAGATGAGGCCATAGGATGCATGACAGAGAGTGTTGAACCAAGCATTCCCAAAAAGGCAATAAATGGAAGATATCTCAACAACAACAAAATGTGCTGTGAATCAGAAAGTAGGAGTAGATAGATTGCAAGAAACCAGAGGGAATCTGTGGAGTAATGAGGACAGGATACTCGAGGTAGTGATAGTGAATGGTATGATCGGCACTATGCCCCTGATAAACAACTCCAGATTGTATTGTTTTGCACATATCTCACTTGTTCCTGCATGGATTCCCTTTGGAGATGTTGCTTCTCATGAAGTGGATTATCCTCTATCTACCCCAAACCTTTGATCAAAGATGCATTGCATTATTGTGAAGATATCTTCAAGTTATTGCACCCTTGATTCAATCTACTCTCCAGTGCCTAGTGTTTAAAGGTCCAGTCCAGTCCAGTTTTTGACTTCCAAATGGGGCAACCATCAACTGCAACTGATCTAGGACTGACCCAGACTTTGGTTGACCACAACCAGACCATTTAGGACTGGTCCCATTTGGTCCATGGACTGAAAAAATACTGGTTTGGACTGGTCTTTTGTTGTAAAGTTTTTCATGAGAAATAACCCATATATATCTCAACAATTATAACTAATACTTTATATATATTATGCTGACGGATAGATATTGTAATTCCCCCATAGACTGGTTTAACTTTTAAGGAATTCCACCAAGATTTGACTGAGATATGGTTAAAACTGAAAGGACATGCATTCTAGTTGTAGTTTGTAGTTTGTAGTTTGTAGTTTGTAGTTTGTAGTCACAACTCATTTGGGCTGTTGAATCAATAAAATCACATGGTATGGATGGCTCGGTGTGTTATTTTTATATTTATGATGTCATATAGCTGTACAAAAAAAATTATAGCTCAGGTAATAAGCAATGCTCTGATACAACAAAATACTTGTACAAAATTGTTTTTGGTCATATCTCAACCAATTCTTAACCATTTTTGATGATCCAGGGACCAAAAATGAAATAAATATCTGTGGGAGTAAGGTCAAACACACCTTGGGACAAAAGACCAGTTGCAACTGGTTTAAACCAGTTTTTCATTGGTCCTACTATATTTTTTAAAATGAAAGGACTGCAAAAGACCAGTCCATAAATAGACCTCTGGTCCAGTCTTTTCCAGTCCAATTCAGTCCAGTTTTGGTCTTTTTTTTGGTCCTATGGACTGGACCTGCAAACACTACCGGTGCATGGAACCAGCTCTTCTGCTATTTGGATGGTGTATAATTCAAAGAAGCTTATCCTACTATGAGATGAAATGTCCTTCTCTGCACTACATAAATATAGAAGTTTTGCAGGACTTGGGTGAGTGACTACAGTCCAGGTCAATATATTGATTCTCTACTTCTCATATATAGATAGTGTTTTAAGGTCCAGTTTGGTCCAGTTTTTCAACCCCCAAGAGGGCAACCGGGGACCGCAACCAGTCCAAACCATTGCCCACATTTGATGACTGGTCTTTACTACTATTTCTCGATTCTAACTAGATTCTATTATATACTATCGCAGTGGTGGGTGTTGCTAGGAAAATAAAAAAATAAAACATGACAGAAAACCCCTCCCCCACCTACAGGATGCAGGGGAGGGGTGGGTAGGGGTCCATTAGCAGTGAGAGCAAACTAGAATAACAAAAAAATGGTCCCACTGTCTTGCATTTGTAGCGAGGGTTGGCACATGTCATCATCTGCAATTCATTCCCCCATGTCGTTGACTGTTGCCCCTGCCCCCCCATTCAGCCCCCCTGCCTGTGCCATCACCCATCATCCGTCCTACCCCTGCTTGCAGTGTTGTTCATTGTCCTCTCATTTGTCAGCTTGTGTTGTCATTGGTGCCACGTCCTTGTGTTGTTGTTGTTGTCGGTCGCCTTGTGTCATCCAGAAATGGCACCTGTTGCCACCCTGCAAGCAGAGGCTCACAGCAGTGGTATAGGGCATGAGGGGACCAAAAGGGATTGGGTGTGTCTATTGTTAGTGGGGGGGGCAATCCCAGGTTATGCCATGGTAAGCCAAACAATACAAAACCATAATTTCAGGCCATTTTCACTGGATTCTCAAGGGATCCCTATAGTTTTTTTCAATGTACATAAGTGAGGCAAGGCAGGGGTAGGGGTATACCCTTGTGTTTTTGGGCTAAGGGTATGAGGGGTAAGGGTAGGGGTTTGGAAGTTCATACCCTTGCATACCCCTGTACCCTTACTAAGGGTACAGGGGTATGCCAGGGGTATGCTTATGTAAGAATATCATTTGATTTTTTCAGCTACAAAGACTCATATTCAAGATTTTCATCAATTAAATTCAGATTTTGGGATTGTCCAACATGATAATGGCTTTCATATGTTAATAAGAGGTATTAATATGTGATATTAATAGTAAATACAATAGTTATCAACACTTTTCAAATGAATTTTGCTCTAAATATGTTGATTTTGTGCCAAACCCTTGTACCCTTGACAAACCCTCCCATACCCTTGGCAACCCTTATATGTTTCCATACCCTTACCCCTAAGGGTAGGGTGTTCAGGGGTAGGGGTAAGGGTATGAGATTTGATACCCAGGGGTAACCCCTGCCTTGCCCTATACATAAGTTCTATGCCATCTAAATTAACTCTGTGCATACTGGAGAGACCTTAGATTTTTGTGTTTCTATTGTGAGAGTCATGGAGAAAGTACTGTTCAGAATTGTAACTTACCCCTGAATTAACTACTTTACAATATTACAATTCATATGTGATCCCCACAACACTTAAATACATCTAAAATTGTTCCAGGGATGTCTGTAATTGTTGGGGGCCTAAAAATTATCTGAGAACATCTTAATTACATGTCTGTACCCTAAGATATTAAGAAAATGAGCAGATTAGTGGCACTTAAATCCATCCTACAACCCCCAGTGTAGGCCACTAGCAGCACATGTGGCAACATGTGTGGCACTTATCACATTCATTGACACACAGAGCACCTAATAGATGCATTATGACAGTGTTTGGAGGTGAATTTTCACCTCGATGTGCATTGGACGTGTCGAGCATCAAATTTAAACTCTGCTGTCACACCACGTCTCAAAACAAGGCAACCTCATGACTTGTTTTGTGAGTCCCTTACTCACAATGGTGCCTCATGTCATTAACAAAATGTTCTCAGTTTTGGCCGTTTGGCCAGGCTACAAACATCTTCATGCCAGATTTTTTGATTTGATTTTTATTATTTCTATAGACCATAAAAAACATGTATTTTGGTTTATATTTTATGATAAGTGTGAAATCAAAAAATCAGGCATGAAGAAGTTGTAGAGGGAATAAAACTGAACAACTTTCTCTGCCACCATGAGATGTGAAAATTGTTGTGTGCTTCAAAAAATGAGTGCTTCACAAAAACTCCCCCTTTATTGACTAAGCCAAACAATGGTCAATAAGCAGAGTTAGCCAGGATTGCCCCCCCCCCCCATTGTTAGGTGGGGGAGATCATTGTCAAAAAGTAAGAACCTAATGATGAAGAAAAACAGTAAGTTAGTGAAAGTAATAAATCAACTATATAAAAAAACACGAGGCCCAAACAACACTTTGCAGGTGGCATGGTGGTGGCATGTCATTGGCCATCATTGACAATGAAGTCAACACCTAGATCTCCCCCTGCGAGCAGTGGCTTCGGGATGGTGGTGCCATGTCACATTGTTGTCAGTGCCATGTTGTGGTGGTGGGTTGTTATGGTGTGCAGTGGGTGGTTGGGTGATGTCATTATCAAAAGGTAAGAACCTAAAAAAGACAATGTATTGGTTAGTAAAAAGAAGAAATCAACAATAAAATACATACCTGGGGCCCAAACAATGACTAGCATTGTTTGGGCCCACTTTGTGTTCATTCAACTGAGGCACAACATTCTTGAGGCAGGCATGGTGGGTGGTGGTAGAGTGGAAGCAGCAGTGTGGATCATTGGTAGTCATGGGAGTCATCTGGAAAGTGGTGCCACTTTCATTTTTGGTAGCACAAGCACAACCAAATGGTCTGTGCACAGCCACGGGGTATATAAGCAGACATGAAATGATTGCTTTTCCCCCCAGGCTGAACCCATTGGCCATTCTGTACTGAGTATTTAGTATTAATAGTATTAATAGTATATATTAGTTGTATTTTTCTTGTGATGTAGATACCTTTACATGAGTATATACTACTGTGAAAAGACTGGTTGCAACTGATTGCAACTGGTCTTTGAACAGTTTTGAAAGATTTTCAAAGTGAGGCAACCAGTGACTGGCCTGACCCCAATTGTGGGCAACTGCAACCGAAAAAAAGACTGGACCAAGGTTTGGTCCAGTTTGGTCCTATGGGCATTTCCGGTCCTATAGACTGGACCTTGAAACACTATGTATAGACTTTTGTACTGTTCCAAGGTGGTAATTCTACTAACATTATCTTGATATATTTGTATATGCATCCACCACTGGGTTAAATGAGCTGTCATGGAGTAACAAGGAGGATAGGTGAGCAGGTGAGGATCCTATTTTTCTGGAAGAAGTATTGACTGTGTTTGGACTGTGTGGATTGCTTGTAAGCTATGAATGAAGGATAATGCAATGCTACAAATGCCTAGGAAAAGTTTTGGACAATAGGTACAGTGTGTGCTTCATTATGAACAAAATTCACTTCTGTTGATGGGGAGCCCATGCCCTGGTGAGCCAGGACCTGATTCCTCTTCCAAAACTCTTACCAACCCTCATTATACTTCTATATTAGACCTGGAAATTGAAGAAAGCAAATGCTTTGGTCCCATGGAGCTCACAGTATAAGCATATCTCCTCCTGAGTACATGTTCTGTTTTATGTCTCTACTAACAACTGCAAGGCCATTAGGGGATTTATTGGGTAGTTTATTAGGACTATTACAACCTCTTTTAATTTGTACTTCATGAGGGGAAGGCCAAAGGATGCAGGTAAGTGACAACCTCTCCCTTCCACATACAGGTGCATTGACACACAACCCTTCATTCCCAACTCTGAAAACTTCATTCCCCATTCATAGGTACATCTATATACCCTGCTACATGAGTCCTTTTGGCTTCAGAGGATGCACAGGTTCAGTAGATAGTACCTTGTCTCATACCCCCTCTCTTCTCCCTACCTCTCCCCTTTCCTACTCATGTAGCACCATCCTAAGTCATGCATATAGTTATACATAAAATTATGCATACATAGTTGAGCCCCTCAATAAAGAGAAGAGACCCCTCCTGGGCCTCCTCATTGAGAGAGAATGCTCACTACAGGCTGAGCATAAGTATAAAAGTGAAAATAACTGTATATCAACTGTATATACATATATAAGTGTTACCTATCAAAAAAATGAAGGGAAAACATGAAGCATGAGTGAAATGATCTGCTTGTCATCAAGAATGATGACCGCAAAGCTGTGGTGGGCATTGATCAACTGTGGGAGACAGTGATTGGTTGATCACTGGTGGCAGGAAAGGGTCCCACACATTCCTGAAGTGATGCTTATGTAAGCATAATAGTGTTTCTTGAACCTCTGCTGCATGGATCAAATGAGAGGTAGCGCAAATGGAGGTCCACAAAGGTGGACCCCAAAATGGATTGGCGACAGAGCAGAGAGGCTGATACATGACAACAAAATATGTATACTATTTCTAACAAAACAAAAAAAAGGGTGTGGAGGGTGGGCCACAAAGAAGCAAAACCAATTCGAAGAATGAGATGAGGCCTGAAGGGCACCCATGTGAGCAATAAATGAAGAATTGATCTGAGAATCAAATTGCTCACTGTGAGGATTCAACTGAGCAAAGTAGCAGAGCTAACAGTGTGGTTGAATCCTGTGAAGTGAGAAGGTGAGTTTATTGACACAGGAGCAAAGGAAAGATCTCACAACAAAGATAACTGTCAATGTGAGAGTGAAGCTCAAAGGTGAAGCCAAAATTAACAACTTCTGAGAAGTGAGATAAAATCCTGTGAGGAGCACAAAATGCTCACCTGTGTTGCTTGTAGACAAGATGGGAGTCAAAAAGCAACACAAGGAACCCCTAATCGTGCCAAAAACCAGGCATTGGCTAGACTCTAGCACCTGACTGAGATGGCACGAAAAGAGGGGTTTTTGAGCGGAGCTCAGAATGGGTAGCAAAGCTAGATATGTGAAACAGTTTTGAATGGTGCAGAGGCCTACAAAAAGCCTCCTTACCCCTGGAACCCATCTTTGTGATGACCTCTGCTGCGTGGATCAAATGAGAGGTAGTGCAAATGGAGGTCCACAAAGGTGGACCCCAAAATGGATTGGTGACAGAGTGGAGAGGCTAAAACATGAGCTGATGATGATGTGTGTGGGGGTGGTGGAGGTGTGAGAGAGATGTAGAGTGAGGAGCCATGATGGTGTGTCTGTCAATCCTGCTGATGCAGGTGGATTGCAGCCAGTTGTTGCACAGCCCTGACAGCAGGGTTTTCTCGAATGTAAATTTTCCATGCCTCAGATGACCACTGTCCAATCGCCTGAATGATTGTTTCCAAAACTCCCAGGCTCAACAGAAAAGTCACATAGCTGGCACGAGGTGAGTGTCCACCAAAATGATGGTCAAGGATGATGAAGAACTTGACGTCGAACCATGATCATGTCAGGTGTGCACCATTCTCTTGTAGAAACAGAGCCACTTTTGCACCATGCTGCCTGTCGCACAGAGACACAAATTCTTGTAGAAGGGAGATCAGGTTGGCAACATCTTGCGACATGAACAGCACATCCGTTCCACAATAAAATGGGTTGCCTTTATGATAAGGCAAGTGATACTGCACATGCTCATTCTCAAAAATCAAAGAAGATTATTTGACAATTTTTCACCAGTTGAAGAGACTGTTATCATTCTTCTGAATGAGTTCCCCCATTCGGTGACAGCTATAAAATGCACAGGACATAATTGTAGTGAACAGGAGATCATCATACAACCCTGTGCAGCAAGCAACACTCAAAAAAGCCTGCAGATGTGCCATGTGAAGTGGCAGTTTGCACCACACAGGATCAGCTCTGACCTTCTTTGAGCCATGGATGGTTGCTGTCACCAGAGGATGCATGTGATACTGACCATCCTGGTCAGTTGATTGAACTGCAAAGGTAAATTGAATTAAATCAAAATGAAGTGATGTGAAATGAGGTGTCAAAGCTAAAATGAAAGCCATTGAGCAGTAATTTACACTGCCCCATATGTTCCACACAGATCCATGTGGACTGTGTGGACTCTGTGCAGAGTCCAACCATCTGGTGACCAAAATGAAAAATTACACCCCTTTCGCCACGGACTCTGCCCCAGTCCATGTGGAGTCCACATAAGTCCACACGGAGTCTGCATAAGTCCACGCGGAGTCTGCATAAGTCCATGCAGAGTCCACATAAGTCCACATAAGTCCACATAAGTCCACACAGATTCCAACCATGTGGTGACCCAAATGAAAAATTGAGGCATGGGTTGATGGCAAAAAAAAACAAGGATGCCCCATGATGGGGGACATTTTATTGGTAGTATTAAATACAAAAAAAGTTGCCCCCCTGCCGAAGAGGGGGGCAGTAGACTATAGAATAAAATAAATAACCCACCATCTCCCTAGCATGCGAGACGGCAGGGGCGGGTGTGTTCATCGTCGGCCCTCCCTTGTGGCCCCTCTTGGCCCCTCTCACCATTCCCCATTTGTCTGTACGCACCCCCCTTCCTCATCATTGTTCCACCCGCGATCCACCGCATGAGCAGTTGCTTGTGAGGCTGGGGGCAGGTGGTGTGCTGTCATCTCCTGTCCCATCTCCCTTGTCGTCTCCCTCCCCCTCCCCCTTCGTCTCCCTTTCCTCTCATCTCCCATCCCCCTCGTCATCATTCCACCCACCATCCACCCCACGAGCAGTGGCTTGCGAGGCTGGAGGTGGGTGGTGTGTCCTTGTGGGGTGGATGGTAGGTGGTGTGTCATTCTGTGGTTGGCATCAGTTTTGTCAGTGTTGTGGGGCTGGGGGTGGGTGGTGTGTCATCTGTCACTGTGGGTGGTCGTGGTGGGGCCCTGGTGCTCGTTTTCATCTGTTTTGGGGGGGTTTGCGTCATCCTGCTTTGTTGTCCATTGTTACCTGTAGATTAGAACCTCAAAAACAAAGAAAACAATTAGTTAGTTGAGAAAAAGAAGAAATGAATAAATAAAAACTACCTATGGCCCAAACGATGCAATTGCGTTGTTTGGGCCCATGTTGTCATCCGTCGTTACCTGTAGATTAGAACCTAAAAAACAAAGACAACAATTAGTTAGTTGATAAAAAGAAGAAACAAATAAAAAAAATTACCTATGGCCCAAATGACGCAATTGCATCATTTGGGCCTGCATTGCTTCTGGTCGGCTTGTTGGCAGCTCTTCGTGGCTGTGGAATGGGGCTGGGAGTGGGTGGAGGTGATGTGGGTAGAGTGGAGATGGTGGTGGTAGAGAGGGAAGGAGGGAGGGAGTGAGATGGCGGCGTGGTCGTTGTCAATGGTGGTGGTGGTGAGTGATGAGCTGGCAATGTTGATGACACAGCTGTGTGCTTTGTCATACAAAGCCAAACAGTCATATGTAGTTGCATCAATGGCTACAAACAATAATGGCTGCATAGTGTAACAGTAATGTGCATCTGTACTTTATTAGTTAACCATGAGGCTCTGAGTTCAAACACCATTCATGACATTATTTTGCTAAGATCAAATGGTCTGCTCGGATGCATGCGGACTGTCCTTGCTGGTCCGACCTGGTTGATCACGGATGCGAATGGATGAAGAATGTCAAGCATGGTGAAGATGAGTTCAATAAATAGAACAAAGTCGAGATGAAAAAGACGAGAAAGGAAATAGGTGAATTTGATCAATGTCAACAATGCTAACCATGATCACAATAATCAGGTCGAGGAACTAATTGAATATAGTTCGAATGAAAGATTGAGGGATCGAAAATGAGGTTGACAAAACTGTGGTCGACAATGGATGTAATAAAATTTTCAGGGATGACAACAAGGGTTGCGAGCTGAGAACTATGGATATATGATGGGTACCAAACTTTGAGTGCTATATTGGACTTCAAGGGCAAATGCAAACATGAATCTGGTGATGAAATATATGAGGGCAAAGGCAATATCAAAATAGATGATGAAATGGATGATGGCACAGAGGACGAGATCAAGGATGAAAAATATTGGGAGTGGTGAGCACAAAGACAAGGTCAAAATGGGCGATGATGAGGATGAATATGATGAAAATATTGGGGGCAAGATCGAGCTACATTGCAGAGGTGAAAATGGTGTCAGAGGGCGAGTTGAAGTCAAAAATGGTAATTTGAATATTTCATGTTCTTTGGACGATGTCGAAACTGTCAAAGCTGATATGATTGGTGCAATAGGCAAAGGCGAATTTATCGAAGATGAAACTGGTGCAGACTTGTGCGATGAAGCTGGAACTATGCGATGAAGACCAGGAGGTGCAACATGATGATTTTGAAGTGCAAAAATTTCTCGTTCAAGTGCAAGCTCTTTTTCGAGGGCTAGTTCCCATTTGAGTGCTGCAATACAAGCTTCTACATTGTCTGAAATGTGCGAGCTGTGATGCGTACCATCAAACATTTGGTTCAATGCAGTCGAAGGTGCTATATCAGTGAAGAATGAGGTTGGAACGGAAATTTCGGATGCTGTTCTGGTCAGATGCGAAGCTGCAAAAACCGATGCAAAGTTCAATGTGAAATGTTTAAAAATGTGCAACATATCTTCGGAGTTGATTGGAGCAGAGTTCGAAGATGCTAAAACAATTTTCATGGCATCATGGATGTCGTTCAGAGCGTATGGGTCATCGGGATAATGAACTGGGAACTTGTCTTTGAGATGATGCACAATTCAAGTCCATAAATCCATTTGAAACCCTCAAACAAAAGCTCAACTTTGTTTGGCTTCCGAAATTCTGTGTTTCAAGCAATGAAAATTTGTAATGTTGTAGAATGTCCTATAATAAACTCCTAGATTGTTTGAGTCAAAAATACTGATGTGAAGCTGTTCGCGAACAAGTGTGTCCATGTCTGAAATGCTGTATTTGTGTTCATCTTCTGATCCAGGATAGAACTTGTGTACTGCGATGCAAAATGCGTTAAACGAGGTGCTGGGCTGGTACTCTGGAAGCGATTCCCAGAGTTCACAAGAATCAATGTTGACATATCTGCAGGCATGCTTCTTCTTTAGGTCCTGATCTGTACTACCACAAGTTGGGAAGAGAAATTTGAGCTCTTCAAAATATTTTCGGAGTTCTCTGGGCTGTTTCAGATTGAATTTTGGAGATGTAGAATGGCCACAAGCTGGCATAAAGGACATCAACATGTTTGAAGTAAATTCCGGGGGCTGCAAAGTCGAAATTTGTGCAATATTGGGTTTCGTGTGTTTCAAAGTCGAAGATGGCAGCAAAATAGTAAATGCAAAGGGCGAAAGAGTGCGAAATGATATTATCGATGGTCGAGATACTGTATTGAGATCTCCTGGTTGTTCAGGAGGGTTGGAGGCACTATGAGTTCAATGCAAAATCAAAATTGTTGAGCTTCCTTCAGCCAAAGGCCAAAAAAAATGGTGGTGGAAATGTGGGGAGGTCCGACGATGAACTGATCTAGAAAGCCCTCGCAGTGGGCTCCAAAATGATGATGCTCAATGCAGAAACCCAAACAAAACCCACAAAAAAGGCTTCAGATGGTATAACACAAGTCAGAGGAAGGTTGCAAGGCCCTCTAGATGTCACCTGTCAGATCGACTGTCAAATAGTCATAAAAGGACTGCTTGTCGAAGCAATTCAAAGCTAAAAGAATGTGTTTCAAGGATTTTCAAAGAGTTGCAATATTTTTCGAGACATTGCAATATTTTTTGGGATTGCAAAATAGACTGTGAAGATATTGGTGAGTGATGGAAAGGTTGATAAACAATGTGAGGTGAGCAATGATGAATACAAGAGGATGACAATAATATCGAGAGGCAAAAGGAGGATGAACAAGTTTCAACAAAATCCGATGAATTTTCAGACTATTTCGTGGCTAGATCAATGAATTCGGAGTATGCAAATATGTTCAGACTCAAGATTGGGGGACTAGATGAGTAGTAGAAGCAAAGCAAAGGTGAATCAAGGGAAACAAGAATGAGAATAGCATAATGTGAGGATTTTTGAGGATTTTTGAAGAGGTTTAGTGTAAAACACCAAACTTCGGACTGAATAAGACTAAACCGAACTCTCAAATCACTGTGATCTGGGAGGAAGATGATGACTTCCTTGTTTTTCTTTGTATCTAGTCCATCTTTTTATATAAAATAAAGAAACTACCTAGAAAGGCTAGAGAACATGAGGCAAACATGTGGAAAACTCAAGGCAAAAGACAATAGAAGTATATCAGAACAATAAAGCGAGACTAGAAAGGGTGAATATAACACATGATGAAGAAATAATAAGAAAGAATAGCTAAAAGCGGACTGTCCTTGTTATAAATTGCATAAAACATCGGAAACTGCTTTGAGCAGATTGTATGTGTGCATATGCAGTCAAAATGTGTTCAATATACTCGAGATAGTGTCCTATGTGGCCAGCATGCATCTGAAGATCATTCAAATGGGAAATACTGTGTCCAAAGATGTTTTTCGAGGTTCAAGATTTTTTGAAGATTTTCAAAGTTTCTTTGGACTTCATTTGTGGCCCGAAATCGGTGCAATATTGTTCAACAATGGTAGGGGATACGTCTGGCATGTGTGCAATGACCATTTGGATAGTGATATAGTGTCCGATGTCGATTTTTGATGTTCGATGATTTTCAAAGTCAGTCGAGGAAATATTGGACTTGTTCAAAGGCCGATATCGCTGCGATATTGCTCGAAGCTGGTTTGGAACTCATTGATGATGTTCCAAGTGTATATCCTGAGCTGTACGAAGGTCAGGGGAATTGTATTATGGTGGCCGAAGGCATACAAAGAATTTTGAGGTGTTGCAAAGATTTTCAAAGCATTTTTGTGACTTTGTAGAGCTTTGTAGAGCTTTGGAGGGGTTCGTATGGGTTCATAGAGCTTCGTAGAGGTCTGTAGAGACTCATAGAGGTCTGTAGAGACTCATAGAGGTCTGTAGAGACTCATAGAGGTCTGTAGAGACTCATAGAGCTTTGACAACAATTGTAGATGTGTTTTCCGAGCTTGAATGACATGGTGGACCTATCAGCGATTGGTGTCTAAGTCGGGATACATGTCACAAAGAAAATGGTGCACTCCTGTAAGATATTTCGGACCTGAAGCAATGAATTGTGAAGAATAAGCAATGTAATGAGACAGTGTGGTAGGGGTAGTCAAGCAGAAGTGCATGTAAGATGCAAAAGTTCACATAATCACATGCACTGGTGGCGTATCGTTTTGAGGTCAAACATTCAATAGCATTTACTTGCAGATGAAGTGGAAGTGCATTGATCTCAGCCAGGTCCATGGGGGGGCGAGCCACATGAGCATGATGCCCCCCAATGTGCTCAAAAGCATGTGCTCCATCGCGCTGCCAGTAGTTCCCATGGAGGACTAAAGAAGTGGATGCAGTCAGCAGGAAATCTGTTCTGGTAGTCGTCTAGCAGAAGACAAGATAACATATTGGCTCAGATGTTCTTCTTCCCTTCAATATGATGCACACAAAGATCCATCCCTGTACACAGGATGATCTGTGCAATTGCAAGGAGGGGCACATTGTGCAGTGATTCAGTAGCATGAAGAGAGTTGAGGACACCAACAGCATCGAGACTATCAGTCCAGATAAGCAGGCAATGAGGGGGATGAGGAAGCAATCCAGCATAGTGGATAGCAGACATGATGGCTAGGAGTTCAAGGAAGAATTTTCTTGCCCAGAGGAGGTGCTCGGAGAGAGTACACAAAACCTTTGTTGGCGAATACAAAGGATAATGCAATGCATAGGCTAGCATCAGTCCACATGATCATGTCTGCCTCACAATCAGTCCACAGACCGACATTGTCAAATCAGATTCTGATTGCCCAGGGAATTACTGCCTTCAACCATTTGAGATCTGTTATCACTTCAGCATTAATGGGAACCCTTTGTTGTGACTGATTTTTTGCACTGATCTTCCAATATAGCTCTGTCAGTGCAGGCCATCACCAGGGAAGTACATTCAGAAGCCAATTCAAATGGCCTGCCAAGCATTACCATTCTCACAGCATGGGTCCAGTTGAGTGCCTCATGTCAGCTGAATGCCTAGGTGTCACAAGAAAGAGGTCAATTTGTTCACTGATGGCGGTGATGGAGTTTGGAGGCAAAGAAATACTGCTGTGATTGACATCCACCCAGAAACCAATGATTTTAAGCTCCTCACCATGTTCCTGCTTTCATCCTCAAAAGGGCGTGTGATTGCTTCCCACAGCAGCAGAAGTGCCACTTGTCGGCATGGTCACAACTTCCCTTGGTACCAAATGAGGTTGTCGGCAAAATCCCAACCAAAAAAATTGTCCATGTATACATGGAGGCCCATGATGTCAAATTTTTGGATGCCAAGCCAACAGAGTAACCCTGATACAGCACACCATCATCATGGGGAGGCTCGGTTACCAAATACAAGGCACCATACAATGAATAGTTTCCCATCAATTCTAACCACTTGACACAGTTGGAAGATGGGGTGTGCAGGCAGGTTGAGAAATGCTGATGTGACATCAGATTTAAAAGTTACAAGGCGCTTTCCAGGATTTGCTGTTCAGGCATCATGGAGTGTTTGCCCAAAGGTGCGCAATTCATCATATTTGCCTTTTGCATCCACCTGAGGAATCCCCTCATTAATGCCTGAACATGAGTGATCTGTCACAACACGAGGTTTTTTGTTTTGCCAAACAGTGAACATGGGAGAGATTTTCATGCCAGGAAGAAGGTCAGTGTTGTCCAAACTATCTGACCACCTTCCAGCTGCAATCTCCTTGTCACAGAAGGCACAAATGGCCTCTATATCTTGGGGATCTGAAGCATAATTGTCTGGTGGAAGCTCCTCCAACTCAGCCTTCCACTCTCCCTCATCAAAAGGCCAGAACCCTTCACAAAGTCCTTTCATCACAGATTGAACAAAAGGTTGGTTAGGATGGTCAGTGAGAAGGAGCTCAAATTTGTCAACATCAAAAGGTGTCTCAACCTTAATCAAGTCTCCAAGGGCAAGGATTGTTAGGGCGACACCCACTATCTGCTAGCTAAGACCGTGCAGGTTCTCTCTACAAGAAGGGGGTGGGATCCGCGCTTGTGATGGGGGAACTGATGGTTTTGATGTGAGGGGTTATTAATAGATGAGTTGGTTGAGAAAGGCCTTTCACACTGAAAACATAGGTGGAATACCTAAGGGAACACAACTGGGGTCCCCTAGGTGTATATTTAGGGTTTATATACTATGTTACATATATTGTACATTGTTGTTACCGATGCACTCATACATGCACATACATTTTGATGCATGCGAAATAAAATTCTCATGCTATCAAAGTGTAGCATCATTTGGCATCATGTAGCATAATTAGTGTTTAAAGGTCCAGTCTGTAGGACCGAAAAAAAGACTGAAACTGAACTGAACTGGACCAATTAGAACTGGACCAGTGGTCTATTCATGGACCGGTCTTTTTCAGTCCAGTTGCTGGTCTTTCATTTTGAAAAATATAGTAGGACTGATGAAAAACCAGTTAAAACTGGTTGCAACCGGTCTCTCGTTCCAACGTGTGCTAGACCTTACTCCCACACATATTTCCTTCATTTTCGGTCCCTGGATCATCAAAAACAGTCAAGAATTGGTTGAGATATGACCAAAAACATTTTTGTATGAGTATTTTGTTGTATCAGAACAACTTTGATTGCATTGCTTATTACCTGAGCTATAATTTGTTTTGTACAGCTATATAGCATCATAAAAGTAACAACAACACACCTAATCATCTGTACCATGAGATTTTATTTATACAACAGCCCAAATGAGTGCAACTACAAACTACAAATTACAAACTACAAACTGCAACTTGAATGCATGTCCTTTCGGTTTTGGCCATATCTCAGTCAAATCTTGATGGAATTGCTTAAATGTTGGATCAGTCCATGTAGCATTACAATCTCTATCCATTAATGTAATATATATGAGGTGATGGTCATATTTGTTGAGATACATATGGGTTATTTGGCACAATAAATTTTACGACAAAAAACTGGTCCGAACCAGTCTTTTTTTGGTCCATGGACTGATTAGGACCAGTCCTAAAGGGTCCTGTTGCAGTCCTCCAATATCTAGGTCGGTCCTAGACCGGTTGCGGTTGCCGGTTGCCCCATTTGGAAGTCAAAAACCGGACTGGACTGGACCTTTAAACACTAAGCATAATTCAACATAATAAAATAAAAATGAAATTTTATTAGGTAATGGGGTGGTTTCCTAACATTACCCCCCTTTTATGCCTCAACTTCCAGGCGAGAAAATATTATGTCTGTCCCCTCTGTGAAATTTTGGTATGGCTGGAATTTCATCCCCTCATACACCATTCTCGCAATGTGACATGGAGCATTTGGATTACATTTAAAGAATTGGGCAATCATGTTATGTGCTCGCTTACAATTCTCTTCAGGTTCACACAAATTATTTTTGTCGGTATAGTTTTTCCACTTTATTAAGAACTCCAATTTGTTCCGTCAAAGACGTGAGTCTAGAATTTCTTCAACTACATATTCTGGAGCACCTTCTACTATTATTGGAGGTTGCAGAGTAGTTTGTTGGCCAGGAATAGTGGGTGGGTGGTAAGGGTGTAGGCTGGATACATTAATCTCTGGATCAATCTTGAATGATCAGGGTAATTTTACCACTACCGCATTAGGTGAGATCACTTTAGAGATCGCATATGGGCCAACTTGTTTCTCCGTAAGTTTCCTTGAAGGTCATGGAATATTTAGGTCCTTGGTACTTAGCCATACAAAGTCACCAACTTTGTACTCTGGAGCGCGTGCTCGAGTACGATCTGCGTGTCGCATCATGTCATCAGGTGCTTTCTTCAATGCTGCTTCTGCTTCCTCTTGTACCTTTTGCATCTTAGATACAAAGTCTTCTACCGACTGTACTTTGACTTCCCTTCTGGGTTCTACTCCCATGCGAGGATGATATCCATAATTCGCGAAAAAGGGTGACATACGAGTAGCCAAATGGAATTTGTTATTGTGGGAAAATTCAGCAATTGCCAACCATTCGGGCCAGTCGGTTTGTTGGTAGTTGACAAACACACATAAGTACTGCTCCAACTCCTGGTTCATTCTCTCTGTCTGCCCATCAGTCTGCGGGTGATATGCCATAGATAGTTTAGTTTGAATTCCCAATATGTTGTTCAGTTCTCGCATAAATGCAGAAGCAAATTGTGGTCCACGATTGGAGATAATGGTATTGGGTAACCCATGTAACCACCATACCTGATTTAGATAGAGGCATGCCAAGCCCAATGATGAGGTTTCTGTAGTAGTAGGAATAATATGGACCTCCTTTGTAAAGCGGTCGCATACTATGAATATTGCATCGTACCCTTGAGCCTTGGGTAATCCGGTAATAAAATCCACAGATATATCTCGCCACAGCGCTTTAGGTATAGGGTTCGGCATTAATTTTCCTGCAGGTTTCTCTGGAAATTTCTTCCCCCTCATGCACATATCACATCCATCCACATACCCCAACACATACTTTGAGATTCTGGGCCACCAATAATTTCTCATTACTAATTCCAACGTCTTCCATCTTCCTGGGTGTCTGGCAGTCAGCATATTATTATGTAACCAGACAATCTCCCTTTGCAAATCCTGATCCTTTGGTACATACACCTTTCCTCAAAACAACACCAACCCTTGTTCCTCAGCCCATTCATCTCCTTTGATATTACCTTTCTTCTCTCCCTTCAGAGCTTTCATGGCTTCCACTACTTCATCGTCCATTTCTGAACATTGTCTAATTTTAGACAACATGTCTGTTTCTGAGCTATCTATTAATAGATGCCCTTGATGCATAGCGCAAATGCAAAAGTATTCGGGTTTGAGCAAGGTAACATTCTTATTGTCCTCCTCCACCCCCCTTTTATGATCAATACGTCTGAATAATGCATCTGCTTTCCTCATTAAGCTTCCCGCTTTGTGGACCAAGTGAAAATTGAAACGCGATAGGAATAGTGCCCAACATGCTTGCTGGTGATTAAGCTTTTTAGCGGACATGAAGTATTGCAGATTTTGATGATCCATCCAGATCTCAATCTGATGCGTACATCCCTCCAAATAATGCCTCCATGCCTCCAATGCTCATATTATCCCCAACATCTCTTTGTCATGCACATCATAATTCCTCTCCACATCATTCAACCCTCGGGACAAATATGCACAAGGATGCCATTTGTCATCTTCACACAGCATTGATAATACTGCTCCAGTAGCAAAATTGGATGCATCGGATTCCACTCGCAAAGGGCATGTGAAATCTACTGGGGCTAATATTGGTCCCTCCACAAACTTCCTCTTCAACTCCTCAAACACTGTCTGCTGCTGCTCTCCCCACCTCCATACTACTCCCTTTCGCGTAAGGTCATGTAAGGGTGCAGCAATTTTAGAAAAATTGTGCACAAAGCGACAATAATAATT
Source organism: Tricholoma matsutake (assembly GCA_026075535.2). Lineage (NCBI taxonomy): Eukaryota > Fungi > Basidiomycota > Agaricomycetes > Agaricales > Tricholomataceae > Tricholoma > Tricholoma matsutake. The sequence goes on along the minus strand of AP026548.1, from coordinate 526,373 downwards.
TGTGAGTCCCAAGAAGGCTTGAACCTCCTTGACACAGGTGGGCGCAGGCCAATCTGTGATTGCCTGTACCTTGATCAGATCCATTTCGATCCCATCAGGGCTAATCAATAATCCTAGGAACTCAATCTTGCTTGCCCCAAACACACACTTCTCTGGTTTCAAAAATAGATCATTCTCCGCCAACCTCTGTAACACCTCCTGCACTATCGCCTCATGATTTTCTTCATCCTCCATGAATATCAGAATGTTGTCAATAAATATTATTACCACGCCTTTGTCTATTACATCCTTGAAAATGTCGTTCATCATATTTTGAAAGGTTGGGGGACTATTAGTCATCCCAAAAAACATGACAAGCGGCTCGAAGGATCCTCGACGCGTGGCAAATGCTGCCTTCCACTCATCTCCTTTCTTTATACATTGTTGTATCCCCATCGTAAATCCAATTTTGTAAAGACCTTGGCTTTTTCCACCTTGTCAATTATTTCTGAGATCAATGGCAGGGGGTATGCATTCTTCACTGTCCACTCCTTTAAATACCTATAATCTGTACACATCCTCTTCCTTTGGTCTTTCTTTGGCATGAAGAATATTGGTGACATCTGCAGTGATTTCGAAGGTTGTATGTATCCTTTGCACAATTGCTCCTTCAGGAATGCATCCACTTCTTCTTGTTCCATTGGAGATAACAGATATACCTTCGACTTCTTCGGCACAAACCCTGGCTTCATCTCGATCCCATGATCCCATGGCTTCCACACCGGCATTCACTCAGACTCCTTCTTCTGGAACACTGACAGATATTCATGATACACTTTTGGCACCCATTCCTCCACTGGCTTCTCCACCTTCACAATATTCTTGTCCCATGACTGTCCTCCACAAATTGCTCTAAAGGTTTGCTTCTGCTCTTCTTTCTCAATCATGACCGGAACTTCCTCATTTGGCATTTCCTCATCCTCCACTTCCTCCATCGTAACAGAATACTTCCTCAGATGTTCTTTCTCTTTCTTTTTCCTTTTTTCCTTCTTCATCTTCCTTCCATACACATTACATTCTTTAGGACAATGAGTCATTTGTACTTTCCCAGTTTTCCAATCAATTTCAGGATTATGCTTCCATAACCACAGACATCCTATTATTAGATTGGTTTTCCCAAGTTTGCACACTTCAAATATGGCTCGCTCCTGATGCTCCTGATACCTTAGTACCATAGTCACCTCCTCCTTGATAGTTCCTCCATGATTGACTGTTCCGTCAATATTGTACACCATTATAGGTTGCGCCAGCTTGTGTGTGTTAATACTGTTTCCGGTAATTAAGGATTGATTAATAAATAATCCTGTAGCACCACTATCAAGCAACACTTCCACATCAATCGCTGCATGCGTGTCCACTGTCTTCAGTCCCACAGTCAAGGTGATTTCAGGTTCTATTTGTGCAGAGCAAATAAAGAATTTAGGGGTTTTCGGAAATGATGCATGACAATTTTCTTTGTCACATGATTGACAACAGTTGTACTCCTTTTTGTCATGTGATTCAGAATGGTTGTACTCCTCCTCAATTTCCTTTTCTGATTTGCTCTGGGTTTCATCGGATACTAATACATTGTAACGATTCTGGGTCACCAATGGGGAAACCTTCACTGGGACTCTTCCACAAAATTCTTCTGCTTGCCTTCCTCCGGCTTCACTTCCTTGATTGTAGCTTCCCTAATCTTTCTTTTCTGCCTACAATTCCTAGAAATGTGTCCTAACTGCCCACAGTTAAAACATTTAAGTGGGGCTCATCTCCCTGCTTGATCAACCTCCATTGCCTCTGCTGGTGCTGCTGACTCCATAACTATAGGTGTCACTGTCATGGCCAGTGGCTGTGCCCTCGGAGCTTGTGCCTGAGGCACCTTTCTTTTCTCAGACTTTCCTCCAGATGACTGTCCAAATTTACTACTTCCGTACATCAACTTTGACTCTGCCTGTTCCTGCTGATATTGCTGGTCAAGGCGCATTGCCCAATTATACCACTCGTCCAACTTCTCTGGCATAGAAGGTAGTTGGTAGATAGACTTGAATAAAGAGGGATTTAATCCTGCTTTCAAAAACTCTACCAATGCAGCTTCTCCCATGTCCGTTTGCGAAGCTTCTGCTTTGAACTGCAAAATAAATTCATCCGCCGTTAAGGAACCTTGGCGCATGGTCTTTAATTTAGCATTGGCTGTCGCCTTTGGATTAGGGTCTCCAAACTGTGCCTCCAATCTCTCCAGAAATTCCTTGAAGGTTGCAAATGGTTTATTTCCTGTGGCAATTTGATTAATAGCCTCATTTCTCCAGAACTGTGCTTTCCCCCTCTGAATGTATGAGAGAACAAACATAATCCTAGACTTGGCTGTACAAAACTCTGGCTTCCTCCCATGGATGTACAATACTATAGAGCTGATGAAGGATTTGGTATCCTCCATGGTACCATCAAAGATTTGCGGGGGTGTATACTTAGGTAAGTGCGCTTTTCCATTTCCGGATTTCTCCACCGTCTCATCCTCCTGCGATATCCACTCCACCATCTCCTCCATCTCATCATCTCTTTCTCCTATCGTCTCTGGCTGTACTTCCGCTTGTCTGGGCTGTGATGCTGCCAATACTGACACTAATTGCGACATTTGTGCTGTGAGCACATCAATTTTCACCTCTAGTGCTGGTATGGGAACAGGATTAGGACCGGGATTAGAAGTTGAAGGTTCAGACATAATTGTAGAATCTGTGATGAATCACTTCTTTGACAAATTCAAAAATTTTTCTTCGAGACCTCTCCAAACATTTACAGGTCACATGATAAGGTTCGTCGAGGTTCATCAATGGTTCATCGTTCGTCGGGCGCCTATTTTGACACTTCGGATCAATAACCCTTCCAACAGTGCCTGATCTGAGAGATATCACTGAATTCGGCTTGTAACTAAAATAGTCATCCGAATAGAGTAATGTAAATCATAACTAAACCAGATCCAATCAGTTGTCTGGTTGCAGCTGTCCTAATGATGAGCGCTGCCTCTCGATCACTGGCAGTCGCAATGTAAGGCGAGGCCTGGTGTCGGCTTATGAAAGAAAAGGTAGATTACATATATACAAGTACTTCTGGCTCATGCCAAAAGGATGAGTAATCGGATGTGGCGCAGTGAAACAATGACGTATGCACAAGTAAGAGAAGGCGCACTGATATGGGTAGTTGTGTTCTTCTGTTAGGGTGACACCCACTATCTGCTAGCTAAGACCATGCAGGTTCTCTCTACAAGAAGGGGGTGGGATCCACGCTCGTGATGGGGAAACTGATGGTTTTGATGTGAGGGGTTATTAATAGGTGAGTTTGTTGAGATAGGCCTTTCACACCGAAAACGTAGGTGGAAATACCTAAGAGAACACAACTGGGGTCCCCTAGGCATATATTTAGGGTTTATATACTATGTTACACATATTGTACATTGTTGTTACCGACGCACTTGTACATGCGCGTACATTTTGATGCATGCAAAATAAAATTCTCATGCTATCAAAGTGTACCATAATTTGACATAATAAAATAAAAATGAAATTTTATTAGGTAATGGGGTGGTTTCCTAACAGAACTTCTATATCTCAATGTTATGAGTTCTTAATGAAGTTAAGACTTGTTCTTCAAACCCAGAATCAATGAAAAATTCAGTGTGACCATTTTTCCATGTTTGTTTTCCCCACAGTCTGTAATTTTCAGCAACCATTACAAAAATTACTGACTTTACTAACCATGGGAGTCAAAAATTTATAGTGATGTTATACATCATTCTAACTGATTTTTTGAGCTGAGTTCAAACATGACAATGAGAGAGTCATGTGACTTACCATAAATGGAATATAGTGATGTTATATACCATTCTAACCAGAATTTTCAGCTGAGTTTGAAAATGACATCTGCATAGTGATGTGTTCATATACAGTTTAATAATATAATAAAATAACATAAGAACTCATGCTTGCCAGAATTGGCCCTCACCCCCAAGTATATAACATGACTATATTCCATGGATGGCAAATCACATCACTATGTAGATGTCATTTTCAAACTCAGCTCAAAATCCTGGTTAGAATGGTATACCACATCACTATATTCCATTTATGGTAAGTCACATGACACTCTCATTTTTGAACTCAGCTCAAAAAACTGATCAGAATGGTATATAACATCACTATATTCCATATATGGTAAGTCACATGACTTTCCTGATGTCATTTTTGAACTCAGCTCAAAAAATTGATCAGAATGGTATATAACATCACTATATTCCATATATGGATGGTTCCATCACTATGTACATGTCATTTTGAAACTCAGCTCAAAAAACTGGTTAGAATGATGTATAACATCACTATAAATTTTTGACTCCCATGGTTAGTAAAGTCAGTAATTTTTGTAATGGTTGCTGAAAATTACTGACCATTGGGGAAAACAGACATGGAAAAATGGTCACACTGAATTTTTCATTGATTCCGGTTTTGAAGAATTGAGTCTCAACTCTGTTAAGGACTTGTAAACCTACCAAAAAAAAGGGAAGGGAAAAGGGCCAGGAATGAGTAGAATAGCATGCGGGGATGATGAGCACGACACTAGCTGAGGCTGTGGCACATGTTGATCAACTGTGGGAGACGGTGATTGGGTGGTGATTGACATGAGAACTGGTGGTAGGGTTTTGATGCAATCAAGTCTAGGAATAGTGAGGCAGACACAGGATGCCTCACTATTCTTAGGCTTGTATTGTGGGAAGGTCAGGTGCTGGTGGTGGTTGCATGCAGATCCCTAGTGGCAATATTGATCATCAGTGGTGTGGCAACGGTTGTGTTGACTGCCAACACACCATGTGAAGGGTCTCAGTAATCAATGGGTCAGGAATTCTAATACTGTAGTAACCATGCAGAACCCATGACCTGAACACCATGGATTTTACCATACCTGTACCATGTCATTCCTTACCAAGACTATATTACTCATTTATTTAAATTTAATAGTAAACATCCGTTCTGTAAGGGGACTAGGGGGGTGCCCTGTGTGTTTTTATGTTCATCCTATATTTTTCCCCACCTCGTTTCCTTCCATTCTTCATTTTCTATGATTTTTCCGGATTTTATTACTAATTTTCCCTTGCTATCATGTTTGTACATGTTGACACTTTTATATTTAGAGGCGGAGTACCCCTTCTGACACATACCCCTTGGTATGATGTCATTCGGCAGCCTTGATCTGCCTATCTCCACCTTTTTCTATTTTTAGGTTATATTTGATTTTTGTCGTCTTCACATATACTGGGCATCAGCAAGGGGATCCTTAGAGTTTTCTCTTCGGATTTCCCTTTGCTAGGTGTGTCCCCAATGCCTGTATTATGTAGTATAATGTTAACTTCAGATTTCCCTTTGCTAGAGGCTTAGGTTGCCCTTATAGTAGAAAACTCTCCCCTAAGGCCCGAAAATCGCGAACGCGCTGCCCAAGATAGGCAGGTACGGACTGGACGACGCTTCCCAAAGCTCCACAGAGTCCCTACACACTGTTCCAGATAATCTCGCCTTTATTATGCTGCCATTTTTGCCAAACGCGCTCCCTAGCGACATGGACACATCAGAATGCTTCGACGCACTTGAAAGTGACGTTCCGGAATGCACGCACAAATCGACTCGCTTAAATCTACGATTGAAAACTTCGTTAGGACCCTCCAGGCTAACCCTACGACCAATAGTTCCCCCTTTATGACTCCAAGTGCACCCAACAACAATGTTTTGCCAAACACGTCCACTAAGGAATGTGCCCAGATCAAACCATCCCCCCCCCGCCAAATTTAATGGTGCACGTGTGCAGGGACGTGCATTCCTTAATTCCTGTGAGTTATACATTAGTCTCCAGTTGCATCAATTCATCGATGAGGCTGCAAAAATTTATTGGGCCTTCACATACATGAAATCTGAATGTGCCTATCTCTATGTGGACCGTATCCTACATCAAACTAAAGAACTCGGTTCTCTACCTTTCTCCACTTGGGGTGACTTTCGAGCTGAGTTCGTATGCCACTTCTGCCCCCTCAATGAATGCCACTGAGCAGTGACACGACTTGAGTCATCCACTTACCACCAGGGACATCGATCCATGGATGATTATATTGATGAGTTCAAGGATTTGGTGGACATGGCAGGATATGGGAGTGGGTTACCAGTGGTGGTGAAGTTCCGAAGGGGACTCAACCGAGAAATTCAGGACCAGATTGCACAGATGTTGGAAGGGCGCCCAGCAGACGATGATATCCTTGCTTGGTATGAAGCTGCTTCACTCTGTGACAAGAACCGACTCACAAATGCGGCGTTTAATGCTGCATTCCATGCTCCAACTACCACTCATACACCCTACACCTTCAATTGAAGCCTCCCCCACCCTAACCCCATTCCTGTTCGTCAAACTCCCACACCAGCCGTCAATGTCCCAGTACCAATGGATGTTGATGCAGCCCGCAGCCATGCACGTAAGTTGGATCTCTGCTACCGTTGTGGGGAACCTGGACACAGGGCTGGAGCGTGTCCCCATCGTCAGGATATCTGCATGCTCACCCCCGAGGGACGAGACGAACTCCTGCAAGATTTGTTGGCGCTTGTAGATGTTGAGGAAGCGAAGGATCAAGTTGCAGAGGAGATTAAGTTGGAAGTTGTAGAGGAGCAGGATTTTCCTATTCGCAGCGAGTGAATCGTATGCCCTCACTGCCTGTCCATAACTGCTTTGAAGTCTTGTCAGTTGAATCCCCGGAGAATGAATCCATTTCTATGACTGCTCCCCTCTCTGACCCTTCGAAGTTGGCTAAAGACGTACCTGCTCTCCCCATCTCTCCTTCTACTCCATGTCCCAAAACTAAATCATGGGAACATAAATTACCACGCAAGTATATTGTGGCATCCACTCCCTCTGCACACTCCTTAAACCTAGCCATCGAACTGCAGACGACCGACACTGGACAGATACTCGGTGTCTCTGCACTCCTGGACTCTGGTGTGACTGGTCTCTTCATCGATTCCCATCTGGTACAACAACATCGCCTAAATACTCGCTCACTCTCACGTCTGATACCTGTATATAACGTGGATGGATCCCCAAATGAAGCGGGTGCCATCCGAGAGGTTGCAGACCTGGTTCTCTGTTACAAAGATCATAGTGAGCGTGCCCTTTTTGCTGTCACTCAATTAGGAAAGCAAAAGGTGATTTTGGGATATCCATGGCTTCGAGAACATAACCCAGAGGTCGACTGGCGTACCAGGGAGGTTACCATGAGCCGATGTCCATCCCGCTGTCAGATGTGTTTCACAGAAGCCAGGCAAGAACGTCGTGGACAGAAGGCAGCAATACGACATACTCAGAAGTGTCATGCTGGACCCCTGCCTATACCTGAAGTGGAATTGGAAGGGGTTCCTGATCTAATGCCGGACTCGGATGATGATGATGAGGACCCAGAGGAAGTGGAGGAGGGTGATCAGATCTTCTACACTGTGATTCGCTCATCGCATGAGGTGTGTGCCACATTGAACATATCCCAACGCCTTGCCGAGGCCTTCCACAAAAACAACACTGCTAAATCCTCTACTAACTCTTTACTCCCTCATCTCCATGAGTTTGAAGACGTGTTCTCCAAGGAGTCATTCGACTCTCTTCCTGCGTGCAAGCCATGGGATCACGCGATCGAACTCACCCCCGGCACAACCCCTTCATCCTGCAAGGTCTATCCTCTCTCTCCAGAAGAACAATGGCAGCTTGACCAGTTCATCGATGAGCACCTGGCCTCTGGACATATTCGACCATCAAAGTCACCCATGGCCTCTCCCTTTTTCTTTGTCAAGAAGAAGGATGGTTCACTTCAACCAGTTCAAGACTACAGAAGGCTCAACAACATCATGGTCAAAAATCACTACCCACTACCCCTCATCTCCGAACTCGTAAACCAGCTCCGTGGAGCCCGATACTTCACCAAGCTCGATGTCCATTGGGGCTATAATAATGTGAGGATAAAGGAGGGAGATGAGTGGAAGGCAGCTTTTCGTACCAACCATGGTCTTTTTGAACCGCTTGTCATGTTCTTTGGCCTTACTAATAGCCCTGCCACCTTTCAGACCATGATGAACGACATCTTCCATGACCTCATCCTCGAAGGCATTGTCTGCATCTATCTCGACGACATCCTCATCTTCACTCGCATGGTTGAAGAGCACCATTGCATCACGCGCCTTGTCCTAGAGCGACTTCGACAGTACAAACTCTACCTTCATCAGGACAAATGCGAGTTCGAAAGGACCAAGATCGAGTACCTCGGTCTGATTATCTCAGAGGGTCAAGTGGAGATGGATCCTATCAAGGTAAACGGGGTCACAGCTTGGCCGATGCCCACAAACAAGAAGGAGGTGCAGTCTTTCCTGGGCTTCATCAATTTCTATCGGCATTTTATCAAGGATTTCTCACATCATGCACAACCACTGTTCGACTTGACAGGAAAGGAGGCATGGAGGTGGGATAATGCACAACAGGAGGCGTTCAAAAAGCTTAAGGAGATGGTCACTTCCGCTCTGATCCTTACCTTTGCTGACAATTCGCGTCCTTTTCATGTAAAAGCCGACAGTTCTGACTTTGCAACGGGTGCCGTGTTGTCTCAGCAGTCTCCGGAGGACCAGAAGTGGCATCCTGTTGCGTTCTACTCCAAAAGCCTTAGTGCTGTAGAGCGAAACTACAAGATCCATGACAAGGAGATGTTGGCGATAATGCGTGCGCTTGAGGAGTGGCGACACTTCCTCGAGGGTGCCCAACACAAGGTGGAAATTTGGACGGATCACAAGAACCTCGAGTACTTCATGATGGCCAAGAAATTGAACTGTCGTCAAGCTTGTTGGTCCCTGTATCTATCTAGATTTGACTTCTGCTTGCACCACTGTCCAGGTCGCAGCATGGGGAAGACCAATGCCCTATCCTGATGTGCAGACCATGGGGATGGCAGCGGTGACAACCAAAACATTGTGCTGTTACAGCCAGACCTGTTCACCATTTGGGCACTGGAAGGCATTGCACCCCAGGGTGAGGAGCGGGACATCCTACATGACATTCGTCATGCAAACCGTAGTGGTTTACATGAGGATGTTGTTGCCCAAGCTGTTAAAGAACTGAGGAAGGGATCGACCCTTTCCTTACATGCGGCAGAGTGGGCTGAAAAGGAGGACTTGTTGTATTTCAGGGATCACATCTATGTTCCCAATGACCCAGACCTTCGTCAGTGCATCATATCCCAACACCATGACTCACAGGTTGCTGGCCACCCCAGACGCTGGAAGACCTTGGAGCTCACCTCATGGAACTATTGGTGGCCACAAATGTCATGGCTCATTGGTCAGTATTGTCGCACTTGTGACCTTTGCTTACACACCAAGGTTCCTCGTTGCAAGCCTATTGGTTAGCTACACCCTCTTCCTGTTCCAGGGAGTCGTTGGGATGTCATCAGCGTCGACTTTGTGGTGGAATTGCCAGAGTCAAACGGGTTTGATGCGGTGATGTGCACAGTTGACTCAGTGGGAAAACGCGCTCACTTCATTCCCACTCACACCACTGTCAGTGCCCTAGGTGCCGCTTGACTCTACCTCCACCATGTGTGGAAATTACAGGGACTTCCTGGTGCCTTCCTCTCGGATCGTGGCCCTCAGTTCATGGCAGAGTTCACTCGTGAGCTGTACCGACTCCTGGGGATCAAACTCCTTGCTTCAACCGCTTATCATCCACAAACCGATGGCCAGATGGAGTGAGTCAACCAGGAACTGGAGCAGTACATCTGCCTCTTTGTCAATGAACACCAGGATGATTGGGATGATCTCCTTCCTTTGGCCAAGTTTGGATACAACAACCATGTCCATGCTTCCACTCAACAGACCCCTTTCCTCTTAGACACTGGATGACATCCACGCATGGGATTTGAACCTCGCCAAACTCCCTCACACATTGAGATGGTGAATGAGTTCACAGAATGCATGAGGGATAGCTTGGAGGAGGCAAGGGCAGCCTTAGCAAAGGCAAAGGATGACATGGCACAAATTTACAACCAACGCCACTCCCCAACCCCTCAGTACAAGGTTGGTGATTGAGTTTATCTTGACTCCAGTGACGTCTCCACTACACGTCCATCCAAGAAACTCGCTCATCGCTTCTTGGGACCTTTCCCCATTGTCAAGTGCGTTGGAACACATGCCTATCGTCTACGCCTCCCAGCCCCCATGTCCAGACTCCATCCCATCTTCCATGTCGTCAAATTGCTTCCAGCTCCCCCAGATTCGTTCCCGGGATGCCATTCACACCCACCACCACCACCTACAGTGATCAAGGGAGAACTCCAATATGAAGTCGAGTCCATCTTGGACAGCCATTTGCGTCGAGGAAAACTCCAGTATTTGGTACATTGGAAGGGTTATGGGTATGAGGAGAACTCATGGGTCGAAGAGTCTGACGTAAATGCCCCTCGGTTAATCAAGGAATTCCACCGATGGCACACTGCTGCACCGTGTCGCATTCAAGTCACAGACTTTGGTCATATACAATTTCGAATGCATCGGGGCGATGCATCTTAGAGAGGGGGTGATGTAAGGGCACTAGGGGGGTGCCCTGTGTGTTTTTCCTATTTTTTATGTTTGTCCTATATTTTTCCCCACCTTGTTTCCTTCTATTCTTCATTTTCTATGATTTTTCCGGATTTTATTACTAATTTTCCCTTGCTATCATGTTTGTACATGTTGACACTTTTATATTTAGAGGCAGAGTACCCCTTCTGACACATACCCCTTGTTATGATGTCATTTGGCGGCCTTGATCTGCCTATCTCCGCCTTTTTCTATTTTTAGGTTATATTTGATTTTTGTCGTCTTCACATATACTGGGCATCAGCAAGGGGATCCTTAGAGTTTTCTCTTCGGATTTCCCTTTGCTAGGTGTGTCCCCAATGCCTGTATTATGTAGTATAATTTTAACTTCAGATTTCCCTTTGCTAGAGGCTTAGGTTGCCCTTATATGTTCATCCATGGATATCACCCATGCAATATCCATATCCATATCCATCCATCCATATATCATATCCATGGATGGTCATCCAGATGATGGCCATCCATGGCAGTCCCTACAATTGTGTGAGGGGGGCTGGAGAAGGATGTAACTAATACAAAATTGACCCTTCCTGTGGTGTGTGGGAGGGGCCATAAAAGGAACAGAAAAAATAAATGAAGGAAATAACACCCAGCAAGGCACACAAGGGGTGTGTCATGGTGGTGGTATCCCCCTTCCTCCATGTTGTCATTGCCCCCCTCTTGTTGTTGTTGTTGTCCCATTTGGCTGTTAGTACCCTCTGTGAGCAGTGGCTCGCAGTGTGGGGGTGGGTGCTGGGTTGTGGGTTTGTTGTTGTTGTCTTCTCCCCTGAAATCTTGTTTGTGTTTGGTTGCCATTGTCCCCATTGTCTCCCTTGCATGTCCATGGTTGCATTGCTGTTGTGCCCTGTGGTTGTCATTCTGCAGTTGCATTGGCAGCATTGTTGGTGGTGTTGGTGTTCAGTGCTGACTGTCATTCTCACCCTTGTTCCCCCTGTCTGGTGTCATCCACCCTCTGGCCATCCATGGGTGTGGCCATGTTGTTCCCATGCTCTCATTGTTGTCCTGGTGTCCCTGCAGGTGTCCTCATTGTTGTTGGGTTTTGCTTGGTCATTTTTTGTCATTGTAGGGCACTGGGGCTGTTCCTCATCATCCTGGGGCCCTGGTAGTCATTTTCTTTGTTGTCCACCTGTCCTACCCACCCTGCAAGCAGGCTCACAGCACTGGGAACAGGTGGTGGGTCAGCATTGTCAGCTCTGTGCAGCATTGTGTTGTACAATCCTGTGTCAGGGGCAATTAGGCGGGTTAGTGTGAGGTGGCGCATTTATGGGTAGTTGGGTGCTTCTTACCTAGTGGGTACCCCTCTCCATGGGTTCCTGGCACCCCTCTGCCATATCCTTGCCATTATCGAGGTCCTCACATCTGGACAGGGAGGTGGTTGGGCATGGGTTGTATTGCATTGGGACCCATTGTTAGTACTATGTTAGTACTAGTCTAGATCCTCCTCACAAACCACTAAACTTCTAGCTCCATCGGATCAAGAAAACAGAGATGAGTGACTGCTAGTGCTTTAAGGTCCAGTTTGGTTTGGTTTTTAGCCCAAAATCTGAAGAACTGAAACTGCAACTGGTCCATAGTTTCTCCAAATCTTGCCAAAACTGAACCAAACTGCATATAACCAGTTCATGTAGCCAGTGGGGCATGAACCGGACTGGTTATAACTAGTCAATAACTGGACTATAGAGTAATTATTACACAAGGTGTGGATTTCTCATTTCTGTAATAATTCATTGAAAACTGACTATCTGATTGTGGGAAAATCCTGTGAGTCAGGTCACCATGAGGTGTGGGTTCCTTTCCAATGATGATATACCCCACGCTTCAGGGCACCATGAGGTGCAGGTTTCTCATTTCTGTAATAATTTTGTATATTTTCAACAAATCATTACAGAAATGAGAAACCCACACCCCATGGTGCCCTGAAGCATGGGGTATCATCATGGGAAAGGAACCTCATGGTGACATGAGTTGCGGGGTTTGTTCCTGTGATCAGGTAGACTGATGATTCAGTTCAAAACTGGTGTTAACCAGTTTTGCTATCTAAACACCTCACTTTTTGCTCTTTTCATTTGGGTATGCCTCATCTTTTTAATTACTAGATATGTACATAGTTATACTGTTGTATATAGTTATATATTTTTTACATTCTAACTTAGGGACTGTAAGTCTAGTCAAGAACCGGTCTAGACTGGTCCTTGACAGTCCTAGTAAGTGTTCACAAGAATGAAAACTGAGGACCAGACTGCTTCAAGAAGTTGTCGAACCAGGACTGAAAGTCTGGTTACATTGGTTAAGGTCTGGTTCAGTTCCCGGTCTTTTTTTGGTCCATTGGACCAGACTATTAAGCACTAGTGACTGCACATCATGTCAAGGTCGAGGGCCACCATCTAAAGAGATGATCACTCATTTTTTATTTGAATGCAAGGCCTATAACAGGGAGTGGCACGAGTTGGATCACTGGATGAGAAGAGACTCCAGGGATCTGGCAGCACTACTGAGTGCTGAGAGGGGAGTAAAAGCTCTAACCAGCTACATAAATGCAACAGGGCACCTGCACCCAGCTAAAGGTGAATACCCCATAACTTAGAGAATTCCTCACTCAGACGAGTCCTCACAGACTTAAAATCAAAATCAAAATCCTTGCCTGCACCACAGAGGACTACAGAAGATATGCAAAGGGTTTGGCTAAAGATACCAGCAATAGTGATCACCAATGTCTACACTGTCCAAATTGTACCTACCATCTAATGGCCAGGCAATTAATAGTCATACAAACCAACAAAGAGCAAACAACTCAAGTGAATGAGAGAAGAGGTTGAAGAAGGTCCCATGGTCCTAAATGATATGGGGAATTGGACCTCTGGGGGAGTGATTGCCTGGGGCATGTTGTCTGAGGTGCTAGGACTGGGGTGAGGGCAAGGCAATGGGGCCTAAAGTATATACTCTAAGATGTAAAGACCATGATAGGGTGTACCCTGAGAGGTCCGAAAAATGACAAAAAAAAATTGTATGGTACTATAGTAACAAATGAATGCACTATGACAATGCTTGCTCTTCCATACTGTTAAGTACTGAACTTGAAGGGGAAGTCATCAGAATTCTGGTCGTACACGGACGATAGAAGTTGTAGAGGATGGATCGAGTAAGACAGGGAATCCTACAGAAATCCAGGGCAGGGTTTACTTGATGTGTCATACCAAGTGGGGGAGCAGAAAGGACTTGGCTTCAACTTATAAGAAGTTGTGCCCTTCTCCTCATCAAGTATCCTAATTTCAAGGCGAGGGTAAGGAAGATGACCAGAGGTCTGGAGAATTTCTGGAGAGGATGAGTAAGAGTTTGAGAATGACTTAAGAACATAATTGGAGTATAAAGAGAATAGGATTAAGTGGGAGACTTGGTTGATTTACAAACTGGTGATACAAAACAAAAGTAGCTAGCTTAAATACTAAGGTCAGAGTTTCCAAGGCTGTGGTTAATATGAAAACTGGCTTCCGAGGCAAATCCTGAAACTGTTTCACCTAATTGGAAATGAGGGAATTTTGCCTCTAGGCAGTGCTGCTGATAGGAGGTGTGCTGTGATGTAAGGCAGGGTGGAAAATGATCGGAAGTCTGGTTGGAAGAATCAGTCTTGACACATACAGTAGATGTGCATTAAGAATGTAATATAGACATCGATAACCTATAAAATAGCACCAGACACAGGCATTGGCATTGGGCACACAAAGTTATCAAGTGCATTGGCATTGGCAAACAAGATGGGCACAGGCAATATTAATGGGTTAGATCCAACAAAAAAACTGTGTTCATCCTAGCTAAAATAACAATGTTGGTCATAGCTACATAGATGTAAAAAGAGTATGTCATGGAGTAATGCCACATCAGTGAGAATCAGCAGGGGAATCAGCCATGGTGTCATTGGCACTGTCATGGGACGATCTGATTGGAATTTCTGAGAACCTGCTTTTGAATGATTTGAGATCATGCTTCACCCTTTCCTTCAAAGTTGCATATGTCTTCAATGTAATGTCTTGCTGTTCCAGCTTCTCAACCTCGACCATGTAGAGGTGATGACTGGCATCCTGTGCCAACTTTACTTCAGCATGGTAGCTCAACTAGTGTTTTAAGGTCTGGTTTGGTCCAGTGTTTTGCCCCCAAAAGGGGCAACTGTGGACCACAACTGGTCCAAACCATTGCCCAAATTGGAAGGACTGCAACTGAACTGACTAGGACCAGTCCTAGTCAGTTTGGTTGCCCTTGAAAAACTGGTCACCACCAGTTTTCCAGTACTTTTTGATATGTAATTTAATTAAATACAACTATTTACATTCACCCTGCAAGCAGGCACTTGCAGCGGTGAGGGGTTATTCAGATTTAAAAAAAAAAGACAATAAGACAAAAAGTAAAGGAGAAATGACCCTGTGCTCACATTGGCAGGGTCATACTGTAATCATTCCCCACATTTGTCATTGTTCCCCCCAGTTCCTCATTGTTGGCCCCCACATTTGTTGTTCTCCTGCATTTGCAAATGTTGTTATTGTCATCCCACATTTGTTGTTGATGTTTATGTTGTCATTGTTGTCCCACATTTGTTGTCCCACATTTGTCATCCCACATTTGCTGTTGTTGTCCTGCCATTGTTGTCCCCCCCATTCTTCCTCATTGTTCCCATCATGCCTGCCATCTGATACCCCCATTCCATCGTTGTCAGCACCACCATTTCCCCCTATGAGCAGTGGCTCATAGGCATGGTGGTGGTTCTGTGATGTGGCATTGGCATTGGTGCTGGTGCTGGTGCTGGTGTCATTGTTGTTGGCAGCCACTTAGATTGGTGTTTCCAGTCGTTGTTGGCTGTGTTTGTTGTTGCATCAGCCAGAAACAAAACCCATTCCCACCCTGCAAGCAGAGGCTTGCAGTGGCAGCATGGGGGTACATGGAAGGGAGAATGGTAATGGTAAGATACTAAAAAAGAAATCAAATCAGTTAGTAGAAGAAAAGAAAACAATGAAGATACAAACATACCTGTGGGCCCAAACAATGGTGGTGTCGTTTGGGCCCTTGTATGTCCTTTCTGTTGTGGTGCAGGGTTTTTGAGGTTGGCACTGTGGGTGTCATGGGTGGGTGGAGAGAGAGTGGTGGTGGAAGCAGCATCGTGGTTCATTGGCAGTCATGGGAATTAATTGGCAAGTGGCACTTTCTTTTTTTTGGGGCACAAGCATGACCAAATGGTCTGTGTGCAGCCACAGAGTATATAAACACTCATTTCTTTGAATGATTTCCCCCCTGGGCTTGCCCCATTGTTCATTCCTTGACATATTATCTAGTATAAATAGTAAATAGTATTAATTTAGTACATATTAGTTGTATTTTTGTTGTAAAGTAGATACATTTATATGAGTATATATATGTAATACTGTAAGAAGACTGGTTGCAACTGATTGCAACTGGTCTTCAAACAGTTTTCATATATTTTTGAAATGAGGCAACCGGCAACCGGAATGACCCCAAATGTGGGCAACCACAACCAAAAAAAAGACTGGACCAAGGTTTGGTCCAGTTTGGTCCTATGGTTATTTTCAGTCCTATAGACTGGACCTTGAAACACTAAGCTCAACAACTCACTGTCTGTCAAGTTCTGCAACAGGATCAACTAATATAGCCACACAAATGTAGGATAAAGACACTTACTGGATCAGCAGGGAGTATGAGCTGGTTTTGGGCCATAACATGTTTCCAGTCTGTAAATTGATGATGAGTCAGTGGATACACAATGTAGGCAAATAAGACACAGCACTGGCCAGAAACTTGGCATTGGCCAGAACCATGGCATTGGCCATAGACACAGCATTGGCCAGAGACACAGCATTGGCCAGAGACACAGCATTAGCCAGAGATGCGGCATTGGCCAGAGATGTGGCATCAGCCAACAGCATCAGCACTTTGAAATAAAGGAAAACTTACCCCCCCATGTGCCTTGTGCACATTGAATTTGACCTTCTTGTGATAGGCCTCCATCACCTGATGGGTGGCCAGAATCATAAAATGGGGCACTAGATAGTGCTGCCCATTGTCACTTTGAATAGGGACATACCCATCAGAAATGTCCACCTGGCTTTGCTGCTGATTGCTCATTGTGTGAATCATGGCTGATTACTGCATGTACTAAGAGGAGATCGATATAACAGAGGTGATAACACTATGTTATGTGTTTAATCAGTGATCAGATTGGACATTATTTGTTTGTGTATATATATCAGATCTATCAAAACACCTGATTGTTGATTTTCATTGTTTCACATATCAACATCCATCCAACCCAATCCTGTAGCCATGCCAACTCATCTCTTCATGAACATTACAGCCCAACAAGTCCTCAGCCAAGTCAACAAAATAGACAATGCATTCTGTAAAGGGCTTCATGAAGGAAACCTAAAGGCCATGATGAAGGACCAAAAATGGGCACTGTTAAGTGATCAGCATGCTGTAAGGATGACTGTGCCACTCACATAGTGTAGAAAAATTTATTTACTTGGCAAAAGGAGGTTCTGTTGGAGGATGTGCAGAAAATGTTCTGTGCTGATACATTCTTATGGGGATTTGTTGTGGCATGGGCAAAGTCAGAGAAGGCAGGGGACACAGAATTCATCAAAGGTCAACAGAGGGCAATGAAGATATTTGATGAGAAACATGGGATCATGGCAATGGCATCAGCCTCAGGATTGGGGGCAGCAGCACCAGCATTGGCACTGGCATTGGCACTGGCACTGACACCAGCCAAAATGAAACAAATCAGACCAGTTGGACCATTGCCCAGACCAATGGCAGTGCAGGAGCAGGCACCAGTGCCATCTGCCATGATAGAAATAGCAGAAGCATCAGGATCAAGACCTATGTGCCAGGCAAAAGCTCCACACTGAGATGTACACCCATTGGCACTGGCAATGACACCTATGCCAGTAAGAGGTACTGGTAGTGACAAGGTTTGGGTCAGACAGACCTGGAGCAGAGTGGTCAAAGAGGAGGGGGAAGTAGAGGGGATGGAGAGCGATGCTGGTGCCAATGCCAATGCTGATGCTGATGCTGATGCTGATGCCAATGCCATGATGAAGCAGAAAAGGGACAACACTTCAAAAGTCCAAGGAGTACCCCAGCATGGGAGACAGAGAGGAACACCATGTTCACAATGCACCCAGCTTGGGCACAATTGCTATGAGCAGGTGAATGGGAAAAAGGTGTGCTTCTATTGTGGTAAGAGCAAAGTTTGTTGTGACACAGAGGATGTGGGTCCAGTGGCCTGACCGAGGAAAGAAAAGGGACCAGCCAGAAGAAGGTCCATCTTCCAGTGGAGAGGAACCATTGCCCAGGTGGTTTACTTGAAAGGAAAAAGGGAAATATAAGGGTGAGTTTTACTTATCATGATACATACAACCACTAATACCTCTACACATAGCTGTAGATGATATTGAGCTGGCTGATCCTGAGCCTCAACCAACTGCTGCTCCCACTCCCAATTATGCTGCCCTCATAGCACAGCTACAACAAGTGGAGCATGACATGTATGATCAAGCACAGTGGGTGGAAGAGACACTCAGGAACCCTTAGCTCAGATAAAACAAAGGTCAGACACTTTAACCTTGCTGTCAAATAGGATGGACAACCTGGAAGCATACCTTGGGTTTCAGGGTGGTGGCCAACCCATCGTCCTTTACAATGGGTTTATTGCTGATCAGGTCAACTACATACAGGGGGGTCCAAGTTGGAGATGAGCCATGGGCATGGCCAAAGAGATGGGTGCCAATGAAGATGTGCCCAATGCCAATGCCAATGCCTGGCACTGACACAAGAGGTAGAGCAATGTATTACCCCTAGAGAATGTGTTGAGAATAATGAGAGAAAAAGACACTTTTTCCCTTGAGAAAAATAAAAGGAACCATCAGTGAGAAAATGTTGTTTTCCCACACTTTTCTCACTCAGCAAAAATAACACACCTGTTCCTGTGAAAAAAACAGATGAAAATGGGGGGGAAATAGATCATTTTTTCAATGTTTTCTATATATTTTCTCCTAGAAGGAGATTAGTTATTTCTTCACAGAGAAAAAGGTGGGAAAATGTTGTTTTTCTCCTAATTTTCACAATATTTTCACCTGGAAACAGATTAGTTATTTTTTCACAGAGAAAAACATAAGAAAATGACTTTTTTTCCCCTGACTTTTGCAAAATTTTCTCCTGGAAACAGATTAATTATTTTTCTATGGCAACCTAAAAGAGAAAGGTGTGGGAAAATAACATATTTTTCTGATGGTTCCTTTTATTTTTCCCTAGCAAAAAAATGTCTTTTTTTCTCATTATTCTCAACATATTCTCTAAGGCATTATATTGCTCTGCCTCCTGTGTGACATGCTGAGCTGAATGAATATGCCAAGCATGTCAAGGAGGCCCTTTTGTCTGCTGCCAATGCTGATCGCATCAATGAGGCTGCCATGCAAGTTCACAGCGTCAAAGCTGAACCCATTGGCCAGGGACTGCCTGTGGCTGTGGCTGATGCACCAATGGCTAAACCCATGGAGCAAGACTCATTTGGTGCTGATGCTGAGCAGGTCATGGTTGAGGCCAAGGGACCAGCCCCCTCTGGTCCAGCAATACACATTGTTCCTGCCACACCACAAGACTCTCAAGAAGTGGCTCAGCATGCAACATCTGTGGCCCCACCACTTTCTCCCCCTTTGCTCCCACTTCACTCACTGATGCTGACACTGCCAAACCAGCATTGGCAGTTATCAGCAATATCTCCCTCCAACTGCCTATGATCATGGAGACCTCTGAAACAAGGCTTTACCCACCCCTCCCCACCCCCTGCACAGTTACGCTGGTTGCCATGGCTCTTGTTACCTGCCTTACATTCAAGAGGCATGACCCCTCAGCCAAACCTGAAGAAGAGAGCGGGAACCTCAGAGGATAGAGATGAAGCTAAATGAGGAAGAAAAGAATAGTAGTTGGACATTCTTTGTTTATTTATTACATGTATAGATTGCTTTGTAAATTTACACTGCAAATTTTACGTTTTTTATTCTCTGTCTTCTTCCAACATTCTGGGTGCAGATGGCTTATTCTTGTGCAAGGTCATCAGCTGTCCTGCAGGTATGTCAGGCATCTGATAATGCTGAAGCCAATGGAATTAAAGCTGATCTTTGTGGCAGCTAATTGTTTTGAGATGATGGTGGGGTCATCTGTTGCCATCCAGTTTCATTTCCTACTGCTGCCAATCCTACCTCTGCCAATCCTTCCTCTGCTGATCCTACTGCTGCTGATCCTACCTCTGCTGATCTTACCACTGCTGATCCTACCACTGATTCCCTTTCCCCTGTTGAGAGACACACTGTGGAACGATGCATCATTTTTTGATGCATGTGCTATTTTGAGCACAACCCTTTGATGCATACAAACAAATATCCCATTTCCATTTCTTATTCCTCCCTTTGTCTGACAGAACATATATATACAGCTAGATACATTATCTGCCACCTCAGTCACTTATACAAGGACTGAGGTGGGTATTATCTTAGAGTGTCACTTCACCAGAGTTACTTACCATACCTTAGTTTAGCCTTGTCTATTCTAGGTACAGTACAGTTTGTATATCGTCACTTATACAAGGACTGAGTTTAGCCTTGTCTATTCTAGGATTAAATTTCTACAGGTTATGGGCCACTCTCATCATACTTAGATGATGGTAGAAATATTCCTAGCCACCTGACATTCATCTACATCATACCTTGATTGGTTTGATCATCTAGATCTCAGATCATGCCTTGACTCCCCAATCTGTCTCCTTTCTCTTTGTCTCTCGACATCGCCCTACTTGCCACTCGCCTTGTCCTGTACCTCCCAATATTCTAATCATGACCACTGAAAGCACCCCCCCATCCATTTCCCCTATTAAATTGTTTGTCCAATACTTGGGGGGAAAGCTTGACAAATTAAAGTCTAAGTACAAAGAGTGGTATGAGGAGATAACTATTGCTCTCTCGCTAAATGGCCTCTATGAATATGTGACAGGAGATATTCCCTCATCCCCTTCTTCAGAGCCATGTGCACTTGCAAACTGGAAAGCTAATTTGCACCTGGCCTACGCATTCCTCACTTTGAGTATTTCCCTGTCTGAGCATTTATTGACATCACAAAGGGCCCTGATGTAAATTGGATGACTCTCAAAAATTGTCACCAGAACAAAGGACCAGTTTGTCAGGTCCAATTACTCCAACAGGCGCTTTCATTACAGTGCACAAAGGACACCCCACTTCCTGAGACCACTGAAAAGATCTGCACTCTCATTGAACAAGCTTTTGCTATGGGCAACATTAAGGCTGATCTCCTCTGCTGCATCACCCTCCTAAATTCCCTTAGCGACAATTTCCCTCATGCTGTTCCATCATTTCTTGTGACATTGCTGCCTTGACCCCTAGCTCCCCATATCGGTTGAAAGATATCTGCCTGTTCCTGGAAAATGAATAATCTCTCCTCAAGAATGATCAACATCATACTTTTCATTCCCCCATTGCACTCACCACTTGGGTGAAACCCAACAAAATGCCCAATGTCCCTACTTGTGGAAACCCTACTTGTAAACAAACTGGACACACTATGGAGTATTGTATCAAGCCAGGTGAGGGCATGGCTGGGAAGACCATTGATGAATCTAAAGCGGCATGAAAGTTGGCACTCGAGAAGAAATCGGTGGGTACCACAGCTCCTAAAATTCTGGTGACAGTGAAGGATGTCAATGGGCACGCATTCACAGTCATGGTGGACCCCAAACCTACCCCATCCATTGCCCCGAGGTCTTTACACTCCCCCCCCCCCCCCCCCCAATCTGAGCGGACTCTGCTCGGACACTCAGACTGTACTCAGACTTTGCTTGGACTTGTTTGGCTGAAAGTCCTGCCAAACTAGATGTCCAGTCCAAGCTGAGTCCAAGCTGAGTCCTCGGACTGTCTGAGCATCTGAGCAGAGTCCGAGTGGACCAGCACTCATACAGTCCTAGGACTGTCCGAGTTGCTTATATAATTGACTGAAAAATCAGTGGCTACCACAGGGATTGAACCCTCATAGTCACATGATAAAGTACATTTAAGGCAACAATATAACCATTAGACTAAAGTATCATTACAGGTAGATAGTTTTATCTCTCTATGTACCACCCCAGCTGTGATGACAAATCAACACAGCTGCATCATCAATGATGATGCCAGCTCATCATCAATCATCACCAACCACCACCACCACCACCACTTGACAACAACGCCTCCCTCCCACGTCCCACTGCCACCACTGCACCCTGAACACCCCACAGCCATGGGCCCCATGCCAGCACACAATGAAATGGGCCCAAACAACTCTATCGTCATTTGGGCCCCAGGTGAGTTTTTTCTTTTTTCTTTTCTCATGTTTTCTTTAAGCTAACACCTTTTTTCATTAATTATAGGTTATATCTATACTGTAGCAGCAAAATGACCCCAAAACCACCAAACGAGGAACAATGACAAGACCACAACCCAGCACCCGCCCCCACCAGTGCAAGCAACTGCTTGCATGGGGGAGAGCAGCTGCTAACAATGACAACAATGGCAGGGAACGATGACACCACCTGCCCCAGCCCTATGAGACACTGCTCATAGGGTGGACGACGGGTGGAACAAAAATGATTAAGGGAGACCCAAGAGACATCAACGTCTCTTGGGTCCCAGGTAAGCTTTTTTTTCTTTTCTCATTTCATTTTTCAATGCCAACTAACTTTTTATAGGTACAAACTACTACTGGCAACGATGATGATGGGGGGACACCACCACCACTCCTGCGAGCCCCTGCTTGCAGGGTGGAAGGTGAGGGTGAAGAGACAAGGGGGAAGGGAGATGGGGGGGAAGGGAGACAAGAGGGAAGGGAGACAAGAGGGAAGGGAGACAAGGGGGAAGGGAGACAAGAGGGAAGGGAGACAATGATGAGTGGGGACACCCACAATGACACCCACCCCACGCCTATGAGCATCTGCTCATGGGGTGGTTCGGGGGGGAGAAGAATGGGGCCAGGAGAGCAAGACAGCCAGGGGACAACCCAGGGAGAGACGAATGCTGCCATGAGCAACAGTTGCTCATGGTGGGTGTTTTTAATTTATTTTTATTATTGATAGTTATGGCCCCTCCCCTCAAGCTTGCGAGGGGAGGGCCTAGTATTACACATATTAATTACCCCTCACACAGATGCGAGGGGGTCAATTTAATAATATATTCATGATATATATAAAAATTAGATTTCAGTAATAAATAGATATAATGTATGTGACTTTAAATGACTACTTGGCTTAAGTGGTAGAGTGTGCATGTTTTGTCATCATGTGATTGCTAGTCCAGAAGGCTGTTGGTTCAATTCCTGCTGTGCACACATCATTTTGTGAGACTTATAAGACTTTCTCTAAGACTGGAACTCGGACTTTACTTGGACAGTACTTTAAAAGGTGTAAATAAATGTACAATTGATGTTGTCCAAGCAAAGTCTGAGCAAAGTCCGAGTGCAGTCCTCAGACAGTCCTAGGACAGTCCGAGTGTCTGAGTGAAGTCCGAGTGTCCAAGCAGACGAGCAGAGTCCGCTCGGACTGGGGGGGGGAGTGTAAAGTACTGATTGCCCCTCATTCTGAGTTTGCAGGTCTTGCTTCTGATCTGGTTCCCACAGGAACTATTGAGGAGATTGAGTATGAGGGGTGGCTTCTTGTTGAGGAGGAAGCTTCCACCACTATCAACTGGCACCAACACATGTCCAGGATTACCGAGGATGCACTTTTGGTTGAACCTCTCAATCAGGCTCATTGATCACAACTTTCCCTCAGTGCCCACCCTTTTATCATTGATTCTGGTGCAACAGTGCACATATCCCCAGATAAGTCTGATTTGCTTTCCCTTCGCCCAATCCTGCCCCACACTGTCAGAGGTGTCAGTGGTTCATCCATTGCCACAATCGGCATTGGGGATATCAAACTCAAAATAGCCTGGGGTGCATTAATTCTCTTATGTAATGCACTCTACATCCCAAACTCAGCTGTCCAGCTCATTTCTGTAGGCATCTTGGCAGACAATTCCAATGCTATCACCCATTTTGACAACATGGTGTGTTGGGTCACTGACAAGTCCACTGATTGCTTGTGGATCCCAACTTTCTAAGAAGCTTTACTCACTCAATCTCCACTCTGTTGCTGTTGACCATGCCTTCACTGTACATAAATCTCCAACTTCAGAAACATGGCATTGCCACCTTGGCCACATGAACTACCAATCCATCTGGGGCATGGCCAAGAAAGGCACACTTACAGGTGCACCCATTGTTTCCACCTTGAAGCCACCTAAATGTGAATCATGCGTGCTTGGAAAACAGACAAAGACACCTGTTCCCAAGAAGCGCAGGGAGGGGTGGGGTCATAAGGTGATGAGGAAGTTGGAGAAAGTTTGGGTGGATTTATTGGGGCCGCACACTGTGAGGTCTTGCACTGGGAACTCCTATGTAATGGACATAGTTGATGATTATACCTCATTCCCTTGGTCAATACCTCTTCAAAACAAGGATGACACTTTCTCTGAACTTAAAGCCTGGGAACTCACCCATGAAAATGAAACAGGACTTAAAGTGGAAACATGCATCACTGATAATGGGGAACTTAAATCACATGAAATGGAAGCCTGGTTAAAGACTCGGGGAACAGAACAGCATTTTATGGCACCCCATACATCAGCACACAGAGGTCACGTTGAATGCATGCACCAAACACTTATGTGAAAGGCTCGTACAATGAGGATTTATTCTTGCTTACCACCCTATCTTTGGGATGAATTTTACTTAATGGCTTCCCATTTGCATGGGAAGACTACTACCTGCTCACTCAAAGGGATTACACCTTGGGAACTATGGTTTGAGCATAAACCTGGCTACTCCTATTTATGGGAAATTGGGTGCTGGGCCTTTGTCCTCATTCCAAAGAAAGACAATCCCAAAATCTTTGAACGTTCCATTGAATGTGTGCTGGTAGGTTATGACCCAAAATCCAAGTCATACCATTGCTATAACCATGCAGTGGGAAAAGTCCACTCATTGTACCATGTAAGATTTCTTGAAAGTCATGACAGTCACTCACCACCACCACCCACTATGGGAGATAGTGAAATTCTTGGCAAGGTCAGTACTCCCAACTTGAATACCAATCCTATAATCCCAGACAATGGTGACATTGAGGAACGATGTGCTGATAATAACATACCCAGTGAGAGCATTCATGACACTGACAAACCACCAGTGGTAACACCACCGCCACCCCCATGTCAGTCATCATGTGTACACACCCCTACTGAGAAAATCCCAGATGGTGGTCCACCAACTACTAGAACTGCTACTGCTGTCCAGGAATTGCGAGAGAGTGCTGCCCAGGTGAAGGAACAATGGTGGGAATGGAGAGCAGCAATAATAGCAACCCAAACAGCAGACCCTGGTCACCCACTGGACCCTGAACTCAATCATGATTGT
Source organism: Tricholoma matsutake (assembly GCA_026075535.2). Classification (NCBI taxonomy): domain Eukaryota; kingdom Fungi; phylum Basidiomycota; class Agaricomycetes; order Agaricales; family Tricholomataceae; genus Tricholoma; species Tricholoma matsutake. The sequence goes on along the minus strand of AP026548.1, from coordinate 501,111 downwards.
GACATCATTGAGGAACTATGGCAATCTCTTGATAACCTCAATCTCGGTGATCAAGTGCATCAATTCCGAGCCCTCATTTCAGAGATGGCAGACTTTTGATCCTGAGTCTCTTCAATTCAAGGATGACCCCCAGACATGGGAGGAGGCTAGAAATTCTGTTGATGCTGAACGATGGAAGGAAGGTTACATTGATGAACTGCAATCCCTGAAGGACATGGGCATCCATAAACTAATTCCTTGGGATGAAGTACCTCAGGGGAAGCAGATCCAAAAAGGGAAACCAGTTTTCCATATTAAACAAGATGAGACAGGAAAAGTGGTTAGGTGGAAAGTACATCTAGTTTTCAAAGGTTTTGAACAAATATATGGAAAAGACTACACTAAAACTACCTCACTGACTGCGCACATGGAATCTTGGTGGATTCTATTACACATCGCTGCCTCTCTAGGCCGGGATGCCCAACAGATTGATGTTAAGATGGCATTCCTATATGGCTTACTACCTGACAACAAAATTCAATATATGCAACAACCTGTGGGTTTTGAAGAGCCTGGGAAAGAAGGCTGGGTGTGGCAGCTTCAGCGTGGGCTATATGGTGTGAAACAGAGTGGACACATACGGAACCAGATGCTCAATGCACAGATGATTGCCTGGGGCTTTACTCGCCTGTCTTGCAAATCCTGCATATACTATTGCAAATCTGACACTGGGATTGTTATTGCAGCCATTCACATCAATGATTTTCTCTCCCTCGCAGGCTGAGAACAAACACTTCAAAGGTCAGATGCAAGAGGTATGGACTATTTTTGAACTGAGTACTGCACATTTCATTGTTGGAATCGCTGTCACCTGGGACAGATCTACACATACAGTTGCCCTTTCACAAACAGGTCTTATTGACAAAATTGTTGAACAGTTTGGTCAGAAAGATGCCCACCCAGTATTGGCCCCTCTAGAGAGTGGGTCCAAGCTCCACCATCCCAACAGACAGTCCATACCCCCAATGATCAATTATGGCTCAGTAAACTTCCATATTGATCACTTGTCAGCTGCTTACTATATTTGGCCATATCTATGTGTCCCGATATTGCCTATGCAGTTCAACAATTATCTTAATTACTGGGTGACCGCTATCAGATTGGTACATTACCTGAAGGGGACAAGAGACCTCAAACTTTATCTTGGGGGAGACCACCCTCTAACCCATGCTTTCAGTGATTCTGACTGGGCCAATTGTCTTGACATGCATTGCAGTGTTGGGGGGTACATGTGTTCCCTTGCCTCAGGTGCTATCTCCTGGACTGCCCACAAGCAGAAGGTAGTTGCCACATCCTCGTGTGAGGCAGAGTACATTGCAGCTTTTGAAACTGCCAAGGAATGTATGTGGTTACACACATTGCTTGCCTCCATCAATTACCAACAATTGTTGTAAATGACTATCTATTGTGACAACTCCACCACCAAGACCTTGTCCAAAGACCCTCTCCTTCACTGCTGTGTTAAACATGTCAACATTTAGTGTTTGAAGGTCCAGTTGGCTGGACTGAAAAAATGACTGCAACCCAACCATACCCAACCAAATGCAACCGGACCATCAGTTGCGGTTGCCCTCATTCAAAATCAGTTTGGTTGGTAGTTGCCTTACTTTCTAAGATGTTTGAAAACTGTCATAAAACCGGTTGCAATCAGTTGCAACTGGTCTTTTATAGTATATATCATATGCACTTATACATATGTAGATAATAAGAAAAAAGAAGTAATGAGAGTAACAATTATTGCTACTTATACTATATTTATGTGCAGTGGGACAAGCCCAGGGAAAAGCAGTCATTTGGTGGGTGCTCATATACCCCATGGCTGCACATGGACCATGTAGTCTTATTTGTGCTCCCAAAAAACAAAAGTGGTAACACTTACTAGGCAACTTCCCATGACCATGAACACAACAAACCAACTGCACCACATCACCACCTGCATCGTACCACCTGAACGACCACCTCAGCAACCATGTAAACAAGTGAACACAATGAAGGAGGCCCAAATGATGCTAGTTCGTTGTTTGGGCCCTAGAGTAAGTTTCCTTCACTTATTCTTTCTCCTTTACTAATGGTTTCTTTTTTAGTTTCTTATTTTTTCCTAATGAAATGGCCCCACCTACCTGACAATGCATGGCCCTCCATACCCCACCTACGCCTTCCAGTGATGCCCACACCGCCTAGCCTGGACATCACCAAAAATGAGCCAATGCAAAGTGGTATGTTTGTTATTGTTATTGTTGATTTCTTGTTTTTTACTGACCAACTTATCTCTTTTTTAGATTCTTACCTCTTCCTAACTATGACAATGACTACCAGTGCCACCCACCACCTGCCCTATGCTGCCGCTGCAAGCCTCTGCTTGCAGGGTGGCAACAGTTCCTGTTCCTGGAGCACGACGGGTGCCACATCATACAGCACCACCACCCTGCCTGCGAGCCACTGCTCATAGGGGGCAATGGAGGTGCTGACAGTGAGGGACAACAAATGGTGAGGACAACCCATGGGGATGGCAAATCAGCAGTATGATGCGATGAACAGCAGGGATGACACACAGTGGGGATTACAAAATGCAGGGACAGCAAACAGTGAGGATGACAAATGGCAAGTACAACAAATGGCAAACACAACAAATGGGCAGGGTGAGCGACAGGGATGGTGGACGGGCATGATGAACCGTAGGCATGATGAACGGGTGCAACAAACAGCAGGCACAACCAATAGGGATGACAGATGGGGAGGATGAGAAGGGTGGGGATGAAGGCATGATGCCCTCGCTACAACCGTGAGGTGGGGCCGTTTTCTTTCTCTTTTTCTTTTTTTCAGTCTTTTTTTCTTTTTTTCTTCTCTTAGCAACCTCACCGCTGCAAGCACCTGCTCGCAGGGTGTCCTGTAATTAGTGTTATTTAATATATGTAAGTAAAAATTAGTTAGTGCTGGTAAAACTGGCCCCAAATGGTTTTTGGAAGGCAACCAGACCAATGAGGACTGGTCCTCATCAGTCCAGTTGCGGTCCTCCTGTTTTGAGTTTCGGTTTGGACCAGTTGCAGTCCTGGTTGCCCCTTTTGGGGGTCAAAAAACTGGACCGAACCCAAACACTATCAACATTGAATATCACTTCCTTCACGAGCACATCCAGTCCAATGACCTATGCCTTACATATGTTAATACCCAGGAAAATATTGCTGACATATTCACTAAACCCCTTGATGTCAAACAATTTGCTTACTTATGGGGTTCCCTGGACCTATGATAACACAATTCCATGCAAGGAGGAGTACCACGGTGAGGAGGAGTGTTGAGAGACACACTGTGGAATGATGCATCACTTTTTGATGTGTGTGCTATTTTAGCACAACCCTTTGATGCATATGAACAAACACCCCATTTCCCTTTCTTATTCCCCCCTTTGTCTGACAGAATGTATATATACAGCTAGATACATTACCTGCCACCTCAGTCGCTTATACAAGGACTGAGGTGGGTATTATCTTAGAGTGTCACTTCACCAGAGTTACTTACCATACCTTAGTTTAGCCTTGTCTATTCTAGGTACAGTACAGTTTGTATATAGTCACTTATACAAGGACTGAGTCTAGCCTTGTCTATTCTGGGATTAAATTTCTACAGCCCCTTCCCTTGCAACAGGATCCTCTGTCTGATTTTGCCAGAAAAGTGGGTGAGGTTTAGGATGTGGCAATCTCTCTTGGGGTGGAATGGTGTTGTTGTCTTCCAATAGGGATGGATCAATTGGACATGGGGCATCATTCACATTGTCATTTACAAGTAACACAGGTGTGATGTAGTTCACATAAATGTGTTGAGGAACAAGATACTCTGGTTCACCATCACCCAGACCATTAATTGGTTGTGGCCAAGTGACCCCAGCTGTGCAGAGTATGTCCATTGTCACTTGATTGACTTGTACATAGTTTGGCAGAGTGGTATCTGTGAGTTGCAAGGAGTTGGGGGGTTTGGTGTTGGGTTTCTGTCCTGCTATTTGGCCAGGTTGCTTTGGCTTGGTTTGGCCTTTTGCCACTTTTCTGCCTATTGATTGGGCATGCAGGTTGCAAGAAGATGTGGCATGAGCTGCCTCAGTCTCAGGCTTGGCACTGGCATGTAGTGTTTGAAGGTCCGGTTTGGTCTGGTTTTCCTCCAATTTGGAGGCAAACCAGAACCACAACTGGTTCTATTAAATTCATATACTAAATAAAACCAAACCAGACCAGTTTAACAACTGGTTGTGACTAGTTCAGGTTACAACTGGTCATCTACTGACGAAGCATTCCAAAATGATACAAAAGAGTTTAGCAGTGATGTGAAGGAGTTAAAGAATCTCTGAAATGGTTTCACGAGTTCGGGAGAGGGTGACGATAGTTGAAGGTGAGGTAAGAGACAATGACATAGTAGATAGACAATTTGATGAAAGTTTTGAGAAACTATGTGGTGAAATGATGTAGTTCGCAGAATACTTGAGCGAGTTCGGACTAAGACTGAGCTAAAACTCAAGAGTTAAACCCTTAAGTTGGATGATAGGCAATGGGAGAAGACAATTTCTTGTTGTCTTGACAGTAAATACTATATATGTTTTAGAGAGATAGTACTAAAAAGGTAAAAGGCCATGAGGCAAAACATGTGGTAAATGTGAGGCAGTGAACAAGGTGTCGAAATTATGAAGTAAATGAGAAAATGATAAGAAAGAAATGTGCCATATACATGATATATCAAATCTCCTTGTCTTGTGGTTCCAATAAATCATGAATACATCTAAAAGTGCCTCGATGTGCACTAAGTCACTAGCCGTTGTGTTTCCTCATGTTTGTGGTAAATGTAACTGTCTGATGCACCATATTTTCATGGGTCACCAAAAGCACATGGTACATTTTGTTTGTGGTATCCTTTGAGCCCACATGGTTCATCTGTGTGGAGGTTATGTTCCAAATTATAACCTGTTGGGCCCAAGTGTCATTCTTGTCCCAGTTACATGTACCTACAGGATTATTGGGTCTTTGTACATCTCCTATAATATATTTGGTGATGTCACTATTAATAAAAACTCTCTGCATCCTTTCCTTCCACTCGTGCCAGTTCATGTCCATTAAATGATCATGGTCAGACAACTTACTGACATTCAAATATTCCTTGGTTCAGATTAATTCTATATATTTGTGGGGTGCTGCTGTGGGTTCATCACCATGAGCAGGCATATTGCATGGAGCATCAGTCATGTTTCCTGGCTCCCTTGCTCTCAAACCTGAAGGATATGTCCTAGTGCTTTGTTTAGGGGCTCCAATGTATATGTGTGGTACTGGTTGTTTGGGTGTTTCTCCATCTGAGTGTTGTGACATGGTAGGTCCAGATAATTAACTTGTTAAGCCAGGGCCCATAACCTATTGGGGTTTATAATTGTGCAAGGAAGGGGATTTATTTCTGTGCATGGTTAGAGTCAAAGTGAGAGTTAGATGTCTTGTATACTCCTGTTGTTGTACTATGATCTATGTATAGCATGTACTATTAATAGAACTATTTACTTGGACCACACATGGCTTGCCCATATCCCAACATCAGACCATACTTGTATTGTCCATCCCAACACTTCCCCTCAAGCCAAGTACAGCCAGGAGAGAATGGTTTCATCCAGGTGCATCAAAACCTCTGTGTGGTGAAAAACCCTGTGGGTAAAAAATCAACTCACATGTGAGGAAAGCTACTGGGTTCAGTCCTTCTTGCTGCCCAAACTGATCCCCCTATCCACCCTACAAGTGGTTGCTTGCAGCAGTGGTCATGGGAGGTGCTGAGTCAGTTTGTTGCCCTGAGTTATCACCAAGTGAGCTCTGGTCTACCTTGTGAGTTTCCTGCACATTTTCCACAGCACATCCTGTGGGCCAAATGAACCCTCACATTCTATTTTTGGGGGATATACAGGTGGTGCACTGGTCATCTTAGCAGACTCAAAGTACTGAGTTTGGTTCAATTTGGGTGCCTTGGCACTGGCAGCAGCAGTGGCACTCATATCACATGATTTTTCTCATCACATCTACAGATCTTCAGATCTTATTAATATCTCTATTATATCTGAAGTCATGTTGCATTGAAACAGCAGCCCTACACTAAGTATATCATTTTTCAAAAATGGAAATGCTGACAAAGGTTTAGACTGGTGGCCATCCCTGGCATGAGGATGAGCAAGCATTGATCCTCGGAGAGGGACCAATAAACTGGAGTTTAAAATCTGAGGGTAATAGATATGATCAAAAAACCAGACACCCAAGATCACTGACCTGCTTATTTGAGTTTCTGTTCTGCATTCAGAAATATTTCACATGTCATGCAACCCATCGTGTTGCATCAATGTTTGTCATTCTATGGTACCTCCTCCACAAAAAGAACATGTCAAATAGGAATGAACATGGCAAAGGTCAATCTGTATTTAGGGTCCAAATCTGTGGCTCTTCAAGTCCTCAAATACAGCTTTGCTCCAGCTGTGCAAGAAACCATGAAGTGCATATTTGTAGTGTTTGAAAGTCCAGTCTGGTCCAGTTTTTTGCCCACCTCAGGGGGCAACCGTGGACTGGACCGGTTCATATATCTCAAATATTATATGCAACCATAGACTGGACTGGTATAAACCAGTCAGGACCACATGAGTAATACAAACTGTAAGCTAAGCTAAACACTAAATAGATATTTGAAAACTATTATTGACACCCTGTGAGCAGAGGCTCACAGCAGTGGAGGGTGCTACAAATAATAAATGAAAGAAAAACAGATAATCCCCCCACAAAATGTGTGAGGGGTCTAGCATATGAAAAAGAAAAAGGGAAAAAAACTAGAAGAAAAAGAAAAGAAATAGCCCCACCATCTTGCATTTGTAGTGAGGGTGGGGTCCTGCTGCCATTCATTCATCGTTCCCCATTGTTTGCTGCTCCCATTGTTCATCATTCCCATTGTTTGTTGTTTCCCCTCATTCATCATCCCTCCTGGTTGTCATCATCAGCACCTCCATACCTCTCTATGAGCAGTGGGTCACAGGCAGGGTGGTGGTGCTGTGTGACATGGCATTGGTGGTGGTTGTCACTGGTCAGAAAAGGGCCTGTTGCCACCCTGCAAGTAGAGGCTCACAGCAGTGGTGCAGGGCTTGTGTGTGTCATTTGGTGGGTGGGTGATGTCGTAGTCAAGATGCAAGAACCTAAAAGAACCAAAGAAAAGCATGGAAATGCGAGCTGTTTAAATATCACAGACTATTTGTATGTATTTGCATGGTCACACACTTTCATTTACCCATTTTTCACATGTTTACACTTTTTGTTTGTATATTTACACTTATTTGTATGGCATTGCCACAACCTGCAACACGACTTGTGCCTCTCACACCACCAACCACTGCTTGAATGTGCAACGAAGTGGGGTCCAAATGATGAGTCATCGTTTGGGCCCAGATAAATTTACTATCTTTTTTTACTTAATGTTTCTAACTAACTTTTTTATTTGTTTTTAGGTTCTATACTTGTGACAATGATGCAACCATCTCCCACTGCTGCGGGCCCCTGCTTGTGGGGTGATGGACCCACAACACCCAGAGACAACAATGACAAGCCCCCACCTCCAGCTTTGTGAGCCACTGCTCATGGGGTGGAGTGTGGGTGCTAGAATATTGGACAACAGCTCAATGACAGGCAGGGACAATGGACAATGGCCAGGGATGATGAACAAAGGCAGGGATGACAAATGAGGCCCAGGGATGACCAATGATGGCCAGGTACTACCAATGATGGGTAGGGATGACCAATGATGGGTAGGGATGGTGAATGACAGGCAGGGACACCAAACAATGGGAAGGGATGACAAACAATGGGCAGGGATGACAAACAACAGGCAGGGATGACAAACAACAGGCAGGGATGATGAAAGAACAATGACAACAGGGATTGGGACAACAACAACACCACCAGCAGTATTCAGCCCCATGAGCCCTGCTTGTGGGGTAGTATTTTAGTGTATTATTTTTTGATGTATATTAGTTACATAAAATAGTTAGTATACAGTTGTAGGACCAGTCAGAACTGGTTGAGAACCACAGATGGACTGCTCAGAACCAGTTCTGAGTGGTTTGGTCTGCAGTTATGTAGAATTTTGAATAGTATAGGACCATTCGGTCCTTGGTCCTCACCCACGAGGGTGAAAAACTGAAACTGGACCAGACTTTCAAGCACTATGTAAAAGCTGAATGTGTGGCATGAAGGTACTGTTCAGACATGCTGATATGGTAATGTAACACAATGCTCTTTCCACAATGTTCTTCTGGAAGTTTGCTGTCGAGATGATCAGCAATATGTAGTGCTGGCAAGTTTCATGTAGGCAATGGCATGGGTACTCCTGTGGGTACCCAGAGCTCTACCCATACCTGTACCCACATGGGTAGTAACCCATTGACCCATGGGTTGATACACTGCAGGTACAGGCAGGTACCGGCGGGTGTCGATTCCTGCACAGGTTTTGTCAGACTCCAGCTATATACATAATATCAATTTTATTCTATCTATGAAACTAATCATGTTAATTTGTACCCCCACCTTGCATCTGTGAGCAAGAGGGGGTGGTGGTTGTTCTTCTCCTCATCCCTGTTGTGTCATCCTCCCTCTGGTGTTGTTGTTGTCCTGCTGTCCTCCCCCTGTTAGTCCTCCCCTGTCCCTCCTTGTTGTCCTGTTGTCATCGCCATTACTTGTTGTGGCAGGGGCAGGTGCTGCATTGGCACCATCATTCCCTTGTCCTCCTTGTTGTCCCATGGCATTGCCATCTGATCATGGTCGTGGTCATGGTCATCATGGTCCTGTCATTGTTGGTCCACCGTTGTTCCCTCCTCCTCATCCCCTCATCCCCCTCCTTGTCATCCCATGGCATTGTCATCTGATTGTGGTTGTTGTCATGGTTGTTGTGGTCCTGTTGTAGTTGTTCCACTGTTGTTCCCTCCTCCTCGTACCCTTGTCCCCCTCCTTGTTATGCCATGGCATTGTCATCCCATGGTGTTGTCATCTGGTCCTGGTCCTGGTCATTGTGGTCCTGTCATTGTTGTTCTCTGTCATTGTTGTCCTACTCCCCTGGTTCATCATCGAGCACCCACAATCCACCCTGCTCACAGGGGCTCACAGCGGTGTGTGGCAGGTGCAGCTCTGGAGGTACTAGGGACATTGATCCACTGGATTCAGAGATCAGAGAACTCGGCGAAATCTGTGAGCTCCAGGTCCCTTCACTGGGCAACTCGGATTTGGACCGCTCGGTCATAGTTGATGATGTGGGAATGGAGTTGTGAAGCAAAGAAGTGTTGGATGTGCCTTCCATACAATTGAAGTTCGAGTTTCTGATGTTTGAAAATGAATAGGGTAGCATCAACGAGTGCCTCCCAAGCAATAACCCAGTCACCATGTGTTTTGACCATTTTGGCAGGGGCTGAGGTACCATGGAGCAGTTCAAGGTTCCTTCCGGTCCTCTTGTGTGATAGAATAGATGTTGGAGAAGACATGGTCAAGGTCAACAGAGTTTCCTCCGAGAAGGTTGAGCCATTCGGACTGAGGGAATTGTGGGTGGCTTCTTCCACAGTTGAGTAAGTTGGCTTGTGCTTGTTTAAGGTCCTTAGAGAAATTCTTGAGAAGAGACTGAGTTTTCTGTAAGGACGCCGAAAGCTTGGTCGACTGCTGGATTTTGGAGTCATCTGGCTTGTTCCATGGCAAGGCTTCATAGTCGAGTTGTGTATGTTTCTTGTAGTCTTCTCCGTCATCTGATTCAGGTGAATGGGCTTGCTTAGCTGAGCCAGCAGTGGGAGCTTCACATTTGGGCTCTGCTCCTGATGTCTGGTCAAGGGAACTGACAAGGCCTGAAACTCTCTGTCTTCCTGACTGTGCAGCATTATCCCGGTAGTGTTCAAAGTTGTTGAGCATGCCCATATAGGCTCCATAGGCAGTGATGAAGGTGTTTTCTTCCAATAGTCCCTGAGGAATAGCTTGGAAGAGTAACATCGATGCCTTCGGCTTGGATACTTGCCTGCTCTGAACTGTTGGACAATTTCAATGCACTTGCCAATGACTTTGTTTTGGAGCCCAAAGGTCTCTTCTTGGCTGCTCTTGACTTCTTGAGTTTGACATGTAACACTGCTTGTAGGTGTTTCACCATGCTGAGTCATGACACAAAGTGGATGTGAAGAATGAAATATTATAAGGCAAACAGATTGACTACTAAGGACACAAGAGTTGTGAGTTGAAAGAGACGACAGAAGAACACCAGATAGGGCTTACCCAAGGCACGAGAGTTGTGAGCTGGAAGATGCTCTCGTGCTGTGGGTAAGACTTATAAACCAAGACCAAGACATGTGTTGTCATAGATTGGTAAGCATGGGATACAAGCTTGACAGTGGTATGCTGGCATACTGGCACTCTGAGGTAGGGCTATGGAGCCAGAGAAGAGTACACATAGTGTGTATGAGCACTGCAGAAAGGGGGGGATGTTTGAGAAGCGAGAAGTTTATTTGGGATGGAAGCAACACGATACAACTGGATCCAGTGGATACCTCAACTCCAAGGAAATGTCGAAGGGAGTGGAGCTGAGGTTCCATCCAATGCTGGGCAGATCAATTTGCGAAGGCAGTTTTTGGCAGATCAGGTGGAAATGTAAAAAGGGGGCTAAGTGAGAGCCACCACTGTGCAACTGTTTCCCCACCCAGGAGAACCAGGTGAGTGCAACCCCAATGCTTGCAGAAAACATACTGACTGCATCGCACAGCGCCCAGTCGACACTTGCTCAACGCTGAACGACTCATGCATACGATAATTGCTAGTTCCGAGTAATGCGAGATACAAAGACTAGCAAACAACATACAAAGAATAGCAAACCCAACGCAAGTATTAGCGATTACCAAGCGGAGTCTGGACAACATGCCAGGCCCAGTCGCCTATTGCCTACAGCTATAGAAGGACTGCTAGAGTCTCCCCCCTTGGTTTGTTTGAAATCTCGGGTTCGGAAAAGCATATAGTGGCAACGCCCGTGCAACGATAGAGCGTACGAGCAGGTGCAAAAAAACCCCACCTCAATACGAAACGAAACTGTAATGTAAAAAACTGTCCAGCTATTACCAAACCGGGAATAGGAGCACCCGCTCAACGATGGAGCGTATGCAAAAGGCCATCCTGAGACGAAAACAACAAACAATTTCCACGATAAAGCGTACGTCTTAGGCGCAAAAAGCCCAGTCTTAAATAATAAAAAAAGAAGTCCAAACAACTTCAAGGTTAGAGCGTACGATTTTCCCACCCGCAGAACGAAATCGATCAAAATGATAAAAACCTCGTTCTATAAATAGAACTCGGAACCTCCAGAATGACCACTTCACATGTCATTTCATTCACCAAGATGGCCAATACTGGTTTCATGATAGTATCACCACTGGGGCCACCCTCAGGAAGGAGCCCCCAGGCACAACCCAACACCAGCATGCCGTGCTTGCCATCTATCACTACTGCGATGCAGGGGCAGAACCAAACATTGCATACACACCTTGTGAGAACTCGGTCATGACATGCGAAGCAGTGGCCCCCTAGCACAAGTATATTGGAGATCAGGCATGTATTTTAGCTATGGATACATCACAATGCATCTTCTGAGTATCCTGAGCATGGAACAATGGCTGTAGAGGACTTTTTAAGGTATATTAAATGAATGTTCATTTTTTTTTTTCGTGACCTTTGGCTGGACTGACTAACCGACCCCCGGTCCGGGATTCTGATCCCGGAACCCCCTTGACGGGTTATTTTAAAATTTAAGAGAAGTATAATTAGACCCGTGGTTACCAGCTGTCAGCAGGTGTGTCTACATCACGAAGTTTGGGACTTGCCTACTATAGTATCGGCTATGTAAGCCTCCTGTAGGCAAAATGATTTTGACCTTTTATGATGGCAGGCGCGCGATGGTGATGCATTGACGATGGAAGTAGCCCGCAGTAGCAGCACCTACCTGTATAGGAGTTGTATAGATTCGGGACACTCATGATCAGTGATGTAAGTTGTGAAGAATCTCTGTGGTGCGTTTGTGGCATTTGGTTCTAATTTTATGATATTTTATCCCATGCTTATTTATGTAAATACTTCAGTTGTCCAGACCCTCAATCTCTCACATCATTTTCTTGTTCTCAGACTACGACCTCCTAGCCAATCTTCCCACTTCTTTTCCTTAGCTTTTCACATTTCTCCTCGTCTTGAGGCCCGACGATCTCTACACACCACCCCATCAATAATGCGCACCTGTGTTTCTGCCACAGCATTACTTTTGACTCTGTCAAGTTCTCTTGTCTCTGCACAGAGCTTTTATTCAGGTGTTATCGCAACGGGAACTCAGGGAGCCACGAATCCGCCCCAAGCTACCTTGGGAACAGCAATTAACCAGACGTCGATGGCCCGCTTGTTGTCTATCAATTCCGTGGATGTGAGCTTATCGATACTTTTGGAGATAACAAGCCTCAGATCTTATTCTTAGGATTTCTGTCTCTTTGCACCCCCGTCGCCGGCAAACATCTCTGACTCCGAGGTACGATTTCATACATCCTACATGAATACATCTACAGTAGTCTCTTAGACCATCGAAGTCGCGTGGTGCACGAAACCGCGCAACAACGCGCGGGTTATCCCAGACGGTACTATTAAAGGCGTTCAGTTCCTTAAAACTTGTGCGGCTTTTAATGTTATAACGAGGCTAAATAGCGCTGATCGAAATCTGTTAGCTGCTTATACCCAACTTATGGTTTATGGCGACTTTACCAAGATAAATCTCGTGGAGGGGGATTATGGAGGGTAAGCACTTCCGTCTTCGTATTCCAGAGGCTGTTCATGTTTATCACGAGAATGCAGAGAGTTAGATCCTCACGGCGCTATTGGGTTAGGGAATCCTATCGGAGGCAACGTTAGTTCAACCATTAGTGGTAGTAACGAACAATATGCAGAGTGGATGGTAATTCAAATTTGTTCTTATTAAATATATTACTGCAGCTAACTACCACTTCGTGGCAAATAGCAATACATCGTCTGTATCACATTCTCCCAATAACATCAACGTCATTCTAGTCTTATTGACACTTCTGTCAACAGAGCTATCAAATGGCCTGCCTCCGCGTCTGCACAGCCGCTAACAGCACATACAGCGCAGCGGTGATGTGCGAGCATAAACTTGACTTGATGGGTTGTTACTTCGTGATGCCAGGGAATTACAATTTCAATGGAACATTGTAGGTTCAAGTTTCCTAACCAGCCTCTACTGCCTATAATATGAAACATGCAGCGAGACCTGTGATGCCGATGTAGCATGTACATTTCGTATAAATCTGATCCTGCAGAACTGAATATGTAAGTCTTACAGACCCTCCAGGAGTGTACCCGACAGCCACTGTCTCGGGCACCACCCTTTATTCCACATTCGCGCAACGCTTTACTGGCATAGCGAATGGTGTTACTTACACCGTCGGAACTACCGTTACGCCATCCGCACCGTACTTCATCCCATCCTCTAGTAATTGTGTAACTGCCCCGACGATCAGTAATGGCATTCCCCTTGCTCAACTGGGAATTGCAACCAGTGGTGCTAGTTCAGGCACCTCAACTGGTGGAGCACATTCGACTGGATCTAGCTCAGGTACGTGATGTGTTTTCTCCTCTGTATGTGCGCGTAACGATCGAATACATTGTGCTAGTAGGTTCAGGCTCGCCGTCCAGCCCCAGTAGTTCGAGTTCTGGTGCCATTTCAAATTCGCGGATGTATTCTTTCATCACCCTCATTGTTCTAGTTTCTGGTGTGGCTGCCGTCATGGTGTTCCACTAAGTAATGATCTTGCCGCATTTACTTTTTCTGATATAATCGTTGCTTCCCCCTGCTTGTCTGTCAACGTTAACCCTTTATACATCATGGCCTTCCTTTACCATTTACTTGTCTATGCTACACAACTCAACTTCTGGACTTGGCTCCTATTTAGTTCTTATTCGAAAACGACTACTCATTACTGTTATATCGTACTTGCGCTGTGAGGGCGGCTGCTTCCCAGTCGGTATGTCCGAGTTCTTTCACGGGAGGAGGGATTCAAATAAATATGAATCTGAATCCTTGCAAGTGGTGTGGCCCAGGGGCCATGATTGACAACAGTGATGGGACATCATGCTGCCATTGTATGGGGAGGCAATCTGAGCCCAGTCCAAGAGATTGTTCTATTTCAGATTTCTAGAACAAAATCTATTTATAGTTTGCACAAGGGTGGCGGAACGGGTATGTCGCACCAGACGTATACCGCCGGAGGCTGAAATTTTTTTTATTACCATGGTATCCACAACGCTGTCAGCTACAGGACCCTAGGGTAGGCTTATTCTAAGCCAATCCTCGCCATCCCTTACATCCGTAACCGACTCCGCCACCTTCTCCATTGCCATATTCCGTTGTTGTTGCCCTCTGATGTTGTCCTCCTGGCATCGGTGTTGTACTGCACAATCCACCACCCAAGTATGGACTTGCAGTGGTGGTGACAGGTGGGTCATCCAGTGGGGTGTCATCTCGTCCTCTTCCTTTCCCTCTTTGTTGTACCTGTCACTGTTGACTTGCGCTGTGATGGCCGCTGCTCTGCATGGCATGTCCGAGTTCTTTCAGGCTTGGTGCAATGAAAAGTAATGTGGGAATGAATGTATTTGAAGCTCGTGGGCTTAGGAGATCACAAAGTGTAGAATGCCATGACTGCACCATCAGTACTGATGGATGCTACATCTTGAGACTCATACAGTAATGATGCACCTGTCAGAATTCCATCATGAAACAAGATCATACCAGTGCTAGTAATCACACGTGATGTGAAATGCCCATTTTCAAAATAAACAACTCCTCTGAGCATGTAATGAACACAAGCAGCATCTCCACAGGTAATCCAGAGATCAGGAGATAGAGATGGTTTGCTGATTCCTATGTCGAAGGTGAGCAGAGGTAGTGTTTGAAGAAAAAAGGTCTTCCTCAACAAATAAGCATCGCAAGTAGAACATTTGGAAGCTGTGCCAACCGTGAAGTCACCCATGCAAGCTTGTAAAGACATACCAGGGCATCCAAAAACAGTAATTTTAGAGTTAGCAGCTGGGTTCTGGTCAATATTTCTACCAACATCATGTTCGTTTGGGCAGACAAGCTCTGATGCTGTGATTGGGTGGCCCATTTTAAGCAAGTGGTGTGTGATAGAGTGCACACTTGCATAACCTCCAATGGTGAACTCTGCAGAAATTCTGGCTAAACAACGTCTCATGAAATCTCTAATTTGTTCCAAAGAAAGGTGCCGAGATGTAGAACAGTTGACTTGAAAGCTCTCATACATTTCGAAGCTTGTCATTAAGGAATCCAGCAATTCTGACTGCAAGCCCTGCCATGATGCACTGGTCTGCAGGATTCTCACACCATATGTCAAAGAGCACTACAAATACTGTGTCATATGCACAGCTGTTGTTCATCCAAGTAGTGCTGAGTGGGACACTCAGGCAGATGACTTCAGATGGATCAACAGGAGGGTGAATAAATTTTATTTTTTTCACTTTTTGCCACTTATTTGCAGGAACGATATAAGAAGACTTGTGTTTTAACATGAATGCACTTGAGTCATGAGGCAGCTTCATCATGGGTGTAGATGGTGCCTTGGAACTGCTTGTATGCAAAATGCCAGTGTTGCTATCAATTCCTTTTGAGCCGATTACTTGCCAGTCAAGATATTCCTTCCATTCCAGAAAGGGATCTGACTTACTCCAACAGATGGCTTCATCCATTGTGGATGGCATGTAGTTCTTACCCTTGCATTCCTGAAACAAATTCATCAAGGTATTCCTATGATCTGCCATCACGATAGCTCTTGGTAGCTTATCCTCAAATTTGAGAGTGGTGATATTATCCAATAGCTCTAGCTCCTGAAATTCTTGGTGCAGTGCTCCAGATGCACCCCTGGTGATCTTGGTTGGGTGAAGGCTGGACAGAATCAATGTCCCAGCTGCGGTGGCACTCCTGGACAGGGCGGTGTAATATCCTTGGTGAGAATGACACTGGCTAAGGTCCACAACATTGTATGGCCAAGTTTTTCCCTGGGAGGCATAGTCCATCATTGCAAAGTTTGGCAGGGCCTCAACTTGACTCCTTGATACAGTGAGTGATGTGTCATCCAGAAACCTGCAGTTTGTGACAACACTGGTCCTTATCAGGGGTATAACATTCTGAGGTAAGCCATCCATCTTTACAGGGGTAGGCAGGTTTGCAAGCTCCACAAATAGGGTGTCTAACACATCCTTGTTGTTTGGAAGTTTGTGTGACCGCCATCCATACACGAAACCCTCTTGACCCTTTGTGATGCACATCTCTGTAGCAGCATTGTTACGGATCATGATAGGCATGCCGACACAGATGGACAGCTTTGCAGGAATGAGCTTTGTATTTGTGCAAGCAGGCTGCTCCCAAAGAACAAGTTGAATCTTTTCTGGAATCACACCTTGCTTAATGGATCATTTGTTACCAGAGACCTTATTTCACATTTCATGTGATTGTTCAGGTTCCTTGCAGGCAATGGTATTGACAGAAAAGAAATCTGTCAACTGCTGTTTTGTTTCAGCAGCAAATAACTACTGAGTTTATTTATTTCATCCTTTTGTGAATTGAGTGTAGTTATTATTGACATGTTTCTGAATTGTTTTTCATTCACATTAAAGCAGCTGGGTAGTTCACTGGATATACAGGACCTAAGGAACACAATGTTGGCTGGCATGCAAGCCTTGTACCTCATATTTGCCAGGGCTTTGTGGAACTTAGCATCCTCCACTGATTGAGACTGTTGTCGCATATTTTGATTGAGGATAACTACAGTAGTGACCTGATGCCATAATGCCTTACCGATCACAGCCTCCTGGTCCCACAGAGAAGTGGTGTTCTTTCCAACTGTGCAGCTACAAAGGGAAGCATGTTCATGACCAATAAAAGGTGGTAGTTGAGCGAAATCACCAGCAAAGATCATATTCAGACCACTGAATGGTGCATCAAGATTGTTCATTACTCATGCCAGTCTTGCACTTATGAGGTACATATCACGGCAAGAGATCATGGAAACTGCATCCATAAAAACATAATCCACACCCTCTAATCTAGACTTGACCTGTGCTAGTTGAATGTTTGATGTCTGGCCCCCTTCACTGTTTATCCCAAACATGGAGTGGTAAGTTGAACCTTTCAAGAGAGCAGCAGCACTACCTGTTGGGGCGACAATAATAAGGCAGTGGGATTCTTTCCTCTGGCTGAAGAATTCAACTAGAGCTTTCAGCACCTGTGTCTTCCCTGTACCTGCCATTCCTGCAATGTTCATCTTCAACTGATCCAAATCAGGACTACAAGCATGGTTGGCAATGATTTGAAAGGTGCAATCTTGTTCCTTGTTTAATGCAAAATTCACTGAAACCAAATTGATGGTATTCTGCCAGTCCTTGGAGTAGAATGAGTGGCTCATATAAGACTTATCAACAACTTGCACATCATCAGGGATGTAGCCCAAAATAGCATTTGGACAGGAGGTGGCAGTGCAGGGAGGCATGTGATGTGCTCACTCTTCTAGGATTTGTGCACATGCAGTAGCTACTGCAGTTTTCCATTGGCTTGGAGTTTGTTCTGTTTGTATCAGCGCTGGTGATAAATTGAGGTCATCAGGAAGTAAGTTTGCTCTTCAATACATCCACTCAAGCATTGACAGCATCTACCTCATATCTGTCATTAGTTGGGTGCGTGCTTTATCCCATTTTCCAATGTGTGTTGATATAGAGAATTCATCAAGTCATCATGCCCATTTATTACATCCTCGACAGCTATCTGATCCAGATCTTGGAATATTCCAGTGCCTTGCTCAGCCCAACTAGGCATAGCAACAGCGCCTTTCTGCATCTGAGCATGGAAATCATCTCATGCATCTAAGCACTTATATTGTAGGTTCATGTTTTTCATCAGATCATGCTGACGAGCTGAAAATTGGTATGATAGGAAGGTCTCATCCCAGGAACTTCCTTCAGACTTTAAATCCAAACCATTTCTCCATGGCCTGAATAACGTGAGCATAGTAGAACAGTAGTATTCACGGTCTCCTTGGTCACAACGTGGCAGGGTTTCCCCAACAAAATTTGGGATCCACACTTTTTTCAACCAACATGAACCATGGGTGTCAGCAAGTGGTCATGAAAGTATGAAGTTTTGACTTTGACTTTGGTTGTAGATTACTAACAGGTAGCTGCATGTTAGAGTCATTATCACTGTACCAAACTGATGAACCGTGATCCAAGTGGGCATCAAGCCCCACGTTGACATGTTGTGCACACTTTCTGATTTTAGGTGCACTTTTCTTTTTGCGTTGGTGTCTAGAAATCCAGTCATACAAACACATGGAGTGAAACTCAGCAGGTCAAAAGATGTAATCATGAACAGGTGACAAGCCAATAACATGTCCATTATGCTTGAATATAGCCACTTTCTCATGCTGTTCAATGTCTGGATCTTTCATTTGATTTGTGTGCTCGGAGCTTGGCTGGATGTTGGCCCCATCAGTGGGTGAAATCTCTCAGAGCTCCCATGGCTTTCTGGCTTCCTGAACAAAAGATTTCCAATAGAAGGGAACAAACAAGTAGTTGGTATAGTGGTCTGGGTTTCCTAGAAGGTACAGATGGAAGCCATTGGGGATCCCATTTCCATCTTCGCACTTAGTGAATTAACAATCTTTGTCATAAGTTTTTGAGCCTTATCTTTGCATCACAGCCTGCCAGTGCAAACATCTATACTGACACCAGTGTATTGGCCGGCACTCAAAAATCTCATTGTCACATTTGAGACTGGAATTGCAGACTTCCTCAGACACATAGACATGCCTGCAATCGAAGTTATATGGCTAATCTATCCAGAGTGGCTGACCCAGTTACTGTTGAGACCATTGTGAACATCTCACCTATCATTCCCACAGGCAACTAGTTACATATTACAGTGATGACTCTAATGACTCTGACAATGATGATGGTTCTGATGGTAGTCATGGTGGTTACATACCTGCAGATCATATGCCACAACATGATGCGACACTTGTGCACATGCTTATCCATTACTATGAGGAAGAAAGAAAAAAGCTCAGCGAGAGATTCCCCCACATCGAAGTATGCACCTATGACAACTATCAACAACCTGACAAGCACCACTTTGATAGCCTACCACATCTCTCGTTATTAGGCTTGGTTTAGGAATGTAGACATGTCTTTTGATTTAGAAACTAAGAATGTTAGCATGTACTAAGAATAGAGTGTACATTTTTGGGCTGTCAGCCAATCAGTTTACTATTGTAAAAATAATTCTGTTCCTCTTATATCCAGCGAGCAGCAATTGCAAAGCACTCAGCATTGGCTGCAACGTTGCATTTAGGATTTTTCAATGTGGTGTGAAAGTGGCATTTGCTGCAATGTTGCAGTGAAAGCCTAGGGCAGGGAGAAAAAAAATCAAGCACATGCAAACACTGATTGAAAAGCATCATGCGTCGGCAAACACCACAACGTCAGAGCGAACATATTCCCATGCTCACTCAACTCGAGGGATAACCTCATTCTCAATTCTGAGAACTCGGAACCGTTGCTTGGGATCATTGTGTCGTCATCACACAGTGAAAAAGTGGCAGAATGAAAACATAAGTTAGTCGAAGCAAAAAAGACAAGAAACGAACACAAAAAAACTTACCAATGACAATAGCGTCGTTTGGGCCCGAAGTGGACCCCGAGTAATAAGTATCGACTGGTTTGGTGACGTTTGCATCTGTATCCCACAATCATGATGCACGAGGGACAGCGGGACAAGCATCACTGCTGGGAAAGGCTTGGCATCCACCTCGAGAGATGGGGGGGCGGAATACATCGATTACAGAAGAGAACATTCGCTGGTGGAGCTTGTAGAGATATATTAGGTAATATTATTAATGAATAATTTGGAGAATAACATGACCTGACAAAAACATACCATATATCCTCTGCTGCTTGCTCAGCATGAAGTAGTAGCAGAAAACTGAGATGATGGGAATCAGGGGGAAGCGAGGACATTTTGAGCCCAGATATGTCAGTTGAACATCAATGGAAATGCTGGGTGATCATTCATTAGCTGCAAGAATGTGCAACCTGATGGCTCCCAATGCAAGTACTATCATTGGCTAACTCCAAAGTCAACACCGACTTCGACACCTGCCTCATCACCGGTCCTTCCATCTCTGAGTCCCACACTTCCTGCTGCTCCCTCCTCATCTACAGTGCTACCCATCTCTTTGACCTCAGTTTCTTTGCCCTCACCAACAACCTGTGCAAGACCAGACTGTACTTCAACCTGAATCAACAGGAGGTGTGTCAATAAACAGTGCCACAAGCACTGCCATGAGATTGGTGGATGTACTGCTAAGGACCACCATGGCTCTGGTGCTAGTCAAGGAGCTGTGGCATCTAGTCACTCGAGCCATCAACCTGCCGCTACCACCCCTTCCCCACCACCTTCTCCATCTCGACATGATAATTCTACCATACCATCATCCTCAACCATCATTGCTCATCCATCCACAAATCCTGCTGGTCTGTCCTCTGCAGTTGACCCTTGCCTGAATCCACACTACGTATCACACATGCGCCCTATCTTCACCAAGCATTATGCAACACAGCAAGAGATCACCGAGAAGCGATGAAAGGCAGAGGCTGAATGCCTGGGTGCTATTGAAAAGGCAAAACATTGTGTCGTTGCCTATCCCTGGATCCAAAATTCTGAGGAGCCAACCGTCTTTACTTTCCAGGATGGCTTCACCTGGCCACACTTTGTTGTCACCCTGGAGGTTCTCTGTGATCTTGATCTTGGGCCAGAAGAGGTTGACAACACCTCCCGACTTTGTATCTTGATCTATGATTTCTCGCTGCAGTCCTGGACTAAGTTCAAGCTGCCATATGTGGTTACCCTGAAGGAGGAACAATGCTGCATGTTCTTCAAGGCCGCAAGTGTCATGGACTGCCTTAACTTTGACACCCACTTGAAGAACAACATTACAAGGAATGAGCTGTTCAACCTCCATCGAGATCTTCATCGGGAATGGGCACATGTATGCAATCAATGGCATGTGCTGAAGTCCATGGCACCTGATATTGAGCTGACATCCTCAGAAGATGAAGAATCTGGTTCAAAGCCTCGAGAGGAAGATTCTGCTTTGAAGCCTTGCCCTGTCATTATCAAGCTGGAACCAGGTGCCGACAAGGAGAATGTGCCAATCTCTTGTGCACAGGCTGTCCCAAACTCTTGTGCACAGGCCATCCCTTCCTCTTCCACTCCACCCAAGCGCAAACACCTGCCTTCTTCCTCAGAGGACAGTGACTCTCCCTGCTCACCTACAGGGTGCACCGTGAGTGATGCAATCTGCATCAATGATGATGACAGGGATAAGCACTACAGTGAGGAGGACAACAGTAGGGATGACACCAACTGAAGAGAACTGGTCTGGCCTGCCGACTTCTTCATTGTTGACATCGTGGCTGCATTTTCTGCATGTGACAAGGCTCGCCATTCCGGTTGTAGTGTCAGTGAGACCTTCACAGGTCTGTTTGGTGTTCCATTCTGGTGTACAACCTTCTATGAGAACCGGAAATGGTGGGATGATGCACACCAGTCACTGCATGATAAATCCCTCACAGCTGGTAAGACATCCAAAGGGCAGTGGTCCATGTTCCTGAAGGCGAGTCGGGCTTGCACACCCAAGGCTGCAAAGAAGCACTCTTGGTGATTGATCTATAATACTATACTGCTTGTTTCTTGTTTTGTCATCACATTGTCGATGTGTATTGCACCCATTCTCACATTATGATGCATGTATGTTTGTACAATTCTATCACCTCTATTCAGCTATTGGCCAATTACTGGGGCAATGTCCCTGTTTAATTAGTCTGGCTTTTGTTGCCTGATTCCGATGCATGATCATCTCATCCAAAAAAAGTTATACTTGTCGATGAGCATCTCGTGACATATCACATGGTAACCGCTGATCCAGACATTAGTTTGTTCAGCAATGGATGAGTTGAAATACCAGGGTTTCCCATTCTCCCCTTCCAGCTCTGGGAATGCAGCAGGGTTGCAGTGAGCTTGACAAAACTCATTGGTTACTGCATGTTTTGACTTGAAGTGAAAAATGTCCATGCTTAGTCTGATATCATCAAAGAACGGATCCATCACTACCATCTTTGCTAGTGTGCATGATTGGGCTTGATGTCTTCTCAGAAAGTGCACTTGATCATCTCCTGCATCTGTAACATCAGAGACAATCTACCCAGTGAGAGAAGAAATATGATGAACAACTATGCTTGCAACCCCTTCTGCACCATAAAATGTCTCATGTGCGATAATCATGCCACATAAGGCAACAATGATTTGTTTGTTGTTTGTCTGTTTTCAGCCAAACTGTGCCCGGAGTTTTTTGCATCAAAGTGGGAGGCCATCTGCTGCAGCCCCTTGCTGCTCGCTCACCTCAAACACTTCTTCACTTTCAACCATATCAATGAGTTCAGATAAATCATGCTCCTCTGGGCTCGCGTTCTCAGGATGTGCAACACATGCACATTCGAGGTGTTCCTGGAGCTGGAAATGGGCCTGACCATGTTCACAATGGAGATGTTTTCAGCTTGCCCACAGGTAAGTTGGCCTTGCAGTACAGGGTTACTGCAGCCAACAATAGAGCAGATTGTATCATCCAGTGGAGCATCCTCAGGACAGAACCAATGTCGATTGTTTGCAAGGGGAACCTGACAATCATGGATAGTGCAGCATGGATGTCCAACAGTAACACCATCAATCACAATGACATAGACCATGTGCATTACCTTCCCATCAGGCCCATGGTAAAAGCATATGCATTTGTTGCAATAATGCTGTATCTCAGGTTGACTGTACAGCCAGAAATGGATATTGCATGCCTGGATCACAGATGTGAACCAGTCCTTTTGTGCTCCAGTATGAGGGACCTCAAGAGACTCCTGACGTTCATGGGAGTCTTCGAGCAGGGAGAGAATCACAAAGCCATCCCAGACATGATCGGTCTTCAGTTTGAACCCAAATGGCCAGTCGGGTGGTGGGGTAGAGCATGTCATTGTATATTTGTGCGCAATTTGTGGCTGAGGTCCTGATAAACATGAGATTCAATATCATGGCCTTCATAGGTAATCATCTATTGACTCAGACTTACCATGCAACAAGCATCAAGTCCCTCCACAATTGTATCACTCTCCACTCTACAAACTGATGCTCGCTGACCTGGATCACATCAGGAACCCCATTGTAGTATGTATGCACACTGTCCTTCACTTGAAAATTGGGGTGGTAATTGGTGTGGCACGCTATGTTGAAAATATTTGGTCAGTGGACTTTGAGGTGGCAGCTGAGTATGTACAGTTGCAGTATAAGTGAATGGAGTATGCTGGCAAGACTCCCTTGTTCTGTGTGTAGAACACGACTTCCCATGGCTCAGCCTTCTTAAGCAGTTGACCTTTGGCATGCTGAGTGCATCGTAAATTCTGACATGTTTGATGTGGTGGGTAAAATGTCTGTGATGCTGATAGTGTGCAGAATAGTCAGCCCTGTGGTTATAACCAAGAAGAATGGTGTGATAATTATGTGTACTTAAACTGTGCTTGATACCATGTTCAGCAAAAGCAGTCTCAACTTTGCTCTCTGAGTAGTTCCAAACTGTCGTCTTCAGGATCTTCCAACAGTTCTAAACAGCAGGTGGTGTAAGGTTGCAGCTGCTGCCAAGGAATGCAGCAACACTGGGTGGGAGAATGGCAGGAGGCTTGGTGACAGAGATGCCAGTGGGTTGAGCCAGCAAGATGGGATCCTTAAGCCTCAAAGCAAGGGTGACAAAATCAACAATCTGTTTCCCCTTCAGACCTTGAAAAGAGAATGAGAGTCCATGAAGTTGCTGGACTAGCTCCTCAAAGTTGAGTTTACTCATCACTATCAAAATCTATTGTGACAAAGAAGTGGAATGACTACGAGTTGAACAATGGCGGGCACAGCCCAGTGTGGTCTACCTATTCTAAATCTAGACAGACAGATGGACGGACAGATGAACATCTGGATTCTCCAAAGCTGAAATTTTCTGGGGGAAGCAACACAGGACACAAGGCCAGCCTCATAATTCCTCCTTTCTGAAATATATTTAGAAATTCTTTGTGAAATATTACATTTGAGACTAAATTTCTACAAACAGAAATTCAAAAAATTATGATTTTCAAAGTATATTTCTACTGGGTAATTTTTTAAATTTCTGTTTGTAGAAATTTAGTCTCAAATATAATATTTCACAAAGAATTTCTAACTATATTTCAGAAAGGAGAAATTATGAGGCTGGCCTTGTGGGATCTAGTGTTGCTAATGGCTTGGCTCGGAGCTGATGAGCTGATGAGCTGAGCTATATTTGAGCAGCTTGTCAGCTTTATTTGGTGAGCTGCTTAATTATAGCTCAGCTCTGGCAGCTCGTGGCTCCTGAGTGGCTCTGAGTGGCTCGAGCCATTGAGCCAACACCCAAAATAGAACCATAGCAATGCCTGGGTGTCCCCTGCATGTTTCTCCCTTTCTACCTCCTTGCTTTCTCTATCCCTCACTTCTAAAGCCAGTATTCAAGCAACTAGAGTTGTTTTGGTCACTTCCTTAGCATGGTAAGTCCTTATCATTGACATCATTTATTTACTGATATCTATATATAGCTTCTATTACTCGATGACTCTTTCCTCTTCACCCATGGGCTCGACTTTGCATCACCCATCACAATAGCAAGTTTTTTTGTTTTAACCAACGAAATGTTCTCTTTTCTAGATTACAGTGTTTCAGCTCAACAACGGTACATTATTTGTTTAGTTCAATTAACTAACTTTTTTCTAGATTACAGTGTTTGTGCTACTCGACAACAATGGAGACGGCGGACAAAAGCAATGATGGGAGGGCAACAAAGAGGGGGACCATCCCAACAGCAGCACTCCCAAAAAATGACCCCATCATCTATGACCCATTGCCAACAACAAAAACCATGAGAACAATGGGACAATGAGGGCAATGAGAACAATGAAGACAATGACAGTCAGGTCAACCAGATCCAGGACAAGGACCAGACAATGATGATGACGACAACGGGGAGGGACAACAATGATGGGGAGGGACAACAATGACAGACTACCACCACCAGCACAGCAGCACCCCCATCCACTGCTGTGAGCAACTGCTTGCCGGGTGAAATGGGGAGCAACAGGACGGGAACGATGGGGCCAGAGGGAACAAAGGATGAGGGCATGGCAACGAAAGGACAATGACGAGATGAACCAGACAATAATGAGACAACGGGGATGAGGATGAGGATGGGACAACAACAATGATGGGAGGCAGGGAGGAAGTGGGGGAAGGAAGGAACTACTGTGATGCCAGGAAGGGACAATGGATGAGGACCCGGGAGCCCAATGCACCACCACCACCACCACAACAGCACCTCCAACTCCCACTGTGAGCAACTGCTCATGGGGTAGAAACGGGGAGCAGCTGGGATGGGGATGGCAGGGACAATGAAGAAACTGAGGGGGAAAAGGCCCAAGAGACATCGACAATGTCTCTTGGGCCATAGGTATGTTTTTTTCTTTCTCATTTCATTTTTTGTTAACTAACAAACTTTTTAGGTACTGACTAGGACTACTAGTGATGATGACAAAGAGGATGAGGGATGGATGACAACGAGGATCAGAAGACAATGAGAGGACCCGACAATGATAACAGGGAGGATAGGGACAACAACAACAGACCACCACCACCACCACCACCACTAACCACAGCAGCAGCACCCCCATCCACCACCGCAAGCAACTGCCTGCAGGGTGGAAACAGGGAGCAATGGGGAGGGGGGAGGGTCGCTGGAAGCTGTGCTGGTGGCCGACACTCACCACAACACAATGACAAGCATGTGAATGGAATGAGCAGGTACCACGACATGGGGGAGGACTGGCACCATGATTGACCTCTTGCCCCTTGCCGCCTCGCTCACAGTGAGATGGTGGGTTTTTTCTTTTGGTAGTATTGTATAGAATTGTTAAGTAAATAAATCTGTGCTCGAGACGAGTGATGAGGTGTATTTTTTGCATGTGGATGCTATACACAGAATTATTAAATAAAATCCCATTGCTTATTCAAATGTAAAAAATATCTGTAGCTTAGGTATTGCATACAGGAAAGATGAGGATGGCGAGGGCAGGGATGGGGATGGGACAACTCCCAGATGCCCAGGGAGGGATTTTTCTCACAGTTACAGTTGATTTGGTAAATATATGAATTGTATTGATTCTGTTGATCTCCGAGAAGTTCTAGTACTAGTGTTGGCCAGTCAATTTAAAAAAAAATGCAATAGAGCCTCAAATAAAATAGATAAAGTTCTGGAAATATTTGACAGGGTAGATGACACATAACTGCATACTGACAGTGAGATACATACACAATTACTAATTACTGGAGTTCTCATCATCCAACTGCTCTGTACCAGCCAACTCTTGGCTAACTCATCCTCAGTTTCAAGTTCCTCCAGTTCCTTCATGATATCATCAAGCAGCTCTTCTATCTCACTCAGGGTTTCTTCTGGCTGCTCCAAACTCCATCCATATGCCTCAGCATCACCAACTTGTTCTACCTGTGTAAAATTCAGTGGCCTTCCCTTCTTGATTGAATATTTAAGCATCTGCAGAGCCTCCATCAATTGGGGTGAGATCCGTCCTCTTTGAGGTGCCATTGTCTCCTTTCCAGATGAGAAGGCATGTTCACATGGGACACTTGAGGCTTGAATTGGTACAATGTCCATGGCAAGTTTAAATATACAAGGGTATCGCTTTGATATTCCTGTAATACATAAGAACCATGGCTTGGAAATTTGAAATGTTATGGTATATAGCTTACCATCCAATATGGCAATGTTCCTGACCCAGAATTTGAATCACTTAGATATTGGTCCACCTCTAATTCCAGAGATATTTCTGGCTGTACTTGCACCCATGATTTCTTTAAACCAAGAATATCAGCTGCCCATAGTTCTGTTGGTTTGCTGGTGGCTGCTGCCTGAGGTCTGTTGCTAGGTGCATCCTGACTTGGTGTATCATAGGGATGTGGCTATCATTTTGCAGTGTCAAATCCAAGTAGTGAGAATAATTAATACAACTTACTGCCTTTAAGAACATCCCCTTAGCTAGGTTGTACCACTCTGGTAAATCATGAAAATATTCTAGCTTGTTTGAAGGGTCAATTGCTACACATTGTTTAGGTTAGCAATCACTGGCAACTTGAAGACACAAGGTATAATCTTACCCATAGCCACAACATATGTGGGTGCATCAATCAGCCAATCCTGGTAATCCTCCAGCTTGTCTATGCCAGGTTGGATGATTTGCTCCCACTCATAGTGATCAGCAATTTGCTTCTTCCATAAATCAATGAAGGCCAAATAGGCAGGAATTGCATAACAAAGTGTAGGTGTTGTTTCTGCACCCAGAATGTCTTGAAATGCATGGGGAACCTAGGAGATCTTGTTAGTATGATAAATTGACAGAGCTAATCTTATACTTGAAGAATTTTGTGATGATCTGCTAATAATGCCCAATCATATTTGTCAAGTTGAAATTTGTGCAGGTCTTTGAATTCAGTATCATGAGTTATGTCTTCAATAGCCTACATTGCCATCAGCAGTGTGGAAATAATAACATTGCAGAATTTACCTCCTTCAGTTTCAAGACCTGAGAGATCATCAACAATGTTGAGGACCACCTGGTGATAACATCCCAAAGAAGTTTATAATCTTTGTCGAAGTACTGTGCAACATGCTCAGAGAAGCAGTGCTTCTTGAGATTGCTAGCATGGACCTGCAAAAATAGCATGTCAATACTGAGAATATGTAACTTGTTTAAAAATTTACAGCATTAACAAGGGACCAAACAGTAGCAATACAATCTTTGCTATTGGCATAGGCAGGTTCATAGTCTTCATAACCCTTGGCTAAATCCTCTGCATATTTGAGGTTTGTGATTGCCGCTAATACTGCCTTGCAGGCAAGGTTGACAATGTGAGGAAAGCAGCTGAACAAAATTACTTCTGAGATTGTTATTATTCATAACAAAAAATATCTCACCATATTCTTCACTCCAACATATTTATTTTGATTTTCCGCTTGTGAAGCAGAAGAGTCAAATATTCAATCATAGTATCATTATTGGAAGCATTGTCACAAGTTATCCATCCAATCTGTCAATTGATCAAGATTTCATTGTAAATAACCAATTTATATTCACTAACCTTGGCAGTAATCTTCAGCCGATCAGTAATGAACAAGAAACAGTGTGCAATATGTTCTCCAGTATGGTGCCCAGGCAATTTGTGGAACCCAACAAGATTGGATCTGAGCTGAAGCTTCTTCTCAGTCCCAGTATGTGTTTGTTCCTCAACACTCTCAATCCAGTGAGCTGTAACAGCCATAAATGATGATTGATTTGGATTGGACCATGTGTCAGTGGTAAATGAAATTTTTCCAACAGATTTCTAAAAGAAAAATCAATGCAAGCTCAATTACAATACCAGAGAATGAAATACCACCATCTCTGCTTCAAGTTCCTTCATATGGGCTTCATATGCTTTCTCAACATGGTTGCGCAATGTTTGACGACTAGGAATATCAGACTCCTTCAACTCTTGGTGAAGTAGTAAAAATATCTTTCTGAGTTGTGGGGATTCAATAATATTGAGGGACTAGTAAAAATTGAAGACTCAGATAATTCATGTTGATGATACTCAACCCAGGAAAACCACCAAAACAGCCAATGAGGCAATCAATGATATTTGCAATGAGTCAGAGGAAGGGAGCAAGACATTCCGAATGTTTGTGGTTCAACCTACAGGAAGATAACTAGTTGGTACTAGTCGTGAAGGTAGTGCTATGAGAGACGAAGGTGTTTGGTGTGGTACAATCGAGTATCGATCAATATTGAGGACGATCGATGAGATCAACAATGAACAATGTTTATCGTTGATGGTTGAAGTGTGAATTCTGAGGACCTTTCGATAGGTCGAAAGTATATGAAGGCTATAGTTGATGGCTAGGACGTGTTGAGATGGTTGCTAGTGCTAATGACGAGAGGATTGAAGGAAGATCAAGGATGCGATGATCGCAGAGGTTTCTCATCAATTGAGAAAACTCGTAGAGACTTAGATTGTTTTTAGAAGATTGATCGGATGCTTAGAACTGTATACAAGACGATAGGTGAAGATGATTTCTTGTATTTCCAAGTAGATACTACAGAGTTTTATATGTTTTAAAGAAACTTCCTAAAATGGAATGAGAAGCATGTGTAGAACATGAGGCAAAAGATATGAGTTAAGGCACAAGGCCAAAAATGAGACTGGAATCCAAACAAGAAAGATATATATCATATGATGAAAGAGTAATAAATGGTATAGAACTGCAAGGGGACTGTCCTTTGTGTATAAATCATGCTAAGTCTCGCAATAATTCATCCAGTGGGTTCTGTGCACAATAGGGACTTGGAATGAGGCTGACCTACTATCAGCAGGTTTGGGCACGAGTTGGAATCCTTCCTGGTGCATGGTATTCCACCATATAGATAACAAATGCAGTGCCTGATGTCACTCATAGTCTCTTGATATCAATTGATGATGCTTGATGATGGTTGACAATGTTCAATTGTGGTCGCGGTTTGTTTGAAGATGATCAGGGATGTTTGATGGTCATTTAGAAGGGGTCTTAGGGGCTTTCGACATTTCCTAAGGTTGTGTGATGTGGTCTCTTGGTATGATTGATGTCGCTGGTGATGTCTTGATGCGGTCGATATGATATCGCAATCGATAGACTGGGTCGCGCTGCATCTGGGACCTCATAGGAGTTAGCTGATGTGATTAGAATGTGGTTAGAATGACGTATTGGCCTTTGAGCTGAGGAGACAACCTATCAATGTGTAAAGGATGAGTCTAAGATGCACATACTAAATCATCACCAATTACAAACTCTAGGAGAGCTTCTATGAATCCTTCCTTGCTATACTCTGGGTGCTCAGATTCTATTGAGGTATCAGGTGGCTCATCCTGAAATTTGTGAACTGCTGCTAAAGCATCCTTGGCTGTAATAGAAATCTTGAAATCATCACAACATGTAACCCATTGGTCAATATGAACAGAAAACAAGTGCTTGCAGAGGTTTGATATACCAGTTGTAAGTTTAAAGACTGAAATGTCATGTTTGGGATTTGTCTGATGTAATTGCCTATGCATGTTTGAAATTAATGGTTCTGAAATGTATGACTTGAATTGAATCATACTTACTTGCATAACTGGCATTCATTCATGTTGATCCCCGACTTGCTTGAAAAATGTCCAGACATCCCTCGCACCTCCCCTAGGTCTTGGTGGATTCTTTGATTTACTATGTGGACCAGCACATGGTGATTGGGAGCAATGAGAGTGACTATCCAAATGTGATTGTGAATGAGATTGAGAGGAACCAGAGCCATGATGATGATCAGGACCAGAATGTTGACCAGTATGAGCCTGAGGATGCTGCCCAGTACCAGACTGTGAATCTGAACTAGTGTCTGAAGATGGTCTAGAACCTAAATCGAGTCTCTGCAATCCAACTTCAATCTCCTCCTCTCCTTCTGAACTTGACTGTGTAAGTTGAGGTACTGGATGGAGAGCATGAGAGCCAAGTCTGAGTGTAGGAGAGGACTGCTGTAGATGAGCACCATGCTGAATAACACCAGTACATTGCCTATGGGGAGTAAATAGTACTGCTGCAGAACATCTATTATATTGGAGGCTTGTAGTTGGCGAGTTGCAAAAGCAGATGGAGGAGGAGGAGGATTTGGTTGTTTTGTCTGGGGTTTGGAAACTTTGGATGTCTTCTTTGTTGATTTGGGCCTTTCTGGGGTGAGTGGAACCATGGGATCAAGCTAATAGATGTAAATAATAGTTACATATATATAGAATATTTGGAGTTTACCTGTTGAGCACATCTGGTTGGATGGCGAGAACACCCTTGAGCTACAAAAGGCTCTACATGGGATTTAGAATGGACTTCAACAATTGCTAATCAATGTCATACCTTGAACATCTACTATCACTGCTGAGAAATGGCATATACTATATCAGCACAATACTTTAGAGTATATTTTGAGACATACATGGGGCAACCTGAGGAGCCTCAGTCCCAGTAGTTGATGCATGACTATGCATATGAGGCTCTAGAAGATCAAGAAAAGGTTTAAAGAGATGACATGCAATATACAAAGAGACTTGCCAATATTATCAGTAGGAACAGATACAGCTGTTGTACAGCTTTGAGTACTATGAGCTGCAGGAGGATCTGCAATAGTATTAAAGAGATGACTCAGATAAGGGTAGTCTACAACTGAACAAAAGCTTCAGAGGATGGACGCTGTTGCACATCTGACTCAGTAGTTTTCTGGGTAGCTTTATGAGGAGGCATTGCAAGAATAGACAAAATGTTGATGATAGTAGAGGTGAAGAAAGAAGGAAATTGATATCCCAAAGCCCCACGTATTTAAGAAATCACAGAAACACTGAATCGGAGATACAACAACAACATGTATATTAATAGATTATCTTTTCAAGATGGTCAGCTAGTGATGTAAGATATGGAATAGAGTGGTGCTGAGTGGAGGCAGTGGGGTGAACTCCCACAGTGGGGTGTAGAGCGGAGCTGTGGAGACAGGCCAACTTACCTGTACCCTTATCTGTATGCACAACCCATGCTGTCTCGCACCAGCTCCAGAACCTGAAAAGACCCACAATCACAGGCTTCTTCGAGTCCAGGAGCTGAAGCTGATAACAACAACAACAACAACATCACATTGTCATTGTCATCAGGGGCTGGATCCACAGCACAAGCACTGCTTGCAGTGGTGGGGTATAACTAAGAGAATGAAAAAGGAAAACCATGACAACAACAACATCACTCATCATTCAGTCGCCATAGACCCCTACAATCCACCCCACAAGCAGGTGCTCGTGGTGGTGTCATGGTGTCATTCCTGCACTTCATCTCCCCCCTCGCCATCTCCCTTGTTCCCTGGTGTTGTCATTCCACAGACCATCCACATTGTCATTGTCATACATCCAGCACCCCACACTCACAACCCACCCTACAAGCAGAGGCTCACAGGCATGGGGTGGGTGTGTTGTTGGATTCTGGGGGGGTCTTAGGGGGTAGGTGGCGTGGCATGCGAGGCGGGGAGAGTGGGTTGCTAGGCCCTTGGTCCATCATTGCCCAATAGATTAGACCCTAGAAAAGAAAAAAAAAACAAATCAGTTAGTTTAGGAACATGGAAACAAAAGAAAAAGAGAAAAAAAATGCTTACTATGGGCCTGTCCAATGATTGCCATCAACATGGTCCCCCTGCCCCCCTCTTGTCTCCCCTCCCTGTCATCATTGCCACCCTCTCCTCCCTCTTTGTCTCCCCCTTGCCATCTCCCCTGTTCCCCAGTGTCATCATTCCATGCACCATCTGTGTCATCATTGTTGTCCATCCAGCACCCCACACTCACAACCCACCCTATGAGCAGAGGCTCACAGGTGTGGGGTGGGTGTGTTGTTGGATGTCTTAGGGGGTAGGTGATGTGGCATGCAAGGCAGGGAGGGTGGGTTGCTAGGCCCTCAGTCCATCATTGCCCAATAGATTAGACCCTAGAAAAGAAAAGAAAAACAAATCAGTTAGTTTAGGAACATGGAAACAAAAGAAAAAGAGAAAAAAATGCTTACTACAGGCCCGTCTGACGATTGCCATTGACACAGTACCCCTGCCCCCCTCTCATCTCCCCTCCCTCTTGTCATCACCACCCTCTCCTCCCTCTTCGTCTCCCTCCCCATCCCTCCTCCCTGTTCTTCATCATCCCCACCATTTGTTGTCCTTGCTGTTCATCATTGTCCCCACTGTTCATCAATGTCATGTCGTCGCCCCCCCCTTTGTCATGTGTTGTCCATTGTGTCATTGTTGTTAGCACCCTCAATCTCTATGAGCAGAGGCTTGTAGCAGTGGTTGTGGGGGCTGCATGGTCATTTATGGGTCCTGTTATGCTGCCATCCAGCCATCATTGCAGTGGGATTGCAGTCCGCGGTTTGCTGTTGATGGAGTGGTGTTGGCAGGTTGGAGGGACAAGTGGTGGTGGGAGGCGGCAGTGGCGACAGTTTTGACAGTTGTGGTGGTGTGAGCTATTAGTTGTCGATG
Organism: Tricholoma matsutake; assembly: GCA_026075535.2. NCBI lineage: Eukaryota > Fungi > Basidiomycota > Agaricomycetes > Agaricales > Tricholomataceae > Tricholoma > Tricholoma matsutake. The sequence continues at coordinate 467,701 of AP026548.1, read as the reverse complement.
TGGCCACACAGATCGCTTTCTGAGGCTCCGATCAGATCCTTATCAATGAACCTCACATCCCATTTTGATGGGGAGGAGGTATTAGCAGGACTGAGAGCCATGAACTAAGTCAGATCCTAGAAAGAAGAATAGATTAGTGATGAGAGTGAAAAGAGACAACCACAGATTGTACTTGCCCCGTTCAAAGTCCTGCAGTGCTTCAAAACCAAGTGTAAAAGCCATTGATGATAGTAGAAACTATATACAGAGGTTAGCAGATGCAAGCTATCAGTTAGAATGACTTACTATGCTACTAGAGTACTGGAAACTCTAAGTTGGAGCCCCAGGCCAAAGAGAAAGACAAGGGCAATCAATAGAAGGGTGGAAACACAGTGTCTTTTACAGGTGCTATTTTTGGCTCAATTAACAGCAGCTGAGCCACTCAGAGCTGCTTCAGAGCTGCTCTAGAGCTGTCCAATTCAGTGCAGCTCAGCGAGCTGGAGCCAAATAACCAGCTTGGGTATCAGAGCCAAGCTATAGCTGAGCCAAGCTGAGCTTTAGCAATACTAACAGGATCCCCTAATTCTATCTGTCTTATACCTGGCATCTGCTAGCCCCTAGCACCAAGGCACAGACCATGCGAAAAGGGGGAGGATTTGAGTGAGGCTCAGCACAAATAGCAGAGGACCCCCCCCTCCCGCCTTCCTGCCATATAGGGTAATTTCCCATCACATGCAAGCTTTTTTTCCCAAGCAATTTTCACAAAATCTTTCGTCGCACTGACTTCATAGTGCAGCTCTCAGACCTCATGCACTGCTTCCTACTATGCTAGCTGAGATTTTGGATTTGATGGTGCTATGGAACACCCACAACTGCTGTTGTTCAGAAGCTGATCTGTATTTGACCATCATCGCTATCAGCATCTCGGGTCTCAACATTCAACTACAAAACTCCCCCCAGCTAACCATCCTAGCTAGGTCCTCTATGCCTAAGGCCTACCAACTCCTTCCTCTTGCCTGATTCCAGACCCTGTCATGTTTTACACCCTGTTGATGTTGTCCAAACCTCATAATCCCTGAGTACCAGCCTCAAGTTGTCATCACAATCCTGACCCATGGAAGTGAATATATACAGGTAGTGGGAGGGACATGAGATGAATATCCAAGATGTGCTCCTCATCATGTAAGTGCATCATCTACAAATCAATTAGCCAGATGAAACTCATGAACTGTCTACCAGACTTCACATGGGATTCAAGTTGTGTTGCCACTGTTTATGTGGCAAGGCTGTCATGAAGGTCATGTAGCGAGGAGGAACGGTGGCTGCTGGGGGCTAAGGCTGTGATGCTGGAAGCATGAGAGATCAGGTAGTAGATGAGTAAGATGCAGTTTCAAGCTGCATTGAAATGTACATGGTGGTGTATTTATACTGGTTTAGGGCACTATTCTACAAGTTTTAAAGTGATTTGTGGCCAAATGAAGCCATTCTGCATATTTAAAGTCCATAGAGCCATGATAGAACCTATTTGGTGGCTCAACGATGCCTACTGGCATTGAATATACCCTAGTACAATTTTTTTTTCAGCCTCTGGCAGGACCCCCCCCCTACCCGCAGTTTGGGATTCCTGTTCCACCACCCCCTTCTGGAACTTGAAAGGCACTGGCAATGTTAGGGTGACACCCACTATCTGCTAGCTAAGACCATGTGGGTTCTCTCTACAAGAAGGGGGCGTGATGCATGTGCATGATGGGGAAATAGATGGTTTTGATGTGAGGGGTTATTAATAGATGAGTTTGTTGAGGAAGGTGTTTCACACCACAAGTGTAGGTGGAATACCTAAGATAACACAACTGGGGTCCCCTAGGTGTATATTTAAGGTTTATATACTAGGTTATATATATTGTACAGTGTTGTTACCGACGTGCTTGTGCATGCATGTACATATTGATGTGTGCAAAATAAAATTCTCACACTATCAAAGTGTTGCATCATTCAGCATAATGTAGAGTAATTCAACATAATAAAATAAAATAAAATATTATTAGGTAATGGGGCTGTTTCCTAACATTACCCCCCTTTTATGCCTCGACTTCCAGGTGAGAAAATATTGTATCTGTCCCCTCTGTGAAATTTTGGTAAGGCCAGAATTTCATCCCCTCATACACCATTCTCGCAATGCAATGTGGAGTGTTTGAATCATGTTTAAAGAATTGGGTGATTGCATTACATGCTCACTTACAATTTTCTTCAGGTTCCCATGAATTATTTTCATCATTATAGTTCTTCCACTTTATTAAGAACTTCAATTTATTCTGTCAAAGATGTGTCTAGAATTTCTTCAACTATATATTCTGGAGCACCTTCTACTATTATTGGAGGTTGTGGAGTGGTTTGTTGGCCAGGAATAGTGGGCAGGCAGTAGGGGCATAGGCAGGAAACATTAATCTCAGGATCAATTTTGAATGATCAAGGTAATTTTAGCACTACTGCATTAGGCGAAATTACTTTAGAGATCGTGTATGGGCCAACTTGTTTCTACGTAAATTTCCTAGAAGGTCGTGGAATATTTAGGTCCTTGGTACTTAGCCATACCAAGTCACCAACATTGTACTCTGGAGCAGGAGCTCAAGTACGATCTGCATGTCGCATCATGTCATCACGTGCTTTTGTCAATGCTGCCTCCACCTCTCCCTGTACCTTTTGCATCTTAGATGCAAAGTCTTCTACCAATTGTACCTTAACTTTCCTTCAGGGTTATATTCCCATGTGGGGATGATACCCATAATTAGCGAAGAAGGGTGACATGCAAGTAGCTGAGTGAAATTTGCTATTGTGGGAAAATTCAGCAATTGCCAGCCATTTGGGCCAGTCAGTTTGTTGGTAGTTGACAAACATACATAGGTACTGCTCCAACTCCTGGTTAATTCTCTCTGTCTGCCCATCAGTTTGCAGGTGATATTCCATAGATAATTTAGTTTGAATTGCCAATATGTTGTTTAGTTCTCACATAAACACAGAAGCAAATTGTGGTCTGCGATCAGAGATAACAGTATCAGGTAATCCATGTAACCACCATACCTGATTTAGATAGAGGGGCGCCAAGCCCAATGATGAGGTTTCTGTAGTAGTAGGAATAAAATGGTCCTCCTTCGTGAAGTGGTCGCATACTATGAATATTGCATCATACCTGTTAGGAAACAGCCCCATTACCTAATAAAATTTCATTTTCATTTTATTATGTCGAATTACACTACATTACACCAGATGATGCCAGATGATGCTACACTTTGATAGCATGAGAATATTATTTCGCACGCATCACTATGTATGCGCCTGTACGCGCGCATCGGTAACAACAATGTACAATATATGTAACATAGTATATAAACCCAAAATATACACCTAGGGGACCCCAGTTGTGTTCTCTTAGGTATTCCACCTACGTTTTCGGTGTGAAAGGCCTATCTCAACAAACTTACCTATTAATAACCCCTCGCATCAAAACCATCAATTTCCCCATCACGCGCGCAGATCCCACCCCCTTCTTGTAGAGAGCACCCGCACAGTCTTAGCTAGCAGATAGTGGGTGTCGCCCTAACAATACCCTTGAGCCTCCAGTAATCCAGCAATAAAACTTGGGGGTAGAGGCCAATTACTGGCATATACGAGTTCTTATGTTCGAATTTTTTTATTTCTTCACGTATATTGCCAGTACAGCTTGTGCATTATTGCAATATCTGAATTTTTTCTCATCAAAGTCAGTAATGTGACCCTCTTTTCTGCATTTTGTTTTTGTTACCATACCATCGTGGAACCACACATCTTTGTTAGAAATTATTCTCGATGTAAAATGAAAGTCAGCAAGATAAACAATACCCCTTAGTGGAATAGAGGATGTGGTGCTTCCATTAACTTTAACAGTTTTGCTAATGGCAATATTGTTTGACTCAAGACTAAAGACCAGAATCTCAGGTGGAAATATGAACCCATGGTTTAATGTTTGCTGAGAGTTACAGCCATTATGTATTATAGATTCCTCCTGCCATGATTTAAACCATTCATTAACACTTTTGGCTCTTGCATGAATATACATCAAATTGTCTGGTTGATTTGTTGGCATTTAAGCATTGCAGACTGCACATTGAATCTTGGCATAGGAAAATCTTTCTGTACCATTTACAAGTTTACTTGCCAGATCTATGATACTAGTACCAGTGGCACCTTTAGGAAACATTTCTTGACTTTCATTATGGAGCATGTTTCTAACCTTATTCCTTGATTTTTTCAGTGATGTTTTACCTCTTGCAGTTTCTTTAAATCCAACTACAAGCATTTCGAGAGGTTTGCTAACCAAACTAAGTATTCTAAACCATTTGTTTGGATTTTGAATCCATATATCATGAAGTATTGTAAAGATTGCATCATATGCACAGCTCCAGTCTTTTGAATCCCATGATAGCCCAACTGGTGATGTTTGCATATCATCTGATGAGGAGGAGACTTTAAGTTTTTTTCTTTTTTAATGCAGTTTCATCATCATCTTCAGCCAACTTGTGTTTTTTACTGTTGCTGTTTGTAATAGTCCCTTTGGCAATAATAAAATTATGAGTGTCAGGCACTTTGGGTGATATCTGTATTCTATTATCTTTTCCTTTATTTAATTGATCTTTCTTATCAATAATTTGCCATGGAGTATCTGTTATAACAGGAAGAAGATCCATAGGATTTGATGAAGTCCATTTAAGCTGACTTGGAACATTTGGTGGGTGTATGTTGTCCCTTTGTATGTCTGAAATTGACGCACTAATGCATTGTGCAAGTTACCATCAGTGTGCTTTGGTAATAAATCCTCATATGATAACTTTGTGATATCATCAAGAATTTTCAATTCTCTGAATTCTTGTCTAAGATATCCAGAAGCACCACATGTTATCTTATGGTCATCAAATCCTTGAATTATAACAGTGCCTTCACAAGTTGCACTTCTTGACAATGCAGTATAATATGCCATATGACTTCTACAGCTATTAAGATTGACAACATTAATCTTTCTTGTTTTGCCTTGTGATGCATAATCAGTCATTGCAAAGTTAGGAAGCACAGGAATTTGTGATCGGGTAACTTTCAAGGCAACATCACTAGGAGTCACACATACTATAGGACTTGACAACCTTGTCAAAGGTACTACATTCTCTGGCAAGCCTTCTAATTGTATGGACTTTGCAGGATTATCGAGCTTAACAAACAAAGTATCAATTATCTTCTGCCCTTGAGGGCCAATAGCTGCTTGCCATTCACTATATGGCCCTCTTGTCCTTTAGTGATGCACAATTCAGTAGCTTCATTGTGTTGAATCATTACAGGCATGCCAATACATAATGACAATTTACCTGGCACATGATCTGAAGCAGAGTGTCTCATATCCCATAGAATATTCTGAAGTTTTGGTGGAATTTCTCCATTATTCAAAGTTTGTTTTTTACGCATGCACTTTTTTCCTTTAGCTGGATCGTCCTCTTGTCCAAAGTGATCCACCAAATAAAATGAAGTTAATGTTTGACCTGTTTCTGCTGCAAACCACTCTGATCCTAATTGGTTAATTTTATCTTTTTGAACATTTAGTCCTGTGATAATTGATACATTACGATATTTTTTATCTGCTAACTTTGGTTTCTTGGAACCTTGGCCAGCTATTCTTGATCTCAGAAAGGATATGTCTTGTGGAGTACAAGCAGCATATTGCATGTTCTCTAGTGCTGTTCGTAACTTAGTATCATTAGGTGTTTGGGTTTTTTGTCGCATGTTTTGTTGTAAGATTACAACAGTTGTAACTTGATGCCATAATGCTTTTCCAATAGCTGATTGTTGTCCTCTTGCTGTTTGTGATCTGTTCACTGATGTTCCAACACTACCAGCATACAAACTATCACCTCCAACTGGAGGTAACTGTGCAAAGTCCCCAGCAAAAATCATGTTGATACCTCCAAATGGAGTATCCATTGTATTCCTTGCTTTTGCAATTTGTGCACTTATTCTATACAAATCGTGACATGCGAGCATTGAGACTTCATCTAAAAAGATGTAGTCCACACCATCCAGTCGTGCTTTGACAAGTGCCATCATTGAATGTTCATTTCCACCCAGTTCATGTTGTTGATTATTAGACATTCTTATTCCAAGAACAGAATGATAAGTAGAACCATTTAACAGAGCAGCAGCAGAGCCAGAAGGAGCCAGTATCATAATACGATGTGATTCGTTTTGTTTTTCAAAGAAGGCTGTTAACGCTTTAATAACTTGTGATTTTCCAGTACCACCCATGCCACCCAAGTACATCTTTAGCTGACTTGGCTTTGCCATTGTGGCATGATTAGCTACAATTCTGAAAGCACGCTCCTGATCATTGTTTAACATATATTCAATAACAGTATCATCAATTATTTTTTTGCTTTTCTTGTTGTTCAGCCTTAAAGTTTTTTTGTAAATAACTAATATCTTGAACAACAACATTGTTAAAATTGTGTGCTTCCAATGGTTCTCCTTTTTCATTGACAGGAAGATGTTGTCCTCTGAGTGCTACGACTGCATCCCTTGCTGTCTTTATTAATGTACTCCATTTACTACCTGGAAGTTCAATTTCAGGACTGAAGCCTTGTGGATTAATATGCTCAATAGCATCAGGACATTTATCTAACCATCCTGCATTTTGTACAATATTTTCAATTGTATTCATCTCTTCCAACTTTCGAATATGTGCAAATGTTGGCTCGAGATAAAGATTTTCATCCATTTCATCGACTTCATCATTATTATTATCATCGTAGTCTAATATATTCTGATCTAGATCTTTAAGAACATTGTCTGTAGCCCACGATGGAAAAATCCCATCTTTATTTTCTTTTGTTTTCAACTTAGCATAATAATCATCTCTTGCATCATTACATTTGTATCTTAAATTGAAGTTTTTCATCAATTGATTATCTCTGACAGTAAAATCATGCTTTACAAATGTTTCATCCCATGTTTCGTGAACAGATTTTAAATCAGTTCCGATTTGCCATGGCTTAAATAATGTAAGCATTGTCAAACAATAATATTCACGATCGCCTTGATCGCATCTTGGTAAAGTACCTTCAATAAAATTTGGAACAATACTTTCGTCATCTACCTGTTGAGCATAATGTGTTTTATACTGAGGATGTGATGACAATAAATCATATTCTTGTCCTACATCTTCATATAATTCATCTGCATCTTCATATAATTCATCTGCATCTTCATATAATTCATCTGCATCTTCATTATCCAATACATTTAATTCATCGTCTGATTCATTATTTGATTTTCCACCTCCGCGATGTAATGAAGGATCATTTTGCAATAGGTCAAGTTCATCATCAGTATCATCACTGTCAATTGTATCATGATCACATTTGTCTTGTTCTTTTTCATCAAACTCCGCTTGCTGGACTTTAGATTGTTTTTTCTTTTGAACTGGTCGGATCTAGTGTTTGAAAGTCCGGTTGCATGGACCGAAAAAAAACCGGCAACCGAACCGGACCCAACCGCGGTCCGGTCTGTCTTGCAGGTTCTGCAGCAGCGGTTGTGGACCGGTCCGGTTGCCGGTTGCATAGTTTTTCAAATAATTATGGACTGGGTGAAGACTGGTTCCAACCAGTCTTTGATCATAACTTGATGTGTTGCTAAGGCAAGTGATCAATTGATTACATGTGATACAAGTAATCTGTGTGCTGGCACTGACTAAATAAGTTATTGTAGGATAGTAATGCCTTAACAGCTATGTACATAAACCAGGATTCCACACTGTATAGAGTATATCTACATCCACCCAAATGCACTAGTTCAATGGTGCCGTGGTTCATTCATGGTAAAGACCCTTCCTCCTCATTCCTCTGAAAACTCCGTAGCACTGTAATTCAATAACGGCTTAACCAATCCTTTTGTAAATCTGGATTAGGTACCATATATATTATATATATATGCTCCCAAAAGCACTAGTCAAACGATGCAACCATTCATCTATGGTAAGCAACCCTTCCTCCTCATTCCTCTGAAAACTCCGTAACACTGTAACTCAATAACGGCTCAACCAATCCTTTCGTAAACTTGGATTAAATACAATATATATTATATATATGTGCTCCCTAAAGCACTAGTTAAACAGTACAACCATTCATCTATGGTAAGCAACCCTTCCTCCTCATTCCTCTGAACACTCTGTAGAACTGTAATTCAATAATGGTTCAATGTATCCTTTCGTTAAACTTGGATTAGACACTACATATATGATATAGATACACCCCAAAGCACTAGCCACATGGTCTAGGCATTCATTTATGGTTTTGTCTGTAGTGTTTACTTATATTACTACTACTAGTTTTCAAAATATATTACTTCGAGACATGTATATTAGTGTACAAATAGTCGGTCCTGACCGGTTGTGAACTGGTCAGGACCAGTCTAAGTATGGACTGGTTTTAAACCGGTTTGGCAACCGTGAGGCAACTGAGTAGGACCAGTCCGGTCCTCAGTTGCCTTGATGTTGAGCATGTAAGCAACCAGTCCGGTCCACGGTTGCCCCTGTTGTCGTCAAAAAAACCGGACCGGACTGGACTTTTAAACACTAGTCGGATCCAATCATATAAGCTTAAATTGTCATATAATTTGGGTCAATGCATATAATCTTGCATGTTTGATAAACCAACTATTTTACCCATATTGTTATTGAGAACAACTTTGGTTGGCTTATCAGTAGCAGAATTCCAAGAACTTTGAACTTCATGTACAAAGTTTTTCCAATAGAAATTGACAAACTTAAATCTGGTGTAATGATCTGGATTACATAGCAAATACAGACAAGCCATTGGGCTTCCAAATTCCATCTTACTGGTCAAAGCATTTACCATTTGTGTTATTAAAGACTTTGCAGTATTCTTTCTATTTGAGTTACCAGCAACAATTGTTTCTGATGACCTGTCAAAAATATGTCAAATCGTATCAAACATCGAATATGTTGATAAACCAGGCTTGGTCACATAGTCTGAAATATATGCAACTATTGCCTTTACTGCAGTACCTGATAGCAAACTAGTTGTATCAGTATTGCATCTGAATATATATGTTACAGCAGGTGTGAAGGTGTTTAGCCAGGATTCACCCTTTTTAATTCATAATGCACCAGTCAATGGATCCACCATTGTATGGTTAACCACTTCATGTGGAAATCGGGCTGCTTTACAACAACCTTTTTTATTGAGGCAACCTTTTCTAACATCATTTCCATCTTTATCCTTTGTTGACATCCTACACTTATGAACATTGGACCACAATAGAAGATCATCTACAGTTCTTGTGAATTTCAACCACCAGCTGGTTACAGCTAGGCAATCTTTACAATTTTCATGTTCTTTATTTTTACATTGAGGGGGTAATGGTTCCGGCATGGTTTTTGTAGGATCAGTGTAATTGACATTATTCTTTTTTTTGTCTGCTACATTCTGACTAATGTCATCAAGGTTACCATTAAAGAATTCACCTTTACAAACTGATTCCAAGTACTGTACCATTTGTTCTTGGAAATCAGAAGTTCTGTCTATGATTCTGCTATGAATATCTTGTGGTGACAATGAATTTTTTACCCAAACAAGGAGATGCAGATGCAATGTTAACCTGCCTTGTTGTTCCACTGTTCCATAATACCCAGAAGTTTTTCCAAACAGTCCACGATGTTTTGATCCTACACCCAGCACATTTTTTATGAATGCACAACACATAAAGTCAAAAAATCGAGCTGCTGCAGCAGGATTATTAGCCACTAGTCTAGATGCCTCATCAGGTAATCATATCTCAGGTTTAAATTCATCTTTTGTATCAGCAAAGTACAGACAAATGGGATGTTTGCTATCAGCAGGAGATAAAGTAATAAACCAAGAAGGTGCTCCAAGATGTGATATCAAGGACCATATTTCATTATGCATATGTTTTTTGCCTGCAAGGGAACCATTAACATGACCTCCAACAATATCAAGATCTTTCATAAGTCTGTAGCAATTTTTTTCTGCCTCTGTCTCTGGTTTTACTCGAATACCTTGACCTAGATGCTGACTGATATCAGATAAAACACTTAAATCAATACCAAGCAATCTATCTGTGATTTCTTTGAAATATGGCTTCTCAGCAGTCAGATAACTGCCTATCGAAGAATCTTTGATTTGTTCGTGATTTAATGCTATCAAGGCAAATGCAGGGTCCATTTGAAAATGCTTGTCATGATACATAAGTAAATGCTTCTTGTGTGCAAGGCTGGATAATTTGCCAATATGATCACTATTTCCTATACTGCCTATCTTATATGGAAACAGCCAAGGCATCATTGATGGAAACAACTGTGGATTATTGTAAATGGACTCTGGTTGAGAGGCATGATCAACAAACATGATTTTACCATTGCTCATTAAGTGTTCCATAGCTCTGGCCTTAAGAGTCTCCAGACTTAAGTCAGTAAATTCTTCGCTGGTAATACCATGAACCACAAAAGGGCAATCACCTGTTTCAACCCCCTCTTCTTCCTCATTATCATGTATACTCATTGCCTCTTTGTCACGATTAACAATAGACTCTTGAAAATCAATAACTACCAGTGTATCTTTTAAAGGATATTGCTCCAGATTGGCTTTAGATATTTCTATATCTCGATAGTCTGCATGATTTAGCTTAAGCCAATGTAATGCATTTCCAACATCATTGTTTCTAACAAGCAAAGGTGTTCTCTCAATATCTTTCTTAGTTGGCTGACATGGGCCTGTAAACATGCATGCCAACACCTGATCTAATTCTTCTAAAGGTGGTGGCAAAGTTTCATATATTTTAGGTATAGGGTTCTGAAAACTAATGGCATTTGCTCTCATCTTATAGCGCCCGGAAGCTACTTGGATGATACATCGATTACATTGCACTTTTGAAATGAGAAGTTTTTCAACAAAAGTTAGACCTGAAAGCTCTTTAGGCACCTTTCCGAGCCATAGACCATTGGCAAGAGCCATGGGTGGCATCTGTTTTTTATCCAAGTATTTGTAACAACTTTTGCACATGCTTTGACACTCAGGATCAATGACAGGATCTGTGAAAGATTGCTCATCTCCATCTGTCTTCCATTCATGACAAGCCAATCCAGTTTTTAAGGGATCTAGACTACATGTTACTGTATTCATTGCAAGTAGATTGTTCAACAGGTTCAACAGACCACATACAGCACATCCAGCCTCTTGGAATTTGGAAGGGTGTGTATCCTTACAAAAACTGTTGATTATTTTACATAGTAAGCTCTTGTCAGGAGCAGTGGGCGGAAACATATCTTTATTTTCTTGTGTGCAAATATAAGCCTTTTTATTTTCCACACTGCGTTTTTGCTTAAAGACATGTGATTGTTTTCTTTTCGATCTGGAAATATCATTTTTTTTAGTATCAACTTGAGCTTTTAAATTCTTTTTCTGTGTAGAAGCTGGTTTGAACATGAATACATTATCATAGCATAACATTGAACACCGGTGTGTTACAAGTGAGTCAACCACAATGGATAATGGTGCACGATGTGGTACAAAGACACCATGAATTTTAGCAATGGCTTTTGCTTGACCTAAAGTTAGATAGTGTGCAATGCCTTCCAGTGGTATGCGACACATTAAATATGTTGTGTGATTTTTCACAATACTTGTGGCCTCTTGATAGGAAATATGTGAAATGTATTTAAATCTTGCATCGTCAGAACAGGATGAGGGTGAACCCAAAACATATGACTTGAGTAAATTGTAAGTGAGAATGGACTTTTCAGTGACACCACCACCAATATGTGAGTTGGTGGATTGAGATTGCTTTAAAGAAGGATCCCAATGATACCAGTGTGTTATTGAGCTAATTGAATCTGTAAGCCAAGATAAAACAAATATTTTAAATGCTTTATCGCCATCGTGATGTATTCTATTTGATATAAGCATCTCAAAATCATACCATGCATACACAGTATACCAAGATTCCGAAGCAATTGCAAAACCCTGATAAGTACTACATGATACAAGATACAATGTGGCACAGTGCAAGGGATAGCAATACCGCATCAATAAGACACAATCACTATAGGATGCCTTTAGTTTGATAGATTGTTGTAGACTTTTAAAGTTGTGTTTCAGCATAAACCTTTGAACAAGTCGAATGGCAAGCTTGGAGCAAAGATAAGACGGATGACTGGATGCAGTACGAATATATACCAGCACAGCATGGTCAATCAGAGATTGTAGCATGTGGCACAAGTACGTTTCGTATAGAGATATTAAAATGGATATGCGAGGGCAAAGGGCTTTGGCACTGTTGCAGAAAAATGCTTGGAGCCAAAGTAAATGTGGATCTGTGTATTGCAATGCATGAGAGTCAAATGCTGATACTATCCAAGGACCTGACATTTGTAAGTAATTTCTCTGGCTCAAGCTACTTTTCAAGTCTGCCCAAGGGCCTAATGTTTTCAAGTGACTGGAAGATGCCCAAGGGCCTAATGTTTGCGAGTGACTCGAGTTATATCTCGAGTAAAGTCTCAAGTCTGCCCAAGGGCGTAATGTTTGAAAGTGACTCGAGTTACTACTCGAGTCTGCCCAAGGGCCTAACAATTGAGAGTGACTCGAGCTACATCTCGAGTCTGCCAAAGCACCTAACGATTGAGAGTGACTCAAGTTACATCTCGAGTCTGCCCAAGGGCCTGATGTTTGGTTGTTCTGCTTTACAGAACAGCTTTAAGAATTAAATCAAACAGATGCCAGACAGTAGACAGTAAAAGATATACACACCTTTTGAGGAACCAAAGCTGAGAACAAGATCGAACAACCCAAGGATGCACAATATCATCAGACAAGTTATTCCTGCTAGTTGTATTGATTGGCAGATGTGAAGTACTGGCAAATCACCAGAGAAAAAACAATAACACAGCCCAGAGAACAACACAAAACGAGCGATCAGCCATAATGCCTGTCATGGTTGCCAGCAGAAGTTCAAACAACATGTGACTCGTGTGTATTGTTTAAGCATGTGAGTATTCGATGGGAAATGGTGGACAGCATATTAAATTATGTATTGACAGATTCAGGTATGTTGAAGCAGTCATAGACATGACCTAAGTCTTTAGAGACGTAGGCGGATCTCAATCTGCAATTGTAGTAAACATTGTAAACAACAGTACTTTACACTCAAAGCAAACAGTACATAAAAACAAGTTGCATTTCCAATATGATTGGCATATAAAACACCCGACATTGATCATTACACCCAGTTCACATAACTCTGTTGCAAGAATCAACTACAAAAAACCTAGCAATGTTAAAAGGGGGTATTGAGATTTACGATGCGATGATGGTAGCATTGTACTCACCTCAGCTTCTTTGATAGCTTCTTCCAAATTCTCTCTGTTGATTATCAGAGGGAAAGGGAAAGCTACATTGTTAGTCTGATTGCACCCTGCTTCCCAAACATCAGCAGCAGATTCAGCGATGAGACCCTTGTCATAAAATTTGATGTCACCCTCCATGACAGATGCTTGGCCCATCTGACCACCTTACAAAGCAAGTGTTCAGTGAAGAGAGGACTGAAGCCTAGTATCTTCTTGTCTTCGTTGGTTAGGCATTTATCCAAGTGCTGATGAACACAAAAGAATGCGGCGTGAACAGACAATGAGTCTGGCATATGGAATCCAAGTTTTTCTAATCCGTGAAAGGCACCTTTCTGACGATTCTTGGCAACAAAATCTGCATTTTCTGTCCAGTGAGGCATTGTGGCAATGCCCAGAAAAACGAGACAGTTTGCCAGCTGGAACATAGTTAAACCTTGTTGAAAGGCAGGGATGTTTAAATCCTTGACCATACGATGATAATAGCCCCATGATCGCCGATCTCCAGTATATTGTGAAGGATCTTGATGTAACATATCGCCAAGCGCATGCATCCATTTTTCTCATACAACAGGGGTAAAATATTGTTTGAATTTTTCATCTAAAGTGTATTTCTTTCCATGTCGTTCTCCAGAGCCATGAGTGGGCAACAAAGCAAGATGGTTGCTAGCTTGACCCCAAATATGAGCATCATGAGTCATGATGAGTTCAGGAATTTTGGCAGACTGCGATTTTGATTTTGAGCCAGGATCGGATTCAGATTTGTTTCGCAAGTCGAGGAGATACCAATTTGTAGAAACAGCTGTCTGAAACTGGTTGATCATAGCTGTCACATCATCTTTATAAAAACCTTTGGGCTCTACCGTTTCCAAAAAAGACTGTGTCGTGAATCCTTGGCCAGTTCCAAGCCAAGATAATATATTTGATAACCCTACTTTGCTGGTAAGGTTTATGCCAGGTAAGTGACGATAAAGCAAATTGGCTCCCAGAGAGTACTGCTGAATAGGGTTGGTGTGATCGGGGTTGTGAGACGAAGCACTGCTTTGTGTGGCATGCTTTCCTTGAAGAACTCGATGGAGGACCTCATCGGTTGTAGGAAGCTCACATTGGGCAGCCAATGCCTCTCGAACAATTAACCCCATTACACCAATGCTGACCATGTCTTGGGCTGGCACCAACGATGCAAATGTCACCTCTGAAAATATCTGTTTCTGCAAGCGACACCCAGTTATTGGTACAACAGGAGCTTTGATGATGGTATTCTGGCTAGGATCTCGTGCTTGTTCCACTAACAGAGACTGTCCCATGCTGAGCTCGAGCATATTGAGATGGGTGAGATCACCAATTTGTTCAGCAATCTCTAGTATTTCAGAATGTTCCTCAATATGCACTGCCAGCCATTCAAACAAAGGTTGGAGCGTCATAATTGCATCATTGACCGCTCTTTTTGCAAAGATGCTGTCGCAATGTAGTTGTTTATGGAACACCAATGAGGGACTTGCGAGAAACTCTTTCACAGAGGTTGATGCAAAAATTGCGTCTGTGCCACAAGCGTCTGCAATACATTGAAGTATCACGCTTCTAGTCAGGCAGCGATTGAGGACATCATCATTGTCAGATGTTTGTCGCCAGGTGCTAGAAAAGGTCTTGTCGATAGGCTTGAAAGCAGGAACGATTAGTTCATTCGTCCAAACCGCTTGTATGAGAACCTTGCTTCTAGCATATAGCTCGTCCTGTCCTCCGTTGAAGGTGCGCAACGGATGCAAATCCACAGGCTTTACATGAGATTTGTCTGACCGGAGTCCATAGAGATTGTATGGGAGTTGTTGGAGGGTGGAGGGATGCGGGCCAAAATGTGAGCACAGTGGACCCAAGACAGATGGCGCTGGCACATGAGGTTCCAGTCCAACCGGAACAGCTCGTGTGTTTCTCTTCCGTTTATCTGCCTTTTTCCCTTCCAACCAACTTTTCTGCTCTTGATATACAAACCATACGATGTGATCAATGAAGTCAGCTAGCATCGGGCTCTGACTTTTTAGCTGCTCATAACCCTTGTCATGATGGATGCCGAGAACACTCTTCACAGTTCTCAGACCAGTGTCATGGTACCAGTTGAAGACAACCATCAATGATCAGCACATTTCCCAGTGCTGGGCATTCAAAAGTGTAGTGAGCTTTGTGAGCTGAACCTCAGACTGGGCAATATTTGAACCGAATGCAGCAGTCGATAGAGAAAAAGGCCAGCAGCAGAACACTGATCATCAGACAGCACACTGACGTAGCTGCCCAGCATGCTATGAACGTGATTATGATTAGTCCAAGTGGACACCATGGAGTTGATATCTGAATTTGCAAAATAGGCCTTTGTCTTTGTGAATGCCCTAGCTTCTACCAAGTCTCTAAGTTCGCCTTGCAATTGGGGTACATCCAGCAACGTTGTCAGCTGGTCAATGTTCCGTGATAACTGCATTGTCTCGCCAGGACGTCCCCTTCCTCTGACTGTCTTGTTGCCACTGTCTGGACTGGGAGGTTTTTGGACTGTAATGTTATGATGCCGATTGAATTCAGTTAAGAGGTCCAAACAAGTTCTGTGCACGCGATAGGGTCAACGTCTTTTAAAATATAAAGATATGGAATTGTCACATACAATAGATTTCCCTCGGGTTCCCATGTTGTCTTTTCATAACTTTTCCATTTTATTAACCAAAGAGCAATGTCCTAGTTGCAAAGCCTCAGTATGGCAGACATACAGAACGTTAGAATAAATACCTGTTCATCGTACTTGAAAGCCAAAATCTCTTCCACATCATAGAGATGATGATTGATAATATCAGACTCTCCATCTGAGTCCTCTGGAACATCTGTTAAGAGAGAGTCATGGGCAACTGGATGACTGCCAGATATGTCTGGATGGTTGGACTGCAGACGGCTTTGTCTCCGTGTTACTGGACACTGGGCAGGGTCCACTGTTTTCTTAGTCTTAGTCTTTCTCTTGGAAGCGGTAGTCACTACATCGGAAGAGGGTGGCACATTGAGCGAGGGTGGCACATTGAGTGAGGGTGGCACATTGAGTGAGGGTGGCACATTGAGTGAGGGTGGCACATTGGACAACAGTGGAACATTGAGAGAAGGCAGTACATCAGACAAAGGTGGAACACTAGAAGAGGGCATTACATCGGGAGCAATAAGCGCTACACCGGCAGGAGCCAGGCTTTCTGAGTCGTCAGGTGCATTAGAATCACCGCACACAGATGGGGTGGAAAGGGGGGCCTCCAGGGGACTTGAGCACTCACGTACAAAGAGGGTGTTAACCTCAACAGGTGGAGCTATAATTATCTGGGATGGAAGCACGGATGGCTTGTTCAATCTAAGGTACTCTATAATCTTTGGATTTCCTTTAAGACTACGAGAGATCAGTTTACAAGCCAAGATATAAGACACAAAGTGACACACATAGATTCCTCTAGCCAGACCGTATCTGTTGCATTGACCAGCCACACGACGAAATACGCCTGTCATGGGGATCACTATCAGCCTGAATATCTCCAAAGCACAAAACCAATGCTTACCTTACCCACCTCAAACTCACAACTTAAGACTTCTTCAATTTGCACATCGGATGACGATGAAACAAATGTGTTGAGCGAGTGATGCTTGGACAAGAGATAGATTGACTGAGCCTTAACCACAGCATCTTGCTGCCGCATGTTATCCCGCACACTCGCATAGTCCTTTCTGTCGATATGAATGAGAAGGGAACGGCATTGTTCCCAGAAATGTTGGTAGTAACCCCGGTAAAGGTTGACATGATCTGCATCATTGATAGGATGATAGGGAAGAGGCTTCAAGGGAACAGAAACACCGTCCTGATGTCTTTTGAAGCTGAAGCTTTGTAGGATATTGTTTGTGTCCAAATCACAGTCGAGATTGCACTGAGCAAGCTGATTGACAAGAGATCCTAAGATCTCTTGACCTAGCTGATTCGCCCAGTCTTCTTGATCTCCCAGTGTGACTTGACCATGTCTGGAAAAGTTGAGTTGTCCAGTTTTATGCAATTGAGCAGAACCAAAGTTGCCGAAGAGCTGTGATGGTGTTATATTCATTGAGGAACTACATTGTACCACAGGAGCACTAGGGTATATCACATATCCGATATGATTTTCGGGACCAGCATGGTCCCATGCGGGTGCAACAATACTATCGACCCAGTTCTGATGATCATTGGGATCTTCAACTGGAGCAAATCCAGAATGTATGTCATTTCCCTTGAAAGCAAGAAACACTATCCAAGCCCCAAGTTCTCATACATATAAACCCGGTCTTCCCAAGCAAAAAGAACCAGGATGGCCATCTACGGCAAATTCAGTTTGACATTGCGAATGAATGGATATTGAGTACGTACTTGGGCCAACAAGTAAGAGCAAGGCGAACAATGTTGACCTTGTCAAATCATCCTTCGAGTCGGTATGCCAAGAGCCCTGTGCCCCTATCATCTCCAGTAGAGTCTTCCCAAGGGATGAAGAGTTCAGCTGGCAGCTAGTGCCATTCGGCATAAGTCCACCAAAACTCATAACATTGTTTATGTCAGAGTGAAAGTCCCCAAACTCAAACTCAAACTTTGAAACACATAGTGGCATTATGAGGCGATAAAGATCATTCAAGTGTTTCAGCACCGAGCCGATGTGCATCCTTGCCTCTCTGGTGTCAACCTGGACAGCAGGGAGGACTGTTCCTTGTCCTTCTCCTTCCAGGATGGTGTTCACAAGACTGTAAGAACCGTCTGATGATGCAGAATCAGACGAAACCTTTTTGGATCGATCATTGCATTTAAACCAGGAAGGCGAGAAACTCGCATGATTTCTGGGGTTGTATCATGCGCCTTGCACCCCCAGCTGAGCTTTGCAAGCTGAACAGAAAGGTTCGGGACCTGAGGAAAGCATGGATATGGTCTGAGCAACTCGAGAGTATGCAAACAGGCGACAGTGTGCGCAGCATCCGAGTCTCCATTGATGTAGTATACAAACGGAATCCTGGGGACCATTTGCACCAACCCTGGAACTTCATCGGTAACATAATGGTCACCGACTTTCTTTGGGACCATGTTCGGGGGAGTATCCATGACCGACAGCTGAGCATGATGCGCCATTATGTTATGAAGATGATAAGGCATGGAATACACAAAACGAGACCAATACTGATGATCTTTGGTGTAGTTCCAAGTGGGCGACTGCAGATAACTACGGCCTTGAGGAGGAGTCGCAGCTGGCAAAGGCTGAAGATCATTCCGAAGATGGCAATGGACAGAGGGGGGCAAATCGCCCTCGCAATAAGTGAAATGTTCTCGAGGTGGCTTTATCGCAGCAATGAGTCCACCTTCTACTGGCATGCCCATGTATGGCCAGGCTTTGACTTGCTCATCTTTTGAGAGATTAGTTTTGTTTTATAACTATGATAATCAGCTAACAACATACCAAATACTTCTAAATCAACCACATTGACTAACCGTACATTCATTCCTGCTCTGTGTTCATGCAAATACTGTCTGATGTGATTAAGTTTGTCCTTGGTAAGGTCTTCTGATAGAACAATTAATAAATGGTAATTAAGGAAGGGACATGAGCATACCGGCGTTGATGCCTTGTTCAGACATATTCATGTTCTGAAAAAGACGTAGCTCTTTTATATACAGATGTTCGATAGCGAGAGACTAAAGAGAGCAGTGGCAGCGCAAGGCATGACATGTGCCCTAAATGCCATCATATATGGATTTAAGGCAACAGGCAATTGATGATTGCCAATTTAAGTTAATGCCTCAGAGTACAGTACACCAGTAATATCACGTATATTTGAATGCATGGAAGATTACATAGCAGAGAGGAAAATACATTATACGCTGAGTGAAAATATGAAGAAAAGAGAACCCATCAAACTAGAATTAACAGCAGGAGCATTGGGAAAGACGATGGTGACGAGTGTTGAGCACAATGGTATTCCCCATTACTCAGCAGCAGGGAACGATAAGTAGATAGGAATAAAAAAAAGAGAAGAGTGGAGAGCGTCGAGCATAACGGTGTTCCCCAATACTCAGCAGTAGGGAATGATAAGTAGATAAATGATAACTAAATAGAAATATGAGAGAAGGTTCTTCACTGCTCAGCAGCAAAGAACCAGCCAAATAATGGATGACAGGGTGAGCGCCAGCGAATACAAGAGCAGAGAGGGTTGAGCACAATGGTGTTGCCCACTGCTCAGCAGTAGGGAATGATAAGTAGATAAGCGATAAGTGGTTAGGAATAAAAAAGATAAAAGGTTCTTCACTGCTCAGCAGCAAAGAACCAGCTGAACAAAGATTAACAGGGTGAGCGCCGGAGAATACAAGAGCAAAGAGCATTGAGCACAATGGCGTTCCCCACTACTCAGCAGCAGGAAATGAGAAGGATAGAGAAATCAAATACAAAGGCATTAGTTATTCTCACCAAGGATACTTAGTTCTTCACTGCTCAGCAGCAAAGAACTGGCCGAACAAGGATTAATGGGGTGAGCACCGGCAAATACAAGGACGGAGAGTGTTGAGCATAAGAGCGTTCCCCACTACTCAGCAGTAGGGAATGCGGAGGTGTTCCCTGCTACTCAGCAGCAAGGAATGTCTATGAGTAACATAAGAAACAATTTCTAAGTCCAGCATAACTATATACAAACATGATGACATCAGTCATGTGATTTTCAAAATGTTTGCGAACTTCTAAGTCTGAATCTCTTGTCTAATCACCAAGTTCCCTGCTGCTGAGTAGTGGGGAATGCCTCTTCCTCTCCTCTGCATTCCCTACTGCTGAGTAGTGGGGAACACCGTTATTCTGGACCACTCTTCCCTATTGTCTCCATCATCATTCACCCCATCAATTCTCATTTGGCCATTCTTTGCTGCTGAGCAGTGGAGAACTAAGTATCCTTGGCAATAATATCTAACACCTTTGTGTTTGATTTCACTATCCTTCCCGTTACCTGCTGCTGAGTAGTGGGTAACGCCTATCCCTCTCCTCTGCATTCCCACTGCTGAGTAATGGGGCACACCATCATGCTGGACACTCTTCCCTATTGTCTTCATCATCATGCACCTCGTTAATTCTCATTCCGCTGGTTCTTTGCTGCTGAGCAGTGGAGAACTAAGTATCCTTGGCGATAAGATCTAACGCCTTTGTATCTGACTTCTCTATCCTTCCCGTTACCTGCTGCTGAGTAGCAGGGAACGCCTATCCCTCTCCTCTGTGTTCTCTCCTCCACGTTCTCTCCTCCGTGTTCCCTACTGCTGAGTAGTGAGGAACACTGTCATGCCGGACACTCTTCTCTATCATATTCATTGTCATTAGCCCTGTTAATTCTTAGTCGTCTGGTTATTTGTCTGCTTGTTAAAATCAAACATAGTCTCCATCCGGCATAGCGCTCACCCATTACCTCCCACTTGATCGGTTCTTTGCTGCTGAGCAGTGAAGAACTGACTATACTTGGCAAGAAGAGTTACCATCTCTTCATTCGATTCCTCTCTCCTTCCTGTTCCTTGCTGCTGAGCAATAGGGAATGACACTTGTCTTCACCGGTGCTCACCCCCTCAACTTTCACTTGACTGACTCTTTACTGCTGAGCAGTAAAGAACCTTCTGTGTTCTACTCATTGTTAATCACTGTTCAGCAGTGGGAATCACCATTGTTCTCGATGTGTGGCACCATCGGTCATCACTCCTATCATCCGCATCACGGAAACACTGTAGTTTTTGACTATCATGAGCACAAGCATCGTTAACACTGTAGCACTGAAATTATGCCGCTTTGCAGAGCAAACCCTTTGCATCTATCCTTGTCACACAGTGGGGAATGCCTTTTTTACACACTCCATCACTTTCTACTGGACTCTGATAGCTGTCACAACTGTCAACACTAGCCAACTGGGTAAGATCAACGTGTCGCAATTATTTATACAACAATACATCAACTGAACAGGTTGGTAATGATTACTATTATAGAGGGCCTGCCACTAATATCATTTTTTTCATCCGCAGCCATTGTCAGTACTTCAATTTTGTCAATAGGCATCCATCACTTATTTATCAGTATCTTTCAAGCGCCATCGCCGCCAGGTTTCTGTTTGCCTTCACAATCTTTTTACTCCTGGGCTCTAACCTTCCGATGGCTTGATTCCATTCCTGGCCTGATCGAAGTGTTGCATTTCCAGCTTGGATGCTTTCAAGTCGTAGCAGGAACCATCTTTCTGAACTTTCAGACCAGTAGCCCATATCAAGGCTGCTCTTGGCCCAGATGGAATGCTTTGGCCACCAGGACATATGGGACTCCTGTATGCCTATACCTTCATGATCACCTAGAATCAGTATAATAGAGATGTTTATACATTGAAGGATCTTACCTGTAAAGACCTTGTACACTCCTGAAATAAGATCCAACTCATCATCACTTAATCCATCATCCAAAAATATGCCCTGGTTACTTTGGAACATTGCCCCCGTACTGTAAACCTCTGTAGAAGGTCCGGACAGCACTGCAGATTCCGGAATTGCCTCCTTTGCCAATCTCCATATAATACCACCTTTCAACACCGCAGTGCGAGCTCGAGGAGAAGACAAAAACCTGTTTCGGATGCTCTCATATGTCTCATAGTCTTGTTTCGATGGAACATAACCTGACAAGCGATATCCAAGGCCAAGAACCACAGGTCGGTCAAGCGCGATCTGGTAATTGACAGCGATACAAGTCTTGAAAGGAATGCCTTGGGAATGCAACTTGAATGCAATGTCGACAAGGTGTGGACCCCAATGTTGGCGAAGACATTTGATCGCAATTGCAGGGTCTTGAACTAGAAGACTCCAAGGTGCATTGCACAATGAATGGAGGTTTATCAACTCCAGCCAACAGACTAGGCCAATGCTAGTATTCTCGACACGTAAGGAAATGGTGGGACTGGTTATCTTAAACAGATGTTCATTGCCGTGGCGGTTCAAGTCCCACATTCCTGCAGGAGGATATTGAACCACTCCTCCAGCCACTTCAAACTAGCTCCCTGATCGCCCCCATCGCAGCCGGATGAGCTGAGACTTGCGATTCAATGCCGAGGATCCTTTTTGTCATATTCCAATCAGGCAATGAAGAACTAGAGCTGGCATATGTGGAACTAGTATAAGTCCATATCTGTAATGCGCAATGTCAATGATGGTGTCATGAGAGTGAGAATCTGTAATATTTGAGGAAACCTCTGGATTGTAGTCAGGGTTAGTATCGTTCCATTCAGACACATTAAGGCATTTGGGCGGGTGTGTGAGGAGTACTTTCACAGGAGTCATGGTGTCATTACCAGGTGGAATATTGACGCCATCATGTTGAATACCAGTCATACCATATGGTTCATCATCCAAGTTGTCATTCAGATTGATCGCATTGGGATCGAACTCTGAGCAAATGTCCCACTCATCGGAAAAACCATTGTATTGCCTTTGCGAGGGAGCATATTCTTCCCACAACTCAGCAACATCACCCCTAGGAACTTGTTTTCTGATGCAAAAGCCACTTTCATGCTTATCCCAATAGAACACCATAGCTCCTTTTCTACCTGGAGCTTCACCTGTCTTGCTATGACTCTCCCTCGATAAACGTCTCTGTTTCTGCATAGACGATTCTTCCACTTCCAAGGCATGAATCTTTCCCCTCCTGCAATCAAAATATGACATCCATGTCTCTCCTGGCTTCTGCATTGTTCCCTGAAGGAGACTGATAGTTTTTGGTGCTGCTGGGCTCTGAAGAGGGGGAGCGGGAGCAGGGCTGGGGATACTGAAATGACTGGCAGCTGATGTAAAGGCAGGGGTAGCAGGGATTTTCATCTTAGCAGCTTCAATCTGGGCCTTCTTAGGTCGATACTTCTCCAGCTTCTGATTGTAGGACATTATTGGATCAGAGATAGTACCCCAATAAAACCAATCGGGAACATTTGATCGAAACATAGGCGTGATGATGCTCATAGTGTCTTCATCAACAGTGACATCCATGAAGGAGCCGAATCTGGGGATACTGAAATCGGTCACGATGGAATGCATAAGATCTTCAATCCAAGACAGTTGTAATGACTGGTCTTCTCGCTGAAGCAATGACACCCATCATGGATACTTGTGTACAGATGCAGTAACTCCAATGAGGGAGATAGACCGTGAACACAATGCCATAAGTGGAACAAAGGCATCTTGTGATTTCATTGCACAACGTCGTGCGAATACCTCCTTTGTGTGTCTGTTATGATAACCACAAGTGCTCGGTGCTGGGCCTGGCTCCCAACCCAATTGCAGATTCACTCTGTCTGTAGCAAGCAGCACGTTTGTCACCCACAGCAAAGCCATTTCAAGCCGGTACCATCTTTCTTGGACCTCCCACTTGAGGAAGTACCAGCCGCCATCTCGTGTGATAGGTACACCATTATACGTGCAGGCCAAGCGCTGGAGAATTGGATTGTCATAACTTGGATAACAAGCAATATATGGCAAGTGCTGTGTTAATTTTGAGTGCCATCGAACCTTTGAAGCCTCTCGAGGATGATGGATCTCGCAAGAGAATTGATTCGATCTATCAGGAACAGCAGGAAGGTAATCAGCATTTGGAGATGAATATACCTCCCCTCCAGGTGTGACAAATACTTGAACTTCATTAAAACCTGCATAATAGGTTAGTAACATATTCACCAGTACGCCAGTAGCAATACTGACTCATTGTGATCCAGCAAGTTATGGTCAATGATAGTCAGCAGAGCGATTATGTCATTGATAAATGCGTAACTACAATCACATGCTCTTAACTCGACCAGCGCTTAAATGGAACATCAAAGTGCTATTTAGGGGGGGGTATACAACCTGGATACAGGCTATGGCAACAGCTAGGAAACTACAATACACAAGTGTGAGACAAGAGAAAAATGACAATGGTATAGGAGACTAGGCTCAGCAGAACAACACGAAAGCATGGAAATAAGACAAGTGACACCATCTGACATATGCACTCTCCTACAAAAAGGTGCCATCCAACATCCAAAACAAGTCATCATCATGGAAAAAAGATAAAGGAAAGGGTGAATAGTGTGGACTACCTGTATCTTATACAAGGTCAGCACAAGGAAGCAAAATACTACATCTTGACACTGACACATCATTTCCACAGAGGACAGCTGCCCACAAAATATTGAACGATGCATGAACCCTGTTCTTGTCGTATTTGGATGTGGTGTAACAAACAAGAATGACAGAGTCCTCTGGCACAGTGCCTGCGAAACGAGGGAAAGTCTCATCGATATTCCTGACATGGCTGGGTAGATCAAGCTTCTTTTTGCATGTGTCGAAAATTGGTACTAGGACATCACCAATTCAGCATGAGTCAAGGCAAAGGGACATTTGAACATACTGTCCTCATCCGGGGAATGGAGGCTGATCATGGACATCTGAGATGGCTTTCCGATGGTAGATGTAGGCTTTGCAAATCTGCCACCCTTAAACTTTGAACTTGATGCCTCGCTGCCACCAGCAGATGCCACCAGCAGATCTAGACCACACCTAGTCAGAACAAACTTGCTTGATCGTTGCAATTCTTACCTATCAGTCCTTGATGTGACGAGAAACTCATAACATTACCATCGAGTAATTGCCCCTTGAATTGTTTGGTATCAAAAATCATTGCAGTTGCAGTGATCATCCAATCGGTCTCCAAAGTGAAAGGGATGAGAGTCATCATCTTCATCCATTTTCCATTTGATATCTGGAAAGGGGCCTGTATTTTATCTTCATGCAACATTCCCATTATGAAGCATTGGGCTGGCACTGACTGCCCTCTGTAGCAGATGTAGGGAGATGAGTAGGTACCAGAGGGCACTTTGAGACAAAACAAGGTTGGGTCAGCACGAGAAAGGTTGGTCGCATTCATACTCTTGTCAGCTTCAAAGCAGAGAAGCTCACGAAGGTACCTTTATGATAAACAGTTAGTCTGCTAGTTTTGAATCAGCTGAAATGAACACAAACTTCATGTCCGCTTTTGGAAATGCCTCCTTCACATTAGAGAAGAATGCAAAGCCCTGTAACACTTCTTGCCTTTCGGGGTTTGACCATCCAATCATCTTTTTGCCACTAGGAAGGAGACACATCAAACTCGATACCATGCTTATAAAATTATGCAATGTACCCAGGCAGCTTAGGCAAATTCTTGTATGTATCTTCAAATGCTTGTCCACCAATAACTTATCGAAGATGCCACAGCGTTTCAAGGCCAGTGACCTTATCGACAATTAGGAGGAGCTCGATATTTTGAATGGCAGGACTCACTTGACTTTCGCGTCCAGATCTTCCAGATAAATGGTATCATCGTTTGGCTGATCCCTGTGAATTGGCAAAAGGATCATCATCAGCAGCGATAATAATCAGAGCAAGTAAGTAAGCATGGACCTCTTATTGTTTTCTTTGGCCTTCTTAGCTTTCTTGTCATCACTCGAGATGCCCTCTTCATCATCATCATTACTGTCAGGCCAACTCATCTTATCATCCTCATCATCTTCATTGACACCATCTTCATTGACACCATCATCTTTGTCAACACCATCATCTTTGTCAACACCATCATCTTCATTGACACCATCATCTTTGTCAATGCCACCATCTTTGTCAACGCCATTCGATGTTTTTCTAGAATATGCAGTTGCAATGGATCAACAAAACAGATAACACACTAGTAAAAAGGGCTACCCAACGTTTTCCCTTGGCTGGAATTGTGATCCACAGAGTTTGCCTTCTTTCCTCTGGACTTGGAGGGAGGCTTACTGGTTTTAACAGGCAAGCCCTTTTTCGACTGTGGCCTACCAAAAAAAGAAAGAAAATACAATAAATAAACTGACAGAGAACTGCAAACTAACAATGTAGAAATGTACTTGTTGTCTTTGGGATCAGCAACGCCACCAGAAATCTCAGGGACTTGAACATTCTTGGACGCCCTGATACAGGAAATATAAGCTTGACAGGCCATTGATATCTCATGCAAGCAACCTACACTTTGACAGCAAGCTTGGATTTGGGCGTATTGGGGGGAGCTTTCTTGGATGGCTTGCTAAAAATACATAAAGATGTAAGCCAATACAATTTACAAAGTCAAAGCTGAACATACGAAGGTGTTTTATTCACAGAATTACCTGGATTGGGCCATTGCTTCTTTGGGGACTCTTGAACAGGGCTACAAAGATGACTTTAGATGCGATGGCACAAGGAGCTAACCTTGCACCTGATCTGGCCACCTTTTGCTTCTTTAGCAGTATGTTTAGTTCCTCTAAATCTTTGTCAAACCTGATGCAGAATGACTGTGCAAACCATGACCTACCTCGCTGGGGTCTTCTTGGGAGTTGGTGTCACCGGAGGCTCAGTTGCCCTACCATGGGTACAACACTTTGGGGGAGTGACACTGATACACCATAGAGACAAAGCACTCTAAGCAAAACAAAAGACTCACATTGTAATGGATAGCTCCCTGGGCAAATTTAGCAAACACATATGCAAAGACACATCAAAGTTTGAGACTTACAGATCTTCATCAGATATCTTGCTGTCCTCATCACATCTGAAAGCAGGATTAACTGGCATGCATTGCTTGTATAGAATAGTCATACCCAAACATGTCGGAGCCCATGGAGCCCGTGTAATCATCTGAACCATTGCTTTCATCAGAATCATCCCTAATGAATTCTGGGGAGACTGGCTGTTTTTTCGCTTTAAGAGGAGGCATTATGAGAAAGTGGGAGGGGATATGGGAGAGCAGAGCACAGAAATCTTACCAAAGTACAAGCTCTTTTAAGGGTGTGCAAAAACAAAAAACTCCATATCTTTCTCATGCTTTGCCAAAAACACCAAAAAAAGAAAAAAAGAAAAAAGGTTTCAGTACAGAAACGAAAAGCTAAACATGAGGACCGATTACTACAAAACCCATCAAAATAGCCGTCGGCCCTGTACGTGATTCAAAGTGGCGCAATCCAAGGCACAACAACATTCAAACCACCATAAGAACAAGCCTTCTGCATGGTGTTTTTGTATAGGGAAACTGTTCATATTCTACAGGCCGACTGGTATTTTACAATTTAACATATAGAGTTTTAGTGAAGGAAAGAAGGAGAACTCCAACTCCACAGGGTTTCACATTCCTGAATTATGCAGCAGTCATCAACAGCCACCACACGCCCCTTTTATCCACAGAGCTACGGAACATACTAGAATGGAAGCCTATTACAAAACAGGAGCTAACAAAAAATCTGCATGTTCAAGCTAATATCACAGCGCTGACCTCATGAAAGGAACATCCTAAAATGTGCATAATTATCCGATGGGATCGCAAGGCAGGTCTACACTCTAACCAAATGAATTATTGATTGGAGGGTTAGAGCAAAACAGTCATGTGTAGCAAAACCTAAGCATATAAAAAATGCTTTGGATGAACGATCTCAATCTAGGGAGTGGATAGAACACAGCTGTGTCATGCAAATCTGATAAATATGGTACTGCAGAATTTCAATGGACTCCGCCATACAACAATATTGTTCTATAAGTCCTATTGCCTATGGATAATTTCTATGACCAAAATTCAGCCCGTAAGTTCTATCACACTGTTAAAAAAGCCAGGTATTTCTAATATACACACGACAGGCACATTACTTACAGAGATTATTGTCGACCGCACAGCACTGTGCCTGACACAACTGTTAGTCGCATCATACAGTCAGGTATGTTATCCACTGTAATCTGCATACAACTCAACATATTAATGTGAAGCCAACTGTGCAAGCAGAACGACAACATAGCTGAACAGGTAGAAACCATACAGGCTGACCGTCCTCGTTGCTGGAAACTCGTGACCATTGCAAATTCCAATGGTGAACAAGAGGAAATGGTCTTACGATTGCAGGGAATCATTTGTGATAGGAATCTACCTCCCATTGTAAGACCTCAAACTATGTGAGTACCAGACAAATTACCCACAAACCATATCTGAACCATTCCACAGTGCCTCACATGCTCATAAACATCTCAGGCAATCTATTATGCTTACTGGGTTTGGTGCTGATCAGACAGAAGCCTGCATCGAAGGCATCCAATCTCTTTTTCACTTTTTTGAACAAGCGCTACCTGCAGACTCAATCGAGGTTTGGAGCCCATCACTCTTTGATGGACACCAGGTGATTAACATTGGCAACCAATATTTCACTGACTGGCATGACCTGTCTAACCATGAGATGGTACCCTTCAAGAGCTCAGTAGACCCCAACAGAATACTCGAAGAGGCAATGGGCACAGAATTTGTTCATCTGTGTGAGAATGAGGTAGAATATTTCGAATGTGTGGATGATGGACAAGGTAGAAAAAAGTGAGTACCTCATTATTCTTCTATTATCAACATCTGCTAATTCAAACCAGATACAAAACCATTGAGCCCAGTAAAATAAGCAAGGGCGACATTGTGGAGGCACAGGTATCACTCGTGGTTATTCCAGTCAAGAACAAAAAGTACAAGCCACTCGTAATACTATGAGCAATCACTCTCATTGACTCCCAACCAACCAATGTGAAGTTCATCGACCAAGAATTAAAAATAAAATATCTGACATATGATGCAGGATGCCATGACAAAAAGAACACA
The DNA here is from genome assembly GCA_026075535.2 of Tricholoma matsutake. NCBI lineage: Eukaryota > Fungi > Basidiomycota > Agaricomycetes > Agaricales > Tricholomataceae > Tricholoma > Tricholoma matsutake. The sequence continues at coordinate 438,577 of AP026548.1, read as the reverse complement.
GAGACCATGACTCATGAGGCAGGTACAACCAGTTCTTAAGAGAAGAGTAGGGTACATGTGTGATGCAGATGAGGGACCAGGCGTTTCAAAGAAGTTGAATACCGGTGTGGCGCCAATGCAGAGCTAGTTAGATATACCATTACAATATTGGATCTACACTAGAATAAACTTAATGTTCAGCCCTTTACTGCTGTCTATCATTTGTTGTAACCACAACACGAGATTCACAAATGCAAAAAAAAAAAAAAAATACTGAATGCAATGATGTCAAATAAGACTTTTACATCCACATACTATGGCAAAAAAAGGATGAAATATAAGGCCTAAGACATGCATTAACAAAACTGTTACATCTGCACAAGTTGTTCAGAATGAACTTAACAGGATATCATGATACAGGACTTTACACAACAATAACCATATTCCACTACAAAAATGGATACAATTAGATAAGAGTACAAGGATATTTATACAATTCAATTGCGGAAAGTGGGAAGCTGTTTGGTTGGCATAGACCAAGGGCAAGCATAATCAATTGTGGAGAGTGGGAAGCCGTTTGTTGGCCATTTGGTTAAGTGGACTAAGGGCAAGTGCAAAGTGTGGGAATATAAGTGTAACCGTGGGTAAAACAGCAATGGAAAAAATTGTGCACTGAATTTTCCATGCCAGCGGGGTTAGAAGAACGAGTCTTATGTAAACATAAGAACTTGTAATCCACAGATATGTCTCACCATGGCACTTTAGGTATAGGGTTTGGCATTAATTTCCCTGCAGGCTTCTCTGGAAATTTCTTCCCCCTCATGCATGTATCACATCCATCCACATACCCCAACACATATTTAGAAATTCCAGGCCACCAATAATTTCTCATTACTAATTCCAACTTGCTGTTCCTGTTGCTGCCACTGCAAGCCTCTGCAATGTCTTCCATCTTTCTGGGTGTCTGGCAGTCAGCATATTATGATGTAACCAGATGATCTCCCTTCGCAAATCCTGATCCTTTGGTGCATGCACCTTTCCTCAGAATAACACCAACCCTTGCTCCTCAGCCCATTCATCTCCTTTAATATTACTTTTCTTCTCTCCCTTTAGAGCTTTCACGGCTTCCACTACTTCATTGTCCATTTCTGAACATTGTCTAATTTTAGACAACATTTCTGCTTCTGAGCTATCTATTAATAGATGCCCTTGACGCATAGAGCAAATGTGAAAGTATTTGGGTTTGAGTAAGGTAACATTCTTATTGTCCTCCTCCACCCCCCTTTTGTGATCAATACATCTGGATAATGCATCTGCTTTCCTCATTAAGCTTCCCACTTTATGAACCAAGTGGAAATTAAAACATGATAGGAATAACGCCCAATGCGTTTGCCAGCGGTTAAGCTTTTTAGCTGACATGAAGTATTGCAGATTTTGATGATCCATCCAGATCTCAATCTGATGCATACATCCCTCCAAATAATGTCTCCATGCCTCCAACACTCATATTATTCCCAACATCTCTTTGTCATGCACATCATAATTCCTTTCCACATCATTCAACCCTTGGGACAAATATGCACAAGGATGCCATTTGTCATCTTCACACAGCATTGATAATACCACTCCTGTAGCAAAGTCAGATGCATCTGATTCCACTCATAAGGGGCACATGAAATCTACTGTGGCTAATATCAGTCCCTCCACAAGCTTCCTCTTCAACTCCTCAAACACTGTCTGCTGCTGTTCCCCCCACCTCCACACTACACCCTTTTACATAAGGTTATGTAAGGGTGTGGCAATTTTGGAAAAATTATGCACAAAGCAATGATAGTAATTTGCGAGTCCCAAGAAGGCTTGAACCTCCTTGACACAGGTGGGTGCAGGCCAATCAGTGATCACCTGTACCTTGATCAGATCCATTTTAATCCCATCAGGGCCAATCAATAATCCTAGGAACTTGATTGTGCTTGCCCCAAACACACTCCTCCAGTTTCAAAAATAGATCATCTCCATAGCACCTCCTGCACTATCGCTTCATGATTTTCTTCATCATCCATGAATATCAGAATGTCATCAATAAATATCATTACCATGCCTCTGTCTATTACATCCTTGAAAATGTTCAGTAATTTACACTGCCCCATATGTTCCGCATGGATCCATGCGGACTCCATGCGGACTGTGTGGACTCCATGTGGACTGTGCGGACTGTGCAGACTCCATGCGGACTGTGCGGACTCCATGTGGAGTCCAACCATCTGGTGCCCAAAATGAAAAATCACACCCCTTTCACTGCGGACTCTGCCCCAGTCCACATGGAGTCCGCATAAGTCCACATAAGTCCACGCAGAGTCCACATAAGTCTGCATAAGTCTGCATAAGTCCATGCGGAGTCCACATAAGTCCATGCGGAGTCCACATAAGTCCACGCAGAGTCCACATAAGTCTGCGCGGAGTCCACATAAGTCTGCATGGTGTCCACATAAGTCTGCGCAGAGTCCACATAAGTCCACATAAGTCCACACAGATTCCAACCATGTGGTGACCCAAATGAAGAATTGAGGCATGGGTTGATGGCAAGAAAAAAAACAAGGATGCCCCATGATGGGGGACATTTTATTGGTAGTATTAAATACAAAAAAAGTTGCCCCCCTGCCGAAGAGGGGGGCAGTAGACTATAGAATAAAATAAATAACCCACCGTCTCGCTAGCATGCAAGACGGCAGGGGTGGGTGCATTCATCATCGGCCCTCCCTTGTGGCCCCCTCTTGTCCCCCCTCACCATTCCCCATTGGTCTGTACGCACCCCCCTTCCTCATTGTTGTTCCACCCGCGATCCACCCCACGAGCAGTTGCTCATGAGGCTGGGGGTGGGTGGTGTGCTGTTGTCTCCTGTCCCATCTCCCTCATTGTCTCCCTCCCCCTCCCCCTTCGTCTCCCTTTCCTCTCGTCTCCCATCCCCCTTGTCATCATTCCACCCACCATCCACCCCACGAGCAGTGGCTCGCGAGGCTGGAGGTGGGTGGTGTGTCCTTGTGGGGTGGATGGTGGGTGGTGTGTTGTTCTGTGGTTGGCGTCGGTTTCGTTGGTGTTGTAGGGCTGGGGGCGGGTGGTGTGTCATCCGTCACCGTGGGTGGTCGTGGTGGGGCCCTGGTGCTTGTTTTCGTCTGTTTTGGGCGGGTTTGCGTCGTCCTGTGTTGTCATCCATTGTTACCTGTAGATTAGAACCTAAAAAACAAAGAAAACAATTAGTTAGTTGAGAAAAAGAAGAAATGAATAAAAAGAAATTACCTACAGCCCAAATGATGCAATTGCATCGTTTGGGCCCGCGTTGCTTCTGGTCGGCTTGTTTGCAGCTCTTCATGGCCGTGGAGTTGTTACCTGTAGATTAGAGCCTAAAAAACAAAGAAAACAATTAGTTAATTGATAAAAAGAAGAAACGAATAAATAAAAATTACCTACAGCCCAAACGATGCAATTGCGTCGTTTGGGCCCTCGTTGTCGTCTGTTGTTACCTGTAGATTAGAACCTAAAAAACAAAGACAACAATTAGTTAGTTGATAAAAAGAAAAAACGAATAAAAAAAATTACCTATGGCCCAAACGACGCAATTGCATCATTTGGGCCTGTGTTGCTTCTGGTCAGCTTGTTGGCAGCTCTTCATGGCCGTGGAATGGGGCTGGGAGTGGGTGGAGGTGATGTGGGTAGAGTGGAGATGGTGGTGGTAGAGAGGGAAGGAGGGAGGGAGTGAGGTGGCGGTGTGGTCATCGTCGATGGTGGTGGTGGTGAGTGATGAGCTGGCAATGTTGATGATGCAGCTGTGTGCTTTGTCATACAAAGCCAAACAGTTGTATGTAGTTGCATCAATGGCTACAAACAATAATGGCTGTGTAGTGTAATGGTAATGTGTGTTTGTACTTTATTAGTTAACCATGAGGCTTCGAGTTCAAACACCATTCATGACATTATTTTGCTAAGCTCAAATGGTCTGCTTGGATGCATGCGGACTGTCCTTGCTGGTCCTTGCTCATACTTGCTGTCTGATCTTGGATGTGGACAGCCAAAATCCGTGGAATCCGAGTAAAAAGTGTGGAATCCAAGCTAGTCCGTGCGGACTGTCTGCCCCTGTTGCATAACTAAAACTGTTCATTAGATGGGATGTAAATCTATACAGAGTCCGTGCAGATCTGTGCGGAGTCCACGCAATTCCACATGGAACATATGGGGCAGTGTAAAGACCTCAAAATGTTGTTCATCATATTTTGGAAAGTTGGGGGACTATTGGTCATCCCGAAAAACATGACAAGCAGCTGAAGGATCCTCAATGTGTGGCAAATGCAGCCTTCCACTCATCTCCTTTCCTTATTTGTATGTGATTGTATCCTCATCATAAACTCAATTTTGTAAATACCTTGGCTTTTCCCACCTTGTCAATTATTTCTGAGATCAACAGCAGGGGGTACACATTCTTCATTGTCCACTCAGTCAGATACCTATAATCTGTACACATCCTCTTCCTCTGATCTTTCTCTGGCACAAAGAATATTGGTGATGTCTGTGGTGATTTCGAAGGTCATATGTATCCTTTGTGCAATTACTCATTTAGGAATGCATCAACTTCTTCTTGTTAATGGATATACCTTCAACTTCTTCAGCACAAACCCTGGCTTCATCTCGATCCCATGATCCCATGGCTTCCACACCGGCATTCACTCAGACTCCTTCTTCTGAAAGACTGACAGATATTCATGATATGCTCTTGGCACCCATTCCTCCACTGGCTTCTCCACCTTCACAATATTCTTGTCCCATGACTGTCCTCCATGAAGTGTTCTAAAGGTTTGCTTCTGCTCTTCTTTCTCAATCATGATCGGAACTTCCCCATTTGGCATTTCCTTATCCTCCACTTCCTCCATCGTAACAGAATACTTTCTCAGATGTTCTTTCTCTTACTTTTTCCTTTTTTCCTTCTTCATCTTTCTCCCATACACATTACATTCCTTAGGACAACGAGTCATTTGTACTTTCCCAGTTTTCCAATCAATTTTGGGATTATGCTTCCGTGACCATGGACATCCTATTATTAGATTGGTTTTCCCAAGATCGCACACTTCGAATATGGCTCGCTCCTGATGCTCCTGATACTTTAGGATCATAGTCACCTCCTCCTTGATAGTTCCTCCACAATTGACTGTTCTGTCAATATTGTACACCATTATAGGTTGCGCCAGCTTGTGTGTGTTAATACCGTTTCCAGTAATTAAGGATTGATTAATAAATTATCCTGTAGCACCACTATCAAGCAACACTTCCACATCAATAGCTGCATGCATGTCCACTGTCTTCAGTCCCACAGTCAAGGTGATTTCAGGTTCTATTTGTGCAGAGCGAATAAAGAATTTGGGGGTTTTTGGAAGTGACGCATGACAATTTTCTTTGTCATGTGATTTGCAACAGTTGTACTCCTCCTTGATTTCCTTTGCTGATTTACTCTGGGTTTCCTCAGATACTAATACATTGTAACGATTCTGGGTCACCAATGGGGAAACCTTCACTGGGACTCTTCCACAAAATTCTTCTGCTTGCCTTCCTCAGGCTTCACTTCCTCGATTGTAGCTTCCCTAATCTTTCTCTTCTGCCTACAATTCCTAGAAATGTGTCCTAACTGCCCACAGTTAAAACATTTAAGTGGGGCTCGTCTCCCTGCTTGATCAACCTCCATTGCCTCTGCTGGTGCTGCTGACTCCGTAACTATAGGTGTCACTGCCATGGCTGGTGGCTGTGCCCTTGGAGCTTGTGCCTGAGGCGCTTTTCCTTTCTCGGACTTTCCTCCTGATGACTTTCCAAATTTACTACTTCCATACATCAACTTTGACTCCACCTGTTCCTGCTGATATTGCCGGTCAAGGCGCATTGCCCAATTATACCACTCGTTCAACTTCTCTGGCATAGAAGGTAGTCGGTAGATAGACTTGAATAAAGAGGGATTTAATCCTGCTTTCAAAAATTCTGCCAACACTGCTTCTCCCATATCCATTTGCAAAGCTTCTGCTTTGAACTGCAGAATAAACTCAATTGCCATTAAGGAACCTTGGCACATAGTTTTTAATTTAGGGTTGACTGTGGCTTTTACATTAGGGTCCCCAAACTGGGCCTCCAATCTCTCCAAAAATTCCTTGAAAGTTGCAAATGGTTTATTTCCCATGGCAATTTGATTAATAGCCTCGTTTCTCCAGAACTGTGCTTCCCCACCCTGAATGTATGAGAGAGCAAACATTATCCTAGACTCAGCTGTATGAAACTCTGGCTTCCTCCCATGGATGTACAATACTATAGCACTGATGAATGATTTTGTTGTATTCTCCATGGTACTGTGAAAGATTTGCAGGGGCACATACTTAGGTAAGTGCACTTTTCTATTTTCTGACTTCTCCGTCATCTCCACATCATCCTGTGACACCCACTCCACCATCTCCACCATCTCATCATCTCTGTCTACTGTCATCTCTGGCTGTACTTCTGCTTGTCTGGGCTGTGATGCTGCCAACACTGACCCTAATTGTGACATTTGCACTATAAGTGCATCAATTTTCACCTCTAGCACTGGTGTGGGAACAGGATTAGGACCGGGATTAGAAGTTGAGGGTTCGGACATAACAGTTAGATCTGTGATGAATCACTTCTTCAGCTACGGTGCCTGATCTCAGAGTTATCACTGAATTTGGCTTGTAACTAAAGTAGTCATCCAAACAGAGTAATGTAAATTGTAACTAAACCAGATCCAAACAGTTGTCTGGTTGCAGCTGTCCTCAAGACAAGCACTGCCTCTCAATCACTGGCAGTCACAATGTAAGGTGAGGCCTGGCATTGGCTTATGAAAGAAAAGGTAGATTATGTATATATAAGTACTTCCAGCTCATGCCAGAGTAATCTGATGTGGTGCAGTGAAACAATGATGTATGTGCAAGTAAGAGAAGATGCACTGATATGGAGAGTTGTGTTCTTCTGCTAGGGCGACACCCACTACTGCTAGCTAAGACCATGTGGGTTCTCTCTACAAGAAGGGGGCGTGATGCATGCACATGATGGGGAAATTGATGGTTTTGATATGAGGGGTTATTAATAGATGAGTTTGTTGAGGAAGGCATTTTACACCACAAGTGTAGGTAGAATACCTAAGAGAACACAACTGAGGTCTCCTAGGTGTATATCTAAGGTTTATATATACTATGTTACATATGCACAGTGTTGTTACTGATAGTGTTTAAAGGTCCGGTTCAATGAACTGGAAAAAAAACTGAAACCGAACCCAACCCAACCGATTGCAACCGGACCATCGGTGGCGGTTGCCCTGGTTTGGGGTCGGTCAGGTTGCCGGTTGCAACCGGTCTTCGCACAGTACTATATAACTTACACTACTCAAGTAAACCTATGTAAAGTATTCAAAAAATACAGCTAATATGAACTATTTATATTTATATTACAGACTACGAGAGGGCAATAGGAACCCTGGGGGCAAAAAGTACTCATTTCAAGAGTGCTTATATACCCCATGGCTGCGCACAGACCATTTGGTCATGTGCTCCCAAAAAAGAAAGTGGCACCACATTCCAAACAATTCCCACAACCACCAATCAACGCTGCATCCTTTCTACCACCCACACCACCTCCCTCAAACACTTCGCTGAATGGCAGGAGGTGGGCCCAAATGACACCCTAGTTGTCATTTGGGTCCTAGGTAAGTTTTTCATTTCTATTTTCTTTCTACTTACTTACTTACTAATCAATATTTTTCTTTCTAGATCTTTACTTTCTGATGACATCACCCACTGCCCCATGCCCCCACGACGCCGTGCCAATGCCAATGGCAGCCGACACTGACACTGACGCCAACAATGATGGCAACACGTCCACTTACCACCACCCGCAAAGCTGGCCCAAATGACAAACAACGTCGTTTGGGCCAGTTTCTTTTATTTCTTTTCTTTTCTTTACTAACTTTTTCTTCTCTAGTTTCTTTTTGTTTGCCTATAACATCTCCTGCGTCACACCCATGCCCTCTCCATGCCCCAGGCCCTATGCCACTGCTGTGAGCCTCTGCTCGCAGGGTGGCAAAGGGTTCCATTCTTAAACAGGAACAGCAACACCACACCATGGCCAACGCCATGTCACAGCACCACCACCCCGCCTGCGAGCCACTGCTCCCAGGGTGGCAAAGGGTTCCATTCCTAAACAGGAACAGCAACACCACACCACGGCCAATGCCATGTCACAGCACCACCACCCCGCCTGCGAGCCACTGCTCGCAGGGGGAGATGGAGGTGCTGATGATGATGGAACCAGCACATTCGGCACCAATGAACACAATGGCAGCACCGCCCCACTCTCATGTCAAATGTGAGACAGTGGGGCTGTCTTTTTTCTTGTTTTTCTTATTTTCTTATTTTGTTCTATTAGCAACTTGTTGCCACTGCAAGCACCTGCTCGCGGGGTGTCATGTAATTAAGTTTATTTAATACAATATATAATATATAGTTTACAGTCGAAAAAAGCAGGTAAAACCGGTTCCAACCGGTCATTTGGAGACAACTGGACCGATTTTGACTGGTTGTACCGGTTTGGTTGTGGTCCCAGTAAGATGGGGATCAGTTGCAACCGGTTGCGGTTGCTGGTTGCCCCCTTTGGGGTCGAAAAACTGGACCGAACCAGACCTGAAAACACTAGTTACTGATGCATTTGTACATATGTGTACATATTGATGTGTGCGAAACAAAATTCTCACATATCAAAGTGTAGCATCATTTGGCATAATGTAGCATAATTTGACATAATAAGATAAAATGACATTTTATTAGGTAATGGGGCTGTTTCCTAACAGGGGGGGACAAACTACTGTATAATTCAATTGGCCCCACCCCTGCATTACAAAAGGGGAGGAGCTGCCAAACTATTTTAATATTCCCCCCCCCCCCCCACCAGTGCATTTGAGGGTGGGGGCACTCTGGCCTGGCCCTGTCCTGCTGTCCCTCCTCCACCATTGTTGTTGTCATTCCCCCTCCCATTGTCATTGGCCATTAGCACCCTCTATCCACCCTGAAAGCTGTCACTTGCATCAGTGGGGGGTGCCATGTTTCTCATTGTCTGGCCCTGCCATTGTTGTTCACATCATCATCTTGCTTTACATGCCGGTGACATGGCCATTAGCACCTGTGATCCCACCCTGTGAGCAGAGGCTTGCAGTGGTGGGCACAGGTGCTGTGCTGATTGCATTGCCATCAGTGTTGGGTCTGTGGGGGTGGTGGGTGGTTAGTGGTGATGGGCCACATTTATGAGGGTTGGGGGTGCATACCTTGCAGGCACTGCAGCCTCTCAACATCACCCTGGGGTTGGTCCAGCCCCAAATGAGCCTCTCACATCCTGTTTTAAGGGGGATGAAGCAGTGGCTGTGTGGCATGGGTCATTGTGGATAAGAATGAATAACCTAAAAACAAAACAAAGTGTTGTCATTAGTTTAAAAAAGAAGTAGAAGAACAATGAAAATACTTAATTATATTGTGTTGATGGGTCTTAATCCCCTCATGAGTTGTTGCTGCACCATGTGTAGTCATCTCCTGTGGTGGTGGTGGTTGCCACCATCATTTGGGGTTGTCTCTTCATTGTCATTGTCATTGTCTTCTCCCTTATCATTCCCCTGTCCCCTGTCATTAGTCTTCCCCCATTCCCACTGTTCTTCCTGTCATTGGCTTGTCACTGTCAGTTGTCACCCTGCTTGCAGGGCCTGTCTTCATTGTGATCCTTGTCCCTCTGTTGTCCTTTGTCCTTGTTGTCCCCATCACCATCCCGATTGTCCTCTTCCTTGTCCCCTGGTCCCCAGTGCCATTGTGCTTCCTATTGTTGTCAGTGTTGTTTTCATTGTCATTGCTCCCCTGTCTGTCATCTTTGCACCCTCTCTCCATCTTTGATGTGTCACTTGCTCTGTTCCACCCCACAAGCAGCTGCTTGCAGTGGTGGGGGTCTGGCTGGTGGGTGCTAGTGGCCATTGTCATCATCCTCACCTAGAGATTGGCATGGGTATCAGGGTAACCCCCAGGTATTTCTTTGCTACCCATACCTGTACCTGTCAAAACCTTACCCTTAGTCAAGGGTATGGGTTTTTGGTGGGTGTGGGTAGGGGTACCCAGGGGTTGCAAGGGTACACATACCCTTGCGGATGCACATGGGTACACCTGTTAGGGTGACACCCACTATCTGCTAGCTAAGACCATGCAGGTTCTCTCTACAAGAAGGGGGTGGGATCCATGTGCATGATGGGGAAATTGATGGTTTTGATGTGATGGGTTATTAATAGAGTGGTTGGTTGAGAAAGGCATTTCACACCACAAGTATAGGTGGAATACCCAAGAGAACACAACTGGGGTCCCCTAGGTGTGTATTCAAGGTTTATATACTATGTTACATATATTGTACATTGTTGCTACTGATGTGGGTGTACATGCACATATACATTGACACATGTAAAATAAAATTCTCATGCCCCACGTGTGCAGTGTCCTGTAGTGTCATTCAGTGTAATATAGCGTAATTCGACATAATAAAATAAAAGTGGAAATTTATTAGGTAATGGGGCTGTTTCCTAACATTACCCCCCTTTTATGCCTCGACCTCCAGGTGAGAGAATATTGTATCTGTCCCCTCTGTGAAATTTTGGTAAGGCCAGATTTCATCCCCTCATACACCATTCTCGCAATGTGACATGGAGCATTTGGATTACATTCAAAGAATTGGGTGACTGCATTATGTGCTTGCTTACAATTCTCTTCAGGTTCCCATGGGTTGTTTTCATCAGTATAGTTCTTCCACTTTATTAAGAACTCCAATGTATTTTGTCAAAGACATGAGTCTAGAATTTCTTTGACTACACATTTGTAAGAGTGTCTCTTACCTCAGCATCCCTTATCTACATCTGCACACTTTATCACATGTTATTCCAGTAGTATATAGTCTACACCTTGATTACTTTGAACGATATCTTAGTTTCCTCCCTCAAAATATACTAAGTTCCTTACATGTTCCTGTTCCCTTGAGTCTTGAGTGTTGGAAGCTCTGGCTTCCTTCCAACATTCTGGAGCACCTTCTATGGTTATTGGAGGTTGTGGAGTAACTTGTTGGCCAGGATTAGTAGGTGGGCAGTAGGGTCATAGGCAGGAAATGTTAAAACAACAATAATAATTTGTGAGTCCCAAGAAGGCTTGAACCCCAATACATGATCACCTGTATCTTGATCAGATCCATCTTAGGGCCAATCAATAATCATGTTTTTTGTTATGTAGACCATGTTGTTGAAGTGGGATGCCTAACATACCCCGTAGAACATGGCTTTGTATATGCTGACTTATTGCTCCATGATGTAGTACTGTATGTGTCCAAGCAGATGATCAAAAAAATTGCACAGGTCCATAACATATCTCTTGGCTCTTGTTTGCATCTCCCTAAAGACCAGCTTGTAAAGGGCTTTGATGGTCACAATGGTGTTAATTGCAATTTCTACATGTCTGTTCTGTGTTAGGAAACAGCCCCATTACCTAATAAAAATTCATTCATATTTTGTTATGTCACATTATGCTGAATTACACTACAGCACACTACACTGTGCTAGCATGAGAATTTTATTTCACATGCATCAATACATACATGCATGTATGCATGCATCAGTGGCAACAATGTACAATATATGTAACATAGTATATGAACCTTGAATACACACCTAGGGACCACAGTTGTGTTCTTTTAGGTATTCCACCTATACGTGTGGTGCAAAACACCTTTCTCAACCAACTATTCTATCAATAACCCCTCACATCAAAACCATCAATTTCCCCACCATGTGCACATCCCACCCCCTTCTTGTAGAGAGAACCCACATGGTCTTAGCTAGCAGATAGTGGGTGTCACCCTAACAGAAGAACACAACTTCTAATATCAGTGCACCTTCTCTTACTTGTGCATGTTAGGAAACAGCCCCATTACCTAATAAAATTCCATTTTTATTTTATTATGTTGAATTATGCTACATGATGCTGCATGTGACCACTCCAAACATTGACGAGTCACATGTTGATCAAATATTTCACACACATCAATGTATATGTGCATGTACATGTGTGTCAGTAGCAACAATGTACAATATATGTAACATAGTATATAAACCTTGAATACACACCTAGGGGACCACAGTTGTGTTCTCTTAGGTGTTCCACCTATACTTGTGGTGTGAAATGCCTTTCTCAACAAACTATTCTATTAATAACCCCTTGCATCAAAACCATCAATTTCCCCATCACATGTGTGCATCCTGCCCCCTTCTTGTAGAGAGAACCCGCATGGTCTTAGCTAGCAGATAGTGGGTGTTGGTTTCATCACACCACATCTGATTACTCATCCTTTTGGCATGAGCCAGAAGTACTTGTATATACATAATCTACCTTTCTTTCATAAGCCAATATCATGCCTCGCCTTATATTGTGACTGCCAGTGATTGAGAGGCAGCACTCATCATTAGGACAGCTGCAACCAGACAACTGATTGGATCTGGTTTAGTTACAATTTACATTACTCTATTTGGACAACTATTTTAGTTACAAGCCAAATTCAGTGATAACTCCAAGATCAGGCACCTAGCCAAAGAAGTGAATCATCACAGATCTACCCATTATGTCTGAACCATCAACTGCTAATCCTGGTTCTAATCCTGTTCCCACACCAGCGCTAGAGGCAAAGATTGATGCGCTTACAGTGCAAGTGGCGCAATTAGGGTCAGTGTTGGCAGCATCACAGCCCAGACAAGCAGAAGTACAGCCAGAGATGACAGTAGACAGAGATGATGAGATGGTGGAGATGGTGGAGTGGGTGTCACAGGATGATGTGGAGATGATGGAGAAGTCAGAAAATAGAAAAGTGCACTTACCTAAGTATGTGCCCCTGCAAATCTTTCACAGTACCATGGAGAATACAACAAAATCATTCATCAGTGCTATAGTATTGTACATCCATGGGAGGAAGCCAGAGTTTCATACAGCTGAGTCTAGGCTATTAATCAAATTGCCATGGGAAATAAACCATTTGCGACTTTCAAGGAACTTTTGGAAAGATTGGAGGCATGGTTTGGGGACCATAATCCAAAGGCAACAGCCAATGCCAAATTAAAAACCATGCACCAAGGTTCCCTAATGGTGGATGAATTTATTTTGCAGTTCAAAGCAGAAGCTTTGCAAATGGACATGGGAGAAGCTGTGTTGGTAGAAGTTTTGAAAGCAGGATTAAATCCCTCTTTTTTCAAGTCTATCTACCAACTACCTTCTATGCCAGAGAAGTTGGATGAGTGGTATAATTGGGTGATGCCCCTTGATCAGCAATATTGGCAGGAACAGGCCAAATTGAAGATGATGTACAGAAGTAGTAAATTTGGAAGGCCATCAGGAGGAAAGTCCAAGAAAGGAAAGGCACCTCAGGTGCAAACTCCAAAGGCACAGCCACTGGCCATGGCAGTGACACCTATTGTTGTGGAGTCAGATGCTATGGAGGTTGATCCAGGGGGGAGATGAGCCCCACTTAAATGTTTTAACTGTGGGCAGTTAGGACATATTTCTAGGAATTGCAGGCAGAAGAGAAAGGTCAGGGAAGCTACAATTGAGGAAGTGATGCAGCAGGAAGGCAGGCAGCAGAATTTTCTGGAAGTGTCCCAGTGAAGGTTTCCTATTGGTGACCCAGAATTGCTACAATGCACTAGTATCCAAGGAAACCCAGGGCAAACCAGAAAAGGAAATTGATGCTGAGGACAACTGACTCCAATCACGTGACAAAGAAAATTTGCCAAGCACTATTTCCGAAAACCCCTAAATTCTTTATTTGCTCTGCACAAATAGAACACAAAACCACCTTGACTGTAGGATTGAAGACAGTGGACAGATATGCAGCAACTGATGTGGAAGCATTGCTCAATAGCAGTGCTACAGGATTATTTATTAATCAGTCCTTAATCACTGGAAACAGTATTAGCACATAAAAGCTAACACAACTGATAATGGTGTATAATATTGATGGAACAGTAAATTGTAGAGAAACCATTAGGAGCAGGTGACTATGGTACTAAAGTATCAGGGGCATCAGGAGTGAGCTGTATTCAAAGTGTGCGATCTCAGGAAAACCAATCTAATAATAGGATGTCCATGGTTATGCAAGCATAATCCTGAAATTGATTGGAAGCGGGTTTTCAGATGAACAAAATGACAGTCCCACATCAAATTGACAGTCTAGGTCACACCATAGTCATGCTTATATAATTTCGGGAAAATTTTTCGATACAATTACAATTCTTCAACAAAACATGGCAGGGAATAAAAAATGATGGTTCATTGCAATTGTTCAATGCAAGTATAGATTGCAAGGAGAGCCCATGATGAAATACAATTTTGCATTGAAAAAATAGCCCATGACTGAGTCATTGCACATTGAAAGAATAGCCCATGACTGTGAGTCATTGCAATTTTGCATTGAAGGAATAGCCCATTGCAATTTTGGATTGAAAGAATAGCTCATGGCTAAGTCATTGTAATTTTGCAATGCAATTTTGCATTGAAAAACTAGCCCATGACTGAGTCATTGCAATTTTGGATTGAAAGAATAGCCCATGACCATGAGTCATTGTAATTTTGCAATAGAGTTTTGCATTGACAGAATAGCCCATGACTGAGTCATTGCAATTTTGCATTGAAAGAATAGCCCATGGCTGAGTCACTCAGCCTATTCAGTAGAAATCTGCAATACATCCATCCAGCGGATTTCTGCAAAACAATGATAGATCCATCAGTAGCGGATTGGGCCCATGGCAGGAAAGACTTGTGTGGGCCCAGGGTGTGATGCATCTGTGTGGACCCAGTATACAGATTCACTGCCGGCGATGATTCTTCCCAGTGGTAATTGCTGAAAAATTCTTGGCAGCAGTAACATCTGAATCATGGTGACGGCTAGCATGGTCACCATTTTACTACATGGTACCAGTGATGATTATCACTGGTGGTAATTGCTTGATCTGTGTGGGCCCAGTGAATAGAATTATAGCACCAGCAGCAACAATCGCCACCAGTAATTGCTACAAAAATATGGTCTACCTTTCACTGGTGATGATTCTCGCTGCCAGTAATTACTGAAAAGATTGTAATTGCCAAAAAACAGCACTGGATAGCATAGTTGGCATATACATTAAGCAAAATGAAATAAGTTGCTAGTAATAATGTCCTTCGTAAAGAATTCATCATTGTCCTGCACTTCTGCTGCATTAATTGGGCCATCTGGCACATTGTCTCATCAAGGGTGGTGAGCTGCTGGTGAAGGGCATGGTGTACTGCAATGTTGGACTTCACTCTCTTGACAGCCTCATGGTAGCTGTGTTCAACAGCATCAGAATAAGTCAAAATTTCCTACAATCATTATTCAGCAGCTCCCAGCCAAAGTTCAGTACTTACTTGGGGGGCCTGCTGGGATGTCGCCGGTGTCGATGGAGTACAACCTGGGAATACTGGATGAATGCGGCTGGGTAACAAAAGGTGGATGGTGCATTGAGGAACATTTTGTGGAGATCCAGGAGGGGAATGGACCTCATCTGAATCTCTCTGTGTCAATATTGAACTATGAAAAGATCCAGGCAAGGACAATGTTGGGCTGACATGATCCAGCACAGGCTCAATATAGGCCATAGAGACATCAACCTCCATGTCACTACCTTCAGTCACCTCAGTAAACCAGAAGTGTGCACTGTCTGTTTCTGGCATGTCAAGACTGGCAGGGATATAAAGAGTGTCCACCATTTGTAATTGTGATGGCAGTGTTGCCAAATGATTAGGACTGCCAGGAATATAAAAAGTGTCTGGGTCAATGGTATGGGTATGTACTGGCATTGGGGCTGCAAATCAACTCCAGAACAATCCATGGCTGGTGAGTCAGGAATATGAAACATGTTCAAGTCATGGTGTGCTGGGGATGATGTCAAATGAGCAGTGGTGCTCGCCACCAGTGAGTCAGGACTACCAGGAATATGAAATGCATCCATGGCCAGCAAGTCAGGACTACCAGGAATATAAAACGCATTGGCAGCTGGCAAGTCAGGAATATGAAACATGTCTAGGTCATGGTATGCTGGCGAGGATTGTCAAATGAGCAGTGGTGCTCACCACCAGTGAGTCAGGACTACCAGGAATATAAAATGTGTTGGCGGCCGGTGAGTCAGTAATATGAAAGATATCTAGGTCATGGAGTGCCAGTGATGATGTCAAATGAACAGTGGTGCTCGCCACCGGGGAGTCAGGACTACCAGGAATATAAAATGCATCAGTGGCCAGCGAGTCAGGAATATGAAAGATATCTAGGTCATGGTGTGCCGGTGATAATGTTAAATAAACAGTGCTCTCTGGGGGTGAGTCAGGACTACCAGGAATACGAAATGCATCCAAGTCAAAAGATTGGATATTTTTGGTGGGTGGGGTTGCCAAATGGATAATATCTGCAGCCACATCAGGAATATCAAAAGCATATGGGGAATGTATTGATGATAGCAGTATTGGAGAATGAAGAGTACCACCCACTGTCAGTGAATCAGGACCTTTGGGAATATGAAAAGTGACCAGGTCCAGATTATCTATATTTGCTGGTGGGGTTGAGATATCAACATTATCCACCGCTGGTGAATCAGGACTACCAGGAATATAAAAGGTGTCAAGGTCTAGAGTTTGCATACTTGTTGGTGGCAAATTTGGCAAGTGAACTGATGAGCTGTCTGAATATTCCATAATGTTATGTTGAAGATGCAAAAATTGATCAACAAATGTGGTCACATGAATTTTGAATATGGAAGTTGAGACTGACATTGCATTTTTGACACAATCAACTGCATCCACCCTAAGTACAAATGGTTTTACCATGTCTTCTCAGTACACTGAATCCATGGAGCATGCCCTCAATACATCTTTGGATGGTACCTGGACAACCATGGATGAGAAATCCATGTTGGGAAAGTTGGTGCATAATTTTTCTTATGTCCTATGAATCTTTCTAAGAAGGCTTTGAAGTTGGATTATAGGAAAAAGGTGTTGGCTAAAGAAGTGGCGATGACACCGTTCCTCAAACGTGTTCAAAGTACTTCATGAGTGGAATAAGTCTGGCCCAGTGCCTTGGGAATCCATTGACCGTAGCATATATATTTGTCAAACTTTGCCCGTCGCTGCACCAAGCAGCACTCTCCCGGCTGTGCATGTTACACTCCAATCTCCCACCATGGCTACACCACCCATCGATGCTCCACGTTCTGCAGCCACATCAGTCATCGCCGTTTCCACACCTGTTCCCACAACCATGCAAACTATGACACTGGAAGCTCAGACCAACCAAGCAGAAGCAGCTGCAAGAGGCCAGAGCAAGGGCAAGGGAAAGGGCAAGGAAAAGGAGGTTGTAGAACACCTGGCTCCACCTCAGTTGAAATGCCGAAAGGTGTCGCCACAGCTGGTGCTGCCTCACCATGCTGAAACAGAGGACAGCAACATCACACCGGGCTTCACAAAAGAGAAACCCTTCATCCACGCCAACATGGCAATCATCACAGCCACTCCCGCTCTACCTTAAGAAAATATATGGAGGTCCATTGTTGAACGGCCCACTCCTCTGTGCAACACCTGCAGCTCAAGGGGCCTGCCAATCTGCCAAATGATGGGCATCCAGATTGCTTGTGTGACGTGCCACAAGGGCAAGACAAAATGCTTGTATACATATGAGAATGAAGAGGAAGGTTCAAAGTGCTTTCTGACAAGCACCATCAACATGAACTCATTGATTCATATCTTCAACTTTGAAGCAGACAAATGAAGACCAAGGATTGTCCATCAAACAGGAATCAGGACATCGCAATGCTGTGACTTAGTGGTTGGTAAGATTATATGACTTATCCCCAGCCATCATGGAAGCTTACACACAGTTTAAGGTAGGTCAAAGCTGCACGACTGGCCTCTTGACAAAAGTTTAAAATAAAATAAAAACAAGGCAAGTGATCTGGGAATGTGGCATGCACTATTATTGCTGTGCTTGGGAGAAGAGAAGGAAAGTTGGCCAGTTTGTCTTGTCATACACCAATGCCAGCAGGCTGGTTTCAGAGTTGGGGCCTGAGCACCATGGGATAGTGGTATGCCACCGAGTTAACTGGTCGATCGATGGATGGGGAAAAAACAATAAAGAGTGGAGTACAGTGAAAGAAATGAAATCTTGATCGTGCTCATGTTTGAACATATGCATATTTCCGCTGTTTTTGTGGTTTCCGCATAAGAAGCTATCTATCCATTCCCCCGTCAGGGAACTTATAATGTTCAATGACCCTGCATAGTCAATAAAGAGGCTTCGCTGCCACTGAGAGTTGAGTCTGGGTGGTCCTCAGTCATAACAGCACAGTAGTGAGAGTCCTTGTTGATGGACCCAATGCAGTCTCATTGAAAAAAAAAAGGAAAAAAAAAAACAAGATGATTACTTCTCCATTTGAAACCCAGTCTATCTGCACCTCGTGCACTCTTGACAAAGGGGAATACATCAAACTAGACATGGCTTCAAAAGTTACAGAACAAAAGGACTGTTGAAATGTAAAAATGCAGTGAATCCACATGGAGCACCGAGTTTTACATACCTTTGGTGCAGTGCAATCTGAGGAGTAGCCCAAGCGATCTGGTCTGGTATGTAGAAAAAAAATAAGTATAGAAGTGTAGGGGGTCAGAGTGACACCCTACAGTGTGGCTGTGACACCCCAGGTATTCCCGGGGTATGTTACTAGTGTTACATGTAGTCACACCTCCCTCCTAAGCAGCATGCACACTATGTCGATAACAGTACTACACTATACAGTGGTCCTACTTATCCTTGCATGATCAGCCTTATCCAAGCCCCTACCACACCCCTTATACTTTTTTAAGTACCCATTCCCAGTTTGCCAGCAAACTGGCAATATAGTGAGTTCTTACAAGAACTCTCTCTCTCCTTGACATGGCTATGCCTGTCAAAACTAGTCTCTTGGATTGAAAGGAAGGCCAACAGGCCCTTCCCAACCCCCTTATAGGTGTCAATAGACATCCAAAAGTGTTGCGAGAGGGAGAAATGACACGACATGAGGCTGGCTCGAGGTGGCACATCACAAATTTTCTCGATGCGATTACGCATCAAAATGCCATACAAACGCTATGGTATTCATTCTAATGAAGTACTAGATAAGTATTTCTACTATAATCCTAAGGATTTCATATGGATGTCAGATAGGTAAGCTACAATGTACCGAATAATACGGTCTATCAAACGCATACAGTGTACCAAATGATACGGGTTTGGTGGACGCCATCGAATGCTCTCATAGTATGTATAACATGTACTAGTATCAAATGAATACACTTTTACAATTCTTGCTTGTGATACACTATGAAGAATGTTAATATGCAGATCAGAGATAGCGTTGGACACGGTACTCAGCAATGGCATTGGCATTGGCAACGGCATTGGCATTGGCAACAGCATTGGCATCAGCAATGGCATCGGCATAGATATACGGCATCAGCATCAGGCTAACGGATAGATGTGCATAGGAAACTGTATGGCCTAGCTATATGCAATGATACTGATTTTCTATGTAGTGCAGACCTACCAAACGGGATCAGCTTGCCCACCCGATTGGTGTTGGTCAATGCTGCCGATGCCACCTAAGGAAATTTCCTGATGCCGAAGGTTATATAGTGACATGTATGATAAATGCCTCAATTAGCAATCATTCATTTGTTGTATGCAGACCTATGAAATGGGTCGGCACTGGCACTGGCAGAAAGTAAAAATTTACTGACATTGGCAGCAGCAGCAGACACGTAATACAGACCTTCATGAAATCAGTGATCGGCATCAGAATTGAGCACGGCACCGGCACCAGGATTAGGGATTGGGTAGAAAACGTTTGGTGTTCCAACAATTATTACTACATGTTCATGTATAGAATATGTGAAATAAATGAGCATCATCCATCATCCATAGTGTCCATATCATCAGAGCCATGCAACCAAGTGTCATCAACATAATCAAAAGTCTGCATGAGTATAGATGGGCAGTGTGATGTGAGAAGGAGTGGGGTGCTCTATCTGGGAGGTGCTGGGGGACTCATCACCAAAACTGTCAGAGTTGGCACCGGCATCATCGGCATCGGCATTGGATTCACCCCAATGTCCAGTAGAATCTGTCTCTGATGATGAGAGAAAAACATCGGCCGCATCAGACATGGTGGCAAAAGCTGATAGGGGATTTGAGGGTGGAGATGAAGAGGTAGAATCATCGAGGTATAAGTCAGCAGCATCAATGCCAGTTGGGGAACCCATAGGGGCAGATGATGAATCAGAACCATATGCCATGGCTGCCTGAAGGGCAGTTTGCTGATCAGCATCATTTGCTACACCATCTTCACCTTGCCAAACCATGAGTGCCTCGGCATCGGCAGCGGCAGCAGGGATGGCATTGTTAGTGGGGACGGGGATGGCATTGGAATTGGCATCAGCAGCAGAGAGATTGGCAGTGGAGAGATTGGCAGTGGAGAGATTGGCAGTGGAGAGATTGGCAGCAGAGAGATTGGCAGCAGAGAGATTGGCAGCGGAGAGATCGGCATCAGCAACAGGGACTGAAGCAATGGGAGTGGGGACAGGAACAATGGGAGCGGTCCCAGCATTGGACACATTGGATTCAGCATCTGAAAAATATAGGCCAGCATCGTGACCAGTAACCATGGGTGGTCAACTGTAGGCAGAGACAACTGTTGGGAGACTTGGTGCATCTGACCACTCCTTCTTTTGCTGCGCGCCATCAGGTAGAGACCCTGCATACTCAGAATGCTGTGCCTTTCCCTTGCCCTTGGTTGCCTGATTGATTGCTAAAACCTCATTCTCTGCAATATCAACACCCCAGGTCCACTTGTAGGAGGTTGGGGGAAGGGCCTTCAGGCGCTCCAGTTCAGCCTGTGCATGTGCAGATACCAGTTCCAATTGTCTTCTTATGGCTGACCATCTCCCAGTGTGTCCACAGTTGTTTTTTGATGCTGCTGCTGGTGCCGGTGCTGTTGTTAACTTATGTGGTTTGGACTGAAGCTCCTTGAGCAGGGCTAGCTCATGAAGCCGTTGGAACCCTGCTGATTGCCTGACATTTGCATTCATTGCAGCCTCTGCTGATGATTCGCAGCCATCTATGAAATCCCGCATCCCATGTGCTTCATTGAACAAATCCCCAATGAGAGCCTGCAGGTCAATGCAAGATCAGCAGTTGGCTTGGCCATTGGCAGCATTGTCTGCTGGCTGGCCATCGGTGAGCGGTGAGCTGGTGATCACAGGGGCAGGGATATACTGCCAATAGCTATCGAGGCACTTATCGAGGGTGTCACTGGTGAAAATTTGCCCCGGTGCTGGTTCACTATTGTGGCTCCACCAATCACATACATATGAATCCACCAGACGGCTAGGACCGTCGCTGGCAACACCATCATCCAACGAGGCCAAGAGAGACGGATGGAATCCAAGGGGTAGGTGGTCCAAATTCACATTGGCAAGACTGTCGGCCAAGGACCGAAGAAGGATAGGCACATCCATCATAAGGCCAATGGAGGTGCCAATGCTGATCCAAGACATGACATACATCTGTCATACTTGTCAGTGATGTATACTTACTTCCTTTAGGAAAGATCTCAACATACAAGCTCGGCATAGAGAATTTTTTGCATCCAACGTTGTTTTACAAAGTTTGCCTGGTCTAACTCCAACAAAACTTGGCAGAATTGGGACTCTGCGTACCAAATGATCTCTTGTGTCCGCATTTGGAGTTGCCCTTTTGGGCCCAATTGCAAAGAAAAAGGGTTGAAGATTGAGAGACTTTTGTTTGACATGGTCGTGGTTGGTGATCAAGATAATCATGTTTACATAATACATGTGGCCCTTTTCAGTCACAGAGGGGAGATATAATTGGCATTTGTTGATCTAAATGCATTGTCAGCCCTCAATGCTAATTCATACCATGAAGCATGCTGGCGATTAGCATAGGCTAGTGGACCAGGAAGGGTATTCTCAGACTGTGAGGCTGACTGCCACCATTGGCTGTGATAGATGAAATACTGCACAGTCCACTGCATTTCATATGTGACCAGTTGAAATTCCTCCCTTCATCGATTTCTCTGAGCCTGTGAACAAAGCCAATGTACTCGCCTGACTATGAAAATTGTTAGTACAATGAATACGGATGGCTACAAAATATATTTAAATTCCCAGAATCGGCCAGCATCGGCAATGGCATCGGGAACAGGAACAGCATCAGCATCGGCCATGAGACCAGTACGAATGTGGGAATTATGCCAAATCCAGGACAGACAAACAGAGGTGGAACCAGGTACATTCAGATTCAAAATAGCTGTGCTGGCATTGAGGTCATCCTTGGATAACTGCTGAAACATATTCAATGTGTCATCATCACAATCCAGTGCCAGCATTCGGCTATGGCAATGGTTATACATTCGGGCATGCAAGCTAATTTTGTTAACCAACTCATGGACAACAGCTCATGACTGGGTGCAAACTCCCTTTCATGGTGCTGCTCAAATGATGTGTGAATATTGAAATGATTTGTTGGCAATAAGCTCCCGCAGCTGGTGCAGCAGTCAGTTTGCCTGGATCTTGCAGAGGTTAATCTCTACATCTGCAAGATTGCCATTAGAGGGGAGGTATACTTGTTGCTCCTCAACTGGAATAGCATGTGTGTGGGCTGGGAGATCTGACAGGCCTGATGCCACAGCACTGTCATCATCCAGGTCACTGGGGGTATCAAATTCCCCTTCATGATCATGGGTGATCCATGAGGGAGCAATGTCATGATTGGCAATGTTGGCAGCATTTTGTAACTGCATTAAGGTTACCATGTGAGATGTGAGAGCTTCTCTCTCCTGTTGAACAGCTTGCATGTCAGAAATGTGAGGTGATTTACCAAGTTGACAGACTTTGTCTTGTAATTCAATCCTGGTGATGATCAATGATGGGTTGTGATTGGTGGTAGGCAGTACAACTCACTGCATTTGTTCAAAAAGAATAGCAAAATCAATCCACTCCTCAACCATGGATTGAACCAGTGCCGATGCTGAAGTTAAGGCTGATCCCATCCCCGCTGTCTCTCCTGTCCCCACTGCCTCTCCTGTCCCCACTGCCTCTGCCATTTCTGATATGTGAGTGGCATACATATCCATTACCCTGATATCTGTGAGCCTCCAGGATTCTGCTGCCCTCACTTCATCCTCCCATCATTTGATTGCCAGTTGGCTGAATGCTGCCATTAGTTCACCATGGTATTGGCTGAGTTGTGTAGAGTTCTCAAGGGCTTCCTGAGATTTTGAGCAGAGTGTGACTGTCATGCCAAGCATCTTCTTGTGATTTGAATCTGTAGCATGATCATCAAGCATTTCTGCCCGATGTGGCAAGGTCGCTGTTCTGACCGTCGGAGAAATGGAATTCAGTGATGCCCACAGAGACTCAAGTATTTCTCCTGCTACAATGCCAGACCCTGGAATGAAAGACGGAGCATGGCGAAAAAAGCATTCATCCTTGTGGCCATGAACATGCAAAAGCCCAATGGCCTGGTCAATGGTCAAGCTGGCTGGAAGATGGGCACCAATACGTTCCTGAAGGTGGATAATGTACTGGCAGACAATGTTGTAAATGAGCATGACTCCCTGTTGAGGGTCAACTCTGGTGGTCTTCAGCACTTGAAGGAAAGCAAAGTCGACATTCTTTTGCTGTTCTCCACGAAACAGGTCTACCAATGCATTGGGCACATAACATCCATGCCATGCACACGCAATGGCTGCTACTCCAGTCCTGTCACATGCCTTCCATGCCAGAAAAGCATTCACAACAGCTAGGAATTTATTTTCACAAGGAGCCTTCTGGAAACCCAAATACAAATCAGACTGGCTTTGGGGGCGGGATCAGGAACAGCATTGGCCACCACCAATGGAAGGTACCTACCATTAATCATTCTATGGCAGCTTGGAGAAACAGCTCATATTCAGCCCGATTTGGGGACATCCCACCTCCATCCCATAGCCATATATCAGTATCAGAGTTTTTCTGCTGAACATGATCAGCTTTGAAATTCCCATCGGCCACGAATATGCATTTAAAAACAAATCTGAAATCCATAGTATCATTTTAGATGCCACTGCACCAAGGTATTTTGACACCCACTGGTTCGCATCATCCTTCCAATTTTCTGGTATATTAATGCCTACTTGAGGACAGGCTGGACAGAAATTGGCAAGTGATCCTGGTTCAGGATTCAAAGGATCTCTTTGATTGTGTCCATACCCTGCCCACTTCAATCTTTTCATCCAATGCCATAAGTGGGACATGTGCTGAAGCTCATGGTAGAGATTGACCACTTCAGCAGGCCTCATCGGCAATGTTACACGCCGAATCAGCTGGTAAATTTGATAGGCCAATGCCTTTAATTCCAGATTACAGAGCCAAAAATGGTCTAGGACCTGCACAGTGAACAGAGTCTGTATGTTGGTGAAGCTTGTGGGTAGTAAGTTACTGGTTACCAGGTCCAAGGGAATTTGGTGTTCCCCCTGACACTGGCAGGTAACCATCACTAAGTGATGTATTCCATTTGTATGGACCACACAAATATAACTGTTGTTCAGGGCATCAGCAGTTGGGACGGCATTGGCAGGAGGTACAGCATCAGCAGGAGGTATGGCATTGGCAGAAGGTACAGCATTGGCAGGAGGTACAGCATTGGCAGGAGGTATGGCATCGGCAGTTTGATTAGGATTAGGCAAATATGGTTGAAACCCATGGAGGTTGTCATCGGCATGCTCAACTTCAGATTCATCATTGCCATCAAAGAAGTCTTGGAACCCGTTCTCAACATCAATATTCCCCTTCCCTTGATGCCCTTTGGCATCAAGGTGATTAAAAAATGCTGAGTTGGCCCCAGTTTCATCTTTGGCCCAGTCGTCGGCCTGAGACTCATTATAGGTGTTCGAGGTTGAGTCAGGTGAAGAGGGCTGGTGCCGTTGCTGATCATTTGCCTGCCAATTGGCCGACTCTTGCTCTGCTTTATCCTTCATGTCTTCAAATGTCTCCAGATATTTCAATTGGAAGTTCAGAGCATTGCAAATCGGCTGATCCATCTGGTGCTGGACTAAAATGTATGTGCCAACCTCCCATAGCTCAGCCCAGTGGAACTGCATGCTGGTCCGGCATTCAATGTGATGGAAGGGATTTTGCCTGTGAGTAACATGCATGCATGTGCAGCAAAGCGTGCTTCCCAGTGAACAATCAACACATCGCCAAATTGCCTGTTTATTGAATGGACAGTGGTTGCAAACTTGTTTGTCAACCGACCATGCCTGCCAAGTGAGGGATGCTTGCAGCAATTCATCTACTCGTCCGACAAACTCCAGTACATAGTCTCACTGTCTCTATTATTTGTATATGAGCCTCACTCCATAAGCAATCAGTGTCAGAAACTAACCATGCCGATGTGTGGCTGAGTCATCTCAGCGGCCACCTGAGGTTCTTGCATGTTCCATTCTGGAGCAACATTGGGATTATCATGTATAACAGAATTTGATTGACCTGGTTCTGCCACTGCAGTCAGGGGGACCTTGATGCACTTTGTTTTTGGTCCATGTTTCATGTTGACCTCAACTTCTACATGTGTAACAGTATCGACTGCATCGTCATTGTCCTCATGCAGGGGGGCATTCTTCTTTGATCTTCTCTTTCGCTTGTAAGGAACTCTTGTTAGGCTCATGATGATTTGGGGTGAGTCACAATGACACCCAATTATTGATGGGGGTATTGTACTATTGATCTTGTGTGATCCTCGTGTGATCCTCGTGTCGATGATATGTTTTATGTCAATGACAAGAATGATTCTTTCCTTCACATCAGTCCCCCCCCAATGCTGCCTGAGCCATCAGAGACCCCGCAGTTGGGACAGTACCGGAAGGGAAGCAGATATACGGTTGAAGAGTGGAAGATCATTGAGCCTTATAAAGTTGCATTCCGATTGCAGGAATCGAAAGATGGCCGATTGCAAATACTCAAGTGCGACATCCTCCCAGCAATATTCAACTACTAGGCGTCAATTGACAGGGCCCCTGTGGATGAGGAGGAGAGTCGCATTTGTGCCAAGGTAAACTCACAAGCATGTGAAGGTTGTATTATTGATCACATTGCCAGGAACTAACAACCTGGCTTTCCAACAACTGGTGAATGACCAAAGGCCTCTCACGGAAATCGAACCACTTCAAAGTAAAGCGGTTGGAAGTCATTTGGAGCTTGTACCGGGACCAAGTTTTCCAACAGATTGCAAACCTGTTAGGTGTTGAGGACGCCACCACAAGTACACCAGGATGGTTCCAAGTGCAACTGCCAGCTATCAAGCATGTTTTCAACACCATGAATGCAGAGGAGAAAGCCATCCTTGAAGTCGAACAGGAGAAAATGATGCAGGAAGGATATCCTGAGCAGACGAAGCAAGTGTAAGTTGAAGCCGATGCCGATGCCGTTGCCATTGCCAGACATAACAAACATTTCACAGTCTAGCAAACAAATACCTCCTTAAACATGTGGTGGAGAATGCACAACAACAGTGGCTGGAAATGGGGGTGTTGTCTGTGACATTTACAGCCTATACTGCACCTAATGGTTTGATGGTTGTTGATGCATGAGTCCCCAAATCATTTACTGCCAATGTGATGCCAATGCCAATGCCAACTCCAGTCACGAAAATGTTGCCTCTCTGATAGCCACCCCTGCACGATTGTTTCTGGACACGTATCATGATCAAGTAACTGAACTGAAGCGAAACTTTATGAGTTATATCAAATTTTTACGCCCATCACACCTTGCTTCAAGGTTGGCAATGCAACATAACACAATACTAACCCAATTAACAATGACTAATGATGGCTTCCTGATCCTTCCCACATCATGGAAAGGATCACAATTCAAGAAAAAAGAGCTGGAAGAATGGTTTATGTTGTATGTTGGCCAGCATTACAGTATTTTGACTTCCTATTCCACAAACCATTACTCATCTCCTGCAGAACTAGCAAACAATGGTCATAGTCGTCATATCCCATTCAAAGCAATTGCAGATTGGACATCATCATTTGTCAGTCCAGAATATCTCCCAGCTAGGTTCAAAATCAGAGACCCACAGAACATGCACAAGAGTATCATAGAAGACTTCTTTGACCATGTTCTGCAGCAACAAATAGTGCAGGGCCCTGAAAGAGCGTTCCGGTTCAAAGGGATCAAAGCCATGGACAGGAGTGTGGCTCCTGCACACTATCTGAGTGATTTGAATAACCCTTCACCCTCCCGACACATTTACAAATGCAGGGGCTGTAGAAATGATGATCCCAATCCTCAGAGTGGCACTGAGCTTGGGGCCATTGCCATTGCCGTTGCCGATGCCGAACTGCTGTCTGCAAACTGCAGGGGCCAAAGCAATGACGATGCTGATCCTGATCCTCAACCCAGCACCAAACTGGAGGCTGTTGCCACTGCCAAACTGCCTGCTGCATCAAGAGGCAGAAAAGTTGTCAAAGGCAAACCCAAGTGCAAGGAATCTCGCTGAATATCAACTGCAGGACAGACCCCAAATTCTGATACAACTGAATCACAATATGTCCAAGTGGATCAAATGACAATGGACAGCCTCTGCATGGTTGGTGTCACTCAACCACAGCCAATTAATGGTCCTAGTGACAGTGAACCAGAATATCTCATTCCTCAACACATTTACATGAGATACATCATGCCTGGATCAGCTGGAAATGCCATTGTAAATGATCCCCCATGCCCAATTGATCCAGTTCTGTTGGATATACCTCAAGAGAGCTCACAACGCCCTAAGCCTCGACCACTTTCAGGGGGAAATTGGACGGAGCATCCTATTGCAAGGGCAAGGGCTTTAGCAGTGTTAGTGGGATCTGGAACAGCAACAGGGCATGGGCAACGACAACATCAATATCAGGAACAGCAACACCAATATCGGGAACGGCACCACTCAGATTGGCAACGGCAACACCAATATCGGCAATGGCACCCATACCCTCGGCAACGGCAGCATGAATATCAGCAGCAGCAACTATAAGATCGGGGACAGCAACACCAATATCAGCAATGGCACCACTAGGATCAGCAATGGCAACACCAATATCAGCAACGGCAGCACAAATATCAGCAACGGCAACTATAAGATCGGGAATGGCAACACCAATATCGGCAATGGCACCACTAGGATCGGCAGTGGCAACACCAATATCGGCAATGGCAGCAGTAAGATTGGCAACGGAAACACTAATATTGGCAATGGCAAAAGTACGATTGGCAATGGCAATATCAGGATCGGCAGCAAATCCATCCTCCACATGAGCACGACCTATCCGAAGGACAGCCAATGACCTTGCACAGCAGGAAGCCATTTCAACCCAGGCTGTTGGGAGGAGACAGAGAATTAAAAAAGTGAAATTTGCCACCTAGATTTACAAATAAAACACTATGTAATGTGAAAAAAAAGATAGTCCAACTTTTATGTACATGCCAAATCACATCTATTCTTTTCTGCCTCACTTCATCTCCCCTATGTCCTCAGATTTTTTTGCTCTCTTCCTTGGGTTCGGCTGAGGGGTGGTACTTCTGGAACGTAGTTCAGATGGACCAGGGGTCAGCCCACGTGGGGATCAGTGCAGCTGTGCAGGGTGAGGGGAGGGCCGGGGTGAGGTGATTACATCGACTGCCAATGCCGGGGCGGCAGCCTCAGGCTCGGCAAGTGACATTGGGGGGAAGAGGAGAGGGAGTGGTGGGCCATTGATGTTGTGGGATGTACCATTTCTTGAGAATCCTGTGGTGTGGCCGGAATAATTTGGATGGGGGGGGGGCACCAGCCAAGGATGCTTCCCCTGCCACCTCTTCCAGCACAGCCAGTCCCTCCTCACCATGCTCAGGCTCATTGTTACCCTCGACAAATCCCCCCTCCTCAACCAGTTCTGCCATCTGTTCATCTTTGTCACTGGCAGTGGCATCGGGAGTGGCATCAGGAGCTGCATCGGGAGCTGCATTGGGAGCGGCAATGGGAGTGGGAGCAGGAGTTGGGGCAGGAGTTGGGGCAGGAGCAGGAGTGGGAGTGGGAGTGGCAGCAGGAGTGGGAGCAGGAGCAGGGGCAGGGGCAGGAGCAGGAGGAGGAGCAGGACCAGGACTGGGAGCAGCAACAGGAGCGGGAGCAGGAGTGGCATTGCCTTCCTCGGCATCGGTCATTTCTTCCCAATCCACCTCTGCCCTCCTGCTTGGAGTCCTCTCGAGGCAAACCACCTGCCCAGCCATGTAACCGTTGTACAATGTAATGGGCTGTGCACCACCATCTTGCAACCCAAAGTATCCTTCAATGTCATTCACCCTGTTTTGAAGCAAGTCGACCGTCTCCCAGAGTTCTTGTACGTGGAGTCGGGACTCTAGGAATGACTCTTCATTCCACCATGCATGCTTGTACATGTCTTCCTCCTGTTGGTTTAGACATCCAGTGAAGGTGGCATAGTCACCGGCAGAGGGGTAGGGAGTCAGGGCAGGGAGGGCAGTCAGCTCAGGCTTGGGATCAGCCATGTCGATATCCTCTTCTACAGCTATGGGTATATATGTGTTAGTGGTTTTATGTGTCATGATATTGAAGAACTAACCTTTGGATTTTCCTTTTTGGCTTGCAGTAAACAACCTAGATGATTCCTCTCCACTGTCTTCACTGGAAAATCACGCCTTCTTTGCTTTGCTTCTTGCCAATCCTTTTGCTTTCTTGGTTCTCGGCACTCAATCCATGTCCTCTGGATCACACCAAATTTTCCCTTTCCCACAGAAGTAGCAGGCCATTTTCCCATTCACCTGCTCCCAACACTCACGCCTAAGCCTGACACATTGTGCACACAGCATCTTTCGCAAACTCCCTCGCTGGGGTGCTCCTCGTGCTGCCCTTGCTGCATTGTGCCGCTTCCGCTCCATCCTGGGATTGGCACCGGCATCGCTCTCCATCTCCTCATCAAAATCCTCCTCCAATCCCCTGCTACTCTGCACCTCTTGCGGCCTGGGTCTCACTGTGATTGCTGGCAGCATTGGTCACTGGGCTGGGGCTGGAAGCCTGGATCCTGATGCTTCTGGTTGGGCCCGCATCTTGGCTGGTGCCGGTGCCGCTTCTATCCTTGTTGGTGTCAGCATTGCTGCAGCCATCGCCACTGCCGCTCCTCGTGCCTTTGCCACTGCTGCTCTTCCTTTCTCTGCCGCTGCCGTCCCTGTCTTTCCCGCTGCTGTCCCCACTTTCTTGGCCAGTGCTGTTCCTGCTGCTGTTCCTTTTCCCACTGCCATTCCTTTTCCTGCTGCCGTTCCTTTTCCTGCTGCCGTTCCTTTTACCACTGCCATTCCTTTTCCTGCTGCTGTGGCTGTTCCCCCCTCCCTTGCCATTCCAACTGCTATTGCCACTGCCGTTGGTCCAGCCACTGTGGACACAGGACCTGTCATGCCCTTTTTCTTATTGAAGGTCTTCATTGCCCTCAGTTGACCTTCAATAAACTTCTGGTCCCCTGTCCTGTCTGACTTTGACCATGCTACCACAAATCCCCACAAAAAGGCATTGGCCCAGAAGACGGCCTGCACATCCTCTGTGAGAACCTCTCTTTGCCAGGCAAATAACGTTTTCTACAATTGGTAAGTGCATCATTGATCTGATAGTATGTCAATCCACTCACAAGGGCCGACTTTCTTTCCTTCATCTGATACTTTGGTCCCGAAGGCCATTGCAGATGGATTGCTCGATCTCGCTGATCTGGCTGAGCACTTGTTGGCATGTAACATTCATGGTTGATGAGTCGGCTGTGGCAGC
Organism: Tricholoma matsutake; assembly: GCA_026075535.2. Lineage (NCBI taxonomy): Eukaryota > Fungi > Basidiomycota > Agaricomycetes > Agaricales > Tricholomataceae > Tricholoma > Tricholoma matsutake. The sequence goes on along the minus strand of AP026548.1, from coordinate 407,575 downwards.
AGGGTCAATGTTGAGATGAAAAAGAGTGAAACACTGAAAATCAACAATCTCGTGTTGTTGATTGATATACAATATATACAAACAAATAATGTCCTGATTAAATGGTATCACTTGTTATCATCTGTGTTATCTATACCATGAGCAATCAGCAAACCGACACTTATATTCCTGATGGATATGTCATTATCCAAGGTGACAATGGGCAGCACTATCTAGTGCCCCATTTTATGATTCCAGCTACCCACCAGGCAATGGAGGCCTATTGCAAGAAGGTTGAATTCAATGTACATATGGCACATGGGGGGGTAAGATTTCCTTCTTTTCTCATTGCCGCCAGCATAGCCGTCTTGGCCTGATGCCATCCTTGGGCCAATGTCATCCTGTTGGCTGATGCCACGTCTTGGCTGATGCTGCGTCTTAGCCGATGCCATGTCTTGGCCGATGCCGTGTCTTGTTTGCCTCGTCTATCCTCTCACTGATGACTTTGCAGTCTGGAAACATGACTGATAAACCGTACTACTATGCATTGGCCTGCAACCAGCTAATGCTACCTGCTGATCCAGTAAGTGCCTTGTCCTCATTTGTATGACTGTTAGTTCATCCTGTTGCAGAAATTGACAGACAGGGAGCTGTTGAGCTGCCATGCCAAAGTGAAAGCTCTGCAAAACAACCTTGGCACCTCATACAAGGATGCCAGTCATCGTCTCTACATGGCCGAGGTTGAGAAGCTGGAACAGCAAGATGTCACATTGAAGACATATGCAACCTTGAAGGAAAGGATGGAATATAATCTGAAATCATTTGAATGCAGGTTCTCAGACATTCGAATGAGATCATTGTCCCATGACAACAACATGGCCAATCCCCCTGGTTCTCACAATTAGCTAGTACCGACATTGTTATTTTAGCTAGGATGAACACTGCTGTTTTGTTGATTTTGTTCATTCATTCATACTGCCTGCACCCATTGTGCGTCTGGTTTGCTAATGCCCATTGCCGATGCTCTTGATATATAGATTTCCACCCCAAAGTGTCTGTCTGCTGCTGCTGATGTTGACATCGATGTCAATTTCTGTGCCGACGTGTCTGCTGATGCCGATGGCTGTGACTATTTCATCAACGGTATTAGATTCTTACCCCACATCTATGCCGATGCCGATGCCGATGCCAAATACTGTGTCCAACACTATCTCATAGGTACAAGCAAGAATTGTAAAATACCCGTTTGGTAGGTCTGCACTACATAGAATGAATTATTGCATCATTGCCCATAGCTAGGCCATACAGTCTCCTATGCACATCTATACCAAGCATTGTAATTCACTATAGTACATGCAGCTAGGTCGTACTGTTATGGCGAAGTGGTGCCTGATGCTGATGCCGTACCTCTATGTCGATGCTGATGCCGATGCCGATGCCGTTGCTGAATACCATGTACGCTATCTCTGATCAGTATATTATTAACATTCTTCATAGTGTACAAGCAAGAATTGTAAAAGTGTATTCATTTGATACTAGTACATGTTATACATACTATGAGAGCATTCGACAGCGTCCACCAAACCTGTATCATTCAGTACACTGTATGTGTTCGATAGACCATATTATTTGGTACAGTGTAGCTTACCTATGTGTGGATGTGCTGTCTAACAGACACACCAGCCTGCGAAAATGCAGTGTGTGAGATTGAGCAACAGCTCGAGAATGAACGCGACCTCAATTTTCGAGGTCTACTAAGTGATAAGGTTATCTACATAAGAGGCCATTGGGTTCCACTAGTACATGCCAATGGAATAAGTGACAAAGAGCGAGCCCTACCTGAACTGGCTCACGACACTATGCTATTGCATAGTATATTAGAGTGCGAGTGGCAACTGTCCACTAGGACTTTCGATGAAGGCACCAAAAGGTGTCGCGATGCATTCACAGTGGAGAAAAGCACCCTGGCACTCCAACCCCTCATCCTGTCCTCACCCCGCCCAGTCGAAAAACGGGGGGAACATATGTTCGTACCCCCAATTTCAGGACAAGCTAGGGCTAGAGAGCAGGATGTAGAGGATGACAAGCACCATCACCCTGAAACTGACAACGACACTGTGGACACAAAGGTAGACATGCTCGTGGACTCAACCTGCAAAGACGAGGTGTCAGACTGCAGCATTGAGAGTGAGCAGAGAGACGACAATAAACGTCGTCTACAGGATTGATGAGCACCAAGGCACGTTGACAACAGACGAAACTAGAGGACACAACGAAACACGTCATTACACAGTTCGCCGAGAGACAACGGACAATAGAGACGCACACCGTGTACGATTCACGAGCCCAGTAGAAGAGGGACAAACACATACGTTCGTCGTCGAGTGTCCAGAGAATCCGGGAGCACAGAGCCACGGAAACGACGAGAGCCGTCGTGTAAATGCTCAACGAACCTCTAGGTTCATTGATAGGCCAGGAGCAGGAGCAGACGAGCAGGGACAAGTTTTGCAAAAATTCCCAGAGAGAAACGATGCAGATCGTCATCCTGGACTACAACAAACCTCTAGGTTCGTAGATGAACAATGGGAGATGACCTGCCTGGGGAACGCTGAGCAGAATGGGTCAAATGACCCGGGAAAAATTGGAGGGAGGTGTAGTCATCATCTTTTGTCAGATAGACAGTGGTGTCATCTGCAAACATGGAAACTACAGTGCAGTATTCCATGCCTGGGGCTTGGAAGCCTTGGAGATTAGATTTACGTAGTGCTTCTGCTAGGGGTTCAATTGCAAGGTTGAAGTTGAGGCATGATAGCGGGTCTCCTTGTCTTACTCCTCTAGTAACTTGGAAGGGGGAGCTTTGAATTCCGTTGATGATTACTACTGTTTCAGCATGGGCATATAAGGTTTGAATGGTGTTTATGAAATGAGGGGGGAAGTTACAGTGGGATAGGACTTTCCACACATAGTCATGTGCAATCTTGTCATAGGCTTTTTCTTGGTCAAGTGCTATAATTGCCCCATTGAGGTTCTCTACTTCAGCATAGTTAAGGATCATCTGTGTAAGTCTTATTTGGTCTGTAATGCTTTGGCCTTGTATGAAACCTGCTTGGTTTGGATGAATTACATCGGGTGCAGTTTTGGCTAGTCGTAAAGATAAGATCTTGGTGAAGATTTTGTAGTCTCCTTTTAGGAGGGTTATGAGGCGATAATTCTCACTTTTGTGGTGGTCTTTCTTTTTGTATAATGGACATAGCCACCCATCTGAAAATCCAGATTCAGGATCAACCCCGTGGATTTTAATGTCATTGAAGACAATAGTGAGGCACTTAATAATGTCAAGGGGATTTGTTTCTTGTTCATCTTTGCAGGTTTTTGCAGTTTCATTTAGCCATTTCCAGAATTCATATGGGAGGCCATCAATACCTGTTGCTTTATGTTGAATAATAGAGGACTTGAAAGAATAAACAAACTTCGTTTTTTTTTGGTAGACAACTATGTACATAGAATATTTATATAGCCCAGTAAACTAAGTTGGTAACTACGGATCGGTATTATAAATAATTGTGGCTATGCATTACTGCCATGTTCGGTGTCGGTGTCGGTGTCGCCCAATATGTACTCCCAATTTCAACACTCCCCCTCGACACCTACACCATTCCTAAGTGGTTAACAAAGTCATTGTGTTTCGGCTTTGGTAATGCTTTGGTAAGCAAGTCGGCTAAGTTGTCGTTCGTCGCGCAGTACTGAATGCGTATCTCGTTAGAGATCAGTTTCTCACGTACGAAGTGGTGTTGGATGTCAATGTGTTTGGTTCAACTGTGATTGATGGCATTGTAGGAATAGTTTATCGCACCTTGATTGTCGATGTTGAGAATGGTGGGTCCAGAGTACGGGATACCGAGTTCGGCTGTAAGGGTCCGTAACCATATGACCTGCCATGCAGCTAGACTTTCTGCCATGTACTCGGCTTCCATGGATGATAATGCGATCATCGGTTGCTTCTTTGATTGCCAAGAGATTGGTCTGCCAGCCATCTGGAAGACATATCCAGAAATAGATTTTCGATCGTTGATGTTTGATCCCCAATCGGCATCCGAATAAGCTAGGGGTTTGACTTCTCCCCCTTTGCAGTAAATAATTCCAAGTTCCCACGTGCCGTTAAGATACCAGAAAATGTGTTTGACGGCAGACCAATGAGCAGGTCCAGGGTTGCTCATAAATTGACTAAGGGTCTGCACCACGAATGAAATATCTGGTCATGTTCCAATAGCGGCATACATAAGTGATCCAATTGCACTGTGGTACTCAGGAATATTGTGATGTTCGTCATCAGGTGCTTTGACCAATTTGATGTTAGGGTCCAAAGGTGTGCTGACAGGGTGTGAATCTGCCATTCCAAACTTCTCCAGGACCCTCTTGATATATTGGGATTGCATAATTTTGAGAGTAGTCTTCTCCAAGTCCCTTTCCAATTCTAATCCCACAATTTGCTTTGCCTCTCCCAAATCCGTGATTGTGAAGTACTTCCCCAATTCGGCTTTCATTTCTGTGATGGCATCAATATCAGATCCAAGAATGGTCATGTCATCGATGTGGACTGATGTGATTAAAAGATCATGATCAGTGTGCCTAATATAAATGCACTGATCCGAGAAAAGCCATATGAAATTTTCATTTTTAGGAAGGTTTGATTGAGTTCCTCATTCCAGGCCCATCCTGCCTGTTTCAATCCATAGAGAGGTTTTAGTAATTGACATACGTGTCCTGTACCATCGTCATATTTGGGTGGCTGCATCATAAAAATAACTTCCTCCAAAGTTCCGTTTAGGTACACTCCCACTACATTGACCACGTGGATCACGAGTCCTAAATTTGTCGCAAGTGCCATTAATAGCCGAAAGGTTTCCAGTCGCATGACCAGTGCAAATGTTTCCACAAAATCTATTCCCGGAATTTGGGAATAACCTTTGGCCACGAGTCTTGCCTTGTGTTTTGTGATCATCCCAATGTGGTCACGTTTGATGTGGTACACCCATTTGCTTGCAATGGCTTTGCGATCTGGAGGTAAGTCAATTAATTTGAAAGTACCACATTTGGTTAACTGGGTTATCTCGGTGTCCATTGCCTCCTTCCATTTTGGCCAATCTGATCTGTCCTTTGCTTCCTTTACTGAGAGTGGGTCATCCTCCAATGTTGCCCCAATCATTGCATAATCCACTGTGATGTAGCCAGATTCTTCTGTTGTTGGCACATGGTGATGCCATTCCGCTGGTCCACATGAGTTCAGGTTGTTTAGTAGCCGGTAATTGATCAGTGGCTGTGACAGAATTCATGCTGATCTTTCCCGAACTGGTATGCATGATGGACTTTCTGATGTGATCAGTGCTGTTTCCTTTTCTGGTGCCCAGTTGCCCTCTCCACCCAAAGGCTGCTTGCCATCCATTTCATGCTCCCCCTCAAGCTGCATAGGGTGAGTGACTTCCACTTCATCAGCCTTTTCCTCTTCTTCCATAAATACCACATTTCGAGAGGTGAGGATTTGATGAGTTTTGGTATTGTAGTACCTGTACCCCTTAGTACCATCAGCAATACCCACAAAAATAAATTCGCATGATTTTGGGTCCAGTTTTGAGCGGTTTCCATCCTGCTGCAGAACCCAACAAGTCCTGCCAAATTCCTGCAGATGTGATATATCTGGCTTCTTTCCCCAAAATACTTCATCAGGTACCTTGCGATCTCTGATCGCACGTGTCGGAGATCTATTTTTGAGATAAGTTGCATAAGTGATCGCCTCTTTCCAAAGAGAGTGAGGAAGCCCATGCTGATGTAACATTGCCCACCCATGCTCTACCAGAGTTCGGTTTAATCATTCAGCAATTCCATTTTGGGATGGTGAGTGGGGTGCTGTGATTTCTAGTCTGATTCCATTGTCCAGCAAAAATTTCTTGAATTCCTTGCTAAGAAATTCTCCCCCTCCATCGACGCGAAGTTTCTTGAGTTTCCAATCAGTTTGCATTTTGACAAAGCTTTTGTATTGCTTGAATTTTGTAAACACCTCAGATTTCTCCTTCATGAAATATGTCATTGTGCATTGTGCCTTCCCATCAGTGAATGAGATAAAATACCGATCTCCCCCTGGAGCTTGAGTGCATGCCGGTCCCCACAGATCACTTACTGTCAGATCTCCGTTTGGCTTTCCTTGGGAAAAGGTTGGACATGTTGCTTCGCAATGATGCATGCCTTGCACTGCACTGCTGGCTCTACCATCCTATCCACCTCCATTCCCAAAACCATTTCCTTTTCCTTGAGCATCTTTACTGACCCCATGTTCAAGTGCCCAAAAATTCTATGCCACTCATCCCATGTTCTGCCATGCCCGGCAGCATATGCTTGGTCATGTTTGGCAATACCTTTGATGTTCATGTCAAATAATCGGTTCATCACCCAGCCCTCCATAATAATAGATTTGTTTGGCACCCAGAATTTAACTTCTGGTGACACAAATAGAACTTGTATTCCAGCCTCAAGTGGGCGTGAGATCAAAATAAGATTAAAAGGCGCATTGGGCGCATGTACCACATCCTTCAGTGTGATGGTTGAGGTTTTCCCTTCCACGGTGCTTTCCAGTTTTATGGTGCCTCTTCCAAGCCCAGGGGCCTTTCCAAATCCAGAAATTTGATGTCTGGGGGTAGGTGTGTAGTCGACAAAGATGCTCCAATCCCTCGCTATATGAGAAGTGCATGCTGAGTCAGCCAACCAAGAATTTGGTGAGACAGCTAGTGTGATGTCATCCCTACAGTCCCCACAGAAAGCAAATTCTTCATCTGCCACCACGTTGGCATTTGTTGTGTCCTTCTGCTTTTCTCCAGATTTCCCCTTTCCAAATTTGGATTTCTTCTTGCACTGCTTGCTGATGTGCCCCTTTTCCCCGCATTTGTAACACATTATGTTTGGATTGGTGTTCCTTTTCCCAGGCTTCCCCACCAAGGCCGTATCATCCAAATTGCGCATGTTAAGCCGTCAATCATGTTCCAGAATTTGGGCTATAAGTGTGGGAGCATCCTTTAGGGCTGTAGTGTCTATAGAAGCAATATAATTATTCCAATTTTCAAGGAGTGAGGTTAGCAGAATAATGGAGAATTCCTCCCCATCAATCTTTTGTCCCAAATTGTGCAGCTCCTCCTGATAGCCGCGCAATGTCTGAATATGTTCATCGATGGGCATCCCTTCCGTGCATTGCGACCGAAATAACTTTCAACATGCCTGAACTATTCCCAATGCCCCCTGAGTCTCTAATAATGATTTCAACATATTCCACGCTTCCACTGCACTTGTTGAACTCACAACATACACCAACATTTTGTCGCCCACCCTCAATTGGATCATAGATAGTGTCATCCTGTCCTTCTTATGCCATGCTGTTTGTTGGGCAGTATCTGTTGGTAGGGTAGTCGATCTGTCGACATAATCCCACAAGTCTTGCCCCGTCAAAATATCCATCATTCTGATTTTCCAAACAGCGTAATTTTCAGCACCTGTCAAGGGCTCAATACAGTAAATGTTCATGTGCATCGGAGCGTTTGAAATGTCGGCCATCATTCAAATTTGATCCAGGTGTTATTAGTTCAAGTATAGTGTGATCGAGAAAATCCAGTTAAGGCCAGGGCCCATAACCTGTTGAATAATAGAGGACTTGAAAGAATAAACAAACTTCGTTTTTTTTTTGGTAGACAACTATGTACATAGAATATTTATATAGCCCAGTAAACTAAATTGGTAACTACGGATCGGTATTATAAATAATTGTGGCTATGCATTACTGCCATGTTGGGTGTCGGCGTCAGTGTCGCCCAATATGTACTCCCGATTTCAACACTTTATTGTTTGGTAGCATTTTCAGGACCATTGCAATTTCATCACCAGTGATTGGCTGGTTAAGGTAGTCATGCTGGTCAGTTGTCAGTCTTGCATTAACATTACTAAGGATTTCCTTGGTTGCAGCAGTGCACTGGGGCTCTGCTGCTAAGTCAGCTGATTGGAAATTTTCATAGAAAGTTTTTGCTAGGTTGGCCATCTTTTTAGATTGTGCCTCATATATAGGTTGGTTGTCTGGGGAGTTTAGGGTTTGAAGTTCAAGAATGGTGTCTCTTGGTTTTTTTTTCTTTTACACTATGAGCCCAAAATTTGCTGGCAGCATTTTCATCCTTGTATTGCATTTTGGCTGCTAAATTATCCCATACAGATTGGTGGAGGTTGTGCTCTTCCTGGTTTATCCTCTCTTGCAGAGTGGCATGTAATAGGCATTTTTCTTCTGTGTCAAGAGATGGGTCTCTTAGGGAGCTCTTCATCTTGTCACACATTTTCTGGATCTCAATTTTCGCTTGGGGAATCGCCTTTTTGGCAAAGGCTTTACAAGTAGTACAGGTAGTGTTTAAAGGTCCAGTCCAGTCCAGTTTTTGACTTCCAAATGGGGCAACCAGCAACCGCAATCGGTCTAGGACCGACCCAGATATTGGAGGACCACAACCAGACCCTTTAGGACTGGTCCTAATTGGTCCATGGAATGAAAAAAGACTGGTTCGGACCAGTCTTTTGTTGTAAAATGTATTGTGCCAAATAACCCATATGTATCTCAACAAATATAACCATTACCTCAGATACATTATAGTCATGGATATAGATTGTAATACTCTGTAGACTGATCCAACATTTAAGCAATTCCGTCAAGATTTGACTGAGATATGGCCAAAACTGAAAGGACATGCATCCAAGTTGCGGTTTTTAGTTTGTAATTTGTAGTTTGTAGTCACACTCATTTGGGCTGTTATATGAATAAAATCACATGTTAAAGATAATTAGGTGTGTTGTTGTTACTTTTATGATGTCATATAGCTGTACAAAAAAAATTATAGCTCAGGTAATAAGCAACGCAATCAAAGCTGTTCTGATACAACAAAATACTCATACACAAATGTTTTTGGTCATATCTCAACCAATTCTTGACTGTTTTTGATGATCCAGGGACCGAAAATAAAGTAAATATGTGTGGGAGTAAGGCTCAACATACGTTAAGACGAGAAACCGGTTTCTCATTGGTCCTACTATATTTCTCAAAATGAAAGACCAGCAACTGGACTGAAAAAGACCAGTCCACAAATAGACCACTGGTCTGGTCCTAATTGGTCCAGTTCAGTTCAGTTTCAGTCTTTTTTTCGGTCCTATAGACTGGACATTTAAACACTAAGTACAGGCTTTATCCTCAAAGTCTTTGAAAATAGTTGGGGGGTTTTCCAATGTTGTGCGGTTGTTAGTATTTTCTTCTAAGTCTACACCAAGGGATATCATTTCTCTTGTTAGGTTTTTGTCTTTCAGAATGAAAAGTGGGAGTGTCCATCTACCTTTCCCTATATCAGGCATGCAGTTATCAGAGATTCTTGCTGATATTAGCTGGTGGTCTGTCATGATTCCTGGGGCTGAAATGTCCCAGTCATTGCTGAATGGTATTAGGGCATTACACAGATAGATTCTGTTGATTCAGGAGCTGCTACCACCTTGTGCAGAGGATTGGGAATATGTGAAGGTAATATTGTCAGGGTTTGCTTGATGCCAGCCATCATGGAGGTCAAGGTTTGATTTGAGCACTGAGAAGGAGTCTGTTATATTTTCACTGTCACATCTGGAGGGGAGCCTGTCAAGGGCATCTTCTACAAAATTGAAGTCACCTAGCAAAATATCTGGGGGAGGAATTAGAGGATCTCTAGGTTTGGACACAATTTCAGACCAGAATTGTTGGTTCTCATTCACAGAATTGGGGGCATAAATAACTAAGATGTGAATCTTGGTGCTTTGGTGCCATGGGACTGAACTAGCATGGCACAGCCTGGGATGAGTACATATTTCTTAATGTTGTGGACATTAGCAATATTTTTGTTTAGCACAATTGTGACACCACCAGAGATGGTGTGTTGCGGATCAATGGAAGAAATGATGTGAAGTCTTTGTTTGAATAAATTATTAAGGCTCATTTCTGCAATGGGGGTGAGATGAGTTTCTTGGAGGGCTAGAATACCAATTTTCTCTGTTCGGACAATTTGGTTAACATGATTCCATTTGTCAATGCTGCCATGCCAGCATCCTCTCATGTTTAGCGAGGCTAATTTTACATCAGGAAAAACACTTTTGGACTCAGAATACTCCCAGGGTTCCTGACTGTTCTCAGGGTACCTGGCTCTTCCCAGGGCTTCTCAAAGTATCTCAAGGGAACACAGGGTACCTCAGAAACACATATGGTTTTTTAGTAAACACCATGAGTATCTACCACAGTAATTGATCTATATTTCTACTTACACAAATCAAAACTTCCATAATGCAAATGATACATCAACATAAGCCTCTAGACTCACTGGTCCATTTGAACGACATGTAACTAGATTAGAATCAAATATAGGATCATGAGAAACAAAGCAGAACTCACCGTGTTCTGCCAGACCCAAATTGTAACATCTGCAAAGCAAAAACTTTCAAAATGCAGAAGAACGGATTGACTTAGGCCTCTCGTCTCACTGGGCCCTTCAAACGACATGTAATTAGATTAGAATCAAATATAAGATCATGAAAAATGAAGCAGAACTCACTGAGTTCTGCCATACCTATGTTGTAACCCCTACAAAGTAAAAACTTCGAAATGCAAAAGAACGGATTGACGTAGGCCTCTCGTCTCACTGGGCCCTTCAAATGACATGTAAATAGATTAGAATCAAATATAGGATTATGAGAAACAAAGCACAACTCAATGAGTTCTACCATACCCAAATTGTAACCCCTGCAAAGTGATAACATCGAAATGCGAAAGAACGAATTGGCGTAGGCCTCTCGTCTCACTGGGCCCTTTGAACGACATGTAAATAGATTAGAATCAAATATAAGATTATGAAAAACGAAGCAAAACTCACTGAGTTCTGCCATACCTAGTATGTTGTAACCCCTACAAAGTGAAAATGTCGAAATGCGAAAGAACAAATTGACGTAGGCCTCTCATCTCATTTGGCACTTCAAACTACATGTAAATAGATTAGAATCAAATATAAGATCATGAAAAATGAAACAGAACTCACCAAGTTCTGCCATATTCATGTTGTAGCCACTTTGAAATGAAAACATCAACATATGAAAGGACAGCATATCATAGGCCTCTGTGCTCTGAATGACATGAATATTAGATTAGAAAAGATCACAAAGCAGAACTCCTCAACTTGTTACAACTTTACAAGTTGTAGGTCATGGTGTCATTTAGAATGGACTCAGATTTAGTGTGCACTGGCAAGTGAGGTGAAATCTCAAACATTTTATATAGAACTATTCTAGATTAAACATGAGAGCAAAGCACAAAACACAGGGAAAGTGTTGTGAACAACTTGGTTGGCCAAATTGTTTCCCATGAATCTTGGCATTTTTTTGGACGAGGAGATTGCAGTCCTTGTTCATTACCTCAAGTTCCAACAGGTAGGGATCTGCATGGGTTTGGCATACCCATGAGGGAACAACACCAACAACACCAACAACACTAACAACAATGACAACGCTAGCAGCAAGAACAACATTACCACAGCAATAGCAACCCCAACAATGGCGCGTTGGACAGTGCTCGGGGGTGTTGCTCCCTCCTCATAAGTTTTATTCATTTTATTCTTTGCTTTTACACTAAATCTACTGGTTTTACAGGCTAACACTCATGACACCGCCCAATGCAACGTCATGAGCACACCAGCTGCCATGTCACACCAACTGCCCCATGGGCCACAAGGGACCGCGACACCAGATAATGGGAGGAGCCCACTGGCAGGGAGCCAAACGGCAATGCAGGGGAAATACTTGGGAGGTGATACCTCTCGAGCTGTTCCTATGTTCTTTTTTGTGTTGTTTCTCAATCTTCTTTTTGACTGATTTTGTTCATCTTACTTCTGTAGGCCACACCATAGGGTGGTGACATGTCCCCCACACCTCATGATCTGCCACATGAGCCAGGGAGCCAAAAACAATGCCAAGGGACTTCAACGACACCAAGGCCACACCTCCAGCATCCCAACCTGCCATGTCAACACCACAAATGAAGAGCACCAACGACACAACGGGGAGGACTGTGAAGGCAGCGAAGACAAAGACAAAGATGAAGGCAAAGATGGCAAAGACAAACACAAAGGCAAAGATGGCAAACAAGGCCAAGGACAAGGATGAAGACAAGGACAGGGATGAGGATGGCAGCAATGATGTGGGTCCCAGGCCCTCTAGTATGTTTTTCATTTCTTCTTTTTTATTATTTTACTAATCTTACATTGGTTTTAGTTACTACGAGGTGGTAGGATGTGCCTCCCAAACTAAACTTATCTTCTTTTCTTCTTTTTCATCCTCATCTTTTGTTACTTACAACTTCTATGAACAGAGTGCAACAGAGTGGAGAGCAAAACCGTGGTGATGCACATCAATGACCAAGGGCCAACGAGCAACACAGGAACACAGGGCTGCAACAACAATGATGGAATGACAAGACCAGGGCCACTGAGGCACAGGAGCACAAATGACTGGGAATACCGACGATGACAGTGACTCAGCACCAACAAGGTCCAGCCAACAACAAAACCACTGGGAAGCCCTAACAATATGAGGGGAGCATGCGCAACACAAAGGCGACAACTAAGGTGATAAAACCCTGAGTTGCAGCAATGCCTCCAAGATCCATACTGGCCTCCAAGATCTGGTATGTTTTCTTTTTCTTTATTCTTTTGTTGATTTGTTTTTTTTACTAATCTTATCTTTATTCTAGTGACTACAGGCTACAAAATGCCACAAATGGGCACAAACCAACACCAGGCAACACTTGGAAGGAACCTGGACCATTCACTCATCCATGAGCAAAGGCAGTGGTGGTGGAGTAATTTACTAATTTTGTGTTTATACATTCCATAAATATCATTGTCAACTATCAAAGCTGCTAAAGCTGACAAGGCTGAGAGGATAAGGAAAATTGAGCCATCTGAAAGGCACTCCTTATGGCTTTTGATGATATTTGTGTGACCTTGAGATGCCTTCAGATACCCTGGCAACCCCACTCAACCTCAACACTTGTTCCTCTGAGTCCCTGGGAGAACTTTTGAGCTTTGGAGCCTTGAAAGCTCTGGGAGCAACCCAAAGTCTCTGAACTTTTGTCCTTTTGTGGAATGTCTGGAGAAGTTGCTCCTGGTGAGGGAGTTGGGATAGATGGTGTCTCCGTCATCTAGACTGATGTGGTTTGTTATTAGCTTGTGGGGCTAAGGAGTTTGCTCCTGAATCCCTTGGGGTAATTTTGGGAGGAGCAGTGTGCTCATTCTGTGGGGGCATCAGTCTGAGGAGTATGTGAGGCACTCACCTGGGAGCCATCTGGGTTCCCAGCTTGACCATCATCAGGGTGACAGGTGATGGCTTCCTGAACCCCTCTGGATGAAGCTGGGTTGGGGTTCAGGCCATACAATCCTCCCATGCCATTTTCTGTATTATTAGCAGTTGAACAATTACATACCCATTTTTACAACCTTGATTATGGGACATGCAAAATCTTGTTTGTGTCAAAGGTAGTGTTTGAAAGTTCAGTTCACACAACTGGAAAAAAAAACTGCAACCAAACCAAACTGAACTGTGGTCCAGTCACTTTACAGTTGCACTTGCCTCAGATTTTGCTGGTGATTGGTTATGGTTCTAATGATTGTATATTTATTTAAAACTGATAAAAACCAGTTGTAGTCAGTTTGAACTGGTTTATATACATACTATATACCTTACTATACCTACTTACATAGTAACTAATATAAAGGGATAATCGGACCATTCCCAAGGAAAGAAAAGCATGAAAAGTGTGGGTTCATATACCCTGAGGCTGTGCACAGACCATTTGGTCATGTTTGCACACCCAAATGAAAAAGTGGTGCCACTATGTTCACCATTCCCACAACAACAACATCAACCCTCGACGCTGCTGCCACCACTCCCCTGTCCTCTGCCTCCTTCCACAACCACTGCTCCATCAACACCCACTGCTACTCCTACATCCCCCACATTGGATAATGCCACCAAATGCTGCAAACAAACCATGGGGCCCAAATGATGTTGTTTGGGCCCAGGTAATGTTTTTAATGTTTTTAAGGTTCCATATTAATGTTTTCTTCACTTTTTTTAGGATCTAACTATCTTGTAACAATGAGATGGCACCAAGATGGCACCCACACACCCCCTTTGCACCCACCCATGCTGCCCCTATGATGTGGCAGTCAACGATGGGGATGATGAACAATCCAGCACCCAACCTAGCCCTGCGAGCCACTGCTCATAGGGTGGGTCACATGTGCTGGCAGCCGCCAACGAGGTATGACAGAAGGAAGGGACTGCAAATGATGACAACATGGCAGTGGTGCCACATCACCACCACCCACTGCCAACCCTGATGACGACAACAATGTGGCACCACTGCCACGTCACCAATGCCCACCACCCACCTCTAACCCATTGACAAGCGCTCACCATGGCGATGCAGCACCACCACCCTGCCTGTGAGCCGCTGCTCGCAGGGGGAGATAGGATGCTATGGCAAGGTCAGGCAGTGCAGCAGCACACCAATGCACAACCCTCTCCCCTCATTTGCCCAAACACAAGTGGGGGAGGTGTTTTCTTCTTTGTATTTTACATTTTCATATCTTGTTTTATTTCATAGTATTATTATTTTAAACTACATATGTTCAGTTTTGACTGACTATAGTCGATTGACAGTTGGTTGTACCTGAACTGGCTGCAACCAGTAGTTGGACTGCATAGAACCACCCTGAACTGGTTTCAAGTGGTTCAGTCTGGTTTTAAGTAGATTTTGAATTTGATCGAACCAGTTGTGGTCTCAGTTTCTTCCAGAGATGTGAAAAAACCAGACCAAACTGGACCTTCAAACACTAGTCAAAGGACTCTGTTGTGAAGGAGAGCAGTTAGTAGGGGTGAGGCATTACTTACTGATCAATTAGGACTTCAGCTTCTCAGCATGGGTCATCTGTTGACCTTAATAGGTCGCCATTCACTTGTTTGTACCCAGGGGCTTTCCTGTACCATTAGCAAGCAACACAAGTCAGAGGAAGGATGCAAGGCCATCTAGATGTCACCTGTCAAACTGACTGTCAAATAGTCATAAAACAACTGCTTGTTGAAGCAGTTCAATGCTAAAAGAATGTGTTTTGAGGACTTGCAATGATTTTTGAGGAGTTGCAATGATTTTTGAGAAGTTGCGATGATTTATGAGAAGTTGCGATGATTTTTGAGGTGTTGCGATATTTTTCAATGTATTTCCGAAGAAGTCTCAAGGAATCTTGAGTGCACAAATATGTTTGGATGCAAGATTGGGGGACTAGACGGGTAGTAGAAGCAAAGCAAAGGCGAATCCAGGGAAACAAGAGTGAAAATAGTGTAATGCGAGGAATTTTGAGGAATTTTGAGGAAGTTTAGCATAAAACACCAAACTTTGGACTGAATAAGACTAAACTGAACTCTCAAATCACTGTTACCTGGGAGGAAGACGATGACTTTCCTGTTTTTCTTTGTATCTAGTACATCTTTTTATATAAAATAAAGAAAGTACCTAAAAAGGCTAGAGAACATGAGGCAAAACATGTGGAGAACTCGAGGCAAAAGACAATATAAGTATATCAGAACAATAAAGCGAGCCTAGAAAGGGTGAATATAACACATGATGAAGAAATAATAAGAAAGAATAGCTAAAAGCAGACTGTCCTTGTTATAAATTGAATAAAACATCGAAAACTGCTTCGAGCAGATTGTATGCATGCACATGCAGTCGAAATGTGTTCAGTATACTTGAGATAGTGTCCCATGTGTCCAGCATGCATCCAAAGATTGTTTGAATAGGAAATACTGTGTCCGAAGATGTTTTTCGAGGTTCAATGTTTTTTGAAGATTTTCGAAGTTTCTTCGGACTTCGTTCGTGGCCCGAAATCAGTGCGATATTGTTCGACAATGGTAGGGGATACATCTGGCATGTGTGCGATGACCATTCGGATAGCAATATAATGCCCAATCTTGATTTTTGAAGTCAGTCGAGGAAATATTGGACTTGTTTGAAGGCCGATATTGCTGCAATATTGCTCAAAACTGGTTCGGAACCCATCGACAATGTTCCAAGTGTATATCCTGAGCTGTATGAAGGTCAGGTGAATTGTATTATGGCGGCCAAAGGCATACAAAGAATTTTGAGGTGTTGCAAAGAATTTCAAAGCATTCTTGTGACTTTGTAGAGCTTTGTAGAGCTTTGGAGGGGTTCGTATGGGTTTGTAGAGATTTGTAGAGGTCTGCAGAGCTTTATAGAGCTTTGACAATGATTGTAGATGTGTTTTCCAAGCTTGAACAACAAGGTGGACCTATCATTGCCCTGTAAGGTAAAGGGGGGATGGGTATGGGGAGGCCGGCATTCAATTGTTTGGGGGATCCTCACAGGGGGGGATGAGGAGTTGTCCTTTGGTGGGGTCAGAATAGAGAATTTGGAAGTGCAAGAAGGACATACCTGAGGGGCAGCACTCAGTTCATTAGCTGAGTGGCTATCAGCCGTTGAAGAGGCGGAGGCACCCTGTTTGTCTTTGGCTGCTTTCTCTATGCAGGCATCTGAGTGGCTTCCAGAATGGCCACATTTATTGGAGCCAGAGTCAGTGTTCATAAACTCGGAGGGAGGCATGGGAATGCTCATGTAAAGGGTTGTGGAGATTGTTGCAGATAGAAGGAAGAGGCTGGGGGTCACAGTTGTGGATTGGGGAGTTTTTGTATGAGATGAGGTCACTGGGTCATCAGATGCTGAGAACACATGTTGTGGTGCTAAAGATGGGGGTGATCCCTTTGAGCATCGGAGCATGTTGATTGTGGCATTTCTTGGGTGATGCATGCACATTAGGGCTGGCTATGTCAGGGGGTGGCACTGATCCCTTTGTTCAAAGGTTTGTTGCTGGTGGGGGGAGTGTTTGTGTTTGTGGCTCAGTTAATGAGTGGCTGGGGGACTCTCGAGATTCTGGAGAGGCTTATGGTGAAGTGGGGGCTGCCAAGGTGGCTATTAGAGCACATTGGTGCATTCAAGGTTGAAAAACATCTCTGTTTGGTGGTAGAGAGACATCTGGCAATGCAGAGTATCAGTGCCACCATACTTTGTATATGGTAGTATGAGTTCAAGAGCCCCCCATGCATGTATACATCAATGCAGGTGAAATGTTTGATTGACATGTGACCTGTCGATGGGTTTGGAGTGGTCACATGCAGCATCATGCAGCATAATTCAGCATAATGTAGCATAATTTGACATAATAAAATAAAAATGAAATTCATTAGGTAATGGGGCTGTTTCCTAACACAGTCCAAAGGACCACAAAAGACTGGAGACTGGACTGGACCTTAACTGCATTGGACCAGACCGATTGGACTGGTCTTTATTACGTAATAATCTGAGCAAAGATCCTTGCAAAAATGCTCTCAAAATGATGTTTTTACAGGTTTTTTGCATATATTTTTGAAATGTGCAGCTCTAGTTACATAAATATGGTCATGGTTGGTGATGTGCACTGTTTCCCAAACTCCCACTGTGTGTTGCATGTCATCATACAACATATTTGCAAGGTATTTCATCAGTTCTATTGAGTGATAACCAGTTAAGAGTGGTTCTTTGAAAGATTGTTCTTAACTGGTCCAAGACTGGCCCAGGATGGCCTTGGACTGGTCCTGGTCCTGGTCTTTCCTACAAGGCAAAAAGACTGGACTGGATCTTTGAAAAAATTACTAGGAATCACTACCAAATTATCTACAGCATACCACCCACAAGGATAGGCAGACAGAGCAAATGAATCAGGAGATTGAGCAGTACCTACATACATTTGTGGATTACCACACTAATTGGCCAGAATGAGCCACTGGCAATTGCACAATTTTCCAAGGGTGCTCCGGCATCGAAAAAAAAGACCCAGGGTCAAATTTTTTGCTATGACCAATTCTGCTGGACTAACTAACTTACCTAATCAGGAATGCTTCTATATATAGTAATATGACCTCATTGTTGTTGGTGCTTCCCTCCACATCCTCGCCTGGATGCCTCACAGGCGATGCACACCCAATTCTGTGGCTCTAGCTCAAGTTCTACACATTGTAGATGATACTGGACATATAAAGTGAGTCAGAAAATTCATCAGTGCTCATAATATGCTGTACTTACCCACTGAGTCTCGCAACCAGCTTGTTTGCACTCAAGTACCCCATTCAATGAACTGTCGAGGACTTGCCTGCATAAACACCCATTCGGTGAATCTGCAAGTTTGTGTGGAACCCTTTTGCGCTGATTCCTCAGGAATTTCAATTTCCACTGCCACCGCTGCCTGTATGTGATTTGCATTGTTCACACTGCCATCATTTCCACTGCTACTTTCACTCAGTTGGTTGTTCTGTCAAACATAGTAAGTATATCTCCACTGATAAAGCTAACGACAGGACTCATGCTGTCATTGATTGACAGTTCCGAATATCATACAATTGGGACAGCTTCTACCTCGGAATTCCACACAGAATCCAAATCAGCCCACATTTTGCAGTCTTTGGCAGCCTCTTCCCTTCCCACTCTCGCCACACTGCCTGGGTCTTCCATTCCTCCCCAAAACTCACCAATGTCCTCTTCTTTGGCATCCTCTTCTTTGTCGAAATCACCCCCCTCTGCATCGTCAACATCAATCCCCTCAGTTTTGGTAACTTCGTCCTCCCCCTCTGCAGAATGGGACCTACTCAGACGTGGTTCACGATCATCGCTAAGGGAAGAAATTCGAAAATGATCCCTTTTCATATGCCAAGAAGGACCAAAAAAGCAACGTACATTCCAGGAATGCGTGCATGGTGGCTCTCTGATATGATCAGCAGTAGAATTTTCGACTTTTTGGTGCATTTCACCATTACTTTCTGTAAGGGGACTAGGGGGGTGCCCTGTGTGTTTTTCCTATTTTTTATGTTTGTCCTATATTTTTCCCCACCTCATTTCCTTCTATTCTTCATTTTCTATGATTTTTCCGGATTTATTACTAATTTTCCCTTGCTATCATGTTTGTACATGTTGACACTTTTATATTTAGAGGCAGAGTACCCCTTCCGACACATACCCCTTGGTATGATGTCATTCAGCAGCCTTGATCCGCCTATCTCCGCCTTTTTCTATTTTTAGGTTATATTTGATTTTTGTCGTCTTCACATATACTGGGCATCAGCAAGGGGATCCTTAGAGTTTTCTCTTTGGATTTCCCTTTGCTAGAGGCTTAGGTTGCCCTTATAGTAGAAAACTCTCCCCTAAGGCCTGAAAATCATGAACGTGCTGCCCAAGATAGGCAGGTACAGACTGGATGATGCTTCCCAAAGCTCCACAGAGTCCCTACACACTGTTCCAGATAATCTTGCCTTTATTACGCCACCATTTTCGCCAAACGTGCTCCCTAGTGACATGGACACATCAGAATGCTTTGACGCGCTTGAAAGCGACGTTTCCGGAATGCACGCGCAAATCAACTCGCTTAAATCTATGATTGAAAACTTCGTTAGGACCCTCCAGGCTAACCCTACGACCAATAGTTCCCCCTTTACGACTCCAAGCACACCCAACAACGATGTTTTGCCAAACACGTCCACTAAGGAACGTGCCCAGATCAAACCGTCCCCCCCCCGCCGAATTTAATGGTGCACGTGCGCAGGGACATGCATTCCTTAATTCCTGTGAGTTATACATTAGTCTCCAGTCGCATCAATTTGTCGATGAGGCTGCAAAAATTTATTGGGCCTTCACATACATGAAATCTGAATATGCCTATCTCTATGTGGACTGTATCCTACGTCAAACTAAAGAACTCGGTTCTCTACCTTTCTCCACTTGGGGTGACTTTTGAGCTGAGTTTGTACGCCACTTCTGCCCCCTCAATGAATGCCACCAAGCAGTGACACAACTTGAGTCATCCGCTTACTACCAGGGATGTCAATCTGTGGACGACTATATCGATGAGTTCAAGGATTTGGTGGACATGGCAGGATATGGGAGTGGGTTACCAGTGGTGGTGAAGTTCCAACGGGGGCTCAACCAAGAAATTCAGGACCAGATTGCACAGATGTTGGAAGGGCGCCCAGCGGACGATGATATCCTTGCTTGGTATGAAGCTGCTTCACTCTGTGATGAGAACCAACTCACAAATGCGGCGTTTAATGCTGCATTCCATGCTCCAACTACCACTCATACACTTTACACCTTCAATCGAAGCCTCCCCTGCCCTAACCCCATTCCTGTTCATCAAACTCCCACACCAGCCATCAATGTCCCAGTACCAATGGATGTTGATGCAGCCCACAGCCGTGCACATAAGTTGGATCTCTGCTACCGTTGTGGGGAACCTGGACACAGGGCTGGAGCATGTCCCCATCATCAGGATATCCACATGCTCACCCCCGAGGGATGAGACGAACTCCTGCAAGATTTGTTGGCGCTTGTAGATGTTGAGGAAGTGAAGGATCAAGTTGCAGAGGAGATTAAGTTGGAAGTTGTAGAGGAGCAGGATTTTCCTATTTGCAGCAAGTGAATTGTATGCCCTCACTGCCTGTCCATAACCACTTTGAAGTCTTGTCAGTTGAATCCCTGGAGAATGAATCCATTTCTGTGACTGCTCCCCTCTCTGACCCTTCGAAGTTGGCTAAAGACATACCTGCTCTCCCCATCTCTCCTTCTACTCCATGTCCCAAAATTAAATCATGGGAGCATAAACTACCACACAAGTATATTGTGGCATCCACTCCCTCTGCACATTCCTTAAACCTAGCCATTGAACTGCAGACGACCGACACTGGACAGATACTTGGTGTCTCTGCGCTCCTGGACTCTGGTATGACTGGTCTCTTCATCGATTCCCATCTGGTACAACAACATCACCTAAATACTCGCTCACTCTCATGTCCGATACCTGTATATAATGTGGATGGATCCCCAAATGAAGCTGGTGCCATCCAAGAGGTTGCAGACCTGGTTCTCCATTACAAAGATCATAGTGAGTGTGCCCTTTTTGCTGTCACTCAATTAGAAAAGCAAAAGGTGATTTTGGGATATCCATGGCTTCGAGACCATAACCCAGAGGTCGACTGGCATACCGGGGAAATTACCATGAGCCGATGTCCATCCCGTTGTCGGATGTGTTTCACAGAAGCCAGGCAAGAACGTTGTGGACAGAAGGTGGCAATATGACGTACTCAGAAGTGTCGTGCTGGACCCCTGCCTATACCTGAAGTGGAATTGGAAGGGGTTCCTGATCTAATGCCAGACTCAGATGATGATGATGAGGACCCAGAGGAAGTGGAGGAGGGTGATCGGATCTTCTACACTGCAATTCGCTCATTGCATGAGGTGTGTGCCACATTGAACATATCCCAACGCCTCGCCGAGGCCTTCCACAAAAACAATGCTGCTAAATCCTCTACTAACTCCTTACTCCCTCATCTCCATGAGTTTGAAGACGTGTTCTCCAAGGAGTCATTCGACTCTCTTCCTGCATGCAAGCCATGGGATCACACGATTGAACTCACCCCCAGTGCAACCCCTTCATCCTGCAAGGTCTATCCTCTCTCTCTGGAAGAACAACGGCAGCTTGACCAGTTCATCGACGAGCACCTGGCCTCTGGACGTATTCGACCATTGAAGTCACCCATGGCCTCTCCCTTTTTCTTTGTCAAGAAGAAGGATGGCTCACTTCGACCAGTTCAAGACTACAGAAGGCTCAACAACATCACGGTCAAAAATCGCTACCCACTACCCCTCATCTCCGAACTCATAAACCAGCTCCATGGAGCCCGATACTTCACCAAGCTCGATGTCCATTGGGGCTATAATAATGTGAGGATAAAGGAGGGAGATGAGTGGAAGGCAGCCTTTCGTACCAACCGTGGTCTTTTTGAACTGCTTGTCATGTTCTTTGGCCTTACTAATAGCCCTGCCACCTTTCAGACCATGATGAACGACATCTTCCATGACCTCATCCTCGAAGGCGTTGCTGCATCTATCTCGATGACATCCTCATCTTCACTCGCATGGTTGAAGAGCACCGTCACATCACACACCTCATCCTAGAGCGACTTCGACAGTACAAACTCTACCTTCGTCAGGACAAATGCGAGTTCAAAAGGACCAAGATCGATTACCTCGGCCTGATTATCTCAGAGGGTCAAGTGGAGATGGATCCTATCAAGGTAAACGGGGTCACAGCTTGGCCGACACCCATGAACAAGAAGGAGGTGCAGTCTTTCCTGGGCTTCATCAATTTCTATCGGTGTTTTATCAAGGATTTCTCACATCATGCATGACCACTGTTTGACTTGACAGGAAAGGAGGCATAGAGGTGGGATAATGCACAACAGGAGGCGTTCGAAAAGCTTAAGGAGATGGTCACTTCCACTCCAATCCTTACCTTTGCTCACAATTCACGTCCTTTTCGTGTAGAAGCTGGCAGTTCTGACTTTGCGACAGGCAGCTTGTTGTCTCAGCAGTCTCCGGAGGACCAGAAGTGGCATCCTGTTGCATTCTACTCCAAAAGCCTTAGTGCTGTAGAGCAAAACTACGAGATCCATGACAAGGAGATGTTGGCGATAATGTGTGTGCTTGAGGAGTGGCGACACTTCCTCAAGGGTGCCCTACACAAGGTGGAAATTTGGATGGATCACAAGAATCTCGAGTACTTTATGATGGCCAAGAAATTGAACTGTCATCAAGCTCGTTGGTCCCTGTATCTATCCAGATTTGACTTCTCCTTGCACCACTGTCCGGGTTGCAGCATGGGGAAGACCGATGCCCTATCCCGACGTGCAGACCATGGGGATGGCAGCGGTGACAACCAAAACATTGTGCTGTTGCAGCCAGACCTGTTCACCATTCGGGCACTGGAAGGCATCACACCCCAGGGTGAGGAGCGGGACATCCTACATGACATTCGTTGCGCAAACCATAGCGGTTTACATGAGGATGTTGTTGCCCGAGCTGTTAAAGAACTGAGGAAGGGATTGACCCTTTCCTTACGTGCAGCAGAGTGGGCTGAAAAGGAGGACTTGTTGTATTTCAGGGATCGCATCTATGTTCCCAATGACCCAGACCTTCGCTGGCACATCATATCCCAACACCATGACTCACAGATTGCTGGCCACCCCAGACACTGGAAGACCTTGGAGCTCACCTCACAGAACTATTGGTGGCCACAAATGTCACGGTTCATTGGTCAGTATTGTTGCACTTGTGACCTTTGCTTATGCACCAAGGTTCCTTGTTGCAAGCCTATTGATGAGCTACACCCTCTTCCTGTTCCAGAGAGTCGTTGGGATGTCATCAGCGTCGACTTTGTGGTGGAATTGCCAGAGTCAAACAGGTTTGATGCAGTGATGTGCACAGTTGACTCAGTGGGAAAATGTGCTCACTTCATTCCCACTCACACCACTGTCAGTGCCCTAGGTGCCGCTCGACTCTACCTCCACCACATGTGGAAATTACATGGACTTCCTGGTGCGTTCCTCTTGGATCGTGGCCCTCAGTTCATGGCAGAGTTCACTCATGAGCTGTACCGACTCCTGGGGATCAAACTCCTTGCTTCAACTGCTTATCACCCACAAACTGATGGCCAGACGGAGCGAGTCAACCAGGAACTGGAGCAGTACATCTGCCTCTTTGTCAATGAACGCCAGGACGATTGGGATGATCTCCTTCCTTTGGCCGAGTTCAGATACAACAACCATGTCCATGCTTCCACTCAACAGACCCCTTTCCTCTTAGACACTGGACGACATCCACGCATGGGATTTGAACCTCGCCAAACTCCCTCACACATTGAGACGGTGAATGAGTTCACAGAACGCATGAGGGATAGCTTGGAGGAGCCAAGGGCAGCCTTAGCAAAGGCGAAGGACAACATGGCGCGATTTTACAACCAATGCCACTCCCCAACCCCTCAGTACAAGGTTGGTGATCGAGTTTATCTTGACTCCAGTGATGTCTCCACTACACATCCATCCAAGAAACTCGCTCATCGCTTCTTGGGACCTTTCCCCATTGTCAAGTGCATTGGAATGCATGCCTATCGTCTATGCCTCCCAGCCTCCATGTCCAGACTCCATCCTGTCTTCCATGTCGTCAAATTGCTTCCAGCTCCCCCAGATCCATTCCCGGGATGCCATTCACACCCACCACCACCACCTACAGTGATCGAGGGAGAACCCCAATACAAAGTCGAGTCAATCTTGGACAGCTGTTTGTGTCAAGGAAAACTCCAGTATTTAGTACATTGGAAGGGTTATGGGTATGAGGAGAACTCATGGGTCAAAGAGTCTGATGTAAATGCCCCTTGGTTAATCAAGGAATTCCACCGACGGCACACTGCTGCACTGCGTCACATTCAAGTCATGGACTTTGGTCATATGCAATTTCAAATGCATTGGGGTGATGCATCTTAGAGAGGGGGTGATGTAAGGGGACTAGGGGGGTGCCCTGTGTGTTTTTCCTATTTTTTATGTTTGTCCTATATTTTTCCCCACTCATTTCCTTCTATTCTTCATTTTCTATGATTTTTCCGGATTTATTACTAATTTTCCCTTGCTATCATGTTTGTACATGTTGACACTTTTATATTTAGAGGCGGAGTACCCCTTCCGACACATACCCCTTGGAATGATGTCATTCGGCGGCCTTGATCTGCCTATCTCCGCCTTTTTCTATTTTTAGGTTATATTTGATTTTTGTCATCTTCACATATACTGGGCATCAGCAAGGGGATCCTTAGAGTTTTCTCTTTGGATTTCCCTTTGCTAGAGGCTTAGGTTGCCCTTATACTTTCCCTCTTCTTGTCCACTCATACTTGGTAAGATCAAAGGTTTTGTGCTTTTCTTCAAAATGAACCCTCATAAAGTACTTCCAGATGGTGGGGTCAGTTTTAGGGCAAATAGGACAGTGAATTGGCACGTTGGAGCAAGGTGAGGAGGCAGTTGATTCTGCTGCTATACCATAAGAGTAGTTCATCTTCACGAGACACCCTTTTGACGTCTTTTGATCAATCCTTAGGTTCCCATTCGTGCCCCTTCCTTTTGCCAAATAGAACTGGCACAGCTGCAATGGGCGGAGGCACAGGCCACACAACAGCTCAATTGATTGAATGATGGCAGGATCATATAAGATGTGTGACCCAATATGTTCAAGGACATGTTGGCCTTGAGAGAGGTCAAGTGAGATCATTGGTGAGCACCATGGGCAGTCCGAGGTTGACATTGATCTGATATCTCCCAAATCATGGTCGCTTTCACAAACGAAGCAAGCTTCACCTGTAAAATTAGAGGCAGATGTAATTTTAGTTAATTTCTTTGCACAATTAATTACTCACCTGAACCCTGGTGATAGGGATATTCCATGGTCAGTGCAAGTTTTGGTATAGTTTTGAGATTTGACATGGTAAGATTTTGAAAGAGACTAACTGTTACTGCCACTAAAACAGTACTCTGTAACAGATAAAATGGAATGCTGAGGTGGGTCTTCGAGGTTGTTGGGTTGACAGACTGGATAAGATGTCCAGGTACCGTAAATGACCATTCGGGCATCATGTACATTCTCCAGTCATGTCATCCATCGGGGTCGTCAGCCAATGTCGCAGGTCGCAAGCCCAGCATTTGATATGAGATGGTAACAGTCTCTTCTGGGAGCATTTTGAAGCATACCTCATTGACTGAGTGACTGTCAACTTGAAGCCCATTTACCTCTCCAAGACAAAGCCAAAATTTGTTTTTGACATGATCAAGTGGAGAGATCGGGTCTGATACAAGGATCTTCTCTGTATCCTCAATGTGGTGGTCCAGTGAGTGATTTGGACTGGAATTGAGTGTTTTTTCGGTGTCGATGAATCTTGGAATAGCCTGAACATGTTTTAGATGATCTGTCGAGCTGGCATGTTGCTGATACTTGCTAAAATCTTTTAGTCTGTGGGCCTTGGACTTTTCAACACCTTTGACGAGTACTTTGGGATTGAATATCCTTTGATTGGCAATGGTTTCAGTGTTTGAGGAGGCAAGTTCAGCTCCAATTTCATTGTCAATGTCAATACACATATCAGTTTCATGAGCTCTAGATTCAGTGACTTCATCGGCAGAGTTACCAGTGGGACTCAGAGCTTCAAGACTCTCGTCTACATCATCATCCATGAGGGGAACATTGAAGAGGAGGGTGCTGAATGGAGAGAGAATATTGGCACCTTCTGTGTTATCAAGTTCATGGAGGATGTGTTTGAGACTTTCTAATTCTCGCTCGATGATGCACCGGCCACGATTCCAAAAGGTTTGTAATGAAACGTCCTTGAGCTTGATGTTTCCCCACCAAGATCCTGGTTTGATGTGGTCTGCACTGTCCAGGATCTCTTTCGATTCACACAACATGGCAGGTAACTTGAGTTGTCGAGGTGAGCAGTCCCACTGGGGATATTTGGCCAGGATATTCACTACTTCTGTGGTACCAGAAAGGTGAGAAACAAGCTGTAAGTTATCCAAATTGGCATCGTTTCCAACCATTGTCCTGAGAATACCAAACAGTTCTTCCAGTTGGTCAGTTCCTAAGAGAATGATCCAGAATTCTCTGTCTGGGTCATCAATTTCTGCTTTGGCCACGTAGAAGAGGACATTCTTGATCATGATCATGAGGTCGATATAGAGGTTGGTTGGAATAAAATCCTTTCCAGCCAATCTATACAGTATTATAGCGAGATGTGCCACTGTGCTGAGATGCTCAATCTGCTCAGAGAGAGAGAGGTCAACACAAAGATATGGAAAGACCATGTGGTATAAGAGCTTCCCAAGGATCCATAGTTCCTCTCGGGCTTCCAGAAAACCTCAATGCAAATTTGTAGAAGAACAAGGAAGCAACCAAATATCCTTAAGCATGTTGAAGGCCATCTTGACATCTTGCTGATCATCTGGGTTGAATAATGACTGAATATGCTCAGCTGAGAGTCCAACGGATCTGAACTGATCCTTGATGATATCAGGTGTAATCCGAATGCCATTGACTACAACGCCACATTGTTGAAGCAGAAGATTCTGCCACCATTTAAAGACATGCTTCCAGTCTTTATCACATGTGAGGTCATTGTCACCAACATGGAGATTTAGAAATTTGAGGGGCTTGAGAATTGAGTAAATTGGTGAATTCTGCGACAGTGGAGATTTGAATGTGAGAAGGATGAAGGCCGATCCCCATTGAGTTTCACCATCAGATGCAATGGAAACTATATGAAGTTTTGTTTTGTCTTGCAGCGCATTGACACCCTTGAGAACAGTCTGGATGACTTCCGCATGCTCTTCACCTGACTCCTGCTTGCAGTCTCCTGATATAATGACAGGACGCCCAGGGTATATCCAATTATCTTTGCACAAGATTCCCAACACCCCAATGGTTGCCTAAAAATAGATCACATCATTTGCATCCGCAGACTCGGAGGCAAACAGAAACTTTCTCACCTCACCCGCATGATGAACCTGTCTGTCATCCAGCACTTGAAAAAACTCCTCCATGTCATCCTTGTTGATGAACTCTGTTGCAGTGTTGTGGGCATGCTCCCTGCATAATCCCAGGAAATAGTTCATCTTTGGATCCCAGCAGATTCTCTTCTCTGTGGTGATTTCATCGAACATCAAGCCCATGTGGATGAATTCGGAGCAATTTTCACTGTGAATCACATCCAGTACCCCCTCAAACATTGCCTCGACGACCTGGATTACTGTGGGCTCCTTGTGAGAAGGGACAATTGGTGAAATGGTTGAGCAGGTCCTGAGGTATGAAACACTTAGTGCATGGTTTGCTCGATGGTCAATCTCTGCCACTCTATTCCTGCCCAATTTCCAGAGGAGCAATGCCTTCATATCTTCCTCCTCCGTAAAACTCTTTGGGTTGTAGTACCCTTCTGCTGCCACCATATATGAAGCCAACAACCCATGGACCCCCTTCTTTTGATGGAGACCAATGTTGATCAGGAGATCCACTCAGCTGGCCCTCTCACTTGCAATCACCATTAAGAGTCGCTTCTGGTCTGAAAGTGCAGCCACTTTTATGAGGAGCTTCCTAGCCTGGTTTAACCCACACAGTTGATAGAACTCGATTAGCTGGTTTTTATGATGCAGGATTTCCTGGAGGCTGCTAAATCCATGGTATGTGAACCCAGCATTTTCATGAGCACCATCCTCCATCCGCATGAGTATACTCCCTAACATTTCATTCTTGATGAGCTGCCAACATGGCTGACAGGCTACACCTGATCCCCCAGATAACCCATGGCAGCTGCACGTGAACAACTTCATCACACCATTTTTTAGGGCATAGTCCCATGGAAGAATGATGGTGTCATGGAGAGCAAAGGGATACCTGGTATGTGGTGATTTCCCATCTGGAAAATTGATTTCATACCCCTCACATGCAGCCACTGACATTTTTGGTCATTTCAGAATGTCCTTGAAGGCATCAACATCAATGATCACAGCTTCACCTGGCTGTTCGAAACTAGCCAGAAGATTGTTGGAGCCTGAGTCGATGGTGTCCAATACAGAAGATTCTCATTTGACAGCTGCCAATGGCAGACTTGGTATTTCTGGAACTGTGGGTGGCGTACTATGGGTGTGGTTGGCTAGCACCCTGCACACTCATGAGTAATTCCTTTAATGATATTCGATCTCAACTTACCTTTTCTTGAGAGCCATTACCAGATATGTCAACTTTCCTTCAAATAACCCTCCACTCATGCCATGTTGCTCCACAAAGTATGTTGCAAAATTGACCAAGCCATCCCCCCACCTCCCACGGCGGATGATCTCATCCATGTTTCCTTCTGTTCCCCAACCCAATGTTGACTTTAAGACACTGTTCAGCGTTGTTTCCCATAACTCATCAACATCCAATGCGGCGTCATCAAATTCCTTTGGGTTTCATCCAAATGCCACCAACCTATCACATTCTGATGCTTCGGGAATGCTTGTTGGTAAGTCTTTGACCAAATCTCATAACATTTTGATGAAACTGTCAGAAATAGGTCCTGAAACAGGCTTGAACATTGGGGAAACAGTTTTGCCTTGCATAGCAATGGTAGAAGCAGCGGGGATTGTATCAGTTGCTGAATTTGAATGTGTAGTGAGTTTGTAACCATGAACTGGTGCTGAGCTATCGACTGTTGATGGCACGCTGGCAGCTTTTGGTTTCAAGAAGCTGAGAATGTTTCCATCCTTCTTCTTTTTCACCTCCTTATCTCATTTCTGTTGTGCTGCTTTACAGATTTTCTTTCCACGATGGTGCTTCTCAAGATTAGCAAGCCCTATTGTACCACAATTGACATGGCTATCACAATCCAGACAGATGGCATATTCCTCTGCATCAAGAATAGGCAGTGCCATCTTGATTAGATCATCAATATTGCTTTTATACCTAGAATCTGTGACACATACTATAGACTCTTGAACAGTGCTCATGTTTTCAATCAAATAGTTTTCTGGTGCAGCGAATATGAGTGTGGTGGGTAGCTTGCATTGACTGATAATGCACAAAAAAAAAATTTGTCCAAATATGGAAAGACATTCAAGGCATATGTTTTTTAACTTGCTTTCTGGTGCTAGAGGCCTTCCTAAAGCTGTACCACTCTCCATACTGTCTGTGGATCTAATAATATGTTTTAATGTACTCAATTTGGTGTTCTGAGGTCCTGTTCCGGAGGTGTCCTTTTTTTTTTTTTTCACAGCCTGCAGCTGGACTAACTAACCAGGCACCGGTATGGGATTCCCAGGCCAGAGCACCCTTGCAATTTTCCTACAATAATAAATTCCAATCCTCTATGTGAATGTCACCATTCTATGCTAACTATGGTTATAATCCACAAATGGGAGTAGAACCTAGGTAACAGGCAAAGGTGCAGTCCATGGAAGATTTCCTACAACAGTTGAAGAAGGTGCAGGCAGAAGCCAAAGCAGCATTACATAAGGCATGCAATGACATGATGTGTTGGGCAACCTGATCACACGGTGATGCGCCTACCTAATACTTGGTGATATATCTCTTCCGCCAGCAGATTATATTTCTCTACCACATGAGGTAAGTCTATGTCCTTGTCACTATAGGCAATTATTGCTGCCCACAGCTGTCATGGTTCTTGTGCTTTGATGCATGTCAAGGGGTACCTATGAGGCATGTATTACACTTCCACGTCAAGCAATATGCCTCCTGCACAACACTTCCTGCTGGCAGCATACTATTATTGATGATTCACTTAGTCTCTACACTGCATATGTGAGCATCTCGACTCCTCAAGGTATGGGTTCTCTTGGTTATCTCACCTGCTAGTTCTGATTAAATTTATTGAGGTCCAACTATTTGATGATATTTTTGCTCTACTCCCAGTGTTTTCCAAAAAAAGCTAAGGATTTCTAGGCATAATGCATGAGCCACTGCTCAAAATTTACATAGAATAAACAATAGCCTATGAGAGAAAAGAGTTGTGCCATTCAGGACCGAGGGTAGAGGAAGTAAAGTCAACAGATGCAGCATAAGATCGTGGTAAGGTAAGAATATTGGAATGGTCAGGCAGGCTTACACTAAGCGGCATGAACATGAGGTAGTGTGCTCCTTCCAAGGAGAGCAGCCAGCCAGTGTGTCTCTGGTAGCCAGACAAGTCCTCTGTCTTCTGCCAGACATACTTCAGAGATTTCTGCTGTGTGGTGGGCACAACCAACAAGTGCACCGACTTGTCATTTGAGCCAGCAATGACACCACCGATCAAGGAATCCCACACCCACACTGATTTGTCCTCAGAGCCAGAGACAATATGTCTGTCATTGCTCGAAAATGCGACTGACAAGACACAGCTAATGTGGCCCTCTAGCACCTTCAGCATCTCGCCCATCAAGGCATCCCACACCCACACCGATTTGTCCTCAGAGCTGGAGACAATACGCCTGTCATCACTCGAAAATGTGACTGAACGGACATAGCTAGTGTGGCCCTCCAGCACCTTCAGCATCTCGCCCGTCGAGGCATCCCACACCCGCACCGATTCGTCCCAAGAGCCAGAGACAATATGCCTGTCATTGCTTGAAAATGCAACACAAAACACTGGACTTCCCACCCTGAAAGTCACCAATGGCATCCCACCCTGTAACATATTGGTGAAACATGGGATTCTAGGGAAGTGCCTCCTCCATTCACGACAGGGTGGCAAATCCCAGTGCCATGTTGCAAGTGCAGAGATATAAAGGTGTGGCGTTGACAAGGCCGCCTCACTTCTACTGAAATACAGTGCAAAAGATGCAGCCTCAGCCAGCTCTTCTCCTAAGGCCAAGTCATTCTAAAAATTAGGGTTAGTCAATCATGAAGTAGTCAGTTAAGATATCGCTCACATTTGTAACCCACTTACACGCCGTTCGAAGCATTCGATCACATAGGCTGCGCGAACCCAAGAGGTTCATGACCTCGATCCAGAATAGTACACAAAGCTGAAGGAATTCCGACAGGGTACCACGGAGGACATCCAATTCAGTCAATGCGACAGCCGAGACATGGTAATCCCAATTTCGGCAGGAATAGCTCAAGACAGTAGAGACGTTCCGCTTGACCGCATCCGGAAGTGCAGAATTATCATGATCAAGTACGAATGATGTTGTGATATTCGCAATGTTGAATTTCAAGCTGTTGGCCATGACACGGAAGCAGCAGTCAGCGAGGAGACTATGGTGTTTCGCTTGATCACACCAAAATTCTTTTGCCCAACTTTGATTGAACACGAAGTCAGTGAAAGATTTGTGGTATGAGAGGACTTTATCATTCTCAGTGTAGAGGACAGCGTGAAGGCTGGAGAGAACTTTATCAGCAACTGGGGTGTATGGAAACAGGCTGGTCTTGTTCTTGTTAGGAGGAAAGAGAAGTTCAGCGACAAGGGTTGTTGACGTACACTCCACACTGCAGAGAAAGCTGTGAAGGATATGGAGCCTGTTCATAAAGTAAACACCTTTGAAACCGCACAAAGCGTCCGAAAGGACTTGAAGATATAAGCAGTCAAGCAATGGTGTCTCCTCCTCTGAAGTTTGCGGAGGGGCTGAGTCAGAGTGTAAAGGGATGGATTTCAGGCACTCCTCCTGTTCTACTGGTGTATACCCTGCCAAATACCTGACAACTGTTGTGGTGTAGATGAACAAGCCAGCTGCCTGCACCTCAAGCTTCTCCATTTCTGGACGTCCCACAAAGTCTGGAAGGTTAGCATTCAGGTAGGTCTTGATGTCGGCCTGGGCTTCCCTAATCAGCACTTGTTCAAGACGATAGAACTGCTTGTCCCCAAAGGACTCCAGATGGGTGACGAGATTAGGGTCTGGTCGACTGGTAGTGAAAAACTTGAGACCCCGTAAGTGATGTTTGTTGATGATGTCAAGTAAGTCACGCAAAAACTCCGAACCACCCTGTCCATCTATCTCATCGACAGCGTCGATGACCACAAGGAAATGCGGTGACTTTGATGAGTCTGCGGGTTGAGCTTTTTCCCAAGGTTCGATAAGGAGGCTCTCAAGCTGAGCACAGACATTGTGATGTATGGTGTCGAGCTTTCCAGAATCATGCAAAGCGTCAGCGAATGCTTTGCATCAAAGAGCTAGGTGATATACAATGGTACGAATGATGTGATTTGCAAATCTCGTCTCCTCGAATTGGCATGAGCAGAAGAAGTTGCCTCCCAAAACGATTGTGTCATCAGTGTCGCTAGCAAACTCGAAACGGCAGGCAATGGTGTAGGCGATGGTGCTCTTCCCTGACCCAGCCAAACCGAAGAGCCAGTAGACAGTCTGGCTTTCCGATGAGGTATCATTGGCCCATCTCGTGATGTCACCTAATATATGGACGCAGGTTCCAGGTGTGCAGACTGCACGATGCAGAAACTGCCGTTGTTCCCCCTCTAGTTCGTATTTATGGTCAGCAATATGTGAAGCTTTAAGCTGCTCCAGGAGTAGTTTCTGTTAGAGGAATGAGCGTGGAATGGAATTCGAAATGGCAGGACTACACACTGCCAAGTTCTCCTGAATTGCAAGTACGGTCTTGTGGACTCTGAGACCAGTTACAACCTAAACAGATGGGAGAAGAAATGATACACGAAAAATAATGACAATCACACAAATACACACCACAAGTTGCTCCCTGGCCTGATTGATGCATTCGAAAATCTCCACAATCCACCCCTTATCCTCGTCATGATCTGCAATCTTTCTGCCAAGCGACTGCTTCTGGAGATCATTCAAGTTCTTCCATTCTTCTTCTAGACCCCTATACGGTGGGTGGTCTACCTGTCAATTTAAGCCCAAATGAAAAGGCACCTGTACTTTTTATATACTTCCAGTCCTTGCTCTTCCGCCGGGTTATTCGATCGCCAGCCATCCAGTGCTTCCTCCATTGTGCGAAGCTGATCCACTGTCGATAGAATCCGTCGGTCGACCGTATTGATGTTGTCTTTCACCGCCTTGTATGCATAGTCAGTCAGGCTATGGTGTGAAGAATAGCGACGCACTTCTGTTATCTGGATAAGAATCTTTGCAATATTGAAGCCTAACTTGATAGGATTTGGGTCCAAGACATCCGGCACCCTCTTGAGGAGCATCATGGTGAAACTCAGTGTGACAGCGGCATAGTCCTTCACAGTCGCTCGAACGCTGGTAGCGCCATCCTGAGTCGGGGTTTTGCGCTGACCTATAACCGCCTGTCAATCTGATGAGCAGGACATACTCTCAAGATTTCTCACTGTGAGCCACGGCAGCTGTGGACGGGCCTGAACTTGATGGCTGCGATTGTGATAACTGATCTGCATGCTGGGCTGAGTGCTTATTGATGGGGCAACGATACATGAAAGATACCTTGCTGTTTTGAAGCGCCAATGACTCCGAAGTCTATCAAATGAGCCACCGATGATGATACGAATAGTGCGGTGAACCGAAGATATTTCTCCATCCTGATTTTCATGTCCAGAGTCTGAAGGTTGAGGGGAATTTGCCTGGCTATGAGGCTTGCTAAACGTCTTCAACCACTTTATTGGAGACTGCAATATCTTTGAAATCCCTTTGTGGGTCTGTAATTGTGGGTCAGTCATGTTAGTGAGAGCAAGAGACAACAAGATCATGATACAGCCGTTTGTAACGCAGCTCCCACATCAATCAAGGTGTCATGCATCAAACTCTATTCATAACATCTCTGTCAAGGAGCGATTTGTGGACATCGATAACATATCGAGAGATCAGCGTATGCGGCATAGAATGTTATAACAATACTCACATTTTTGAAGAGGCGCACAAGGGGATGATGCAGCGAACATGCAATGATATGATATGATACTAGAGTTGATTGATTTGAGTATGATATACGAAATCGTTAATGTTACTTACCTTGTACAATATGATACTAGAGTTGATTTGAGTATGATATACGAATGTTTGCAGAATCGTTAACATTACTTACCTTGTCGGATAGACTCGTAACCACTCCCTTGTACAAGTATGAGGACGTCGATACCTTGTAGAGGGACTGGTTTAACTGAGCATTGCCATCTCTTCAGTCCGTTGTCCAACACCCTCTTTTCGTAAATAACCCTTTTGGGAATATGACAGTTCCTGAATCCTGTGTACAAATATTATTTTCCGTGCGCAAAGGGATTTCCTGCCCGCAACTTTTTGCTACTGGTCGAAATAGCTGATTGCCTAGAGATATGCTCGTAGAGTTTTGTACAAATCTAATCTAAGTATACATGCTAATATTTCTGGGAGCAAAAGCGACTGGCCAGAATCCCAAAAAACAAGAACCTATCGGAAGACCTCCTCCCAGATTCCAACCCAATTGAAACGGGGTGAGCTGAGATATGACTACGGTAACCCATATGAGAAGCAAGCCTAAGGCGCGTCGTAGTCATGACGAAGACTCACCCGTGGATGCCCATCAAGCCTTGGGGAGGCTTCTCATCTGCGGATGCTGTGGTTGCGAACTGATAGGGAGCATCTCGATGTGCATGGCACCTAGATAGTCCAGACAACGCCAATATTCCAAAAAGGCCTGCAAACACCAACAGCCAAACTTCTTAACCATATCCGGTGGCACTCCTGCTACAAGGTAGAAGGTTGTTCCTCCAATACGAAAGCAGTGCCCTGTGATGCGGGGGTATCCCTTGTTCATCGCACAAAGAATTCTATTGACTCGCCAAATAAACGTGGACCTAGTGAGCATGATTACTTTATCGTGCGCATCACAATATGCTGCAATAGGATGATTAATGTCAAGCCTGTTCTTGATAAAATGCTTGTGAATTGCATGAATAGGATCACAGCAGGGCCTCTTGGCGAGGGATCCAAATGCCGTTGCCTCGAGCCTTCTGTGTTTTTGACCAAGGGAGGTGAAGGCCGCAGGCACCATTCTGCACAGTAGATTGTGCGATGCTAGAAAAGGTGGCACGGCGCAGTGGATCAAATTTCTGCAGGTCCTGAGTCAGTGGTAGGAGCTCCCCGCTGCGAAGCTGGGAGAAAAATGAGAGGAAACATATGGCTCGGATACAAATGTCCAATGCAGAAGATCTGCTGAGGCCCCGGTTAAGATCCCAAAGCATGGAAATAGTGATGGGCGGCCTCTTGCCACGGTATGAAGATGCCGGCCTGAGCTCCTCCACACCCTTTAAGACCCGATGCAGTTGCTCTCCACCCTGCCACACCAGTCCTCACTTCTCATGCTCCTTCTTTATAGCTGATATCTTCGCACTGACCATCTTTCCTGAAAAACGCCCGGCATAGGATGACACCCACGCTATGAGAAGGTCCTCCCTAGAAAACATCATCGTCGTGGATGTTGAGGGCCTTGCAGAAATATAGGAATTCACATAACCTGCTCGCATCTTTGGATTGCGTTGATTTTCTCACTGCTGCATTTTGAACATGGCTAATCTTCTCCACTAGGTCAGCTGGCATAGCTAGAGCCAAATGCAGTAGTCTCTTGCATGGTGTCAGGACTCGAGAAGTGTACAGGCATGAATGGCCATGGTGGTGAACATAATGTTTGCTGTGAGTTTGCACTACTCAGAGTAGGTTGTTCGTGTGCATGTCAGCGTGGGGGATAGTCCTAAGAGGTGGCATCACGATGAGAAAATTGCAGTGGTCAGCAGCAAGGACACAGTGTGTGTGACGTGACAAAAACCGCAGAACAGTGTCTCCATTACAAGCTAGCAATTCTTTGGTCATGGTAATCTACTGCTCTATGTACATAACCTTCCAAATGAAAAGGTATCCTGGGCGGAAAAGCGAATAATAAGGATTTCCCTGGAAAGATGCCTCTTGACGGCCCATCTGCTGTGTTTTCTAATGTCAGCACCCAGACGGTGGATATCCATAATCTGTGGCCCTGGATGAGTTTGACAATCTCCCACAATATGGTGTTCTGCTGAATGCCCCGCGATCTGCCTGCCTTCAAAGCCCCTACCACACCCTTGTTGTCTGAACAAATGATTATATGGCAATTTGAGTACTTTCCTGTGATCAGGGTGCAAATGGCCAACTCCACTGCCACCATCTCCGCCCATCCAATCTCTCGCCCCTCCGAGTTCCAGCCATCCCTGAGTTGCCATGCAAGCCACCTCCCATCGAGGATCAATCCAATACCCCATCCTGTTGATGTGTCGACAAATAGCATTGTGTCTGATGGACTCGGGGGGTGTATAATCTCAATCCCCACAAACTGATCTTGCAGGCGCCTTCTCCACCAAGCAATATCCTCTGATGCCCCAGCTGATAACCTGTGTTTAACCTCTTCTGAGCCACCCATCCTGAAACCACCTCGGAATCTATACAAGGAAACCAAGCACGAACACCCCTCCAGTATGACCAGGCAGACGTGGTTCAGGGTGCCAATAATCTTTTCGGTGTCCTTTGCTGAGTGAAGTGACCCATGAGTTCAATCCAAGACACACCCAAGATATTTCACCTTCTTCTTCTCTGGGAGCTCTACCTTCTTCACAGCAAGGTCCCACCAGAATCTGATGTACATGAACGCCGTCAAGAAGTCAACAACCTTTGATGGAGCCCACAGCCAGCCTAGCTCTTCTGCAATTTTCCATATCAATTTGGATGCATAGGTGTACTCATGAACACCCCCAGCAAGTTTGTGGGAGGGGTAGCATAAAAATATAAAACCATCCACCCATTTAATAACAGCTTCTATGCTCCAACTCATGAATATTTTGACCATTGTGTCTGCGACCCTGCCAAAAATAGCTGGCGCTGGTGAAGTGCCAAAATTCAGGACGTGATCAAGAGAAAGCCAGGAAATGGCATGCCGAAGGGTGGGTCGGAATGTTCCTGAAAGCTGTGTCAACATCGAAAACTGCTGCCTGTGTCCCCTCAGGTGCATCTGCAACCAAGAGATAGCATTCTGAGAAGGAACCCCATGTGCACTGGAATTTTTTTGAGTCGATGATTATGTTGACAGAGGTGTCAGTGGGATCGATAATGTAGTTCTCCGACAAGTCAAGAGGCAAATGTTCGAGGTCAATGCTACATTTATTTTTTGGATAAGAATGATTTACAATGACATGGTGTTTAGTGGGATTTTGGTCAATAACTGCGAGGGGAGCTGTGCGAAAATGTCCAATGAGGGAAAAAAAGTGTATCGGGCTCATACCTGTGCAATAGTCTGCCAAGCTCAATCTCCTCAGTGTATTTTGCAACAACAAAATCTTCATCTTCTTGTGAAATGTAATGGTTAGGCGGAAAGGACATGCAAGATAAAGAAACATTTTCTAAGCCGCAATAGAAACCTTGCTGAAGACCTGTCGGTATGTCGTCGAACTCATCAAGGATGCCTGCATCCTCGAGTGCAGCCTCCCACACATCTGCCTTGAGTTTGGTCACAATGGGAAAGATATCTTCAAGCATTGCATCTTGCCGATCCATGCGTGAGATTGCCACACAAGGAGCAGGAGTGATTATAGATGCAGGAGGGGCCTTGTCTGCAGCCAAGTGGACTAACATCAAATGTGATGCAGACAACCCTGCTTCCAAGAATTTTGTCCACCCATTTTCCTTGCTCAAGCACCAGTTGCTTTGCATTTCCTTGGTGATCCTTGTGGAGGTGGGGTTCTTCACAGAGATAACATTTGAGGATGGTGGGAGGCTGGTAGGGTCAAAAGGGGGGTGGGTAGGAGGGTGGAAAAAACTGAGGAAATGACCCCCCCTGCCCAGCTGTAAATGCACCTCCACCCTGCACTCCATGACCCCTACCCTGTATTCCCACTGTACTGCCTGCTGCCCAGCCACCAATGCCTCGGCTACCCCCATAGGCTGATGAACTGGATGAGGGTTGCTTCAAGTGCTCCAAAACCGAGGGGATGATGTTTTTTATTTTGAATTTCTGGAATAGGCTCTCGTCGAAAATCAAGCCATAAGTGTCATCCCTCCGACCAACCCATGAGGAGTAGGTTTCAATGAGGTAGCCCCTGTATGATGACCAGTTGAGAGTGAAGTCCGGTCTGGATGCAATGATGCTGAAGAATTCCAGGAACATATCTGCACAATCAAAGGCCTTTGCACCACCCGGGTCTATGTCGTCACCCAGGACGAGGTATTTCCTCATCCCGTGGATGAAGTTCTCGTGTATCTCAGTGAAATCATCCATTGAGAGGTAATAGTCCCCTGCAGCTGTCAATGTCTTTTGCTTCAACCTGATTTCACCCTTCTCATTCATGCCAATCTCTGTATCAAACGCATCGGTAGCCCTGGTCACACTTGAGCAAGCCCTGTGTGTGCAGAGCGCAAGCGGTATGTAGTTTTTGAACCCCCCCTTCAACTCCTTGATTACTGCATTCGGGAGTTTGCTTGTAACATCGGTAATTGTCTGTGAAAAGTACTTCCTAGTTCGCCCAGGTGGCTCACCAAGTGACAATGGTGCCACCCCATTCATACCAGAAATCACCCTTTGTGAAGGCTGAGCTGTCCCCACAATGCCCAATGCTGAAGCTATCACTGTGATAAGATCCGGGTTCAGTGCAAGTTGGGGTGGTGCTGATGCCTGCAAACATGGATCTGTAGTAGGGAGATCAGCCTTTGCATCCCAGTCCAGCATAAATACATTGTGGGCACCATGATGGTATAACTGTGCCATTGTGAGAGAGCCACCCTGGGCACGTGATGATGCAGGGATAGGAGGGTTGAGAGCAGAAGCGCCCACCTCTACATGTTGTGCTACTATATGCGAACTATGTGATGCTGAATTATGCATGCAAAAATATGCTTGCATAGGTATGTGCAATTGTGGGTCAACATGCAGGTTTTGCAATCCTGACTATATGCATGTCAAGTGCAGTAAATACAGAGTCAAATGCATTATGAACAAGATGTGACTGAGCATGTGCTTGCATGGCCATCTGCAGGCCCACCTGAGTGCGGAACGGTGCATTAATAAGTGGCAAATGATGCTGCTCGAAAGGGCTATTGGGAGGACTATGTGGTCCTTGCTGCAGTGCATAAAGAAAAGTGCCTGGAGGCTCATGTGCAGCACTTATATGCTCATTAAAAAGCTTCCTACCAGCACTCAGTTTTGCCATGCCTAAATGCCGAGATTCAGGCGAATGGACTTTGTACATTATCCCACCAACCACCTGGGCCGAGATGAAGCCTGGGGCACAAAATTTGTCTGCTACTGGAACCAAGCCCTCTGCAGCCAACCACACCTTGTTGGCATCCTGTGTGTAAAAGGTATCTGAACACTTTCTCACTGGAGATGGTGTATGAACATTGATAGCGCTAGAGCGCTGGAGGAGAGGATCATGAGAAATCAGACTAGAGCTGGGTGGTGTGTTTTGGTCAATCGGCATAGGTGAGGTAGGATCATGAGCTCCATCCGGAATGGCCACCTCGAGATCAAGTGGCCTTTGTGATGGCCCACCCTGCAAGTGTCCTTGCCAAGCGTCAAGCAAACCATCACTCCCAGGCTCCACAAAATGGGTAGGTGAGAAATCCGCTGTGGATGCCAGGTGTGAAGGGTTGTGGACCTGCTCCAGAGTGCCAGGCGCCTCGCTAGTTGCTGATTGCTTGCATCCCTTTATAGCTGCCATGCCGACCATCAAACCCGCCCAAGGTGAGTTGATGTCCCGAGAGCCACCAACATTCTCAGACGAGCCCGTTGATCTGCCCAACTGCCCGGGAATCTTGCTGGCCTCCTCAGCCACAGGTTGTAGGACCTGGTACTGGTAGCCTACAGAAGGTTTCATGCTGGGTGGTGCCTTGATGAGTAATGGTGCCTCCGTGGGCTCCTGAACAGATTTGGACCTCGCCAGTGCAACATGCAATGATCAATGAACATCCATCAAAAATTGGGCTGCCCCGGCCAGGACCTTAACCCGCCAGCCTGACCTCTTCATAGCACCTTTCTCCACCTCAGCAGCTGCCAACTCGAGAGCGTCAGAGAGGGGTTCAGACCCATGACCGCTCTCAGAACTATTTGCCGTCATCCCTGACTGCAAGAACTGAGCCATTGCCCCCGCTCCTTGTCCTTCTATGCTAGCTGACATGATTTGAGAACAAAAGAAATGATGTTGCAATTGATGCAACAAGTGAGAACATAAGGAGCAAGAATCTAGTAACCTGGAGTGGTGGAAGCGAAAGGTGAAGAAACAACACCATCACATGATCTCGATGTGTCATCATTCCATCCGTGCAAAACACCGGTACACTGCACTTGTGCCTCGCTTGTCTACCTCCACTGTCCTCATCTAACATCATGCATCATGCTCTGTAAAAACGGAAATTTCCGAGAGTCATGTGATCATAGGTGCAAGTCCACAAAGTCAGGTAAATGTTAAAAAAATGGTCAAAAATGTCAGGTCAAAGTCAGGTCATGCATTTTTCTGACATGACTTTGACCTGACATTTTGACCGGTTTTTTAACATTTACCTGACTTTGTTGACTTGCACCTAACTATCATGTGACTCTGAGAAATTTCCTTTTTTACAGAGCATCATGCATCATGTCAGATCAGCCCCCATGTGCCTGTTTCCCATCATCATCAATCATTCATCTGCTGACCATCTCCCACGGTACATCACCATGCACCACAGCATCCCACTCATTGTGGGCGATGACAAGCAAACTATTCAATGAAGTACGAATGATTTCCATTCGCTTTTTTCATTTATTACATAATCCTACATAATTGCCAATTGAATTATTACACAACAGGCAGGGCAACATTTTGCCTGAGAGAAAATAATGGAGAAAATTACAGTATTTGACTGGTCACATGTACACTAAATCAATGTTTGGCTTCCTGTGAGAGATCTATGGGAGATATTGTCAAGGTCATTGCTTAATGAAAAAGTGTAATTTTCTCCACATTTTCTCCACATTTTCTCTCTGGGAAAGTGTTGCCCTGCCTGTTGTGTTACCTTACACCTGCTTGAAAAGATGGATTATGCCATTCCAACTGATAATAAATATACATTTTCAATTTTCATAATACTAAGTAGTACAGCATACTTATAACTATTAGATACTTATTAAAAAAGCAAAGATAATTTGCAGTGGAAAGGCATGCCATGAAGCATCCTTCAATCAATGCATGTGGGCTGAAATGATCAATGATTGATGCCTGAGAAGCAACCAGTAGTTTACACTCCCCCCCCCCCCCCCCCCAGTCTGAGCGGACTCCACTCAGACACACTTGGACACTTGGACTCTGCTTGGACTCTGCTTGGACACTCGGACTTCACTCGGACTCTGCTCAGACACTTGGACTGTCCTAGGACTGTCCAAGTTGTCCGAGTAAAGTCCGAGGACTGCACTCAGACTTTGCTTGGACAACATCAATTGTGCATTTATTTACACCTTTAAAGTACTGTCCAAGTTCCAGACTTACAGAAATTCTTATAAGTCTCACAAAACAATGTGTGCACAGCAGGAATTGAACCAACAGACTTCTGGACTAGCAATAACATGACAACCAAACATGCACACTCTACCACTTAAGCCAAGTAGTCATTTAAAGTCACATACATTATATCTATTTATTACTGGAATCTAATTTTTATATATATCATGAATAGATTATTAAATTGACCCCCTCGCATCTGTGCGAGGGGTAATTAATATGTGTAATACTAGGCCGTAACTATCAATAATAAAAATAAATTAAAAACACCCACCACAAGCAGTTGCTCATGGTGGCATTTGTCTGTCCCCGGGTCATCCCCTGGCTGTCTCACTCTCCTGTCCCCATTCTTCTCCCCCCCAAACCACCCCATGAGGAGATGCTCATAGGCATGGGGCAGGTGTCATCGTGGGTGTCCCCACTCTCATCATCATCTCCCTTCCCCCTTGTCTCCCTTCCCTCTTGTCTCCCTTCCCCCTTGTCTCCCTTCCCCCTCACCTTCCACCCTGCAAGCAGGGGCTCGCAGCAGTGGTGGTGGTGGTGTCCCCCCATTGTTGTTGTCGCCAGTAGTAGTTTGTACCTAAAAAAAGTTGGTTAGCATTGAAAAATGAAATGAGAAAAGGAAAAAAAACTTACCTAGGACCCAAGAGACGTTGATGTTGATGATACTCAACCCAGGAAAACCAACTAAACTGCTGATGAGGCAATCAATGATATTGGCAATGAGTCTGAGGAAGGGTGCAAGTCATTCTGAATGTTTGTGGTCCAACCTATGGGTAGATAACTAGTTGGTACTAGTCATGAAGGTGGTGTTATGGGAGACGAAGGTGTTTTGCATGGTCCGATTGAGTATCGATCGATATTGAGGACGATCAATGAGATTGACAGTGAATGAGTTCTATAGTCGATGGTCAAAGTGCAAATTCCGAGGACCTTTCAATAGGTTGAAAGTATATGAAGGCTATAGTCGATGGCTAGGACGTGTTGAAATGGTTGCTAGTGATAATGATCAGAGGATCATTGGAAGATCGAGGACAATGATGATTGCAGAGGTTTCTCATCGATCAAGAAAACTCGTAGAGACTTAGATTGTTTTTAGAAGATTGAACGGATGCTTAGAACTGTATATGAGACGATAGGTGAAGACAATTTCTTGTTTTTCTCAAGTAGATACTACAGAGTTTTATATGTTTTAAAAGAAACTTCCTAAAATGGAATGAGAAACATGTGTAGAACATGAGGCAAAAGATATGAGTTAAGGCACAAGGCCAAAAAGGAGACTGGAATCTGAACAAGAAAGATATATATCATATGATGAAAGAGTAATAAAGGGTATAGAACTAAAAGGGGACTGTCCTTTGTGTATAAACCGTGCTAAGTCTCGCAATAATGCGTCCAGTGGGTTCTGTGCGCGATAGGGACTTGGAATGAGGCTGACCTACTATCAGCAAGTTTGAGCACGAGTTGGAATACTTCCTGGTGCATGGTATTCCACCATATAGATAACAAATGTGGCACCAGATGTCGCTCACAGTCTCTCGATATTGATTGATGACGCTCGACAATGCTTGACAATGTTCGATCGAGTTCAATATGATGCTCGATTGCATTTGATATGATGCTCAACCATGTTTGATCATGTTTGATACAATATTGCGCTTGGTAGACTTGGTCAGGAGTGGTTGTGCTGCTTCTGGGACCTCGTGCGAGTTATCCAATGTGATTAGAATGTGGTCAAAATGGTGAATTGGCCTTTGAGCTGAGGAGACAACCTATCAATGTCTCTTGGGCCTTTTTGTCTCCCTGTCAGTACCTGCACTCTCGCACCCCCCATCCACCCTGCGAGCAGTTGCCTGCAGCAGTTATGGGGGGTGCTGGCTGTCATTGGGGTCTC
The DNA here is from genome assembly GCA_026075535.2 of Tricholoma matsutake. Classification (NCBI taxonomy): domain Eukaryota; kingdom Fungi; phylum Basidiomycota; class Agaricomycetes; order Agaricales; family Tricholomataceae; genus Tricholoma; species Tricholoma matsutake. The sequence goes on along the minus strand of AP026548.1, from coordinate 363,679 downwards.
CCCTAATTGCCATTGTTCCACCTGTTGTCCATCCTATGAGCAGTGGCTTGTAGGGCTGGGGCGGGTGGTGTCGTCGTTCCCTGTCATCGTCATTGTTGTTAGCAGCTGCTCTCCCTCATGCAAGCAGTTGCTCACACTGGCGGGGGCAGGTGCTGGGTTGTGGTCTCGTCATTGTTCCTTGTTTGGTGGTTTTGAGGTCATCGTGCTGCTACAGTATAGATATAACCTATAATTAATGAAAAAATGTGTTAGCTTTAAGAAAACATGAGAAAAAAAAGAAAAAACTCACCTGGGGCCCAAATGACTCTGTCATTGTTTGGGCCCATTTCATCATGTGTTGGCATGGGGCCCATGGCTGTGGGGTGTTCAGGGGGCAGTGGCAGCAGCAGGACACAGGAGGGAGGCATTGTCATCGAGTGGTGGTGGTGGTGGTGGTGGTTGGTGATGATTGATGATGAGCTGGCATCATTGTTGGTGATGTGGCTGTGTTGATTTGTCATCACAGCCGGGGCAGTACATAGAGATAAGACTATCTACCTGTAATGATACTTTAGTCTAGTGGTTATATTGTTGCCTTAAATGTACTTTATCATGTGACTATGAGGGTTCAATCCCTGCAGTAGCCACTGATTTTTCAGTTGATTATATAAGCAACTTGGACAGTCCTAGGACAGTCTGAGGACTCAGCTCGGACTGGACATCTAGTTTGGCAGGACTTTCAGCCAAAGAAGTCCAAGCAAAGTCTGAGCAAAGTCCAAGCAAAGTCCTCAGACAGTCCGAGTGTCTGAGTGGAGTCTGCTCAGATTGGGGGGGGGGGGGGGGGAGTGTAAAGACCTCAAAGCAACAAGAATTTGCTATTTGGGATCCCATGGTTTCTTTGTTGATTCCACTATGGCCTTACTGCCAGCTTTCTGCTCACTCAATCTTGCCCTCCACCCAAACTGGCTGATGCCATTGTCAGTACTCAGTTATATTAGAGGTACATTGCAGCCTGAGAGGATGAGGTTGGAGGGCACACTAGGACGGGGCTTGATATTAGGTGGAGATAAATACATAACAACAATTGTGCGCACGCAGGAAATCCCTTCATGCATGGAAAATAATATTTATACAAAGGAACCATCATAGGGAATGTCTCGTGATCTTGCCATGAGCATGACATGTCGATGAGGTATTGGCCTTTGTCAAAGTTTGTTCACTGCATCATGCTACATACTACTCTTGATGAATGCCAAACATCTTTTCAGCTCGAAAACCCTGTTCATTTTTCATCACAAGATCAGTGTATCCGAGTCACTAAGCTAAATCCCAACCTTCCCAACAAAACTTTAGTACTCAAAAGCCTCAAGGCAAGGCTTGGAAAGTCAAACAACCATGGGATGAAAACACCTCGTCTTTCTCTACAACCTTCAAGACCTCCAGTTCTGATGCCAAAAGCATAATGACAAGCCAGCCGGATGGTCTCTTGACACAGCGAACTCCTATGAGTTTGATTGTTGTTGGAAAAGATACAGAACCAGAGATGGATCAGGGAACTATGTGTCATTCTTACTGTGGTGATGGGGTTGGGTACAGGACCTTGTTCACACCAGAACCATATGTCTGCCTTGTTGGATGAGCCTTCATCCTACTACTTAATTTGCAAAGTCTCTATTCTGGGTCATGACATCTATCTCTACAGGGCCTTGCAGAGATGTTGTCTGCTCCCATGTACTCTTCAACAGCTCAGGATTTGTTTTCAGCTACACCGGCATGAGCATCTGGCTCACCACATTTCTCCCCAGCTGTGAACACCTCCCTCCCATCATCGAGTAATAGTGATATCATTACCAGCACCATGACTAATAGTACTCTCCTTCAGGGGTCATCATTTGATGTGCTGTTATCTCCATATTTATCACCATTGCAAGCAAGACCTTGACATGAATATGGACTCTCTCCACAAGCCAATTGAATTTGCCATCCCCAGCTCTCGTGTGACCCGCCTATCCAAAGTAGAGGTTATCACAACAAGCACCATAGGACATTTGCTTAAGTATAAGTCAGCTTAAGCACCATATCTCCTTAAGCTCATTAAGCCCTTTGAACAATGCTTAATCCACATAAACTTTGAGTCAAACTCAGACTTAGTCATCAATTTAATTCATCAATTTAGTCAGGTGTTCAAAGTTCAAAGTTCACCACATTATGCTAAACTGGTTATGCTGCCACTGCCTGCACCAGAGAAGTCCACATAATATAAAATGAAGCAATTTGAGGCCATAATATCATGGTTTCAAAAGGTGGAAGTGTCAGCAGAGACATATTTATGTTATTGTCAGTTGTTTGGCACCTTAAGTAAGTGCTGAAGCTGTGCTTGTTATAAGCTAGCTCATGGAATGCTTAAGGTGCTTAAGGTACTCAGTGCTTAAGCACATTAAGTAGTCCCAAATATTAAATATTATATTATATTTAAATAATGTTTATAAGCTGACTCATGGACTGCTTAAGATGCTTAAGGTGCTTAGTGCTTAAGCACATTAGTGTGCTTGAGTGGTGGATGCTTGAGTGGTGGATGCTTGAGCTGGGAGGAGATGTTTGAAACAGGACATGAGCTCAGGGTGCTTAAGCAGGGTGTTCAGTTATTATTACTGTGCATACAATATTACAGGCAAGACATGCTTAAGCTGACTTATACTTAAGCAAGCCATGCATCTAGATGTTAGGTTGCTTAAGCAAACATCCTATAGACTCATCACAACCAGCTAATGCTACCTGCTGATCCAGTAAGTGCCTTGTCCTCATTTGTATGACTGTTAGTTCATCCTGTTGCAGAAATTGACAGACAGGGAGCTGTTGAGCTGCCATGCCGAAGTGAAAGCCCTGCAAAACAACCTTGGCACCTCATACAAGTATGCCAGTCATCATCTCTACATGGCCGAGGTTGAGAAGCTGAACAGCAAGATGTCACATTGAAGACATATGCGACCTTGAAGGAAAGGATGGAATATAATCTGAAATCATTTGAATGCAGGTTCTCAGACATTCAAATGAGATCATTGTCCCATGACAACAACATGGCTGATCCCACCGGTTCTCACAATTAGCTAGTACCGACATTGTTATTTTAGCTAGGATGAACACTGCTGTTTTGTTGATTTTGTTCATTCATACTGCCTGCACCCATTGTGTGTCTGGTTTGCTAATGCCCATTGCCGATGCTCTTGATATATAGATTTCCACCCCAAAGTGTCTGTCTGCTGCTGCCGATGTTGATGTTGATGTAAATTTCTGTGCCGACATGTCTGCTGATGCCGATGCTGATGGCTGTGACTATTTCATCCAACAGTATTAGATTCTTACCGCACATCTATGCCAATGCCATTGCAAATGCCAAATACTGTGTCCAACACTATCTCATAGGTCACTGATCTGTCTATTAACATTCTTCATAGTGTATCACAAGCAAGAATTGTAAAAGACTCATTTGGTAGGTCTGCACTACATAGAATGAATTATTGCATCATTGCCCATAGCTAGGCCATACAGTCTCCTATGCACATCTATACCAAGCATTGTAATTCACTATAGTACATGCAGCTAGGTCATACTGTTATGGTGAAGTGGTGCCTGATGCTGATGCCATACTTCTATGCCGATGCCGATGCCATTGCCGATGCTGTTGCTGAGTACCATGTACGCTAACTCTGATCTGTATATTATTAACATTCTTCATAGTGCATCACAAGCAAGAATTGTAAGAGTGTATTCATTTGATACTAGTACATGTCATGCATACTATGAGAGCATTCAATGGCATCCACTGAACCCATATCATTCAATACACTGTATGTGTTTGATAGACCATATTATTTGGTACAGTGTAGCTTACCTATGTGCTTTGACAGTCTTCAAGATATGTGGTGGCAATGTTGCTGACAATGCTTGCCAAGGAACAGTCATGGGAAGTATTGCTTTAAGCTCATCTAGCCTACCCCATGCCAGCCTGAAGGCACTGTTGCCATAGTGTGGAAGCCCCACCAGATGAATGAACTGAGCTTCATCCACAGTGACACATTTGATCTGTTTCTGAAACTGGGGGTTACAGATTAGGATTGCAAGATGTGGCAGGTGGCCTTTGGGTGTCTTGAACAATTGCTCCACTGTCGCAATGATGTGTCGAGCCTTTCCAGCTTTTTGGGCCTTCAAATAATGGATATATTCCTGGAAAGCATTCATATTAAAGCTCCAGATAGATAAAATGTATGGCTTGCATTCCAATATGCCTCATTCCAGGGTGTGTCATCATTCAATGCAACTGTGGGAATTCCATACTTGATATTGAAGTCATTTGCATGAACAATCAAATGTGTGAATGGCAGAGTGCATATGATCATTGCATTCTACTTGCTGGTGTGATCTGAAGCTGTTTCAGGGGTGAAGTTGGCAAAGAAATGGATCCATGAGCTGGGTTGTCAAGCAACAGATTGAGTGTGATCAGCAGAGTTTTTCCACTTTCTGTACCAGCACAGATGAGAGAGTCCTGTATCTGAGTCCAATGTTCAACATGGTGAGCAACTGGCCCCAGACAACACTCTCATCCCCCTTAAAGAGGAGGTTGTCAGACCACCCTTCCTTCACCCTCCAAGACATCATGCAAACCCATTAAGACTCACTGGAAGGACCATCACACTCAAGGTTGAGTCAAGGTTGAGTCCTCCAACACCATCAACAATGTAAAGGCCAAGATCCAAGATAAGAAGGGTAAGTCCTAGGGCTGCACACTGTGCTGTACATCAGCAGTTGTACAGTGCCATATTATGGTCACAGTACCCATACTGTCAGGGAGCTGTGCTGTCTGCTGATGGTACAGTATATGGTACAGTTTGATGCCACGTAATGCCATACAATTATGGCTGTACATGGCATGTATGGCATGCCTTAACTTTTAAACAACAATGAAACATGGGCCAACCTTTGCGAATACAGTGACCATGTGGCACATCAGCACATGGAATAAGTTTATAGACAGACATATCTTTCAGGGATTGAAGTTCATCCCAGTAACCATCTTCCCATCATTTGGCATCTGCAGAATTCTTAGCTTCCTCCCAAGATCGTGGGTTGTCCTCAAATTGAAGTGATTCCAGGTCAATATCTGACATCTCTCACCTCCAGCTGACACTTACTATGTATAGGGCTCACCACTGACATCGCAGACTTCAAACTATCACATCCCTTGCTACTTGCTACCTTGCACTGCTCAACGTTCACACTGCAAACCCACTGTTGTACCAGTCTCCCTGTTCTGACTTGGTATGCATATCATTTTAGATTTTTTGCCTACTTATTGCTGTATTTCCTAGATAGTATATTTATAGGTTGCCAGATATATGTAACAATGTTTAATGCCATTTTACATTGTCAAGTCTAATTTCAAATATTGTGAAATGTTTGAGGGTTCTCTATCTTTTGGAGTTTTTTACTCTTGGGATGGCCACTGCTCTTGATGTACATGGGACCCTTAAGTCTCCCACTAGTTTTAACTTTCAGTAAACTCAACGAACCAACATTCACACTATACTACCATGTCATTGCCTTCTACTTGAGTACAAGGTAAATTAACCATCTACAAAGTCTTGTATTTCACACACAGTCCTCACATTATGGTTCAATAGATTCAAAGTGAGCAAACCAGGGTAGGAATATGGCGGCATTGATTGAAGAAGAAGGGCTTGATGAAGATGGCCTTCCTGAGAAATGCTGGAGTGCACATCGTCAGTGCAGACACAAACACAAACAAGTGAAGAAGGTTGTGCAAGGGGAGGACGAGGATGACAATGAAGACAATGAATTTTTGAGCTCAGGCTCTGGTGACTCAGATAAATCAGGCTCAGAATCCAACTCGAATGGATCGGACAGTATGATTCCAAATGATGAGGTATATTTTTCACTCCTTTTATGAGTCTGAGGTATGAGGACTCATCCTTTTAACCCAACCAGCCTGCCAGCAAAAGTGATACATTAAGAGTCATGGCTGCTTGGCAGCCTTCAGAGTTTTAATGCCATCTTTAGACAAGCTTAAATTTTGAGGTCAGTCTGACTCAGCCCTATAGGAAATTTCACACTCAGCGGGTATTACCGACATGTGGATTTTGAACAAAAAAGGAAATTGTCATGTTGAGTCACACTTCCTCAACTCAAACCAAAAAGGCTCCACAACAAGACAGTTGCAAGTTGTCGTGCCCTCAGTAATGTTCTCTTCTATTTTCTTCTTTTCTTTTTAACTAACTAATGTTTTAATTTGATCTTAGATTCTCTTACCATGAACTGGTGCCAAGATGGCAGACCCAGACCCAGACCCATGCCACTGCTGCAAGCACCTGCTCACAGGGTGGATAATGGATCAGGATGGCGAGACAATCGATGACATGCACAATGGGAACATTGACGAGGATGGATGGCAAGGGAAAGATGACAACAACAGCCACCAGCACCCACCCGCCAGACCCCCGCCGCTACCAGGAGCTGCTCACATGGTGGAGCAGAGTGAGTGGTGCATCAAAGACAAACAAAGGGCATAACAATGACAGGCAGGGAAGCAACATCAATGAGGATGACAACAAGAGGAAGGATAATGATGGCAGGGACCAGGGGACAAGGAAGAGGATGGCTGGGATGGCTGGCATGAGGATGGGGATGACAGAAATGACAGGACTGACAGGGATGACAGGGATGACAACAACAGACAACCACGAATGATGACAATGGTGCCCTCCCTGTCAGTGCTGGTTTTCTTCTAGTAACTACATAGTTTGTATATAACATCCTCTTGTACTCAATTCCAGTTGTTCTATGTCATATTTTTATCTCATTGAATTTGCTGTGCTGGATGGATAGATATCTCTAATTTATTAGACTGAAATAGGCACTTTGACTTGCAAAATTGTGCAGGTTCGCAATCATAACACTGGCTATAAGATGCCCCAGACATTCCATTCTGACCAGCAATTGCCATTCTGTGTGGGCTGTATTGGTTGCTGTTTGTTTTTGGCCTTCTTCTTGCCATCCATCACTGCTGTCATCCATGGTAGTTTATTGTCTCAGGATGCATAATCCTGGTCGACTGGGCTGTCCCTGTAGAGTCTGATTGTTCAGGGCACTTTAAAATAGCTTAAATTTTGTGTTAAGGAATAGGTTAAAATCAACATCTGTAGTCAAGATGATACTACAGCATATAATGAGAACACTGATTAAGGCCGATTTATCAAGTGGCCTGGAAATGGGTTGACATCATCTCCAGTAACTAACAAGTTTATTTGCCATTCATGTTGTCATCGATCTTGGCAGCCAAAAATAGTACCCATATTTGACATAGGTGAGTTTTCCTAAAGACTAATCTATGAAGACATGAAGGTGTTTTCATGTCTCGGTTTGTCCTTCATCCAATTCCATCCTACTTAACTTTGTTCTAGCTTCACCTTCCTTTTCATCTTGGTATCCTATGCGTCTTTTCAGTGGTGTGACAGGAGTCAGTGGAACTTGGCACAAAGCATGAGCCACCATGGCGTTCTTGGAGAAGCTTAGAGGAGTTTATTTCAGGAATGCATGATGGCTTACATGTGTGTAGTTTCCATCTAGGAGGGTTAGATCTCAAAGAACTACCATCATCTTAAAATGTCTGCCTCTCAAAGGTACTGCCAGGAATGAATTAAAGAACAGTCAATCAGTTCAAGTACTATAGACTCCTCCTTTCCATTTCTACCAGAGCCATTGACTAATGCTCTTGCACAAGACATAGCAGAGGGAGCCTGTGAAAAAATGTCCAAAAATAAAATTGAAGAAGGTGGTTGTGCTGTATGTGGTGAATTAGTACCAAGTGGGGAACTTAGCAGATTAAAAGCTATTAAAAATCACTTGCATGTGTTAAAGGCAGAGGGTATATCTAGTGTAGAGTGAAAAAGTTTGGATCAGAAGAAAAAAGAATATACTGGTCCAATACTAGATTATAAATGTAGTAATGTATGCAATACTTGTAGAATGTCCCTCAGACATAACAAAGTTCCAAGGTTTGCACTAGCTTGTGGATTGTGGCTTGGGGATGTACCTGAAGAGCTATCCAGCCTGCGGTTTGTTGAAAAACTTTTAATTGCCCAGGTTAGACACACATGTTGTTTTCTGAAATTTTCAACAGGGGGCCATAAAATGAAAGCTAATGCAATTGCATTTGAAACTCCCATTCCAAAGGTGTATAGTAAACTCCCACCTCCTAGAGATAAAATGGATGATGTGCTTGCAATTTTTTTTACTGGTCCATGCAAACCAACTCTGGAAGATTATAGTCGATCCTTGGTTCTTGTGCAACAGAACTATGTAGCACAAGCACTGGAGTGGCTAAAGTTAAACCACAGAGATTATGCAGATATAGACATTTCACATACAAATCTGGCAGAGTATCCTGAAGATGGACCACTGTGCTCTGTAGAGTATAAGCCTCTCTCTAGTAATAAAACATTGGAAGGAACTAGTCTACATGATATGGATGATGAAGATGGTACTGCCAAAGGTGATTGTGTATATACTGTACATGGCCTGACTGGACAGGAATTGGATACTATGACCACTAACTGACTAAAAGCACTTGCACTTAAGCATTTAAATTCTCAGGGAAAATTTCTGGTTGTTGGTCATAGTGATAAAGCTGAATCTACATGGGATAATCCACAACTTTATCCTAAGATGTTTCCCTGGTTATTTCCATATGGACTAGGAGGTATTGGCTCAGCAGGTTTGTCTGACAAAGAGCACAAAAGACATTTACTAATGTATCATGACAAAAGATTTCAGACTGATGTCAATTTTCCTTTTGTTGCATTTAGCCATGAGCAGATTAAAACAAGTACAACTTAGAGCTTTTTACTTGCTGAGAAAAGCAAGTTCCAGGCTATTACAGACAGACTTCCAAATCTTGATCAGAGTGTTCTGAATGCTTTAATTGACAAGCTCTCTGGTGGAGATTATGTTGCAGCTGAAACTGATGAAGAGAAAATTGCTTTCAAGTTATAAAAGACTTGGATCATATTGCTGGAAATGTCAAAGGATCAATGACAAGTAAAAAATACATGCGGAATGAAATTTGGTCATTAGTAAATCATTGTGGGGCACCATCCTGGTATATAACTTTATCTCCTGCTGATGTTAAGCATCCAATATGTCTCTATTATGCTGGAACAGATACTAAGTTTGAGCCTTGTATACTAGATGAAAGTGATAGAATTTGTCGTATATGCAAAAATCCAGTAGCAAGTGCTCGATTTTTTTACTTTATGGTGCAAACATTTATTGAAGATGTATTGGGTGTAAAATCCAAACACCATGGATTGTATGGAGATACTAAGGGCATATTATGGGACTGTTGAACAACAAGGCCAGCTCACATTACATATGCATCTTTTGCTCTGGATAAAAGAATCTTTAACACCACAAGAGATGCAACACAAAATTCTGGATTCTGATTCTGACTTTCAAAAGAACCTTGTTAAATGGTTAGAAAGCCGTGTTTCAGGAGAATACTTCAATGCACACAAGAAGATGTCATGGCACAGATTGACTCAAATAAAAATTTGCCAGAATATAAAAATCCAACAGAAACCATGCCTTTGCCTCCTCCTCCTGCTTGTAAGAAATCAGATACTCATGAAACATGTCCTGCATGTAAGAAATTAAGTACATGGTGGGGTCTTTTCACACAAACAGTCGATGATCTTCTCATGAAGTCAAATGTCCATAGTTGTAATCAAAACAAAAATAATGATGGAAGCAGTAATTTACAGTGCCCCACATGTCCTAGCAGACTCCGCATGGACTGTGTGGAGTCCGAGCTAGTCCACATAGACTATGTGGAGTGTGAGCTAGTCTGTATGCAGAATCTGGGTCAATTTGATATCTTATGAGTTCCAAGCTTTTCAGACTTTATGAAAGTTGTGCCTACAAAATATAGGTGTGCAGAGCAAGGATTGAACCCAAGACCTCCAAGTCATCACACAACAAACTAAACACATGTGATCAACCAGTTGAGCCACAGGAGAATTATTTGTTAGTAATACATAGTTTATTTATGACACTCAAACTCAAACTCAAGTATTTATCTCTCAAAAATTGAACAAATAAATTTTATTAACTGCATCCCTTGCATCTAATGCAAGGGAGTATACAATACAATCAAAGAAATACAAAAAAAAACTAATAATAACTACATTACAAACCAGATTTAAAAAAAAAACTCCCCCCAAAATGTGGGGGAGGGCTAAAAGAAAAAGAAGAAAAAACCCACCCCATGACCCCACAAGCAGTTGCTCGTAAGGCTGGAGGTGGGTGGCTTGTCATCATTGTCATTCCGCCTGGCGTGATCCACCCCACGAGCAGTTGCTCGTGAGGCTGGGGGTGGGTGGCTTGTCGTCGTTCATCCCCATCATCCCCTGTTTGGGTTTCTGTATTTATTTTTTTTTGGGGGGGGGGTTTGGGCACATCAGTGCGACATGGCATGATTACGGAAGTTGGTGGGTGCTTACTAGGCAGGTATCCCCCTTCTGGGGTCTCCTGGCATCCCTGGGCACCCTCCTAGCCTGTGTTGACAGCCTCACATCCCATTTGAATGGGGAGGAGGGGATTGGGTGGGCATGGGCATGGGTTGTGCATTTTTTGTCGTGGCAGGTCGTCCCCAGTAGCATACAACCTAAAAAGCAATAAAATACAATTAGTTGATTGATAAAACAAAAAGCAAAAAAAACACTTACTAGGGGCCCAAACGATGATTATTGTTGTTTGGGCCCATTGTGTTGGCTCGGCTCATTGGGTCCTGTTGCATCAGCTTGGCTAGTTTGCTGTTTGTTGCTGATGGTGCAAGAGGTGTCAGAGGCGGGGGCTGACTGGGTGGTGGTGGTGGTAGAGGGAGGTGGGAGGCAGTGGTGTTGAGAGTGATGGTGGTGATCAACATCAACAATGATTGTTGACACGTCTTGAACTTGCACATGAGTCACGTGATTTAAATATGGTTACATAATGCAATTGTTTGCACTTACTGATAACGGCTCTGTGGTGTAGTGGTTAACTGCACTATTTATGCTTGGTGACAAGGCTTGGGGTTCGATTCTACTTTAATACATAATTTTTCTGTAGTCAGCTAAGCCTCTGTTGTGCATCCACGGACTTGACTCGGACTTGACTCAGACATGTATCTGTCCGAGTCTGTCCAAGTCCGAGTAAATTGATGTTGCTTGGACAAAGTCTGTGCGCACTCCGAGTAAAAGTCCAAAAATGGCTCAGACTCCACAAAAGTCTGTGTGGACTCTCTAGGAGTCCAAGCAATATACAGGACATTGGAGCCAAATGAGTGGGTCCAGTCCGAGCTAGTCTGTGCAGAGTCCACCAAATTCTGCGTGGACTGGCTCAGAATACGTGGGGCACAGTAAAGACCTCAATGGAAGTACAAATAAACAGCATGTTTATACTGGCTGCATGGACAATAAATGGGGCAAATGCAAGGCAAGATTTCCCTGACCTCTATTTCAAGAAACACATATAAACAAGGAAACTGGTTCACTTGATTTGAAAAAGAAAGAACCTTGGCTAAATACTTTTACACCCTTATTAACTTATATTTTCCACTGCAACACAGACGTAACTTGCCTCATGTCAGGCACTGCTATTAGAGCAGTAATTATCTATGTATCTGATTATATAACTAAAGCCCCCTTGAAAACTCATGTCATATTTGAATCAATCAAATCAATCTTTACTAAAAACATGGAACTTGTTACAGGCACATTGCCAAGTAGAGAGAAAGCAAGACGATTGATGGCAAAAGTGGTAAATTTGTTGTCAGCAAAAACAGAAATGGGTGCAATTATGATATCCATGCATTTGCTAGGAAACCCTGATCACTATACCAGTCACAAATTATTAGTTCCCCACTTCATGGCTTAAAAAAAAAAAAATTCAACCCGGTATCCTTAATTTTCTTTCTGACACCCCCTTGATGTCAACACCTCTCCGGACCAGGCAAACAAAGATGGGCTCATGCCTCAAGTGGCTCTACAGTGTCTACACTAAGATCAGTTGAGGGCAAAGTATAAGCATGAGCTGAACTGGTTGAGCAAGCAACATATCTGGTAAGTGCCATTGAACTTCACCCCCGCTGTTGCTAAATTGTACTGTTATTTTATCTTTTTCACCCATATTTTTCATCTCCGCCCCCGACATACTTTATCAACTGCTACCCTACTCGCCAATCGACATGACAATGTTATCGCCTCCTACAGCCTGCTCGTGCTGAGGCTTCTAACACGCAAGTCCCTATATCCCTGTCCTTCTCACTCTGGTGGTCAAGTGAAAAGGACACTGAGATAAGAAAAACTGGGGCCGCTACCATGCCCGGGAAAATAGATGGATAGGCATCACAGAGTCAATCATCCAAGCCGTCGGCCATTGGTCTTCCAAAGCTTGGGAAATCTACATCCGGGAGAACCCTGCCAGGGTTGAACAGCAATTGGCCTCTCTCCAACTATGCAATTAGCTACAATCATCAATGCTCCTCACCTCCCATCTTCTGAACACCTTCACCACCCCCACACACAACACAATCAGCATCCTGTAGCATGTCCGCTCCCCCGCCTATCTCATTTCGGGGTTCGTCTAGGCGGACCTCTGTTTTCCGCTACTACTCTGAGCAAGCAGCAGAGGCGTGACCTCACCCTCTTTAACACTGATGCATAACGACGTCGAATTGTCAAGAAAAGCTGACAGTCGGTGAGACTCTACAAATTTACTGCATGGAATTCGGCAATAGGAACTAGCCTACAGTGCATCGATAGAGGCCAGTTCAGCCGCTCTTTCGTGGGAACTTCCCCGTGCCAACGTCTCCAAGTCAACCAGGTATACTACATTGTCCTTCTTGCAGAAGTTGCGTCGTGCAATGTCGCGGTGAACGTATCCTTCCGAGTGAATGCGAGCAAGAGCAGATTTCATCTTCCTCCTCGTCTGAGTATCGACTGGCCCAGTTTCGGGGATTGCAGTACCGACGTCTTCAAGAGCAAGGAGCCTCAGGAGTCCCCAAACATCGTAATATCCACGGACACGTGGAATGACTTCCCCTTGGAGATTATGTAAAATTGCATAATTACGCACCTCCCTATCAAGCCCATCAATGGAATCTTTCCTCTGAAAAAGGTCTACGACTTTGCAGAAGACATCCAGACTGCCTCCGGCAAGAATTCCCCTCGCCAACGTTGCCCTTACAGTGCAGCCCCGTTGCGGAGCATGACGCATGGAAGTACGGTCGAAACGGCAAAGGCGAGGGTCAAGTTGCAAGATTTCATATGATCCGGCCACGACGGTCGAGCGAGAAGACCCTGCCAGTCTGATAGCCCGGTCACGGCTACGGGTGGCTGTGGCAGATGTACCGAAGTATCGGTTAGAAGGCGGTTTAGCAAGGGTTGGGGAAGTATGAAACCAGGTGGAGGTGACTTCGGCAAGCAGGATAATGCCCACAAAGGCTTTGAGCATACTTGGCAGGTCGGTCGGATTGAGCACGCTTGGCGCGCCCGTCCAATCGATCTCAATCGGCCCGTAGTACTGCAAGGTTTTGCCTTTGAAATCGGTAGTCTCAATGCGTTGAAAAAACCAAGCCCGCTGCATATTGCTGAGGACGCCGTACTTGTTGTCGTTGAATGTCATGTAGCCATAGAGTTGGTACACAGCGTCGATTGATTGTCGCTCCAAGATGCTGGGATCATTTTGTCGAAAATATCCAGGCAAATCTTCAAGAGGTGCCGCCCATTTTGTCTTGTACTCAACCTGTACCATAGAATGAGAGAGGTCGAATAGAGAGATCAGTGATACGCACCACAACCTTTGGGTGTCGGGTGGCGTGCCGCAACCACGAAAAGTCAGGCTCCCCAACAATCTGATTATTCCCGGTATCTGAACGCATAAACCGCCCCTTAATCCCCAGTATCTCCAGCACCTCTATGACCAAATCATGTAGTTGGACTACTGCTTCGCCACGAACATCTTCTTGGCCTGACACAGCTCGTGGTTTCTTTGGCATGGAGCCGATATCATATTGGGCACCGGAGGTGATCTTCATGGCGGCCATGCAAGCAGTGACGGCCTGGTGGATCTTGGTCTCAAATCCAGTCCAGGGGGAGAAGTTTGCAAGATCAGTTCGTGGATACGCTCGCTCGCTTGTGTACGCGGAAATGTGAACATCATCGGTCCAAAAAATACCAGTTGGGCTATAAGGCAAAGTGGGGAGCGTCGTTTTCATAATGTTGTCGAGGCAAAAGGAGAAATTGGCGTCCACCTGACCTTCCCACAGTAAGAGCCTAATATTATAAGTAGTAGTGAGGCATCATGCTCGTGACTTAGTATTGCTAGGCTGTCATTAATGCCCAACACCGGTATTAATTCCTCCCCCAAATGCTTATTTCTAACTTCAAAGGTAAGCCTATGTACTGTGCTCACATAAGCTATAGCTTCGGGCATGTGCGGCATTGTGCACGGCACTTTCCCACCATTCCGATCATCAACAGATCACGGTCTCCCACGGTTGATCAACGCGCACGACACCTTCGGCTAACCGTGCGCTCATCATCCCCGACGATGAGCACACTATTCCACTCATTCTCCAACATTTTCCTTCGCTTTTTTGTGTATATAACACTTTTACATGTATATATAGTGTTAATAAACACATATTTTCGCTTTTTCACCTATATTAGCTTGTAAACCAACATTCTCCCTTCATAAGGGGAAGAGGAGGGGTCTATTCTTTTAATTGAGGGGCTCAACTACATGTACAGGGCTATATAATTATATATATAATATATACATGACAGAGGAAGGGAGCTGCATGAAGTGGGAAGGAGGGGAATTGGGAGAAGTGAGGGAAGTATGAGACAGGTACCATCTACTGGGCTTGTGCATTTTCTACAGCCAAAGGTGTGTGTGTAGAGGGGTATAAGGGTGTCTGTAGAGGTGGGGATTGATGTTGGGAAAGTTGGGAACAAGGGGCTCTCTGACAGGACACCTGTATGGGGAGTGGGAGAGGTTGTCACTTACCTGCATCCCTATGCCTTCCCCTTATGCAATGCACACAAAAAGAGTATATAATGGTCCCAATGAACGATCTGATAGACCCCATGAAGACCCTACAGTTGTTAGGATAGCCAGAATAGAGAATATCGAGTCAGGAGGGAGTATGCTTACTCTGGGAGATCCGTGGTACCAAAACATTCGCTTTCTTCGTTTCCTAGGCCTAATAATAGTGTAGATTGAGGGTAGATTAAGGAAATAGTTGGGGGAGAAGGTTCTGGCTCACAAGGGCATGGGCCTCCCATCAACATAGGTGAACTTCACTCACCATGAAGCACACACTGTTCCTATCATCCAAAGGCTCTCCTGTGCATTTATAGTAGTATATTACCCTTCATTTATGACCTACAGGTTGTCAATATGGTCAATACTTCGTCCTAAAAGACAGTATCTTCAACTACTCACCTATTCACCTTGTTACTCCATGCCAGCTGATGAGGACCACTGGTGGTTGTATATACACATATACCAAGGTATGTTAAGTATAAATACTGCTTTATAGCAGTCTATGAGTCTGTAAAAGAGAGGGGAGGAGTCAATACATTCAGGTAGGTTACAGTCACTCACCCAAGGCCTACAGAGCCTCTATGTCTCAACATAGTGCAGATATAATGATTTAATCTCATGGTGATACATGTTACCTTGAGTTAGAGACCACCCAGATAGTAGAAGAGCCTGTTCCATGCACCAGAGAGTAGACTGAACCAGGTATTCCAAAAAAGGCAATAATCCGAGTATATCTCCACAGGAACGCAACATGCTGTTAATCAGAGAGCAGGGGCAGAGAGAGGTAATGTTAATGGGTCTCAAGGCTCGCCCCGATTAACCACTCCAAGATCTCTTGATTTGCACATATCTCACTCATCTCTCCATTGATTTCCATTGTCTCTTTTTACGAGTCCGAGGTACAAGGACTCGTCTTTATAACCCGACGAACATGCCATCAAAATACAGGTTTAAGTGCGGTGCCAAATAAGCTTTCCTTTGAAAGTCAGCCCCTACAGATTTTCAAAGTCAGCGGGTTCTTCCAACACGGGGATTTTGGATCAAAATGGAAAGTAGGTCTCACGGTTCATTTTGAACATTCAGCTTGATCACACAACCTGTACCATGGTCCACGATGACTACCACAGCCCAGCGGAGAACTGGGAGGGGCACTGGGAAGACCCATGGAGGAGGACACTTGTCAGGTAAGCACCAGCCAACTGCCCTCTTGGTGCCCCATCACTGATACCATATCATACACAACGCCTACCCCCAATGTGAAACATCGACCCAGCACCTGCTCCCAGCCCTACGAGCAACTGCTGGTAGGGTGGATCATGGGTGCTACCAGCTGATGACAACCCAATGGCCACACCACCCATCCCAGCCTCATGAGCAACTGCTCGTGGGGTGGATCGTGGGTGGAATGGCGACAATGACACCGCCTGATGACGACAACGATGCCCAATGGTACCCATGTGGTACCCACCCCACACCTACGAGCAACCACTTGAAGGGTGGATCATGGGTGCAGCTCAGCTAGAATGCCAGGCATGCAGAGATGAGGAGGATGAGACCGCACCCCAGCACCCACCTCCCACCACTGCAAGCCCTTGCTCACAGGGTGGATCGGGTGCTAACAGCCCTCCATGACAATGAGCATCCAGCACCCCACTATCAATGCCAACACCACCAGCACCAGCACCAGCACCAGCAGGAAGATGATAGGGACGAGGGGGAGATGACAATTCCCATGGCACCAGACCCCTCCACTACGAGCAACTGCTCATAGGGGGAAAGGCTGGTGCATATGAGCCAATGGCAGTGGGGAAAACAATGCCAAGAAATGACACAATGAAACAGCCCAAATGATGTGCATCATTGTTTGGGCTGTAGATATTTTTTTCTTCTTTCTTTTTGTACTTCATTTTACTAACTTTTTGGCCTTTCTCCCTCCTCTCCCTCTCCTGCCCCCCTTTTATACTCATTATTTACACTGTATATAATTTCAAATATAATGTCACTTTGAAATTCTCAGATTGTTATGCTTTTTGCTAGTGATTGTAATGTAGGTCATTAATACTAAGTGTTAGTTGATGGAAATACCAGCTAAGACACAGGCACTACCTCCCTTTTGTACATGAACAATTGATCAATTCCAGATGAAATTGATCACTTGTTGGTAGTATTTACTGTGAAGATATCATGTTCAAGACAATATTGGACATTTTAGATATTTGTTACTCTTTTGTCATTCTTTCATCATCTCTCTTAGTAGTAGTTACATTTGATTTGCTTAGTTTACTTCACCTGGCACCAAGGTAAGCCTACAACCTATGCACACATATATATAAGTAGATCTTAGAGGACTTGTTCATGCCAGGCTTTAGCCATGGCCTAATTGGACAAGTGCATTCTACAGAGTATACTGGCCTCTTCTTGCCCCAGCTCTTCGATCAATGGCACATTGTGTTGCTATTGAGATATTTTCAAGTTATTGCCTTTTTTGGAACCCTTGGTTGAACATGCTCTTGAGTATTTTCTACAGCCTCTCCTACTATCTTAGTGGTCTGTAACTCAAGGGAACATGTATTAATATGAGATTACACCAAAAGCTCCTTCTTGATCCAGTACTGCCACCTCATTCAAGAATTCCCACAGTTCAAAGTGGGTAGAGTGAAGGGAAACTACACCTCTGGGTCATAGAATAGCATAAATACTATACTGAAGCAAAGGAAAACCAAACGATGCCCCAGTGCCTGGCAATTGTCATGCTGGACAATCAGACACCGGCAGTTACACTGTAATTAGGGCAGACAACACTATCAGAGAACACCACAACAATTCAAAAAAGGGCAAACCCATGGCAACAACACCAGAACTATCTACCAGGGAGAAGCATCCAGCCCCCTTACAAGTGGAGAAAGGCAGGAGCACCAGACGAATGGGCACAATACCACAAAGCGGAGTCAATCTGGGAGACATATCAGATGCCGAAGGAGGGCTCTCCTGGCTAGCCACAAAGGGTCTACTGGCCCTGTCAGGCTCAACCCCATCACTGACATCACTGGCTGAGATGCTGTTTCAAGTTGGAGCCCTACCAAACACCCCACTGCAAACTCTAAATGGAATCTGGGCAGTGGCTTTTTTATTGCAGGAACTAGAATTGATGAAAACAACAAGGGAGGTCACTACTACAGTATCGAAAGAACTAACCCCTCTCATTGACATGCTACAGAACATGTTTATAGAAAAAGCGGAGGAACTCACGGCCAGAATACTCAAATCCACAAAAGAGGTAATAACACAGGCCAAAGACTCAATCGAAGAACTGGGTAAAGCAACAGAACAAATGATAAGTATCACAGAGAAGGAGAAGGCAACAGCCACACCCTATCAGGATGCCCTGAACCAGGGTACAGTCAGACCACCAGTCCAAGTGGATCCAAGGGTCAGATCAAAGGAAAGTATAAGGGCAAGGCAATTCCTATGGACCCTCTCAGTGGACATACCAGAACTAAAAACACTGCCAGCCCCACAGCTAATAAAACAACTGAACAAAAAACTGACCAAATCCATGAAAACAACAAATGAAGAGTGCAAACTACGATTGGCAATATGGCTCAAAAATGGAGGGCTGCTCATAGAAGCTGGAGACGACAAATCCATGCCATGGCTCGGCAGTGAGGCAGACATCCTGCACATGGAATGCGAGCTAGGCACCTCCATTCTACCAGAAGCTTGCAATTACAACATCACGGCATATTTTGTCCCACTAACCTTTGACATAATGGAGAAATTGCACATAGAAGAGGTAACAGAGTCAAACAGCTTACCCAAGGACTCAATCAATAAATGCAGGTGGGTGAAGGCCCCTGTATGGCAAAACCCAAACCAGTTGGTAGGTCATATGATCATCACGTTCACAGACCCAGATGGCACAAATAAAGCCATACTCAATGGGCTAGTCATTTGCAACAAAAAGGTATCAGTAACCAAATGCAAAAGAGAACTGATCAGATGCCTCAAGTGCCAGGGATACAACCATGTAGTGCACAAGTGCATTATCAGCAGAGACATCTGTGCCAGGTGTGGAGAAGACCACAGGACCAGTGACTGCAGCGCATCAACACTACTATGTACCCCATGTGGAATACGTGGACATGCAAGTAGTGATCGGATGTGCCCAGTTTCCTCAGGAAATGCACCAAACATGATGAGAGGAATCTAGAGAATCTACTTCCTTTCTACCCTTCTATGGAGACCTGGACATGGGAAGCAGCCCCACCAAGTAATCAAAGGCTGACAATCACCGCAGGACTGACAGACCTCATGCAACCAGTCAGGAGAGGAACAATATGGCAAACTCAACTAAATTTCCAACCTAGACATGCAGCTCCAAACAGACGAGGACTTGAGCGCCAATCATGGGACAGGCAAGAACCTGATGCAAAGTATGAATAATCAAATGAGCAAAGAAACAAAGTTAAGAATCCTACAAATAAATCTAAATAAATCACTCACCACGCACCTGGAGCTCATCAACGACTCACTAGCGGCACACTGGGACATCATACTAATACAGGAACCATACGTTACATGTTTCAGCAGCATCAGAACACCAAATCACTTCACATCAGTAACTCCCACCTTGAGGGGGATTTTGGACATACCAGTGCAATCCACGATATGGGTAAATGCAGCTCTATCCACAAACGATTGGAAAATATTAGACATACCAGACACAAACAACATAGCAGCAATCAAATTAACAGGTGCATATGGCAGACTACAAGTATTCAGTATATACAATGCATGTGAGAACTCACACTCACTTGCAGCACTAAAGAGATACATGCATGACAACGGGAATGGCCACCAAGGGCCTGAGAACCTTCATGTACTGAGGGGAGGGGACTTCAACTGACACCACCCAATGTGGGATAGGGACGAAGACACACACCTGTTCACATCCAAAGCCC
This sequence comes from Tricholoma matsutake, assembly GCA_026075535.2. NCBI lineage: Eukaryota > Fungi > Basidiomycota > Agaricomycetes > Agaricales > Tricholomataceae > Tricholoma > Tricholoma matsutake. Next base: position 343,580 of record AP026548.1, on the reverse strand, counting down.
TTGAAGATGCAGGAGAACTGATAGACCTGGTAGCAGACCACAACATGCACATGATGCTACCAAAGGGCATACCCACACTCAAGCACATGGTATCAAAACACTACTCTAGGCCTGACAATGTTTTCTGTAATAGCAGTCTCATGAGCCATGTGGTGAAATGTGACACCATGCCAGATAGGCAACTGGGAAAAATGGATCACTACCCAATAGCAACAATACTGGAATTAACACAGGAAAGGGCACCAGCAAGGTCATCCCTAAACTTCAGGAAAACAGACTGGGAGGAATTTAACGTTCACCTGGGAAACAAGCTGGCAGTAATCCCAATACTGTCTGAGATCAGAACCGATGAAGAATTGGGCAGGGAAATAGAACTGCTCACAGCAGTGATTCAGAATACAATTGAAAACAAGGTCCCCGTAAACTTCCCATGCCCCCTTTCTAAGAGGTGGTGGATGAAAGACCTGAGGAAAATGAAAAAGGTAGTCAATAGGCTATGCACTGAATCATATAGAAACAGAGCAGTGGATCAACACCCAAGTCACCAAGACCTTCAACAGGCCCACCAAAGATATGCAGAGGACATCATTAAAGCTAAGACAGACCACTGGAATGAATATCTGGAAAATGTGGACAGTTCAGACATATGGATGTTCATCTCCAACCCAGTAGGCGATGGAGGACAGTCTGGTCAAATGGCCAATTTTGACCATCAAAATAAATTCCAAATGATATTCAAGATACATAGAGGACATGAATAGAATCATATTGATCCCAAAATCATGAATTTTGGTGGGCTAGTTTTTGAGATATGGAGAAAATACTGAAAATACTGAGTTTGAGAGTTATTGGAACAATGAGATGTTAAAAAAATTGGTTTCTTGTCATGGTCCATCCATAAATATAACATAGTAAGTCCTCTGACAGGTTTGGTGATTTTTAGTAGTTTACATAAGTGTGAAAGCAGGTGATCATACAATTATGAGAGTTAGAAGTTGTAACTTGTTGTGTACACATTCAAAATTCTTGATTTTGACTGTTTCTGAATCCTTCAACCCCACAGACATTGGGAACATAATTATTTCCCCCCTTTTACTTGTTAGAGTCCGTTCCAAAGGCCTGTACTCTTTATTGCCATATGTGCATGTGACTGTTCTGAACAATCACATGCACAAATTATTACACATGTGATGGTTCTGAACAATCACATGCATAAATTATTACCCATGTGATGATTCTGAACAGTCACATGCATGAATTATATATTTTTATTTTTATTTGTGGCTACATATATTTAATGTTAAGTCCTGCATGTGATAGTTCTGAACTGTCACATGCATGAATTATTGTTATACATAATTATTTCCCACCCTTTACTTGTTAGAGTGTGTTGCAAAGGCTGTACTCTTTATTGCTATATGTGCATGTGACTGTTCTGAACAATCACGTGCACAAATTATTGTATATGTGATGGTTCTGAACAGTCACATGCATGAATTATACATTTTCACTTTTATTTATAGCCACATATATTCCACTATGATTAATGAGAAGTCCTGCATGTGATAGTTCTGAACTGTTGCATATTTAATGACAGGTCCTGGCACTGCAAGTGATTGTTCAGAACTGTCACATACATGAATTAGGGGCACTAGGTAGGATTCCCACAGTCCATTGCAAAGGCTGGTATGTACTCTCTTTATTCCCAAATGTGCATGTGATGGTTCTGAACAATCATGTGCATGAATTATTACACATGTGATGGTTCTGAACAGTCACATGCATGACATGAATTAGGGGCACTAGGTAGGATTCCCACAGTCCATTGCAAAGGCCTGTATGTACTCTCTTTATTGCCAAGTGTGCATGTGACAGTTCTAGTGTTTAAAGGTCCAGTCCAGTCCGGTTTTTGACTTCCAAATGGGGCAACCGGCAACCGCAACCGGTCTAGGACCGACCTAGATACTGGAGGACCGCAACCGGACCCTTTAGGACCGGTCCTAATTGGTCCATGGACCGAAAAAAGACTGGTTCAGACTGGTTTTTTGTCATAAAATTTATTGTGCCAAATAACCCATATGTATCTCAACAAATATGACCATCACCTCATATATATTATATTAATGGATAGAGATTGTAATGCTACGTAGATCGATCCAACACTTAAGCAATTCCGTCAAGATGTGACTGAGATATGGCCAAAACCGAAAGGACATGCATTCAAGTTGCAGTTTGTAGTTTGTAATTTGTAGTTTGTAGTTGCACTCATTTGGGCTGTTGTATAAATAAAATCCGATGGTACAGATGATTAGGTGTGTTGTTGTTACTTTTATGATGCTATATAGCTGTACAAAAAAAATTATAGCTCAGGTAATAAGCAATGCAATCAAAGTTGTTCTGATACAACAAAATACTCGTACAGAAATGTTTTTGGTCATATCTCAACCAATTCTTGACCGTTTTTGATGATCCAGGGACCGAAAATAAAGAAAATATGTGTGGGAGTAAGGTCTAACACACGTTGGAATGAGAGACCGGTTGCAACTGGTTTTAACCAGTTTTTCATTGGTCCTACTATATTTTTCAAAACGAAAGACCAGCAACTGGACTGAAAAAGACCGGTCCATAAATAGACCACTGGTCCGGTCCTAATCGGTCCAGTTCAGTTCAGTTTCGGTCTTTTTTTCGGTCCTACAGACTGGACCTTTAAACACTAGACAGTTCTGAACAATCACATGCATGAATTATACATTATTTATGGCTACATATATTCTACTATGATTAATGAGAAGTCCTGCATGTGATAGTTCTGAACTGTCACATGCATGAATTAGTTTACTACATAATTATTTCTTTTACTTGTTAGAGTCTGTTGAAAAGGCCTGTACTCTTTATTGCCATATGTGCATGTGACTGTTCTGAACAATCACATGCATGAAATATTATACATGTGATGGTTCTGAACAGTCACATGCATGAATTGTACATTATTTATGGCTTCAGGACTGTCATGCATGAATTAGGGGCACTACATAGGATTCCCACAGTCCATTGCAAAAGCCTGTATGTACTCTCTTTATTGCCAAATGTGCATGTGACTGTTCTGAACAACCATGTGCATGAATTATTACACATGTGATGGTTCTGAACAGTCACATGTATGAATTATATATTTTCATTTTTATTTATGGCTACATAGTTTTTCACATGCAATAATTTATTTCTGCTTTACATTTTCTCCATCTTGTTCAAACATGCCTAGTTCTTGGGGTTCACAATGCATAGCATGGTCTGATACAGTGGACTCATCCTCCTCTGAATTAGAAAATCCCAGAAGCTGGTCCAACCTCACAGATTCTGATGGAGGAATACAGGCTCTTGATGCTTGGAGTCCATGCCCTTCTTGGTCTACGTCAGATTGGAGCCCTTGTCTATCCTGGTCCTCATCTGACAATAATTCTAATCATCTGGGTCAAAAATGGGAGGCTTCAAGCTCGCAGAGCTGTCCCAGCTCTCAACCTAGTAACAAATGTGATAAAGACTATCACCCAGGTTCCACATTCAGTCCACTTAACCCTGCTCCAAAATCTCAGTCAGAAAGTGATGCATCTGATGAGATAACACAGCTCAGACAAACTGTCAGTATGTTCAAGATGGACATTGCCAATGTATTCAATTCAGCCCTCATCCATTTATTCTCTAGCAATCCACCTTGCCAATTCAACTTTTTGGGTAGCTGCCTATCCAGATCTACAAACACTGAAACCTGGAGATTTAATAAAACTATCTGTCCTGGACTTCTTTCTGAGCTGGGAATTGTATCAAAGCCAGCATTCTGATGACTCTGCTAGCTTTTATTATCTCAACACCTCAACAATACAAAACCTTACTGGAGACCCTAGTCACGACCATGCTCTTGTCCAGAAATGTCTTGACCTCTCCACTCAACCCATTAACCCTGTTCCAGTCATTTTCTTGGTTGCCTTTGGAGAAAACACATATTTTCTGGCCTTGTTTGATTTTTCAGAAAACAAGGTCCTAATATTGGGACATCTTGGCTGTAACTATGTTTCTCTAGCAAGATTCCCACTCAGGCCCTGGTATTGCAGCATTTTCTAAGCTTCTACAAGATGGGCAATGGTGTTGGAAGGATGTTTCATTTCACAGCCAAAGGCTCAATCTTGCATGTGATCATAAAGTAAGAGAGCAAATGTTTCATACAGCTCTCAATACTGCTCATTCATGCTTCACTCTTTGGAACAAAATATCCCGAGGCAACAAGGATTGCATGCAGCTGCCTGAAATATTCATTGATGAAATGCATATCCTGCCTTGCCACTTTCAGTGGGTCAGGAACCTTACCCTCATCTTTTTGAATCAGAGGTCAGGATGCAAGATGTGTCAACTTGACACTACCTCTGCACATGTGCCTATGGATACCAAAGGCACTTATCAGCAAGATAGGACTGTCTATCCACATTCCAAAATAACAACACTTCACCTCCCCTGTCCCCTTCCATTAGCAGAAGCTGAGGAGTTATCATCATCTTCATCAGATAGTCTTGATGAAGAGATTAACTTGGGTGACTTTGATGACTATAGCACAGCATCGATATGGAGTGGAAATGCTCCACCCCTCTTTGATGTGTGGACTTTTGATTCCTCTGGTTTGCAAGCTCTTCCCAACTTTGCTTGCACATGGAGAGACAGAGGATACAGATTACCTCCTTATTTTGCCCAGGTCTCCAGCAAAAAGACACCCACAGATTTTATTTCATGCCTCCTGCCAACAATGGATAATGTTACTCAAGAAGGCACCAAATTTGATACTGCCTCTCAATCTTCAAGGCAGCATGATCCTAAACTACAAGGAATCATCCAGGATATTCCAAGCAGGAGTTCCTCCCCAGAAGCTACTTTATTGGGTGCAAAAGGAATACTGGATGAGGCAGGTAGGGTTCCAAAAACAAGAGAAAGTTATAATGTCTTTGTTCGAGGAAAGACAAGGACAGATAACTTTCTAAAGCTGGACCTCGAATGAGATCATGTTGTGTTAACTCAAGACCAGGTTTCAATTTCCACTGACATTGACAGCATTCTTTTTGTCACAACAAGTACATTACTTTCATGCAAAGGTGCCATCAATTTGCATTTGCTACCTCATTTTTCTGATCAACCACCATTTTCTGCAAATCCCTCGGTGTATGTCACACTTTTGGGCCCTCCAGGAGATGAAACCGAGCTCAATAATCCACATCTTCAAAGCAAAGTTCAGCACCCCCTCAGTTACATTCCACACATGCCATTTGGTTACTTTGGTGAAGCTTCTCAGCAGTTTAATCTTTATGTGTTCTTCCCAAGAATGATACACAAGAGCATCAACAATAATTGAGCAATCACCATCATGCCCCTTGAACTTCAAGAACTATGGATTTCGGAAGCCATCTTCAAAGCATTGGCTTCAGCCCTGAATCACTATCCTGGAATTTCAGAATATCTCCCTCAAAGTACAGAGCAACTTCATCAGAGAACAGGAGATCATGCTAGACGTCCTACCATTCCTCTTACTCCCGAGTCCCTAGCTTCACTTTTGGTTGCCATTCACCGTGAAGTATCCCAGAACAATGACCTTCTTTCTTGCTTTGGTTCATTTTTCTTTGTTCTTGATGCAAGAGGCATAAAGTTGCTGTCAAAACAGTGTGGACCAGGCAAAACTGTCTTTCAGGCACTTCAGAGAGTCGTACCAGGTCTAGATTGGAACTACATGCTGGACAGATACAATGGAGAGCTATACCTTGATCTTGGAGTCTCTTTTCACCCAACAAACACCATGGAGCCAATGGTTGGACTCTGGCGACTAGACAGCTTGAGATCCTCTTATGCTCTCATGGGAAAATCAAGCAGGAACAGCAAAGAGTATCACTATAACACCATGTGTGACTATGGAGGTTTCAAGGCTGAAACATCAGGGCATGTCAAGCATCACACCCATATTGTGAAGCGCATTTCATATAACCTATTCTTTGAGTTTGTCCGTCAGCCTGGGCAACAGGCCTATATCACATCTCTGGACAATGCTATTCAGTGCAATCAAAAGTATCTTGATGGGTGCACAAGATGGATGAAGGCTCTGATATCTGGTGGGAAATGCTCATATGGTGTCTGTGATGAACTTTGTGCAAGTGCTTCTGTAGTTTTGAAACTTCTGCCAGTTGTCATGGAGCGGGTGAGAAAAATATTTTTATTCTAATTCACCGATAGGACTTAAAACTCTATTCAGGCAAAAAGCTTCCTTAAAAGCAATCCCATTATATGAATCTCGGCCCCAACCTTCTTTAATTTTGGTTTGCAACAGTTTACAGAGCTGCAAGACATCCACCGCAAACTTGCTGTCACTCACCCGCCCAATTACAGCACACTCACAGCCCTAATTCTCCATTTAATGTGAAATATTATGGTCAATCCATCCAGTATCCCATCATACGTGCAATCTGCATTGAATATACATCAGAGAGCAGTGATGGAAAGGTTCAGGATGTTTTTCATCAATGACCTGGATCCCGAGGATATGGAATGCATAAATGTGAACTTGGGACAGAAGGATGGCAATGAGATTGTGCAGGCCCACAAATATGCACCCGCATCCAGGCCCATGACAGAAAAAGTAAAGGATAGGGAAATCCAGCTTATTCCATCCCATATATCAAGTGAATCATATCCATGGGGTGAGAGTATATCATGGTCTACATTGCAGCAGATGTGCAAGCAGCATCCAGTGGACTTTCTCCACTGATTCAACTTTGAAGAGGTGGATATAGGGCCGACCTCTGAGGAAATCCTGGAAATAATGGAGGATCTCTTCATTGCTTTCACCACAGATACTTGGCTATGCTTCCAGGAGTCATTCTTGCCTGCTGGAATTCAACCCAAACCTGCTACCCTCAAGGATGGAATGGAAGTTTGGGCATGCCAGACTATTTTAGCACTACTTGGTGGAAAATCCACTTCTCTGCCATCGTCATACCAGCTAGAAGGGGCACCAAAGAAAAGAAAATCAGATATAACATTCCAGCACCTTAGGACCATTTTCTTTCCAAGTCCTGGCAAAGAGCTCAAAAACAGTATCTGGTTTGCCTACATTGGTTCCGGTGGTTATATTCAAAGATACTGGGATTTTCTTGAGGAGAAGAAAGATGAGCCACACATAATTGAGGATGTGCACAAGAGGCTTGATGAAGTATTTGGTCAACTACAGTGCCTTTCTCAAAGCAGGACAGTCACCTGTATATGGCATGCTACAGAAGGGTTGGTCTGCTTTTTGACAAACCCCCTTTATTATAGAATTAAATCAGTCAGATCCATGGAACCTCAAACCAAAATGGGACCCCAGCGACCTCAAGTAAGCACTGCAGAACTCCAGAAGTGGCTGAATCCAGGAAGCCCTGTGCCTTGGAAAAGAAAAAGAAACACAACAAAGACATGTTCTGGTAACTCAAGAAACTACTGTAGGCACCCTGCAAAGCAACAACAGATAGATAATCAATTATGCCACCAACTCAGCCCTATACAATGTGCCTGTATCAGAAGAAACACTCAGAAAAATGTTTTTCAGGATATTGAGGAGAGTAATAGTGAAGATGGCTCTTATTCCTTTTCAACACCTGACCAGTTGGACACAGATTCTGATAGCACCGCCAACTCAATTATTGATTAGTTTTGTGATATTTACAATTGAAGACCTAATTTTATTCTACTGTATTTATGACTGTTTTGATCCACAAAATACATATATAAGTCAACATTAGAATATCAATAGAAGCCTTCTCCAAACATGTCCTCTCCACCAACAGATGCACAATGGAAAGCTGGAAAGGCTTGCAGGTCATTTTCACTTACTTATACCAACAAAAAGAACAAAACCTCTGGTATGGCATGCATTAGGACTCTCATGTACAAATGTCTCTCACCGCATTTTTGTAGAATGGCAATTTCATGTGGGCTCATTTTGTCTCGTTAGCCATGAAGGCCTTGATGGATTGCCACTTGAGCAATGCACAAGGGATAAATACTGGAAGGCTCGCATTGTGGAAATTTGGAGGCCTAAGAGAAAACTGAATAATAACAGTAACCATGTATGTTCTGAAAATGTTTACTGAGTCCCTGCTCACCTCATACCATTTTAGGAACATTACCTGTTAGTTCAATGGTTTTATTCAAAAGAGGACATTAAGCAGGTCAAGCCTAATGGTGTCAAGGATTTGGAGAGGCAATATCAGTGTACTCAGATCATGCATGCTCTTCAACTGATATACTTTTGAATTAGGTATTTGACAAGTGCTGTGAAACAAGAACTTTATGCCTCAAGCCATAAGTCTGCTATCAGTTCTGAAGCCATTGCTAGTAAGCTGTACTGTCTTCTGTGATAAATATTTAGACTAAAGGAAAGTTCATTAATAGCCTACCTACACGACTATGAAATGATAATACTTGACAATTCAGCTCTTGACCAGCAACCCATTGTCACATATTTCTCCAGGTATGTGTCAATCCATAGCTAGATATGATTTTTGGATGAAAATTGACATCCCTTTGAAGATTCTTCTGGAATTACACCAATTGGTGTCTTCAAGTACGTCAATGTTGGTTTAAATATTTGACTAATTGTACTCACTTGAGTGTATTAAAGGGATCATTGGGCCATTGTGGTCTAGAGATGTGCACTGATCTGTGGAGCCCTGATGTATAGGAGCAAAGATTTTGTTGGGGATGCCAAACTTGGTTCCATACCAAATGCCTCTCTGCTGATTTCACAACCACACAAGAGAAACATATTGAAGAGATTTCCAAAGAACATTCCAAGGCTCCAAGATCTGTTCTTCAGATTGCCTTTCAACCAACAGCAAGAGGAGGAAACCTACAATACATTGCTGGAAATATCAGGTTTGTAAACCAGGCAAGGCTGCTCTTGGACCACAATGTGCGGGAAAAGATACTGTTTAACCCTGAACCTTGGATGGCTGCCAACATTGTTGACCATAGTTCTCTGTGGTCTGAGTACTTGGTTTATAAGTATGACATAGACATGGGAAACAAGGATACAGAGCAACTGGTAGTGACTGGGCAGGTTCTTTATAAATGTCCTAAATGTGGGCCAAATACTTCACTGTAATGTAGGCAAGGCTTTCTATAGTTTGTTGGTGTTTTCAATGGATAGGAATGAATGGACACATGGAATTTACAAACTCAGAGGCAAAAGAATATCCAAACAAGGATAAATTATCCTTATATCTCTCAGAGGAAGTTGAATCTCAGCTTTACTTTGGACAACATGAAAGTAACCCCTGTGGAAACATTACTCGCTGATAGTCTTTTGAAATTGAAATATCTTGTGGTGGTGCTTGGTATGAAAAATAACTTGTTTTCACTGTTAATGATACTGATCATTGCATAAAAGGTGCAGGAGTTTCTCAGGCAGCTGGAATTCAGACCTTTAGAGGGACAGAGGGCCTCTTGAGCAAAAAATCACAGAATAGGAATGTTCTTGAGTTGTTCCAAAAAGAAACTTTTGAGGTAGGATAGCCATTCTGGGTGCCGTTAACCCACTGATGGCTGGAAAGACCCCAAGGAGATCTGCAGCACATGCTTTGCAGATGGCAAGCCTTGCAGACACTGCTGCACAGGCAAAACCAACTGTGTTCCATGAGCTCCTAGGAGCCCTGCAGTCTATTGGTGTTCTAGGTCGGGTTTATACACAAAACATCGATGATCTCGAGATCAAGGCAGGATTAGCAACTGATGGCAACCATCCTAACTGTGTGCAACTTCATGGGTCAGCCATGCAGGTCATGTGTACCCAATGCAGCTTCACTGAACATGTATTCCATCACTTTGTAACTTTAAAAAGTGGGCAACTGCCTGGCTGTCCTCAATGTAAAAACCGAATGGAAGAGAGGAGGAGTCAAGGGAAACGATCCTTGGGACAGGGTGGATTGCTTCGACATGCAATTATTTTATATGGGGAAACACATCCTAAGGGAGAAGATATTGCAGAAATACAGGCCCTGGATGGACAAAAAGCTGACAATGTATTGGTTGTAGGAACCTCCTTGAAAACCTTTGGATCTGTGGCCCTTATTAAAACATTGTCAGCCAATCTTCGACAGAACATATGTGGGCAAGTATATTACATGGACCTGCAAAATCCACCTACATCCTTGGTAGATGTCTTCCATCACATCATCCCAACCGATTGCCAGAACTTTGCGGATTATATGCTTCATAGGTTAGACAAAGCTCATAGCATTTCCTTGACATCTGTTGGAGGGAAAGATGATTTGAAGGACTGGATTAATGCAGGGACCACTTGTAATGATTTATGGCCATCATGGGCTTGGGTCTGATATAACAACATCCTGGAATATATACTATCTCCAAGGAACATGTATACGCCCATCTGCAAGCTCCACAACCATTGTTTTCCTAATCCACTCACACTGCTTCTTACTCAATAACTGTTGAAAGGGAATTTCTAAGGCAAGATGTTTGGCAAATTGACAGGCATAAACCCCACAGTCTGAAGAACCCTGCTGTTGTGGAACATTTTTTCCTGCCTTAACTTGCCAAGTATTCAACCCCAGTGGTTGTAAGATCATCTACTTATTATAGGGGAGCATCAGAACCATGTAACTGCTATGGTGGGTATCTGACCTTATCAATTTTCTCCAATCGCCTTTTGACATGCTTGGGTGCCATGCTATCGAACACCTCCAAAACCGGGCTTTTTGGATTGAACTTAAGAGCAACCCAATGGTCTTGAGGATGGTTAATTATAGTGATGACCACTGTGAAGGTTTTCATGGCAGTTGCCACACTAGTTTCATTTTTTGAAATCTGGGTGCCAACAGCTAATTCAGTCTGGTTCAACAAAACTGAAAAGGTAACTCACCCAAGCCACTGACTTGCTTGATACTTCTAGGCCCCATTTTTCAAGGGAAGGAAACCAGTGGGCTGAGATAAATTTGATATCCGGCCGCAGGTATCTACATAATCCCAAGTAAGCATCAATGATATTGTCATCAAGCCACTGTCCATGCAGCAATCTCTTGATGCCTGAGTGCATAAAGGGTACCCTAGCAATTGTCCAGATATGCAAAGTTGACAGCTCCAGAATGTTCTCCCATTTCTGTTCCACAACTTCATACTTGTAGAGAAGCACAGCTGGAATAGTGCCCAAGGATGATGAGCTATTATGACTTTTGGATGTAATCATGGAAAAAATAGGTAGATTCCATGAATATCCAGTATTGCTGTGCTGATGGATCTGTCATTCGGAGCATATCATCTGAATCATATGGGACAGCCCTGCCTGGTGGTGCTTGTCAGAAATCACTGCATTCCAATCTGGCAAAAGCATAAGCTCAGGTCAGGACCATCATAGGATCAAAATGATACCATCTTCCTGGAGATTTCTTGTTTGTAACTTTAAAAAATTCTCATCTTTGGAAACACTATTCAGAATATACCCCAGCATCCTCCTTCCTTTGCTATCATGCAGCTTCATAAAAATCACTCGCAGCAACCATGGCCTGAGAAATGCTGGTGTGTGATAAGTTGATGTGGCGCTGGTGCTTGCTGATCAAAAACTATTTTCCACATTGTACTGAAGCCCTCGATGATATCTCCAGAGATACTCTGGACTTGTAGTTTCCCAATACTGCGAGTGAACATCAAGCAAAGCAAGTTCACATAGTGTTGACTTGTCCACATGGTAGAAGTCACACCCAAACTTCACAACCCCATCATCAAATGTCCACTGCCATGGAGGAGGCATGAAAGGTTCATTGCATGCCAGTTCCCAGATTGCTTCCTCACTTGATGATTGGAATGGCTGCATGGCAAATGTGATGTGGAGGTAGAGTCATTTAGTTTTGATTGCTTTCAGCTGAATCATGCTTGCTTTAAGTAAGGTGCATGTGATAGTTCTAAACTATCACATGCCTAGTTTAAGGTGCATGTGATGGTTCTGAACTGTCACATGCATGCTCTGTGTTGATAGAACCAAACAAATAGGCATTTTCTGTGCCTCATGCCAAGATGGCACTTTACCAAATTAGGGTTAGTGACTTGTAATTTCAGCATATTTGAACCTCAGGAATGGGGAGTTATCACCCTCACAAATATTTTCCCTTTCAAAATGCAAGCTGCCTCCATCCTGACTGGCTACAATGATTTAACACTAGCACTTGTTGATCCACCTACCCCAAACACACATAGTTTTCTGGCATCGTTGATGGAAAGATATATTGACATGTCCCATTGCTGATATGATGACCATGTCAATAAGTTGTCTGGGATCCAGGGTTCTGGTCTTTTGGGCCACCTTCCATGGCTGACACTGTCATCAGACCCATTCAAACCCTGGGAGCCAGCCAAGGTATTTCCAATTTCAAATGTAATAACGGCGCTGACTATGGTGAAGGGGTTGATAAAATCACTGAAAAATGACTTTGTACACTGTCTGGATGAAACAGATGAAAATAGCAGGGCATACCAGGAGGCACTGAAAGGGGAAATTCCAGCAACCTCTTCATCGTCTCATTCACATGTCACCTCCCATCTTTTGTCTATGCATTTCCTGGACATATACAAGGCCTTGGACCAAGAAATTGAGACAGGTGTTCAGGCAGGCTGTGGGTTAGATTCCACATTGCTAAGGAATAATGTATGTTTCAAGTATACAGCTCTTCAAAAGGCATCAATTGCACTATTTTTTGGGATTTTTAGATGAGATTTCATGTCCAGCCAAATTTTGGGGGCAAAAATAAGTCATGGACTTTGGTTGTATGTGATTTCGAATGCATCGGGGTGATTCATCTTAGAGAGGGGGTGATGTAAGGGGACTAGAAGGGTGCCCTGTGTGTTCCTCCCATTTTTTACATTCATTCTATATTTTTCCTCACTTCATTTCCTTCTATTCTTCATTTTCTATGATTTTTCCGGATTTTATTACTAATTTTCCCTTTCTATCATGTTTGTGCATGTTGACAGTTTTATATTTAGAGGCAGAGCACCCCTTCTGACATCTACCCCTTGGTATGATGTCATTTGGCGGTTTTGATCTGCCTATCTCCACCTTTTATATTTTTAGGTTATTATTTGATTTTTGTCATCTTCACATATACTGGGCATCGGCAAAGGGATCCTTAGAGTTTTCTCTTCGGATTTATCTTTGCTAGGTGCATCCCCAATCCCTGTACTATGTAGTATAATTTTAACTTTGGATTTCCCTTTGCTAGAGGCTGAGGTTGCCCTTATAGACAGGGCACTAGGACTCACCGACTGGCAGAAGCTTTACAACGATGTGCAGGTGCTTTCGATTGGGAGAGGATGGAAATACTTCAGATAATGCTTCCACAGGCAATAATGATTGTTCATCCACTAGATTTCCGAGGGTATCTTCTAGGCTATTGTCAACAGGGATCGAAACCTTCGAGAGAAAAGGGCACAGGCATTGACATGCTGGAATGCGATCTACTTTTTCTCCTTGATTGTGTCCTTTAGGGCACTGACATTCTTGGCATCTGCAATCACGATCATGAAGATGTGACTGTGAGGTTCGCCAAGCACCAGACAATTGAGTTGAATTGGTGGATGCAGCTTGGAAACCAAGCTTTGGTGTGACTACTGAAGTAATGAATGGTTAAGAAGATGGACAAGGTGTGGAGCTCACTGGTAGGAGGAGCCTTTACAACTATATCAAGGTGGTCGTCCACAGGTTGCTTGGCAAAAAGTGATGACAATTTCATCAAAGGCCACAGAGGATGTTTGCTGTTGGGATGGAAACCTTCCAGAGAACAAGGGCGCCGGCATCGACATGCTGGAATGTGATCTGCTTTTTCTCCTTGATCGCATCCTTGAGAGCCCCAACAGTCTTTGTCGCCTGAAGTTCAACTGGAAAGATGTAACTAGGATCTTCCCTGACAATCCAACAATTGAGACTGATTGTGGTGGTCATGATGATCATTCATCAAACAAGTAGTTATGGAGTGTGCAGCCATATCCAAAGCTTATAAATGGAGTGGACAGCACGTGCCCAACACAAGTTTGGTCCAGCTTGGCTCTTTTGTTCACTCATTCATGCCTGAGCTGCAAATGTGTCATGGATGTGTTGTGTCAGGTTGTGTCATATTTCTGATCAAACTTTTGCTGATTATTATGGCAAGCTAGAGTGATCAGCTGAGTTTTGGTCAGCCATAACCTCAAAATGGTCGGCTAGTCAGCCATCACCAGACATATAAATTTGAACTAAAATGCAAATTGTGCTGTTCCTGACACGTGACCATGGGAATAGCCTAATTTAGTTAGTGAGATTATTTAAGCAGGTCCCATCATGGTGGGGAGCAGTTCCTGCCACCATCAAACCTTTGTGCTCGCTGTTCCCGACAATGCACTTGCTATTTCCCTCATTCCCCAACATTTCCCTTTGCTCTTTCTTTCAATTATTCATTTATATTGTACATTTTTGTTATAATATAATATTTCCTTATTGAGCCATTTTCAATCAACTACAGTGTGATGTCCTTCAATTCAGGCTTGCTCAGTGGAGGCCGAAGCAGGATACCCCAAAACATACAGCTAGATACATTGTAAATCATAATAATATACATATCTCATATCTCATGCCTCATAATAAAAAGGGGAGTGTCAGGGAGAGTGAAAAAAGCGAAGTTACAGACAGGGGAGGAGGAGTATCATGAAGAAACCCCTCTATACCTTGGAACATCCACCCCAAAAAGGAGATTTTCTACATGCTGAGTGTGGGGGTGGGATTGTTGAGGGCAGGGGGATGAGGGGCATACCAGGTTTTCTGTAAAGGGAGACTGGGCATCCAGTTGGTGTTCTGGCCAATTAACATGGTGCAATAATCACTGGAAATCCATCATTACTAGTACTAGGACTTATTTATCTCCCTTCCAGTGAGCTTGAAGGTTGTATATCAAGGGCAAATTGAACAGGAGGGGGAAGGACATCTAGGGTAACATCATGATGGAGTTATCAGATTGTTTTGAGAATTCATGAAGGAGCTTACCCGGTATATACACCATGTGGAAACCATTTATAGGGTAATGTAGGCCTCCAACTGTTAGTTTAAGATCAGGCTCAAGGTCCTGGAAGTTGGTAGGAAGTGGATATGTGCAACAATCATGCATTTAGCACTGACTGATAGGATGAGGGGCTTTGAGGCCACAAAATAAGAGGAAAACATGTAGTATAGCCATCCTAGAGTTGTATACAAGTGGTCTTTTAATATCCAGGGGATGTGAAAGGCAAGAGAGTGGAAAATGTCAATTGATGCAACTTGAACATTGTCTGCATTTTATAATTGACTCTTGAGTCTGTAGTTTCACTTTTTCACTTCCCCTGACTCTCCCCTTCCTGTTAGAATGCATGGCATATATATATATATTTACAATGTATTTAACTATAAGGGCAACCTAAGCCTCTAGCAAAGGGAAATCCAAAGAGAAAACTCTAAAGATCCCTTTGCCAGTGCCCAGTATATGTGAAAACTGCAAAAATCAAATAATAACTAAAAATAGAAAAGGGGGAGATAGGCTGATCAAGGCCGCCGCATGACATAATACCAAGGGGTAGATGTTGGAAGGGTACTCCGTCTCTAAATATAAAACTGTCAACATGCACAAATGTGATAGAAAGGGAAATCAGTAATAAAATAAGGGAAAAATCATAGAAAATGAAGAATAGAAGGAAACGAGGTGAGAAAAAATATAGGACAAACATAAAAAATAGGAGAAACATGTGGGACACCCTCTAGTACCCTTACATCACCCCCCTTCTAAGATGCATTGCCCCAATGCATTCAAAATCGCATATGACCAAAGTCACTGACTTGAATGCAATGTGGTGCAGCAGTGTGCCATTGGTGGAACTCCTTGACCAACCGAGGGGTGTGCACATCGGACTCCTCGACCCATGAGTTCTTCTCATACCCATAACCCTTCCAGTGTACCAAATACTGGAGCTTCCCTCGACGTAACTGGCTGTCCAAGATTGACTCGACTTCATACTGGGGTTCTCCCTCCATGACTGTAGGTGGCAGTGGTGGTCATGAACGGTGTCCTGGAAAAGGATCTGAGGGAGCTGGAAGGAGTTTCACAACATGGAAGACTGGGTGAAGTCTAGACATGGAGGCTGGGAGGCATAGATGATAGGCATGTGTTCCAATGCACTTGACAATGGGGAAAGGTCACAGGAAGCGATGGGAGAGTTTCTTGGATGGACGGGTAGTGGAGATGTCACTGGAGTCAAGATAAACTCAATCACCAACCTTGTACTGCAGCATTGGAGAGTGGTGTTGATTGTAGAAATGTGCCATGTCATCCTTTGCCTTCACCAAGGCCGCCTTCGCTTCCTCCAAACTGTCCCTCATGCATTCCATGAACTCATTCACTGTCTCAATATGTGAGGGGGCTTGGTGAGGTTTGAATCCCATGCATGGATGCCATCCAGTGTCCAAGAAGAAGGGGGTTTGTTGAGTGGAAGCATGGACATGATTGTTGTATCCAAACTTGGCCAGGGGAAGGAGATCATCCCAATCGTCCTGGCGTTCATTGATGAAGACACGGATGTACTGCTCCAACTGCTGGTTGACTCGTTCGGTCTGGCCATCAGTTTGTGGGTGATAAGCAGTTGAAGCAAGAAGTTTGATACCCAGAAGTCAGTACAGCTCACAAGTGAACTCTGCTACAAACTGAGGGCCATGGTCAGAAAGGAAGGCACCAGGGAGTCCATGTAGTTTCCAGACATGGTGAAGATAGAGGCGGGCAGCACCCAGGGCACTGACAGTGGTGTGAGTGGGAATGAAGTGAGCGCATTTCCCTGTGGAATCAACTGTGCACATCACCGCATCAAACCCGTTCGACTCTGGCAACTCCACCACAAAGTCGACACTGACAACATCCCAATGACTTTCTGGGACAGGGAGAGGGTGTAGCTCACCAATGGGTTTGTGATGAGGAATCTTGGTGCGTAAGCAAAGGTCACAAGTATGACAATACTGACCAATGAGCCGTGACATCTGCGGCCACCAATAATTCCGTGAGGTGAGCTCCAAGGTCTTCCAGCATCCAGGGTGACCCACAATCCATGAGTCATGGTGTTGGGATATGATACGTCGACAAAGGTCTGGGTCGTTGGGTACATAGATGCAATCCCGCAAATACAACAAGTCCTCCCTTTCAGCCCACTCTGCCCCATGTAAGGAGAGGGTAGATCCCTTCCTCAGTTCCTTAACAGCTCGGGCCACGACATCCTTGTATAAACCACTATGGTTTGCACAACGGATGTCACATAGGATGTCCCGCTCCTTGCCCTGGGGTGCGATACCTTCCAATGCCCAGATCATAAACAGGTTTGGCTGCAACAACACAATGTCTTGATTGTCGTCACCACCATCCCCGTTATCCACACGTCGGGAGAGGGCATTGGTCTTCCCCATGCTGTGACCTGGATGGTGGTGCAAGGAGAAGTCGAACCTGGATAGATACAGGGACCAATGAGCTTGACAACGGTTCAATTTCTTGGCCATCATAAAGTACTCGAGATTCTTGTGATCCGTCCAAATTTCCACCTTGTGTAGGGCACCCTCAAGGAAGTGTCGCCACTCCTCAAGCACACACATTATTGCCAACATCTCCTTGTCATGGATCTCATAGTTTCGTTCCACAGCACTAAGGCTTTTGGAGTAGAACGCAACAGGATGCCACTTCTGGTCCTCTGGAGACTGCTGAGACAACACGGTGCCCATCGCAAAGTCAGAACTGTCGGCTTCTATACAAAAAGGGCGCGAATCATCAGCAAAGGTAAGGATGGGAGTGGAAGTGACCATCTCTTTAAGCTTTTCAAACACCTCCTGCTGTGAATTGTCCCACTGCCATGCCTTGCCAGTCAAGTCAAACAGTGGTCATGCGTGATGTGAGAAATCCTTGATAAAACGCTGGTAGAAATTGATGAAGCCTAAAAAGGACTGCACCTCTTTCTTGTTCGTGGGCGTCGGCCATGCCGTGACCCCATTCACCTTGACTGGATCCATCTCTACCTGGCCCTCCGAGATAATCAGGCCGAGGTACTCGATCTTGGTCTTCTCAAACTCGCACTTGTCCTGGTGAAGGTAGAGTTTGTACTGTCGAAGTCGGTCCAAGACAAGGTGCATAATGCGACGATGCTCTTCCACTGTGTGAGTGAAGATGAGGATATCATCGAGGTAGATACAGATGATGCCCTCGAGGATGAGGTCGTGGAAGATGTCGTTCATCATGGTCTGGAAGGTGGCAGGACTATTAGTAAGGCCAAAGAATATGATGAGCAGTTCAAAAATACCATGGTTGGTACAAAAGGCTGCCTTCCACTCATCTCCCTCCTTTATCCTCACATTATTGTAACCCCAATGGACATTGAGTTTGGTGAAGTATCGTGCTCCATGGAGTTGGTTCACAAGTTCGGAGATGAGGGGTAGCGGGTAGCGATTTTTGACTGTGATGTTGTTGAGCCTTCTATAGTCTTGAACTGGACAAAGTGAGCCATCTTTCTTCTTGACAAAGAAAAAGGGAGAGGCCATGGGCGATTTGGATGGTCGAATATGTCCAGAGGTTAGGTGTTTGTTGATGAATTGGTCGAGCTGTCACTGTTCCTTGGGAGAAAGAGGATAGACCTTGCAGGAGGAAGGGGTTGCACCCGGGATGAGTTCGATGGTGTGATCCCATGGCTTGTGTGCAGGGAGAGAATCGAATGATTCCTTGGAGAACACGTCCTCAAACTCATGAAGATGAGGGAGTAAGGAGTCAGTAGAGGATTTAGCAGTATTGTTTGTGTGGAAGGCCTCAGCAAGGCGCTGGGATATGTTCGATGTAGCACACACTCATGCGATGGACGAATCGCAGTGTAGAAAATCCAATCCCCTTCTTCAACTTCCTCTGCTTCCTCCTCATCATCATCTGAGTCTGTTATCAGATCAGGAACCCCCTCCAACTCCACATCAGGCAGAGGTAGGGGTCCAGCACAACACTTCTGAGTGCGTCGTACTGAGGCCCTTTGTCCGCAGCGCTCTTGTCTGGCTTCTGTGAAACAGGTGCGACAGCTGGATGGACATCAGCTCATGGTGACCTCCCCAGTATGCCAGTAAACATCTGGGCTATGGTCTCAAAGCCACGGATAGCCCAAAATCACCTTCTGCTTCCCTAACTGAGTGACAGCAAAAGGTGTATGCTCACTATGATCTTTGTAACGGAGGACCACATCCACAACCTCTTGGATGGCACCAGCTTCATTTGGGGATCCATCCACATTATAAACAGGTATCGGATGCGAGAGTGAGCAAGTATTCAGGCGATGTTGTTGTGCGAGGTCAGTGTCAATGAAGAGACCAGTAGCACCAGAGTCTAGGAGCGCAGAGACACCAAGTATCTGTCCAGTGTCAGTAGTCTGTAGTTCGATTGCCAGGTTCAAGGAGTGTGCAGAGGGAGTGGATGCAAAAATATATTTGCGTGGTAGTTTGCGCTCCCATGATTTAGTTTTGGGGCATGAGGTAGAGGTAGAGAGAGGAGGGGCAGGTATGTCTTCACCCGACTTTGAAGGTTCAGAGAGGGGAATAGTCATGAAATCAGATTCATTCTCTGGGGATTCAACTGACAAAACTTCAAAGTGGTTATGGACAGGCAACAAGGGCGTACAATTCACTTGCTGCAAATAGAAAAATCCTGCTCCTCTACACCCTCTAATTTGACCTCCTCTGCAACCTGACCCTGTGCTTCCTCGACATCTACAAGCACCAACAGGTCCTGGAGGAGTTCATCTTGCCCCTTGGGGGTGAGCATGCGGATATCCTGATAATGGGGGCACTGTAAGGGGACTAGGGGGGTGCCCTGTGTGTTTTTCCTATTTTTTATGTTTGTCCTATATTTTTCCCCACCTTGTTTCCTTCTATTCTTCATTTTCTATGATTTTTCCGGATTTTATTACTAATTTTCCCTTGCTATCATGTTTGTACATGTTGACACTTTTATATTTAGAGGCAGAGTACCCCTTCCGACACATACCCCTTAGTATGATGTCATTCGGCGGCCTTGATCCGCCTATCTCCGCCTTTTTCTATTTTTAGGTTATATTTGATTTTTGTCGTCTTCACATATACTGGGCATCAGCAAGGGGATCCTTAGAGTTTTCTCTTCGGATTTCCCTTTGCTATGTGTGTCCCCAATGCCTGTACTATGTAGTATAATTTTAACTTCGGATTTCCCTTTGCTAGAGGCTTAGGTTGCCCTTATAGTAGAAAACTCTCCCCTAAGGCCCGAAAATCGCGAACGCGCTGCCCAAGATAGGCAGGTACGGACTGGACGATGCTTCCCAAAGCTCCACACAGTCCCTACACACCGTTCCAGATAATCTTGCCTTTATTACGCCGCCATTTTCGCCAAACACACTCCCTAGCGACATGGACGCATCAGAACGCTTCGATGCACTTGAAAGCGACGTTTCCGGAATGCGCGCGCAAATTGACTCGCTTAAATCTATGATTGAAAACTTCGTTAGGACCCTCCAGGCTAACCCTACGACCAATAGTTCCCCCTTTACGACTCCAAGCGCACCCAACAACGATGTTTTGCCAAACACGTCCACTAAGGAACGTGCCCAGATCAAACCATCCCCCCCCGCCGAATTTAATGGTGCACGTGCGCAGGGACGTGCATTCCTTAATTCCTGTGAGTTATACATTAGTCTCCAGTTGCATCAATTCGTCGATGAGGCTGCAAAAATTTATTGGGCCTTCACATACATGAAATCTGAACGCGCCTATCTCTATGTGGACCGTATCCTACGTCAAACTAAAGAACTCAGTTCTCTACCTTTCTCCACTTGGGGTGACTTTCGAGCTCAGTTTGTACGCCACTTCTGCCCCCTCAATGAATGCCACCGAGCAGTGACATGACTTGAGTCATCCACTTACCACCAGGGATGTCGATCCGTGGACAATTATATTGATGAGTTCAAGGATTTGGTGGACATGGCAGTATATGGGAGTGGGTTACCAGTGGTGGTGAAGTTCCGACGGGGGCTCAACTGAGAAATTCAGGACCAGATTGCACAGATGTTGGAAGGGCGCCCAGCAGACGATGATATCCTTGCTTGGTATGAAGCTGCTTCACTCTGTGATGAGAACCAACTCACAAATGTGGCATTTAATGCTGCATTTTGTGCTCCAACTACCACTCATACACCCTACACCTTCAATTGAAGCCTCCCCCGCCCTAACCCCATTCCTGTTCGTCAAACTCCCACACCAGCCGTCAATGTCCCAGTACCAATGGATGTTGATGCAGCCCGCAGCCGTGCACATAAGTTGGATCTCTGCTACCGTTGTGGGGAACCTGGACACAGGGCTGGAGCGTGTCCCCATTGTCAGGATATCCGCATGCTCACCCCCGAGGGACGAGACAAACTCCTGCAAGATTTGTTGGCGCTTGTAGATGTTGAGGAAGCGAAGGATCAAGTTGCAGAGGAGAGTGAGTTGGAAGTTGTAGAGGAGCAGGATTTTCCTATTTGCAGCGAGTGAATCGTACGCCCTCACTGCCTGTCCATAACCGCTTTGAAGTCTTGTCAGTTGAATCCCCGGAGAATGAATCCATTTCTGTGACTGCTCCCCTCTCTGACCCTTCGAAGTTGGCTAAAGACGTACCTGCTCTCCCCATCTCTCCTTCTACTCCACGTCCCAAATTTAAATCATGGGAATGTAAACTACCACGCAAGTATATTGTGGCATCCACTCCCTCTGCACACTCCTTAAACCTAGCCATCGAACTGCAGACGACTGACACTGGACAGATACTCGGTGTCTCTGCGCTCCTAGACTCTGGTGTGATTGGTCTCTTCATCAATTCCCATCTGGTACAACAACATCACCTAAATACTCGCTCACTCTCATGTCCGATACCTGTATATAATGTGGATGGATCCCCAAATGAAGCTGGTGCCATCCGAGAGGTTGCAGACCTGGTTCTCCATTACAAAGATCATAGTGAGCGTGCCCTTTTTTCTGTCACTCAATTAGGAAAGCAAAAGGTGATTTTGGGATATCCATGGCATCGAGACCATAACCCAGAGGTCGACTGGCGTACCGGGGAGGTTACCATGAGCCGATGTCCATCCTGCTTTTGGACGTGTTTCACAGAAGCCAGGCAAGAACGTCGTGGACAGAAGGCAGCAATATGACGTACTCAGAAGTGTCATGCTGGACCCCTGCCTATACCTGAAGTGCAATTGGAAGGGGTTCCTGATCTCATGCCGGACTCGGATGATGATGATGAGGACCCAGAGGAAGTGGAGGAGGGTGATTGGATCTTCTACACTGCGATTTGCTCATCGCATGAGGTGTGTGCCACATCAAACATATCCCAACACCTTGCCGAGGCCTTCCACAAAAACAATGCTGCTAAATCCTCTACTAACTCCTTACTCCCTCATCTCCATGAGTTTGAAGACGTGTTCTCCAAGGAGTCATTCGACTCTCTTCCTGTGTGTAAGCCATGGGATCACGCGATCAAACTCACCCCCAGCGCAACCCCTTCATCATGCAAGGTCTATCCTCTCTCTCCGGAAGAACAATGGCAGCTTGACCAGTTCATCGACGAGCACCTGACCTCTGGACGTATTCGACCATCGAAGTCACCCATGGCCTCTCCCTTTTTCTTTGTCAAGAAGAAGGATGGTTCACTTCGACCGGTTCAAGACTACAGAAGGCTCAACAACATCACGGTCAAAAATTGCTACCCACTACCCCTCATCTCCGAACTCATAAACCAGCTCCATGGAGCCCGATACTTCACCAAGCTCGATGTCTGTTGGGGCTATAATAACATGAGGATAAAGGAGGGAGATGAGTGGAAGGCAGCTTTTCGTACCAACCGTGGTCTTTTTGAACTGCTTGTCATGTTCTTTGGCCTTACTAATAGCCCTGCCACCTTTCAGACCATGATGAACGACATCTTCCATGACCTCATCCTCGAAGGTGTTGTCTGCATCTATCTCGACGACATTCTCATCTTCACTTGCACGGTTGAAGAGCACCGTCGCATCACGCGCCTCATCCTAGAGCAACTTCGACGGTACAAACTCTACCTTCATCAGGACAAATGCGAGTTTGAAAGGACCAAGATCGAGTACCTCAGTCTGATTATCTCGGAGGGTCAAGTGGAGATGGATCCTATCAAGGTAAATGGGGTCACAGCTTGGCCAACACCCACAAACAAGAAGGAGGTGCAGTCTTTCCTGGGCTTCATCAATTTCTATCGGTGTTTTATCAAGGATTTCTCACATCATGCACGACCACTGTTTGACTTGACAGGAAAGGAGGCATGGAGGTGGGATAATGCACAACAGGAGGCATTCGAAAAGCTTAAGGAGATGGTCACTTCTGCTCTGATCCTTACCTTTGCTGACGATTTGCATCCTTTTCATGTAGAAGCCGACAGTTCTGACTTTGCGACAGGTGCCGTGTTGTCTCAGCAGTCTCCGGAGGACCAGAAGTGGCATCCTGTTGCGTTCTACTCCAAAAGCCTTAGTGCTGTAGAGCGAAACTATGAGATCCATGACAAGGAGATGTTGGCAATAATGCGTGCGGTTGAGGAGTGGCAACACTTCCTCGAGGGTGCCCAACACAAGGTGGAAATTTGGACAGATCACAAGAACCTCGAGTACTTCATGATGGCCAAGAAATTGAACCGTCGTCAAGCTCGTTGGTCCCTGTATCTATCTAGATTCAACTTCTCCTTGCACCACTGTCCAGGTCGCAGCATGGGGAAGACCAATGCCCTATCCCGACGTGCAGACCATGGGGATGGCAGCAGTGACAACCAAAACATTGTGCTGTTGCAGCCAGACCTGTTCACCATTCGGGCACTGGAAGGCATCGCACCCCAGGGAGAGGAGCGGGACATCCTACGTGACATTCATCGTGCAAACCGTAGCGGTTTACATGAGGATGTTGTCGCCTGAGCTGTTAAAGAACTGAGGAAGGGATCGACCCTTTCCTTACATGCAGCAGAGTGGGCTGAAAAGGAGGACTTGTTGTATTGCAGGGATCGCATCTATGTTCCCAATGACCCAGACCTTTGTCAGCGCATCATATCCCAACACCATGACTCACAGATTGCTGGCCACCCCAGATGCTGGAAGACCTTGGAGCTCACCTCACAGAACTATTGGTGGCCACAAATGTCACGGCTCATTGGTCAGTATTGTCGCACTTGTGACCTTTGCTTACACACCAAGGTCCCTCGTCACAAGCCTATTGGTGAGCTACACCCTCTTCCTGTTCCAGAGAGTCGTTGGGATGTCATCAGCATCGACTTTGTGGTGGAATTGCCAGAGTCAAATGGGTTTGATGTGGTGATGTGCACAGTTGACTCAGTGGGAAAATGCGCTCACTTCATTCCCACTCACACCACTGTCAGTGCCCTAGGTGCCGCTCGACTCTACCTCCACCACGTGTGGAAATTACATGGACTTCCTGGTTCCTTCCTCTCGGATCATGGCCCTCAGTTCATGGCAGAGTTCACTCATGAGCTGTACCGACTCCTGGGGATCAAACTCCTCGCTTCAACCACTTATCACCCACAAACTGATGGCCAGACAGAGCGAGTCAACCAGGAACTGGAGCAGTACATCCGCCTCTTTGTCAATGAATGCCAGGACAATTGGGATGATCTCCTTCCTTTGGCCGAGTTCGGATACAACAACCATGTCCATGCTTCCACTCAACAGACCCCTTTCCTCTTAGACACTGGACGACATCCACGCATGGGATTTGAACCTCGCCAAACTCCCTCACACATCGAGACAGTGAATGAGTTCACAGAACGCATGAGGGATAGCTTGGAGGAGGCAAGGGCAGCCTTAGCAAAGGCGAAGGACGACATGGCACGATTTTACAACCAACGCCACTCCCCAACCCCTCAGTACAAGGTTGGTGATCAAGTTTATCTTGACTCCAGTGACGTCTCCACTACACGTCCATCCAAGAAACTCACTCATCGCTTCTTGGGACCTTTCCCCATTGTCAAGTGCATTGGAACACATGCCTATCGTCTACGCCTCCCAGCCTCCATGTCCAGACTCCATCCCGTCTTCCATGTCGTCAAATTGCTTCCAGCTCCCCCAGATCCATTCCCTGGATGCCATTCACACCCACCACCACCACCTACAGTGATCGAGGGAGAACCCCAGTACGAAGTTGAGTCAATCTTGGACAGCTGTTTGCATCGAGGAAAACTCCAGTATTTGGTACATTGGAAGGGTTATGGGTATGAGGAGAACTCATGGGTCGAAGAGTCTGATGTAAATGCCCCTCGGTTAATCAAGGAATTCCACCGACGGCACACTGCTGCACCGCATCGCATTCAAGTCATGGACTTTGGTCGTATACGATTTCGAATGCATTGGGGCAATGCATCTTAGAGAGGGGGTAATGTAAGGGGACTAGGGGGGTGCCCTGTGTGTTTTTCCTATTTTTTATGTTCGTCCTATATTTTTCCCCACCTCATTTCCTTCTATTCTTCATTTTCTATGATATTTCCGGATTTTATTACTAATTTTCCCTTGCGATCATGTTTGTACATGTTGACACTTTTATATTTAGAGGCGGAGTACCCCTTCCGACACATACCCCTTGGTATGATGTCATTCGGCAGCCTTGATCCGCCTATCTCTGCCTTTTTCTATTTTTAGGTTATATTTGATTTTTGTCATCTTCACATATACTGGGCATCAGCAAGGGGATCCTTAGAGTTTTCTCTTTGGATTTCCCTTTGCTAGGTGTGTCCCCAATGCCTGTATTATGTAGTATAATTTTAACTTCGGATTTCCCTTTGCTAGAGGCTTAGGTTGCCCTTATAGGCACACTCCAGCCATATGTCCAGTTTCCCCACAGTGGTAGCAGAGGTTTAACCTGTGTGCGCGGCTACTGGCTGCATCGTCATCCATTGGTACCGGAACATTGATGGCCGGTGCAGGAGTTTGACAGATGGGAATAGGGTTGCATTGGGGAAGGGTTTGATTGAAGATGTGGGATGTAGGAGTGGTAGTTGGAGCCCAGAATGCAGCATTGAATGCTGCATTTGTGAGTTGGTTCTCATCACAGAGGGAAGCAGCTTCATACCAAGCATAGATATCATCGTCTGCCGGACGTCCTTCCAACATCTGGGCAATCTGGTCCTGAATCTCCCGGTTGAGGCCTCGTCGGAACTTCACCACCACTGGTAGCCCACCCCCATATCCTGCCATGTCCACCAAGTCCTTAAACTTATCGATATAATCGTCCATGGATCGATGTGCCTGGTGGTATGAGGATGACTCAAGTCGTGTCACTGCTCAGTGGCGCTCATTGAGGGGACAAAAGTGGCATACAAACTCTGCTAGAAAGTCACCCCAAGTGGAGAAAGGTAGGGAACTGAGTTCTTTGGTTTGTCGCAGAATACAGTTCATGTAGAGATAGGCATGCTCAGATTTCATGTATGTGAAGGCCCAATAAATTTTTGCAGCTTCATCAATGAATTGATACGACTGGAGACTGATATACAACTCACAGGAGTTAAGGAATGCATGTCCCTGTGCACACACACCATTAAATTCGGCGGGGGGGGGATGGTTTGATCTGGGTGCGCTCCTTGGGTGTGTTTGGCGACATGTCATTGTTGGGCACACTTGGAGTCGTAATGGGGGAAATATTAGTCGTGGAGCTGGTCTGAAGTGTTCTGATGAAGTTTTCAATCATAGATTTAAGCAAATCAATTTGTGCGCATATTCCGGTAATGTCGCTTTCAAGCGCGTCAAGGCGCTCTGATGCATCCATAGCGCTAGGGGGTGCGTTTGGCGAAAATGGCGGCGTAATAAAGGTGAGACTATCTGGAACGGTGTGTAGGGACTCTGTGGAGCTTTGGGAAGCATCGTCCAGTCCATACCTGTCTATCTTGGGCAGTGTGTTTGCAATTTTTGGGCCTTAGGGGAGAGTTTTCTACTATAAGGGCAACCTCAGCCTCTAGCAAAGGGAAATCCGAAGAGAAAACTCTAAAGATCCCTTTGCCAGTGCCCAGTATATGTGAAAACTGCAAAAATCAAATAATAACTAAAAATAGAAAAGGCAGAGATAGGCTGATCAAGGCCACCACATGATGTAATACCAAGGGGTAGATGTTGGAAAGGTACTCCATCTCTAAATATAAAACTGTCAACATGCACAAATGTGATAGAAAGGGAAATTAGTAATAAAATAAGGGAAAAATCATAGAAAATGAAGAATAGAAGGAAACAAGGCGAGAAAAAATATAAGACAAACGTAAAAAATAGGAGAAACATGTGGGACACCCTCTAGTCCCCTTACACACATGTAGCCATGGCAGTAGTGCACATAGCAGAGTCCATAGCAGAGCCATGCCAGAGTCTGGCATTCCCTTAGTGGTCATGTGACCTCGTAGATAGGGGCATCATTGTTGTGGTTGAAAATTTTTCATGTATCACATGATATTACATAAGCTGACATATATATATGGCTGAGCTCAAATCTATCTTTCTTTGGAACACTCCCATGCCCCGTTTAGTTTTCTGTTCATTTTATCTTTATTTTTCTCTTTCATTTATCATATTTTCTATTGACTTCTAATTGTGACCTTATCCCTGCACTCTTTATCTCTTTATCTCTCCTTCTTCATTCTTAACAATTCCCTCAACAACCTAGGTCCTTTTATGGGTAATCATCTTTATTGCTTCTCTTTTTGAAACACTCAACTTTCATAACAGTGCCATGTCTTCAAGTGGCAAGCAAGCTTCACAGCCTGTTATTAAAACTCACAGATATCACCCATTCAAAGACACTGTTGCAAGTACTCAACCTATTTCTCCATCTCATCTGTGGAGCATCAGGTTCCATCAGGTTCCTCTGGGCTCTCAGCCTTGGCCTCTCATCCAATCCTGGATTATTTTGGCTATCAGTTTCACAAAATCCACTGTATCTTAATCTGTGTTGCCTGCGAGTTTGCAGTTATCCCTGGCAGTGCTCTGGGGCATGCAAATAACCAGCATAATATCTCTTCAACACAGGATGAGAAAGTGCACTGGAATAATCTCATCACCAAATTGAACGTTGGAGCCATGCAGTCTCTCAGGGTCTCGTCTACCACTAGATGAGATAGTTCAGACAGGGCTCGCATCTACTACTAGACATGAGTCGGAAAGGATGCAGACAAGCAAACCCCTGTCCAAAGACATACTTGGAGTGCACAATAAAACTTTTTTTATTAACAACACCAAGTCTAGCTAGTGACATGTATGCTTGTGTTGTGGACTAAATAGATGCTTGACATCTTTGCACTTCATGGAATCCTTTTTTTGTTTCACAAGCTTCTTCAAATGGTTTGTCAAGTCATTGGGTGAGACCTGTAAGATAATGTGGCATTCTTCATGAGAGAGTCCAAGATAAGCAGTCAAAACGTGTCATGCATCACTGGTATTCAGTCCTGACAATGTTGTTGTTGTCTGAGGTTTCAGGATATGTGAAGCTTCCATCTGTAAACTGGAAATAACCTGTTGCTCTGTTGGAGTTGCTGATGGACTGTGAGGTGTGGAAGAGGATGGAAAAAGTAGAGGTGTTAGAGATCGCCTGCGTGTTGGCGTTCTTGGTGACTTTTCAGGAGAGTCATCCTGATTATCTTCATCGGGTTGTTCATTGAGCAGAGACTGATACCCAGGGTTGATTTGGTCCTCTGACTCTGGTGCTTGTTTATCACTTTCATCATCCTTTGCTTGGTCTCTTTCACACCTCAGCCGACTGATAACATCCTTTTGCTTATTGTGACCATTTGATTTTTTTTGTGGTTTTACTGGCATGTATGCCTCCTCCTCCTCCTCCTCCTCCTCTTCTTCTTCCTCATCATTGTTGTTGTTGTCTGCCACCTGCTTCTCCAACTCAAGCTGGTCTATTTCTTCATCAGGAGCATTTGAATTATGAAGTGAAGTAATGGATGGTGCTTCATTGTCTGGTTGCTTTTCAAATAAGCCAGCATTGTCATCATCAGTTCCTGGCACTTGGAAGTCTCCAAGTTCCACTGGTCTCTTGGCAGCAGCATTGTTATCATCTCCACTGCTGTCTTCACTGTCACTGTCACTTTCATCATCACTTTTACTGTCAGTTTCACATGTTGCACAATGTGGACATGTGGGCAATAAGGCTTGCAGCTCATGGTCGGAGTTGGACTCCATGTACTGGGTGTGGATGGCATTTAAGATAACTTGGTAGAAGGGTTTTCCATTGATGTGGGAGAGTTACTGGATGTGGGTTTGTCTTGTTTCTCCAAAAAGTCATGAGGATGATTTGAAGAGGAGAGATTGATGGCTGGACCAGTATTATTTAAGGATAACAGCTGAGGATTGATAGTGTTATATGGATATGGCTGGTGAAGAATCTCTGGATTGATATGAGAATGAAGTGAAGCTTGCAAGGTGGTGGAAGGGTCCTGGCTTAACAATTTGATGTCAATTGAGGGAAGTTGGAAATTTGATGCTGCTTTCTCCAACAATTCTGCTTTGATTTGGTGTGATGCAGCAGGAGAGAGATTTTCAGGAATGATAGGTGGTGTGAAAGGAGATATGATTGATGTTGATGCAGTGTTTGGCTGCAAACCAGCTGTGATGGATGTAGAAGCAGACACAGTGATAGTGGCTGGTGAAGCAATGACCATAGATAGAGGAATAGCTGTGGAAGATTGTGCAGGTGGAGGGGGCTGAATGATTTGGCACCACTTGATGAATGTGGTGTGAAGAGGCATGACCTTAGTGCTGATAGTGGTGATGAGGGTCTTCCAATGCAGATAATTGTTGATGAGAGCTGTCATTTTGGTGAAAGTTCTTTGTTGTAAATCTGATCCATAGTGAGGTTTCCAGGAAGATGAGATCTGTGTGAGATGTCTTATACTTGCAAGCTCAAGAGAATCTTCATGGGTCATAACCTCATGAAATATCTGCGAGTAATGAGGACAGGATATGAAAAGATAAAGGAAAGGCATAATCACAAAGACGGACACTTCATCTGGAGTACTCAAAGCAGTTTCTGAAGTATGATGACTGTTGGTGGTCCAGTGTTTCTTAATAAGGCCATCCATGTAATTTGCGATATTTGGAGGATATTCTTCATTCATCTGACTCCTTGGGGCAGTGCAGAACTGAGACCCTTGGTGCCCAAGAAGAGTATGATCTAGGATTTGATGAGAAATAATAATATTTTGTGATGAAAAACTGGACATAAACTGATGATGCAATAGATATTTTTGATATGGAGCAAAAATTTGCCGATATAGGAAGAGTCATGTGAGACCATGAAAGGATTGAGAAACTATAAGAGAAGATGTGAACAAAAGGAAGTGAAGAGAGAGAGAGAGCATACGACTGGACTGAATACTGTAGTTCCATCTTTCCATAGTGCTTTATAGATGGTGGTTAATGGGATGGGTAGCTGTGTGATAGCACATTTGTCTCTGATGGCCAAAAGTTTGGTGTATTTTTTGTTGGCATAGTCAGGATCTCCACCTGACAAAAGATTGTATGATCTGTATGGATTTCCATTGAGACTTTTGAGGAGTGATTCTGCTTGACCTGCACATGTGGTGATGACAAACTGCATAGCCTGTAAATTAATTAAGTATTGAGACATGTGAGTGTTTTAATGATGAAGCTGGAGCATCTGTCTTACTTGCTCGATTCGAGATTTTGTGAGAGCAGAATATGCGGCCTTGCAATTCAAGGTCCATATTCCACCTGCACGTAAAAGGCAGATGAGATCTGGAATGACATTTGGGTATTTCAGAAGGGTTTGAAAGGTGTTGATCTTCTCTGTTTTTGCTTCGCCTTCTTGATGGGTGCACTTAATGATGGAAAAGATCTGAGAGATGCTGCATAAAATCTTTACAGGAACTGTTTGCTGCACAATTCTCTACTAGTATACGTACCAATTACTTGTAACTATCAGCACATCAAAGGATATTTGCTCATGGAACTTAGCATGTTCAAATCATTACTTGAGTCAGACACCACAGTTACATAGCATCAAACAAGTTGCATAAGTAAAGTTGAAGTTGAGTCATAAATGTTGAGTCACATGTATGTTGATATTTGGCGATTTATTACACCATATCTTTTTCTCATACTTCCATCTCCTTGACTGTGGCTCCCCCTACTTGTTTGCTTGGTTCTCAGCCAGCATCTGATGTGTTTGGGATTGGATTAATTGCATGCCTTTTGTCAACTCCTCAGATGATTGTATACTGTACTAGTACATCAGCAAACTCTGACTTTTCCCACAGCAAGTCATAGTGCCACAGCCAATCGTGTAGCAGCCCATAGCACCCATAGCACAACCAGTGGCAACATAGTATTGACTAGTGTTGCACAACATTTTCCCCATCTATTTTCTAGGAGCCTAGGAGCACTTCCCAGGAACTGTCAATGGCATCACTGGCATAGTATCACTTTCCACTTTTGACAAAAGTCTAATAACCCTGCCCTAACATCCATGCACAGCCATGCATGTGCATGTTGAATTTGTTCAAAACCATGAAACTGTTCATCTTTGACACTTAACTTTTCCCATCATGTCCCCCTCAGTTCTTCCTCTCATTGCGTCCCTTTCACTTGTGCCTGCCTACTACCTTCGAGGCATGATTTTTGCACACCAGCACGATTGACATTCAACATTTGCTCATCCACATCTGTCATCATTCATTATGGTACTGTAGGCATCGGGAACTGTTTTACTGCTCAGGTAGAGGCCACAACCCCAACACAAGGTCGATAGCAAACTGTATGTGCTGAGTGTTTCAGGGTACACAACAATTGCTAATGAAATTTATCAGGTACCCACTTCTTAACATCTCCCTTGAGCCCTATCACAATGTCCTGGCCCAACACCACAACCACTGTTCTGTAGTACAATTCTCAAGGTATGTCATCAGCAAAAATGTTTGTATGATACCTAACCTTGTAAGAATTACATGTGGTCACCAGGCTTGCCACTATGCAAGGATGTGTACCAGGCATGTACCAAGCTGTATAGCTATACCTGCCTGGTATGCCTATACTAGGCCCAAAGAGGCTTCTAGACAGCTATCTGTAAGTACAGTAGCCTCGTAGGCCTATGCAACATCAATACAAGGTAAGACAATGTGCCGTGGTGAAATGTAAATTAAAACTGTAGATCTAAAACTCTCTAAAGCCAAGGTCTTCATCCTCATCTTCACCATCTTCTCTGCCAAGCTCATTATCAAGCAGGTCCTCATTGTCATCCTGCCATTCATTTGCATCCTCATCCTCGATGGCCTGTTTTCTAGTATACCCATAATCACGCTCATCTTCTGGGTCATCTTTGATACCGGGCTCTATCTCATCTTCACTTTCCCTTGCAAGGTCATCATCTTCATCTGCAGTAGAGCCTTCCTCTCCCTCGTGATTTTGTTCTCTGTGATCATGGTCACTCAAGAATTGATCTGTTGCCATGCACGTAGATTTGTGACCAATGCCTCCACCACAAAATCGCATGACCATATCACAGTCAACAAACCTGTGAATTCTTGAGTGTCAAATAATTGGGGAGAGATTGAACTTACATTCCCACATAGTAAAATTTCCAGTCCTCACCCTACTCAGAAGTCAATCGTGCAATAGAATTTTGCTACAATAAGTCACCTGTACAACCATAAGAAAATGCGGGAATAAGGTGCGCCCCACAAATGACATGTTGCAGATCCAGAAATCCAAATGCAAAAGGATTGTCACTATCCACAAACCCAAAGCGATGCAGCCGTTTTGCATTCCAGCCTGCCCAATGCTTCAAATCTCAACTGTACCATCATATCCAGAGAAAAGACATATGTTGTGGCTCAGAGGATTGCGAATGTGGCCCGGTATGTTGCACCATTGCATTAAATATACCAATGATCCAAGTGTACCAGTAGGGGTGAGTGCGAACCTGACCACTCTCTTGATCTTCATGTGGCAGAACCATGATATCAGCATGTGTACGTGAATTTAGAGAATCTTGAGAATGTTACAGATCATATGTCATGTAATTTACCTGCATTACCTTGTGTTTATAGATTCAATTGTTGACGAAGGTGAGAGTATTTTGTTCCTCTGGAGTAAATGAAACCTTGTCGCCATCATATTCTTGTCCGAGTAAGCATGCGAGTAAATGGTCTTTCAGGCAAGAAACAAAGCCCTATATGGGGTTATTGCAAAATTAAAATAGAGATGTATCCACGACAATTGACACACTTTGGTTGCTGAATCGCCTTGATGACCAGTGAGCCATTTAGCCAGATCAATCTTGTGCTCAAAATCTGTTGGGATCTCATAGTGCTTATGCAGTGAACTCGATGGTAAGACCTCTGAATCCTGAAATGATACACATGGATCTGGCACAGCCTTCTGAGCTAGGAGATCCCCGTATTTCCTCTTGCTATTCATTTTGCTTGTTGATGGTGGGGTGTAACCATTCATCCTGTACAGAATTCACTCACAGTGCTGTTGCTCAGTGATACCTCAGGTATACTGGCCTTTGTGTACACATGGATAGAACCGCTTCTCTCAATGGTGCTCCAGCTCACTTCAGGCAACCCCCCCTGACCCCCTAGTTAGGGTAGATTGTCCCACCAAGAAAGACTACCCTAAGTAGGCCTAAGACCAGGGACTAGCTCCAAGCTCTATGGTCTTCCCCATGCTTAGGTCTGGGTGTCCCAATTGGGAAGCCCAGGAGTCAGCTTGGTCCAGCTTATAGGAGTGTATCTGGACCAAGTATATCATGGGGAGGTCCAACTGTTGTGGGCATTCCCACTGTAGATCTGGTCTAGTCCCAAGTATAGGGGACTCCCTATCTGTCACATCACACATTGCTGGGCATCTCCAGCCATACAAATCTTATTTGAAAGTTATGTAGTCCTAGCCTTGAAATATACTTTAAATGACTACCAAGGTCTGTTGGTGGAAATAATACTAGATGAGAAAGTAGTGGAGACTCCACTACTAGTTTTGTAGTTGGACACAAGTATGACTCAGATAAATACAACAATATGGATGTTTTATTTCAGTATTGAGACCAGTAACTACTCTATTGTTATGTTTATAATAGTGGATTTGAAAAAGAATTTGTAGTATAGAAGTTTGTGACCATTAAAAGTTGAATCTTGGAGTCATCTCTTTTTTCCTCTCTTTTTCTTAAGCTGCCAAGAACATAGTACTATTCCCAGTTATTTAATAAATGGCAGTGCACAAGAGAGAAACACACAAAAACAAGAGAGGACATCAGAACCGGTAGTGTCAAATATGACTGAGATATCAACATTGAATACATAATTTGCATAGACATAAGTTGGGCATAAATCATACATCATAGTACAGATAGACATAAGTATGGAGTGGACATAAGTATGGATGGTATTGGTAAAGGAAAACTGGTTCAGAATGATCACCAGATAAAGAAAAACTCATTCAACATGATGAATGGTCAGGTATAATAACCAGCATCATTGTACAAGTCATAACCATTGGGATCCTCACCAAGTAGCTCAAGGTAATCTTCAAACACTCAATGTTGTCTGTGTCATGAAGGTCCCACTTCCGAAGAATGTGGCATTCTTGAACATGATGAACCAGCTACTTGATTTCCAGCTTGACATGGCATAGGAAGTACTTGGCGAGGAGTGTGCTCATCAGTGTCATGAATCTTGCATTTCTTTGCCAATGGCTCAACAGAATGTTCACACTGTTGAGAGACCATGAAATGATGAGCTTGATTTCTATGGCTGGGTTGAGACTCGACTATATCACATCTATTATGTGCAAGAGGTTGGTGATATGCTTGACCATTGTCAGATTGTCCAGTTTCTGTGGGACCTGGAGGAGATCGACAAGATGGAATGTGTGTATCTGCTGGTATTTCTCATGGCAGGTAATGGCCATCTCCAATAGGTCCATTGTCGTACTCATCATAATTGATATTTCACATGTGTACACCTGTATCTGCATGAGAACGAATGTTGAGGTCTGCATCAGTGGCATGGCATTGATGATGGGCTTGAACAGGTGCCTGGAGTGATGGATATATTTCATTCCAGAAGATTCCTCATGATACCCCTGATGGTGATGGGTGGCAAGAGGAACATTGTGTGACCTTTGCTCATCATATTGTGCAGTTTCTGGGTGGCAGCGAAGGGATTGCAGGGATTCATGATGACAAGTGGTCACATTGGAAACACATCCACAGTCATTGACAACTGTTGGATGTGGATCTTCATCCCAACTCTCAGTAGCATGTGGCACCTGAGACTGTGCTCAATGAGGGCATGCATGTGCACATGGAGTTTCCTCTGGATCTGAAGCCTCTGCAGCAGTGCATGAACCAAGTGTAATGTGGGGGGGTACATAATGTCGGTGTTGGTTCTTGTTAATATATGGAGTGTCTGTAGTAGCTGCTTGTGGAGCCTGTGCCAGATGAGGACAGCATGGGCGTGAGTGTGGATTTTCATTGAGATCTGATGACTCTGAAGCCAACAGATGGGTTGATATTTGGCCAGACTGCCCGCTCTTGCTCTGCCCAACCATTTGCATGAATTTCTTGGATTCTATGAGTGTCATTAGTGTATTTGCTGGTTTACAATTATGGAGCATGAGAAGGACCAACATCAGCTTTTCATTGGGTAGTTCTTTCTCCTCTATGCAACAAGTGTCACAATACAACATAAAACTAATCAATAAACCACATACCATCTGTCCAAGGTTCAATACGACACAGCGGGCGCTCATCCACAACCCCATCCTTGCCTTCATCATGAGACAATGCCTGAATGCATGCAGAAATCAACTTTGTCAGGACTTTGGATTTAAGGTCAACTTTGAGGTTAAAGCCAGGCCCAGGAACCTTTCCAATCTCAGCTGGCCAACCAACCAATCAAATTTGGTAATGGAATGCAAATTCAGGCCAGCATGCTCAAGCCATCTGCATCTTCTTTGCATCGCCAGGGTGAACT
The DNA here is from genome assembly GCA_026075535.2 of Tricholoma matsutake. NCBI lineage: Eukaryota > Fungi > Basidiomycota > Agaricomycetes > Agaricales > Tricholomataceae > Tricholoma > Tricholoma matsutake. Next base: position 307,446 of record AP026548.1, on the reverse strand, counting down.
TGCTCATGAACGATACATACTAGAGATGACAGGATTAATATCACATCAAACATCTGGGAAAGAAAGACGTACAGATATTGCCACACAGAAATTCCCCAAATAAGCGATGTGTACGATCATGTTCTCCCTTGCCATGTATCTTGTGAAGGTTGACTGAATATTGCTCCTATGCATATTCTCTTCCAGCCTTCAGGGCTTCTAAGCCCCTGTAGTAGATTGAGCATAAAAGAAAGGATGAAATGGAAGCTAGCATGGCTTACTTGAACATCCCTTCATAATCACTTAGCTGTTTCATGACTGTCAAATCGTATGTATTCCACAACTCCTTGTACAGCGGCCCACTACCCACACCATGCTGGATGTACAACCTCTCAAATCATGGCTGTGGTTGATGATAAACCCAAAGCAATGAACACTGTACTGCTCCCATGCAATCAGACCCTGTTGCAGACTGTTCAAGACATGTTCAACAAAATGAATGAGAACTCACCAAATAATCAAACTTGTCCACAATATTGGCTACCACAGCATCGAAGTTACCATCGTTCTTCTTCAAGTAGATGAAATCTTGCATTTTTGATCCATACCAGTCGAGCTGTACCTTGAAATGGAGCCATCTAGCTGCTGGGTCATCAGCCTTGTTGCCAAGCTCAACAAGCTTCTTGTTGTACTCTTCATGAATGATGCCAGCATAATCTGCACTAGACACTACAGTAAGGTTAGAAGTCTGAGCAAAAACAAAAAAAAATCATGCATACTATCATCTTCACATTTGATTTTGCCATCCTCAGGATACCATGACTGGAAGGCATTCCATATGTTGATGCGACGAGGCTTCACTGTGTTTTCACCAACAATGTTGAACAACAGATCGACAGGCTTCCCCTCTTCACATGCAATTGCTGCCACTGTCTCATGGTAAATTTGCTGGGCCTCAATCACTTGAGCTTTAGCGGCTGCTTGAATGGGGCCTGATCTGAACAGTTGTCGTTCACTAGTGTTGTGATCCAAGACATTGCCTGCATCATCCCCATCATAGCTCAATGGATGATGACTAGTGGATGCCTTTCTTTTCCTCTTTCCTTTCCCCTTCTGTGCAGCTGTGAACTGTGGTGGTGAGACTGGTGCTTCCTGATCAAGTATGCGATCATCTTCCTCATCTCGTTCTTCTTGTGTTGGAGTTACAGCCCGAGGTCCTCTAAAGCAAATTTTCTGCAGATGGATCTGGTCATCATCCCTTCTCCTCTCAGAATAATCAGACCCAGAGGGGGAGCTGAGTGGAAATTTGGGGGTGTGTTTGCTGGAGTTGGCTGGAGATGAGTCACTGGAGTTGGCTGGAGATGAGTATTTTCTGGAGTTGGCTGGAGATGAAGGGGATGGTCATGGGGTCTCATGATTGTTGGCATCAGGGGGAGATGAAGGAAAATACAGTGGAGTTTTACTGCATTGTGACTCATTATTGTTATTCTGCACATCCTCCATTGAGGCAGGGGAACAAGCCACATGATGGCATGGAGACACATCCATATTCAAGGGTGATTCAGGGACTGGAGTTTGGGGAGTCTCACAATCATCATGAGCCCACCTTACATGGGTGGAAATGAATGCGGCATCGGGATCAGGATTGGGGTCGCTTTCCCCATGCCCAAGTAATCGTGGTGCTGGGTGATTAATGTCGCTGGGGTTCAAAATATGGGCACTATAAAAGGTGGAAACCTTGCGAGGAAGACATGAAGGGGGAGGAGCAAGATTCTGAGCATGCACAGCACAGGTGACATCATTAGAGCTGGGAGAAAGAGGTGCACTTGCAGCAGCCACATCCCCAGAACCAGTAGGCAATGCAGCCATTGTTTTGGCTTTCACTCTTGCAGTCTTCTGTTGTCGTTTCGGAAGAGGTGTAGGATGGGTATCCCCAACATTGACAGGTGTATTGAGTGCAGCAGCAGCACAAGTAACAGGCATAGTGTGCAGTAGGATGGTGATAAGTTGAACTTGAGATGGGTTGGTCTAGAGGTCCTGGTAAAGAGTCAAATGAAAAAATAAATGCAAAAATACTCTAACTCAAGTTGAACCATAGTTATTGAGGTGGCCCAAAGGCTAAAGCAAACAATGTAATGCCATTGTCCAAAGATCTATTTATAACATGCAAAGTGACCCAACAATGACGATGTTCAAAAACAGCAATATGAAAATAATAGTTAGATGTACAAAACAGGGAATTGGAACATAGCAAATGAATGTTAGGGCCCGGACAAAGGAACCTGCAACTGATGAAGGACTATTGCTGCACGACCGAAAAAATGGAAGAATGACTGTGTATAGAGCTTTGCCACCGCCAGTCAGTTCAACTGCAGAGTATTTCTCAACAGGTTTTTCATGGAACCAATTTGCAATGGTGTGCTTCCATTCCATCCTTTCATCAGCCTCTTCAACGTGAGAAGGTAAGGTGCTTGCTCAGCTGTTGAAGGAGCAGCTAATCCTTGATTGGCAAGGCTAAGATCAGCAACCAGAAGTGGGCCATGTCCTGGAAAGCAAGCCAGCACACAATCTTGATGTTCCAGTGAGTCATCAACCACTAATTGTGCTCAGTGGTGCAGAGCAAGCAATCCAAATCTGAAATTTAGCTCATAGAGCTCCCAAAGGATCTCCTGACAGACCTCAAAGAAAGGTAGCACTCCTGTCAACAGTTCTTGTTCCCGCCATAAAACTTGCTCACCCCCTGTCCTCAATTCCAGCCCTGCTTCATCCAGACAATTCCTGAGCAGCTGGTGCATGTCTGCATGACAACAACTGCTATTCATCTGCTCCTTACTCCCATCCGAAATTGTTGTATTACCATAGGTAAGCATTGTATGCCAACTCTGATTTGATAACACTTGTGCTGATGATTCTGAGGATGTCAGCCTGTAGATCAGAGCCGGCCATTGCTGAAGCCAACTGAGGAGTAATTTTGCTTGTGTTCTGGTGATTGACCTCCATAGATAACACCAGGTTCAGGAAATGCATAACCCACATCTGTTGCATGACTGAAACATCCCACTTGATTGGCTGGATTGGCATCAACTTGCCCCAATGCATGATGGCATGCAGGAATTACCAGGGGTATCAGTGGATTTGGTTCCTCTATGAATTTGTTTCACCCCACTGAAGGTTTTGAAGTTTGACCAGTTTTTCAATTATCTGATAACTCAGTTAGTAATGGAATGCGAAGGTGGAGAAAGTATGTACATGGTTGCCCCTGAGAAGGTTTGTTTTTTGCAGTCTGACTAGCCATTGGAGTTGAAGACTGGTTAGAGCTAGAAGACGATGGTTGGTCCACTGAGGGTTCATCCACAATATCAAATGGATTGGGGTAGGAGAAGAAAGCTCAAAGGGAAGCATGGAACACATGGGATCAATTTGGATGGTCCACTCAATCAGAGAAGAAGGCCTTGAAGGGGGGACTGGTATCTTCAAGACAAAGGTAATCCTCAGGAAGCCGCACATTGGTGACAGAGTAAATCCTTGCAGTGTAGAGCATACCATATGGACAGAAAAGCCAAACAGGTAGGCCTGCACACAGAAAGTCTTGGACCACAACAGGATCATAAGTGAAGACCCCCATCCTCAATTCCACCATGCTCACAACAGGGTGAAGACCACACATACATGGACGGAACACTTCCAAGTAGTCTAGTGCAGCAAGGAGCTCCAAATAGCACCTCGGCACATACTGAACATTGATGAACACCTGATGATGACTCGCATAAGTACAGTCAAGAATGAGAGTATAGCTTCATTCTTCTTCTCAGAAGTTTTTGCTGACATGAACTTTTCTGCATGAGAACACAGTGAAGACACCATGTATGAGAGATAGGTGAAGTGTTTCCTGTCAATCAACCCTAACCCACTGATGGTAGTTGCAGTGGTTGGCACAAAGTCCTTGGGTTCTGGATCCCACCACATAATGGACATTGCATTGTCAGGCCCAGGGTGCAATGGAATTGAACCTAGATGACAATCAGAGACAATGCACGGCTGCAGCCACTGAAGTGGATCATCATTGCCATATCAGAAATCAGCATGAATACACATGTTGTGGGTATGACCAAGAGGGGGCTGGGGAACAAATTCCATGTTCAGGCTGGTAATGAACCATTTGCTGTTTCCAACCACAGCACCCACTCACCCATCACCATGTTCAAAACTCTCATCTGATAGTCCCAGTCAGAGATAGTGGGAATCCATAAGTTCTGTTGACATACATTGATTATAATTTTTTTTGTGGAGGAGCAAACTGTGGTCCAAGTTCAGTACTTGGGGAGTACTTTACACTCCCCCACCTATTCCGGTTGGAGAGCACCTGCTGTAATAAAGCAATTTGGCAAACCAGTCCAGCCTTCTGGTGATGAGTTTGAAGAATTTACCAATTTTCCTGTGCAGTCTTGGAAGGGCTTATGAAAGTGCACTCAGAGGGCACCACTCCAGATGTGATGACAGTGTACGCAAGATGGGAATTAGCCATCCAGTTGGAATGAGCTTGAGGCTCTGCAAGTTCCAGCTTTTTCAAGTTGCCAGTAACATATTCAAACAGCCCATTGAGGAAAAGTGTAATAGTAATGTCTTCGCACCATTCTTTGTAGTTAGATTTAAGTTTATCAAGCTTCACACCAGTATAGTGTGTGGAAAGTCAAATAAGGGGGACAGACAGGGAATTTGTTTCCTGGGAAGTCATCTTTGGGGAGTTTGACATACTAAGGTCCTAAGAGGTTGGAGACAGGAAGGAGAGCTGGTGCATGAGGCAACAAAGAGATGGAAATGTGGCAGAAAACCAGAACACATCAAGATAAGATAAGATCAAAATAGAGGGTGATTGAACATTGATCAAAGGAGACGATCCCAGATTGTCAAGTGGCTAAGGAGGATTTCTATCATCACTTAAAGGTGACAGAAGTGGCCCATAACCTACAGAGATCCAACCTAAGCAATACACATGTAAACTCAGTCAGTGTATAACAGACTCTATTGATCACTACTGTACCCAAGTGATACATGCATGAACTATAAATAGTACTGTAAGTGATTGAGTATATGGATCGAGCAATGTAGCCTACTCACCTCAGTCAGTGTATAATGGACTGAGGTGTTCAGTAAGTATATGTGGATATATATACTAAGTGAGTAACAATGAGAATAAGATAAAGGGAGATTTAGAAAGGGAGAAATAAGAAGGGGAAATTTTGCATCATATAATGTTCTATAATTAGCACACCATATCAAAGGGGCGCAAATGTGCCATTCACAGTGCAGATCTCAACATATAATAATCTGTGTACAGTGTAGTCATTGGTTAATATAGTATGTACAAACATATAGTGACTTTATAATGAGCATGGCACCAGGGATGACAGGAACAATGGGGACCACGAGGGGGACGGGACAGTGGGGACACCATAAATCCACCACCACCAATGGACGATGACAATGATGCATGGAAGTCTATCGTTGTTTGGGCCCCAGGTGATTTTTTTGTGTTTTTATTTATTACTAACTAATAGTTTTCTCTTTGTTTTTATGTTCTACCTATGCTACCCCCAACCCCAGCACCCCACCCAATGCAGCACAGGATGCACATCATCCCCCAGCACCACCATTGCTGCAAGCAACTGTTTGCAGGGTGGATGGAGCTGGTGGTCACACAATGATGGTGAATACCAATGGCAACAGCATCAACAGCTATGGCTATGCCAACACCAGCACCCAAAGCCAGCACCGAGAATGACACGAAGAATGACAGCACCTGCCCCCATGCCAACACCAACACCAATGTCAACAGGGTACCACAGCCACATGATACCCAGCACCTGGCGATGGCGGCAAACACCACCACAGCCACTACAGCACCCCGACCCACTGCTGTGAGCAACTTCTCGTGGGGTGGAAGCAGAGAGCAACAGGGAGGGGAGGGGGATTGAATTGAGGGGCAGCAGGGGACCGAACAAAAGGCCTCACACACAGATTTTATTTTATTCTACCGTCTCCTTTGTTAGTGGTTTGTTCTATATGGTATACTAGTATTACCACACATGTTTATGATATGTAGTCCTCAAATTATCAAGTGCTGGAGTGTTGTACATGAAAATTCATTTTTACATACAAAAGCTGTGACCTGGGCCAAGCCAAGCCAGAGCCAAGCTGTGAATGGTGGCTTTGGCCTGTCAAAGGTTCGATCTGGTAAACATTTGGGTGTGAGTTTGATGCATCAGTCATTATGCAAAGTGGTGTGGTGTGTTAGGATAGTTTTTGTACATGATAATTCAGTTAAGCTCAGGGCCCATAACCTGTTGAGCAATAAGCACTTTAGTAGAGTATTAGAGTATAACAGACTTATTATTGCAAACTATATGCGATGAATATATATATATGACCTGATTGGTAATCATAATCGGTAATTAGAATTTCCTGCTGTTAATAATCTGTGGGTGTATCATTACTACTGACATGTAAGTGTCGGTGTCACCTTAATCCATTCACTTATTCAACAGTTCTTTTTGTAACTGGCTTGAGCCCGAAGCCCACTAAAAGCCTGCAGTCAACTCTGACTACACATAAGATGCATGTCTAGGATAACACCGGCCAAAGAGAACACTTTTTTGCACACCATTATGTGTTAATGGTAGGGTGGGACTCCACTGTCTTTCAGCAATACCCACTCAGGGGGGGGGGGGGGTCAGGGTTCAATTTCACAGTGTGCTACCTGGTTATAATAAAGAGTATTTCATGTGCAAATAAAGGTTCTAGCCATTCTCTATTTTTATCACATTAATCTATATTTACCACCAACTGCTGCAGCAAAGATCGAGGGTATGAGACATTCACTCGCCCCACGCCGGACAGACCTCACTCTCAATTTATAAAATAGTGCCAGGGTGGGCACTGAGAAGGAATGGTTGAGGCATTGAAAAACTATTGGGGACAGTTGGAACACACCATAAACAAGGCCAGAAAAGTCACTCATAGACAGAAACTTTCACCCTTGATGAAGTCAGAAGAGGGGAAAGTAGAGAAATCAAATCTTGCATTTCTTGTGTATAATGAGATTTGTCAAAGGAATCAAATAGTGACGGTCAAAGTAGGACGATTATGCGGGGATTATATCCACGATGTTTGGGACACGGATAATCGCGATTATGGTAATAATCGCAGAACTGGAGGCGATTCGACGATTCTTTGCACGATTATCGAAGCCGATTATTCTATCTGCTTACATTTTGCTTACATCATGCAGAAGATCACGAACCTGTCAAAAGAATCGTGGCCCATGATTGTCAAGTAATCGTACTCAATAATCGTCATGGTCAAGGTGGTTTGGATTATTGTCACGATTTTTTTGTGCAATAATTGAACCCTGAATTGTTCAATAATCGCCCTACTTTGACCGCTACTTTCAGGCACTTACCCATACCTGTATCATGACCTAAATACAGGTTTACCTGCACATGTGCTGATCCCTAAGTGCAAAGTAACACATCTGGGTAACTCTGAAACATGAAACTTGCATGAAACACCGTGACACTACCTATCATGGCCACACCTAATGCATCATTATTGCACAGCAGTGACACATGCAACAGCTAATTAGCACTGTATGGATCACTGTGAGGTGCTTACTACCAATATATCATGCATCAAATCAGCATCGGCGGTAGCTGTAATTTGTGGCATGTCATATAAAAAGGGCTTGGAAATGAGACCTTCCGCACTACTTCAAATTCCCTTTACAAGCACTCGTGAGTAGATTATTATCTCTTCCAGTAGCAATTTCTAACACAGGTCGCTGAATACAGTGCCGGTCAGAGTTCAAGTTTTACGCAAATCGTTCATCTGCATCTCATCATCGATCTAACCAGCATGAAATTTGTGGCACTCATGATTTTCACCACCATGGCAGTTGGTGTCGTGTTCGGACAATGCGTCATGACAAACAGATCAATGAAGCAGCATTGCGATGTTGCACTTTGTGAGGCACTTCGGGCAGCGTGTGAAGTCGACCCGAAAAGTACCAAGATTCCGAAAGAATGCAGGCCAAACAAGATGATGTTTGATGTGCAAGGGTTGGGGATAACCGCCTGTCAACACTGTGTTTGCCAGAGGGTCGATTTTAATCACCTACCTCCTCTACTTAGCCATGGGGATTTGAATCAGCCAATTCCTTGAATTAGCGATCCTAGAGGTTCGCATCAACAGAGCTGAGTTTGTAGCGGAGTTGTACATGTTTGGGTCAACCTCCTGGATAGATCTAGCTTAACATTTAGCCAACCCCTGTGCAATTTGTAAATCATGAAACTGGGTAGAGATTGGGAAAAGACATGGTTTAACCCTCTGTACACTCATCCCTGGGTTGAAGAATCGGCTGAACTCTGAGCTGTAAGGATATGGCCGATTGTTTAGATCAACTCGAAGGTCTGAATTGATATAATTGATTGAGCGCTCTATCTAAATTTAGCGCACAAAGTCTGGGCGCGTTCAGCAACCCTAGCTCAACCCCTCCCCAGCAGACATGTCACGGGACTTGTCTGACACATGAAACATTGTTGGACACGTTTTGCTTCCGCTGGACGGGTATATAGTATTTGAATGTATAATAATGACTCTGAAGTGAATCTACATCAGCAATCTGTCAATTTAGTTTCTGGTTTCCAGTGGTTTTTTGGGGTTTTGGGGTTTTGAGGAACCTGGAAACCTTGAAAGAGTCCCTAAGAAAAGCTAGTTTACACTAATACTAGTAGCGGAGTTAGATAGGTTTCTAGGGTTTCCATTGGTTTCTTAGGTTTTTCAAATACACAGACATGTGAGGTTTCTGGGAAATGGGACCTAGTGTTAGGGTGACACCCACTATCTGCTAGCTAAGACTGTGTGGGTTCTCTCTACAAGAAGGGGATGGGATCTGTGCCGTGATGGGGGAATTGATGGTTTTGATGCGAGGGGTTATTAATAGGTGAGTTTGTTGAGATTTGCGGAGTAGTTTGTTGGCCAGGAATAGTGGGTGGGCGGTAAGGGCGTAGGCGGGATACGTTAATCTCGGGATCAATCTTGAATGATCGGGGTAATTTTAGCACTGCTTCATCAATTTTTATCGGCATTTTATCAAGGATGTCTCACATCATGCACGACCGCTGTTCGACTTGACAGGAAAGGAGGCATGGAGGTGGGATAATGCACAACAGGAGGCGTTCGAAAACCTTAAGGAGATGGTCACTTCCACTACAATCCTTACCTTTGCTGATGATTCGTGTCCTTTTCGTGTAGAAGCCGACAGTTCTGACTTTGTGACGGGCGCCGTGTTGTCTCAGCAGTCTCCGGAGGACCAGAAGTGGCATCATGTTGCGTTCTACTCCAAAAGCCTTAGTGCTGTAGAGAGAAACTACAAGATCCATGACAAGGAGATGTTGGCAATAATGCGTGCGCTTGAGGAGTGGCAACACTTCCTCGAGGGTGCCCAACACAAGGTGGAAATTTGGACAGATCACAAGAACCTCGAGTACTTCATGATGGCCAAGAAATTGAACCGTCGTCAAGCTCGTTGGTCCCTGTATCTATCTAGATTCAACTTCTCCTTACACCACCGTCCAGGTTGCAGCATGGGGAAGACCAATGCCCTATCCCGACGTGCAGACCATGGGGATGGCAGCAGTGACAACCAAAACATTGTGCTGTTGCAGCCAGACCTGTTCACCATTCGGGCACTGGAAGGCATTGCACCCCAGGGCGAGGAGCGGGACATCCTACGTGACATTCATCGCGCAAACCGTAGCGGTTTACATGAGGATGTTGTCGCCTGAGCTGTTAAAGAACTGAGGAAGGGATCGACCCTTTCCTTACATGCGGCAGAGTGGGCTGAAAAGGAGGACTTGTTGTATTTCAGGGATCGCATCTATGTTCCCAATGACCCAGACCTTTGCTGGCGCATCATATCCCAACACCATGACTCACAGATTGCTGGCCACCCTGGACGCTGGAAGACCTTGGAGCTCACCTCACGGAACTATTGGTGGCCACAAATGTCACGGCTCATTGGTCAGTATTGTCGCACTTGTGACCTTTGCTTACGCACCAAGGTTCCTCATCGCAAGCCTATTGGTGAGCTACACCCTCTTCCTGTTCCAGAGAGTCGTTGGGATGTCATCAGCATCGACTTTGTGGTGGAATTGCCAGAGTCAAACGGGTTTGATGCGGTGATGTGCACAGTTGACTCAGTGGGAAAATGCGCTCACTTCATTCCCACTCACACCACTGTCAGTGCCCTAGGTGCCGCTCGACTCTACCTCCACCACGTGTGGAAATTACATGGACTTCCTGGTGCCTTCCTCTCGGATTGTGGCCCTCAGTTCATGGCAGACTTCACTCATGAGCTGTACCGACTCCTGGGGATCAAACTCCTCGCTTCAACCACTTATCACCCACAAACTGATGGCCAGACAGAGCGAGTCAACCAGGAACTGGAGCAGTACATCCGCCTCTTTGTCAATGAATGCCAGGACAATTGGGATGATCTCCTTCCTTTGGCCGAGTTCGGATACAACAACCATGTCCATGCTTCCACTCAACAGACCCCTGTCCTCTTAGACACTGGACGACATCCACGCATGGGATTTGAACCTCGCCAAACTCCCTCACACATCGAGACAGTGAATGAGTTCACAGAACGCATGAGGGATAGCTTGGAGGAGGCAAGGGCAGCCTTAGCAAAGGCGAAGGACGACATGGCACGATTTTACAACCAACGCCACTCCCCAACCCCTCAGTACAAGGTTGGTGATCAAGTTTATCTTGACTCCAGTGACATCTCCACTACACATCCATCCAAGAAACTCGCTCATCACTTCTTGGGACCTTTCCCCATTGTCAAGTGCATTGGAACACATGCCTATCATCTACGCCTCCCAGCCTCCATGTCCAGACTCCATCCTGTCTTCCATGTCGTCAAATTGCTTCCAGCTCCCCCAGATCCGTTCCCGGGACGCCATTCACACCCACCACCACCACCTACAGTGATCGAGGGAGAACCCCAATATGAAGTCGAGTCAATCTTGGACAGCCGTTTGCGTTGAGGAAAACTCCAGTATTTGGTACATTGGAAGGGTTATGGGTATGAGGAGAACTCATGGGGCGAAGAGTCTGACGTAAATGCCCCTTGGTTAGTCAAGGAATTCCACCGACGGCACACTGCTGCACCGTGTCGCATTCAAGTCATGGACTTTGGTCGTATATGATTTCGAATGCATCGGGGCGATGCATCTTAGAGAGGGGGTAATGTAAGGGGACTACGGGGGTGCCCTGTGTGTTTTTCCTATTTTTTATGTTCATCCTATATTTTTCCCCACCTCATTTCCTTCTATTCTTCATTTTCTATGATTTTTCCGGATTTTATTACTAATTTTCCCTTGCGATCATGTTTGTACATGTTGACACTTTTATATTTAGAGGCGGAGTACCCCTTCCGACACATACCCCTTGGTATGATGTCATTCGGCAGCCTTGATCCGCCTATCTCTGCCTTTTTCTATTTTTAGGTTATATTTGATTTTTGTCATCTTCACATATACTGGGCATCAGCAAGGGGATCCTTAGAGTTTTCTCTTCAGATTTCCCTTTGCTAGAGGCTTAGGTTGCCCTTATAAGATCACTTTAGAGATCACATATTGGCCAACTTGTTTCTCCGTAAGTTTCCTCAAAGGTCATGGAATATTTAGGTCCTTGGTACTTAGCCACACCAAGTCATTAACTTTGTACTCTGGAGTGCGCACTCGAGTACGATCCACATGTCACATCATGTCATGACATGCTTTCTTCAATGCCGCCTCTGCTTCCTCTTGTACCTTTTGCATCTTAGATACAAAGTCTTCTACTGACTGTACTTTGACTTCCCTTCTGGGTTCTACTCCCATGTGAGGATGATATCCATAATTCACGAAAAAGGGTGACATACGAGTAGCTGAATGGAATTTGTTATTGTGGGAAAATTTGGCAATTGCCAGCCATTTGGGCCAGTCAGTTTGTCGGTAGTTGACAAACATACATAGGTACTGCTCCAACTCCTGGTTCATTCTCTCTGTCTGCCCATCAGTCTGCGGGTGATATGCCATAGATAATTTAGTTTGAATCCCCAATATGTTGTTCAGTTCTCACATAAATGTGGAAGCAAATTGTGGTCCGCGATCGGAGATAACGGTATTGGGTAACCCATGTAACCGCCATACCTGATTTAGATAGAGGCGCGCCAAGCCTAATGATGAGGTTTCTGTAGTAGTAGGAATAATATGGACCTCCTTTGTGAAGCAGTCGCATACTTTGAATATTGCATCATACCCTTGAGCCTCGGGTAATCTGGTAATAAAATCCACAGATATATCTTGCCATGGCCCTTTAGGTATAGGGTTTGGCATTAATTTTCCTGCATGTTTTTCTGGAAATTTCTTCCCCCTCATGCACATATCACATCCATCCACATACCTCAACACATACTTTGAAATTCCAGGCCACCAATAATTTCTCATTACTAATTCCAACGTCTTCCATCTTCCTGGGTGTCCGGCAGTTGGCATATTATGATGTAACTGGATGATCTCCCTTCGCAAATTCTGATCCTTTGGTACATAGACTTTTCCTCAAAACAACACCAACCCTTGTTCCTCAGCCCATTCATCTCCTTTAATATTACCTTTCTTCTCTCCCTTCAGAGCTTTCACGGCTTCCACTACTTCATTGTCCATTTCCAAACATTGTCTAATTTTAGACAACATTTCCGTTTCTGAGCTATCGACTAATAGATACCCTTGATGCATAGCACAAATGCGAAAGTATTTGGGTTTGAGCAAGCTAACATTTTTATTGTCCTCCTCCACCCCCCTTTTATGATCAATACGTCTGGACAATGCATCTGCTTTCCTCATTAAGCTTCCCGCTTTGTGGACCAAGTGAAAATTGAAATGCGATAGGAATAGTGCCCACCACGCTTGCCTGCGATTAAGCTTTTTAGCGGACATGAAGTATTGCAGATTTTGATGATCCGTCCAGATCTCAATCTGATGCATACATCCTTCCAAATAATGCCTCCATGCCTCCAACACTCATATTATCCCCAACATCTCTTTGTCATGTACATCATAATTCCTCTCCACATCATTCAACCCTCGGGACAGATATGCACAAGGATGCCATTTGTCATCTTTGCACAGCATTGATAATACTGCTCCAGTAGCAAAATCAGACGCATCAGATTCCACTCATAAAGGGCATGTGAAATCCACTGGGGCTAATATTGGTCCCTCCACAAACTTCCTCTTCAACTCCTCAAATGCTGTCTGCTGCTGCTCTCCCCACCTCCACACTACTCCCTTTCGCATAAGGTTATGTAAGGGTGCAGCAATTTTAGAAAAATTGTGCACAAAGCGATGATAATAATTTGTGAGTCCCAAGAAGGCTTGAACCTCCTTGACACGGGTGGGCGCAGGCCAATCTGTGATTGCCTGTACCTTGATCGGATCCATTTTGATACCGTCAGGGCCGATCAATAATCCTAGCAATTGATTTCGCTTGCCCCAAACACACACTTCTCTGTTTTCAAAAATAGATCATTCTCCACCAACCTCTGTAACACCTCCTGCACTATCGCCTCATGATTCTCTTCATCCTCCGTGAATATCAGAATGTTGTCAATAAATATTATTACCACGCCTTTGTCTATTCCATCCTTGAAAATGTTGTTCATCATATTTTGAAAGGTTGGGGGACTATTAGTCATCCCAAAAAACATGACAAGCGGCTCGAAGGATCCTCGATGCGTGGCAAATGTGGCCTTCCACTCATCTCCTTTCTTTATTTGTACATTGTTGTATCCCTATCGTAAATCCAATTTTGTAAAGACCTTGGCTTTTCCCACCTTGTCAATTTTTTCCGAGATCAACGGCAGGGGGTAGACATTCTTCCCTGTCTACTCATTCAGATACCTATAATCTGTACACATCCTCTTCCTTTGGTCTTTCTTTGGCATGAAGACTATTGGTGACATCTGTGGTGATTTCGAAGGTCGTATGTATCCTTTGTGCAATTGCTCCTTCAGGAACACATCCACTTCTTCTTGTTCCATCAGAGATAATGGATATACCTTTGACTTCTTCGGCACAAACCCTGGCTTCATCTCGATCGCATGATCCCATGGGCTTCCACACCGGCATTTGCTCAGATTCCTTCTTCTGGAACACTGACAGATATTCATGATACACTTTTGGCACCCATTCCTCCACTGGCTTCTCCACCTTCACGATATTCTTGTCCCACAACCGTCAGGGTTTAGAGGGTCAGGGAGGTGTATTCTACTACCTACAGAAGAGTTTGCGAGTTGTATAGGATGACAGGCACTGGGGAATCCAAGTGCATCCTGTTTTGCTTTTATAAGCTCTTTGGGTCCTGTTTCTTGCGCTGACAAAATCAGCGATGACAAATGCTGAGGGTGATTTAAATCATGGCCTTGAGCATAAACAATAATCAGTAATCAAAATTACAAAGACACTTACCGATTGCTGAATGGCCGATCAACATTTCTAAAAATAAAAAGATCTTACCAATAGCTGAAGCCGATGGGAAAAAATTCTAAAAATAGAAAGATAAGCAGATAAGAAAAATACTTATAAGCAGAGCCTATATCGCCATATTCTGAATACCCCCCGCTGCCACAACAAAGTGGCATACAATGGTGAGCAGTCCAACCCACCAAACCCGCCTGATGCTGGAGGCTAACATAAACACCTTTAGGGTTCCTTTTTAGGGTCCCCTAACCAGTATTCCCAAATGCACCGGCTAGTAGGTCCCCTTGTGCATAATCAAGACATCTGATTGGTCAATTTTATTAGACACATTTGGTTGTATTTGGGGGTGACTATATAAGTTCATCTGATTGGTCAATTTTGAAGATACATTTGGCTTTGTTTGGTTGGCACTATATTTCTACTTGCCTCCCATGGGAGTACAACTGCAGTCAGTCATGTGATTCTCTCCATTTTCTCATCTTTTATATATTTCAAATGAATACAACTGCTGTGAGTCATGTGATTCTCTCCATTACTCATCTTTTGTATATCTATATCTCAAGTGAGTACAACTGCAGTGAGTCATGTGATTCTCTCCATTAAATACTTGTCTTTTATATATCTCTATGTCAAGTGAGTACAACTGCAGTGAGTCATGTGATTCCCTCTATCTTCTGCAACCAGTTCCAATGGCCCATCTCCACCTCTCCAAAAGCTCACCAGTCACCTGACATCACACAAGGTCTTAATGTATGCGAGTGGTCCCCCCCCCCCCCCTTGCCTGTCCCTTGTTGCTTTCCTGTTCTCTCCTCCCTTTCTTTCACCTCCCACCATCCTGATGAACTGGGGAACTGTAGGGCCAAAAGCCCACATAATCACGTCTGTGTTGGTTTCTTATGGAGGTCCATATAGTTCCACCTCTGGACATCAAGCAGGGTATATGGTGGTGCTTCCCATCGGCAGCATGCAGGTGATATATACATGCAGATTTCTCTAGTTTAGACATGTCACATGTAGATATGTTCAGGGTTACCAGCTATGATCATAAAAAAGCAAAATACCATGAATACAATGAATTCCTGGTTAGCCTACCACCTGTTTCCCTTGTGCCTGGAGAGAAAATACATGCATGACCCTCATCGCCATCTCATCTTCTTATCTCACCCTCCACTCCTTCCTAAGATCCAAAAAACCAACATTAGTAAGTCAATATATCCCATGGAGCAAAATAAACTTACAAAATTTAACGCCTCTAGAAGAATCCTTTACCTTCCCTCCATGATTTGGAGATAACAGCAGCACAGGTACATGACTGTCCAGTCAGACTCCTGATGGTCTTTTCACAGGGCAGCTTTGAGGTGGTGAGGATTGGTGAGCAGGAGATGGAAGCAAGGTATTAGGATTGCTGTACCTGGCGAGTCTGGCAAATTCTCCACTACACAGGCATCCAAGCATCTTCCGAGCATCTACTGGTACCGTTATTTGCAGTTTTGAGGTGGAGGTCAACACGACTTGGGGGGGGGGGGGGCAGATATAGCAATTTGATGTGTCGTCTGTCTGTGCTGCACCCAGGAGCAGGAGGCTGGTTCTAGAGTAGACAGGTAGCTTCCTACCAAATGGCATGTTCATATGCAATTTCTGAGTGACTAAAGTGGATATGAACAGGCTGGACAATATTGGAAGGACACCGCAGGTGGTCAATTACACGTCGGGACAGGCAATCCAAGAATGACAAAATACCTAACCATCAATTGGATTTTTATTTAACATTTTATGTTTCAGAGACTGATAAGTAATGTGGATTCATGGTCACTTGTTTGGCTATCTCGATCTCATGAGTACAACTGCTTTCAGTCATGTGATCTCTTCCGAGTAAGTAATGTGGATTCATGGTCACTTGTTTGGCTATCTTGATCTCATGAGTACAAATGCTTTCAGTCATGTGATCTCTTCCGAGTAAGTAATGTGCATTCATGGTCACTTGTTTGGCTATCTTGTATCTTACTCTCATAAGTACAACTGGTTTCAGTCATGTGATCTGTTCTGAGTAAGTAATGTGCATTCATGGTCACTTGTTTGGCTATCTTGTATCTCGCTTCATGAGTACAACCACTTTCAGTCATGTGATCTGTTCCATCTAACTGGTATTTGTACTGTCCACAAACAGTACAACTTCTACTAATTACTTTGGCACTGTGATTGTTTACAACATTACCAGTGTTGTCTATTACCTCTGTATTGTAATGATGACCAATGTCAACATGCTTCCTTGAAGCCTTCTAAACTAATATATTGTTACTCCATCCACATGTGGTATTAGTTTTCGTATGTTCAGCTTGTCTTCATTCAATCCTGTGACTAAGTAGTGAGCCATTCTCGGGAGTACATCTGTAGTGAGGCACATGATTGTGATTTATAGCATGGTCAACCTATTCCCTTGCGACACTACAATGGTGTGCAATCAGATGACTGCACAATCATGGATGTGACTATACAGGATGGATTATTCAGGTCCAGTGTTGTTATGCCTCAAGGTCTGAATTATTCCTTTTATGGGAGAATTACTGCACACAGCACATCATCTCTCAATCACATGGTCGCCAACCCATCAGGTGGGTATAGCAGGGCCGATGTTTTGCATTGGTGGTGAACCATTTGTGTTCACTATGGTCACATTTATGGTTTTGAACATAATCTTTTTGTGCATGAAACTTCATTCTTATCTGGGGCTGATGGCAGTGATAGCTTTGTAAAGGCATCTTTATTGGTGTCTAGCACATGGGGATATGGCAGCAAATCCTTATAGAGAAGCTTCTTTTATGGCTGTCATATTATTGACAGAATCATGTCCATATTTGATTCTTCTTGTCATCGTTACCAAAGATTCAACCCATTCACTGGCCACTATATTTTCCAATTTCCCTCTCTCTCTCAGTCTGGTTTACAACCAACCCCCCTTTTGCCTTTTTTTGTTTCCTGATCTGGAATAGGTAGATTTTTTTTCATCTGTTCTTTTCATTCCTTCTCTAATGCCAGTGTGCCACAGTCAAGTTATGAAGCATAATCTGTCCATTCAATCACAGGCAACTGACTCCTCTTTGATTGTGGAGACTGCATCAACTCCCAGACTTCTTGCATAGGGTTATTTATCTATCTATTCCCCCATTTTTTACTCATTTCTTGTAGACATAAGAAAGCAAAGATGAACTCTGAGTACATATAAACTCCAGATCAAATTTTATCATTCCTGACTGATCTTTTTCTAGTCAACAAGCATGTTATCGCTGTCAGCGACCAGTTGCCATCTCCAGTGGTCAAGGCTGTCACAACATTTGCCACCCCATCATGGTGAAAATCCGAGCACAGGAACATTCAGGGTTATTGGCCATAGAATGGCACATGGGAGTGTTGAAGTGTCCTTGGTGTCTTTTCAAATGCAAGGTTGGGAGTGATTTGCAGGTATGTATCCCATGACATCTGTCCCGATGCTGAATGACTTGCATGTTGTCAGTCCCATTGTGTTCAATGTAGACCAGTACCATGTGGACCAGGGCAACCTTCGTATATGCCTGAACTACCTGTCCACATGACAGTAACTGAGTCAGTTGACTCTCCTTCTGTGGATGAGGTTCAACTTCATGTTCCTGCTGATGGACATGGCTGTGGTGGGGATCCAACTGTCATGTCTACTCTTTGACCTTCCTCTATTGGCTGGAGTACACTATCCTCACCCTTGCGCACCGTATCCTTGGCTTCTACTCCGTCCCCCGTGATGACTGGCAGTACGCTCAAGTCATTTTTGAAACAACATGGGTGGATTGTGAATGAGGCCCATAACATCATAGTTTGTCTGCAGTGCAAATATATCCTCAATCCAGCCAAGATCCACGAGCATGTTGTCAAGTATCATAAAGATGTTAATCCTGATGGTCGGCTGCAGGTGCAATTCGATTCTGTCATCATGACAGAGTATCTGAACCTCACATTTCACCCTGATCATCCCAGGACACCTGTTCCCTATGTGCATGGTTTAGACACAATGACGGAGTTTCAAATTTGCTCTGTGTGTTTTTGTGGATTCTCAAAGGATCCAGGAAGTACTCCCAGATGCGAGTCTCACTCTTTTCAGAAACATTCTTGTGGTGTGGCCCCTCATCAACTGTGACACAAATTTGTTGTTCTACCTGGCCAACGATTCAGAAAGACTTTTTCATGGTTTGCAATTGTGGCAATCCCCTGGCCAGCTGTGACTTCCTCATTATGGGGTCTTTACCAGGCCAAACTGGCTGCATGTCCACATGTTGCTGAGGCGGTTTATATTCCACAGAACTATCACATTCTAGATCAGTTCTTGCACAAAGAGAGGTGGCTAGAACATGTTAGCGGAGTCAAAGTGACTATGGCTGTGGGCCTGATAACTTATTCCCCAACAGACCCCAAATTTGGTGGCCTACACAAACATATCCATGCTTTCTTGGCAGAGGTGCAGAGCAAGACTCGAAGCTACTCACTCAGACGATTAATTGGCACGAGACCTACTTCTGAACACTCGCATAGCTATCAGCATCATCATAGTAATGTCAATTTTGACATGCATAAAAGATATGCTTTGACAATGGCCAGTGCGCTTGTCCTTCTGATGTGCAACATACAGAATCCACACTCTGAGTATTTGTTCCATGTACCCCCCAATATTGTGACGGCCAGCCAGTCTGCACTCCATGCGATGCTGTTGCATGCACCTCTGCTGCATGATCACAAGATGTACGATGATGTGGGACCTCTTGACGATGTGGAAGATTCAGATGATGAAGATTCCTTCCCTGACAATCAGCCATTACCTGAGGTTTTATATGATGTGCTTCTTGCAGATGACATGGGAAGCACCATAGTTGATGTTATTGCTGATACCACTGCCTCTCCATGACTGAAAAGCGACAGCCACCTGTGTTCCGTGACAAAGCCCAGGAGCTCATGAAGCGCCTGCTGTACATGTTATTCACACAAAATCCCAATGATGGACAAGACAACCCATTCTGGAGTGTTTTTACCTGTTATGTAGTGTTGTCATCGCTTACTCCAAGTGGCAGTTGGTGTGCAGGATCTGCAATCACCCAATCAATTGCAGCAATTTTGTTTACTGGACGTCTGGTTATCGCAGATGAGATGCTGCATCAGAAATCAATCAACCCCACGTTATCTTATATGAAGTCAGTGAACTCTATTTTCTATCTCATACTACGCTCATATTGATCCCATAGGATTTATGACATTGTCAAGCCATTTCTTGAAGAATCATCAGATGGGGTCATGCCCCATCTATATCTCTTGAAGTGTGGACTGTCATCAATCAAATCTGCATCAGAACACACGATACTGTTCTCCTCACCTACCAATGATGGCAGGAGTGTGATTGTCAATGGAAAACTGCTCACCTTGGACTCTGTGAAACACGTGCATGACAAACTCATAGATTGTATCATTTACCCTACATGAAGATACCTATATTCATGATGAACCTCGAGAACTTATGGCAGGATATGGGTTTGTTAATGAACAGATAAACCCGTGGATGCAAGAACAATCTGTTGTTGAGCACATCATCACAACTCCCCACCTGCAGTCGCAGTACACTGACGTAGATGATCAGGGAAACATCTTTTGGCTCCCTGGCGCTTGCATGAGAAGGATGTGAAGTATATATGAACTTCAAACTCTCTTTGCGATAGCAATTGTGCTAACAGGAGGAGAGCCCGCACGAGCATCTGAGTATGCAATGATGGTGTTGGAGAATGTTGCAGGAGGGTCCATACGCAACATCTTTTGGCTGTTCAATACATTTATCATCCAGGGATCATACAACAAAACCAGTCACTTTACTGGGGAGGATAAGACGATGATTCAAGTGCCACTTCCGAGGCTTGGACAGTTGATTGTGTGGTTTTTGGTATATCTCCGACCATTGTACCAGGAGTGGCAGTATCATTTTTGACACACACTATATGCCAATGTGAAAACCTTCCTCTTTGTTGGCCTTTACAGGCCTGTCACAGGTTCAGATATCTCGATGTTGTTGGCCAAATATATGGAACAAAACTTGGGAATTTGCCTGACAATCCACAAGTTTTGACAGTTCATGGCATATGTAACATCATGGCATTAGCATCTCTTGAAACCCATGCATGTCAGGACAAATTATGCACATGTGCAGTTGGGGCATACTGGAACAGTGGATAGTGATTATTATGGGGGCGATGCACAACTCCCGGAAGGCGTAACGTGAACCCTTTTCGTGGAAACAGCGAGGGTTAGTGCCATATTGCACATCATATTTGGCCACCCCCCAAAACTGCTCGAGTTACTCAACAAGGGACAAATATTTAGTGCTTCCCTTGAGTGTGTTATCAATGGTGTTGAGAGAATAGACCTGGATTTGGTGTTCTCATGTGAGCAGGTTGTTCCGGCACCCCATATCCTTGATACAGTGGCCGATGCTGTATCGACCCATGTAGTTTCTGAAGTCATCGATCATAGTAAACACGCTCTAGTCCAAGCACATGCAACAGTTGTGCAACTATTTCATTGGTCCAATATGTTTGGTAGGGCATGCGAGCCCATGTCCACATGTGTTATCTATCCACATCCCTATCTCCTGGGGCACCTGCAGCATTTTCTGGGTTTGAGCCATGAAAACCTAGGATTCAAAAATATTCAACAAGCTGTCACAACTCAGCTCATGTATGAGTGAAAGATGCAGGTTCTATATATATCTCCAACTGGTGAATACTTTGATGGCTTTGTATGTTATGTTGTAAATCTGACGATGCACAAGGATCTGGAAAAACAGCACCTGGATTGCTATGCAGTTCCGCTTTGGATGATGGGTTGAGCACAATTATCATACTGCCGCTTCGTCGATGCACAAGCAATAAAAGTATCTGTATACAAAATATGGGATTTCATGGGAAATCTGGTCAAGGACAACATCCGTTTATCAACCCCCTATCAGCATCATTGTGGCAATTGAGCAAACAGAATGGGAAGTGTTTCATATGTTTTTGGATGTGCTGGTGGCTACAGGTTGAGTTGCCCATGTTATTGTGGATGAGGCACATTTGGTTTGAATGCATTGATGCTTCAGGCCAGTTATGGAAACGCTGGCAAGGCTTGGCAAGAAACATGTCCAGATTGTCTTGGAGACTGCGACATGGCCCCCTTACTTAGAAGAGGAACTTCTAACCAATTTTGGCATCCCTGTGGAATCGTGCCATATCACGTGATGCAAAACATCTCGATCAAACATATCATTCAATGTTGTGTGATCTGACACTCACAACCTAGACACCGCCATTGAGATGGAGTATGTTAGAGCAAAGGATTACTCTGACACAAATCGGGTGCTTATTTTCTGCTTGACAAAGCGAGAAGTGCAACAAACAGCTCATTCTCTGAACATTCCATATTGTGATGCAAGTTTGACACAGGATGAAATCGATACGGTATTGTGAAAATTTAGACTTGGAGAAGAGAGGCGACTTTGTTGCAGTTCCATCTTGGGTGTTGGACTTGATTTCCCAAACATCACACATGTGATCCATCGAGGATATCCCCACGATGTTATTTCTTTTGTGCAAGAAACAGGACGCATGGGGAGGGATGACATTATGCAGAAAGTATGGTTGGTTGTTGTATTGCCTCCTGTCAGTGTTATGGATCTCGCTCCAGGGAGGTTTGGTGAATGACTTGTGTGACTGGCTCTGGACAGCACTGAACATTGTCGCTGGCTCTTCATACAGATGTTCATCGATGGAGAAGCTGATCTGTGTGTCCTCATGGAAAGGTTCACCCACCTTTGTGATATATGTGAGGAACAGTGTAGATTTAAGCTGACAAAGGGGCAGTTTATGGTATTTCCATGGTCATTGATGCACAATGGTTTAGGAGGCAAGTGTTACTATGGAAGACAGTATTGCATGCTAATCACATGTTGTAGATGACACTCATAGCTTGGGACTGTTGCTGAAATTTCCGCTCACTGCTCAGCCCACAAATGCCTCATTCGAAATACAGGTAGCATCAGCAATCTCCAAACCTCGGTTTGAGCAATGTGTGGATTTGGTCGACGAACATGACAAGAGGATGAAAGCAGCTCATTTACTGCTCCAGAAGTTATCAATGTGTTGTGCAGCATGCTGGGTTACTTGTACAGCCTCACAACGTGAGCATATCTGGGCAACTTGTGTGCAGCCAAGACAAGCCTCTGGTACAAACAATTTTGACCTGTGGAGAAATAGCCTCGAACTCCCATCTGGGACATGCTACCAGTGTGGCATCCCCCAAATGGTAAATCATTTATTCTAACCATTTGTCCAATGCTAATGCATCACAGGTGCATTACAAAGGAGATGATGCCAAGATCATATATATACATGAATACGATGATGGTAAGCAAAAGAATTGTGAATATGAAGGTGTTCTCTTTCCATTATTATGGGCGGCATCCAAGAGCGAGCCATTGTGGCTTTCTATTGCACATGCCGTTCAGCCCAGTTTTTCTCTTGACTTTGGGCCTTGTAGTTTTGATCAGTGGATTTGGCTTATTAACACCAGTGGCATGCCTAATATATTCCAATTTATTTTGGCATGCCAAGAGTTAAATGTTATGTAATCTTTTTCTGGCTGCATTATGTCACAGGCTGTTATATAGAGTATATACATCAATCCAAGCATTGCTCACTCAATATTTCCTGTCATGGCTCCCTCACAAACAATGTCCATTTCTGCTCAGCAAAGCAGTCGATGCAGTACCTCTTCTGCCTCAATCTGCAAGGATTGCCACAGCACTGACTGCTCTTGCCTTTATCGGTTAGTGCTCATTTCTTCCACTTAGTTTGTTTGCTCAATTCGATGGGTTTTGGGTAGATGTGAAGCACACACAAGTCACCGTGGTCAATTCATGTCGCTCAATGTTTCTGGACTAGTCAAATGCATCTCCAGAGTGAAGACCAGACTGGTGGGCACATGAGTCATCAAAGGGGGGTACCCATGTCCATTTTGTTTGAATCCAGTCTCTAGCCAGATAAGGCTACAAGTAAATGACCATGATGTATGCATGTATGCATTGTATTTAATGCACATATAGCACCATATAGAGCAGAGATGTGCCATGTGCCCTGCAGGACTCTGGAACAAGCGCATACATGGGTCTGCAGAATCAGGGCTGGTTATCCATGGATCTCAAGCTACAGTCATGTCACAGTTAACAAAGACTGACCGGGATGTCTGGTCTTTGGAAAGTGTCAGTCGGGCATCCCCTGTAGCCTCGACATTGCATGAGAATCTTGAAGTTTGCTGTTTTGTTCTGTACTTATAAATGAACTAGCCCCAACATCTGATGTTAATACCAGGGTGGTGGACAGTGGTGCTTGTGAGTCTGTTTGTGTTTCAGAATATCATATAAAGCCAATGTTTGTGCAAATAGTTTATGATCTCAGCCATGCTGGCATGATGCAACTTGCCAGTCAGATGACCTATGTGTCTCAGCAGTTGGTGACAATTGTACAGCATGGTGTCGATGGGCTTTGTTGTTGCAGGGAATGTGGCCAGTTGAAGGGAAGCCGCATGATAGCTCGGGTCATCCATGCAGGGGTCAATGTGGATGCAGGTCTTGAATCCAATGGCGACTGATTTATCATTGTTAGCATCAGTATACTTCTACTCACTTGTACTTCTTTTAGAGAATGGTGTGCATGATGAGAAGGTACTTGCCTGGGTACATGAAAGCTGTGGTGGTACAAACACTCCGACTGTGCCAACAATTGTGGTTGAGCACCAGGCTTCACAATCTGCAGTACTCCCTGCGCCAAGCCCTGGCGTATCACATGAGCATCTGTCAGACATGCCCATGGCATCTGGTGTCTTGGGTCAGACGACAACCCCACAAATAGCTGCCATTGTACCCCAAGGTCAGGAGTGTCCTATTGTTCACCTGGCATTGATTAGTAACTTTCATCTTGTGTAGAGGCTCCAGCATCAACCTCAGGGATCATTGAGGGTGTTGCTGCCACTCATTTAGCCTGGGTGTGGGACATATTGGGGTTGCTCAAACATGGTTGTGCGATCTGCTGGGCTTTGGGGTGTGAGTATTCACAACATACTCTTACACGATATCGACACGGAACTGCAAATGGGAGAGACGCAGAGTATCAAAGCTTCTGATTGAACATTCAGTATGGGAAGGGTCTTTGCTATGGATGCGGGTTTCAAAACAAAGTAAGTTTTCGGTAGAATGAACATGGCACAGAATTTGCTAAGCTTAGTGACCCCCAAGGTATTTAGGGACTCTGTTATGCACAAAGTAGTGCATTTTCATAGTGGACCCTTTGGTTCAGCATGTCCATGGAGGGACATTGTGTGGCCAATTTCTTTCCTTGTGTTTAAAGTCCCTGCTTTATGGGAACTTCTTGGTCGATGTGATGGTATTCCGGGGTTTCTCAACATGTCGCTTGATGACTGGATGATGTCTTTGTCCCAGAAAGGTAGTCTCACTGCTAGCTACATGATGGACGCTATTATCTCTATTTGAGCATGATACGATATAGCCTGTTTGCTCTTTCTTACTCTCTGTCCTTCATTTGCTTTTGCGCAGTGCCGATGTAAATAATGTGTACCGTTTGCTCTAGATATGGATTATCCATTTGCTCCTTTCTTTCATCTTTCATTAACTTTTGTAGTGCTTTCCTGGATGTGGAAATAGAGTCGACCGATGGGTGGAACTTGTCATTGTTCATCAATGATATATGACCGATGTATTACATCAGTTATGCAATGTTGTCATCCCTAGTACATCTGTTGTGTATATTGTTCACATGTCTTTGAAACATACACGTCACTTTACATATATATGGCTCCACTGTGACTTGGTGTCAAAACTGCAAGAATTCATTCAGTAACACATGCAGCACAGTTATGGCATCAGGGTTATACAATGTAGAGGTTGTCTGCCTCATCACATAGTTCTGGCAAGATCCACAATAACAGGTCGTGATTGTTGATGCAGGAATAATCATATTCATTAATTCAAAAGCATGGACCATCCAATCACATGACTGACAACGGTTGTACTGATGCCAGCACATGACTGTGCCATGACATGAAACATATTTCCAGGGTCAGATCAATTGTATAAGGCCTAATGGATGGACCATCAAGCAGTTTCTTTGCATGTACAATGTACATATCTTTCTGGGTTATATTATGAGTAACGGATCTATAAGGGGAAAACAGGATGTTGGCACCCCTGGCAAGAGGGTATTTGTGAACTGATTATATTAGTAACTTATTGAACTAAACCTGTCAGTTTTCTACCATTGTTTTCTGGTGTACCACATCCAATGTATTTTGCAAAATGTTCCGATAAGATTAATATGAAAGCAACTCCTCCCTATGATTGTCTTCACTATCACTGTGTGCTTGATCTCAAGGATGGGGTTGAATAATACATTTTGGATGTGTTCAGTACAGAGTCCATATTTGCAGATCAATGTGGACAGGGGTTTTCCATGAAGAAAATGGAAGAAGCAAGGATCATTCATCTGTTGGGATCCGACAATAAACCCTTTAGTACAGGCCAGATACAAATAGAGTATGGGACAAGGAGAAATATGTAGCTGAGTGAAAAAGAAAAATATAGGGTGACAAAAAGTGGATAAAAAATGTGGAAATGATAGAAATATGGGCAAAAGAAAAAAGGAAAATGAACGCTTCAGGACTCCATTATGGTGTCCTCCAGAGAAGTGTCACCCTGTTTCGTTCATAACTTTTTTGTTGAGATTGTACCAGACTGTTTGGTAGTCTTGGCCTTTTTCATCACGACAAAGTTAGTGAAGGCATCATTGGCTGCTGAACGTGGCGGAGATGACTTGAGTTGTGTTATGGTGGGGTGGGGAACTACAGGTTGGTGAGGAATTTTGATGGGGGTGTGGGAAGGATCGATGATGCGGATGCTTTTTGCATTGATATGGAAATACTGGATGGAGAAATTGTATGTCAGTTAGAAGTGAGGAAGTGTAGTTGGGTACATACCTGTAGCATAAAAAAAACATGAAAATAACAGAAATATGAGCCAAATAAAAAATACAAAAATGCTTCAGGCCTCGAGCTCCAAACGCAACCAAAAAAAAAGCTGGACACCACAAAAAAAGCCAAACTGACCAAAAAACTGACATTATATGTAACGCCACCCGAAGAGTAAAAAGTAGTGGGCTCTGTCACTGAAGGCACGCTACCTGGTAATATATGTAATTAATTCTATACGTGCAATGCTGTAGTAATTTTTTCATAGTACACCAGTTGGTCAAATGGCCAATTTTGACCATCAAAATAAATTCCAAATGATATTTTATATAGATAGAGTGCATTAATAGGATCATATTAATCACAAAATTTTGAATTTTGGCGGACTAGTTCTTGAGATATGCAGGAAATACTGAAAATATAGGTTTCATGAGCTTCTGCATGAATGAGGCACTCAAAAATTGGGTTTTTCTGACAGTTAGTCTTGTAACATGTCCCAGTAAGTTAGAAAAATGGTTTGGTGATTTTTACTCTCTTACATAAGTTCTGAAGGAGCTGATCATGAAATTATGACAACTGGAAGTTGTATCTTGACCATTACACATGCAAAATTCATGATTTTGACTGTTCCCCAGTCCCTCAGTCCTATTGAAGTTGGGAACATAAGTATCTCAATTTTTTGTGCCCAGAGTCCAGTACAATGGCCAGTACTATCTTGATATCAAATATGCACGTGATGGTTCTGAACCATCACATGCATTAAGATGCATGTCACCATCACCGTGACATGATGTGACACTTCTGCAAAATTTATTGTCAACAATTATCTTGTAACAACATTACTTTTGATGAGAGACATCATGTGACGGTTAAGAACCATCATGTGCATTTAATAAATTTATCATAGATAATGGGGCCCGGCAGGGCCCTGCAAACGATTGTAGCAGAGAAAGTGGTCATTGCCTTTTTGGGAAAGTCAAAACTCATCCTCGTTCTTAAGATTGTTTCTTAGCTTCCACAGGCCTGATTTGACTCAAATAAGTCATGGTGACAGTATGTAGGACCCCTTGCTTGAGTTGTCATATGCAAAATCTGTATTCAGATTGTTGATCTTATATTCTGTAGTTAAGTCCTCATTCTTGAGATCTTTGCATTGAACACGGCAGATTGGAAGGACTAAGCCATTTAATAAAATTCCACTCAGAAGACTTTGATTAAAGCATGTATGAGAGTATTTCTTCTCATACAAAGTATCTGTGAATCGTTGTGCATACTTAGAAAAGTACCTGTACCACTTTTCACTGTGAGTTCAGAGGGGGTCAAATTTTTTCCCCACTATCCATTCTGTCACTGTACAAAAGTAGGGGTGACTAAGTGCACAGCACCATTGTCAAACAGTCTTTGCATGCTTAGAAAGATGGTTCTGAACTGTCACATGCATTGAATAAATTTATTGTTGACAATTGTTCCACTTACTTGGGGGTCTGAATATGGAGGAAATACTGAAAATATAGGTTTCATGAGTTTCTGCAAGAATGAGGCATTAGGTTTTTCTGACAGTTAGTCTTGGAACATGTCCCAGTAAGTCAGGAAGAGGTTTGGTAATTTTTACTATCTTACATAAGTTCTGAAGGAGCTAATCATGAAATTATGACAACTCGAAGTTGTATCTTCAGCACTACACATGCGAAATTCATGATTTTCACCGTTCCTAAGTCCCTCAGGCTTATCAAAGTTGGGAACATAGGTATCTCAATTTTCAGTGGCCCAAGTCACCTGTACTATCTAGATGTCAAATGTGCATGTGACGGTTCTGAACCATCACGTCCATTGAGATGCATGTGACAGTTCTGAATAAATTTATTGTCAACAACATTACTTTTGATGTGAGACAGACATCACATGCAGCCACTTTGGAAAACTTATGTATAAGTAGAGCTGTGCAGTCACCACTACTTTTGTACAATGTCATACATCAATAGTAACATTGTCAACAATAAATTTATTCAGTGCACGTGTTGGTCAAATGGCCAATTTTGAACATCAAAATAAATTCCAAATGATATACAATTATATTCATCCCAAGATCATGAATTTTGGCGGACTAGTTCTTGAGATATAGACAAAATACTAACAATGTAGTATATATATGCGTTTCTGAATGCATAGGGCCCTCAAAAATCACCCTTTTGCTCCAGTTAGTCTGTAACAATGTCATAGTAAGTTGGGAAAATAGTCGGGTGAATTTCACTATCTTATGTAATTTCCAAAAGAGTGAATCATAAAATTATGAGAACAAGAAGTTGTATCTCAATCTCTACATGTCCAAAATTCATAATTCCAACAGCACTCAAGTCCCTCAGATCTACTAAGGTTGGGAACATAAGTATCTTGAATTCTGGTGGCTGGAGTCCAGTACAACAGCCTATGCTATGTGGCCACCAACTGTGCACATGATGGTTCTGAACCGTCATGTGTATTGTAAATACATGTGATGAAAAATCTGCTACATATATTAATTAACTCTAAACATGTTACAATGCTTGTCACCACCTCACCAATACTGCTCTGATGTGACCAAAAATCTGCTACATATATTAGTTAACTCTAAATGTGCTAGAATGGCAGATTTTTCTACTCAGATGGAAATAGTCCAGTTAATTTTACTATCCAAAGAAGCAGATCAGGAAATTATGACAATTATGTTACACTATCTGAAGAAGCAGATCATGAAGTTATGACAATTATGCATAGCATATCATAAACAAGCATCATTATGGTGCTGGAGTCCAGTACAATAGCCTGTGCTATGTAGCTGCTAACTGGTCACGTGACAGTTCTGAACCATCACATGTGTTGGAAATACATGTGATGGAAAGTCTGCTTGTGCTAGAATCACACATTTTCTACTCCGATGGCAATAGTCTGGTGAATTTTGCTATCTAAAGAAGCAGATCATGAAGAACTATAACAATTATGCATAGTGTTGTGTAACATAGCATAACATAGCATACCATAGCATAAAAAGCATAATATGACCCAAGATATGTATATATTTCAGATGAGTATTTCATGTAATTCTCTCTGCATGGATTTCCTACTTTATGTGCACCCCACTTCTTATTTCTAAAGTAGTTGATTGGGTTATATTAGTGTTGTTCACAGTACCCATTTTTGGGCCATTTTCAGCTCATTTTCAGGTTCATTTTCAGATCAGTTTTGGCTGTTTGGCAGAATAATGATCAAAATGGACCGAAAAAATGAAGCCAAAAACAACGTGAAAAATTGCTACTATGAATGCTTTGATTCCTTTCTTTTAGCCAAGACTTCTCTCTACTCCTTGTGCATCAAGTGGTGGGAAAAAGTACCAAACCTGACCACATTAGGATGTTAGGTGCATGTGATGGTTCAGAACCATCACATGCAATATGTGGATGTCACATGATGGTTTTCCACTCTTAACACCCCCAGATACCTGTTTGCACAACTTGCATTTTAAATTGTGCAGGAGATCGCATTGAATCAAGTGCATCTCTAGCCTAATTCAAATATGCCTAGTTCTTGGGGATCACAATGCATGGTATGGCCTGACTTCACAGATTCATCCTTCTCAAACTCCAGAAATGCTCGGAGTTGGTCAAACTTCACAGATTCTGATCAAGTAATGCATACTCAGGAAATTCATGCACAATTGCCTCCCCCATCAGTGCAGCTACACACAGGTGGCTCTTGGAGCCCATTCCCCTCATGGTCTGCATTGGATTGGAGCACATGTCCACCATGGTCCACATCAGAGAATAGTTCTAACCATCAGAAAGAACACTGGGATGTGGAAAGCTTTCTGGGTTCTCAGCCTAGTAACAAATGTGATGAAGACTACAAGCCAGGTTCCAAGTTCAGCCCACTTATCCATTCTCCAAAACCCCAATCAGAAACCAATGTGTCAGATCCCATAACACAGCCATCCCCACCAATTGGTATGTCACTAACACATCCATACTGGTTGTTCACTACCCATACCTTATTTATTATCTAGCGATGCACCTTGCCAATTCAGTTTTTTGGGTAGATGCCTGTCATAATCTAGAAACCCTGAAACCTGGAGGGCTCATAACACTGTCAGTACTAGATTTCTTTTTGAGCTGGGAATCCCATCAAAGTCAACATTCTGGTAACTCAGCCAACTCCTTCTATTATCTCCATACCGAGACTGTACGAAAATTCACTGGAGACCTCAATCATGACAATTCCCTTGTACAAAAGTGCCTTGGCTTGGACACTGGGCCTATCCCTCATGCTCCAGTCATATTTTTAGTCACCTCAATGCCAAACAGATATTTTCTTGCCTTGTTTGACTTTTCGGAGAAAAAGGTTTTGATTTTGGGACGCTATGGACTTCAAATATTGGATATCATATCTGTTCATGCAGAGTGGGGGTCCTGGAGTGGTCACACACTCTGGCACAGAATCGGAAGAGCATTTAAGTGGCTCACATCTGAGATGACAGAGGCTCAATCTATGGTGGTCATATATGAAGCAAATTGGATTCCGGTATATTTCTGCACCCAGTTAGGATGAAAATTGGGCTAACTATGTCAATTAGCAGGATTCTCACTCAGGCCCTGATATTGCAGCATTTTCCAAGCTGCTGAAAGACAGGGATTGGACTTAGGACAAGGTTTCATCCCACAGCCAACTACCCAATCTTTCTTGTGAGCACAAGGCAAGAGAACTAATGTTTCACACTATTCTCCATGCCTCGCATTCATGCTTCATCCTTTGGAAGAAAATGTCCAGAGGAAAAAAGGATTGGATACAGCCTCTGGAAGCATTGATTGCTGAAATGCATATCCCACCTGCTCAATTTCAGTGGGTCAGAAATATGACCCTGGTCTTTCTGAATCAAAGTTGGAAATGCCAAACATGCCAGATTCATGCTGTTTCTGATGATTCCCCCATGGATGATACAAAAAGTCCTTATCTGAAAGGCAGACCCCTATGCCCACTGTCAAAAATCAGAATGCTTCACCTCCCACATCCTCTTCCTATGGAAGAAATGGATACAGCATCTTCATCATCTGATACTTCTGATGATGGTAGTGGATTTGGTGACTTTGATGACTACAGCACTGCACCAATATGGAGTGGTAATGATCCACCCCTCTTTGATGGGTGGACCTTTAATTCCTCTTATTCTCTGACTCTCCCCAGCTTTTTTTTTACATGGAAAGACAGAGGATACAGGTTGCCTCCAGATTTTGCCAAGATTTCCCAGAAAAAGATCCCTACAGATTTGGTTTCACGCCTCTTACCCACTGCTTTTCCATCTACAATCAACAATGTTACACTTCGATCTATGATCAACACTGCTACCTTTCCATCTACAATAAACAATTCCACCCCCCCGTCTACAATCAACAATGAGCTTGAAACACCAGGGGGCACACCAACTGGCAGTATTGTTCCAGAAACCATTTCCTTGGGTGCAAAAGGGATTCTGGATGAGGCCGGGAGAACTCCGAAAACACGAGAAAGTTATAATGCTTTCATTCGAGGAAAGACCAGGACGGATGATTTCCTGGAGCTGGACCTAGAACAAGATCACATTCCCTTAACTCGGGAGCAGGTTTCAATCTCCATTGACATTGATAGTGTTCTCTGGGTCACCACAAATACATCTCTATCATGCAAAGGTGCTATCAATCTCCATCTACTCCCTCATTTTTCAGATCAACCCCCATTTTCTGCAAATCCCTCTGTATATATTGCACTTTTGGGACCTCCAGAAGACCAAAGAGAATTGAATAATCCACAGTTCCAAAGAAAATCTCAGTACCCCCTCAGTTCCATTCCTCATATGCCATTTGGTTATTTTGGTGAAGCCTCTCAGCAGTTTAACCTGTATATTTTCTTCCCCAGAATGATACACAAAAACACCAACAACAATCGAGCAATTACCATAATGCCTCGTGAACTGCAAGAGCTGTGGATTTCAGAAACTATTTTCAAAGCATTGGCTTCTGCCCTCGATCACTATCCTGGAGTCATAGAATATCTCCCTCAGAGTATGGAGCAACTTTGTTGGAAAACAGGAGATTGTGCTCAACGTCCCACAATTGCCCTTGCTCCAGAGTCACTGGAATCTCTTTTGGCTGCTGTTAATTACGCAGTATCTCAAAATGATGATCTTCTTTCTCGCTTCGGGTCATTTTTTTTTGTTCTTGATGCAAGAGGTATAAAAAAGGCATATTTCCTGCAAAAGCAAATCAGAAATCTCTGGAGAATACATGTTATTTCTTACAAATTTTGGCCTAGAAAATTGCATGTGGAAAAGTGTAAATTTCTCCAGGTGAAAATCTGGCAAACATGAGGAGAAAATTACCTTTTCCACATGCAATTTTCTAGGCCAAAATTTGTAAGAAATAACTTGTATTCTCCAGAGATTTCTGATTTGCTCTTGCAGGAAAAATACCTTTTTTTTCCTGGGAAAAAAATCAGGGGGAAATCAAGGGGAAATAAGTTCTTTTCACTTCAAATTTCCCTCTTTTCTCTCCACACAAATGATATATTTTCCCATAGGCAGATTGCAGAGAAAATAAAGAGAAGATCACCTATTTTCACCAGTTTTTCTTTACTTGTTTGCTACATGAAAAAGCGTAATTTTCTCCACATTTTCTCCACATTTTCTCTCTGGGAAAGTTTTGCCCTGCCTGTTGTGTGAGCCATGCATTACAAGGGTTGTTGCAACCCCACTCCACATTTCTTTGCAGACCCTGGAATATCACAGAAGGATGAAGAACAGATCCATCTGCACAGATGGTCTCGATGACTGTGACAAGCCCCCTATTCCATACTCAATTGAATAAATAGTCTGTTGATGATGATCAATCATGGCAGTGATTCTTGCACCAATGCCAAGTAGAATACCCTTTTTGTCCATATTGTAGAGATTCCCTCGCAGAATATAGACTCTTTTATCACATCAGTGAGCATATTGAAGAATTCATCAATGGCAAACTGATTGAGTGCTTTGGCATGTGTTTTCTCCAAACCTGTTGTCTTCTTCATCTTCAAATTTGGATGATGCTTACAGAAGCATTTTGGCCATGATCCCCCAACTTGCTTACCAGAAATTTCACTGGCACACTGTGCAACAGATGTGTATGTCATGGGTATACCACAATGGCCTTGAATTTTAACCCTTTTGGGTAACATCTCCTCCTGGGCTTCAGTGAGGAGTAGTCCCCCAACCTTTCAAAATATGATGAACAACATTTTCAAGGATGTAATAGACAAAGGTGTGGTAATAATATTTATTGACAACATTCTGATATTTATGGAGGATGAAGAAATCATGAGGTGATAGTACAGGAGGTGTTATGGAGGTTGGCAGAGAATGATCTATTTTTGAAACCAGAGAAGTGTGTGTTTGGGGCAAGTGAGATTGAGTTCCTAGGATTATTGATCAGCCCTGATAGGATCAAAATGAATTTGATCAAGGTACAGGCAATCACAGATTGGCCTGCGCCCACCTGTGTTAAGGAGGTTCAAGCCTTTTTGGGACTCGCAAATTATTATTGTCGCTTTGTGCACAATTTTCTAAAATTGCTGCACCATTACTGGACATGAGGTAGGCAGGGGCAGATATTGGCATAGGGTGGAAGATGCTTGGAAGGAACATGAATATTGGCAGCATTGGTGCAACATTCTGCAGGCCAGATAACATGAGGATGGTTCAGACAATTTAAAATAAGCCCTATTTCATGCACCTGCTGTGAAACTTCAACATCCCTGTGCCTCCCATGCCCATAACAAATTCCATAAGCTAACATGTTGAAAAAGTGCATACAGATGTAACAGAGTGCATAGAGGCATGAATAAAAATATAACAACAGCTGCTAATGAAACATTAGGTTTATATGAAGATGACTACCAAAGGTCATGGACACACCTTGTCATCTGAAACTGACATGTGTCAATCAAGGCTGCCCATCCAAAATGTAAAACAGAGAAGGCCACAAAAGATTGACAAGGGAAACTAGCCAGTAGACATGTGATCATACAGAAGTGATGATTGAAAGGAAGCAAATGGGTGAGACAAATGTATATGTGAAGTTTTGAAGGATTCAATTTGAAATTGCATCCACAAGGCAGTGGCTACTGCATTTGGCCATGCCATTGATGTTACCAAATTAGGCAAATTCTCAGCTTGGCAACAATAACCTGCCTGTTTACAATGTTTACAATTTGATATCTGCCTACAGCTACAAAAGACTTAGGACATGCCTAGGCAGCCTCGATAGACCCAAAAATGTCTACTATTATTGATCTCCCATGTTCCAATGTCTTCCCCCTTTCTCATTCTGCCTTGCCATTTCCCTCTGCATGTTACCCCATATCCTCCCTGCCAGTCAAATAGCCTCAAGATGCCAATCATGTGATATATGGTAGGTTAGTTGTTGTTGTAATACACTATCAAGTTGTCCATTCTTTGTTAAATCCCATGGTATTTGAGGGGTCAGCCCTAGATAATAAAAGGAATAATGTAGCAGCCATATATCATTGTTTTTGAACATGGACTTCACTATCAAGAGGAGACCACTTGTCATAGTCTCCAATAAGCCCTTGTCTGCCAACTTGATCTTCATCTTCTCTACAATTCTTTCAGCAATTTCCATCCTCCATCTTTTATAGTGTTTGCATTTGATGTATAAGTGATGCATATCCTTTAGCTGAAGCAACACCTGTTCTCTTCTAACTTCCCTCTTTTGTGCCAAGTTTCTCCTGTTGCCAGTTGTCCAGAGCAAACATAAAGTTGTATGAGTATTGTAGGGTGATGTGGCTTTCATATAAGGGTAGTCAGGGGGTGGGATCATATAACCATGTTGTCATCCTCTGGCTACTACCAGCCCACAACTTTTCTGCAGTGGATTTTGCAACATCTTGTTTGATGAAAACCTATATGTTGGATTCAATCCATCCATCCTGTGTGTGATAGAATGCATAATTGCCCATGCAAAGTGATGGACTTGGGGCTACTAGAATGTGATGTATGCCTCTTTGTGCAGACATCACATAAGGGTCTGCCTCTGCATTTAGCTTTGATGGCACTGTGAGGCCATCCAAATGTCCTTGAGTGTAGTTGACTAGAACTTGCTTCTGTCAGACCAGTGACATAATCCAACTGTAATATGACTGGCCATTCATGTGTCAAAGCTTGGGTTCCTGATCTGCTATTGTTTTGCTGTCACTGATGAGACATGTGGAATTCATATGATCAGAGTATAGTTGAGCTGTCTTGGGGGGTTCAACAGCGAGAACTAGTCCTAGGATGAGACCCATCAGTTCACCATGTAGAATTGAGGAATTACATCCTGTGGTTTGCAGCACCAGGGTCTGGGGACCCATCACCATGGCCATAACTGTTCTGTCTTTCCCAATTCCAGCTGATGCTGGTATCATTGAGCCATCAGAGGCCCATAGCTGCTTGTCACTTGACATTTGTGAATGGGTTAGGTTGCTGTTGTCAGCTAGGTGCTGAATAAGGATCTCAGCCCATCTGTGGTGTTCAGGGCATTTGACCAGGAGTTCTGCATCTCCATTTTAGGTCTAGATGTGATAGTGCTTCTGACACCTTATGGTAGTTGCATATGCTGGCCAAGGACCGTGTGGCATTAGTTATCATATTTCACACTATGAAGGTCAGCCATCCCACATCATCCATTGTTCACTTACCCATATCCACCAGTGTTCATATTCCCTTGCTTCTAAGAGATAAGGCATGACATGGGTATTGGTAAACCTGTAATAATATGGTTACAGGTATGCACGGTTATGGGTTGTACCATTTTCCACAGTGTTACAGGTATGTGTGGGTATGCTGGTACCAGGGTTTTGGTCAGGTCAGTGATCATCTGACCTTGTTGATATACTCACAATGTTTCTAATTTAAAACTACAGGATGATTCATGACCACTGCCACCACTATAGCACCCCCAACCACCACTGTGAACAATTGCTCATGGGGTGGAAATTTGGAGCAAGGATGACTAGTAAGCAACTACAAAGGCCACATTGTGGCCCAAACAATATCTATCATTGTTTGGGCCCTAGGTATATTTTCTATCTTTTGTTCTTGTTTTTTTCTAACTAATGTTTTTATTCAATTTTTTAGGTTCTAATAGTGCTATAACAATGAGACAACACTGTTGACAGCACCACCCCACCACTGTTGCAAGCCTCTGCTTGCAAGGTGAATAACAACAGGGATTGGACCAGCGATGAACAAGAAATGACACACCCCACTCCAGCCTCACAAGCAACTGCTTGTGGGGTGGATCACAGGTGGAATGACAATGATGATGATGACCCAAGATGACAATGAGGGTGGCATTGTGGGGTGGAAACAGGGAGCAACTTGTTCTGTTCTGGGCAACTACAGGCACCACTACCCCCCCTCTCTTGCTGCAAATGTGTGTGGGGGGGTTCTCCTATATATTGTTTTAGTGTAATTAGTTTAGTGTAACTATATTATTAAAATCCATAAACCTGTGAATAATGATGGGTACAGGTGCAGATACCACAAAATATACCCAGGGGTTACCCATGTCATGCCCTACTAAGAGAGTGCATTGTGTTCCCATTTGGTTTGTTAATGTTTCCTAAGAGGTGATGACTGTCTGCACATGCAATGGCATGAGAGATAGAAACATCACCTTTTACATTTGTAAGGACAGTTTGGGGCTCTGTGAGAAATCCTTGATAAAATGCCAATAGAAATTGATGATGCCCAGGAAAGGCTGCACCTCTTTCTTGTTTGTGGGGGTTGGCCAGGCCGTGACCACATTCACCTTATCCATCTCCACCTGACCCTCTGAGATAATCAGGCCAAGGTACTCAATCTTGGTCTTCTCAAACTTGAACTTGTCCTGATGAAGGTAGAGTTTGTACTGTCAAAGTTGTTCCAGGACAACACGTGATGTGACAGTGCTCTTCAACTGTGCAAGTGAAGATGAGGATGTCTTCAAGATAGATATAAACAATGCCTTCAAGGATGAGGTCATGGAAGATGTCATTCATCATGGTCTGAAAGGTGGCAGGACTATTAGTAAGGCCAAAGAACATGATGAGTGGTTCAAAAAGACCATGGTTGGTACAAAAGGCTGCCTTCCACTCATCTCCCTCCTTTATCCTCACATTATTGTAACCCCAATGGATGTCAAGCTTGGTGAAGTATTGGGCTCCATGGAGCTGGTTCACAAGTTCAGAGATGAGAGGTAATGCGTAGCAATTTTTGACCGTGATGTCATTGAGCCTTCTGTAATCTTGAATCAGTCAAAGTGAGCCATCCTTCTTCTTGACAAGGAAAAAGGGAGAGGCCATGGGTGACTTCAATGGTCAAATATGTCCAGAGGCCAGGTGCTCATCAATGAACTGTAGTCTTTGAGGTCTAGTTGCTGCAACCAAAAAAAAAACTGGAACTCAACTGGACCCATCTGCAAGCAATGGGTCTTTCTGGTTGCAGTTGGGCCTCATTGTCAACAGTTGTGGTTGCAGTTGGTAGGCTCAGGCTTGCAAGTCCAACCAATTGGAACCAGTCACAACCAGTCACAACTTGGTGGCCTTACCTCACTACTCAATCTTAGATAGTACAATTTTTATTTTATTTTCTATGTAATTTACTTACTCCATAACAAATTTGGGGCATGCCCAAGGAATGACAGGTTGGATGGGCAAGGGTTTATATATGTTTGGGCCATTTGAATATGTGTGGTGCAAGTAAACAGCAATGTGACACATTTGTTTGTATGTGCCATCATTTGCTTCTCACGACAACAACAATGATGGCCACAAACAACATGGGCCCAAACAATGTTATCGTCATTTGGGCCCATGGTAAGTTTTCTTTTGTATATCTTTATGTTTACTAACTTCATTTCTATGTTTTTAGGTTGAAAGTCTTTGGTAATGATGTGCGCTGACACGTACAAACCACACCCACCCACCCTACCTCCTCCCCATCGAAATGGGATGTGAGGAGTGCTGATCAGTCAGGAGGATGGGGAGGGACACCAGGAGACCCCAGCAGGGGGATACCTGCCAGGTAAGCCCCCCCAGCTGCACCCACCTCCATGCCACGTCACAGCTAACCCACCCCACCTAGATCAGACATGCCCTCTCTTGCTCCAAATGCGAGATGGAGGGGTATGTTCTTTTTCTATGGCAACACCCCCCTCCCTCGCTCCAAACGTGAGATGGAGGGGCCTCTATTATGTTTCCAGCACCACTACCCAGCCTGCGAGCCACTGCTCACAGGGGGAGATGGGGGTGCTGACTGAGAGGAATGACAATGGGGGTATGACCACCAACCCAACAACAACGATGTGGCACTGCTGCAACATTGCCAACCCAACAATGATGATGACAATGATGATGATGATGATGACATGGCACTGCTGCCACGTCACCAACACCCACTGCCAACCCCAATAATGACGATGGTGGCCCCCCCACCCCCCTCTCTTGCTCCAAACGTGAGCAGGGGGGGGTTCTTGATCTTTTCTACATGACTACAGCTACCTCCCCCCCTCGCTTGCTCCCAACATGAGCAGGGGGAAGGTTCTTGTTATTTTATTATTAGTTTTAATAGTACATATTATTATTTACAAATTACTATACATATGTATGGTTGCGACTGGTTGGAACCAGTTGCAAACCAACAACAACCGGTCACCGACCAGTTCACCATGGTTGTGGTCATGGTTGGTGGGATTTTGTAAGTGAGACAACTGGTTGTGGTTGTGGTTGTGTTAGGGTGACACCCACTAATGTGGAAGGGGACCATCAAACAGTGTTGGATGTGAATGCAATCACAGCTATATTCAGATCGCTGCAGAAGAGCAGTGCATCCGACATACTCAATGACATGCAGGTGCAAATCATGTCACCACACATTGTTCACTCATTGTGTCCTCCATTTGTCAATTTAATGGCCCTGAGCATGACAGTGCAGACATGGTTCAAACATCCTGCTGAAAACAGGCAAAGTGCCACTGGCACATCAGACAGTAACTGGTGGGTCTTCTCAGCTCTGAGGCTTGAGTCTCTGTGAGTTGACATTGACACTGCTCGCACACTTTATTTCCCAGACTCACTGCCATTGACAAAGTCGGAATTGAACATCTTGAAACTTCCTTCTGCTATTATTTATCCTCCATTTCATCCTCCTTCCTGCCAATTCAGATTGTTTTCAATCAAAGAAGCTACAGGACTGGACAGAAGTCACAGAACATTGTGGGGCAGTGCAGCTCTGTTCACAGAATTTACTGCCATATCCCTATGCCTCACACATCTTGAACTGGTAGCCAAATCAAAACACCTGGTTGGACTGCAACCACTCACCCTCCCCAATCTTCTCACCATCATCCTGCACATTACAGAGCAATGATCCATGAGCCCTTCACACTGCGGTATCGAGATACTCACACCTTTTTTGGAGAATGCCCAGCTGCTACTCACACAATGGGCAAGCCTTGAGGCAGATGATTTGTAGTTGACTCATACTTAACTCGTGTTTGACTTGTGTTTGACTGGGAGTTGACATTTGTAGTTATGTAATATACTTTAGTAATAATTATTCATTTCATGACAGTTTGGCTCATTGACATTGAGAATAGTTCACTTGAAAACTTTATTTTGTACTTGGAACTGCAACAATTTAATATTTCTAATTAGAATTACAATACATGATGCTACCAGCTCACACCATGCCGTTTCCATGTTTGCATAGTGTGTTTCCACCCCTGATCTACGCCACGAGCAGTTGCTTAAAGCTGTAGTGAATGATCATGGTGGTTTGGAAGGCTGGTTGTCATCATAGGAATTAGGACTAGAGATCCTATGAAAAAGTGTAAGATTAGTTAGGAATTACCAGGAAATGAATAAAAGAAACTCGCCTGTGGCCCAAGAGATGTGTTGATGTCTCTTGGGCCTCATTGGTGTGCATTTGTAGGGCTCTCTGCTGCTGCTACCATCACTTATGTTGGTTGTCCTGGGGCCCAGCATGTGTCGCCATTATTGTTGATGTGAGCACCGGTGATCCACCCCACAATCAGTTGCTCATAGGGCTGGGGGTGGGTGCCATGTCATCGTGGGGCTTTGAGATCATCATCCTATGCTGCCAGCACTCATGATGCACACAAGCAGCTGCTCATAGCATTGTGCATGGGTGCTATCAGGGGGATTTTGTTGTTCTGGGTGTTGCTGGCATCAAATAGTAGAATGAGCACCTAAAAACATTAATTAGCAACATTAAAATGAAAAGAGAAAAGAAAAGAAAATTACTTATCTGTTGTCAATAATGGTCATCAATGGTCGATAGCACCAGGGGATTCTACCCCACGAGCATTCACCAGTAGCACCCACGATCCACCCTGTGAGCAGTTGCTTGCAGCGGTGGTGGGTGCTAGGTTCAAGGGGGATGGGGAGTGAAGCAGGGGTGAGGGTGGCATACCTGGCAGCTGCTTGAGTCTCCCAGCATTCCTCTTCTGTCGTCTCTGTTCTGTTTCCACCGCATCTCTGCCATCTCCATGGTTGTGTCACTTGTCTACACCCTGCCATAGCTCAAGCCTCCTGGCATTGCTCTGTTGTGGTTCCTGTTCTGTTTCTGCCATCTCTCTGCCATCTCTGTGGTTGCGTCAGCATTTGACACCCTGTCGTAGTGGTGCAATGTTATCATTTGCTGTTGTTCGGAAGGTGGTGTAGCCATTATGGTAGGCAGAACTAAAGAAGCTATTGAAAGAACAAGATTAGTTACACAAAATGAATCATAACAAAAACTTACCTACAGCCCAAGAGATGTCAATGATCAACGTCTTCTGGGCTGGTGTTAGGCAGTTGTTGTCAGCTCGTGGTGGTAGTGCTTTGAGCCCTCCCTCATCTCCAACCTGGTGGGTAGGCTCCCCGGCAACCACCCCTCACAACCTTCAAACCTGAAATAAAATTCCTCGCATCCAATTTGGATGGGGAGGAGGCAGCATGTGTTGTTGTATCTTGCATGAGATAACCTAATGATGAATAGTAAAAAAATGTTAGTAATTGAAAAGAATAACAGTGAAAATACTTACAGATGTTACATAGAGTGAAATGGGGTAGGGTCGATGCAAGTTCGGCAGGTTCCCACGTGTTGCATGATTGTGCTTGTTACAGTTCTCGATGTGTTCACGCCTTCTGGCTTGACTGGATATCTGGACTCTTTATTCTATCATCTCCTATGCCATGCAAGAGTCTGATGCCAGTCACTGGTCACTATCATGAAGCAATTGATTTTAACAGATGTTTGTTCTTATGTAAAAGGATCCATAAAGTGAAGTGCTCAATTTGGTAGGATTATGTAATGAGGTGCTCAACCCCAAGTCAACCATGAGTCAACTGTGACCCTGTATGTATCCAGATTTGACTTCTCCTTGCACCACTGTCCAGGTCGCAGCATGGGGAAGACCGATGCCCTCTCCTGATGTGCAGACCATGGGGATGGCAGCGATGACAAAACATTGTGTTGTTGCAGCCAGACCTGTTCACCATTTGGGCACTGGAAGGCATTGCACCCCAGGGTGAGGAGCAGGACATCCTACATGACATTCATCATGCAAACCATAGCAGTTTACATGAGGATGTTGTTGCCCGAGCTGTTACGATTTTCTGTTATCGTAACCCAGGACAACCAGACGTACGCCAGCAAGACTGGGTACTTTATTTTTCTGATTCAACTCGACTCACTTCTGATGGGAGACACTTTGACACATGGTGACTCCATGCACCTGAACCCACTCCCACACATGCTGTGGTATGACAGCCCCTTGACATGAGGTCTGTGACATCGGATCCATGACATTGGACGCCTCATGCTAGGCATGAGGCTTATCCTTTATTGTTCCCTGACATGCTGCGCTGCAGCACTCCGTGACATCGGACGCCTCATGCGAGGCATGAGGCCTGTCATTTCTATTGTTCTTTCTATTTTTACTTGATAACAATCCTGCATTCCGATTGGATGATAGGTATCTTCGAACTGTATATAAGCTGTAGTAATACTGCCTGTATTCCTTAGCTTGACCTAATTCAAATAACGGTCTTAGACTCAACCAGAACACTCAACAGCTTAGGAAGCCCCTAGCTGTGATAACTCGAACTCGACAGTTGGAAAGCCTCCAACTGTGATACATGAACCGACGGTCTACTCAGAAAGCCTCTGAGTACGGATAGCCGTATCAACTTAGGAAGCACCAAGTCCCAAACAGAACCCAATACAGTAAGAAAGCCTCTTACTGCAAGAACTGATACAATTGGAAAGCCTCCAACTGCAACATATGAAGACTAGGCTGAGTTGAGACCTATAGTCTTAACACGAGCTGTTAAAGAACTGAGAAAGGGATCCACCCTTTCCTTGCATGCAGCAGAGTGGGCTGAAAAGGAGGACTTGTTATATTTCAGGGACCGCATCTATGTTCCCAATAACCCAGACCTTTGCTGGTGCATCATATCCCAACACCATGACTCACAGATTGCTGGTCATCCTGGACACTGGAAGACCTTGGAGCTCACCTCACAGAATTATTGGTGGCCACAAATGTCATGGCTCATTGGTCAGTATTGTCGCACTTGTGACCTTTGCTTATGCACCAAGGTTCCTCGTCGCAAACCCATTGGTGAGCTACACCCTCTTCCTGTTCCAGAGAGTCGTTGGGATGTTGTCAGCATTGACTTTGTAGTGGAGTTGCCAGAGTCGAATGGGTTTGATGCAGTGATGTGCACAGCTGATTCAGTGGGAAAATAT
Source organism: Tricholoma matsutake (assembly GCA_026075535.2). Taxonomy (NCBI): domain Eukaryota; kingdom Fungi; phylum Basidiomycota; class Agaricomycetes; order Agaricales; family Tricholomataceae; genus Tricholoma; species Tricholoma matsutake. The sequence continues at coordinate 263,970 of AP026548.1, read as the reverse complement.
GCTCACTTCATTCCCACTCACACCACTGTCAGTGCCCTGGGTGCTGCCCAACTCTACCTCCACCTTCCTCTCTGATCGTGGCCCTCAGTTCATGGCAGAGTTCAATCGTGAGCTGTACCAACTCCTGGGGATCAAACTCCTTGCTTCGACTGCTTATCACCCACAAACTGACAGCCAGACTGAGCGAGTCAACCAGGAACTGGAGAAGTACATCCACATCTTTGTCAATGAACGCCGGGACAATTGGGACGATCTTCTCCCCTTGGCCGAATTCGGATACAACAACCATGTCCATGCTTCCACTCAACAGACCCCTTTCCTCTTAGACACTGGACCACAATCCATGCATGGGATTTGAACCTCGCCAAACTCCCTCACACATTGAGATGGTGAATGAGTTCACAGAACACATGCAGGATAGCTTGGAGGAGGCAAAGGCAGCCTTAGCAAAGGCAAAGGATGACATGGCACACTTTTACAACCAACGCCATTCTCCAACCCCTCAGTACAAGGTAGGTGATCGAGTTTATCTTGACTCCAGTGACATCTCCACTACACGTCCATCCAAGAAACTTGCTCATCACTTCCTGGGACCTTTCCCCATTGTCAAGTGTGTTGGAATGCATGCCTATCATCTATGCCTCCCAGCCTCCATGTCCAGACTCCACCCAGTCTTCCATGTCGTCAAACTCCTTCCAGCTCCCCCAGATCCATTCCCAGGATGCCATTCACACCCACCACCACCGCCTACAGTGATCGAGGGAGAACCCCAATACGAAGTCGAGTCAATCTTGGACAGCCATTTGCGTTGAGGAAAACTCCAGTATTTGGTGCATTGGAAGGGTTATGGTATGAGGAGAACTCATGGGTTGAAGAGTCTGATGTGAATGCCCCTTGGTTAGTCAAGGAATTCCACTGACAGCACACTGCTGCACTGTGTCACATTCAAGTCACAGACTTTGGTTGTATGTGATTTCGAATGCATCGGGGTGATGCATCTTAGAGAGGGGGTGATGTAAGGGGACTAGGGGGGTGCCCTGTGTGTTGCTCCTAATTTTTATGTTCATTCTATATTTTTCCTCACTTCATTTCCTTCTATTCTTCATTTTCTATGATTTTTCCGGATTTTATTACTAATTTTCCCTTTCTATTATGTTTGTGCATGTTGACAGCTCTATATTTAGAGGTGGAGCACCCCTTCCAACATCTACCCCTTGGTATGATGTCATTTGGCAGCCTTGATCTGCCTATCTCCGCCTGTTCTATTTTTAGGTTATTATTTGATTTTTGTTGTCTTCACATATACTGGGCATCAGCAAAGGGATCCTTAGAAATTTCTCTTCAGATTTCCCTTTGCTAGAGGCTTAGGTTGCCCTTATAAATATATTGAGTTGGGATGTAGTCACTCTGACTCACCCAAGGCCTATAGAACTTCTATATCTCAATTTAGTACAGAGATAATGGTATAATTTTGTATCAATACATATTCCCTGGAGTTGTAGACCATTCAGATAGGAGGTGAGGCCATAGGATGCACAAGAGAGAGAGTTGAACCAAGTAGTCCCAAAAGGGCAATAATCTGAAGATAACTCAGCAGTGTCTCAATGCAGTTCTAATTGGAAAGCAGGAGTGAATAGAGGCAAGTTGATTCCTTAGACTGCAAGAGGATTAATGTTTATCTGTGGAGGAATGAGGACAAGATACTCAGGAAAGTGTTTATTGACGGTGTGATCAGGAGTATGATCAGATGTGTCTCAATGTACTCAACTACTGCAAATACATTGTTTTGCACATTACTCACTCATTTCTGCACAGATTCCCTGCAGTTAAATTCATTTTTATGCAAAACACTCTCTTCTATCAACCGCTGCTACTACAGTGTGTTATTTCACTGCCGAGATATCTCAAGATTATTACCATTTTTGGAACACCTGGTTCAACTTGCTCCCTGGTGCATAGCTTGGCCTCTCCTGCTATATGAGTAGGCTGTAACTCAAGGGGATCTTGTCTAATATGATATCAGGCTCTAATTTTATTACTACAACAAGTGGTTGAGGCACCATTGGCTTTGGGTGAGTGACTGTGCCATGTCTCAATACATTTACTCTACCTCTCTTTTATAGACTCATGAACCATTCAAAGGTGCTAAATTTACTTGTACTACATTAGTATGCCTGTATATAAGGCCACTAGTGAGTTTCATGAGCTGGCATGGAGTAACAAGGAAATTAGGTGAGTATGTGAAATTCCTACTTTGTAGGATGAAGTACTGACCATATGGATTGATTGTAGGCTATAAATGAAGGTGAAAGGCACCAACTGAATGCCTATGATGAGGTTTGGATGAAAGGTACAGAGGGTGAGTCATGCTGAACAAAGTTCACCTCTGCTGGTGAGGAACCCATGCCGTGTTGAGCCAGGATCTTCTCCCCTGTCATAACATTTACTGACCTTTATTTTACCTTTATACTAGACCTAGGAATCAAAGAAAGCGAACACTTTTGCCCCACAGATCTTACAGGGTAAGTATATCTCTTTCTGAGTACATATGCTCTTTTCTGTCTATCCTTGCAACTTCAGGGCCTCTGGGGGGTCCATCAGGTCATTTATTAGGACCATAATATGCTCTTTCCAGGTGCATTTCATAAGGGGAAGGCTTAGGTATGCAAGTAAGTGACCACCTCTCCTCCCTCCCTATGCAGGTCACTGACAGAGAGCACCTTGTCCCCAGCTCTCCCAACATCAGCCTTTGCTTCTACATACATCTCATATACCCTCCACATACATTTTTCTAGCTGTAGATAGTGTACAATCCCAGTAGATGGTACCCTCATTCTGTCACTTCTCCCCATTTCCCTTCCCATCTCATACAGCACCCTCCCCATTCATGTATTTAGTTATTAATATGAATATACAGCCATAGACATGCATTACAGACACCCCCAAACAAAGAGAAGAGACCCCCTCCTCCTCTCAACCAGGGAGAGTGGGTTAAATATAGCTGTAAAAGCGAAAACAATTGCTTATTAACACTATATGTACATACATAAGTGTTATCTGGCAAAAAAAGCGAAGGGAAAGGGCCAGGAATGAGTGGAATAGCATGCTCATCATCGGGGATGATGAGCACAATGTTAGCTGAGACTGGTGCGTGTTGATCAACCATGGGAGATGGTGATCGGGTGGTAATCAGGGGGGGAACATATCCATCACTATTCCTAGGCTTGTATTGTGGGAAGGTCAGGTGATGATTCTTCGTTGAAGGCAATATTACATAATTACTGATTCAGGCACTGTCAACTGCCATACCCACTGCCTCGAAGGCAGTTGAGTTTCAACTGCCTTAGGTTTTGCCCATGGTGTGAGTAGTAATAATCATGGCTGATGAGAACAAGATCAGGCTTTTGATTCATGGGAGCACTGCCAGGTGGTAGATTGCAGGTGCCATGCCACCAGGAGTGCATGACAGTTTGGTCATGTGCACCCCCCATTATCTCTCCAACTGAATTCAACCACTCCTGCATGCCTCATTCACTGTATTCCAATTTTTTGAAGGAATTCAAGCTGTGATTCCAGTACCCCTCTTTGCAAGGGCCCAGAAGACATGATGATCGACCTGAAAAGGCAAATGCTCTGCTGGAAAGAGGCGCTCAATAAAATGGTCAGAAGCTGTGATGACATCAGACCCCAGCTCTCTTGAAAGAGCAGAGGCTAGCTGACTCAAATGAACACGACTGCCAGGTAGTTGAACAGGTTGCAGAATAAGAGGAGATGCGATAGACGGGATGGCAGATTCAATGGATGGAATTGCTAGTGCTGAAAGAAATTGTTCTTGGGCAGTAGGCCCAAGTTGTGGGATTGGGGAATGGTGTGTTCATATGGCAATGGAGGGTTTCTGAGATTTTCTATCTGCCATGGATCAGGCATATCATGAAAGTACTGTGAGCTGAAGCTGTCATAGGATGTGCTAAGGTCAGTGTTGGGGGTGCTGAAACAAGTGCTGTGGAGAAACATGGTGGGATCATAAAGACCCTGCAATGCATGCTGCATCTTTCCCAGTTTACCCACAGATTATCAATGAGCATGGTTATCGATATTGATGAAATGGCAAAAGATATACAAGAAGACAAGGGAGATGTACAGCAAGCAACTACCAGACTCCAGTCAAGGTAGAAAAAGTGAGAAAGACAATATGTATTAAGAAAGTGAGTCTGAAGCACATATCAGTTGAAGTTAGTTTGTGTTGTGCAGTGGCATCATTAGTAACACTATGTACAAAAAATAACATATCTATTCCTCCTCTGGAACAACCTCAACACTACCTCCCCAGCAAGCCACATCCAAGCCAGTTTTCTCGACAACAAAATATTGTGTGGCTCCTCAGAGAATGGCTTATGGGGGATCATTGCAACCACAGCACAAATTGACTTCACATCAATTTCCTGGTTTCATCATCAGACCCTTTATTTGTATGTATTTGACTTATTCATGGCTCAAATGGCTCAAATGGCTCAAATGCTCGATTCGAGCCAAACATTCATCAACATAGCAATCAACCAACATGTCAGACACCTCTCTAAAGTGTGTTCTCCCAGCCGACATGCACGATGCAACACAACCCAAAAAAAGGGTTAGGGTCAGTCATTATGCGCTCCTATCAGACATATATGACATTTCTATTCTAGCCCAGAAAAGTGCAAGCTTGAACACCTGACCATTCAATTTTTGCATGCATTAACCATTCTTGTTAGGACTGTCCACATACATGCAACAACTGTGAATCTCTGTCAGGAGCAGGAGGTGCCCTGGGCACACACCAATAAAATTCTAACATCCACAGCAGTTGCCACCCTAACTGCCCTGGCAACCAATTTCTAACTGGCAAGAAAAAAGACACAACAATTTTGGATAATGCCAATGCCACACCAAATAGGGAAAAAAGACACTTTTTCCTGGGGAAAAATAGAAGGAACCATCAGTAAAAAAATGTTGTTTTTCCCACACTTTTCTCTTTGCTCTTGCTGAGCAAAAATAACTCATCCATTCCCAGGAGAAAATCAGGTGAAAATGGAGGGGAAATATGTCTTTTTTTCCACATTTTCTCTATATCTGGTGAAAACAACATTTTTTCTCCTGACTTCCACAATTTTTTCACCTAGAAACAGATTAGTTATTTTTCCACAGAGAAAAAACTGGGAATATGTGGGAAAATGACCTTTTTCCTCCTAATGTTCACAAGTTTTTCTCCTGGAAACAAATTAGTTGTTTTCCTGCAGCAATAAAGTGTATATATATGAGAAAAGTGCTGGAAATAAGACATATTGCCATAGAATTTGTTTGTCCATCACATGCCTTGATGTTAGTCATTGTTCATCCCTCTCATGGCCTTTTTCGGCAGTGTTCTGATGTAGCTGTGATGAATATCAGTGTCATAAATATGTATGTGTGTCAATATATTATGGGTGAATGTAATGGATGTTGTATGTGAATGTAGTGGATGTTGTGAGTCTGGTGGTCAGGCTCCCACAACAATCTAATTGAGACTCAAGTCTGAAATGGAGCTATCAGAATGGGTATCAATCTCATTAGTATCTGAGTCACTTGAAAATGAATGAGAGCCTTCTTCATTCTCACTTCCACTCTCCTCAATACTCCTCAGTACAGTCTTTCGAAATTTCCTGCATGTAACACCAGGCTGTATAGGGTCGAGTTGAGGTTGTAATGGTTCTGTCCATAAAAAAAAGACATTGACCCCCTCATGCAATCAGGTTGACATGGAGTGTGTCCATGTCATGTTCAACTGGAACCACAGGATCATTCATGAAGGTGAACATGAGCGATGTTATGATGTCCATCGTGCTCCAACCCACAAGTCAGGTTACAATGACTCACAGGTCACCACGTCATGGGCCCACTGCTCACATGCCGATTGCATGACCAAGCTTGTAAGCGTGTCAACCACTTACCCAGTTCTTCTTATTGAACCATTGCCTACCATGAACACCTGAGCAAAATCAACACACATCAGGATTACTGAGGATCTGGGGCTCTCCACACCCCCTCCCACCATCCAAACTGACAAAGAGGCCCTGATGGCACAGATTGAGGACGACAATTCCAATGCCAATGGTGATCAAGATGAGAACACAGTACACACAGTGAGCAAGGCAAGTGAGGCAAGTGAGGTCAGTCATTAGGTAGGTTACCTGAGCAAACCCAGACTATTGTTCATGATTATATAGATTGAGATCATGGAGGAGCCACCCAAGAAGGGCAAGGGCAAGGGCAAGGGGAAAGCAAAGCAGACTGACACCAGTACTGATGAGCAGATCATTTTTGACAATGTTGTGGCCAAAGAACAAGAGAAGGTGACATGGGGAGCTCTATACTCAATTACCCTGATAGATCTCCAGGTGCCTCCACTCCCAATCAAACAAGGACCCTGGAACCAATGACCTCTGCAGGCAAAGGTGCAGAAGAAACTCAAGGAGAGCTTCAAGATGCAAGGCATCCATGCCTTCACCTTGGACAATGCCCTCCCCCTCATCCTTGCCTGAGAACACCTACATCCCGAAGCCATCAACAACAGCATCAGCAACCCAGAGATAGCCCCCATGTTGCAACTGATGGAAAAGGGGATGGAGTCTGCTTCTTTGACATTTGCTGGGGGGCACCACTGATGTGACCTTGTATGCCAGCTATGGGAGGTGGGCCAGAAACCCCTGGCAGCATTGGAAGCAAAGCTGGAGAAGAAGCAGAAGACACTGCAGGCAAAGATGGACAAGGGGTCCAAGCTTTCACTCAAGGAACTTCACAAAGAAATCGATGAATTACAAAAGAAAATCCTTGCCACAAAATGGTCATCGTTATGGACTGTCAAGGTTTATGATGCCAGTAAGTGATGATATGGACATATAAATATATTGATGTACACAATCAACAGATATTGTGCTCCAAAATGATGAACTCCCCACCCACTATCTGGCATGTAACATGGAGGTTGTCAAGAACGTCGAGGATGACTCCCAAAAAATGTTGCGCTTGTTTAAAGAATATTCAACACTCACAGCAAAAAAGTGGGGGAACAGGAGGAATGAAGAAGTGGGTGGAGAATCTAGGTAAATGTGAGCAACATGCATTGCAGGTGTTCCAGTGCAACAACAACATGAGGTTTTTCATGTTATTGAATATGTTTGGGGATGTCTTTCATAACACGCACATCTTCTCCATGAAATATGTACAGCAACATCTGCACAGATTATTGGGTGGGGTGAGTCAGTTTATATATATGGATATTACATTACTATTGACACAATTTCAGATCATTGTTGAGGTCCTGGAGAAAATGGCAAATATCACATGGGGAGTGTTCTCCAGCATCCCAAACTTCGAGATTGACAAGGAATCAATGGCAACACATGCTATGCTGATTGATAAACTGACCAGTGAGTCAGGTGAGGATCAACCACCAAAGGCAGTGAGGGACAAGGTGCGGAACATGATGATGCACATCTGGAAATCAATCCTGCAGGTTGCACCTGAGTCAAACAAGATGATGTCACTTTATATGACACCATTGGCAAGATGGGCAGACAAGCAGATGTTGATGGCGTGCGTCAATGATGTTTTCAGAGTGCTTGATCTGGGTAGGATCAAGGAATTTTTTTTAACTGACACGGACACCTGGTATGACTTGTTGGACGGTTACCTCAACAAAGTCCACATGCTGATCATGGACAAGATCGTGCAAGGAGTAGTGGGGAAGGGCAGGCCAAGTGAAGTCGTGGAGAGTGTCAGCATACACTTTGAATGGGTATGTCTTGATCACAAATACTTTTACCACCATGGCCAGATGCCACTCATCTCGCCATCGGTTGTAGTGTTGCCATGGCTCAAGCCACATTTTTTGCTATCTTGGGAAATAAATTATGTAAAATCACTAAAATATTTGAGGAGCTAGATCCCATCAAAAGCCAAGGGGTCTCCTGCCAACTCTAAGTGGTCGGAGAAGTGGTTCCTGAGATATTCCAGTGGCTTTGAAATGGCTCAAGCCAAAGGGGGCACTCCTCAGCACAATTCTGAGTCTGTACAATAGACTTGTTATGAGGCAGTATATTTGGTACTTATTAGCAATATATGCAGGGTTTGAACACAGTAGAAAGGGAATAGCCTGTTAGTAACAGATAATGTATGGGTAATATACCATACTTGGTCATTCTAGGACCTAGGGATGACAATTGAGCACCCAATGATGCCTATTGGCATCATTTTCACAATGGTCAAATAAAAGATGTCAGCCTCTGGCAGGACCCCCCCTATGTCTGGTGCAGGATTCCTGCTCCACCCTCTTGATCCACCCTTAATTCAGCCATTTATGTTAGGAAATTCACATTTCATTAAATGGCTTAAAACCCTACTGTGCTAGGTACACAGTGGCATTCTGCACTGATGCGACACGATGGAACTTGACTCACAAGGAATGCTAGATTGAGGCCTCTCTAGCATGTTGTCTGGAAACAAGTGTTCTGCATGTTGTCAGGCATCCTCTGGGTCCAGGAAATGCTTCATCAGGCTCAAATTTGGGCAGGAGGTGGGGCTGAACCATGGGTTGAGGCTGCAAAAAGAGTTGAAGAGAAAGGTTGTGTGGATGTCAAAAAAGGTGTGACCTTCTGCTTGACCCAGTACCTGAATACATACAGTAATCACATGATCATGTAGTAATTATAATAAGATCATCCCACTGTGAACCATAGACTTGTAACCACTCCCTCATACAGGTATGAGTGAGTGTCGATACTTTGTAGAGAAGACTGGTGAAGCTGAGTTTAAAAAGGCATAGTATTACAATTTTATGTTATGGAAGCTGAATCAGCAATCCAGAAACCTTCCTTTTTCAGTAACTCTTCTCAAAGAGGAAGGAAATCGCAAATTTCAGTGATCGAAAGTGATCGCTCACTATAATTGTTGATGAGCTCGCTCTGTGCCATCCCTGCTTTGCTTCTGCTCTAAATCTCATGGACACTGTACCCACTCTTGAGGAATATCTTGATTGCATCTGTCTGGCTTCTGGTGATGACATTAGGCTTCTTCTTTCAAATGCTATCGGCGTAACCAAACTACTGACAAAGTATCTGGAATAACTTGGGCAAGAAGACATGATCATGACTGGCAGGGCTTGACTTCTATCTTGGGCCATTATGGGTGGTCTTGAAATCCCACAAGAGCTTCAGCTGTGTGCTTATCTAGTGACACATCATAGTCAAGACTTGTTGATTAGTGCTGGGACTGGAAGTGGCAAAACTTCGCTGATCATCCTCAACCATCTGCTCAATGACCCAAGGGACAATGGAATGTCTCTCACAATATCGCCTTCAGGTCACCCAGGTGTGATATCTGGCGAGTATTCTCTGAAATTGTTCATGACATCACGAACAGGGGAATGATTTTAATGCAATGTATGGCATTCAGACCATTGTGATTAACGATTGCACACCGCGAGAGGACACATATTGGAACATGAGTATCTGTAATACCTCATGCATATTCGGAACATTTGGGTCGAATGTGAGAGGCTTTGGAGAGGCTTGTCATCTTGAGTCTTTGGTGTTTGGACCTATAACGTGGAGAAGCCTTGCAGGTTGTGCAGAGAGTCACTATACATAATGTAGAGCTGAGGGTATCAATGTATTGAGTGGTATAAAGGACAATCAGGGTATACTATTCGACGCGTCGACGCGTCGCGTTAAAAATATCTCTCGTTGTAGTGATCTCCTTCCTCTTTGAGAAGAGTTACCGAAAAAGGAAGGTTCTAGATTGCTGATTCAGCTTCCATACATAAAATTGTAATACTATGCCTTTTTAAGTAGACTCAGCTGTACCGGTCTACGTGAACCACTCCTCTCCAGAATTCTGTTCGAATTTCTCACTCGATTGTTCTCAGAATGGATGGTGTTTGGCCTCTAACCATTCGTAATCGTTTTGCCACTATTCCTGCCAATCCCAGAAAGAATGACTATTACGCCCCCTACAACAAACTCCTCAACTTTCTCTTCCCTGTGGACAGTCCATTTACCGTTGGACCGCAGACTCACCCAATTGCGGAATCCCGCGAATCTATCGATTTCATAGTTGAATATCAGGTGTTCTGGGGAGACGCGCCCGTCTTCATTCTGGAGATCAAGACAGGGCCTAAGCTTGGCCTGTTGTCCGCTCGAGAAGAAGCTGATCTTCAAATTCGTAGGCGTTTGAGGGATTTGGTTGGTATTTGTCCACTTCCCAAGCTTAATGCCGTCAGCGCAATCGGTACCAAATTGTGTTTCTACACCGCCGACGATCGTGTCATCACTCCGCCCAGAATTGTTGCAGACGATCAGTTCACCATTGATACAGCACCGCGAGAACGTTGGGATTGTGATGTATTGGAGGCAGAGGGAGCAGCTCGTCTTAAGGCTATCGTTCACGAGATACAACAAACGTGCGCTCAGCTTGACTCTGGTAAGCACTTTAATTCCTTCAATTCCTGATAATCACATGTCACTAGAGGAGTAATTGATTGACTTTGTGATGGGTTATGGTTGTGCCTCGATTTTCACTCCGTATTTGCTTGTACAACTTTTGCGTTTTTCTTTTTTCGTGTAACACTTATCTGTATAAATTCCTACAAACCCATCATTCCTATATAACCTAACGCCCGAAATTTGTATTATCGCCCGAACCCGTGCAGCAATGGGATAATCATTTCTACTCAATGTGCAGGAACTGATCTCGATACCATCGCACTCGATTTTTGCCAGTTGAGTGATTCGCGCCCAGCACTTGAGCACCGACTAGAGCTCCTATGTGAGATTTGGGAATTTTCCAGAATATGAAGGAAGATGCGAACGACTGACAGCGGGGTAAGAAGGGTAAGAGGAAGAGGGAGCAAGGGGATGCTGTAACTAACCCATAATGATGCAAACGACGTTGAATTGGACGTCGACGTAGCGATCGACGATGAGCGTGACGACGACTGAATAAGCAAGGTTTCCGCCGTCGCTTGCGACGGCACCTGGCATTAGATAACCTCTGAGAATGACACACAGGTTGTGGCAAGGAGAACGAGACTATTTTATCAATTTAGTACTTGAATGTCTCGTCAGGCTGGATTATTATCTCCACTGCCATGCGGCCCATGCCGACCGAGTTATTTCATTTATTCAAATTCCCTGTCAAGCTGGATTCTTATAACGTGGGCAATGCCAACCAAGTTATAACTTGCAGATGAAATTATAACGCACCCGGTTCAAGTTCGTTGACGAGTTATGACGTCATCATGTTTGTAACAGCATAGATAGACAAGTGTTATAATGCAAGTAACCAAGGGAGGGTATTATTACGCCAAGGCCTAGGGAAAGGTGGGGAATGGAGACGTTATAATGCAGGTAAACGAGCTGATGGGGGGATTATAACACGAGCAAATGAGAGGAGAGTAGGGGGTATTGTAATGTGAGTAACCAAGGGGCGGCACTATTACGCAGATATCCAAGGGGGAGGCCATGAGCGGGAGACGTTATAATTCAGGTAAACAAGCAGATGGGGCCATTATAACACAAGCAAACGGAGGAGAGTCAGCGGCATTATAATGCGAGCAGCCAAGGGGCGGCATTATTATGCAGGTGTCCAAGGGGGAAGGTCGTGAGCAGGAGACATTATAATGCAGCTAAATAAAGCTAAATAAGCGGCAGGTGGATTATAATCTATTATAATGGGGGAAATGAAGGGGGGAGTGTTGAGTTATAATGAATCGTGCTTGATAGTGCTCCTAGGTAGGAATTCTTTGCCAGGACAGTGTGACGTTATGACGTCCCTTTCTACAATTCGTGGGACATATTACAAAGGTACTACATTGATGCCTCCCTATGCGACACACCTGTCAAAATCAGAGAATGCAGTCAACAAACTTTTGTTGAGCCGCAAGTTGAGGGTGGTTGCAAATGATTTAGCCCTCTGGAAACCACCGATCAGAACTGCCCAAATGCAGTCAACAAAATTTTGTTGAGCCGCAGGTTGAGCGGTTGCAAATGATTTAGCCCTCTGGAAACCTCCGATCAGAACTGCCCAAATGCAGTCAACAAAATTTTGTTGTTGAGCAGCAAGTTGAGCAGTTGCGCATTTCTTTTCGATAGGCAGTGCTCGTGCACTCATGTACGTTCCATTAGGAACATTGTTTGTCCAAATAAAATTGTTTCACACCACCACCCTGTTTGCTCAAATATGCACCTCTGATTCGATTCTTGACCGAAACAACTTCCATCTGAAGCACCATGAAATCACTCAATGCCATTATTGCATGTGTCCTCCTTGGTATTACCGCTTGGGCAGCACCTAGTAGTGACACTCCTCTAAGCAAGCGGACTTTTTGTGAGATGTTTCTGTTTCTTTCAATAGTGACAACGATGAGCTATTTCATAATCACAGGTACCGATTCTACTTATGGAGTAAGTGTTTAATGTGAATTTTTGGGGAATGATATGACCAATCCGGTTCATCGGTTCGAGTAGATTTGTATATGCTACTCCTGCTTCCAAGTTGTCTAGAGTTTGACAATGTTCTTAGGTCCTGAGGCAGGTGAATCTTGCTGCGCGAATGGGCCCAGTGACGACTCAAGAGTGCCAATATAGTGAGTAGAAATTCATCTGTGGAATTTGTCAAATTAATTAGATTTTCTAATGGCTGTGTCAAAGGTAGCTGCAGATTGCTATAATATGTGGGCATGTCTTGTAGAAATTTTCGTGATTGGTACTAGGCATTAGCCTGTAGGATGAACAATCTGATGATTCATCAGTAATCCTGCATTTCGGTTTTTACCAGTTTCTGAACCCAAAAAACTGACAAAAACTGACAAAAACCAGAAAACCCAGAAACTTCAAGTTGGAGACCTAGGTCCCATTTCCCAGAAATCTATGTATTTGAAAAACCTAAGAAACCAATGGAAACCCTAGAAACCTATCTAAATCTGCTACTAGTATTAGTGTAAACTAACTTTTCTTAGGTTCTCTTTCAAGGTTTCCAGGTTTCTCAAAACCCCCAAACCCCAAAAAACCATAGGAAACTAGTGTTTAAAGGTCCAGTCCAGTCCGGTTTTTGACTTCCAAATTGGGCAACCGCAACTGGTTTAGGACCGACCCAGATATTGGAGGACTGCAACCAGACCCTTTAGGACTGGTCCTAATTGGTCCATGGACCGAAAAAAGACTGGTTTGGACCAGTTTTTTGTCGTAAAATTTATTGTGCCAAATAACCCATATGTATCTCAACAAATGTGACCATTACCTCATATATATTATATTCAGGGATAGAGATTGTAATGCTCCATAGACCAATCCAACATTTAAGCAATTCCGTCAAGATTTGACTGAGATATGGCCAAAACCGAAAGGACATGCATTCAAGTTGCAGTTTGTAGTTTGTAATTTGTAGTTTGTAGTTGCACTCATTTGGGCTATTATATGAATAAAATCCCATTACAGATAATTAGGTGTGTTGTTGTTACTTTTATGATGTCATATAGCTGTACAAAAAAAATTATAGCTCAGGTAATAAGCAATGCAATCAAAGTTGTTCTGATACAACAAAATACTTGTACAAAAATGAAAGACCAGCAACTGGACTGAAAAAGACCGGTCCATAAATAGACCACTGGTCCGGTCCTAATCGGTCCAGTTCAGTTCAGTTTTGGTCTTTTTTTTGGTCCTACAGACTGGACCTTTAAACACTATTGGAAACCAGAAACTAAATTGACAGATTGCTGATGTTGTATACTACTGTATCTCAGGTTTATATACCTGTATGTGCTGTGTCTAGGCTCTATGGTGCAGTGCACTGGGTCACTGCTACTTTTGTACAACTAAAACTCAGCTTTGAGAAATTATCTGATTTCTTATTCCTCTAGCCAAAATGCTTGCTTTGATGAGGGGAACAGATCTAGGCTAACACAGTTTTACAAAATACTCACAACTGATGGAGATATTAATATTGCCCCTCACCAATTCCACCACCATTATATAAACATGCCTAAAATGGTAATTTTATGCATCCAAGGCTGCAGCAACATGCTCGGGAACCCTTCTGTGAGATGTATAGTGTTTGAAGCTGAACTTCTTGACCTGTATCTGTGCATCCTTTGCCCCAAGCCATCCCCATATGCCTCTATCCACTGCTTCATCTGATGCTCCCATTTCCAAATAGTTTCAACTGACACTGATGCAAGCACTTTTGGCATGTTCTCTTGCAAAGTTGTGAAGCTGTAATCACAATTTTCATGGAGCTATCTCTTCACTGCACCCCTGAGAAACTCAATAAAGTTGAGTTCACAGTGAAATTTGGGCAGAAAGATGCATGTATGACCAGCTGTCTTGATGACCTCCTGTACAAGTGACCTCTGTTCCTGAAAATTGGGTTGCAGGTCAAGAATGTGCTTTGCACAACAATCAGTGGCACCTGGTTTGCATTTTACACCTGATGCATCATTTTTGCTCTTCTTGCACTGCATATCAAGCCTGTTCTTCCACAGACCCTGCTCTGAGAAACAAAACAATGGCTCAAATGTATCAGGAGCTAGATCCAAGTGCAGGTGATGCCAACAATTGCAGCCCTTAAACAAGGATTTCAGGATCTCGCACAGTGCCTCCAAATGTGCTGCATCCCTGGGTCTATTTCTGTTGGTAGGATGTTATATTGGACAGACAAATCACATTTGTTGGAATATTGCACCCAAAAGCAAACTAGTTGACTGATTGCATTGGATGTGCTCCACATTGATTGTTTCCAGGATGGTAATGTGAAAGGATGTCCCAAATTTTGTGACAGAAATTATGATTGCTTGCCAGTGACCACAGACCCAATGGATCATACCAAGGAGGGAATTCTGTTTCTTCATTCCCACTGTGATGTGGGAAATCATATCTGTAGGTAGTAAGAACCAGAATATTAAACATAACAACTCTGTCAGAAGTTAAAGTATAAACCAAGGCTGCATGCCATGTAGTTGCTGTCCAACTGACAACAATTATGATTACTGTAGGTGATGCAACTTTCTCGCTGTTGCATGGCAAATGGAGCTTTCCACTTAGTACTTGGCTAATATTCAGCATAATGTTAGTTTGTACTAATTAGAGTAGTACATACTTCATAAAATTCATGTTACAACAAAGAGCTGCCAGAGGTGCTTGTCTTGAGTAGTTAACAGTGCACTGCGATATATATTGATGGTCAGTAATTTTTTGATTTGCATTTAACATGGGGGGATCCCAGATTGAAATTTCCGCTAGCTCTGGGAGAATGGGTGACACAGTCTAGCCTGGAAATCTGGCTGTAAAATTTAAATGTGAAATGGTACTAACCAGGACTTTGGCCTGGTCACAACAAAATATTGGTAAATCTCCTAATTATAACACAGAATCCTTGCAGTATGATCATGAAAGGTATTATATATACAACCCTTTTGTTCTAGATCCAGATCTTCTAGATTTGAAGTCATGAATGGAATCTAGACATAATAGGGAGTTCAGCAATTCATCTAGGATAAGGTCAAAAACTGTTGCATATGCACTCACCACGAGGATACCGTGTTTCAGAACAGCAAATGCAATATCAATGAACCACAGATCTGAGAGCTTGGACAAATGTACCATGCTGTAAATGTGAGGTCATCTTCTAGAATGGTCAAAACTTTAGGAACCTATGACTAGTACTATTCCATATGGAAATTTGAATCAAATGGAGTTGCAATTGCCTCAATATTTTTGCCCTAAAGTGTGGGCATCATTGAAAATCATGAGCATGGATTCAAATGTGATCCATGTGTGAATGCACCAATATTTCAGGTTTAAATTTCAAGATAGCTTTCCAATGTTCCACCACAATGTACAAAATTGGGGGTTGTTTGTTATTGAGTAATGGATATATCATTATTACTACTGGTATCTTTAACCTGTTGGATTAATGTTCCAGGATGTTTGTCCACATGCAATGAATGATCCGCAGGCAGAATAGATGACACACTAATTTCAACTTGAACATCAATCTGGAATGAGCAGCCACAAATAGTTGATGACATAGTGCACATGTGCATGTGCATGACATTTTGGGGCTTCGCTTTTACCCAGTACTTTTAACATTGATATTTCCAAGGATGTGGCATGGCAGGGATCAATGGTGGTGGAGCTTGCATCATGTTTTCTCAGCTGATTTTGGGCCAAACTCCTCAATCAGACATTATGTGTGAATTTCTGCTCCTTCTGTGCATTTGAGGTAGAAAAATTTGTGTATTTGGAGTTGCTACTTTGCATTTACAGCTCTGGAAGTAAACTGGTAGGCAATGCTTGTGTTTGTTTGGACCCACATGGACCCACAAAAAATGATATCCTGGCAAAGCAACAGGTCCAAACATAATATTATCTCTCACAAAAAATTGGGTATATGCACTTGGAAAGGAGCTCAGAGGTGTGCAGAAAGATTCTACATATGGAATCCTTAAGTACAGGTAGCAAAGAGGCAAATGGATCTGGCGTTGCAAATGTCAAAAATGATAGGCAAGATGGTACATTGTGGCTGTTGTACATACCAAGGGTTATGTATGACAATTGGCTGGATGAAACTGAATGAGCCCTGGCTGGTAGTGGAGTTGGGTAAACTGTAATGTAGAAGAACTGCACACAGGAATTAAATCTTCCTCACATATCAGCTCTGAACATGGAACCAGATGGTGCCAGCTCAGTTAGGATCTAAGTGTTGAATTAATATTACCTCCAAGATGACAGGTTGTAATTTGCCAGATCTACAGTCAAGTTTGACATAACTTACATCCAATTTTAAGAGCATTTAGGATATATATACCCTACATAAAGTTCTATTCAATGAAAACAAGATGCGTTGGAGACAAAAAGAGTACACAGCCACATCATGCCTCTATATTTGCATATATATAATGACTTACATGAGCTGAGGGAATTGCTGAGAATTGAACCACTCAGCAATTTCCCTACCCTCACTGTTTGGCTGGGTTATGTGTGAACACTTTTACATGGTACCACTTTTCAAATCTTGACTCAAACTCCCATATCCTAATTATAAGCTTAAGGAGACCCTCTATTAGTAGTACTAATATATAGAGGGTCTCCTTGTCCTGATCATGGGCAGGCATCTTTCAATGATTAATTTATGTAAAATGGAAATTGGATCTCCAATGGCTTGCCTGTTGTTCTGTGTTAGTAGTGACTCCAGTGAAATTGTGCTTTGAATTACATAGTACTACTGTAAGATTCTAACAACATAGCTTGGCACACATATGTGTGCCTGGCTAGAGGCAGACTCCATCTTACAACATAAATAGTTTACATTGCTTCTTTGGTGTGAACACTGACATTATTATCAGGGCATTTCATGGTCATGTATAGTTAACTTTGCAGAACTGAAGTTCTACTGTTGTGTAGTTCTTGTCACAGCCAAATGCACTGTACATATGGAATAATGTATTATCTTGATCATGATCAATGCATGATCAGGTGTATACTTACATGTGGTTGCCTCATGATTGCATATGGAATCTGCTGATGTTGTTCCTGGAAGCATAAGACAAAGGAGTATCATAATCAGTCAGTGGATTGTGCTAGCATTGCATAATAAGACACCTGCATATTCTTGGGTTCATATAGCAACCCCGATTATATCTGTGGGCATCTACATCCTGTGCAAAATCTGTACAGCTTTCCATAATGTTGAAGAGCACCCCTTTTAAGAATGACAATGCTATTCCTTTGCAGACAATTGGTATACTGCATTTTTCAAATCTCATCAATATTCCACACAGCTTGTTAGTATGGATTTGCCCAGATGAGGCTCGAATCAGAAGCCACATTGGCAGAAGTGGAGAGCCCTGTGACACCTATAATGACTATGCAGATGCCCAAAGTCCCAGGTCACTACTCGATCTCTGCCTCAGAGCAGTTTGTCATGAATTCTCTGTCCTTACTCATCTCACAAAGATTCCGTAGCCACAACACAGTTTCCAACACTCCAGAACAGCAAGGAGCCCCCATTCCAGCCGAAATGCAGTCTCAAAACAAGTTTATTGCTCCTGCTAGGCTGCAAACCTCATAAGTGATTGTTGGTACATGATCGTCATCCCATTTTACACATTTCTCCTCAAGGACAAGTCTAGCCATGACTTTAGCCATGACTGCACACATAGGAGGTATGCTGAATCAACTGGACCCAGCACCCATATCAGATATTCAGACTATGAGCTGCCATCAGCACCCGTGGACACCTTGACAAAGAATAACCCAAGCCAGAGCTCCCAAGATGGGTCTGATAGCTCTCTTCAAAGGGAAATACAGAGTTTGCTTCAGCAATTCTGTTCAGATCAGCTTGAGGTGATCCAGATCCAGAATATTGAAGCTGTGTCGAGTATTCTAGCCAGTGGTAATTACAGGGATGTGGCCTTGATTATATATAATCTAGTTCCATTGAAGGATGGATCCCTGGCTGGTGCCGCTATGGCTGCAGTCCAGGAGCACTTATTAGCAAATGGTGAATCTAAAGGAATCTTGTACATGACATTGTTTGCAAGTATGTAATAACTGCTGATGATAATTCTACTGGTCAGAATGCAGGAGCTCTGCAGACATCCCTGACCCCATGCTTCACCATACTGCTTCACCTGCTGTTATCCAAACAAATGCCATGATCCCAGTCACCCCGCACATTCCAACTGTCCTGTCAGGGAACACATCTGCTCTGTCTGCCAATACAAATGTGCAAGTGTATCCTGTGCATCCTGATCTGCTGAGAATGGACCCTTCAAACTCCAAGTAGGATCATTGTAATTCTATCTTTCAGACACTCATTGCTCACCCTCTACACTCAACAGGCAACAGCTGTGCAATTTTCTTCTACCTGGATATCATCCATCAGAAATTCTGCCATAAGTTTGATATGACACCCACTTTGTATATACAGGCTCATGTTCTAAAGTTTCAGAGGCAATCTGCAGGTTGTAAATTACAACCATCATCTGAGAGATTTATATCCTAACATTCTACGCACTTAGTTTTCAGCCACCAGCCACTCCTGTTCCTTCAATATCGTAAGTAAGCATGCCTGCAAGGTCAGTTAGTCAATTAAGTGTTCCTATATAGAGCAAACTAGCCAGCAGAATCACCTGCATTGTCTGCATCTCAACCACCCATTTGAATCATACAGGTCAAAGACTTTACATGGAGATGCTGGTGGGCTGAAGTTGCAAGTATATATGTTGTTGTCCAACTATGATCCAAAACTACTGGGACTCTGCAATCCATGCCCAGAGCTTGCAGATGTATATCTACATACTAACACTCTAAGCAGCCAGGACCAGTGGTGGGTCTGCCAGAATGATGGCACCTGGAAAAACATCACTGTGGAACATCTTGCTGGCACCAATATACTCCACCCTATGTCTTTGAAACCTGTTGTCCTTAGCAAGACAGGTATAAGTGGTGAGCCGACCTATGTGAGAGCGGATACCCATAAAACAATGGTGAATAAGATGTTTAAAGCAGCAAAGACAGTGTCTCAATAAATCTACACATACTGGTAATCTAACAAAGAATATAATATCATGGTGCTGGATATAACCTGTCATGATAGAGCACTTGACAACAATCTTCCTGAATAATCCTTGATGACTGACGTTCTGAGAGGCTGGCCTGATGATTGTTGCCACCATGATATCATCTGACAATGTACATAATGACATTGGCCATGGTTGACTGTTTGGGATAGCATGCAGGTCATGACCAACATAACCTCATTCTCAATACTGAGAACTCAGAACCTCAGTTTAAGGACGTACATGCCCGGTGTCACAATCGGTAAAATTCCAGATGTTCTGGATTGGGAACATGGATTGGCGGTTGATGTTGTCAAACAGAAGAACACTTCAAGGCAGATCTAAACAGTCTGGATCTCAATTGATGTGATTTTGCATTCTGCTCACCTGCAGCTGCATGGATCACTGGAAGCCGACAAGGGTAAACTTTGCACTCCCCCCCATATTCCTATCGGAGTCCTAGGAGTCCGAGTTTTCCGATAAGAGTCTGATTGGAATCCGATAGGAGTCCTACTAGTCAAATACTAGTCCTACTAGTCCTAGGAGTCCGATCAGAATGTATCTTGATGACCATGTACTTTTATTTCCAAGAAATTCCTAGTAAATTCCAAGTAAAGTCCTATGCAATTCCAACAGGTAGTAGTCGGAATACCACACCATTTCAGAAGACTTAACTTGATGAAAGTGCTTACAAAATAAATGGGCAGAGCAGGAATTGAACTCTAGACCTTGGGATATAAGTGACATGACTACCAAACAAGTGCTCAACCAGTTGAGCCACAGGAGCATTAATAAATATGTAATATAAAGTCCATTTAAAGCACTTAGGATTAGTTCACTTATTTTTAACCTCTCTCACAAGAGCTCAAAAAAAAATTGTTGAGCCCTCGCATCTTTGCGAGGGAGTAGATAAATATAGATTTAAAAAAAACTCCCCATGCAAATGCAAGGGGGAGAATTAATTATACTATTTAATTATACTATTTTAAATTCTACAAAAAAAACCCACCCCCCCACGAAATGGGGGGGAGGGGGTGGTGGTGCATCACGTTGGCTGTCTCGTCAGCCCTGTCCCATCGCTTCCCCTCCCTCTCATCTCCATCGTGTCTCGCCTCCCTCACCTCACCTCCCCCATGGCTTCCCTCCCCTCCCTCGTCTCCCCTCCCTTGTCGTTCCACCCACCGTCCACCCCATGAGCAGTTGCTCACGAGGCTGGTGGTGGGTGGTGCGTCGTATGTTGGTGGCGGCGTTTGTCCATTGTCTCCCCTTCTGGTCATCGTTTCCCTTTCCCCTTGTCATTTCATCACCCTTGTCGTTCATCCCCCTCGTCATCTGCACCCACAAACCACCCTATGGGCAGCTGCTCGTAGGCGTGTCATTTGGTGCCGTTGTTGTCCCTCCATGCCATTCCCATGTTCTCACACCCCATATACACCCTGAGAGCAGTCGCTCACGGCAGTGATGGGGGGTGCTGGATGTCATTGGTGTCGTGGGGGGTCCATGCACTCATGATCCACCCTACGAGCAGCAGCTCATAGGCGTGGGGTGGGTGCATTGTCAGTTTGTCAGTGACGTGGCTCAAGGGGAGGGGTCGGGTGGTGCTTACCAGGCGGGTATTCCCCTTCTGGGGTCTCCTGGTGTTGCTCCCTGTGCTCCTGACCATGATCGATACCCTCACATCCTGTTTTGACAGGGAGGAGGGGGGTTGCCAGGGGTGTCATTGGGTGTGGGTTTGGCTCGCATCAGTCCGTCGTTACTCATGTAGATTAGAACCTAGAAACAAAAAAAATGAATTAGTTAGTTTACAAAAGTAAAAAACGAATGAAACAAAAAACTTACTATGGCCCTAACGACGATTGCATCGTTTGGGCATCGTTCAGCATCGAAACCAGTCATTTCCGGTCTTGGGGGCTCGTCTAGAGAAGGGGGTGAAGTGGGAGTGGTGGGAGTTGCTGGGTTGAGGTGGTTGAGGTGGGGGGGATGGAGGTGGTGTGCTTGTCGTCATTGGTGGTGGTGGGAGGAGTTGATGAGCTGGCAGGTGTGATGACGCGGCTATGTGCTTTGTCATCACACCCATGGGAATGGTATGTAGTGTAGTATGATCACTTACCTGTAATGATTGTTTAGCCTAATGGTATTGTTGTCAGTTTATGCTTACATAATCTTCTGTAGTCAAGTGTTCAATTCTCATCTGTGCGTTTAATTTTTCATACTATATTACTAAGCAAGGCTGCTTTCATTCCTATCAGAATCCTATGTTGTCTGATGTCTTAGCATAACTTTGGACTAGTCCTATATGATTTCTATGATCGTAAATTCCTAGGAAATTCCGATAGTCTGATCGGACTCTGATCGGACTACATCAGACTGGACTAGGACTAAATGTGCCATTTCATGTCAATTTGGCTGGTGAAAATGACATCGGAATATGGTTGGATTCTGATCGGAATCATCAGAATCATCAGATTCCTATAGGAATACAGGGGGGAGTGTAAAGACCTCCAACAAGGCTACACTAAAGATGGAAGGGAACAAAACTGAAGAAAAGGCAACTCACTAATAATCATGCAGATATAACAAGATAACATTGTGGTATTAGGAGCGAGAGTCTATACAAAAGCAGAGTAGAATAATGAGAGAGTAGGAAGGGGGAATGGGGAAGCAACAAGAGTAGTCGCTAAAAATGTGGTAGTCTATATTCATCAGAGCAGGATGATGTACAAACAAGTATCAATGAGATGATGTAAGATGATGTAAGCACCTCCAGGCTTACACCCTCCCACTCTTAGAGAATTGTATGTCAGTAGGAAATCAACCCAACATCAACATAACAGCAGGTGCATTAAAAAACCCAGTGGGAAAAAGCTACCATGTTCCCTGTGCCTTAACAGCCTTCCAGTGATCCAGAGCCTCGCAATCTTCGAGCTCACATCGCAGTAGCCACAGGTTGTTGCTCTCGGAGTAGCCTGACTATCATATGAGGTACTGGAATCTGCAGCCACATTTACATTCATCGATAATCTTCTCAACGTGGTATTCTTCTAGTCCGTTTTCGGTCATCACAGGGCCCGGTCGCTCGAGTTCGCAGGAAGGGAAAAGCTCAGCATCGTTATCGACATGTTGCTT
Organism: Tricholoma matsutake; assembly: GCA_026075535.2. Classification (NCBI taxonomy): domain Eukaryota; kingdom Fungi; phylum Basidiomycota; class Agaricomycetes; order Agaricales; family Tricholomataceae; genus Tricholoma; species Tricholoma matsutake. The sequence continues at coordinate 241,214 of AP026548.1, read as the reverse complement.
GAGCAATGAGGCATGGAAAGTGGGGAACACATTCGGAGAGTTCAGCAAGAGCAGAGAATATGACGATGTTTCAGGGAAAGCTTTTGTCATGGAGAAGGGTCCGTCGAAGTGAGGAGAAAATTTTGCCACTCTTGACTTGTCTCCAGCCTTAAATTCTCGGCGCCGGTGTAAGGTTGCGAGCATTACTTTATTGCCAACAAGGTATGAGTCCTCTTCGCCACGTGATTTATTAGTAAAGAAAGCTTGTAATATTTTTGTGCCAAGCAAGGCATCCTTGGCTTCATCTATGTCGCTCTCAATCCAAGCAATAACACTCCGTGTGGCAGCGTCCTCTGAAGTTTCATCAGGAATTGTACCTGGTACTAAAGGGGGAATGACTCTAGGGCTGCGACCCATCCAAATCTGGAATCCTGAGAATCCCGTTGATCCATTGATCGAGTTCATCATATGGAAATGGATAAGTGGTAATGCTCATGCCCAACCTTTTTGGTTTTGCTCAACATGGAATTGAATACATTGGTTCAATGTTTTGTTGGTGTGTTCACTTACACCATCAGTTTGAGGGTGATATGCAGACGACATTTTGAGATGAACTCCGGTGAGAGCATGTAGTGCTTTCCAGAATTTGGATAAGAATAACTTATCACAGTTGGAGATTAACTCCAAAGGTAAGCTGTTTTTGCAATACCATTCATTGAAAAATACTAAGGCTAATTGTGGTGCAGTGATATCAGTTCACGTGAGGATAAGTCAGATGTCAGACCCCAGTCTGTCCATTATAGTCAGAATGCAATTGTAGTTTTCATCTTCAGGCAGAGGTCCTACAAAGTCAAGGCATATGGAATTGCCTCTCTTTTCCAGAATTGGCAGTGGGTGCAACAGTCCATTCGCTTTTTTCATTCCGCTTTTATTGCGTTGACAATTGGAGCATGCGGGAATGTATGCAGTTTCAAGATCTCATTGCATATTAGGCCAATAATAGCAGTGTCGAATGCTAGCATAAGATTTATCTGCCCCAAAGTGTCCCAACGCATCATGTGCAAGGTGAAACAAGTCTTTGCAAAGGCTTCCAAAGTGGGGAATGACCAAGCGGTCTCCCAGGTACCACAGGTCATTGATTTTGCGGACGTTAGGCATACTGTTCACCACATTATCAAGTTTTTGGCAAAATTTGTCATGTTTGTAGCCTTCTTTAACATCATTGAGAAAACTTTCATCAGCGTTGATGGTTAGGACTGCGTTGCAGGAACTTTGTTCTTTCAGCCACTGCTCCCATCGTAACGGGGAGTCACTAATGTCAACATCTTCAAGTGTTTCATCTGGCGTTTCAGGTGGTGAGCGGGACAATGCATCTGCAACCATGTTGTCCTTGCCACGGATGTAACATATAGTCATATCAAATTGCGAGAGATGCTCCATCCAATGAGCTTGCCGGTGTGACAAGTCTTTTTGTGTATCAAAATTTTCAAGAGTGCAATGATCAGTGTATACTATCGATTGAGATCCCAGTAAGTCTGAATGCCATTTCTTAAGTGCACGAACGATCGATAACATTTCCTCAGGATAATTTTTTTGAGCATCCTTAAGTTGCATCGAATCAAATGCTACAGGCCATGCGGATTCCCAAGTAGGTCCCCAGCTCAGTACGGCACCAGTTCACCAATTGCTTGCATCACAAGTAATGAAGACATTATTATCGCTCAGAGCTGAGTGGTTGATGACCGTCAAACATTTGCGGCTAACTACCAGTGCCTTAATAGCATCAAAAGCGGTTTGTTGAGGTAAGCCCCATGCAGGGAAATTTTTCTCACAATCCTTAGTAGTCAAAGGGGTGAGAATGCTAGTGTGATCCACAAGATGAGGTAGAAATGCGGCAATTTACCGGACAAGCCCCAAGAAACTGCAAACATCACTCGCCCTTTTTGGTCTCAGCCAGTTCAAGATTTTGTCTACTTTAGAAGAACATGCTTCAATCCCTTGTTGGGAAATCCGATGACCCAGGAAAATCAATTCCGTTAGGTAAATTTTTGATTTCTTTGCGTTGCAATAAAGTTGTGCATTTCATAAGGCCTCCATGATTTGTTTAACATGAAGTGTGTGTTTGTCAAGGGTATTAGACCAAATGATGATGTCATCCAAGTAAATGTGAGCGAAAATGCCCAGGAATTGGCATAATGCAGCTGTCACTTGATGCTGGTGTACAGGCAGCGCATTGCGTAATCCTTGAGGCATTACCATCCACTCGTAGAGGCCAAGTGGGGTTGTCACTGCTGTTAAATTAATACTATCAGGATCCATTTTTGTGTGAAAGAAACTGTCCATCATGTCTAGCTTGCTCCAGATTTTGCCACAGCCTGCGTCTGCAAGGATATCATCTACGTGAGGCAGTGGGTGGCAGTCCATGACTGTGTTACTATTCAGCTGTCAATAATCATTGACCCAACATGGTAAGTCTGCAGCATCTGCTTTAGGGACTAAAAATGCAGGTGAAGCATGTCCCGATGATGAGGGACATATATGTCCAGCATCTAGGTGTTGTTGAATTAAGACACTCCATGCTTCTCAGTATTTGTGAGGGCACGAGTAATTTCTGGTCATAATTGATTTCCTGGCCTCTTTTAGTGTAATTTTGCAAAGCATGGAATCCGGCATCTCATCTACATGAGGGATTGGTCTGAAGATGTCCGCGTATGATTTTTTTATTTGGTCACCCAGCTTAAGCAGCTTTTCATCCGACACTAATTGTTCCACGTGAATGCGGATTGAGGTGATGATGTCCAGCCCATTCACATGTTCGCAACTTGCGTTGATCAAGGGTCGTTGAGTTTTACAGATAACTTTTAGTTCTTGTATCATCAGATTTCGATGCAATTTAACTTGTGCAAGTCTTTCACGGACATCTATTTGTTCAGGAAGTATGCGTTGTACAGGATGTAGTAGGTCAAAGTCATTTTTCTTGTCTATAACTGTGCTATTTCGTGCGTTAACTATGATGTTGTTATGCGAGAGGAAAGGCAAGCCTAAGATAATGGGGTGGCATAATTTTGGAGCTACGAGGGCGCAAACGGTATGAGCAGAATAAAAATTGTTACAATCATGCAGTTTAAGTTTCACCCAGTGGGTCAACATGACGTTTGATAAGCCCGAAGAATTGTTGAGAAATGCACCAGAGACAGGGAATGGGTGAGGTAATAAGCGAATAGGCAGAGCAAGGCAAGATACAAGTGATTTTTCAGTTAGAACTATAGGAGAACCATGGTCAATCAGTGCGGAAACTTCAACACGAGATATGGCAGAAGTGTCCAGGGAATCAACAGAGCATTCCCATACGAGATGAGGTGTAAAAAAAGGAATGCGGCTGCTTACCAAGTCGTTTGAGTCACGGGATAGATCACTGTCACCCCCACCCAGAATGGAACTTTCATTGGGGGGGTAGATGGCAGCGCTAGGGTATGCGGTCATACCTAGCACACTGGTGACAGGAAGGGCAGGCGGAGCAGTGGTGGGTTGGGTAGGCCCAGAGGTTATGGAGCTAACAGGCGTTGTTTGTTCTTCTCTCAGAACAGGTAGTGCAGGCAGTTTGATATGTTTCTGTGCATTGTTAACCGTGTTCATGGATCGTTCGATGTATCCCTCACTGTTAGGAAACTCGCATGCATGGTTTTTGACCATATAGAAGCCACAACACTTTTTACAACCATTATATGTTTCAAGGTACTTTCGTTCTCGATCAGTTAACTTGGGAGGTCGTGAAGTGGAGGTCGAGTTTTGAGTTCGCGAAGAGTTACCATTCTGAGATTGAGCGAATGGTGCTCGTCTAGCATTATCTGTGAGTCCTACAGTGGAGCTAGATCTCTTCAGGCTTCTCGCTGCATCCTCAGCATTGCATTTATGAGTGTTTCTGTCTTCGACAAGCTTATGGTCAAGTTTAGTCAAGGTATCGACAAAACCCTGGAGTCTTTCTTCTGATTTCAAGGTGGCGGTAGCAGCCACAGCAGCAGCCATTACAGCCGCATTCGCAGGGGGAGCAGCATTAGCTTGAGGAGCAGCGTTCTCAGCAGGGGCAGCTTCATCGTTGGAACTTTCGTGGTTATCTTTCCATCGATCGAACGCTGCGGTGAGCTCAGAAGAGATGTTGGATTCGATTTGTGTATGCAGTTGTGCAGGCGATAAATGAAATTGCAAGCCTTTCAGAAGAAGTTTGTTGCAGTGGAGAGAATCGATGAACTCTGAGAAAGGTGTTTTCCCTTGCTTTGTTGAGCGTACCTTGCGGGCGAGCTCTTGCTGCCAGCATTTTGGTAACCAATGTGCTCTGATCTTCACCATGAAATCATTGAATGAGAGTTTGGAGAGAATTTCCTGTTGCGATTGGTACCAATCAGAAAACAACGGATCCTCGAATGAGTAGACAATATGGTCGACATAGTTTTTGGCTTCAAGTCCATCCTTGTTCTGAAGATAACCATGAGCGTGGTGTTCGAAACGATGTAACATCTCCGGGGTCATATTCCCTGCTGAGATCATCAGTCTCTTTCCGTTGTTGAGACTCAAGGTGGCGATTGAAGGAGTTGAACTCATGTTCTTTAGCAACATTGATATATGATATTCGTCAGAGGAAGTGGAGGATCGTCTTCATCATTTAGGCAGTGGGACGGTGACTATATGCGTGTCATTTGCTGCGACGGAGGCAAGATCGTTACATGGAGTAGGTATATGCACGTCGTTTGCTACAACGGAGGCAGAGTGTTGTGGCTGTGAAGAAACAGCAGCATTGGGAAGAAGATTTTGAGCAGGAGAGAGCGCAGTGTTGGTGGCATTTGAAGGTAAAGCGTCCCTTGCCCTACTATGAGTAGTGAGGGGAATTGCAAAGGAAGGTTTTCAAGACAGTGTTCGACTGCTGTTATCAAGAGTTTGTAAGTGAATACCACGACATTAATCATTTGTTAAAAAAAAGTGGAAACTGACAAGGCTACACTAAAGATGGAAGGGAACAAAACTGAAGAAAAGGCAACTCACTAATAATCATGCAGATATAACAAGATAACATCATGGTATTAGGAGCGAGAGTCTATACAAAAGCAGAGTAGAATAATGAGAGAGTAGGAAGGGGGAATGGGGAAGCAAGAAGAGTAGTCGCTAAAAATGTGGTAGTCTATATTCGTCAGAGCAGGATGATGTACAAACAAGTATCAATGAGATGACATAAGATGATGTAAGCACCTCCAGGCTTACAATCACCTGCAATTGCAACTTTTTTTTTTTTTGAACTTGAACTACTAGGCTAGTAGCAGTATACCTCTGTGCAGCGGTGGTTTAAAAACATAGATCTAGATTCAGGGGGATTCCACCAACTAAACTGTCATGACCTGCCTAATATTACCCAAGTTCGACATTGTCTCTTCTGGTGAGGAAGGTGGAAAGCCTAACATTGTAGCTATCTTCCCACCTGAATAAGGGAAACATGACAGCTGAGGCCAGACATTACAACTGTCATGCACCACCATGCTACTTAGGACAAATCCAAGCATGACCCCCAAAGGAACATGAAGAGCACATTGTTGCATGGCCTTAATGAAACAATTTGTAAAACAACAGTCATTGTGACAATGTGTACACGACATACCTTGTGGTCCCCATTTTCTGGTTTGGATGTTCTGCTGATCTGGTCATGGACAACTGCAAGAATGGGTCCCATTGATCAATGAGAACAATAACTGATCTCTCTTTGTCCCTGGCTTCAGTATTTGCAGTAGCAATGACACATTTATCTCGTACAAACCCCATATCCTAAGAAGGATGTCAGGATTATTAATTCAAGTCTGGCTATTTCCACAAACCACCAATTGAATGACTTTCTTCAAGTTAGTAAATTACAATTGCTAGAAATGAATACTCATGGCCAGCAACCATCACCACCACCTTCAAATGAGCTGACTGGACAGAATGCAGGCCCAAATGATGGCAACATCGTTTGGGCCATAGATTTTTTTTTCTTTTCTTTCTTCTTATTATCATGCACTTTCTCTCCGAGGTTCACATTTTTTTCCCACAGGTGTAATGCAAAATTGTGTTGCAGGTGTGTGGATATTGAGCTTTGTGTTTACCTTCTTGACCTTTGTATAACAGCAGTCGACCCATCGCAACCCAAAGTGCTGCAAGTGCCAACATGGAGTTCGTCTCACGAAACCAAATCCACAAATCAGCGTATGCAGTTGGCATCGGCACATTCAAAGGTCCGGTACCCACAGAAACCCATGCAGTCGGCAGAAGATATTGCATCTGCACGGGTACATGACCTTTTGTGACATTTCTCCACTAGTTGTATAGGCTGTTGGTTATGTAAAAAACAGTCTTACCAGGATCATCAATTCAAGAATTGTTGTGTCTCACCATCACGACTCACTCGTGCAGCTGATTGGGATCAATGGTATCACCACCTTCATTTACCAGAAGGTTTCTGTTATAAATGTGGTTGCATTCAAAAGGTCAATTCCTTTCCAGTGAAGCCTTCGAGTTAGTTAATTCATCATATTGCAGCTACACTACATGAATGAAGCAGGGAATAAGGTGTACATTCATGGGTACGATGACGGGATCCATTCCTATTGCAAATACGAGGATGTCCTGCTTCCTATGGTGTGGATGATCACTGTGAATGACAAGCTCGCCAACATTGTGAAGATGAAAATCAGGATGGGGTTTGGAATGGACGCACCAGCGTGTCCATTCCAAAAGTGGGTAACATTAATAAATAATGGACGTCCAAATATGTTTGACCTGCTATTACGGCTGCATGACAAACATCTAATTCAATGATGAATGCCTACAAACATCTAATTCAATGACAGCATATCTTCTATAAATAGAGTATTTATAGACTTGCATTTGCCAAATGTGAAAGAAACCCCTTCCTTTCCACCTGCCATTATGCCTCCCCATTGCACAAACCAGGAAGCTGAGATCTGCAGAACTTGTCAAAGGCCAGACTGCTGGTGTCCCAAAGGGTACGCACTGGTTCACTTGTGGTGTTCTGGTATTGATAAGAAATGTGACCTATTCAGCCAATGTACATCATGCGGCCGACAGCATGTGTATGATACCATTGTCATTGAGCACGAAGGAATCTGCCACTGCATGGAGCATGGTCACCCATGTTCAGAAACCCAAAAGGGTACAAAACCGGGACTTTTCCCATGTCCAGTATGCCAAGTTGGGGTCCCCAGTGAAAGAAGACTACGGGTAGGAATCCTTTCATACTCCTCTCATAGAATACTAACACGAGGACAGAAACACTTGGATGGCCAATGCCTCCCCCTCTCATTAAGAACATCTGTTCGGAGTAAGTAATGAATTTATCCTTATATGCACATTAGTTTAACGTTTACAAGGTTCGAAGAGTTCCCAAACCTCGAGCAGTTCAAGTCTATCGATGTTGGTATCTGTAGCACAAGGTGAGTCAATGGCCCGAAATTTCTATCAGTCCTGAGAATACATTATCTTGTCAGGAAATCAGACAGAAAGATCAGGTCCAAATTCATGTATGTTTCAGGGTTCAACTGGAGCGCATATGCGCGTTAGTTAAATGTTCACAATAGTTAAATGTTCACAAAATTCAAAGAGTTCCCAACTCCTGAGCAGCTCCAGTCTATCGATGTTGGCTTCTGTAGCACAAGGTGGGTGAATGGCCCAAAATTTCTATCAGTCCTAATAATAGATTATCTTGTCAGGAAACCACATAGAAAGACCAGGTCCATGTTCATGTACGTTTCTGGGTTCAACTAGAGTGCATATGTCTGACCATTTGAATGTTCATTAGTCCATAGCCCTCCCAGTTTCCAACAGCCTTTCAAGAGTCCCACACCACTAACACCAATTCCATCCACCACCCATTTGTATCCAAGCTTAGGGTCCCCATCCAATGAGAAAAGACTCATGCCATTGGCCACAAACATCCTGTTGACATCTCCTATTGCCTCTTCATCAGCCATTTCAGCACTACCAAGCATCTCAGTTGTTATTAAATGGCCGCAGAGTATGCCCATTTCATTTTCCTGTCTGCCAAATATATTAACCAAAGCATAGTGAAATCGATTGAGTATGTTGCTGAGCATCCGAGCTTACAGCCCATGCATCAGGTGCAACAGCATGTTGCCACACACTGTATCTTTTCAAAGCAACCCACGTTGCAGGTAGCCACAGGAACAACTAGGAATCGACCAACCCGTGCTGTCGACCCTGCCCAATTCTCACATCAACCAAAGCCTGGTATGCCACCTCCGCCCCCCCCTCCCAATTTGACAACTCCTCTCTTCCTGCCTCCCTCTTCAAATGGGATGGATCCTGAAGCAATGCGGCAAGCTCGTCTCCAAAATTTGCTCAACATGTTAAGGGTACGGTGCGCGATATGCTGGGCTAAGGGATCAGGAGACGTCAACCATGATCTCAGCTACTGCCCGCAATCTTTTGCAAATGGGAGAGACCACCACTACACTGACTTTAGATGTTGGTTAAACTTTGACCGGGGAGTATGTTTCAGTTGTGGCATTCCGAGCAGGGTAAATTTTTCTGCAATATGAGATGAGAATGAAACTAAAGTCCCTTTACAGTTAGGTACCTCATCAAGTGAAGGATTTGAGCAATTCCACACTGGCGCGATGGGAGCGCATTGTCCTTGGCGGGACGTTGTCTGACCTCTTGCATATGGCGCTTACCATGACAATATGTTGTGCTCTTTGCTTGGAGACGCACTAGAAGATAGGAACCCAAATGTGATGTTGGCGCAGGAATGGAAACAATGGCTCAACACCTACCCTGAGAAGTTGGCTGGCTTTTTTCCCCCTGTTCTCCATATTGTGGATGCCTTATTGGCACTGCGTGGCCTCCCCAAAATCGATTAGCGGTATTTATTGTTACACGTATCTCATGCTTTGCTCCCATGTTATGGTACTCATTCATTGTCTTGCCCATTACACCAGCAATATTTCCGCACATTGCTTCCAGATATTGTTGTGTGACTCTCCTTACTTATGTATTCATGGTGGCTTTGTCATAGCTGCAAGAAAAAAATGATTACTGCTTTCACTGCCATTGACAAGGTGATATATTTGCTCGTAAAATTCTGGAACTGCGATCTGGAAGCTCTTCAGATAATTTTTTCCCAGGAAATGTCGAACTGCACCCTGCCCAATTTTGCAATATATCCTCCATAGAACCATTGTCATCTGGTATGGCACCGCTGCTAAATAAGCTCCATCACGCAAGAATATACTGCATCCTATGGCAGTGACTCACAACATCAGCCCAGGGCATGTGACTTTATTGCAACAGCCACATAATTCCCAACAATAGAACCATGTGAAAATGTGAATCCAATCGACTTGCCTCATGGACCCCATGCGTTTAAAAGCAGTCTCTTCTGTTTTTGCTATCGCCCCTCATCTCCTTCCTAGGGCCAGAAACCGATCTAGGTGTTGCATTCAGCGATTCTTCCTCTCTACCCTTTATAACAACACCCTCATACAATCTTCAGGCTATGAGAGTGATCCACCGCTCTCAGACGACAGTAGGGTTGCTCAGAGTGCACGACGTGACAAAGAAGAAGAAGCAGAGCAATATCTATTGGCGCAGGCAGGGAGAGATGGGCATGGTGAAATTGTCCTCCGGAGAGTCTCCGCAAGGACAGATGACAGTGATACCAGTTCATCATTTTGTACGTGATTGGGATCTCAGTTAGGCGATGGTCATAAAGAACTCACAACAAATTATGTACCCAGCTAGTGCCAAGGCTTCTACCTCTCCAATCAATCTCCTCAAAAGACAACTCACTGAAGCCGAGGAACGCTGTCATTCTGATCTCGAGGTTGCAGAAGAGCGCCGTTGTTCTGATCTCGAGGTTGCAGAAGAGCACCGTTGTTCTGATCTGGAGGCTGCAGAAGAACACCGTCGTTCTGATCTGGAGGCAGCTGACAGGCGACTTCGCAATGCTGAAGAGCGCACAACCCAACTACGTTGTTCTGATCTGGAGGCTGCAGAGGAACACCGTCATTCTGATCTGGTGGCAGCAGACAGGCGACTTTGCGATGCTGAAGAGCGTGCTGCTCAAAGCCTGATCCAAGCTTTAAACCAGGCAGCATCAGCGTCGTCTTCACAACTCATGGACTGATTGAGCCACATATTGTTGAAAAGAGGAATGGAGAAAGCGGCTACGTTTTTGTCTATTTGTGTGTAGCCTATGAAGTTTATGTTATTTACCCATCTTGAGGTCTTCTCACAAATCAAACTTTCATTACACATGCATTGTGGATATGACCCGGATTCACTGATACATTGCATTGGTGTGAATTGGGTTCTGATTTCTAACTTAGCTGTCCGTTATTGGCCATCTTTTAAGGTTTTAATAAAACAAAAATGGCACGGCCATTGAAACAAATATTATTTGGTGTTTACTAACATACTAGATATGAGTCCAAGTCTGTTAGTGTTTAAAGGGATGTTTTAGAAACGCCCAAGAAAAAGATTGAGTAAAGAACAGCAACTGCTGCCTACAAACACTTGCATATAACTCAAAGGTCAGACAACCTGCTGAACAAGCCCACACTCTCCAACCACCGCTTCTGTTGAGCCTCTATGGACTCCACAGAATTTGGAGGATTGAGTTTGAAGCCATTCTGCACCCACCTAAACAGTCCACCAGAGGTGTATTGGGTGAAGGAATACCAGCGCTCATGGGAGGTGATGGGAGTGTTGGAGTGCCGAACGAGAGCAGATGGTAAAAGGATGACTGAGCTGGGTGGAAAGGGAACAACAATTCCAAGGTCCCAAAGAGCAAGGTGCCCACCCTGATCTGGGTCATAATCCCCCAGGGAGGTGACAGTGCACTGACCGCAGGAGAAATTAGCCCAGTCATGGTGGGGGTAGCATTCCGTTTTGGGCCCAAAGTTCACAGAAGCTGCAGCGAAAGGGGTCCCAGAAAAAACTCGCCGTAGCGTTGGGTCTCGTTCGATGAGTTCGTCAAGGGTTTTTTTGTAGCGGTCGTGCAACTTTGGGAAGTATCCTTGGAAAACATCTGCAGGGAATAAGCACCCTGTGCCTTCGCATGGGAGAGGTGCACTTACTTTTGGCATAGCCAGCAATGCGCTTAAAGCATCCCCTTCCCAAAAGGTCAGACAGGACCACAGTGTTCTTTCCGTTGCAGAGATTGCATGGCCCCTGTTCGGAGGTTAGTTAGCTTATCACCAGGGTGCACTGCATAGGGCTCACTTGGGTGCTGTTTCCATGGGCTATGCCCACTGGGACTGCAGGAAACGCTCCGCGACGGTGGTCCACTTGCTTCTCTGCAAAGACACACATGGACCTTGCCTCCTCAATGGCATCTGCAGCCTCCTTACAGAGCGCCTCCCAATCTGCTGCACCCTGTGGTCACCTGTTGAGAAGGCCTATCACACGGTCTTCAGAGTCAATGATTGGGTGGGTGGTTCTGAGCGCTGTCAGGGTGTGGCTCATTGAAACTAAAAAATGCTTACTTTCCATCCCATTCAATGAGCCACAACCCGAAATTCTCCTGCAGCTCTGCCAACCCGTAGACGTTCCGGTCCTCTTCCATCTCCCGGACCCCAATCCATGCAGGTTTGGAGTGGGGTAGGTCGTTTGCGAGGTCAGAGTCGGATCTCAGAGTGTTATTTTTTGCTGATGCCCTGTATTTTTCCAAACATGCCTTGGGGCCACTTCCTCTGAGCTCCCTAGCGGTGTTTCTTGCTTGCCGGTCTTTGAGATTTTTCTTTTGGTTTTTCGTTAATTTTGCAGGAGGGGGGGGGGGCAGGGCATGGCCAGGGGGGGGAACTGGTAGCGTTTGCACAGTGGTTTCTGCATTAAGGTTCGAGAAGTTTAGGGGAGGGAGGGGCAGGGCATGGCCAGGGGGGGAAACTGGTATTGTTTGCGCAGTGGTTTCTGTGTTAAGGTTGGAGGAGCACTTCTCCAGCTCCTGGTCATCAATGTTGGGGTGGGCTTCGGCCCGAGCAACCGCGTCAAAGGTGCTAAAGCCAACGAGGGGTCGTATCAGCTCACCCAAGAATGGGGAGAACTGGTGGCCTGAACGTGTGCATTGCCCTACCAAAAAAAGTGGGGGGAGAGTTGTTAGCCTTTGAAAGAAAGTAGAAGGATGAGGAGCTAAGTGGCAGGGCATTCCATGGATCTCACACTGGTTGGACCCAGGGCGTGATTCTCCAAAAAAAGGCTGTGGTTTTCCAAAAGGATTCAGTTGAAGATGACTTGCACCAACACAAACCCCCAGAAATCTCAAAAAAGGCTGGGTGGACATCCACTTCCAGCCACCAGGTCCAGCAAAATGAACCCGTTGCGTCATGCAGTCAAAAATGACTCGCATCAACGCGAACCCCCAGAAATCAAGGCCCAGTAAAATGAACCTGCCATGCCCAAAAAACGGCTGTGGTTTTACAAAAGGATTCCCTGGAGCATTGGGATGAATCCCACCCTTTCATCAAGAATTAGCCACCTCTGCTTTCCCGGTTCCAAGGTCAGATCTAGGGCCACAGAGGGGGCTTTTCTCCAAAAGAATTCCCACCCTTTCATCAAGAAGTGACCACCTCCATTCTCCCAGTTCCAAGGTCGGATCCAGGGTCACAGAGGGGGCTTTCTCTAACAGCAGGGGAGCAACAGTCTTCTCTCCTCAAAAAGGGTGAGATTCCCCAAAAGAAAGAGTATGATGTTCCAACAGAAACATGGGAACAGCACTGGGAAGAACACTTGCCTGTCATGGTTATTAAAAGCTCTCCTACTGGGGTTTGTAGAACATGAAAGGAAGTGTAGAATTTTTTTTGGCTTGCCACATCACAAGCACATGGTCACGTGATCATGTGCCCGCCACAACTGAGTGACCGAGCTCTCCAAATGCTTACTGGTCAGGTGACATAAGAAATAATAGTTAGGCAGGGTGGGTGTCATGCTGCCTTTAGGGTTTATGGTTACGAGCTCTCCCAACGTTTACTGGTCAGGTGACATAAGAAATAATAGTTAGGCAGGGTGGGTGTCATGCTGCCTTTTTTTTTTTTTCTTTCTCTCATTTCTGAATCTCATGTGCACAAATGCACCTTTTGGACTGCATTAGAAGTCCGGAAGGCTTGATAAAACAGTATGGCTGGGGCATCAAAGTGGCATTCATTAAGCTCTACTGCTCTTAACGACATGATCTTATCTCTGAGCGACGAGTCTACCCAATATCGCACATAGATCTCATATCCTCCCTCATATTCACAGCAGCCTCGACAGATTACTCATGACTAGTGTCCTTACTTAACGTCTCCCCATCTCCTTACCAATTCCTGCATGCTTGCATCCTGTTTACGGAAATTATAATGAAGTTTTACTCTATGTAATTACGTGGTTCTCTTTTTCTCTTCTTTGAGCAATGCCGAGGCTTGAAGGACTGATCTGGTATGTACATGCTGCCATTATGCCAACTTTTCTGATATTATCAATCCAAATAACCCTAAACCCTTGATGTGGGGGCGCTGACGCGACGCAGGCGATGACATCACATGACCATAGTCGCCCCAGGCACTCGGTAATACCCGGTGTTTCACAACAACCCACAACAAGCATGTCCATCACTTCTGACATGATCCTCGAGAATGATATATTTGAAGACCAGAGCCTAAGAGCCAACCTTGAGCTATTCATGGTGGTGCAAGAAGCGGAAACCCTGTGGTGCCAACAATTGAGAGAGAGGACAACAGCTGCCAATAGATCCAGTGCTACATGTGGTAACTCAGCCAATGTAAGTATGCAACAATCTTCCCACACTTGTGCTGATTCTCTGTAGTCCTTGACCTCGGGAAAGCTTCCGACTTCAAGGCTCACTATCAAGATACCCCCTCGATTGGACATGACAAGACGGAACCAAAGTACAAGCAAACCTCATGTCAGATCTTGGGTTATCCAATTTTGCCGTTGTACTAAATACATGAATTTTTAAAAGGCATCAAGTTCAAACTTAGCCAGCTCTTCAAACATTTCCCACTCACATGATCACCCTGCCTCAATCATTAAAATGATATCCAAAGACCAATTACCGCTATTTAAGCGTCTGCCATGGTTAACCAATGCTATCGTTACACCTTTTGACAAGATAGAAAAGTATGGAGTCCAGGCCGGTATACCAATATTCTCTTTTCACAGGTGCTCACGCTTGTTTAATAGGGGGTTGTCAGTCTGATAGAAGCCAAAGAACGCACTCTTTTCACAGGTGAATGGAGCAATGTCTTTTATGAGAAAATGCTGTCCTCTGAGGATAGCATTTCAGCCACTGCGCAACGTCACAAGGCAGACAACGTGGAGAAGTCGGAAGCATGCAACTCGCTGCTCCTGTACCACCTAATAGATGTTATCTCTTTCGCCTGCGGTGATGGGTGGACTGAAACTATAGTGCCACATGAAAAATTTGCCCCATTTACAATCCCTGTTTGTTGTTCTCCACACATTTAGAACTCTCCTACTAAATTTGAGGATAGGGCTGGCAGGCATTCTGTAATGATTGGCCGCATTTTGTCTGGGAAGCTGGAACTCTATTATACCAGGTCCCAGAAGAAGTGGATGGGTTGGCCATTTTGGCCCAGACAGACGTAACCCTCAAGCATTTGGAGTCGGTCTGCCAGCGTGTAGCCTGGATGGATAAAAACAAAATACTGATAAACTTCGAAATTGCAGCACTGCATTTATCACTCTTGCTACAAGGTAAAGATTACCCAGATAACGTTTCAGAGTTGGGTTGCCTGTAAGTACCGCTTCATTCTGAAACTGTAATTGGAAAACTGGATGCTCTTTCATAGTGGCCTGCAAAAACTGGAAGAGATTACCTCCCAGGCTGGTACACATGGGCTCCGGTTCCCCTTACATCTGGCCCTCATGACATCACCATGCATCTTACTACTACAGACCATGCTGCATAAACAAGAAGTTGGTCGACTAAACCTTATAGAGGCAAGTTACTGCCTTCTTACTCAATAATCTCAAACTCACCCACCAGATTTCCAGACGTGGCAAAGTATGGGAGGCATGCAGCCTCGACAGCTAAAGGAGGTAGAGCTCCCATTGTGGCAGGTGATCATATCCCTTGCAGGATCACCTGATGGACACACTCTTCAAAACCTGAAAATGGCTTTCAAACAAATAGACTCACTTCTAGGCAGGGGCGTGGATGTTGATGATATTGACTGGTTTGATGGTGGTATGGAAATTTGGGTTAACTTCCTGCTACCAATTTCTCACCCCAAAACAGCCCGTGTAGACCACGATAAAATGGCTGTAGATGAGCGCAACAACTTCGCTGACGCTGAGCCAACAGTTGAAGTACCATCAGGTGGCAGTGGTGGGCAAGCACCTCCACCTCCACCTGTTAAACCTCTAAAGCGCCGACACTTGCCTGGAGGTTCAGTCAGCAACCCCATTGATCTCACCTCAGAGCACCAGATATATCTCAACGGCAAAATATGCGAGCTTATAGACCTCTCTCAAGACAAGGTATGTTTTCATGAATATGCCTGCTGCGATCCTCTGACAGAATGACTGAATTGAACAGGAGGAAATGCCTGAGCAATCGCTCACAAAAACTACCACTGCTGAGCCTCGTGTTACAGGCTCACCATGTCTCTTATATGATGTGTTTGGGGAAGCTGTCCCTTACACACCGTCTTTTCATGTAACATCTCAGTTCTCATTGGTCACATATCTAGATGCTCAATTTCTGATAATCTAGAACCTTGCAGATTTAGATGTGGTGACGCAGCTCATGCATAGGGTGGAGCAGGACTTTCATAGTTCTGGCCAGCCGCTGCATGTGGCAGACCCCACTCATTCAATGTTTCGAATCATGACAGTGCAAGAACTCAACCAAATGGAAAACCAGGAGCTTCAAGACGTGCACACCCATCATCATCTCCTCGTCACTGGATACCCTGAAGCGCCACATGGCTTTGATGCCAAAGGATTGGCGATGCTGGTGCCTCCATCCAGAGTATTCACTACCCATGGTGTGTCCTACATCCAAAACATGCACAACTCACACCCAAGTTTTTTGAACAGATTATTCTATCCCTATTACCGATGATGAGAACCAGAGGCATCAACACGGTACCACCTCTGAATTACTTCAGAGCTATCAATCCATAAATGGAAAAATTCTCAACACCCTCGACTTTCCTCTGAATAACAGTAGCCATCCACCCATGGCAATTGCTTCTGACCTAGTCATGTTTTGTGCCATGGCCTGCAAGGCACCCACAGACGAATACCCAGCCACCGACATGTGCTGGGGACTCGCTGCTACTCAGGGCGCGTTCACTGGCTTCCATATTGACTCTGACGGCCTAGCAACCACCATTTATTGCGTGAACAAAGGTGGTTCAAAATGGTGGGTCATCATCGGCCCCAAGTACAAGAGCGACACAGCTGCATTTGCAAGTGTGCAAAATATGTATGCCTTTCATAACGACTGGCTCAATATGGCGGCACTTGGGGATGTCCAAGTAGAGGCAGCGCTGCTGAGACCCAGTGTCAGACTGTCCGTCAACCCCCCTCTTCTATTTGGAAATACTCTAATCGATCTTTAGGTATATGTGCCCTAATACCCCCCATGCTGTTCTTATGCCCGAAGCATCGATATGCCATGGAGGGCATTATCTTACAGTGTCGAATCTCCGGTCAACCTGTTATGGCTTTCTCATGGGATTTTCGTTGAGCACCCTACTCACAAACACCACGCATACATCAGCCTGTCAACTCTTATTCCAGAAGATTTTGGCGTACTTCTATAACATATATACCAAAGGCAGACCCGAAGAAGCAGGTAAAAACCGTCTTTAACAGCCACTGTCCCATAGTTAATAATAAATTTTCACAGGACCCCTAGAATCCCCTGTTCCTCACGTTCCCGATCCATCAACTTTTGATGGCATCCACGACCTCTTCTCTCTCTGCAATGTCGTTGAGATGGCCAACATACTCCATCCCGATAGCTACCATACCAGCCTTTCTGTATCTCAGCAACAGGAGATGATCAGAGGTCGGTTCTTATCTCGGGCAATTGTATCCTGGGTCATAAGCAACTACAATATTGAACTTGTGACAACAGAGACGTTTTATTGGAATTATCTTGTGTACCAGGCACACACTATCTGTTATGCCAAGACCTTCGGGGACTCGCGAGAGGCATATTCCTACACGGGCGTACCACTAGCCAACAAAGTACATGCATTAATAAAGGAATCTTTTCAAGGTGTCGACAGTTGTTGGGAGCAATGGGAGTCATTTGCGGATGTCCAGCTGGGTATGTTTGCTTGGCCTAAAGATGACCTACACTCAGTCAAGATTCGAAAGCCCAGAGTGCAAGGTATGTAACCAGCTACACTTGCAAGTTAATCCAGATATAATCATAGGAAATCTAGCAAAACTTGGATGGAACACAGATGGCCAAAATTATAGTGACATTCAATGGGCCAGTGAACGAACGGCAAGGGCAAGCAAGCATAAGAGGTTGGGCTGAATTTCATGAAGGGTTAGAAAATTATTTTTTATTTAGAATATCGAGGAATGTGGACATTAGGAAGCACAGTATACAAACTAGCCCAGGATATAATTTATTTCAAGTTGAAATGGATATACAGCTACTACATGGACATTCTCCTTCCTCAAACCAGCCAGGGCCATAGTCCGCAAACAGCTCCTCTCCTTCTTCTATTGGCTTGGTTACTAGAATAGTAAATGCACAGCTTCCATGCAGTGGAACATACTGTAAAACATAAGTGAGGTGTGAGTGTCGTGGAATGTGAAATACCCACCTGAACATTGTGGGACATGCAGTGATGGTTTATGAAATGAATAGGACCGAAGAGCACACGGGGCTCCAATGCCTCTCCTTGATCAACATGTGGAGTGACCACAGATAAGTTGGTGCGGTTCGCCAAATTATCTGTTGGTACAAGCCCCGTATATGTACTCTCCAGGTTGGAATGCCCGAGATGCCTCTATTCCCAAATCTCTCTTATTGCTTATGGCCTTCACCTGCACATCTGAAGAGTCCAGTATCACCGCAGTGTAGGCCCGGAGGATCCTGTGTAGTTTAAACTAAAGAATAAAATTCTTGTCAAATTATTATGTACCATACCAACGTTTCCTTACTATCCTCACCCCCCCGCAATATTTCAAAGCTATTCCACATTTTTGTTGCAAGATTATGGTCATGTACCATGCTGCCCCACCATGACCTAACCGTTTCTTGTAATCATACATCTGTTTCATCTGCAATTTTGTCCTCATATCCAGAGATTCCTCTATTCTATCCCTCGAGAGAGAGCATATTGGAAAATCCCTCGGCATTAAGATTGCACTGATCACAAGCGAGTCCACGTGAACAACACTCTGGGATGAGAGTCTTGCCCATCTGAGGACTTCTGCTATGTAAAATTTGTCTTTGTCTCCACTCCCCCACTCCAACACATTATTTGAATACCATGACTGTGAGATTCGGATGCGGTTGGCAGGCATAGTCTGGAAAATCTTGGAACTGGACATTCACGTAATAAAATCCTCGTGATCACGCTTACAATCTGTGACAGATTATGTCATAGATGTGTTATATTTTCTTTATCATTGCACCATGTCTAACTTTTGCCGTGCAGCATCCAAGCTCCTGTCTGAGATATCATGGCACACCAACATCATCCTTGGGCCGCAGGATCTGCAAGATCGGGACCTTGATGTGCATGCATTCACCTTAACCCCTTGTGAAACTTGATATGAACGTAGTTAAGACAGGGTTTTTCCAGCAAGATATTGGAAGCTGAAAGGGAACTTACTGGGACATCAGCTGATATTAAAGCGGCTTGGAAAGTCCTATGGCTTGAGCCAGGTCCGATTGACAAAATCAATGACCAATGTCTATATAAAGCCATGAACCGTGTCCTTGCATACCGTATCCTGGATGTTTGTCAATGGGTCAAGAGTGAAACTGTTTCATTGCAAATGACAGCGGTACCAACTTTGCTCAGTCCTCGCAGTGACCTATTACCAAAGCTAGTGCGTATCAATACCATTGCCTGTTGATCGTAATTGATTGACTTTTACTATTTGTAGAAAGTACAAAAAATGCAAGACTGGCCCAACGTGCTCATGCAGGCCAAAGTATCTCTTCAAAGTGTTCTACTATGCGACAACAAGTCTCCCACATCCAACCCTTCCCAAGACCCCACACAAAGTTTGCTGACCTCGATTGTCTGGCATTCAAAACAGAACAAGGGCCAGAAATGGCTTTCCAACTTTGAAGTCGCAGCAATGCACCTCAGTGTCCATCGCAAGGCAAGTAACACACTGTTCAATCTACAATAAATACGCTTTCATCTAGGGCTACTGGGACATAGTTGGGTCTCCGCTGGAAATTGCAATCCAGAGGCAGGTGCAAAGCAGATAAACAAATTGCCTGCTCCTGACATTTCTATTCAGTAACTCTTTGCAAATCCAGGGCTCCACTCAAAAACGAATGAGTTTTCTGTGTAACCCACTCAACATAGCACTTTCCCTCTCGCCAATCGCACTCCTGCAAGACAAGCTGATGTGGAAAGGGTCAGCGGGTAGCAAGTTTGTTCTAGAAGTTGGTTGCCACTGCTGTTCCTGTGATGCTGTTTAATTACGATTTGTCATAGACACTGCAGGTTTTTTCTGGTAACAAACCCCCTGTTATGCTTCGGGTTGAATGCAAAATATGGTCAGCATTAATCGATGTTGCCGATGGCAATGCAGAGACTCTCCCAAGGCTGCAGGAAGCCCTCAGTTGAATTGAGGGTATTATTATTAACAAAAACCTCACAGTTTTGCCAGGATGGTTTGGCGGTGAGTTTATTATTGTGGGTATGAGTAAGTCCTCAGACCAGCACCCAGAGCATGAAGAGTTAGCAAGACAAGCGGTTTTTGAGGCAGTGCATACTGCAGACGTTAACCACGGGAGCAATGAAGAGGACATGCCTCCGGAAGACAATCCAGTAACCGAGGACGTAGTCCCCACACCAAGGGTTACAACAGCATCATCACCACCACACCCTCCATTGGGTGAACAAGGCAAGCCTTGCTTGAAGTTTGAAGAAGGTTGTACATTGAGAAATTGTATACAGATACAAGCACCGACATACCTGACGGTGCCGGCGAGCTACAGATCCCCCCCACTACACAAGATACCCAATCAGACAATGTCAAACCCCAAGGAAGCGGGTCAAACATGCCCGATGACACATGCAGAAAAAGGGAAGAGGCCAGATGCCAAAGACAAGATGCCCAAAGAATACGAGAAGAGCAGCGCAAAGAAGAAGCAGCGAAATTGGCCGTGGAAAGAGCATGGAAAGGGAAAGCCCATGGAAGAACAGATGCAGCAAAACAGGCTCAATTGAAGAAAAAGGAATATGAATGTTGAAGACGAGAATGGGAAAGACAAAAAGCGGAGAGGGAGATGCAAGAGCAAGCGCAAGGGGAAGAGGAAGAGGAAGAGGAAGAGGAAGATTCTGACGATGAGGCCATTTTTAAACCCATAAAACTGGTGAATCTAAACATGAACACCCCCGCTCCGTGTTACATGAATGAAATCACGGTACTACGCTCTACTGCAGTCGATTTAGGCCCACAAGAGGAAGAACAGGTGAACCCTCTGATTGGAGATGAGTAGCCTGACGGTGCTTGAAACTAACCTGGCTCTCTCCCAAGGTCTCGAACTATCCGATTCCAAACCTCACACATCAGATTGGATATATAGTAGGTGATCCTTGATCAGCCCATTCTTGTCTATAAATCTCTTGCAGAAAACACAAGGACATCGACAAGTCCAGTTCGTCGGACCCTCTGGTCAAACCGAGTCATATTGTCCATCCTTCCATGTATGTCCCATCTTGTACCCTCATATGATTCCATCATGGTGATGCTTAGATACCATCTGAATTGGGACTGTTTTACAAACTTTTTGGGATGGCAATTGGGCAGCACACAATGACAGATGTGCTCCTGAATGATCACCTGGATGACCCGAGCTCCCTGGAAATTTTTCGACACAAGCACCTCATCGTCGAGAACTGTCCTTTCCAATTATACAAATTCGACTATTTTGGCTTGACGAGGCTTTTCCCACTGGGATCCGAGTTGCTATTTATCGGTTTGTAGATTATCTATGTGGACACGACCCAGATCTCAAACATTCGTGTAGATCACACACAAGAAAAAGCAAAAGATGCCCAAGGAACGTTACAGCATCTACTTGACAGCCACAAGTCCTTCAATGGCAACGTCATAAGTACATGGCGAGTAAGTCTCTTGCCATCTGATTATCTACCCCCCGACACGCTAGCAAGTGACATCGCCGCATGGAACTCTACATTGGAAGAACCTTTTTGCAAGCGACGAGTACGGCTCCCTGAACAGCACACTCGATGGATTACTGCAGCCACGAGCAATGCATTTGGGGAATGGACGGAAGAAGCGCTTGGGTTCTGCACCTATCTAAATGTAGTGAATGGTTTGTTGTGGGTCCTGGTAGGTAAGCCGAAGGGCCAAGGTGGATGTCATTTCACCGACATCTCAAATCCTGCAACATCGTTTGATCCTGTTGCATCCAACTCGGGGCTTTGGGACATTGAATCTGTCCTCTTATGTCAAGGATCTCAACTGTGAGTAAAGTTACATTCTGCAAACACACTATCTCAATGCCTGCTACAGAATTCTCCAGCCAAACACACCCTACCGGATCCTCACCGTGAAAAGCAGTATCTATGCAGGCGGCCAGTTTTATAGCATCTCAAACATCACTGAATCCTGCATTGGGGTGCTTCAATCCTTTATCCGTCCCTCTCCCTCGCATGAACCTGGGCTTTTCCAGTCATCTCGACTGCTCCTTGCCCGAATGTTGATTTATATGCATCAACAATTTGTGCTTGATGCTGCCATGGAAATGAGTCCCAGTCAAAACTCATCTTTGCATTTACCCGACCTCGAGACAATGGATGGCATCCTGGCAGTTTTATTGTTGATCAACATGGCAGAACTTGCGAATGTCCTCCACCCTGACACAGACCAGGACGGTGTTGACCCCGGAGAGCGCATGTTCCTCATACATGTTCGCAAGCAGGCCAGAGACCTCATGCATTGGTTAAACAGCCATTTTTCCATAGAGCCTGCGGCCCGTGCTGGGACTGTATCGAGCACAACCCACGAGACACCCCACTTGGCACTGTCATACCTTTTTCATCAGGTGTGCACCCTTCAAGATGCAAAGATGTCCATGGAGGAGGCCGGGTTACAGTCTGCAATCCCTGGGCTTACATATAAAGCGTTATGTGATCAACTTCTTGGATGCCTCGGTGTTCCTGTGAGTGGGAGACAAGGACAGGGTGACACATTCAATTGGGACAAAGAAACTTATAAAGTCTCCCGTCTGAGGAAACCTCTTCAGACTCAATTGGTATGTGCACTTTCGACACCATCACCAAACCTTGTTTCTAAACAAATCTCAATGGCAGGTCTCACTGGCGAAACTCCTGATGATTGTGAATGGATCAAGAAGGGATTGTCGTTGCACAAGAGATAGATCATCATTTTGTAGCCCAAGTAATGTACTATCAAGCTGTCTGCCATTGTTATTTTTGTCGTTTGCAAATCAATAATCATGTAGACTTAGGGCGTGTCACACCAAAGATGTTTTCGAATGGCACATCTAGACTTCTAATTCATTTTTGACAGCGTTGCTCCAAAGTCATGTGACTGGTAAACGTCTGGAGAGACTCAATCACCAGAACCTTTGGGAGAGATTCATTCATGTCCTTTTTGTTTGTAGATTGTGAATCTGTGATTACTCATAGTTATGTTTGTTTTCGCTTCTTGTCTCGCCGGGGGGCATACCAGTTAGGACCGGTTAGGGTCTAGGGTTTGGTTTAGGCTTTGTTAGGGTCCGGTTAGCAGTTTAGGGTCAGGGATGATGGAAATGCATGAATGAGGCTTTAGTTTGCCAACCTGAGATGACCCAGCTTGGGAAGGGGGACCCCCCAAGTGCAGCAAGGCAGGGGAGGGTCATTGAATGGTCGGCCCTCTTCATGCGCACTAGAAAAGGCTGTGCAAAGACCGTCATTTGTTGCCTTTACCTAGTTTTCAATTGGAATTCTAATTTATGTCTGATGACCACATACAAAAGTCACATGCCAGGCAAACATTTCCAGAAAAACTAAACACGAGACTCCTTAGTATTGAGCCGATGCGCAATGGCATGGCTCTGTAACTGGCCGCCATTGTACTGCAGTACAACTGTTGCCAGTCGTGTCGCCATGTGCAGTTGGTCCATCTCAGGGGACTGCCTCCAACCGATCCATTATTCCACATCAGATCATCCTTTTCCACAGGTAGTGCCCAGTGGTTCGCGAGAAATAGAATTGATTAATGAATACTACAAAAAACAATATTGTACTTGGGTGACTGTGGTGAGAATTTGTAAGTAACTATAACCGAATTGAATGATGGCAAAATACAAAATGAAAGTTTGACTTGAGAAAATAAGCCACGTTGCTTCAAACCTGTCAGACACAAGTATCCATATCAGTCTGATTTCACAAACAGGCATAGACTTACCCAGTTCCCACACAACCCCTACATATCTTCAACATACCACTCGCCAATGTCTGATCGGGCCCATGCACCACTTCTAATCCTTCGAATGCAATCGGGCTTGAGTATCTGGAAGGAGTGTTTGCAATGCTTGCAAACAAGACGCACGGATGAGATGTCATTTTTTGCTTGATTGAGTGTAACGTGGGGTGTGTATGATTTGAGGGACTTGCATATGCATTGCAGGTCAATTGGGATGCCAAAGGGGCGCTGACCTGTGTGTGACCAGGTCACCCAAGCAACCTGCCCATTTTGGTAGAAAAAATAAATATTGCTATGGCTGCCGAGGGCCTGGTGATTTTGGAGCATCCCCGAGATAGGTGAGCGCCCATAAATATGCCAAGACAGCATGATGTCCATGAGGAAAGAGTTGGCAGAAGATGGTTGGAAATCCATCTGTCCAAAAGCCATGACCCATGAAAACGGACCTCTGTCACTGCAACGTAAAATCATAGCACAAAAGTATGGTGATAAACCAACCTTTGAGCAAAGCTCTTCACATCAGTCACCAGCTCCCTGCATTTTAACAACCCACCACATGCAAGGAGAGTAAATGTATTCTAAGCGCCAGTTTCCATGGTCTCAAGAAAGGTGGTAGGGAAAAGGGCGGCGAGGACCTGAGACCACAGGCATCAGTGTAGGCAGATGACAGCTGATCAAACACATACCTCTGTAAAAGGAGAAGCACCTGTATTGTTTGGTGCAAAGTGTAAATCCCCACTCTCCGGGTCAGTATGATCAACCAAGAAAATGGCAAAGCGGCAGAAGCTGCAGGCTTGGTGAGAAACAGCCATGTCAAAGAATATGCAAGAGCACCTTTTTAAATTGCCTGAGGAGATTCTACTTGCTATTTTGCAAATGGATGCACTTTACTCATCCAAGCCATCGGAGGTAGACAAATCAAACGACACGCAAACGTGCTGGATCAGACCTGGAAGATAAGGGTACAAACTCTGATAGACAAGAACAGGCGGTAGCCCATCATCAGGGATGGAGCTGAGCTTGATTGTAAGAACAAGTAGGCGCTCTGCTGAACAGACTGGGGCAAATTCCCGCTGAGAACACTTGGCGGGGACATCGAGGGGTATGTTGGAGGATGACAATCCCTGAACAGGGTCTCAGTGATGAGTTTCTTAAAACTGAAGAACAACAAACGTACTAAATAAGGCTGAGGAGCAGCCCTTCTACCATCATCAGTGAAGGAGAAACAATGTGGGCATTTGAATTGAGCGTCTTCCAGGATGTCTTCCAGGAGCAATATGCACTTCTTGCAGACAGCACACAGGCAATAGTCGCAGACGTTCATGTCTCCACCATTCTGGCAGATTGAACAGAACTTGGTATCAATAAGCAACAACTAAACGATGAAGCTGATAGCAGTGAAGCACAGACATACATTTCCAGATAAGTCTCCAATCACCCCTACAGTCGCATCCGGCGGATTTGAGCCTGAGGCCACATTGGTTGGAGGTGGAGTATTTGTCACCTTCCTCCTTGCCGCTTGTTGCTTTTTGATGCGGATGGATGGCTGTTGACCAAGGTGAGTAATCATTAGTGAATTTTCTGGTAAACAGCCCCCGAGGGATCGCCTCAGTGCAGATGTGCCCATGCTTTTCTTAGCAGTCTGCTTGGTGCATGTCATTGTAGTATGGAGCTGGTATAAGCGTTGATTCAAAGCTGGAAGCAAGGAAAGGCAGAAGCTATGTGAACTGGTGGTCACGTTCAAGAAGTTGACTTTTATGATTTTCCCGCGACTCGGAGTTGGAATTGTCCTGGGCAATTCACGAGTACTCAACCTTACTGATGTTTGAAGCTTGAAGTCAGACACTCAATCATAGCTACAGCATGCATGCTATGTATTATGCAAAATAGAATTTCTTTTTATTTGAGAGCCCTTGCTTACAGTGCTTCGGAATGGAATGAAAAAAAATAGAATGTCACAACTTGACACATTTCCTAATTTAATAGTAATCAAGAACCGGGTCAAGCCACAGGTTGTACTTACTAGTATTGGCACGATTCACAACACTCCATCCTTGGGCAGTTCCTTGAACATGGTCAACCAGAGAATCAGTGACAACCTAAAAGAATGCACTCTTAGTCTCTGGGATAGAGGCTGGGAGATGGAAGATATCATTGATGCAATACTTGTCTCGTGTGCTAGCATCTACCGTTGGAAGGTGATCTTCAAGGAGCATGGATCCTTCAATAGGCCACAGTTAGCACTTTGCGGGCGTGCTCGAATTATTACTAGGGCAGTTCTTACTGCAGTCCATGCTCTCTATGGGCAAGATTCAGATCTTTACCTTGACGAGTGGGTTCTTTGGCTTCCAATACATCACAATGTCTTCAACTCTTCCCCAGGCACTGAGATGAACCCTGCCCTTTCATCAAGAAGTAGCCACCTCTGCTTTCCCGGTTCCAAGGTCAGATCCAGGGCCACAGAGGTGGCCTTTGTCCCAAAGGATTCCCGCCCTGTCATCAAGTAGCCACCTCCACTTTCCCGGTTCCAAGGTTGGATCCAGGGCCACAGAGGGGGGCTTTCTCCATCAATGCGAACCCCCAGAAATCAAGGCCCAGTAAAATGGACCTGCAGTGTCATGCAGTCGAAGATGACTTGCATCAATGTGAACACCCAGAAATCTCGAAAAAGGCTGGGTGGACATCCACTTCCAGCCACCAGGTCCAGCAAAATGAACCTGTTGCATCATGCAGTCAAAAATGACTTGCATCAACGCGAGCCCCCAGAAATCAAGGCCCAGTAAAATGGACCTGCAGTGTCATGCAGTTGAAGATGACTTGCACCAACACAAACCCCCAGAAATCTTGAAAAAGGCTGGGTGGACATCCACTTCCAGCCACCAGGTCCAGCAAAATGGACCTGTTGCATCATGCAGTCGAAAATGACTAGCATCAATGCGACTCTTCCCCGGGCACTGAGATGAACCCTGCCCTTTCATCAAGAAGTAGCCACCTCCACTTTCCCGGTTCCAAGGTCGGATCCAGGGCCACAGAGGTGGCCTTTGTCCCAAAGGATTCCCACCCTTTCATCAAGTAGCCACCTCCGCTTTGCCAGTTCCAAGGTCAGATCCAGGGCCACAGAGGGGGGCTTTCTCCATCAATGCAAACCCCCAGAAATCAAGGCCCAGAAAAGTGAACCAGTTGCATCATGCAGTCGAAAATGACTTGCATCAACGCAAACCCCCAGAAATCTCAAAAAAGGCTGGGTGGACATCCATTTCCAGCCACCAGGTCCAGCAAAATGAACCTGTTGCATCATGCAGTCAAAAATGACTAGCATCAACGTGAGCCCCCAGAAATCAAGGCCCAGTAAAATGGACCTGCAGTGTCATGCAGTCGAAGATGACTTGCACCAACAAAAACCCAAAGAAACCTCGAAACAGGATGACGTTCAGGGGGGTCACAGATACGGCAACATCTGCATGTATTTCAACTACATTGTCAGGGTTCTCTACCTGACTGTCTGATAAAGGCAAAGTGTTGACATCTCTGTATAGATCCCTGTAAGTGTTCCACTAAATATAAGCTGAGTAATCAGCTGAGAGAGGGAATACATGTCATTATGATCCATCATCCTGCTTTCATTGGGCAAGTTGTGACCATCTTCAACTAATGCTCCTCATAGAACAATTTTGCCTTTGTAAGGGGTTTGTATCAGGAGCCTATATAAATGTGATTGAAAGGAATGCCACGGTACATACATTCTCTGATCCATATCTTACATTCAGTATGTAGGTGATTGGGACCTTCGCGATGTTGGCCGAGTCATCGATACCACCCTATCTCCATCTTCCACCTCGCAGTGATGGGATGTGGATTTGTTCCCTTTGGACCTCTGTGGAGAATTGATATCCATTTAGCGTTCACAACTTGTATTCACGGCTGCATTTTTATCCTCACCTTCTCTTGAGTCCCATTTTTCTACATTGAAGCTACAACAAAGGATCGGCTACCGATGATGTGACACAAGGCCAATGGGTAATATATATGGATTTGTTCAGAACGAAATAGGTCTGGTCAACTTTTAGGAGCATCTTCTATGAGGTGACTAGAATCTGACATTATAACAGAGCTGACGATGCACGTGGATGCCTGGTTGCGACAATAGATAACAGGGTCCGACCATTCCAGGTCAAAGATAAGGAGGCGCCCCACATAAATGCATAATCAAGAACCAGGCTAAAATTTGCAGGAAATCGAACTTGCATCCAAGTTGGCGTCCAAGTTGTTGAACTCAACCAGATTTGTCAGCATTTCTATCTGTGCAAGCCACCTGGAATGTCCTGATTTTCCCAGACTCTGGAAATCACCGACATCAACTATTAACAAGTCATGTGACTGGTAAACATTTGGAGAGCCTGACCAGTCTCAATTATGTACCACTACAATTGTTCTCAAGAAGAACACACTAGTTTCAGGGCATGTTATGTCACTTGGCCAAGGGTCTGCATACAACAGTAATGAAAGGGCATGCAAGGATAGAGTTATAGTAAAAATTAAATGAACGGTGGAGTAGAAAGACGATGCATATGGAATGCCTCTATAAAGATGAACAATTGTATTCACCTTATACTACTGAACACTTTCAATTTTGAGATCTAGCGTTGTGGCCAGCTCAGGTAGTTGCGCCCATAGCTGAACCGAAATATATATTTAGTCAATTATAGTAATATAAGTGTTTCCTTTTGTGGCGACGGCAGATGCTGTGAATTCAAGCCATGGGATGGCAGGGAACCCAAACCAGTGCACCATGGCACAACATAATCATTAATTGGAGGCTGATCTTGCCCCTTGCACCACAATTATATCTGTATATTTCTTCCAGATACTTATGTCATGTGTGAAAAATATGCAAGGTGTGTATTGAATACGTGTATTGATTGGCAGACATGATGTACACTAAGCGACTGTGGCTAACCATGCAATGTCATCCACCGTGTATCCAGTGATGTCAAACATCTCAGTTATTTCTATCGGCTTTTCCCTGCGTCGTATCCTGATCTCCTCTCCATTCCAAGCAAATGAGGGAAGTCGAGAGCTGCATTGTTCCTGATACGTTTGCACACATGGAAAATTCTGAAGGCACATGTCAATTTGTTCTTGGAGGGATTTCAAGGTGAAGCTGTGGGGATGTGGATAATTGGCATCGGTTAGGGATTCCATGCAATGGATGAGCACATTTGTTTGCTGGCAAAGGAACTCGATCACAAACTCAAACGGTTGGTCAGAAGTCGAATCGTGAGTGAACACCAAGAACAGCCAGTTCATAGTCACCCGGGCATTGGCTCTTGCATGCATCATCGCTAATCGCACTGGGGGCGATACTCCATTCGGCTTGTAGGTATCGGGGTGGAGTACGTTAGCGAGTTCGACGAGAGTGAATAGGGCCAAAAAATGGTATATTCCATTTTCCAAGTCAAAGTTGGGCAAATGTTCGGTTGTGTCATCTTAAAGATATTAATGTTTGTGTAAAAACAGAGATGAAGGTAAACAAACCTTTGCCTCCATGTATCACATAGGCATCGTGGACATAATTGACGATGCGATGAAGTAAAGGGTGTATTTTCATATACTCACGTGAACTGTGTAATATTTTATGTTTGAGGAAGATCTGCATGATCCCTGCAAGACTTTGTGGCATAGTTTGCATAGATATAAAATATGAAAGGTGGCAGATACTGTTGTCAATGGACAATGTGAGGAAAGGGGTATTGGGCCGCAATTGGCTGTTTGACAGATAATTAGTTCTCGCATCGAAACAGTGTAAATCACAATGCTCACAATGTGCAGTTTTTCTCGACCAAAACCGTCTCGGTGTCCCAGGAGGAACTCTCGCATCATGAGTTCCAATTGCTTAGATAGAGCTCAGGATCTGCGAACAAGTCGGGGTCATTTTGAATCGGTCTACCAATGACCAGCAATACTGCACCAACCGTGACATAAAAAGACATACACATCCCAGCATCAGCAACCTTCCAAGTGCCTAATGCACCCTTATTTGCCGCAAAGCTAAAACACCAATTGTTATCAGGAAATGTGCCCTCCATATGATACCAAGCCCGAATATCGGTGGCCAGTGCAGAGGGAGGTTCAACGTGCGGTAGAAGCATTGGTAATTGATGGCATTGAAGTGTGGGGCCAGCATCCATCCAGTCAATGATGGTGTCAGCCCTCATAGAGATGAAGCGCTTCTCATTGGCCGGGTCAACGGAAAAGTCTGATGTAGACATCAGATGGCATGAATCATATACAGTAATTTACCTTCCATCATGACCATCCGGGTTACTGTGTGCAAGCCATTTTTGTTGAATATAAGACCACTGTTCTTAAAATTAGGCAACAGGATATGCCTTTTTGCAAAAGCGTGGTGTATTGGTTGTTCTCCAGGGATGTGGATGTGTATGGCTGATGATGGGGGATGTGCAATATGTAGGGGTACGTTCGCTGGGGACTTGAACGAGGAATAAAACAGGCTTGTGAACCAGGTGAGATCATCTTCCCGCTAGTCAAAAGTGAGTGTCAGGTGCAATTTATTAGAATGCGGGGCACCAACATGAAAACGGGGGTAGTATATAATAGGAGCCATCCCTGACCCAAATAACGAAGTTATGGCTCCCTCTACAACATCACACAGTTGGCTAACTAGCGGTTGCTTCCAGATGATAGAGATTGAAGGGTTTTCACACTATAGTAAATGTTAAAAGTCAATGGGAAAGATATTATGTGTGGGCCTTACCACGTCAGTCACATTCATGGCTTTGTTTGTGCTAATAATCCGAGGTGTATGGTTGTAAAAATCTATGGGTACATTGATGACCCTTTTCCTCCATGATATAGTGGACATCTGATTCCCGCTCTTGTGCTGTTTGGAAGCTGTATCCCCATGCCCACTCTTCTCGCGTCCAGTTTCTTGTATCTTTTCAGCCGCTTCTGCCTCTGCCAGTCTATCCAGCTGTGCCTGTCTCTCTTTGGCTTTCTTCTCCTGATGTTTAAGCCAAAGTTGTTTGTTTTTTCTCTGCCTTGCTTTATCTGCCTTTAACTTTTCAAGTCTCATTTTCACCCTCTTCAACTTTTCTTGTTCCTGCTGCTCTTTTTCCAGAGCCACCCCCTGAGTGTCTTTAGAAACATCATCATTATTATTCCCCCACCTATCTGACCTCCTGGGATTTGTCACTGGTTCTGTATCTACTTGCAGTGGTGATGGAGAGCGTGATGTGAGGGGAGTCAGGATAGGGGGGGTATTATTTATATCTTCTGTTGTTGTATTAAGCGCAAAAGCCAGACTTTCGCTTGACCTATCACTATTTATTGTGTCTGGCCTGGTGAGGTTGTTCAGGGATGTGCTCGATTCTTGTAAATGAAAGCCTGAGTCCACATCCATATCTGCCTTGCCTACGATGGCACCCAAGGGCACCCTGGTGGCTGGCAGGGAAGTGCTGGATTCTTGTAAATCAAAGCCTGACTCCACATCCATATCCACCCTTTCAGCCTCGCCTATGGTGACAACCAAGGGCACCCCGGTGGCTGGCAGGGACGTGCTGGATTCTTGTGAATGAAAGCCTGACTCCACGTCCATATCCACCCTTTCAGCCTCGCCTACGGTGACAACCAAGGGCATTCCAGTGGCTGGTATAACTCGAGTGTTTGGAGGGCCAGTCCGGGAGCCTTGGTGTGGCATAGTGTCAGCGAGTGAGATCGCACCTTCTTGACGGGGTGGACCGGATGGTACCAAAGGTGAAATTATCCTGGATGAGTCAATCGGAGACCGAGTTTCCCCAGTGATCTCGCTTCCTGTCCCCCTGAAATCCCTAGATGATGAATTAATTTTTGCTGCAGTAGGTGCTGCAAGAGCCACGACCTCTGCTGTCGTCGATGAGCCAGGAGTATGTAACAGCATAGTTGGAACGTCCGAGGAGCCTGTGATCTGTGCACGACCTGAGAATATCAGAATATTATTATGCACACAGTAGAAAGAAAGCATACTTGAGAACCACTTGATCAGGCCGGGGTCGGTTGCCGATCGCAAATATGGCAACAATTGGTTTAATGCCCTCAACACCCATTCACGTGTGTTGACCCCCCCATCAGCAATATCAAATACCGCCTGCCATAGCAGGTGCTCAATAACATGTATCATATAGGGCTTGTTTCCATCTGTTCCCTGCCAGAACTATTACCCAATTCTGTCAAATAGTTACCCCCATATTTGGTACAGTACATACGTCAATTAACCTGTCACGCTTAACGACATCCTTCCACATCTGCTTATCGATAAGCAGTGTAATGGGAGATACACATAGAGCGTAATGTAATGGTGCCCATAGTCGATTTGGCCAGAAATCCCATGAAGATGATACTGCCATCTGAAGTTCCTCACTTGATAAAGTCAATAAAAAGACGAATGGCAGTCTAGACTGAAGCTCACTCCTGATGGGGGATCATTTCCTCAATAGACTCAGGTAGATCCCAGTTACCCTATACCAGTTTTGTTAACTGGAAATCGTGACATCATATAAACTAGTACCTTGAGCATATGGGAGGCATGAACGGCAGCGATCTCAAAATTGGTGAGAATTTTCTCCCCGCCATGAAACCTCTGTTGGCCTAATGCCATCATTACCATCCGATGAAGTGTATTGCCCTCATGCAAAGAGAGCGTATTGGTCTGTGAACCTGCTTTTATCAAACTGAGACCTGTCTCAATAACCATTGGCCATGAGTCCAGCTTGGCACAATGCTGTGAAAGGTATGCACATCATAAGATGTAAACTACCCTGTACAACTACACGTACCAGAGAAGCCAGCACTGGAGTATTAGCACCAGGTAATAAGTGGAGCATGTCGGAATTGAATTCATTTCGGGCCCATGTCCATTTATCCACAAACTTGTATGCTAATAATGTTTGCACAACCTTTGAACCTTGAGCGGACGAATGTGCCACTGTTTTATCAGTCGACAATGAGATGCCAAGCTGTTGCCTAGTGTATGCAGCATCTGGAGTAGACGCATTGACAAACGCCTCTTGTTCAAGGATCTTTTCAATGAACGGCTATTAAACTGATCAGAGAAGCATTAAATGATTAACATAATTCTCACCTTGATCCTTTCATTTGGGACCCCATCATCACAGAGAGATCAGAAATTGATTGCCCTAGTGTTCCATGGTAATCTTTGTAGTCCAGCCCAAGAAGACCATTTGGATTGCATGATTGGAACTGCAGTTGCAAGAGAAACAATATGATAGAAGGTATGTAAAGTAAATTGAATGTTGCAGGGAACCCTGTTTGACAACAATGCAACCTGAGTGAGCGAATGCTATCTATGATCACATGACCTAGCTGGTCCAAGGTAGCTTTTCTCCCATGACCGACAGAATCTGTCGGTTCTAGTGACTGTGGGACAAAAGCTACCTTGAACTGGCTAGGTCATGTGATTATATACTAGCATTGCTCTGACACTTGTTACTAGTCCTAACAGCCCGGTTGTAACTGGATTTCCAGACAACTGACTGTTTGAGCTTATCTGGCTATCTTACTACTCCTAATAGTCCAGTTGTGACTGGATTCCCAGACAACTGGCTGTTTGAATATATCCCATCATCCTTATATTGATTTAGTATGTTCAGCTGCTGTGATCACAAACTTTTCTGGAGCTTGCCATGGTTGGATGTCGATTTTATTGCCGATGATGATGTATTCAAGTCTCTCTCGGACATCTCAGTACTATAACACTTTTACAATCTATATTTGATCTGACAATTATGTGATCAGCCACTATGCAACAAAATCATCCAGATGGAATGCAACATGGAGAAAGATGAGCCGCTCCTCTACAAGCTCCTGAATATGACAGATGCATCAGATATAAAGACTATGAGTGGAAGCACTGCAAAAAAAGCACACGCCATTGTGCGGCTCCTCATTTACTAGGTTATCGATGTCGCATCGTGGTTGAATAAATGCCAAAATATGCAAGCATTCACGCCGCTGCCTAGGAAACCCATCCAACATCTGAATGTTCAGGTAGGACATGTCTTTAAATTCTCAATTCGCATTTTGATTTCTTGCTAGCATTTTGATAATATGAAAAACTATCTTACTGTTGTGGACAATGCAGCATCATTGATTACCTCAATCCAACCCAGATCTGGAACTCCACCAGATGAGGATACTACACCCACTCTTCTGCGATCTATCCATTGTCGCTTGAAAACTCTCAGTCTGTCCCGTATCACAACAAATGTCACAATGGCTGTGATTCATCTTCAATACCTGATTGAGGTGGGTGGTATGAACTCAAACAATGACTTCTATTGTTCTGATGTTATCTATACCTAGGGTAATCTAGACATGCCACCAACACTGGATGCAATGAGTAGCGAGGTTAAAGTGTGAGTTGATTAGTAGTCCATTCCCCTATGATAATATCCTCACCATTTGACAGATCCGTGGAAGAGTTGAAGAAACTTGGGCCAAATATGCAAGTGCTTCGGTTTCCTTTGCACGTAGCCTTGTCATTATCTCCTATCATATTGCTTTTGGATGTGTCCCTCCAAAAGATCGAACACGATAGGCCGGCACTAGTTGCAGTGAGCTGCATTACACTATATTCCAATTACACCTAATCCTTGCACTAGATCTGGCAGTCTATGGGAAATGAACGCCCAGAAGTTGTACCAGCCATCGAACGTGTGCTTTGGCGTGCTATCTTTGATCTAGCACGATCCAATATTGAACCCATTGAGCATTTGAAGACTGCATTCAATGAGATGGGTCCTTTGCTGAATGGCATGGTTCCACCAAAGGACCTACTTTGGTTTACCAATGAAGGTAGTCCCCCCGTGCCTGCTCTCTTTGTCTGAACACTTACATACTACTACAGTGCCCACGGAAGAATCCCATGCATCTATCACTGATGACATGGATGTTGATTTCAACAATCATCAAGGATCATCCTCAATTGACATGGCACCCAATGCAATGGATATCCAGAGCCAAGGCAAGTTCTGCGGTTCCATCCTTCCATACCACACCTGTCTGATTATCACATGGATATAGGTGACAGAGAAGATGGACAACAACCAGAGACAAATGTCACTTCTGACAACGTGGCAATGGTTGTGGACCATGATGACCCTATGCCAGTGGACGAGCCGACTACCCTATGGGAGAATGCAAACGCCCACTCAAGCGCATCAATTACGGGAAGCCAGCAGACCAACCGGGATGGACCCCAACCATGCAGTTCAAAGTCAAAATTTAGTCTTGGGGATATGGTAGACAATCCTATCCTCTTGGACATGCTTCCTGCCAAATCACGCTTGATCGGTAGCCAACTTGTTGAACTGATTGATCTATCGATTGATGCTGTTTGTGTCATAAATTACATTTCTGAATTTTCCTCACAGCTATAATGTAGCCCGATACTATTCAAAAGACCTTGTCGGAAGTAACAACCAACAAGAAGAGAGTAAAAGGAAAAGTAACGTTCAACCTCTGGGGTCCCACTGGAGAGAATGAACTATACACCCCAGAATTCCATGTAAGTTGCAGTACTTTTTGGTATTCTCCCCACTGCTGAGGGTTTGGTGGAGCATGCTGATGAGGTAGAATGGTTCACAAAGATCATGAAACATGTTGAGGAAAGCTACATTGATGGCAAACCTCTGCACCTTGCCAAGCCCGACGAATCAATATTCCAAGTCATAGCATACAATAAATTCCGAGAGATGGAGGGTGAGGAGATGCAAGCCATCTGGAAGAAGAAACAGATGGTGATTATGGGGTTGGACAAACCCTCTTATGGTTTTGATCGTGAGGGCATGATGACGCTCACCTATCCATCCAGGATATTCACAATTCAAGGTATGTCAACACATGACTTACCTCAGATAATTTTAATACTGTGATTGGTTAGATCTCTCGCTCACGCCAAATGAGACACATGGATTCAAGATCAGAATGAAGGAGGGCACCATTGACGATCTGCTTGAGAGTGTTGCATCACACAGTGGCAAATCCCTAAATGCACTTGATTTCCCTCTTCCTGAACTGCCACACCCTCCATTGGCAATGTCGAGTGATATGGTGGCCTGGAACGAGATCCTGAACGACTCACAACCCCAGTTTCCTACACCTGCAACTCGCTGGGGCCTTGCCGCAACAGCTGGTGCTCATCATCGGATGCACACCAATGCAAACGGTTTTTCTACCTATATACAGGTCAAAACTGGGATGAAGCTATGGATCGTCGCACACCCCAAAGGGTCTGACTTTGCTGACTTTGCCGACTTTCTTAATATCATACATTTCCATGACAGCAACGGGCTAGACAATCCGGATCTATCTGACTACAAGGACCAATACTGTTTAGAGGTGATGCTCCTGTTGCCTGGGTCTCAACTGTACGTGATTTGACGCAAAATTATAGATTCCCTTGTAACTTTCCTTAGCAATATGCGCCCTGGCACCCCTCACACTGTAATCACAATCACACCATCCATCTGCCATGGGGGCCACTGCTATGCTGCATCTACAATCCGAGAAACATGTATATCCTTTATGATCACCTTTGTTGCCAATTCCCTCCTTACAAATACGGACCACACCCAAGAAGCCATGTTACTCCTGCAGTCAATGATGAGATTCTGGCTCCAGATGTTGCAATCACTGGCTGACGGTATGCAATGTATGTATTTATTCTCTTGTTTATTCTCTACATTCTCACCGCAAAATCCTCAATCCCAACAGTACCATCCATAGATGAGGATTCTTCGATGGTGCACATGCCCAATGTTTTCACACTGGATGGCATTGTTGACATCTACTATGTTGCGACAGTCTTGGAGATGGTGGATGTTCTACACCCGGCAACTTACACAGCAGAGGGCATGCCTGGAAAAGAACGCCTGGAACAGATCAATGGGCGCTGTGATGCCTGTACTGTCTGTCAGCTTATCTGGCTGTTATTCAATTATGACACGAGTCAATATAACCCCAAGCTAAAACTCAAGTACAGCCTCGAGGAGTTATATTGGCAGTGCCTTTCCTGTCTGATGGGTGCCATTGCGGTTGGTTCGCAATAGCAGACAGAGATGGGATAATTTGTTTGTCTGGCGAGAGGATCGGCTCTGCTCTCATGAAGACCCTCTCGGTACATTTCATTCCCAACACCTATCAAGAATCTGCATTCTGGAATGCATGGCATGCCACGGATGTTCAACCTCATACTTTTTCATGGAAACCATTCAATGACAAATATCCCAAACTGTTGATTAAATGCAAATGTATGCACATTATTTTCAATTATCTTGTTGACTCTCTGACCCCTATCTAAAGATATAGTAGGGAACTGTTATGTGAGGCCTTGTGGCTACATGCAACTTGACCAATTGTGGGCCATTGAGGACGGTGACAAAACCAGCGAGGATGAGTCTTCTAATGCAGATGATGGTTCTGATTAGTACACCACAAAATAAGCCAAACTGACCAAAAAACTGACATTATATATGTAATGCCACCTGAAGAGTAAAAAGTAGTGGGCTCTGTCGCTGAAGGCACGCTACCTGGTAATATATGTAATTAATTCTATATGTGCAATGCTGTAGTAATTTTTTCATGCACCATCTATAGATAGCACTTGTGCATGACGTCATGTGTTAGAGGGTTACTTCTCGCTCACGAACATTTGGACAAACCCTTGCTCATTTTCTGGAGCATGTAACTCAAGACTTGTCAGATTCCCAAGATGATGACGAAGAACGCTCCCAGTCAGATATAGATGACATTCTTGTTGCATACCATTCAACAAGTCATAACCTGGTGCTACGGCTTATTACAGTGTTGGCTGGAGAGAAGCTCGCTTGCTGGGTGCACGAGTTCCTTGAGCCTGGTGACATGTACAACATTCATGAACGTGTTCATGATGATCATCATTTGGAGTTTGTGTGCTGATCTATTGGTTCTGTAGGAGCCTGTCCCTCAATCACACACCGATGTAGGCAAGGGAAAGGCCCGTGCAATTGCACGGGTGATCGAAGAGGATGTGTCCACAGGCCCCATCTGTCTGGGCAGGTGAGTGCGTTCCCAAGAACCTACCCATGGAGAATGCTCTACTTGACCAAACATGCAGAAGCATCTTAATCCTATAGGGTACGCAGGCAGATTGCCAGTAGCAGCAAAACAGAGGACAAGAGGGTGACATGATCTCACATTGTTTTTTGCGAGAATATACTTACATTGTGCTTCTGACAGGCAAATGTTCTGCCGATGTTCCAGAATAACGACAACAACGACCTGTCTGGGTTACCTACACATTGCCCAGAAGAACATTGCTCTGACGTCATCCCTTGCAACCCTGGAAAATGACTGACGTCCCTCTTGGCAAGGAGACTCAACATGGTAGGTGGTTTACGGGAAACATTCTATCATGACATCCAGATATGCATTGAGATTGCATCTGAGATCCAACACCGCAAGTCAGTTGAGGATGCGGCCAAGAAGGGTTGGCCCCTAGAGATTGACTTTGCGCTCCTCGGCCCACGAGTTATAAAAATGCATACAAATTTGATGGAGATCCTCTGCTACAAGATGTGCTCAAGGGCTGTCCCATCTGGGCCACATTCTTGAAGGAAATTTCGGACCTTGTCTCCTTTTCTTGTGTCTCCTTTTCTCAAAATCATCAGTTACAGCAGGCAAATGTTGCAAATGCACAGCCCAGCTAGTGTGTATTTGGTAATATAAAAGTAATCCAATCCTTGTTGGTCCGATATGAGAACATCTTCTCGTCTACTTTGGTCTGAGGCTAAGGTTTCCAAGGTTGTCTCAAAACAAACTAATATGAAATTCATTACACAGGACAAATGACTCTATTGCGAGTAGGACACAGAGGACAAAAGAGGAAGAAAAAGACGGCTAGCTGAGTACCAGAAAGAATGTGATGAGAGGGAAGCCAAGAGGCTCAGAGCCATGCTGGAGGTCTAATGTAGGCACTGTTATAATGAGAGCCTGAGAGCCTGAATATCCTGAAAAGGTGTTTGTTACTGGAGAGTTTGGGCTTGATATTAGACATGTTAACAAAGTAACCCTCATATAAGAATCCACAAGGGCTGAAGGCCCGGAATACGCTGGTGAATATGGTTCTCAACGAAAGGTATCAATACTGGACAGTTCTTTGATTAAGTTTCCTTGATGATGCAGGAGCCAATTGCTTGAGGGATATAATCTTTGCACCATTCTTGATGGTTTTAAGCAGAGTTTTGATTTTTTTGTTGACTAGATCAAGAGTCATGAGAATCCATTGCCAGGAGAGTATATAAGAAAAATGAATGGTCTGGCTTGAATGCCAAGTTGTTGACAAAAATGACATCCACGCACAGAATCAGTTCAGCTATGTGTTTGTTGTCAAGCATGTCCCCTTCCTCTACTTTTATCTGGCTGCATTGCACACCCCACATATGGCATCTAAACAGGATCTGGGCCATCAGATCTTGAGCCAGCGCAGCCACATGGGGCACCAATTCAATCCCAACACTGGTACAACCGGTTCGTAGACTGACCTGTGCTACAACACTTCCTACACCAGAGCCCAAGTCCAAAAAGAGAGAGCTGGATGACAGCTGAGTTAGCTCAATTATTCAGTCAACAAATGGTGGCATAAGCTCTCCATATATGCAATTGGAGAATGGGATGTAATTCATGAGAAGACAGGCATTTGGTTGTATAAGCTGAGCATACGAATCCTGCAGGATCCGATCTTGTACTGCTCTCAGATCGAGTGTGTGAGTGGGGGACAGTACAAGTCCTCCAAAGGCAGTGTTAACTTCTGCAAGTGTTTTGCAGAAGGTCCAAGCATCTCATTCACTAATGGCGACCTTGAGTGCAGGTACATACAATGAGCAGTGCCTGCTTAACGATGGTGCAAAGGCTAGATGCAACATCATGAATGTGTTGGAAAATTATTGAGAAAGTTCTCGAACTCACATTTGTACAAAATCCCAATTGTCTCAAGTAGTTCGTTGATCGGGTCGAAGTCCTCCTCCTTTGATGGTTCCATCATGCAGAACCGTTGAATATTTAAGGATTTGCAGTCATTTTGCAAACCAGGTGATGACTTACCCTTCTCTCACCTCTGATATCGGGTATCTCAGCTCCACGATCAGCCAGTGTGAGAAAAATGATCTGGGGTCTGCCTTTGAGTGGATGAGAAAATCTGGCTATTCTCAGTACATGTTTCACATGGGGTAAGCCACATCACATACAGTTTTGGTAATTATCGCATTGCTTTTCCACAATCTGCCTTGCCGCCAGCATGCTGGGACCAATAGAATCAGTCTTGTATCCAAATGTCTGGAGTTGGTTGAGAGATTGGAAAAAATTGTCAGTGTTCAGGATAACAAAGTCGGTCAAAATTTTATTATTAGGAAGTTCAGAACTGGATACGTGTACGATTTTGGGAGCGGGCTGCAAATCCTGGTGGCACTTGCGGGGTGTCTTGTCTTTGGCACCAAACTGGTGGCCACAGGTTGTAATTTTAGGTTGCAGGCTGGCTGCAATTGCATCGGCATTTTCCTGCTCACGTTTGCGGGCTCTAAGGCAGGAATCCAGATTAATTATCAATATGAAAAAATAATGCACCTGAACCTGGCTATGTTTTCCTGGTTTTGCCTTAGTTTTGTCTCCTCTGGTGACTCGGTGCCTTCGCCAAGCATGGTGGGCAGGAAATGAACCATGGGAAGCCTGACACATGATCGATGATCGACTACTAAGTGCAATAAAATAGCTCGAAATTCAGATATGAGTGAAAAATTCACGATTGGCCTCCAATTCATGATTATGCTGTGCCGTGGTGCTCTGGTTTGCTTTCCCTGCCTTCCCATGACTTAAATTCCAAGCATTTGCCGTTGCCATGAAAGGAAATGCTATATGATTGTAATTAACTAAATATATAATTCGGCTCAGCTATAGCAACTACCCTGGGCTGGTCACAAGTCTAGAGCTAGAATTAGCCGTCTGGCAGTATAGAGTGAAGACAATCGTTGATCTATATTGAAGTGTTCAATATTGCCACACACATTTCTACTGAGGGTCTGCATCTTATTTGTGTTCTACCGCTCTTCTTCCTCACCATGCTCATCATTTTCTGCTTTGATTTAACCATAACTCTGCCCTGATTTGTGTCCTTTTCATAGTTGCTGCCTGTATACAGCCTGGTCCAGGTTGCATAATATGCCCTGAAACTTCCCTGTGCTTGTCAGGATGATTGTAGTTGTAGATGCATTTTTGAGACTGGCGGGTCTCTCCAAATGTTTACCAGTCACGTGCCTGTGACCAACGCTGTAGCCATGCTGGCTTGTCCTCATTCACACCCTTTTCATTGCTGCTGCCCATATACAGGCCCTTGTCTGGGTTGCATAACATAAAATAAAACTTCCGTGTTCTTGCAAGAATGATTGTAGTTGTAGATGCATTATTGAGTCTCTCCAAACGTTTACCAGTCATGTGACTTGGCACCTCGGCATGTGGCCATGCTGTCTAGATGTGCCAAACGAAAACTGGGTTACAACAAGAACAATGACAAGAACAGCAGCCATCTTCGTTGGTGCTGTGTTCATTCCAATACCTACTACTGCCTTACCTTTGACTTTACTCGATACGCAGCCCCTGCATGCTCAGATAATTCTCTGATTGTTTGCTAGTCAGGTCACGTTAGATTTTTGGCTACTACTCAGGGTTGATGCTTTCATTTTACATTTCAGGTCTGTCGAGGGTTGTCTTATTACAAGCCCCAAGGCAGAGATGCGCGGGCATTCAGCATCTGTTTGGGTGGACAGGTCAGTTTTATGTCCCGCGAAGAAATTTCACCTCATTGATGGCGCGCTGTCTCCAAAGGATATCGTTTGTGGGTACTTTGTAGGAAGTAAGTTCTAGTTGTTGTCCAGGCAATGAGTGATAGGTTGCTTAAGCTCGAGACCCACGCTGAGGAGTCCTGCGGTATTCTGTGTCCTGAGTTCAGGGGCCCTATACCAGCGCAGTCCAAGTGAGCAACATGCACCTCTGCATATGACCTTATTCTGTGTTGTTATGTGTACCTATATACCTCTATATAGTACACACTGCTTGTTTTTCCCCACAAAAAAAAAAAAACTAACATGTGAATGAAACATATGGGGGTCAACTAGTCGCTAAAAAAACGATGCCATATGAAAAATTCCTGT
This sequence comes from Tricholoma matsutake, assembly GCA_026075535.2. Classification (NCBI taxonomy): domain Eukaryota; kingdom Fungi; phylum Basidiomycota; class Agaricomycetes; order Agaricales; family Tricholomataceae; genus Tricholoma; species Tricholoma matsutake. The sequence continues at coordinate 199,284 of AP026548.1, read as the reverse complement.
CCTGCAACCCCGTTGGACCGATGCAATGCATCGGCCTGAACTTGTTTTGGAAACTCTCGTTGGCAGCACATGGCGCAACATAGAGGATCAGCATTTATCACCACAGGTGCTCATGGATCTGCATGATACTTTGGGGTCAAGATGGCACTTTTACATTCTCAAAGATCTACCAAGTACATCTCTCATCAATATCAAAAAACAAAAGGTCCTATATTTTGTACCCTGCTGACCACCCACCCATCACTCCTGGCTTTGGAGCATGGCATCTGCCACAGCTTTTGGGATTGTATTGACCTGGGTCCATTGGGCATCCTCTTCACTATCGAGTCGTTCGGGGGTCTTCCATGTCCCAGGATGCTTCATAACAATCCTATTGGTCATTGTGCCATGTGCGTCGGTGTCAGACCTCCAAAACCAGTGTGATCCCTGGTTCAATTCTAATATCAACTTATAGTTTCCCCATGCAAAATTCAACTCCTGGCGGGTCACCTACAGAAATCAGAACTACACAAAATTAGGGGAATACGTTCAAGCCAACCTTTATCCCACACTTGATCACCCAGCCATGGATGACTGACTTGTCGTTGTCTACGTGCAACCCAGCACAATATGCGTAGGTCACAAATGATGAAGTGTTGGGACGGCCCAAGTGATTGATAAGTTTTTTCTTGTGCTCTGGCCTGTCTGGGCATTAAATATGGTATCCCCCAACCAATATTTGAAGCTTACGTATTGCTCCTTAGCAAAGTTCGGGAGGAACCCTTGCATGAAGTCGAAATTGATAGCTTGGATTGCTGTCGGTAGTCAACAAATGTCCACTCCACCAAACAACAAAAACGAACCTGGGTTGTACTTTTTGACGTCCATTCTCAGCTGATTCTGCTCTTCAATCCTCTTTATAGTCATCTGTCTCAGCTTTTCGCTTTTCACAGGTGTCACTGTTGGAACTGATTCGTACAGCACTCTGTAGGATGCCTGCTGTCCTACATCCTTTGTCATGAGCCCAGCCTGCTTGATGTTCCATTCGACTGGGGTCTTTGTCCTAGAACCAAGCATAAGCACACTTGTTTAATGGAATACAGCCACAGAACCGACTTGAGGTTATGCACTGCAGCGGCGCATTGAAGGCGGACATGATCCGCATTGGGATCGCCAAGAATCGGGCTCAGCTTCTCGGCCCCATGCACGCACATGCCCGCCTTCATGCCATTTAGTTAATGCCAGACCATGACACAGATCATGTACTACTTTATCAAGTGAGGGGGTGTGGTCGTCATCCTTGACAGGTTCCCAGAAGATGAGGGAACACGTGGAGGTGTCCGACTGTGGTGGCGCTGTTACCAATCGCCATCCCTGGGGAACCCCAACCATTACTGCGTCCTCTTTGATTGCGCCGCTTTTTATTCTGGCATCATGTAACTGGTTCGTCTCAACCATGTGCTGATGGAGTACAGGATTGGGGTCGACGCTGTCATTCACGTCATCAATAAATGGCACAAGGGACTTATACGGTGATGCACACACCTAGTGATAGGTATCCATACTGCCATTTTAAGACACCTACACCCCAACCGCCTTGCCTCTAGGATATTCTTCTCAAGTTTGTGTGAATGGTCTACGCATTCCCTAATCTCTTCCTTCAGGTCCGTCATTCTCTCCAATTGGCTGACACAAGAATTGTATAATGACAATAACAACCCGGAGTTAAATGGAGAATGTGCACTGATGTCAGTTTCAACCTGTCGTGGGATATGTAAGCAGACCTGAGCATGTAATAACACAAACCTATGCGTTTCCATATGCTGTTCACAGTGAGGATCAGCTGAGAGCATATGGTGTTGATCGTACTGATCATTCTAAGATTATATAGCAACCTACCCGTTCACTATGGTTTGCTTCTGGGGTGTTTTCCATAAATTCAATAAAGTTTTTGAAGTCGGTCACGAAAAGTGTACTCCAGAATGCAACTGGATCAGCCAAAACTAGGTGATGGCTTTCAGCTAGATTGGCATTCAATCAATGGCTTGGCCAGTGTCTGACAAGGTAGTCCATGAACTTCTTTGTGATCTCCTTCTCCTCAATTGACAGCTTCACTGCCTGAGAATCCAAACCCTCAACATCTGGGCCCTTGAGATTCTTGCCAGCCCCTGGCAGCTTGTATTCGTTGCAAGGCTTCCTCACCCCCATCCATTTGCCCGATGGGCTCATATGAGCTGAAATTCTCTTGCCAGATCCCGTTTTGGATTCTGATCCTGGATTGGTTGAAGGAGGGAATTCAGATCCTCCATCTGAAATGTCTGTGAGATCAGATAATTGTCCATCGAATAACGACGGATCGACATCTGACACATCCCCTTTGTTGAACAGGGTAAATTTAGCAACTTCGTTGATATGTGCCTTACGCTGAGGAGTGGAATCCGACTTTGTATCTGCCCGAAGATGTTTTTGGGACTGTGACATGGTGGAAAGTTTATTGATTTGTTATCTGTTCTCAAAATGAAATTATCAAGTGCGTCCCATCATAATCATGTGATCAAAGAAGCACGTCTGTGTGTGAGAAAGGTATCGTGAGAAATCAACATAAAGCGCAGCAACGTGGCACTTTCCTTTCTTCATTCACTGTGCTGAACGTTGTCGACCCCAAATTAGGGGGGATGGCTCCTGGGCACGCTCCAAGCATGAAGCCATAAGGTGGATGCTTTAGATGTGCCTGGGTAGGCAAATATACAGTGTCTTGGTTACTCTATGCAGAAGGTCATTGACCCCTGTGTACAAATGTTCAACAAGATCAAACTGTCTCAAATTCCAATATGATTTCTGGTCTCAATCGTTATTATCAAGTACCATGACGATGTTCACCAACGGACAGCACAAACGGCAATTCCAACAACAACGATATGTGGACAACTCCATGACACTACATCATGCATCACTTGTCAACCGGCATAAACACGAACGCACCCGACTTTAGTTCAAGTCCTGACAATTCTCAGCACCACTGTGTCCTATTTTCACCCTCTCCAATCATCTACTAGTGTTCACAACGCGCTTTGCCCAACCACTGTCACAATCACTGTGACACATGACTGCCAGCTCACCATCCATGACAACGCTGCCTGACCACCTACTCCCTGCCACCACTTCTCCTACCTCTCACCTCGGTAAATGGCAACTGGCTGCACTCCCACGCGCTCAGACCTTCCATCAAGACCAAACGGCAACGCGCGCAGTGCAAACATGCCATGTCACATGCATTTTTCGGGTGTCAGCAACTGTCGACTGGTGTTGAGGGGTTCGACCCCCCAACACAATGTAATTACAATTTTTCACCTTTTTTGAGCTAACAACAATATTTTTCTAACCCTAAACCCTATGTTGTAAATATTATTTTCCCAGGTTATGTGAGCACTGCTCCACCAAACTCTCAGAGTCTCACCAGTCATGTGACTGGTGTTCTTCTGCCAGCTTCAAGCCTGTCCAAACGTTTACCAGTCACATGACATCAAACAAGGCCTTACATATTCCTCTCCATTTGTGGACATGTCCGAGCATTTGTGTGAGCGTGGTCCCCTCCCTCCTTCTTGCTTTCCCGCCTTCTCCTCCTCTCCTCCTGACGATACTCACTGCAGGCCTGCATAAAAGGGTTATAAGCTGGCAGTGTCTATCCAACCATACCTCAACCCTGGAGGTCGAGGACTCCCTATAACCCTAAGCCTCTCTGCTTCTCCTGCCAGTTGAGTTGAAAGTCATTCCACACCACCCTTCCATCACGCTCCATCTTTTCACGCAGACTGAGACATCTAAGATCTTCATCCACCATCATGCCTGGTGACATGACTCCAAGCTGCTTTTCCTGGTTCTGCATCCCTGATAATGGGAATGCTGTAGCGTTTTGGTTTTAATTTCCCCCTTGGTGTTTTTTTTTTATATCTCAATGGATTTGCCACTCGTGATGATCTGCCTCAGCTGGGATATCTGTTTTCTAGCTTTGCTTCATCTGAGTCGTTACTCGGTCCTTCTATGGAGTAAGACGTGGGTGATGAGTATTGAACCATGTTGTTGCCGTGATCGAGGTGAAGAAATCTGAGCTTTTTGTCATCATCCACAATGTTTTGCCTGAGCTGTGTTGTAAGATAGGAGTACCCTACATCATCATGGCAAAGCACAGCTTAGCACCATTGTACACAAGAAGATGGCTGCAGTGATAGCAATCCAGGAGGTGAAGAGCGCATTTGAGAGGAGCGAGAAAGGCAGTTATGGTGATAACATGTGCTAGGAGGTTTGTGGAATCCAGTCGATTAGTCAAAATAGGCCATAGAGGAATTGCAACCTTTAGCACGGGGACTTAAGTTGATCCAAAGTCGCGGTAAGGTTGTTGGCTGGAAACATCTTGTTGATTTTTTACAGATTAATCATCCATAAGTAACAACTCACTACCGACGCATTACATCGGTGATGATTGATATTTGTTGTGTGATTGTGACAATGACGAGGAGATTTGATTGTTGTGATCAACAATGTCCACAAGCACTTGACTAGGTATCAAACAGCTTCGCTGCCTCCAGTTCCTCTTTCTCCCACCACGAGCAATTGGTAATGGAACACTAACGAGTTGCTCTACACTGGGGATACCTCATGTAGGCTATATAGGAGATCTTGTTCAGGTCTGCAAGGATGAGTAGGAGTTTATGGCCTTCTCCCCAGGAGGCCTCAGCACCCACTCAAGTTGCTCCCCACACTTGACCCATGACCTGTATGAGGTGAAGACACAGAGTTTTATGGGCATGTGAGAACAATTACATTGGCTGACTGGAATAGCACAGATGAGCTTATTTATGGGGAATTCCCTACATCTGCCAACACTGCTGCTACAGCAGATCTCATGCTGGCTACGGCCTCAACAGATGCGGCTGTGGCCTGTGGAGTAAGCTTTAGTACCCATGAAGTGAATCTGGTAACCACAGTTTGATTGACCATTTTGTGAGAGGCTATCGCAAGATCTATAGATTGTCGGGTTTCAGCAGATGCGTGGTCATACCAACCCTGAGGAGCACAGTGAGCATCTTGGGGTATATGTGGTGAACATGACTTGCCAAACACCACTGTAGGGAATTGTGATTCTGATCTGTGTGATCACAGTGAGCGGTAGATGATGGATTGATGTTTCGAGCTCACCTCCCGCATCTGTCTGGTGAAATTTTGCAATGCGAAGGGTGGAGGGTGCAGTGTTTTCTGAGAGAAATAGTAGGACAAATCGTCTGATACAATCTTCTGACTCACCAGTCGGTGAAATGTCACCGTCTCCCATACCCATCTCTTTCTCATCGTTCAGATGTATAGTATCAAGCTCGCAGGTTAGGGTTATTAGTGACTAGTAGGGGTGGTCTAGGGTTGAGCCTTAGGCTGGTAGACCTACCAGGGCTATCTATCCGTATTCCACTTTGGAAGACTATAGTCCTCTGGTCACCCAGACCCAGGTGACCTGTATGTTTTGCCTGTTTTGGAGGTGTTCCTGACTACTTTTTGATGGAGAAAAGTGACTAGGCTGTTTCTAGGACTTTCCAGTGCCAACGGTACGGACGCACGGATGACTCATTGCCATGGTCGTCATCAACAACGAAGTCTAACAGTGTATGTCAATGATTGCCTCCTGTGACAGCTATCACAATACAGAAGAACATACCATACTCGTCTTTGTCGGATGCCTAGAATTCAGCTTCGTGCTCATTGTCTACATGGGCCTCAATATCCAGGAATTTTGTGATATCGGTCAACATGTCTTGTGGGCTGAAGTCTGGATGTATGTAAAATAGGTAAGTTCTACGTGTCACATATGCATTGACATACCAAAGTCTTTAATTTTTCTCACAGGCGAAGGCCTCAGATCTCAGTGGACCCACATCAATTCACAACTTATGTTCTCACTTCAAGACCAAGACTAATTCATTGTAAAGTAATACCGCAGATTGAAGTTGTGGGAACATTGTCGGGTGATTTACAAACCTCGACAAACTTTGTCAGATGACTTACGAACCTCGATGAACTTTGTCAGGTGACTTACGAACCTTGACAAACATTGTTGGGTGATTACAAACCTCACATCAGAACCAATGATGCCTGCACCAAGAAACAAAGCTTCAAGAAAGAAAAGGGAAGGATATTTGGTGTGTTGCCATACTTGTAATGCAACAGCTTGTACCACAAAAACGAGAGGAGTTCTATGGCCTGTTGAAGGCAGTTCTTTGGCAAGGCATGAAAAAAGCAATGTGCATCCAAGTACGTGAGATAGCTACTCAATATGGTTTACTCATCCACATATTTCACAAGATTGTTCAGAATCTTGTGCTGCGAAGCAGTCTGGGGCATATAAGTGCCAACCAATGGATGGCAAGCTTATGCAGGGCTTGAACCTGTATAGAGAGTATCTGAATAGAGCCGACCATCATAAGGGTTCGACTTTTCCAGGTGAATCTGGACAGCCTAATTCATTAGGGTATTGCCTTTGCACCTCTATATGATGTTTTGTAAACTCTGATGCATTACAAACAGACTTTCAGCCCAACGATCCTCTGTGGGTGACCTCTTTGTTCAGGGATCTTCCATGGATATATCAGATGTTTCATTGGACAACTTGAACCTATGTGGAGAACCTGCTTCAGTCAAGTAAGATTCTTCTTTCCCTCCCAGCCATTTGGTTGATATAAACAAACCTCAAACAGATTAATTACACAAACAGCTGATTCCATTTCCACTACAGACAATTCTTCAGTGTACTATTCTGCCATAACCTCACCCATTATTGATGAGACATCTGCACCACAAGATGCCCTGGACAGCACCAATATGAATTGCTCATCACTGACTATATCCACACCATCATCTTGTCTTGGTGCCCATGAGATGGAAATATCGCACTCCTTCTGTGAGCGACCCACCGCTGAGAAACTGACCCAGAAGGAACTGAATATTACATGGAAGCTATTGTATGTGCCTGATCCTACCAGATATATGTCAAAATGGGATGCAGAGGTTGATATCGCGTGGACCACGGAAAGTATAACCGAAGAGGAGCTGGAATCAGTCCAATGTCTTATAGGGACTTGCATCTATGCATATGGAAAAAGAAAGCAAGGAAATCGAGGAGTGGACAAGTGGCATTCAGTTCTCATCCAAGAATGGGTTTGTTTCTTGTACTGCTGATTGAGTTATATGCAGAGCTGACATTTTTATTCCACAAGCTTTATGTGATTATCTCAATGTCAAGGGCTTTGAATGAAGATGAGAGTCTGAAAATCCAGACCAAATTTGTGCCCTGGAGGCGTTTCTTGGAAGAGTGGATCTATCCAGACAGTCCATCTGTGGATTTTGTAGGGTATCTGGACTGGTGTGACATTTTCATTGGAGGTATGGACTTGACGGTGGACTACTTGTGAGTATCAGTTTTACATTTAGAAGATTATAACGAGGACATTTGATGATTCAGGGACAACCCTAAGTATGAAATCAAGTCGGATAATCTGGATCGGTACAAGGAGAGAATGCTACTGCTGGAATCGATGACACGATTATGGCCTTCAACAGTTCAAATTAACTCACTCGCCCAGAAGGATGCATTGATAAGGAATCTGGACATTGTTGCTAAAAGTATAGGGACTAGGCGGCCAAGAACGATTGTGATGAAAGAAGGAGACCAAATCCCGGTTGGGTACGTGTTGAAGAGAACGAACAGTGACTGTGGGACCCATGTTATCCTTCCAAAGAAAGGTAAAAGAAGCAAAACAGTGTGGAAGGATCTGAAGGGTGGAATGGTGGACTCAGTGTGGTTGGCTCAAGAGTACATTCCAACCCTGAGAGAGTTTGGAGAATGGCAGGTGGTAATGGTGGGAGGAAAGATTCTGTATTGTGCTCATATGCAATACGATGGATCAAAACATTGTTGGAAGTTTGTGAACACCACCAGGTTTTTGTCGCTGAAAGAAATCAAGTTGAGTGCATATCAGTGGATTGCAGATTGTTAAAACTGACTAGATATATATTAGTGAACTACAACAGAGTGGAAAACTATGTGGAGATTACTCAGTGGCAGATCCTGATTTTGGGATGCAGGAAATTCGTGAAAAAGGAAAGCAGGAATTCTATCGATTTGTCCAAGAGACATACGAGAAATTATGTTTCATGGAATCCTCAAGACTGGGAGGAAAGAGTGCGTTGTCCATGTTTTTATGGATGGACGTTGGGTTTTCTTTTGATGAAAATGAAGAAGCTTTCTATTTCATTAATGAAATAGAAAGAACACCCACAACAAGCCTATGGTCCAGAGCTATTGGGGTGCCTATCAATATATTTTCGGAGACGTTGGGTCAATGTCTACGGGAGTGGGCTGGTAGATTTTAAAAATATTGAGATAGTAGTGTGCAGTAGTCCTCAAATATAATAGATTATCCTTGTACTACACTTCTGTCCAGTATATATGCCACTCGATAATTCTACTGCTATGTTCTACAGTACACAGCCAGACGCTAGGTAGACCTGAGGTCATAGACATCATAGTGGATGCCCAAGGAAATTTGCTGCGGTATGGGATGCGTTGTCCAGTTCGTCATTGAAGTTGCGGACAGAGAAATAAATTTGCACCAGGTACGATATCCATTATTATTTATATAGGGTTTTTCAATGGGGGTTCCGGGTTAGGGGGCTAGCCAGGCTAGCCTTGAGCCGATTTGCATATCAAAGGAAAGGCAGGAAAGGCTAGGAAAGGCAACAAAAGGCTAGGAAAGGTAAGGAAAGGCTAGAAAAGGCTTCAAAAGAGGTGGATATACGAGGTGTGAGGGTATCATAAGGAAGTTGTTTTTTAGATGTAAAGCTGTGTGTCATGGTGACCTGACTTGTGCGTTGCCAAGGCGTGGATGTATGCATGAGTATAGTGTTGGAGCACGATGGAGGCACCATAATCAGCACACCAATGTGCGAGTCATGTTGACCTGACTCGCAGGTGGACACACCATAATTGTGCTGCCTCCTGTGCTGTTCCACCTCTCCAAATGTTTACCAGTCATGTGACTGGTTTCTTGCTGTTTCTCAACATGTTGATCAGTCATGTGTAGGAATTAATGGTTTAATATGTAATTATGTAGACATGGCGGGCACCATGCTGCTTTTTTCTTTTTCTTTTTCTCTTTCTTTTTCAATGTCATGGATACAAATGCACATTGTGAACTGCATTAGAGGTTGAGAAGGTTTGATGTACAGGTTTGGGAAAAGAACCAACATCATGCATCGGTTCAACTGCCATCATGTGATTCGCCCAGAATGGGAGTGCTTCAATTGATGCTGATTTTTTGGGGTTGGACCTCTTTTTCAGTACAACACACCAGTCTCCCTATCTACTGCTATGCAAGCTACATTGTGCGTTGATGATACTCGACCAGGAAACCCAAACAAAACCCACAATAAGGGCTCGAATGGTATAACGCTAGTTAGAGGAAGGTTGCAAGGTGGTACTAAATATCACCGCTGTAAACCAGGGGTATGAAAATGACTCTAAAGGGTGTGCGAAGAGGTGCGATGAGGTGCGATGAAGTGCAAAGAGGTGCGATGAGGTGCGATGAAGTTCAAAGAGGTGCGATGAGGTTCAAGAGAAGGTCAATAATAATTGAGGGCATACAAAGTGCTGCGATAATGTTTGAGGGAAATTTAATGAAGTTCAAAGAGTATTCGAAGAGGTGCGATGGAGTTTGAAGAGGTGCGATGAAGTTTGAAGAAGTTTGAAGGCCTTTAAGCGCAGCCATCATGGCTGTGTGGGTGGTTGAAATATTATTAGAGTGTTCAATCGAATGGTTTGGATTGGGTTGATCGAAGTGAATGAATATAACACCATTCGAACATTGTTGGTTCGAAGAGTTTGAATAGTGTGTGACCGAAGAGAACAAAAGTTCGGAAGGTTTTACATACATCATGTATTTTTAGACACACAGAAATATAGCTACTACTTACACAAATGTTAGACTTTTTTTACCTCGAAAATTGCACCCAACGAGTTGAACTGGTGCACATTCGATCTCTTCAATCACGATGACCAAAAGAACACGTTGAAACCCATTTGGCATCGTAGGAAGTGTTCTCGTAGCTTGGCTTGTCTGGCTTTGAGTGCTTGAATTTGATCTTGTAGTTCTGTTGAGATTCACACCGTGATCACACACAATCGGCACCTTTGATGTGTGCCCTATTCTTTGCACATCCGTTTCATTGTGCGATGAAGAGTCTCATTTTGAATTTCGACCAGTTCTGAACATTCTGAACCCAACATAAAATTTATTTGTTTAAGAGGCATCCTGCCCCCCCCTCCCCAGCCTGTGTGCTCCGGCAAATTCCGACACCCCCCTTGGCAGGGGTCATCGGAAACACAACATGTATATTAACATTTGAAGGCGCATTGTTTGCATTGGGTTCGTATGGATTGTTGGACAACTACCACAAAGAATGATGGACTGTTAGCAAGACACATCAAGCATAGGTAGGAATAGGCTTCACCTGGAGCATCCTTTCCAGCCGCAAAGAAGAGTGTTCAGGCCTGGAACCATCAAGACCATGAGGTAGGAGCAGAATGATCCCACTCTGCTTGAGCCATTTTGCTGTAAAGTATAAGTATCCACTAACACAAGCAAGTTCTCAGGACGCTTACTTTCTGCAGAAGTAATCAGCAGTTTGGGGTTAAATTCTTCGTATGCATCTCAGTTTCCTCTCTGATGGTCTTCTAAACTAATTATACAAATATAGGAATGGACGAAGCCAATCCTGATCCTGATCTACTGCACTTCTCTGTCAGTGAAGATGATGATGATGAAAATGTCAACAACGGCAACGGTGATGTTGACCACAACAATGATGATGACAACAATGACAATGATGATGATGATGACAACAGTTGTGATGTTGATGGTCCTACCATACAGGCCCATGTTGACCTAGCAAAGATGGCATGTAAGTATTGCAGGACTCAATATCATTGAAATATACTTACCTACATTTACAGCACACAAAGTTTACCCTGAAGACATCGCCGAAATTGAACCTGACCTCTCTTATCTCATCGGGCAATTTATCTACAACTAGCAGCATCCTGACGATCTTTCCGATGCCAGTATCCTGGACCTCCCCACGTTTTATGGCAAGATAACAATCTACACTTCTGCCATCGCCACTTTCTACGCCCCTAGTGACATCTCAGGAGTTGGCGGCATGCATTGTGAATGTATACATGCAGTAAAATCTTGGAGGAAGGGGCCCAGCAGCTATGACATGATCTTTGTCAACACTGACTCATCTCTGGAAGGTATGCGAGGCCTCGATGTTGCCCGCATTCAACTCTTGTTTTCATTCTCTCATGAAGGCATTGAATACCCCTGTGCTCTTGTGCGCTGGTTCTCGTGCGTGGGTGATTCACCAGATGACCACACAGGCATGTGGGTAGTCCAGCCAGATGACGACGAAACCTCTTCCATCATCCACCTTGATACAATCATTTGAGCATCACATCTTCTTCTGGTATTTGGCCAGGAGTGGGTTTCGAGGACTCTTTCATTCACAGATACACTCAATACATTCACTAGGTTCTATGTCAACAAATACATTGATCACCATGTATTTGAGACCACTTTTTAATACATGATTGCTGTACGTTGATGCTTTGGATCTTGGTTACCATGCTTATTGATGTACTTAACATCCTCACTTCATTGAAACTATAACTTTTGCTTGACAGCTGGTGTACTTGCCATGTCTTACATGTTCTTACTACTTATTTACTTACCTGGGCTTTGTTGGCCACTTGACATGCTTAAAATGTACTTAGATTTTTGCTTGCGCTTACTGACAAATTTACTAAGTAGAAAATAAGCCACTTGAGAAGCTTAGTGGGCTTAGCCATAAAATAAGCAGGCTAAGTCCACTAAGAATTTTTTGGATTTTCCTGATGTTGTAACAAAGGATATATCAAGGTTGGGGTGTGGTTGCCAGGCTCGGATGAGAATATGTGGGTATCAGTTTCTTTGTTTGATTTTGTTATTTTTCCTTGGCATTCATCGAGCTTATGATCGCTGAGGGTGCCACGGTCGGCAGAAGCACCAGATGGAATGCATGGGTAGATGTTACTTGTGTCCAAGTCTTTTTCCCTTGAATGCTATATGGTATCTATGTATCTATTCTACTAATGCACATCTATGCCACCTGACTCTGTTCAATTGCCATCTTCCACTCATTTGGAGATACAATGGGACATCCTGCAGCCTCCCAAATGCGTGCCAACCAACCTGCAGCGCCAGCCCATTGTGCTTTCTCTGGGATGAGTAACATGGACACCAAGCACCCGTTCACCTCTGCTTGACGTCGCAGGTCAAGCCTGGTGCCCAGCTGTTGTTGCTTACCACCTGGTCCACCTATGTCTTGTACTGCTTTCTCCCACCCTAAGTTCATCGCAATGGCTAATGCAAGCTTTCGGTGGCATTCTCTCTTCTTCAACTGGGAGAGAAGGTTCCTCTTCATGACCAGACTGAGTGTTTCACAACTATGTTTTTGATCAAACATTACTGTCCTGCAAAGAATTATTGGGCCTCTCTCGCTGGTAATTGTAGGGGGCATGTACAACAAGAAATCGGCTGCCAATGCCACAAGTTCTGCTTCTTCACTTGCTGACCAAGTTACTGATAGTTCTAGTGTGTTTTGTGGGGGTGGACTCAGAATGGCCGGGCAGCATGCAGTTGAGTGTGATGAGGAGGAATCATCAGGTAGAGAAGGAGGAATGCATGTTAAGCGATGGAAAGGCTCTGTTGCTGATATTAGGGAAACAAAAGGCAGTTTGTGTGGTTCGTTTGAACATGGATCAAATACCATGTCTGCAGACATGTATGTCTGCCCAATGTCATCTTGGAATCGGTGCATCCAGTTGAGGATGGCCTGCAGACTGCACTTTGGAAGACAAGGTGAAGGATGAATTGTATTTGTGGGCCCAAAATCATGCTCCTTCTGTTCTGCTTGTTGTCCAGTTTCATCCACCGAGCCTGGATATGGAGGCCTGATCTTGAATTCGTCGGCATATTCAGCGAGCAGGGAATTGGTGAAGAAGCCACCCCGAAATTCATTTGAGCCAGATTCAACAATTGATGGAGCTTCTTGCTCAGCTTTGGCAGCAGCAAGAAGTGTCCAATACTGACTTTTCCAACTACCAGAGAAGCAAGCGGTTGAGATCAGCAGAATATGCCCTTTTGTGGCATGAACAGCCTCCTACAGATCATTCTTTGTGAGCCGGTAATATGAGTTGGAGTTGTCACCAACAAAAAACAAATGCTGATCGTCGGCATCTCCATGACCAACTAAGACAAGTATGAGAGTATCACCAGCAGATAGAAGGGATGATGCTTTGTTGACCGCAAATAGGTATTTAAGAGCTAGGATCCTGGGTGGGCCTGAGAACACTGTCTCAAAAGGTGGGGGGTTGAAGACGATCCTGTCGCAAGCTGGATCGCCAAGGAAGAATCCTCTATTTGTCCGAATCGTGGTCCCACATAGCCACTCGCTATGATCGTCTCGAGCTCCAATTAGGTGTCGTAAGGCGACAAAATCGATGACCATCCAGTGGTCATCTTGTTCCATAGGTCCGTTAACACCTGTGATGTACGTTGTCCCCAGTATTCCACAAACACGTACTATGGGCTTGCGACGAAAACAAGAGAATAATGAGGGCACTTTTGTTGACATGATAGAGCAAAGAGAGATGGTTTCAGATGGACACTGAACGTTGAACATTAATAATTATTAACTTCAACCCCTATACTTCTTCCCCTTTTACTATTAGTGCTTTTCTGGCCCAGCTTGGCCTCAAAGCCAACCGCAGACTCACCCAATTGCAGAATCCCGCGAATCTATCGATTTCATAGTCAAATATCAGGTGTTCTGGGGAGACGCGCCCGTCTTCATTGTGGAGATCAAGACAGGGCCTAAGCTTGGCCTGTTGTCCGCTCGAGAAGAAGCCAAGAAGAAGCTGATCTTCAAATTTGTAGGCGTTTAAGGGATTTGGTTGGTATTTGCCCACTTTCCAAGCTTAATGCTGTCAGCGCAATCAGCACCAAATTGTGTTTCTACACCGCCGACGATCGTGTCATCACTCCACCCAGAATTGTTGCAGACGATTAGTTCACCATTGATACAGCAACGAGAACGTTGGGATTGTGATGTATTGGAGGCAGAGGGAGCAGCTCGTCTTAAGGCTATCATTCACGAGATACAACAAATGTGCGCTCAGCTTGACTCTGGTGAGCACTTTAATTCCTTCAAGATGTTCCTGACAATCACATGTCACTAGAGGAGTAATTGATTGACTTTGTGATGGGTTATGGTTGTCCCTCGATTTTCACTCCATATTTGCTTGTACAACTTTTGCGTTTTTCTTTTTTCGTGTAACACTTATCTGTATAAATTCCTACAAACCCATCATTCTCATACCACTCCTATATAACCTGACGCCTGAAATTTGTATTATCGCCCGAACCTGTGCAGCAATGGGATAATCATTTCTACCAAATGTGCAGGAACTGATCTCGATACCATCGCACTTGATTATTGCCAGTTGAGTGATTTGCGCCCAGCCCTTGAGCACCGACTAGAGCTCCTATGTGAGATTTGGGAAATTTCCAGAATATGAAGGAAGATGTGAATGACTGGGAGCGGGGTAAGAAGGGTAAGAGGGAGCAAGGGGATCCTATAATGAATCATGATGCAAACGACGTTGAATTGGATGTCGATGTAGCGATCGACAATGCACCTAACCTTCCCACATTACCTTATATATAAGTTGACATGATCCCATCACGTCATGCCTATTAATATGTATCAGATCTACTGATTCCCCTTACCCGCCAATATGTCCCTTGGATATGTTTGACTTGGAGATGCAAAAGTTTCGCTGGAAGAGTCGGTATCTGTCCCAACATATCCCGCCATCCGCCCATTGTCAGGTACGATTGGTAAAACCTCAGTTCACCTTGATCAGTGCCCATCACTGGTCATCATCTGGGTATTCTTATCCCGTCCTCTGGTACAATCGGCTACTAATAATTAGTATTCTCTCCAGCACCACCTAGGTGGTGCTGGTGGCGGTGCCCCCGCCAAAATAAATTCCAAAAATAGAATAGCAACCTTTTTGCTTCTTTTTATTTTTAAACTTCATCCGGCAGCTGTGACCTGCCTTTTTTGTTTGGTTTCTTTCTCCATCCTCTCCCCAGCCGTCCTACCTCTCCAAACGTTCACCAGTCATGTGACTGACCATGCCCTGCCTTTTTTTTGGTTTCTTTCTCCTTCCGCTCCTCTCCAAACATTCACCAGTCATGTGACTGGTGTCTTCCTGTTCATGTTCACCAGGACCTCTCCAAATGTTCACCAGTCACATGTCAGTGTTAATTTCTCTCCTGCCGTCCTACCTCTCCAAACGTTCACCAGTCACATGTCAATGTTAATTCCTCTCCCGCTGTCCCACCTCTCCAAACATTCACCAGTCACATGTCAATGTTAATACCTCTCCCACTGTCCTACCTCTCCAAACATTCACCAGTCACGTGTCAGTGTTAATTCCTTTCCCACCATCCTACCTCTCCAAATGTTCACCAGTCACATGTCAATGTTAATTCCTCTCCCGCTGTTCTACTAGTACCTCTCCAAATGTTCACCAGTCACATGATCCACACTCTCCTTCTACCTCTGTGGACATGTTCAAGTGTGTGTCACTCATGTGCGAGACCTATCCCCTCTCCCCTTCCTTCTGTTCCTCTCTCTCTCCCCTGTCCTTTTTTGCTTTCCTGCTCCCTCCTCCCCTCTATGTGGTACTGGTGGTAGCCCTGCATTCTGCTGTCTTTTTCTCTGTCTGTTCCTTTTGACCAGCGAGTCAATCCCTCCCTCCCTTCATCCCCTGTCCCTGTCCCCTTCTTCCCACTCCCATTCCTGTCCCTAAGTCTGGAGCAGATATGGTACCACCACCATGTTTTCGAGCTCTTTCCCTGTGGCAGCTTCTTTTTTTCCCCCTGGTTTTGATATCTGTAGCTTTGAGTGGGGCTTATGCCGGCACTTGCAGCTGCACCTACTACTTGTTTACACTGATTTCTTTGCTGTGAGGAGTCGACCAAAGGTCGACAACAAGTGGCACCCTGTTGCCATGTTTCCAAGCCAATTGTAGTAGCTTTTTTTTTTGGTTTTTATATTGAGCAGGATCCTTGAATACCATTGTCATGTGTACAGATTGTATGAAAGTCACCAATGCAATGCATCAGCATCCATTTGCCTTGTCATATAATTTTTGAAGATTTTAATTCTCTCATGTTCTGATCTGTGCAAGGCACCCCTCTAGTGCTTTCCTGTAAGCAGCCCTGCATACTTTTTCTCTGAAACTTTATCTGTTGCATGACTGTCTGTAGGATTCATCATTTGCTGGTTCTGTTCTTTTCAAACATTCCCCAACCTTGTGACACCAGCTTGTCTACAGTCTCTGTAATTTTGTTGCAAGTCCTCTTATGCATTCATGGGAATTATAAGGGCAACCTAAGCCTCTAGCAAAGGGAAATCCGAAGTTAAAATTATGCTACATAATACAGGGATTGGGGGCGCACCTAGCAAAGGGAAATCCGAAGAGAAAACTCTAAGGATCCCCTTGCTGATGCCCAGTATATGTGAAGATGACAAAAATCAAATATAACCTAAAAATAGAAAAAGGCGGAGATAGGCGGATCAAGGCCGCCGAATGACATCATACCAAGGGGTATGTGTTGGAAGGGGTACTCCGCCTCTAAATATAAAAGTGTCAACATGTACAAACATGATAGCAAGGGAAAATTAGTAATAAAATCCGGAAAAATCATAGAAAATGAAGAATAGAAGGAAATGAGGTGGGGAAAAATATGGGACGAACATAAAAAATAGTAAAAACACACAGGGCACCCCCCTAGTCCCCTTACATCACATCAGTTTGTGGGTGATAAGCAGTTGAAGCGAGGAGTTTGATCCCCAGGAGTTGGTACAGCTCACGAGTGAACTCTGCCATGAACTGAGGGCCACGATCCGAGAGGAAGGCACCAGGAAGTCCATGTAATTTCCACACGTGGTGGAGGTAGAGTCGAGCGGCACCTAGGGCACTGACAGTGGTGTGAGTGGGAATGAAGTGAGCATGTTTTCCCACTGAGTCAACTGTGCACATCACCACATCAAACCCGTTTGACTCTGGCAATTCCACCACAAAGTCGACGCTGACGACATCCCAACGACTCTCTGGAACAGGAAGAGGGTGTAGCTCACCAATAGGCTTGTGACGAGGGACCTTGGTGCATAAGCAAAGGTCACAAGTGCGACAATACTGACCAATGAGCCGTGACATTTGTGGCCACCAATAGTTCCGTGAGGTGAGCTCCAAGGTCTTCCAGCGTCCGGGGTGGCCAGCAATCTGTGAGTCATGGTGTTGGGATATGATGCGCCGGCAAAGGTCTGGGTCATTGGGAACATAGATGCGATCCCTGAAATACAACAAGTCCTCCTTTTCAGCCCACTCTGCTGCACATAAGGAAAGGGTCGATCCCTTCCTCAGTTCTTTAACAGCTCGGGCGACAACATCCTCATGTAAACTGCTATGGTTTGCACAACGAATGTCATGTAGGATGTCCCGCTCCTCGCCCTGGGGTATGATGCCTTCCAGTGCCCGAATGGTGAACAGGTCTGGCTGCAACAGCACAATGTTTTGGTTGTCACCACTGCCATCCCCATGGTCTGCACGTCAGGATAGGGCATCGGTCTTCCCCATGCTGCGACCCAGATGGTGGTGTAAGGAGAAGTCAAATCTAGATAGATACAGGGACCAACGAGCTTGACGACGGTTCAATTTCTTGGCCATCATGAAGTACTCGAGGTTCTTGTGATCTGTCCAAATTTCCACCTTGTGTTGGGCACCCTCGAGGAAGTGTCGCCACTCCTCAAGCGCACACATTATTGCCAACATCTCCTTGTCATGGATCTCGTAGTTTCTCTCTACAGCACTAAGGCTTTTGGAGTAGAACGCAACAGGATGCCACTTCTGGTCCTCCGGAGACTGCTGAGACAACACAGCGCCCGTCGCAAAGTCAGAACTGTCGGCTTCTACACGAAAAGGACGCGAATCGTCAGCAAAGGTAAGGATCGGAGCGGAAGTGACCATCTCCTTAAGCTTTTCGAACGCCTCCTGTTGTGCATTATCCCACCTCCATGCCTCCTTTCCTGTCAAGTTGAACAGCGGTCGTGCATGATGTGAGAAATCCTTGATAAAACGCCAATAAAAATTGATGAAGCCCAGGAAAGACTGCACCTCCTTCTTGTTCGTGGGCGTCGGCCAAGCTGTGACCCCTTTACCTTGATAGGATCCATCTCCACTTGACCCTCCAAGATAATCAGGCCGAGGTACTCGATCTTGGTCCTTTCGAACTCGCATTTGTCCTGACGAAGGTAGAGTTTGTACTGTTGAAGTCGCTCTAGGATGAGGCGCGTGATGCGACGGTGCTCTTCAACCGTGCGAGTGAAGATGAGGATGTCGTCGAGATAGATGCAGACAACACCTTCGAGGATGAGGTCATGGAAGATGTCGTTCATCATGGTCTGAAAGGTGGCAGGGCTATTAGTAAGGCCAAAGAACATGACAAGCAGTTCAAAAAGACCATGGTTGGTACGAAAGGCTGCCTTCCACTCATCTCCCTCCTTTATCCTCACATTATTATAGCCCCAACGGACATCGAGCTTGGTGAAGTATCGGGCTCCACGGAGCTGGTTTACGAGTTCAGAGATGAGGGGTAGTGGGTAGCGATTTTTGACCGTGATGTTGTTGAGCCTTCTGTAGTCTTGAACCAGTCGAAGTGAGCCATCCTTCTTCTTGACAAAGAAAAAGGGAGAGGCCATGGGTGACTTCGATGGTCGAATATGTCCAGAGGCCAGGTGCTCGTTGATGAACTGGTCAAGCTGCCATTGTTCTTCCAGAGAGAGAGGATAGACCTTGCAGGATGAAGGGATTGCGCCGGGGGTGAGTTCGATCGTGTGATCCCATGGCTTACATGCAGGAAGAGAGTCAAATGACTCCTTGGAGAACACGTCTTCAAACTCATGGAGATGAGGGAGTAAGGAGTTAGTAGAGGATTTAGCAGCGTTGTTTTTGTGGAAGGCCTCGGCGAGGCATTGGGATATGTTTGATGTGGCACACACCTCATGCGATGAGCAAATCGCAGTGTAGAAGATCCGATCACCCTCCTCCACTTCCTCTGGGTCCTCATCATCATCATCCGAGTCCGGCATTAGATCAGGAACCCCTTCCAATTCCACTTCAGGTATAGGCAGGGGTCCAGCACAACACTTCTGAGTTCGTCGTATTGCCGCCTTCTGTCCACGACGTTCTTGCCTGGCTTCTGTGAAACATGTCCGACAGCGGGATGGACATTGGCTCATGGTAACCTCCCCAGTGCACCAGTCGACCTCTGGGTTATGGTCTCGAAGCCATGGATATCCCAAAATCACCTTTTGCTTTCCTAATTGAGTGACAGCAAAAAGGGCATGCTCACTATGATCTTTGTAATGGAGAACCAGGTCTGCAACCTCTCGGATGGCACCAGCTTCATTTGGGGATCCATCCACGTTATATACAGGTATCGGACGTGAGAGTGAGCGAGTATTTAGACGATGTTGTTGTACCAGATGGGAATCGATGAAGAGACCAGTCGCACCAGAGTCCAGGAGCGCAGAGACACCGAGTATCTGTCCAGTGTCGGTCGTCTGCAGTTCGATGGCTAGGTTTAAGGAATGTGCAGAGGGAGTGGATGCCACAATATACTTGCGTGGTAGTTTACACTCCCATGATTTAATTTTGGGACGTGGAGTAGAAGGAGAGATGGGGAGAGCAGGTATGTCTTTAGCCAACTTCGAAGGGTCAGAGAGGGGAGCAGTCACAGAAATGGATTCATTCTCCGGGGATTCAACTGACAAGACTTCAAAGCGGTTATGGACAGGCAGTGAGGGCGTACAATTCACTCACTGCGAATAGGAAAATCCTGCTCCTCTACAACTTCCAACTTAATCTCCTCTGCAACTTGATCCTTCGCTTCCTCAACATCTACAAGTGCCAACAAATCTTGCAGGAGTTTGTCTCGTCCCTCGGGGGTGAGCATGCGGATATCCTGATGATGGGGACACGCTCCAGCCCTGTGTCCAGGTTCCCCACAATGGTAGCAGAGATCCAACTTATGTGCACAGCTGCGGGCTGCATCAACATCCATTGGTACTGGGACATTGACGGCTGGTGTGGGAGTTTGATGAGCAGGAATGGGGTTAGGGTGGGGGAGGCTTCGATTGAAGGTGTAGGGTGTATGAGTGGTAGTTGGAGCACGGAATGCAGCATTAAATGCCGCATTTGTGAGTCGGTTCTCATCACAGAGTGAAGCAGCTTCATACCAAGCAAGGATATCATCGTCCGCTGGGCACCCTTGCAACATCTGTGCAATCTGGTCCTGAATTTCTCGGTGGAGCCCCCATCGGAACTTCACCACCACTGGTAACCCACTCCCATATCCTGCCATGTCCACCAAATCCTTGAACTCATCGATATAGTCGTCCATGGATCGACGTCCCTGGTGGTAAGTGGATGACTCAAGTTGTGTCACTGCTCGGTGGCGTTCATTGAGGGGGCAGAAGTGGCGTACGAACTCAGCTCGAAAGTCACCCCAAGTGGAGAAAGGTAGAGAACCGAGTTCTTTAGTTTGACGTAGGATACGGTCCACATAGAGATAGGCGCATTCAGACTTCATGTATGTGAAGGCCCAATAAATTTTTGCAGCCTCATCGACAAATTGATGCGACTGGAGACTAATGTATAACTCACAGGAATTAAGGAATGCACGTCCCTGCGCACGTGCACCATTAAATTCGGCGGGGGGGGATGGTTTGATCTGGGCATGTTCCTTAGTGGACGTGTTTGGCAAAACATCGTTGTTGGGTGCACTTGGAGTCGTGAAGGGGGAACTATTAGTCGTAGGGTTAGCCTGGAGGGTCCTAACGAAGTTTTCAATCGTAGATTTAAGCGAGTCGATTTGCGCGTGCATTCCGGAAACGTCGCTTTCAAGCGCATCGAAGCGTTCTGATGCGTCCATGTCGCTAGGGAGCGCGTTTGGCGAAAATGGCAGCGTAATAAAGGCGAGAGTATCTGGAACGGTGTGTAGGGACTCTGTGGAGCTTTGGGAAGCGTCGTCCAGTCCGTACCTGCCTATCTTGGGCAGCACGTTCGCGATTTTCGGGCCTTAGGGGAGAGTTTTCTACTATAAGGGCAACCTCAGCCTCTAGCAAAGGGAAATCCGAAGTTAAAATTATGCTACATAATACAGGGATTGGGGGCGCACCTAGCAAAGGGAAATCCGAAGAGAAAACTCTAAGGATCCCCTTGCTGATGCCCAGTATATGTGAAGACGACAAAAATCAAATATAACCTAAAAATAGAAAAAGGTGGAGATAGGCGGATCAAGGCCGCCGAATGACATCATACCAAGGGGTATGTGTTGGAAGGGGTACTCCGCCTCTAAATATAAAAGTGTCAACATGTACAAACATGATAGCAAGGGAAAATTAGTAATAAAATCCGGAAAAATCATAGAAAATGAAGAATAGAAGGAAATGAGGTGGGGAAAAATATAGGACGAACATAAAAAATAGGAAAAACACACAGAACACACAGGGCACCCCCCTAGTCCCCTTACAGCCGCCTCCTCCAATTTGATAGTATGTATCTAGTGGTTTTGGCATTGCCTCGACTGTAACCCAAAAAAATGTCCAACTGTTGCAGGATTGTTGTCGAGATATCCAGCTTCTAGTAGAGATTCCACCTGACATTTACATAATTGCCCAACCAGTAAAGCGACCTTCTGTTGGGTTCTCAGAATTCATGTCAATAGGGGCCCCTATTCCCAGATAAGATACATAGGTTATCTTTTTTGCCATTTGCTATGTCTGTTCCTAGTTATTCAAGGGAAGCTTGTACAAGTAAAAAAATCCTAATTGTCCGAAGTGGTGATCAGGTATGCCAATGTTAGACACTTATACTGATTCTGGAAAACTCGTCTGATTTCCGTTGAGCATGACAGGACCACATTTTTTTAAACCAGGTTGGCTCTTCAGTGTGTTCCTGATAAAAATATAATGCTTACGAGAGGTCGGGCGTCCAAGACAGCTGTTATGCAGTAGGCACCAATAAGCCCGTTTTACTTAAACCAATCTTGCTCTTGAGTTCAGTCTACAAAAGGGTAGCTGAGCAAATTTTTTGTCCGTCTCATTTCCGTTGAGCATGACAGGACCACGTTTTTTTAAACCAGGTTGGCTCTTCAGTGCATCCTTGATAAAAATATAATGCTTATGAGAGGTTGGGCATCCAAGATGGCTGTTACGCAGTAGGCACCAATAAGCCCATTTTACTTAAACCAATCTTGCTCTTGAGTTCAGTCTACAAAGGGTTAGCTGAACATCATTCATGAAATTTTTTAAGTCCCTCGTGCAATTGTTAGTAGATCAACTAGCAACCCTGCAGCGCAGAGGAAGATCTGGCAAAGCATCGGGTTAGGCAAATAAATGACATTGATGCCTGTAAAGATGAGAAAGGTGGTTATGTGAGGACTGCACATGTAATGTTGTCTAATGGACTGGCCAGAGGTAGGAAAAGGAAATTGTAAGGGTATCTGGCACAATATTGTTGTCGCCTGTGGTCGCACTAACGTAACTTACCATATCATGTGTTCACCCAGTGTACACGGACGTCCCAGACGTCCATGGTCATGCCAATGTTGTCTAAAGCGGCCAGAGGTAGGAAAAGCAAATTGTAAGGGTATCTGGCACAGTATTGTCGTCGCCTGCAGTCACACTGACTTACCATATCATGTGTTCACCCAGCGTACATGGATGTCCCAGACGTCCATGGTCATGCCAATGTTGTCTAAAAGACTGGGCAGAGGTAGTAAATGGAAATTGTAAGGGTATCTGGCACACTATTGTTGTCGCCTGCAGTCGCACTGACTTACCATATCATGTGTTCACCCAGTGTACACGGACGTCCCAGACATCCATGGTCATGCCAATGTTGTCTAATGGACTGGCCAGAGGTAGGAAATGGAAATGGTAAGGGTATCTGGCACAATATTGTTGTCGCCTGCGGTCGCACTGACTTACCACATCAAAATTGTAAGGGTATCTGGCACGATATTGTTGTTGCCTGCAGTCATGCAGACTTGCCATATTATATGTTCACTGTTGTCTGGTGGAATAGCAAGAGGTTGCAAAAGCTGTAACAAGCAATAATGGGAAACCCATATCCACGTCTGAGTCATGTCTAAACATTGCAAGGATCACTAACTATAACTATACCAGACATGTAAAAAAGAAAACTGAATTCGGTAACCTGTGCTTATCTCAGGACCTGAGCCTGCATGTATGTAGGTAATCGGGTATTAACCTGATAGCAGTGTTCACCATGGTCCAAGTATGGACGGCGGTGACCCGGCGGTAGAGACCTACTGTAAGACTTCTCTCCAGCTCATTGATATAGTAGTGGAATTTTCCACCCCTCCCTTGTAAAACCCTGATGTCAACGCGGCAGAAGACTTGTAATGATGACGAACGATCATGTCGTCTGGTATTTTTGATGTTGAGGACTGCCTTCACCGACCCTTCCATGAAGTTTACAAATTTGTTATGGCTGGCAGTTGCCCGATCCGGCGTCAGATTCTCGTTGCATATTTCTTTGGAAAACCCCCCCTTGTGGAGCACCGGTCCAAGGTGACCTGCATCCCTGGGTCTACAAAGTGTTAGTTATCTTCCAAAGTATTGCGAATGTTGGGCTTACTTTAGTTGTTTCAAGGGCATGTAATTGTCAACCAACTCAAAGTTGTGGGTCCAACCACCGGTGCTTTGTGGCCACGTATGAACAGCATGTAGTAGCTTACCTCCGACAACAAAAGCCCTCATCTCTCCCTTCTCCACTAAAGAAGGCATCCAAGGCTGGGCTAACCACGCCGGACGGGGCAGGCACTCGATTCCTTTGTACAATATTTCTGACTCAGCATATTTCTGGAGAACTGTCTCGGTTCGGTGGTCGGCACCCCCGTCCCTTGCAGGGAGAAATGTGCACGTTGTCGAGTCGCTGAAGTCGCATTTAACAACAATGTTGACGTTGTTGCATGCCGTCCTGAGATCCCGCTCGTTGGTCAATGTCAGAGATTTGGGATAGGGGGTCTTTGTCATGGTCATTGCAGCGGTCATGAGGTCATTGTTGCACTGAACCTTGCATGCCGATGCAAGAAGATCTTGTGGGTGGGGGAACATTGGAACATCGAGGGACAACTTGAGTAAGTTGCACCAAAATTGGTCAATATTTGTCTGATTCAATCCTGGATGTTCAGTACTAGAATAAATATCATTCAGAGGTTAATGGAGTATATGAGGAAGCATGGTACATGCATGTAGTCGATAGCAAGGCTAAAACCTCCCGCCATAAGGCTGAGATTTGACATATTGGTGATATGACTGAAGTTTCCGCTGAGTAGAATCTCTATGAACATGTCCCATTTCATCCATTGAACGGACCGCCCTGCTTCCAGAAATGCAATTGCCCAGACCATCTGGTAGAACCATAATCAGATAAGAATATCCAAAGTGATACAATACTTGCCATGTCATGTATTTGGTATGACTCTAGGTCTGGATTATGGTTGTCCTTATGGGCCCACTCCTGATAGGCCATTCCTGCAGGGGCTGTCCGAATTGCAGCCTTAATAGGGCCTGGGGTATTCCTTTCCATGACATAGCGATTGTACGTTAAGAGAGTCATGATGCTTTCGAGGCTATTTGGCTCTGTACAGATACGAGGACTCTCAACCACGAGCAGTTTCGGCCGAGCACTCGATGCACTGCCTGAATTACCCGGATGTGATTGTACAGACATAGAGGCTATTGCTTCAGGCAGAGATCAAAGATCTGGCAGTGGGTGAGGTGGCAGAGCACCTGAATAGGCATCATTGAGTGGTGTGGCAGGGATTAGTGATTGGAATTGAGGCGGAATGTGTCTGTGGTACTTAGTATAATGGCCGAGATGTGGAACCAAAGTGGCATACTCTTCATTTGTTAGTGCGCGACCTGGACTATCAAAATTTCCACACGCATCAGTGCAGTTTGGATGTACTTCTCTTGATTGGATATGGAAATTTAAGTGGTGGCCGTCCTTTAGGGTCAAAGGAGCTTGTCGCATCCATGCAAGCTGTCTGCGTGACCGGTTCGCTGCAGCCTGGGTTATTCAACATCCGCACATGTGTGGACAAATCTCAAAGCCTAGCTGTGGATTCCCTTGCCGTCTCGCGGTACTTTCAGACATGGTAGATGTTAGATGTTAGATGGTAATCGATAAGACGTATGATAAGAGGTATGTCACAACCCCATGTGACAGCGTAGCAGAGCTTATATTGTTCTCACCTGCTGTCGCCGATACTGTGCCAGATACCCTTACAATTTCCTTTTCCTACCTCTGGCCGGTCCTTTAGACAACATTGGCATGACCATGGACGTCTGGGACATCCATGTACACTGGGTGAACACATGATATGGTAATTCAGTGCGACAACAATATCATTGCAGATACCCTTTACTTTTACAACCGGTAGAAATATCTGATTGCCTCATGGTATGCTGGTGTCAATTACAAATCTAGTCTAAGAAAACATACTAATGTCTCTGGGAGTGGATGCGACGCGCTGGAATCCTTAGAAGAGAGACCGTGGGTTTCAACGGTAATTAACCCTGCTGCTATCGAACTGGGGCTGAGCTGAGTATGACTACGAGAACTATATATCATTCCTCTTCTCATGCCAGATACCCTTACAATTTCCTTTTCCAACCTCTGGTCAGTCCATTAGACAACATAGAATGGACATCTGGGACGTCCGCGTATGATACAAGTCAGTGCAATTGCAGGTGTGCTTCTGATCGTCCCCCTGATTCACACTTGTCAATCACGGTTTAACTTTAACTTTAACTTTAACTTTATTATGTGGCTGCTTGCAAGCCCAGTATACTGCCGCAAATATATGACATGGTCATGTGACATCCCTGATTCACACACACTCAGCGGGGCGAATTGGGGTGCCTGTGGTCTGAAATCAACCCTATCATGGTTAGCCTGGTGTCCAAACCCACAGTGTGTCCAACCCTACAGTGGTTGTCACTAGGTCACGACAACTGCTTTTAGTGTAAACAAATATAAATTCCACAAGTTGCCCTACATCTTGCAAATAGTCTGACAGATATCACATTAAAATCACTTGACAGAATATTGCTGTGTGCAACAATCCTTGGCATGCTCGAGAGAGCATTGTACCCCCTTCTGCCCTCATGGATCCAACCCTAGGTGAGCACTGTACCCCCTTCTGACCCTATGGATCCAACCCTGTGGCCCCCTTCTGCCCCCATGGATCAAACCCTGTGGCCAACCCTGGGAGGTCCCATAACCCTAAGCCCTAAGCCCTTCAAAGAAATGACAAGAGAGGAGAAATAGGCATGGGCCCAAAGGATGGTCGCCCAAGCAAAAGAAAAGATGGGCCTCAAGCCAAAGGCAAAAGAAGAAGAGCGACTTACATGGCGCTGCATAGCCACTAAAGAACTAGAGAAGCTTGCCCTCAAAAAGAAACCGGCAAGTGGGGAACAGCTAGCACTATGCCAAAGAATTGCCACTAAAGCGAAAGAGATGGGAGAAGCACTCCGAACTAAACGGGAAGGGGGCAAGACACCCACCAAAATGAGGAGAGCGACAATCAAAGAAGTGGAAGATGAAGAGATCGCAGTCACGACTCTTCAAGATGTGGAGCCCATTGGGCCACAAGATGAAGAAGACACTGGGAAGGAAAACCCAGCACAGGCAAACCACGAACAGGCAACGGAACAGGCAATGGAACAGGCAATGGAACAACTGAAAGAGACACCCAAACTAAAGATCAAAGACAACAAGCTACTGGTTGCCTACATCCAAGGAGAACCCGTCATTGGAATTTTCGAACCAGCTAGGACACCGCTGACAGAGGAGTATGAGAAGCCAAGATACGGATATTCTCAGACTATGAAGACAATCTCTCGGATCATAAAGGCAAAAAAGTCACTGTGATATGCTTATGGACAAAATATCTGGATCAGGGCAAAAACATTGGTCTCACAACACCTGACACACAAGAAGGAAGGAGACCCCAAACAAAAGACCCTCGATGAACTACTCCCTGAACAGTACAGGGAGTACCAACGGATATTTGAAAAGGAAGCATCGGAGAGATTCCCAGAATCAAGACCCTGGGATCATGTGATCGAACTGAAAATGGACTTTATGGCAAAGGATTGCAGGGTTTACCCGTTGTCACCAGCAGAACAAAAGAAACTCAATGAGTTTCTTGACGAAAGCCTGGAAAAAGGGTACATCTGACCATCAAAATTGCCCATGGCATCACCATTCTTCTTCGTTGCAAAGAAGGACTTGGACGCGTTATGACCCTGCCAAGATTACAGGTACTTGAACAATGGAATGATCAAGAACACCTACCCGCTGCTGCTGGTAGGAGACCTGTTAGACAAACTGAGAGGGGCAAAGTGGTTTACGGAATTGGACATCCGATGGGGATATCGCAATGTCAGAATCAAGGACGGAGATCAATGGAAAGCAGCCTTCAAGACAAACAGGGGGCTGTTTGAGCCAACAGTGATGTTCTTCAGATTATGCAACTCACCGGTGACCTTCCAGGCAATGATGAACAAGATATTCCATGACATGATCGGAGAGGGATGGCTCGTGATTTATATGGACGACATCCTGATATTCTCCAAAGATCAGAATGAACACCAGGAAAGGACAAAGAGGGTACTGCAAATACTGGCAGAGAACGACTTATACTTGAAACCAGAGAAATGCAAATTTGACATCCACGAAGTGGAATTCTTGGGTCTGATCATCTGACCCAATGAAATTGCCATGGACAACACAAAACTGGCAGGTATACAGGATTGGCCAACCCCAACAAACATAAAGGCAGTCAGATCCTTCCTGGGATTTGGGAACTTCTACAGGAAGTTTATCGGACATTTTGCAGAGACAAGCAGACTGCTTAATGAACTGACAAAAAAGGACAAAATGTTCAACTGGACAATGGAATGCAAACAGGCCTTTCAAACGCTGAAAAGGAAATTCACAGAAGCACAGGTACTGCTGATGCCAGACCCAACAAAGCCATTCACAATCAAATCAGACGCCTCAAAACACACGACAGGAGGAGTGCTGAGACCAAGGGATACAAATGGAGACTGGCATCCATGCGGATACATATCGCATGCGCTAACACCAACAGAACAGAACTACGAGATTTATGACAGGGAGCTACTAGCAATAATACGATCACTAGAGACCTGGAGACACTACCTAGTGGGTTCAGGACACCCAGTGGTGATCCTGTCAGACCACAAAAACTTGATGTACTTCTGAACGGCACAGAAACTGAACAGACGACAGGCAAGATGGAGCTTATTCCTATTGGAATTTGACTTGCAAATCATCCATGTGCCTGGATCACAGATGGTACAGAGCGATGCATTATCGAGTTAGCCAGACAAATGATGGCGGAAAAAAAGACGAGACACTTCACCCTGTTCAAAGAAGGAGATAAGGTGTGGCTAGAAGTGAAGAACCTCAAGACAACACACTTGACAAAGAATCTCACACCAAAGAGAGAAGGACCGTTCACCATGTTATCATAACCCAGGATGACCAGATGTATGCCGGCAAGACCGGGTACTTCATTTTTCCTTCGCATTCGACTTGACTCATTCTGATGGGAGACACTTTGATGCCTAACTCCCACCATTTGACATGCTGCACCGCAGCATCCCTTGACATCGGACCCTGGACATCGGATCCATGATGTTGGATGCCTCATGCTTGGCATGAGGCTTATCTTCTATTGTTCTTTGACATGCTGTGCTGCAGCACTCCGTGACATCGGACGCCTCATGCTAGGCATGAGGCTTATTGTTCTATTGTTCTTTCTATTATTACTTGACAAGGATCTTGTATTCTGATTGGACGATAGACATCTCTGAACCGTATATAAGCTACAGTAATACTGCCTGTATTCCTTAGCTTGACCTAATTCAACCAACGGTCTTAGACTCAACCAGAACACTCAACAGTCTAGAAAGTCTCTAGCTGTGATAAACTCGAACTCGACAGTTGGAAAGCCTCCAACCGTGATATATGAACCAATGGTCTACTCAGAAAGCATCTGAGTATGGATAGCCATGTCGACTTAGGAAGCACCAAGTCCCGAACAGAACCTGATTATGATCAGGCTGAGTTAAGACCTATAGTCTTAACAATTCATCTGTTGGGATCCGACAATATGGATACATTCTATGGGCCGAGTGTGTACAAAGGCATGGACCATGGAAATTGGTGCACAAAGCTGTGTGAGCTTTGGCAACAGGTCATCATTTATGTATTTTAATTACATTTACTATCTCTACATCTACCACAACTACTCTTATACTCTGATGGCATGTCGGGTATCAAGATTACCAATTGTCCCTCATCCCTGCCCATTCAAGGTAAGTATTTTATATTCTACTTTTCTTTTCTTTGACCAAGGTCCCTTCAGCGTGGATATAGGGTCCTAGTTGGCCCAGATTCTCGCAAGGCGACCTACCACTTTGACCGGATTTATGTTCCAGATGTTGTGGACCTCTGTCTTAAAGTCTTACAATACAAGCATGACCACATCCTCTCAGGTCACTATGGGCAAAACAAGACTCTTCAGCTTATCTGATGGGAATATGTTTTGCCCAATCTCTGCACCTTTGTGCAGGACTTTTGCAAGTCTTGTACTACCTGCAAATGCTCCAAATCTGCCCGACACAAACCCTATGGATTTCTGAAGCAACTTCCAGTCCTGGAAAGGCCTTGGAACTCAATTTCCATGGACTTCATCAAACAGTTACCGGACTCCAATGGTCACACTGCCATCCTGGTCATTGTAGACCGACTCTCCAAACAGGGTATTTTCATCCCCACAGTAAACAAAATCACAGTGCAAGAACTCGCTAATCTCCTCATCATGCACGTCTTCTCCAAACATGGTCTTCCATCTCACATCACCTGCAACCAGGGTTCCAAGTTCATTTCCCATTTCTTCCACTCTCTTGGGCAAGCCCTGGACATGAAAATCCACTTCACTTTGGGTTACCATCCAGAAGGTGATGGACAAACTGAATGCCTCAACCAGACCCTAGAACAGTACTTGCAGATCTTCTGCAACTACCAACAGGACAACTGGTCCCAGCTTTTACCCTTGGGGGAATTTGTGTATAACAATGCTCCCTCAGCTTCCACTGGAGTTTCACCTTTCTTCACCAACAAGGGTTACCACCCAAACATCATGGTTTTCCCAGAGCGCAAACTAGCCTCGCAATGTGCACGCCATTTTGTGGTTGACCTTGATGATCTCCACCAGGAACTCCAGAAGCAACTCTCAGAAGCATGGAAGTGCTACCAAGGTCCTGCAGACAAACAGTGGGCACCCGCTCCTGACTTCAAAATCGGTGATTATGCTTTCATCAAAGGCAAGCACCTACACACAACACGACCCTCCAAGAAGCTCTCAGAAGAGTTCTATGGCCCTTTCGAGATCATTGCCTGTCTGGGTACCCACTCAGTTACCCTTTGACTTCCAGATCACCTCCAGGGTGTCCACCCAGTATTCCATCTCTCCCAACTAGAAGAAGACACTCCCAACACAATTCCTAATTGTATTCAACCTCCACCTCCTCCGGTCATTATAGACAATGAACTGGAGTATGAGATTGCGGAAATCCTCGATTCAAAGATTGACAACTGCCATCAATGCAAGCTACTCTATTTCGTATGGTGGGAAGGTTACCAAGGAACCGACGAGGAAACCTCCTGGATTCCAGCTACGGAACTTGATCATGCCCAGGAACTTGTCACAGACTTTCACACTCATTACCCAGGAAAACCTGGACCTCTTCCCACTTAACATCCTTCATTTCAAAACAAAATCCTCATCCATTCAAAAGATTATTATTAGAAAATTTAAAAAGAAACTCCAGATTTCCTGCTCATTCCATACTCCTCTGTCACTCTGTCACCCCCTGCTTCATCGGCGAGTCCCGGCAGCTCCCCTTGCACCTCCACCACCTCCTCCTTGTCACCCTCTTGTTCTTCATCCTCTTCTTCCTCAGACTCCTGATCCCACTCCAGATCCAATGCCACTAGGATGTCCAACATCATTTCTTGGATGCCAATCACACCCTTGCTTATCACCCAGAGCTCCCGGAGTTCCCACAACTCTTTCTTCACCCCCTTTACTGCCCCTACCAACTCCATAAGCAACCCCATTACTCCCTCGTTCTCCCCTAGCCCCACTGGCAACACCTGGCCCTCCCACACCACTTCTTCGCACCTGTGCTTTGCCTTTGTGCAGGGCTCGCAGGCCCAACCCCGGGTTCCCATCCGGAAGCACAACAACTTTTGACTCAAACATCTACGAGGAGTCAGCATACAAGGGCAACAAAAAATAATATACGACTCACCTTTTGCAAGAAATAGTGGCTTGCAGCTGCACAGGAGATTCAGTTTTGGGCACCTCTGCCTGGGCCTTCCCTTTCACCTTCTTCTTGGGGGGGGAGCTCCCTTCAGCCTCTTCAGGCTCCACTTCTCTGGCTTTCCGCTTATTTTCTGCCCTCTTAGCAGCAGCAGCCTTCTTCCGTTCCTCCTCTGCAGCCTTTTTCTTGGCCTCCACCCTAGCCGCCTCCACTTTTGCAGCCTCCTCGGCAACCCTGCACTCCTCAGCCTCCCTCACCTCTTCCTCGAGCCGAAGCTCCTCCATCAACTTCTCTTGCTGGGCCCTGAGGGCCACGATCTTCTCCACGTGCGAGGACATGTTAAAGGTGGTGGTGGTTGAAGAAACAGCCTGGGAACCCATCAACATCAAAATCAACATACCCGATTTGGATTTGAACCTTCACGTGCCTTGTAGGCTCAGCACTAAGGGGGAAATACTGTCAAGACCGATTCTCTCGACCAGATTTCTGATCGTTTTCCGCCCCCCTTCCTGGCCACCTTGCATCACAGCCCACCTCCTATCAGCAGCACTGCCTAGAGGCGAAATTCCCTCATTTCCAATTAGGTGAAACGGTTTCAGGATTTGCCTCGGAAGCCAGTTTTCATATTAACCACAGCCTCGGAAACTCCGACCTTAGTATTTAAGCTAGCCACTTTCGTTCTGTATTGCCAGTTTGTAAATCAACCAAGTCTCCCACTTAATCCTATTCTCTTTATACTCCAATTATGTTCTTAAGTCATTCTCGAACTCTTACTCATCCTCTCCGGAAATTCTCCGGACCTCTGATCATCTTCCTTACCCTCACCTTGAAATTAGGACACTTGACGAGGAGAAGGGCACAACTTCTTATAAGTTGAAGCCAAGTCCTTTCTGCTCCCCCACTTGGTATGACACATCAAGTAAACCCTGCCCTGGATTTCCATAGGATTCCCTGTCTTACTCAATCTGACCACTACAACTTCTATTGTCCAGGTACGACCGGAATTCCGACGACTTCCCCTTCAAGTTCAGTACTTAACACAGGCGAGAAAATTGGAATTCTTCCTGTTCCTGATTCCATATGTGTAACAGCTGATATTGAAAGCTATCAGCACCAATTTGACTCCAAAAGCAAGAACTTGTACCTAGCAAGACAACAAGGGTCAAAATCTAATGCAGCAGGCCCTGACTGGAAACAAGAAGCAAAAGTCTGGAATCGAAGTGCTAACGGGGAAAATATTTTCTACAAGGTACTATAGCTCAAGGTCTTCTCAACGATCTCTTCTAATGACACATTTAGTTGGCAGAGCATCATACTACAGCAAGTGGCATCGCAATGTGAACGAGAAGAACTCGATTGCTCAGTCAATCACAAAAGTCAAAGCTGTTGAACGGATAAACCGAAACCCGGAATGCTCGATAGCTGTACCACTCGTACCATACAACCCGGTTCCTATTCCTCATCCACCCAAGCTCCAAGGGCAACTTCCGCAATGTCCTTATATTGACATCTCACAGTATCTTGCAGTTGTTCCCAATCGCCAGATACACAGTCACCTGAGTTCCAGTTGCCAACTCTCTTCCGACCTCCGAGACAACACTTGATGCTGCAAATGAAGGCTCGTCATCTCAAACCTCATCCTCGACGAACGCAGCTATCACAGGAGCTCCAAAGCGAAAGGCTCCTTCAGCAGACGAACCGCCCACTCGAAAAAAGCGCACATGCCAGAAGTGTGGACGACCAGGCTGTAGCGGTTCCAACAGCCATCGTTTCTGCAAAAATCCTTGCGAAGACTGCAGACTATGTTCGTGTCCTGGCCGCAATAGCCAGCACCCCACGAAAGATTGTAGGGAAGGCTGGAATTTCCATCATAAGAAACTGAAGTCCTAGGTACAATAATTTCGTAGCATTGTGAACATTCGCACTGGCACTTTGAATACATGTCGTTACAGTCCAGACTGATAGTCATTACAGTGAGTAGCCAGATCCATGAAGACTCGGACTTGGCTGCACATGCGACGGGTGGAGACGGGGTTGACCGTTGTTGCTGTGATGAGCGTGGAAAGAGTGCGGATACAGGCTGCTGGGGATGAGCGTAAAAAGAGTGTGGATACAGGCTGCTGGGGATGAGCGCGGAAAGATTGTGGATATGGGCTGCTGGGGATGAGCGGCGTGGAAAGAGTGCGCGCACTCAATGCATGCTGTGTAGTGTGCCCAGGTGCGATGTCACTACTATAAGGCAAGTTGAAAGGCGGTAAGTTACAGATTTTTAATGATGACACACCTTAGTATCCCTCAACCTAGCATTCCCTCTCCGAGCGAAGTGAGCAGGATTTTTTGATGCACGATGGTGACTCGCCGGATGTTCGGTGCAATTGTAACGGTCTATGAAATGTAAAACAATAATCAGCAAAAACGAAAATGACGACAACGGACAACCCAGAAGCATACCATTGCAACCACGATGAAGTAGCACACATCAAAAAAGAGGAGATGGTGGGTAGAGAAAGTTCATTGCGAGGAGCACTCAGCACACTGATGATTGGAATCGTTATCGGTATCGAGCACAGCCATATGTGGCGTGGGAGTTCGATACTGGCTATCGAAGACCACAAACACGATTACCGAGCCGTTCCATTGGATTCCCTTCACCATCGCAATGCAGATCTTTGTGAAGACATTGACTGGGAAGACAATTACTCTTGAGACTGAGTCTTCTGACACTATTCACAATGTCAAAGCCAAGATTCAGGATAGGGAAAGGTGAGATCGCCTGGTTCAAGTTGATGATTAATCAATATGCGCATCATATTGCAGCATCTTCCCTGATCAACAGCGCCTGCCCATCCACTTTTCTACATTGTCTTTTTATACTGATCGAGCGTGATAGGTCTCATTTTCGCTGGGAAGCAGTTAGAAGATGATCGTACTCTCTCGGATTACAACATCGAGAAGGAGTCAACTCTTCATCTAGGTACGTTATTGCACGAAGTCACCCCCCCTACCATTAATGTTGATACTGTTTAGTCCTCCGTCTTAATGGCGGCGGCTACCCACAGTACATTTTAACCAAGGCCGCTGAGTTAAACAATGACAACGAGAGCGTTGAAACGAAGTTTTACCCCCTTTATGACAAGATTTTAAACTATTAGTTCCCTCCGACTGAAGGCTATGATGTCAGCCCCCAGTGGTCCATTCCAGACTCTAGAAAAACCGTCGACTTCACAATTACTTTCATTATCGAGCATCATCAGCACCCATTGTTGCTTGTCGAGATCAAGCCTCCATCGGACTTCCAATTGGATTCGGGGCGCGATGCCGCCATTGTCCAAGTCATCCAACGTCTCGATGAGATTGGGCCAAACAATCAGCATGCAGATCGATTGCATGCTATTTCTGCGGTTGGGAAAAAGTGGAGGGCATGTTACGCCTTGAAGGGCAATGGTAGCGAGGGTGGTCAACCTGTAAGGGGTGTTGCCGAAGCGAACTCTTTGAGATCAGCCAAACCAGAGTGTTGGAACGCAGATATTACATCGGACGACTCTTGGGCAGCTCTCCAGACCATTGTTGAGACAATTAAAGGCTATGTTGTTTAGTAATGTGAGCTTTTCCTGTATCTTTTCTCAGGAGGCAAATCGGTTACTGGTAGATGAGTAGTTCTGTTCTCGAATTCTTTACAGTTTTGTCAAGCTGTCTCCTGTATATTTTCCCACTACTTTAGGTAGTGGGTTTTGCGGGTGTCGAAAAAAACGCCAAAATCGAGTGTTTCAGCCGCTACGTCATAATAGTGCCATGGTCACGTGGAGACGCAACGCCAGATAGTGCTGATTAATTTCAGCCTTCTTTTGGTAATATTCAACGAATATAAATACAGTTTAGAATGGATGGAAGCAGAGAGAAATATTTGAACAAAAGAGCACGTGTAGCCGAAATACTTCAAAAACATGGAAATAATAGAAATGTAAGCCCAAACTAAAAATTAATAAAAAAGTGAACACTTCAGGATTCCATCATGGTGTCCTCAGGAGAGGTGTCCTCGGGAGAAGTGTCGCTCTGTTTTGTTCATAGTTTTCTTGTTGAGATCATATCAGACCATTTGGTAGTCTTGGCCTTCTTCATGACAACAAAATTGGAAAAGGCATCATCGGCCACTGAAAGTGACTGATTTGAGCTGTGTTATGGCAGTGTGGGGAAGTACGGGCTGCTGAGGAATTTCAACAGGGGTGTCAGAAGGATTGATGACACAAATGCTTTTTGCATTGATGTGGAAACACTGGGGAGATGCAGTGTCAGATAGTGCTGATTATTTTCAGCCTTCTTTTAATGAATATAAATGAAATATAGAACATATAGAAGGGGAGAGAAATCTTTGAAAAAAGAACACATGCATCACAAAACAAGCTGAACTGATAAGGAAAAAGTAGTGGGCTTTGCCGCCGCTCGCCAGCACGCTACCTGGTAATATCCTATGCACCACCTATCAAAGTGTTATCATCGCATGATGCAATGGGCATCAGCTCAAGTCGATCACAATGCACACTGCCAAAACTTCATATTTCGATCATGATCACCCCCAGCCTCTGATCATCTGTAAGTCCCCTGACCGACGCAGCATTGACCATTGTAGTAGCACCATCTTCCACCAAACCAAGCTAATCAACCCACTCCACCCCAATCGCCCCACACACACTTCTTCATACACCTTCTGCCCTGCATTCCATCTGACCAACTCTACACCTATGCCCAAAGACATGCACCTTAAGTCTTACATGCCATAATGCCATCAACAATGCATAACACCCATTTATTGACTTGCCGAGATTGATATGACTATCGAGATGTGCTAGTGGACTATGGGTCACCAATCAAGATGTCAATAAGAGGAGGGATGCGAGACCAAATTTTGGTTGATTGATATTCTGCTGTGGGCTTGTCAGAGGGAGAGGACCATGGGGCATGCACCTTAGGGTACTGGAATACTCAGGAACATAGGGTTATTAGAGGAGACTACGGTTTCACTAGTGTTGGCAAGGATGACTGCCTCATAACCCTATAACCCTATAGAATGGACAAGTATATTATTAGTGGTTTTGGGTCTTGTCAACAGTGACGTTGCAGTGGTGGTGGGCTCATCGCGCATCATGGGGCTCTTGGAACCAGGTTTGATAACCTAAAGTTAGTTAGTTAGTGAAATAAATGCAAAAAGAAATAAACCTTACCTAGGGCCCAAACAACAATAATTGTTGGTTGGGCCATTTTCTATGGGACGTGGCTTGTTGGTCAAAAATAACATGATGGAAATTGATGCATACCTTATTGCACAGCTTGTAGCGATCAATTGTGTGGATAAGAATAGTGTTTAAAGGTCTAGTCTGTAGGACCAAAAAAAAGACCGAAACTGAACTGAACTGGACTGATTAGGACCAGACCAGTGATCTATTTATGGACCAGTCTTTTTCAGTCCAATTGCTGGTCTGTCATTTTGAAAAATATAGTAGGACTGATGAAAAACCAGTTAAAACCAGTTGTGACTGTTTTTTCGTCCCAATATATGTTGGACCTTACTTCCACACATATTTACTTCATTTTCAGTCCCTGGATCATCAAAAACGGTCAAGAATTGGTTGAGATATGACCAAAACATTTTTGTATGAGTATTTTGTTGTATCAGAACAACTTTGATTGCGTTGCTTCTATATTTTTTATATGACATCATAAAAATAACAACAACACACCTAATTACCTTTACCATGTGATTTTATTCATATAACAGCCCAAATTAGTGTGACTACAAACTACAAATTACAAACTAAAAACCACAACTTGAATGCATGTTCTTTCAGTTTTGGCCATATCTCAGTCAAATCTTGACGGAATTGCTTAAATGTTGAATCAGTCTATGGATAATTACAATCTCTATCCATGAGTATAATGTATCTGAGGTAATGGTCATATTAGTTGAGATACATATGGGTTATTTGGCACAATAAATTTTACAACAAAAGACCAGTCCGAACCAGTCTTTTTTCGGTCCATGGACCAATTAGGACTGGTCCTAAATGGTCCAGTTGCAGTCCTCCAGTATCTGGGTTGGTTGTGGTTGCCAGTTGCCCCATTTGGAAGTCAAAAACCGGACTGGACTGGACCTTTAAACACTAGATAAGAACATTCACCATATTGACACCAGAGTGGTTACCTTCAAAATGTGTGAATGGTAGCTGCTCTGACTTGAGCTCCCAGTCTTGGGGTCAATCCTTGGGTGCAGTGATGTAGTGACCTGTGACAGAAAGATATGGATCCTGTGCATCAGAGGTCCAGGTGTTGAAGGTGAATGAAACCTTCCCCTTGATGTTTGCCAAAGCTTCTGAGACTTTCACCTCTGCACCACGAGCACAAAGGAGAATTTCTTGCTGAACCTTGGTTCAATGAGGGATATCCCTCTCAGAAAGAGAAGGTTGCGTGTACATCAGTAGTCAGCAAAAAGCACCCTTGTCAACCAACTGAAATGCCTGGAGTAAATGGATTAGATTAGTATTATAGTAGTACATGCTAAGTTACTGACCTCATCTTCCTCAACAATAAGTTCGATGATATAATTGAGAAGGCCAGCTGTTGAGAATGTAGGGGGATGAGGTTGCTGGTTAACAATCCCATCTAGGCTTCCCTGGATCAGTCTGAATGAATAGTTTGATCAAAAATCATCGAGTAGATGTAAACAACTTACCCATCAATAGTTGTGACACTTGCAGACTTGGGAAGGGCTTGGTGGTTGGCGATGACATTCAGCTTATTGCACCGCATCATGTATAGTTTTACATGGTCAGGGTTTCTATTGGAGCTTAAGTAAATAATGTGGATACAACATGGATTGAGCGTACCTCGCAATATGGGTATGCAGAGTTGAGATACCTCCAGTGAAGAAGCAGTTCTTTTTGACAATTCCCACTGATCTATGAATCTTAGTTAGATATTGATAATGCTTGATTGGATGATGACTTACTGGCATAGAGTGCACCAGTTCCCCTCCTCTACCTTGCCTGTGTCAGGATTCATTTGGTTCTTATCAAGTTTGAAGATTGTTTGGATATCAGCAGTGCACATGATCTTGCAATGGTCACCAAGGAACTACACAGCCAGAAATAAGTTACTCGCCACATGCTTGGACAAAGGTTTTCAGACATACCTGTCAATCAGCATCCCCCATGGCCTTGGTGGTGTGATATGACTCTTCTATGAGCTCGACATCGGTGCCATCTCTGCTGCCTTCCTCTTCAGTAGTTGTGCCCATTCCGATCAGAATTTCCAGAATTCTGGGGAATTCCATTTACATATATTTTTCTCATAATTCATGATTCTGATTGGACTGGAGGGTCAATTTTACCTCTGGAATCCCCAGAATCTACCCGGACTCATTTTTACCTGGAACAATCGGAACAACTGGATGCACGGCAACTAGCGTAACTGGAATAACTGGAATAACTGGACTGCATGTGCTTTCCCAAATAAAATTTTGACATACAACAAGAATCGAACACTTGACCTTGGGTCTGCACACATAACAGCACGCTTAACCACTGAGCTACCAGGTAATTATTTGTGTACATACATCTAATACCTTTATTACCCAACCAAGGTGCCTAGTTGCAGCCATTAACGGAATATGCAAACATGTATATTGCATGACACATGACATGTGACTGCCAGCTCACAACCACCACCACCGTCGTCAATGCTGCCTCCTCCTCCTCTCCACTCTACCACCACCACTGCATGTGCACCCACCACCACCATTCCCATGCCCATCACCACCACCTTCAAATGAGCTGACTGGATGGAATGCAGGCCCAAACAATGGCAATTGTTGTTTGGGCCATAGATAAGTTTTTTTCTTTTTTCTTTTTTCTTTTTCTTTTTATCAATCAACTAATTGTAATTTATTGCTTTTTAGGCTATATACTACTGGGGATGACCTGTTGCAATGAAAAACGCACAACACATGCCCACAGCCACCCAATCCCCTCCTCCCCATTCAAACGGGATGTGAGGCTGTTGACATGGGCTAGGTGGGTGCAGAGGGATGCCAGGAGACCCCAGAAGGGGGATACCTGCCTAGTAAGCACCCACCAACCCCTGTACATGTGCCACGTCGCACTGATCGTGGGGTGGATTGCAGGTGGAATGACAACAATGACAAGCCACCCACCCCCAGCCTCACGAGCAACTGCTCATGGGGTGGAATGTGGGTGGAATGATGCCTAGGCACCCAGATAGGAGACGACGGCACACCACCCGCCCCCAGCCTCACAAGCAACTGCTTGTGGGGTGGATCGTGGGTGGAATGACAATGATGACAAGCCACCCACCCCCAGCCTCATGAACAACTGCTCATGGGGTGGATTGTGGGTGGAATGACAGACAACTCACCTAGCACAGTGGGGTCGCGTCCCCTCCCCCTCCCCTGCATTTCACGTGGGGAGGGTTTTTTTGTAGTTTTAATTGTTTAATATTATTACACCTCCCCCGCCCCCATTTTGTCTGTGGGGGAGGGTTTCTTTGTGTCCTTTGGGGCTTACCACACCAGACTACTGTCCCCCCCAAGGTCACAGAAGATGACAAAGTACACTTCACCTGCCGCTTTACCTCTGAAGCACAGTTGCAGAACTCTGTCACAGCCAGTCTTGACGACAACTCGGCTAGCATTCAGGGCACCCAAATGAAAGTGTGTGAGCTCCTTAACTCTATCTCAGACTCAGTTGTGATTATTGCCAACAATATCAAGTGCATTCCA
Source organism: Tricholoma matsutake (assembly GCA_026075535.2). Classification (NCBI taxonomy): domain Eukaryota; kingdom Fungi; phylum Basidiomycota; class Agaricomycetes; order Agaricales; family Tricholomataceae; genus Tricholoma; species Tricholoma matsutake. The sequence continues at coordinate 158,786 of AP026548.1, read as the reverse complement.
GAATCCCATCTGTTGCTCATGTTCAGGTCAGTGGCATGCCTTGGGCTTCAACAGTGGGCACCTGATGTCTTGGGTAACAATCTGGAGTCTATGTATAATCTCCTTCATGAGCACATTGCCCTCAAGACATTTGAGCAGGTCTCGGGTGCATTTGGATACTCTCACATGGGAACAAACCTGTCGTGTGTCAACAATTTTGCACTTATGCGTAAACTTTATCGACACTTCGTTTTCTCATATATGCATGGTATTGCCAAGTCAGAGGCAAAGAATCCACGAAGTGTTGCGAAAGCAAAGCAGATGACTGGAGTATGGGAATGACGTAGTGTGGTATGTAATTCCTGGAATTCTGTATATGCCATTTGCAGATTGTATTTATTAATAAACCTTGATAGCTTGCTGATGGCAGGATGGATGTGTTCACGGCATGTGGTTTCAATAAACACATTGTGGCCTTGGCTAGAGAGAATGAGGCCCATTTGGATGATGAGTTGGCCAAAGGGAATGCTGAGTCAGTTGATGCAGTGTACCACATCAAGGAGAAGCAGGGACATTCAACAAAAGTTACTGCATTCTTTAGAATGGCTGATCAAGAGCGCAAGCAGATGAATAGAAGCAAAAGAAGACACCTTAAGTTTGCCAGTTTTTCTTTTTACATTTGACTGATCCTATTTATCTGTAGACTGGAGCAACGCCGTGAAGACCCCCCCATGCCAAAGTTATCTGAGCTCACTGCTCTCCCAAAGAAAGTCCCAATTGATTGGTTTGATCCTATCTATTGGAACAATCTTTCTCTCCGTGAGCGTGCCCAATATGTCAAGAATGGTACTTATGTTGCTCTGCCACATGCAGAGCTCTGTGCCAGCTGGGATGAGTGTGAGAAATGGAAGAGTATGCCAGAGAAGGAGTTTATGGCCAAATATGGTGATGAAGTGCAGGCAGAATACAAGCTACCTATGCCAGACGAATTGGAATGACTTGAGCAGCAGGATGATGAGGATGATGAAGATGATCCAGATGTATCAGGTGAGGGGTCAGGAGATGAGGGCTCAGGTTATGAATGAGATATGGGTGTTGTTTAATACATATTCTGGTTAATGGTGGTAATTGATCTACTTACCTCTTCATATTCATGCTTGCCAAGTCACTTAATGTATTTCAAGTTAATACCATCTTTTCTATTTATCCAAAGCTATTGTTACAATCTGAGACACATGAGAGACAGATATAGGGCAAAATGGACATGGGGAAAATCTATGACCTGATGAAAGACAACTGTTGTGATCCGAGACATGTGAGAGATATGAATGTAGGGTAAGGCAGATAAAGGGAAAATCTATGACCTGACAAAAGACAACCGCACGAGTAGAGCGCAATATGTGCACAGAGCGAGTGAGCCATGTGGCAACATACAAGGGTGGAACAGACTTGGCTTCAGTGAGCTGTGCCTCCCTGCACTTATGCGTGTCCATAACTTCGAGGGGTGTTGTGCACGAGATGAGCAAGCTAAGAACTAATGCACAGGATTACGAGTTGCAAGTTGGTATTAATCGAGTGCTATTATCAGACTAAGGTAAGAATAAGGAAGTAGAAGCGGAACAAGATTTCAAGTTGGAAAGAAGTCAGAACAGGAAAATGAAGCATAGAATGAAGGCATAATTGTGGGTATAACAGCTATTTACACATTGCCAGGGATGCAAAATTATTGGCACCCTCTGTTGGGAGCCCAACATACAACCAGGACCTTCTGTAAGTCTGGCCCCACAGACTCACAACATTACAACAAGTTAATTTACCTACACTGCCATTACACACTTCCACGGTGCCGGCACATCACACACATCGCCGACACAATCACCCTCGCCACCAACACAGCCACCTATGGTGCATAAACAACTCACCAACACCAGACATACCAATGTCTGTGTTACATTACTACACCACTGTTACACACTTCCACAGCGCCGGCACAGTGACACACAGTGCCGACACAACCACCCTTGCTGCTGGCACAGCCACCGGCGATAGCATAGCCACCTATGGCGCATAAACAACTCACCAACACCAGATATACCAATGTCTGTATTACAGTGAGTTATGGCCACCCTATGCCACCAACACACTCCCATGGTGCTGACACAGCCACACACATCGCTGACACAATCACCCTCAACACCGGAACAGCCACCGGTGAATACAACAACAACAACTGGTGACATGCATCCTGGCAACAGCACCATACATCCTTATTTCCACATCCAGCAGTGCCAACATTATCCTATTGATGCAGTACCTTCCTATTATATGACTATCCCCGATGCGGCCTTCCCAAATCACACACTATGCTTGATGTGGCCTTTTACTTACACAGTCGATCTTTTTCTTATATATTACTTATTTTTTATTCCTTAACCTTCGTTCCTACTTCCATGCAACGATGGTATAGTAACTTCCTATTCTTTTATTTGTAGTAACTTAAGGTTCCTACTTCCATGCAATAAAGATAATTTGATCCTGTCTTTTAGTAAACCTAAGTCTAGTGTAGGCTGCCAAACTTGGCATCCTTCCACTTTTTTTTTTTGACACTGACAACTTTCTTCACCTACTGAACCAACCCTGTCTTGGCAACCTTCCCCCCTCATCCCACTCCTCACCAGGAGTATGAGAAGAAGTTTACAAGATTCTGGCCAACCAGCCGAATTCGAGACACTACCAACCACACAATGAAAGTGCTGGCACATCTGCCAATCACTGCCACTGTCACCACCAAACACTGATACTGACTTGTGCACCAACAAAAGTACAGCGGCAGCGGAGTCTGTACACCAACCATCACAATTAACCATCCCAACTACCAGGCTGCACCACCTGCCACTCGAACCAAAATGTCACCCTCCACACAACCCCTCGCCAAAGTGAAGGTCACAAAGATGAAGGAATGCCCAATGCTCACTGCCAGAAAAATCACCCCTCTCATCATGCAACTGTGGACCCTTGCATGCAAACACTATAAGAAGCATGGTGGGAAGACAGATGATAAAATTGTCAGCCATGTCACTGAGGGCATGTTTGAACCTCGCCTTGTGGCATGGTACCAAGCCAACCAAACTTGGATTGATGCCCTCTCCCTGGATGGATACCTTGGTGAGCTCTCCCAGCTCATCCTAGAGAAGAACTGGGCCCACAACATCCTCAAAACCATCCTCTCCTCATCGCAAGGCGACCAGGTCTTCATTGACTGGAAAATTGAGATTGAGAACCTGAATGCCATCCTCACCACCTCTGCACTGGCTGAGGCCCTGACCAAGGCTGAACTCAAAAACCAACTCCAATCCAACCTCCACCCTGACTTGAGACTCAACATCAGTCTTAAGCCTGTCCTGGCCACTGAACTTGCCCCCTGGGCCCTCAAGGTAAAGGAACACGATGACCGCATGCATGCAGAAGATGCACGCACCCAAAAACTCATTGATGCCTCCACCGCTGCATGTGCCACATGCCACAGCGAGAAGAAAGACCGACTTTCTTGACTCACTGACCCGCCGGCAAAGAGAAACTCTCCCACTGTTGGCCCCAGCAAAACAAAACAGGTTGAGAAGAAGTGCCTCCCTGCCCTCACACTCAAAGAATGGGCAATCCTCAAAAAACATGCTGGCTGCACACAATGCTGGAAATTGTATGCTGGCCACAAGGACCCTGACTGTCCCATGAAGGCAGACAACACCTGGCCCGATGCCAAGACATACATCACACTCACGGTGCTGGCAGTGGCAACAAAGGCGGCAGCAGAGGACAACAAAACCAACTCGTATGTCCCTCCCCCTGCTGATGTCCCCTTTACTGTATCACACCTATTTCCTACCCTCTATGCCACTGGCCCCCTCATCACCAAATTCCCCCTTAAAATCTATCCACTAATGGACATTGGTTGCCCCCTCCGATGTTATCCTCTCCCTAAAAAGGAAAATAACATATCGTTGTTGACCCAGCAAAAAATCAACTGTGAGGAATATGTCAAATTAGAGCTGCAATCAGACCAGGGGATATGGAAATCGGGAGTCCACAAGATGAAAGTAAATAAGGGATTATCATTCCCCATTATATTAGGAATGCCATTTCTTTCATCAGAACAGATCGTGATTGATACCCATGAGCAAACTGCCATTGACAAATGCTCTGGTTTTGACCTCCTAAATCCACCCTCTCAAACACCCCAGCCCCGGGGCAAACAATGGGTTACACCTCCACCAACACCAAAGAAAATTCGGACTCCAAAACCAACTACACTGGAGAACTCCGGAGCACCAGCACTTGCCAGATGCCTTCTCCCCAGACCCATCATGGCTGCCATGCGAGACCGCATTGAAGGCCTAGCATTCCAAGGACTCCGGGCTGGCTAGCTAAACTCCCCCGTGTACGGTTTGCCATCATGAACACCATGAATGCATCCACCAGCTTCTCTGGTTTCCAACTCAAAACCGGCTGATCTCCACCCATCATTCTGCCTATTGTGCCCCTCGCCGAAAATGCCACCGCTGAGCAGATCACTGCACATGACATCATTACACGTGTCCACCTCTATGTTCAAGAAGCACAGGACAACCTCCTTGCTGCCAAAATTTGCCAGGCATATCATGCCAATGAGCACCGGGCGCCAGAGGATGTCTACAAGGTCGGTGACCTTGTCATGCTCTCCACCAAAAATCGCCACCACAATTACAAATGCAAAGGCAAAACACAAGTTGCCAAATTCATGCCATGACATGATGGCCCCTACACGGTCACACATACCTTCCCTGAATGCTCCAAATACACTCTCAAACTTCCCAACAACCCCAACACCTTCCCTGGTTTCCATGCACACCTACTAAAACAATATGTCCCCAATGACCCACTCCTCTTCCCTGACCGGGAACCAGCTCAGCCAATGCCAATTGTCACTGAAGATGGCACCGAGGAGTGGTACATTGACAAAATCATGGATGCATGCCAATGCGGCAGGGTTGTACAATACCTTGTCCATTATGAAGGATATGGGAAAGAACACGATGAGTGGCACCCCAGCTCTGAAATGGCCGACACTGATGCCCTTGACTGGTGGGAAGATAAAAATGGGATGGAGGTCTGAGACCCACACAATTTTTTCAAGTGAGGAGGAGTGTAAGTCTGGCCCCACAGACTCATGACATTACGACAAGTTAATTTACCTACACTGCTGCTACACACTTCCATGGTGCCAGCACATCACACACATTGCCAACACAACCACCCTCGCCGCTGACACAGCCACCTATGGTGCATAAACAACTCACCAACACCAGACATACCAATGTCTGTGTTACATTACTACACCACCGTTACACACTTCCACAGCACTGGCACAGCTACACACATCACCGACACAACCGCCCTTGCCACCGGCAATAGCATAGCCACCTATGGTGCATAAACAACTCACCAACACCAGATATACCAATGTCTGTGTTACAGTGAGTTATGGTCACCCTATGCCGCCAACACACTCCCACGGTGCTGACACAGCCACACACATTGCTGACACAATCACCCTTGACACCAGAACAGCCACTGGTGAATACAACAACAACAACCAGCAACATGCATCCTGGCAACAGCACCATACATCCTTATTACTCTTCTATCCACATCCAGCAGTGCCGACATTATCCTATTGATGCGGTACCTTCCTATTATGTGACTACACCTGATGCGGCCTTCCCAAATCACACACTACGCTTGATGTAGCCTTTTACTTACACAGTCGATCTTTTTCTTATATATTACTTATTTTTTATTCCTTAACCTTCGTTCCTACTTCCATGCAATGAAGGTATAGTAACTTCCTATTCTTTTATTTGTAGTAACTTAAGGTTCCTACTTCCATGCAATGAAGATAATTTGATCCTGTCTTTCAGTAAACCTAAGTCTAGTGTAGGCTGCCAAACTCGGCATCCTTCCACCTTCCTGCCAATACCATAAGTGCCTGCTGGCCGCTGGACAGTTGTGACATGAGTGATAATATGGACAGGCTCAATAATACTAAGGTTGTTAGAGGGGAGTGCATCAACAATTCATACCATAAATACAGGGTGGTGTATGAATGGTGCCTGCCTCTCCTCTTGGGTAGATAGTGATTGATGTGAGCAGACTCTTATAAAGGTGTGCATTATTCCCTCCAGCAAAAGTCTCCAAATGTTTTGAATGAATCCTGTATCATGAGCCTGTGTCAATAAATTGTAGAACTTTATAGCCCTGTTTCCTTTATGTGACCTTTCACAACTGAATGTGCACTCATCATGGTGCACCTGCAAAAGATGCTGGGCTTGTGGAGGGAGAATAATGGCATTTGGCAGATGAGGAAGATCAGAGTAAGCTCGGTATGATCTTCCTGTCTGGTGAAGATAATTAAGCAGATTGTTATAATCTACTTCAAGAAGGCAAGGTGCCTTTGCTAGAATATCTGCCACTTCTATAGGCTGGAGAGGTACTGGATGGTCATCCATGGCCATGTCTCCTGGCTCAAGAATATCACATAATTCTTGGAATGATCTTCACTGTGCAGTAAAGCATCTACACGTGCTTGACGACTCATCTGAGGAACCATTGGAAGATATAGATCCCCTGATCTTGGTATTAGCTATCAATTTTTGAGCAAAATAATTGAAACACATACGGAGATGATAATTGGTGTTCATTTTTTGCAAGTGTCCATTCATTTGTTCTTAGGGTTATCAGGAGATATATTTGAGATTGTAGGGTAGGGTGGAAAACTAGGGGAGTAGGGTGGTGGGGGAAGGGGAGTAGGGTGGTGGGGGAAGGGGAGTAGGGTGGTGGGGGAAGGGGAGTAGGGTGGTGGGGGAAGGGGAGTAGGGTGGTGGGGGAAGGGGAGTAGGGTGGTGGGGGAAGGGGAGTAGGGGGGTGGGGGAAGGGGAGTAGGGTGGTGGGGGAGGGGGAGTAGGGTGGTGGGGGGGGTATGGACGTGAAATGGATTTTTTCCGCTTGGCTGTCACGAGGACTTTTGATGGCCATTGGGGGATTTTTATAGTTATGCTAGGTCATCTGACTCACTCATGGGAAAGTCTCGGTGTAACCATATTAGGCTCAGTTAGGGTTGCCTCGGCGGCCAAAGGCCGCGTTAGTGTTTGGCTTAGCTGCTTAGGGTCAGAACATTCAATGATCCCCCCTTGGGGGGTTGGGGGGGGCATTGTCTCGCGGAGTGGCCATATAAATATATATGAGGACTTTTATTTGTTATGCTTATCACCGGACAATTTCACTTGTGATGACAGAACATCAACAACAACATGTATGGCACATACAGTAGTCAACATGGATGGCACATACAGTAGTCAACATGTATGGCACATACAGTACTCACCGCATAATTTCACTGGTGAGGACAGAACGTCAAGGACAGCATGTCCAGTACTCACCACATAACTTCACTTGTAATTACAGAACGTCAATGACAACATGTACTCACCGCATAATTTGAATTGTGAGAACAGAACGTCAATGACAGCATGTACAGTACTCACTGTATAACTTCACTGGTGAGGACAGAACGTCAACGATGGCATGTACAGTGCTCACTGCATAATTTCACTTGTGAGGACATAACGTCAAGGACGGCATGTACAGTACTCACCACATAATTTCACTTGTGAGGACAGAACGTCAAGGACGGCATGTGCAGTACTCACCACATAATGTCACTTGTAATGACAGAACGTCAACGACAACATGTACTCACTGCATAATTTGAATTGTGAGAACAGAACGTCAACGACAGCATGTACAGTACTCACTGTATAATTTCACTGGTGAGGACAGAACATCAACGACGGCATGTACAGTACTCACCGCATAATTTCACTTGTGAGGACAGAACGTCAAGGATGGCATGTACAGTACTCACCACATAATTTCACTTGTAATGACAGAACGTCAACAACAACATGTACAGCACATACAGTACTCACCGCATAATTCCACTTGTGAGGACAGAACGACAACGACAACATGTACTCACTGCATAATTTGAATTGTGAGAACAGAACGTCAACGACAGCATGTACAGTACTCACTGTATAATTTCACTGTTGAGGACAGAACATCAACGACGGCATGTATAGTACTTACCACATAATTTCAATTGTGAGGACAGAACGTCAAGGACAGCATGTGCAGTACTCACCACATAATGTCACTTGTAATGACAGAACGTCAACGACAACATGTACTCACCGCATAATTTGAATTGTGAGAACAGAACGTCAACGACAGCATGTACAGTACTCACTGTATAATTTCACTGTTGAGGACAGAACATCAACGACGGCATGTATAGTACTCACCACATAATTTCAATTGTGAGGACAGAACGTCAACAACGACATGTACAGTACTCACCACATAATTTCACTTGTGAGGACAGAACATCAAGGACGGCATGTGCAGTACTCACCACATAATGTCACTTGTAATGACAGAACGTCAACAACAACATGTACCCACCGCATAATTTGAATTGTGAGAACAGAACGTCAATGACAGCATGTACAGCACTCACTGTATAATTTCACTGGTGAGGACAGAACGTCAAGGACGGCATGTACAGTACTCACCTCATAATTTCAGTTGTGAGGACAGAACGTCAAGGACGGCATGTACAGTACTCACCTCATAATTTCACTTGTGAGGACAGAACATCAAGGATGGCATGTGCAGTACTCACCACATAATGTCACTTGTAATGACAGAATGTCAACGACAACATGTACTCACCGCATAATTTGAATTGTGAGAACAGAACGTCAACGACAGCATGTACAGTACTCACTGTATAATTTCACTGGTGAGGACAGAACGTCAACGATGGCATGTACAGTGCTCACTGCATAATTTCACTTGTGAGGACAGAACGTCAAGGACGGCATGTACAGTACTCACCTCATAATTTCACTTGTGAGGACAGAACGTCAAGGACGGCATGTGCAGTCCTCACCACATAATTTCAATTGTGAGGACAGAACGTCAACGACGACATGTACAGTACTCACCACATAATTTCACTGGTGAGGACAGAACATCAAGGACGGCATGTGCAGTACTCACCACATAATGTCACTTGTAATGACAGAACGTCAACGACAACATGTACTCACAGCATAATTTGAATTGTGAGAACAGAACGTCAACAACAGCATGTACAGTACTCACTGTATAATTTCACTGGTGAGGACAGAACGTCAACGACGGCATGTACAGTACTCACCGCATAATTTCACTTGTGAGGACAGAACGTCAAGGATGGCATGTACAGTACTCACCTCATAATTTCACTTGTGAGGACATAACGTCAAGGACGGCATGTACAGTACTCACCACATAATTTCACTTGTGAGGACAGAACGTCAAGGATGGCATGTGCAGTACTCACCAAATAATGTCACTTGTAATGACAGAACGTCAACGACAACATGTACTCACTGCATAATTTGAATTGTGAGAACAGAACGTCAACGACAGCATGTACAGTACTCACTGTATAATTTCACTGGTGAGGACAGAACGTCAACGACGGCATGTACAGTACTCACCACATAATTTCAATTGTGAGGACAGAACGTCAACAACGACATGTACAGTACTCACCACATAATTTCACTTGTGAGGACAGAACATCAAGGACGGCATGTGCAGTACTCACCACATAATGTCACTTGTAATGACAGAACGTCAACGACAACATGTACCCACCGCATAATTTGAATTGTGAGAACAGAACGTCAATGACAGCATGTACAGCACTCACTGTATAATTTCACTGGTGAGGACAGAATGTCAAGGACGGCATGTACAGTACTCACCTCATAATTTCACTTGTGAGGACAGAACATCAAGGATGGCATGTGCAGTACTCACCACATAATGTCACTTGTAATGACAGAACGTCAACGACAACATGTACCCACCGCATAATTTGAATTGTGAGAACAGAACGTCAATGACAGCATGTACAGCACTCACTGTATAATTTCACTGGTGAGGACAGAATGTCAAGGACGGCATGTACAGTACTCACCTCATAATTTCACTTGTGAGGACAGAACATCAAGGATGGCATGTGCAGTACTCACCACATAATGTCACTTGTAATGACAGAACGACAACGACAACATGTACTCACTGCATAATTTGAATTGTGAGAACAGAACGTCAATGACAGCATGTACAGTACTCACTGTATAATTTCACTGGTGAGGACAGAACGTCAACGACGGCATGTACAGTACTCACCACATAATTTCACTTGTGAGGACAGAACGTCAAGGACGGCATGTACAGTACTCACCTCATAATTTCACTTGTGAGGACAGAACATCAACCACAGCATGTACAGCACTCACCGTATAATTTCACTGGTGAGGACAGAACGTCAAGGATGGCATGTACAGTACTCACCGCATAATTTCACTTGTGAGAACAGAATGTCAACGACAACTTGTACTCACTGCATAATTTGAATTGTGGGAACAGAACATCAACGACAGCATGTACAGTACTCACTGTATAATTTCACTTGTGAGGACAGAACGTCAACGACGGCATGTTCAGTACTCACCGCATAATTTCACTTGTGAGGACAGAACATCAGCGACGGCATGTACAATACTCATCGCATAATTTCACTTGTGAGGACAGAACATCAAGGACGGCATGTACAGTACTCACCGCATAATTTCACTTGTGAGGATAGCACGTCAAAGACAGCATGTACAGTACTCACCGCATAATTTGACTTGTGAGGACAGAACGTCAACGACGACATGTACAGTACTCACCGCATAATTTAAGTTGTGAGGACAGAACGTCAAGGATGGCATGTACAGTACTCACCACATAATTTCACTTGTAATGACAGGACGTCAATGACAACATGTACTCACCGCCTAATTTGAATTGTGAGAACAGAACGTCAACGACAGCATGTACAGTACTCACTGTATAATTTTACTGGTGAGGACAGAACGTCCACGACGACATGTACACTACTCACCGCATAATTTCAATTGTGAGGACAGAACGTCCATGACAGCATGTATAGTACTCACTGCATACTTTGAATTGTGAGGACAGAAAGTCAATGACAGCGTGTACAGTACTCATGGCATAATCTCACTTCTGATGACAGAACTTCAACGACGACATGTACAGCACGTACAGTACTCACCACACAATTTCACTTGTGAGGACAGAACGTCAACGATGACATGTATAGCACATACAGTACTCACCACATACAGAACTTCAATGACGACATGTTTAGCACATACAGTACTCACTGCACAATTTCACTTGTGAGTCTGGAACGTCAACGACGACATGTTGTACAGCACGTACAGTACTCACTGCAAAATTTCACTTGTGAGTCGGGGACGTCAACGACAACATGTACAACACATACAGTACTTACCACAAAATTTCACTTGTGAGGACAGAACGTCAATGATGACATGTATATCACATACAATACTCACCACATACAGAACTTCAATGATGACATGTTTAGCACGTACAGTGCTCACTGCACCATTTCACTTGTGAGTCTGGAATGTCAACCAAGACATGTACAGCATGTACAGTACTCACTGCACAATTTTACTTGTGAGTCTGGAATGTCCATGACGACATGTTTAGCATGTCACTACAAAATTTCACTTGTAAGTCTGGGACATCACAGACGACATGTACAGCACATACAGTACTCACTGCAAAATTTCACTTGTGACTCAGGAATGTCAGCGACGACATGTACCACACATACAGCATTCACCTGTAATGACAAAGTGTTAAGCATGGTCAGTAAGTTTAATCAAGGCTCTTGAAACTATCAACCATAGGAGATGATGTGAATAATCATTTTGATAAGTGTTCTACATTCTGACTGGCTCGAGGGTAGATGAACAGATAGAAACCAATAATAATTTGTACTTCAATTGAGGTAAAATCTGTGGAACACAAGCAACTGTTGGTAGGTAACATGAATTTCATATGGTGTACCGCATAGGCATTCCACGGAGGCCACATACCAGCAGTTGTTATTCAACTGTAAAGTGAATTTGATTTAGCATAAATAAAAGTAACACTTCATCAGCCAAGAATACGAACACCTTCATATTTGGGACTACTCCGCAATAGAACTTGTGATGGACGTGAGGGAGGAAGCCAGTTACTTGCTGTTCATTGTCGTTGAAGAATGGACACCTTGGAAATCTGATCCATTGCCTTTGTGGACAATGATGAAGACGAAGATCAGGGATGGAATGGCCTGCATGGAACTACTTCCATGCTGGAGCGATCTTAGAGTGCTCAATCCTTGAATAATGTTTATTTATTAATTAAATATCCAAGAAAAAAACATTGAATGCGCCAAACGATTATGAAGCAGTTTAAGATGGAACAACAAAGATACTATTCCTCGCCCTCATCAGCAAAGTCCGGAACTGCATGGCGCTTCAGGAGAATGCGAGGTGCAGCTCGATCCTTACCACCACGCCCGGAAGAACTGGGCCAACGAGTAAATCCTGATGCTGTGGATGTTGGCCACATCTTGTCTTGTTGTGCATCTGGGATCCAGCTCCACTTCCTCACTCGTTTCCAGATTTCTAAGCGCGATGCAGAAATGAGGGTTGAATTTTTAGGGTCCTCGATAAAGGTCATCCACATCACAAAATATGGTGAGCTAGGGTAATTCTGGACGGCATTCGTGGTCTTGTAACCAGGCTCAGGAAAGAGCCATTTGAAGGCCCTCTGCCAATCGGTGGTGGAAGCGTTCTTGTAGGTGACATGGGTGAAAACATCGGAAAGGGTTAGATTCTTGTATATATCTTCTTTCCCTTCTCGGCATTCGACCATGGTAAGCTTGAGGTAAGAGAGGTTTGTGACTCCCCATGGATTAGGCGCCTTGCCAGTGAGATCAATGACGAATTTACACCAGAGTTGGGAAAGGAAAGTATCGATTGCAGGATGTTCGTCAGCAGGAGGAGGGGTCTCACGATTGTCTATATCCAAGCCATCATCCTGCATAGGAGGGGGGAGCATATGACCCTGAGATTGTAGGTCGAATAGAGTTGGTTCGGGCTGGCCAGTGAAGTTGATATAGGTCGGCATCCTTCCTTTATTTGTAGAGCGCTTACCAGCAAGCGCATCCCTGGGGATAATGCCTGACTTCTGATACATTGCCTGGACCTGGTCCAAGGTCATGCCGTCAAACCAAAACTTAAAAGCTGGTTCTGTAAGGAGGGTTCCACCGATGCGTAGGCGAGGAACAACTTCGCCGACCATTATACGACGGAAAAAGATGCAGCCATAGGGTATATAAGGAACCCGGCCATGAGAGCGGCAGCGATTGTTGGGTTCTCCATCTTCATCTGCATCTCCCTCCTCCTCCTCCTCCTCCTCCTCCTCCTCCTGCCAATCTGCCTGCCTGGATGTGTTATATGCGAGAACATCGGTATTCAGGCCCTCAGCCTCCGATAACGGAAGAGCTGCATCCATGAGTCGTCTTGCTGCTGGTCCATCTTCAGGGCGAGCATGTAATCCATTCAGCAACCACACACACGCTGCAGTCAATGTGAGCGATTCAGGAATGAGTCGACTACGGGTTGCACCACTGGCTTGGTGGGAGAGAGCTTTGCTGATCGCCAGCAGCCTCGTCATGCGGAAAGACCTATGGGAATAAATAAATCAATATAAAGGGTAACATTGAAGAAAAAAAGACTTACCACCACTCCTGACGGGTAAACGAACAAAGACAGTCCTTTAATGTATCAGGGTCAAACTGCATTAGGACTTCTGTGGCGAATCTATAAGGTACCCGGACCTCGAGACGTGCATTTGAAGAGTTAGCAGTACGTGCCTCTTCATAGATACTGTAGATGCCTTCGATAGTTTTTGTTGGATGATCCCCGCCCATAGCCTCTTTGATGGTGATAAATTTCGCATGGTGCCTACCTTCAGGGTGGTAAACGATAGACTTATTGGTTGTGTATGCCTGGATGTACACAGCCTCATACTCCCCTTGAGCACGGACGCCAGGAATGGCACGAAAGCCACTAATGGCAGTAAGATGGCTGACAGGATCTCTTGAATATTTGGATGAATTAATATCGGAAATCCTCTCGGCGTTCTGATCCGAAATGCGCAATGCCTGCTGGACTACCTGGTAATGGGTGGCTGTAGTCCATTGAAGGCATTCCTCCTGATCACTACTGATCTCGATACCGACGTCGATATACCAGTCTCCAACCTCCGGGACTTCATAAGAGAGCTGTGCACTCCGGACAAAATCGTAAAGGTAGTATTCCGCAGATTCGACATCTACCTGATGGTAAGTGCTATGTTTTGTGCCTCGGATGGTGTGCAGAATGAAGAAGTCGCGTGCCCATGCAATGTCATTATCTGCGATGAGGGGGTTCAAATCCAGTTCCGTGCGAATACGGTTGGCGAGGTGGTCAACGACATTGCTGGGAATGAGCTTCGTACCCCAGGCAAAGCCTCCTCTTGTCTTCTTCGCTCTAAACTGCTCTGTTGAATAGTTGGCTGGCCATTCTGAGGCGATGCTTTGGCCAAGTAAAGTCGCAATCGCGGTACGAAAGCCATTTTCGTACCAGAAGGCTCGCTCGCGTTCAGTCAAATGGTAGGCGCTTGATCGCTGGGAACGTTCGGGCGACCACAGTGCAGGGAAAAATATATGTAAGTGGTGGCGCATGCCGAATGTGCCAAACTCAAAATTTGGGATCTTGTGGTAGTCAACTAGTTTCTCCTCCTATAGCACAAATACTTGGTTAGATAAAAGATTCAATTATAAGTTGGACTCCAGAAACTCACGCCTCGATAAGTAACAGGGTGCTTGAGATGAATACTTGTCTTCAGAGCAAAAGTATCATGTGGAACGACATATACAGAGATCGGGCAGTTGACCATGACTTTGTCGGCAATGCCAAGGAGGGAGTCATAGTCCCGGGAGATCAAAAGAGAGTGGTCAACTTCAATGACATTCTGAATAGCATCGACAAAGGCCTGCTTCGGATGTCCATTGTCATCGACGTATTCACCGGTAAGGACAAAGTGTATGTAGTTGTCATCTGTTTCATCATTTTCATGAAAGCCATAAGCACGGTCAACAAATTCACGCAGGCTGTGGGTTATGACTGGGTGGTTGTTGAAGAGATCGGCCATAGGAGATAGCGTGTGGATAATTGACAAAGGGTGAATTTTCGATGAAAGTTTTATATTCTGACTGTGTACGAAGAACTAAAGAAACAATAATTTGCGCTTGAATAATGATCCATCCTTCCACCAGGGGAGGACAAAGGGATAGCAGCACACAGCAATTCCGGTAAACGAAAAGGAGATAGATATCAGGGCCGCACAACGTGGAGGACTTTGAGAAAAAAAATTGCAGACGTCCAAGAGGAACGGGCATTGCTGAAGGACGCTAAGCACCATATAAGGAGTCTTGAAGGTCGAGAGGATTGGGGATAGCCAGTCAGGGACGTAGAACACGTTCATATTGGGGACTACTCCCTAACAGAACTCGTCTTTGCCGTTACTGATGAAGAAGACCTGCACGGAACTACTTCCATGCAGGTTGCAGGTTGCATGGTAGGTGAGGGTTGGCCAGGAAGGAGAAAGCAACGCGCTGTTCGTCTTTGACGAACAGACATGATCAGGCGGTCAGGGTGGCTGTGCTAAATCCTCTCGACATTGTTTGGCATTTTCCGAAAATAGCTCAACTCATCTCCACCATGTCTGTTCATCAAAGACAAACAGCGCATTGCTTTCTCCTTCCTGGCCAACCCTCACCTACCATGCAACCTGCATGGAAGTAGTTCCGTGCAGGTCTTCTTCATCAGTAACGGCAACGACGAGTTCTGTTAGGGAGTAGTCCCCAATATGAACGTGTTCTACGTCCCTGACTGGCTATCCCCAACCCTCTTGACCTTTAAGATTCCTTATGTGGTGCTCCTAGTTCGCCCTCCCGCCATGTCCCGCTCTCCTTGGACCGCTGCAATTTTTTTTTCAAAGTCCCCCATGTTGGGCCCTGGCACGTTGTGCGGCCCTGCTATCTCCCTTCCGTTTACTGGAATTTCTGGATCTTTCTCTGCACGTTGTATGACCCTTATCTCATTGTCTTCCCCTGGATGTCTGTGATTTTTTTGTCAACGCACCCACGTTGAACAGACGGCTTGTTATTCAAGCACAAATTATCGCTCTAGAACTCATGTAAAACACGTTCCACCCCCAATTCCAAATCAGTCATTCCTTTTGTTGTGGCCATTGCCTCACCCCTGGTTGAAGAGAGCCTACATTAATTCCACCGTAAACTATTCCAATTTTTATATGTATTTTTTTCTCCTCTATATAAACCATATCCGTACTGTGTCATGTCTTATAACAAACCCCAGATTTTACCTCGAAAGACAAGCTCGCATTAGAAGCCCTCATCCCCCCTCTGCTATGCCTAGTCACACTCCTTCCAGTGCCTTGATAAAACTTTTCTCGTTTGACGGCGCTCCCTGGCAGTGGCCTGCCTGGCAGGAGCGTACTGGCATCCTCCATGGCCTCTTTCTGGACAACGACTCCAAACTGCTGAAAGGCTGGACTCGTAAGGATGCTGTGGACGTTCAGTCCTACTTCCGAGCATATCATCTTCTTCCGAACGAAGACAAGAAGCTTGCCTTTGCAATCAACGCGAAGGGTGCTTCGGCCTATCCAGGACGTGAGTTCTGGAACAATTTCATCGTAAGAAAATGGGATTCATGGGGTGTTCATACTGTCATCATTGCTGAGCTCAAAGAGTGGGATATCCACCCCCTCGATATTCTTATCTCTGAGAACAACATCGATGCGCCATGGCCTTCCTCCGATAACTATCTTCCTATGATCCTGGACTCTCTCGCGCTAAAGTTGTTCGGCGAAGAGGCCTTTCCAAATGGCAGCCTCGTCTTGAGACCAGCTCTGCGGGAAGTGTTTCAAATTATTCCACAGAGGTCCTGGAATACGATTTGCATTCAGGTAAACGCAATGAAGAACCGTCCAATTGAGATTGAGGCTGCAGCCCTAGCTGCATTCAAAGGCAAGCCGATCCTGTTTTGCCCTTTATTTTTTTTCTTACTGATCGTAGATCTTGAGACTGGCAAAGTAACTAAGACAAAAGTCTCGCGTGCCATCTGTAACATTGCCAAGTGGAGGGACACTGCCGAGCTCTTCCATACCGTCGATAACATACAGAAGGCCCAGGATATGCTTGCTGAGCTTCAGGTAATCCTAGAGGGTTTGGGAGCGAAGATCGAAAAGCAAGTAGCTGCGAAAAGTATGTGGATTATTTCCATTAATCTTCCTCTTTGACAAGTCATATACCTAGGTCCCTCCAAGGTAAACCCTGCTGCCCTGCAGCAGTTAGCTACTGAAGAAGATGTCAGTGACGTGCTCAACCTCTACCACGAGTACTTTGACGAGGTTATGGAGAATGAAGAGGAGCCACCAATATCCGATGCTCTATCTGAAAAACAGATGCTCAATGATTGTGGCGGCGATTTTGGCATGGAAGAAGAGGCAAAGATGACCCCTGTATCCTTGGCCATGTCGTTGGGCTATAGGACAGGCCTACCTCCGTCATTCAACACCATCCGTGATAGATCGGGGTTGACCCCCTGGGACAACCCTAATTCGTTCTCCTATAAGAATTCTGATGCTCTACCTGATAATCTTTCCAAGTTACGCCTTCATTGGCACCAGCTGGCTGGCAATCATTCTATCATACGATCCATCCTTTCCAAAGACCCAGACTCCTCACGTGTCCTTGGAATCCTTGTTGCAGATGAGGTCAGCCTTGGGAAAACAGCGCAAGCAATTGGAGTGATTGCGTTTTTCATGCAGGCCATCTTCTTACAGCAGACCAAGAGAAAGTCCCCAAGAATCCTATGTAAGCACATCTCACCATCTCTATATCATTGACCCACACTCATCCCGCCTTATTCCAGTGGAACGGCCTTTTCTTGGCGACAAAGATAAGTTCCCGTCATTACCGCACCTCATCGTTTGTCCTGGTACCCTCGTGGCACAGTGGATGAGCGAACTGAAGGTCTTCTTACAACCCAAATCCGTGGACATCTTCGTCTATGACAGCCAAACCGATGGTGACAACTTCTGGAGTACCTCAGGACCCATGCATCTTTCCAAGCATCAACCACACAACCGAATCATCATTGTCTCGCATGCGGTGCGTAGAGCTTTTTCAAAATTCAGTGTTACTCACCATGTAGTATCGCAGGCTTTGTTCAAAGAAATGAACAATAACTTCCGTATATCCAAGAAGATCAGGAAAGATGCTCGGCCTTGGGACTTGCCAACTGCCAAAGGGTCCTTAGAGCACACCCTCTTTGGACACTCCTTTCTCACTGCCATCATTGATGAAGCACACTACATGCGCAACCCGGGCAACAAGCATTCCAGCGCCTTGAAACTCCTTGAGCAGGCCACAGTGCGGCTAATTATGACTGCCACTCCTCTGCACACATCTTCGAAGGTGAGTCAGTGATGTAAATATGGAATTGTAACAATGCACAATATCCTTTCATACTTCTAGGATATTGCGGCAATGGGTCGTCTTGTTGGTAAATCCCATTTTTTCACAGAGGCTGCATTCTCTCAGGAGAAGAATGATGCTACTTCGGTTCGGAGAGCAAAGAAGCTTGATGATGATGGAGAAAGTCTACTTGCTGAGCAAGTGCAGGCTGTAAAGCGCCTGCAGAGCCATCTCAAGGGCCATTTCCTCCGCAGGACAACAGAGAGCCTCGACTATGAGGAAAAGCCATTGTTGCCACTACCTCCATACCAAGAGATCTTAGGCATAGTAACGTTGACCAAGAGAGAGACTGACATCATTCAGACCCGAGCCGCTGCTGCCAAAGCAGCATAAGTACAACACCATCCCCTTTCTCCCCTCATTTCTCACCCTCTCCATAGTCTTGAAGTGGCTAGTGACATATCGAAGATCCAAACGAAAGTAAGCTGCTGCTTGTGTAATATGGTCCGGTCTAACAAATGTCTTGTAGAAGTTTTACCTTGAATACCGCACAGCTGTCGGATATGCGAAGGAAGACTCTACTGCAATTTGGCCATCCTTCCGGATGCTCAAGGAATGGATGCCAGTCAAGAGCACGAAGATGGACATCTGTGCACAACTCTGCGCACATTACCTTACCCACGACAAGGTGGATGACGTATCCTTTGTGGACGGGCAGCCTGTCTTCCCAAAGATTTTGGGTGTTACGGGGCAACCGCTTCAGAAGACATGCCATATCATCGTCTTCCAGGAATTCTCTTCCATGTCGCAACTTCTTCAAAATGCATGTATCTCATCCTTCACTTCGTTCATATGCCTGACACTATCTTTTCAGGTTCTCCGCCTCTATGGGGTCCAGAGCATTGCCATCAATGGCAAGATCCACATTGAAAAGCGAGACCAGCTAATAAGGGAGTTCTACAACCCTAAGAATCCCATCAGAGTCCTCATTTTCTCGAGCATTGGGTCGGCTGGGCTTAACCTTTCTTTGTCCAATATGGTTATATTCTTCGTGAGTATCACCATTCCACATTGCCAAACTAACGTTCATCTGTATTAATCACAAATCTGCAGGACCAGCCATGGTTGGCTCAGGACAAACAACAGATACGTGGACGAGCGCACCGTCAACCCCAGAAGAAAATTGTCAAAGTAATCCACCTACTTGCAAATGATTCAGCTGACCTTCTGATGAATGCCATGGCACAAGGCAAACGTGATATGTTTGACGCCTTTGTCAATAAGGAACTCAGAGAAGGTTAGTCCACAAATTTGTCCTTACTACCATAGGAATTCAAACCGATTTTTTTAGAGTTTGAAAAGCTGCTAAAGGGCTATATTCCGGATGTCCATAATGACACGAAGCCTGACCCACGGTGCAACAAGCCAAAAAAGCATAAAAAGCCTATCGTCGTTGTCGATGACGAATTACCCTTTGTCAGCAAGCCCAATACATCCATATTCCCATCAGACCCTGATACCTCTCAATTCCAATCAGAACCAGATATAGGTACTTCGGATGGAGAGGGGTTCAGTGATGCGCCAACTTCAAATATGTCGTATGGCCATCACCCTGAAGGTAAACCTTACCTGCCACATGTGGAGGGAAAATGCTTATTTATTGCTTGTGCAGAGGAGATGGAATTAGACAAGATAGGGGAGAAGGCCCAAAGAGTATCCACAACCAAACGCTGGAGGTCACCCGAGATTGTCAATGAAGGTGGAGAAGGTAACAAAGATGAAGAAGGTACCTTCCTCAACCCATTCAAGGTGGCATACTACTGACAACATTCATACAGAACTCGTCATCCTGAATCCCCTGGTTGCTTATGGAAGCTCTGAGGAAGAGAGCCCTCCACCAAAATGTTCCAGACAAGGAACGATTGGGGCTGAAGGCCATGCTCAAATAATGGCTGTACATGTCCGCCTACAGCAGCAGCCCATTACTTGTAAGTCTTCCAACCTAGAATCACCAGGAATGACGTTTTGTACAGCTTCTTTGGTAGACCCAGAAAAGGACTCAGAAATGATTGGGAAGAACAATACTGCATCAAAGTCATCCTGTAAGTCTTTCAATTGATATCAAAATACTTAGAATTTAACCAACTCGGCGCCGTTACAGCTATTCCACATGCCTCATCAAGCCACGTTGGAGAGAAAAACGAGGTTAAGACATCTGCGTCATCGACAAACACTCTACCTCGGCAATTCCTCGTCTCTTCAGAAGAACAAAGTAAGTCGAGCATAGTTTTCCTTTGCAATCAATTGTTACAGGGTACTAGCAGCAAGAAGCTTGGGTTTGCCTAATGAATCAACATCCAAGAAGGCAAGACCAAATCCCTTTGCTAGTAAACCCACGCCCACGCCCAAACCCAATCCCTTTGCCTGCCCACCCATGCAACATGAGGCTCCCAGTCGTCAACCAGGACGATTGGAGAACGTTTCTGTTCCGCCTAAGTCTGCTCTTAAGGGTAAACGTGTAAAAAAGTCCAAGGCCTGAGCTGATCGGATTGACACTTTGTACATACAGTCTTTTACATTGAGCTACTCTTATGTTCATATTTTTTATTAGCCTTTGAACCATATAATTCATTTACTTTATGGCGGCATGGTGGTTGGTTGGTTATGATGCTGGGGTCATTCACCTTGTCAATGGTCTACTGTCCTCCATTCCCATGGTTCATCGTCATCCCCTGACCCTGCCAAGCAACTACTCATCCTACTCCATGGTTTCTTGTCTAATACATCATGTGTGCCATAACAGGACTATCCTATGATCTGTCGTAGTAGGGATACATTGACCTGTGATGTTCCACCTGTTTGCACAAAGAAGTGTTTGTGAAAACACCAACCGTCTGAAGTATGGGCTCTCCTGACCACTGCGTCTCCCACAGATCTGCCATCACCGCCACCTGCAATTCATTAACATAATACTGGGGATTCCTGGCTGTATCGAGGCATAGGCCTATGTCCATTCGCACAATATCATTTTTACTTGCAGGAATTGCATGGTGTTTAGCTTCCAATATTTGGAGAGCCTTAAGTGTAGCAACTACAAATGCATGGAGGTCATTGATACCCTGCTTCTTTTCGTCCCGGGTGAGTGAAGTATTCGAGCCTATGTCTAATTTCCAGGTATTTGAAGGACCCCTATAAATTAAGTGAAAAATGAAACTGCCTTCATAGATAAGGGAAGCTTACATGTTTCTCCATTTCGACAGTGGGACAGGTGTTGTAAGGATAGTGCGTTTCCAAATAGAGCTGCCAAACCCTTCGGTATGAGAATACCATTTTTGAATAATCTCCCCTTCCATGCCACACCATATGTGCAGTTCACCTGCTGACACGACCAGGGGGTTATACTCCTGATAGAACCAGGTAGCAATTCCATCACGTTGTGGAGGCGGAGAGCCAATTGTAAATGGTTTGACATGGCGGCACCCCCACAAGTACGATCTTGAGGGAGTCAAGCAAGTATGGATATGGCAAATATAAAGACATACCTTTTTGCAACCCAAGGACCATCAGTCGGAACCGAATTTTGTATGGCTGGTCTTGCTGTGTGGGTAACCTCTTTTGCAATGTAATCTAGATCACGCTCCAGCTGCCATTTTTCGGTGTGAAAGTCTTGCTCCCAAAGCGGTGGCCATATGGGGACGAGCTTCGCCAGGTCGTTAAGGTTACAATGAACGTTCATCCATTCTAGTTGTGACCTGACAATTAAAACGGTCAGTTTTCCAGTGGTTTAAATGATTGAACAATTGTGCACACTGTTTGCATGGAAAAATCAAGAACAATGACATCATAAGATTGGAACCAGACAAAGTTGTGGTCATTGACATGGCTGGTGAAGTCTTTGAATGTAAGTAGTTTGCCAGATGACCCTTGGTTTCTCTTCAAGATGTTGGTTGCAACCAAAACCTAGAATTGTTTTCGGTAATGTCATTGATGTACTGAAATTGGGACTTACCCACGAAAGTACCGACACAGAAGGTTCTTTTTTATTCCTTGAGTCTTGGTATATTGCACATTTCCAAGCTCTTTTATGTTCAGGCTTATGAATGGACGACCACAGAGCTTCTTGATCAGACTTCCATGCACTTGCCTCCATCACACTCCAGAAACTTTGCATCACCCATTCAAGCGTAGGGAACCCCTCTTTTCTTTCGGGATGGCTGCTGTGTTCCTCTGGAAGAACCCACAAAAATTTCAGCGGAATGGTAGTATCCAAAATTGTTGCGTCGTTTTTCTTGCCCATTAGAAATTTGTTGCCCGGGCAGTCAGGGTCACAACTGCTATGAATGTTGGAGTTGGATTGATGGGTGGCCAGGGTGCCCCCTGCTCCTGAGAGAGATTTACAGTTCTTGCATGTATGTGGACAGTCCTAACAAGCATGGTTAATATGTGCAAAATTGAACAACCAGGTGTTCAAGCTTGCACCTTTCTGGGCTAGAATTGAAATGTCAGGTATGTGTGATAGGAGTGGGTAATGACTGACTGACTCTTTCCCTTTTTTTGGGTTGTATTGTGTCTTGCATGTCGGCAGGGAGAGCACACTTTAGAGAGGTGTCGGACATGGTTTTGACGTTGTTGAATGTTGAGCCAAATAATGTACGGTAAGCAGAAGAAACAAATCCTCAGGGCGTACGTCGAGGATCCGTAGACTTTGTAACCTGTGGAATAATAGACGACTATGAACTTGCCGCTACTACTAGCAACGACTTCGAAAATCATCAAAGACGACGGCCAAGAGCTTAGAGTTGAGGCCTTGGAGATTAGGGTTACCAGGGAAATATGACTACAAACTCGACGCTACTACTAGCAGCGACTTTGTAGTTGTCAGAGATGGAGTTGATGCTGAAGAACGTAAGAAAATTCTGGTGACTATAACTTTCGAGTGTGTGGCTGTGTTAAATTCGAGCCGCGAATTTAACACAGCCACACACTCGACGGGCATCAACTCCATCTTGACTCCATACAACTACAAAGTTGCTGCTAGTAGTAGCGGCGAGTTCGTAGTTGTCTTTCCCAGATCACATACTCTCCAAGTCCTCAACCCTACAACCCTACACTCTTGGCCGTCGTCTTTGACGACGAAGTCGTTGCTAGTAGTCACGGCGAGTTCGTAGTAGTCTGTGATTCCACAGGTTTACCGTACATCGTCGACGACAAATTAACGCATTCTATTCCTTCAGTAAGTATTCATACAATCTTTGAGCTGTTTCCTCTGCTAACCCGCCAGTGCAGGCTGCCAATCTCTTCTCCCTACACGAATTAACATGTTCCATTCCTCCAGTAAGTATTCCGACAGCTACCTTTTAACCCATTCTCCCTTAATCTAATCTTTCCTGTTGCTTAGGGTTAGAAAAGCACTTAATCTACCACATAACACATGGCTTAGATGTTTGGACTTATAAATAAAATTCTGTAGTGAGTACTATACACGTACATGTCGTAAACTCAACACTGCCACATAGTTATAGCCGGTTATATATAAGTAACGGGATTTTCTCAACTTCATCAATCTCAATCATTGATCATCATTGGCAACTCGCTGGTAGTAGTACCAACGAGGGAATCCATCTTATCATTGGGACTTGCCTGTCCTCTTAGATGGTCTGCGAAGTCGTGGCTAGTAGTAGCTGCGAGGTTGTAGTAGTCTGCTATTCCAATCCAAGGTTCTAGATTCTACAGGTCCTCAACGTATGCTCTTGGCCATCATCTTTGACGATCTGCAAAGTCACGGCTAGTAGTAGCCGTGAGTTCATAGTTGCCTATTATCCCAACGGGTTATAAAGTCTAAGGATCCTTGACATACACTCTGGGGCTTTGTTATTTCCTCTGCTCACCGCACATCGTCAATCTTCTTATACATCGATGACGACAAACTAACACGTTCGATTCCTCCAGTAAGTATCCCAAGAGCTATCTTTAAACCCATTCTCCCCGTCTAACCTCCTTCCTGTAGCTATAGCCGCAATACACTTACACAGCATGGACTTCTTTGACGTTCCACTAGAACAGGATGAATTAGCTATACGGCATGCCCGTCAGGAGAAAATCTATGTATTCTGGGAGCCTGAAAACTGGGGCCTCTGGTCATCACCCAACATGTGGTACCTCCGCAAACCTGTTCATTGCCCATCCTCCGATGGCGACAATGGGTTATTGAGGGACTACTACCGCAGGCCCCGCAAGACACGCTGGCTCGATCCCCTAGAGCCTTTCCTTGGCTTCTGGCCATTACGCCCCGAGTGGATTGGACCTTTCACATGCCTTAATCTTATACCTGGTCGCCTCCCCATAATCTGGTGGAAGGATGGGCAAACATGGCATATCAATTCGGACATGGCTGTAGGCTGGCAGGTCTTGGAGGGGAAACTGGTTAGGCTTGGGACTGGTCTTCTTCGTCGACATATCATGGCTCGGTATGATTGGTCAGAGATCTGCCCCTCCATCCTCCCATACGAATTTCACTACATGCACCATTTTAGATTGTCAGACGATTGTGCCGCGGCCATTTATAGATCTCGCAATGCCTTTATCATGCTTATGACATTCGTATCCTTCACTATTGCCCTGGACTTGGCTGCATACCCTCCGGTTGAAGGAACCATGCCCAACTGGCTATTTTATGCGCAAACTAAGCTGGGCATAGACCCTGCATGGCTCAGCGAGCTCGCAGAGTCTTTCGTCTGTAACTTCACCCCAGGGTTTCGTCCTGGAAGCTATGTTAAGTCCAACGTTTCCACGTACAAGCAGATATTTGCTGCATTCAAGACTGCAAATGTCCCTCTATTCATTAACTGGGGCTACTGCCCTCCAATACTCAAGGACGATGACCTTGTCTGGCGATATCGCCCATGCAAAGCTGAAGCGAGACATGCCATAGAATCAAATGCCACCCACCGATGATCCTCGTGGAAGTATTGCATTTTGGTACAACATGAATGCCCAGGGCCAATCAGTCATCCCACAATCGTCACTACCCACCCTTCAAACCTATCGCTCTCCATCGCCACTTTTAAATAATGAAGGCCCACAGGTCGTCATGGATGATTCTCCGGTATCCCCATCCCCATCTCATCAAGGAGAAGACGACTCTCCCAATCCACGAATAGATGGTCCTAAAGTCCTTCTGGCCCGTCTTGCCAAGGAGCGGATGGCCATAATGCAAAGTGAGACTGACAATGCAGCTCATCGTCGACAACATATGGAGTTTAAAGCCGAGGCGGAGAGGGTTGACCAGATGTTAAGTCAACCGACGATTGGAGAAGCCCTGATTGTATGGGTCGAGCAAGGAAACAACGCACATAGGCCGTATGCTGTACCTCGAGAAAAGTGGGAGGATACATGGCATTTATATTTACCGGAGGAGCATCACTATACCACAGATTATGATGAATGGAACCTGATTAGGGAAGGAGACTTCAATGACAGTGATAGAGGCGTTTTTCCTCTTGAGTATTCATATACACGTGCAAAGGCTCCTATGGAGCCTGCCAGACTGTCTGAACTTGGACCCGACAGCCAGGAATGCCACTCAAGCAAGACGATAGAAGAACGGATCGAGAAGCTGTGGAAGGTTAGATATTCTGGAGAAGATGATGATGCCGATGGGTTGAGTAGTAGCGACGACAACGAAGAAGAAGAGTACGAAGACATGAAGGGTAGTAGCAGCAAGAGGAAATGGAGCCAAGGCGCCTCCATTCCACGCAAGAGAGTTATCTCTCGGGACAATCATGCAGAGCCACATATCATGGAACAAACGACACCACAGTCAACCCAACAACGCGACTCGGACCCCTCCATTTATTCTTTCTCAGCCTCTCGTTTTCCAAGCCCAGATGCGAAGGCTGTCATGCGCAATAAATACAGGTACTTGATATCTGAGCCTTACACCCCTAGCCGTCATATGTCAGAAGTAATACGGTGTGAGGACGGTAAAGTGGTTGCAGGCCTCTCGAAAGTGATGATTGCCTTAAAGAGGCTGGGGTTAGATTCAGCAAATCACACTCCAGAAACGACAGCATGCGCGGCTGACTTCTACAACTACTTCCACCTCGCAAAGGACCCAAAGTTCTCTCCTCCGTCATGGGACTTTGCACCAACGCTCCGCCATGAAATAGTAGACCATGCCTACTTCCACTACTGCCGCATCAGCAGCGAGCACCACATCATTGGTGTTCGAGGAAAGCTGCTGGTCAACCAGTGGTACCTTCTCATTTTATATGATGCGCGGGCAGTCACAGAACTGTTCTACCAGCAGCCTGAATCTATTGGACAAATGGTCCAATACCTGATTCAGCAAGGTATCCCCTTCTCAACTGCAAAGCCCTTTAGGAAACCACCCCGCACTCCTGCTCGCCCCTCAGAACTTACCCTTGGCTACCGCCCTCACAGCTACCAGTTCAGCCTCTCGGATTTTTCAGTGTATGAAAAGAAAAAAGGCAATCTACTCTCCAGTTCTGCAGGACGTGCTGCACTTATGCATGGCGGAATAGTATGGAGGCTAGCTGTTGATGCTGTACAGCATAAGAGGATTACCAGTGGTCCAGTATCAAGTGTGGCTTGGAGTGGAAAGAACGTCGCGGATCTGAATGGCTATACTCTGGTTGATGACAACCTATCTCCGGCTGCAGAGGACACCATATGTGGTGTCTACAGAGTCTACACCGGTATGTATAACTTTCATTTCAGATGAAAAATACTACTAATGCTACTATATCTACAGATCAAAAGTTACAAACAGAAGACAGGTCTTGGTTTCCCAAGGCCTGAATATGGGCATCATCTGGGTATAACCACAGCTACTGGACGGCGGATAATGAGCAGTGGTACCAGAATCGATTGCACGAGATTCAGGCCGGATCAAAACCAAAAAATTCCAAAGAGTGGAGGGCCGCATTGGCAACGATTCACGCGGGGCCCATTACAAAACTCAAGACGTTAATCAACGCCGCTTGTGACAAATTCCTGCAAGGCGATTTATCATATTGGGAGGAGTAGTAAAATACACACAGACATTTTTCGTTGGTTGTTCATATACGTCAGCCATTATCATTTGTACATAGTTTATTTTTGGTCCATGCCTATATATATCATTCCATTCTTGAATTATAAGTTATGCAAACCAAATATATTTTTAAAATGACCTTTCGGCCAGTATTTACTCAAGGAATTGAATTGGGTTACTCGGGCGACCAGGGCACGAGATATTGTCACATGTTCAATATTTCCGGTTGTTTCATTTACTATATTTACACACATTCTCCTCGACGATCTACAAACTCGTGGCTAGTAGTAGCTGTGAGTTGGTAGTCGTGTGTTATGCAAAGGGTTCTATGTTTGGCCTCTGTGCTCTGAGGCGGTCGTCTTTGACGATCCGAGTTCATAGTTGTCTATTAAAACCATTGAAGGCAATTATAACGTGTTAGATCTCGACAACTGCTCGTGTGCGGCCTCTGTGGAATGCCTGAGCAGTTTGACAAATCCAGAACGCGTTATCTTTGGACCACTGTTTGTGTGCGGCCTCTGTGGAACGCCTGAGCAGTTCGACTTGTCCAATCCGCATTATCTTTTGACGAATCTATGCAACTACTTATATATGGCCTTCTTATCCGAGGCAGTCATCTTTGACGATCTGTGAAGTCATGGCTAGTAGTAGCTGCAAGTTCATAGTCATCTATCAAAACCATTGAAGGCAATTATAACGCGTTAGATCTCGACAACTGCTCGTGTGTGGCCTCTGTGGAACGCCTGAGTAATTTGACAAATCCAGAATGTATTATCTTTCGACGACTGCTTGTGTGTGGCCTTTGGAATGCCTGAGCAGTTTGAGTTTTCCAATTTGCGCTATCTTTCGACTGCTTCAACCCTACCAATTCAATTCCTGTTTAACTACAAATTGGTACTTAATAAATTTCATGGACAATGCCTAACATTTTTCCATTTCCTCCGTCTTGTACTTGAATCGAAATTCAGATACATGGCCTTACATTCGTCTTCGAAGAATGACGTGTGTATGATCACGTGGGCATGAAAAGAAACCACATGTTTGGTATGTGTTTATTTTTGAACATACAACTTCATCCTTGTCCTTGATATCTACAAACTCATTGCTAGTAGTAGCTGCGAGACGGTAGTCATCTATTAATTAACCCAAGGAACTTCCAAACGCTCGTGTGTGGCCGTGTTTCCTGGCTGCCAACCTTGACAATCTGTAAAGTTGTTGCTAGTAGTAGCTTCCAGTTTATACTGGTCCATAAATCCAAGGCACCTACTACTGCTTGTGTACGGCCTCCGTGACGTGTTCGAAGTGTGCCAGATTCCATTTGCATTACATTTGATGCTCCTGTGCAACCCCTGCAAAACATACTGCAATCATAACAATGCTGGAAATGCCCACCAAGAAACCAAACAACAAAAGGCCAATTGAGGATGTTGAACAGGAAGAGCAAGGGGATTGGGCTTTGCCAAACGGATTACCTGCTGAAACTATCGGCAAAAAGAAGTTCACACGTCGGGGCACACGTAGCGAAAAGTCACAAAATGCAAGGCGCCAAAAATATGTCGACAGTGGAGGCCCAGCGCAGGCCCGAAAAGTGATCAATAACCTTACTGGTATGAAATTTTCAATAAGATGAGGATATATAACTAACCACTACATTAGAGGTTCACCATGCCTCCCACTATCCTGATGATTTTGTCAGTACAAGAAAAGATTCAGAGTTAGTTCGATGCATTATTTCTGAAGAATACCCGGACGCCCGACATCCAGAAGACTATCCAGTCATCCCATCAATTCCCAATGGAATTCTAACAATCCCGACGCCAGAGTCCCAACGATCTTTGAACCCCCAGCATCCGCCATATCTTTTACTGTGCTTAGATTCACTTCTCTCGCCGAGGAAGCAGGGCATAATTCTTCATGCTTGGGACCAGGTGCAAGCGACATCACCACGGCACCTTATCAAACGTGAAGGAGTCCGCTCCACTACACCTGCATACCACTGGGGTGTTTGGGAAGTAACTGCCTCACGACCATACATAACTATGGAAAGTCACCAACAAACACCCGAGGCAATACTTTCAATCGACAACCTGCTTGACATGGTGAAGAAGCACGTCGTTGCCAAGATTATCAAAGTTACCAAGGAGTACCTGCCGAATCAGTGGATATGGCAAGAACGGCAAGTTGACTTGACACCTTTTCAAGTCACAAAAGAAAATGCTGAATATTGTACATAGGGCCCATAAGCGAGTTCTTGCTTGGCTAGGCAAGGAACTTACAGATCGTCCAGCCTTGGATTGTGGCGGGGCCTTTTTTGCAATAGCAGTAAGAGAAGGAACTAGCGAGAAGATCCACATCGACTGGAATGATGGAAAAAACACAATTACATGGCTTTGGGCTGTGGGGGATTGGGAAGGGGCAGAATTTGCCATGCCTCAACTAGGAATCGTAGTTCCGTTCAGGCCTGGACAAGTACTGGGGGTGATGGCCAGTGTCATTGCTCATTTTACCACTCCCCAAACATCAGGTCGATGAGTTGTGTTTACATGCTTTACAGAGCAACTTATGTGCAGTCATGAAAACCTTCCTCCGGTCATTATATGCTGAATGTACTACATAGCCGTTAATATATCAAGGTATCACCGCATCTGTCTATGGTCGCTGACTGTCACAGCAATATCAACTCTGAATTACATACCATTTATAGTACTACGACAGACACCGCGTAAAAATAGGATCAAATAAGTACAGCCTATCTATCTTACTTTTTCACTAGGCTAGCCTAGTGTGGGAACTTTTTTTTGAGCTAATGGATCATCTCCGTTCAACTTGCACCCTGGAGAAGTGGTCAATTGCACCCCCCTCCTGTGCTTACTAAGCTCCCATGATAGGCCAGCTTTGTGCTGATGAATCACCTTTTTTTTTAAGTCCAAAAAACATGCCCTAAAGTCATTAGCATCATGTGACATGAAGGATTGTGTCCCTACAGTAACATTACACATTGCTGAGGTATGTTTGCAATTTCAATATTAAGTGCTTGGCTGGATATCAGTTATCAGGAAACAACAGTTCCATTTTGAAAAATACCAATACTGCTGGAAATGTGGTCTTCCACCGAATGAATTCATTCCTATCACTCATCCAGTTTTCAAGCCAGGTGTCAAGTTGGTTTGTCCTGTTGATGAATTGACACCTTTACTGATATGGTACATCATCAACACAGAGGATATCTGGGCAAAAGCCTGCTCTGTTTTTTCAGGGCTCAAAAGTAACATGTCTACAAGCCCCATTTATTTTACAATATATGAGAATTGTTTATTTGGTATTGGATTACATACAAGAAAGAATTTAATGGATAAGTAGAATTAATAATGAGCTTCGTATATTAACCCAAATACAGTGTTAATAGTTTCCTGTAATGACTGATATTATATCATGATCTGCAACTCCCACCCCCACAGTCACACATTTTCCTGCACAGAATGGTGAAAACTGACATGGCCAATATACCTATTACTAGAAGACAGCACCTCAACAACTTATTAACATTACATAGACAAGCTAGAGAAATTATTCATTCAAAGAATAATAATTACATAGATAGACTGGACAGGGCCAGCACCAACATACAGGGTGGGTGGGGTGAGAAACATGTAACCCAAGGACATAACATGACAGACTGTTGAATAGTCCACTCCCCAAGCAATCAAAAATTGAGAAAGGTGTTAAGGCACAGCGGGGTCATATGAGGAAGAACCCTGGTAATACAAAAAAAATGAATGACAGAAAACAAAAAAAGCTCCCATGAAAAACACGAGTTATTCACCCTGGCCGTCTGGTAGCCATCCATCCCCCTTCCCTGTTGCTCCCCATTTCCACCTGCCTGCAGTGATTGGGGGTGCTGTGGTGGTGGTGGTGGTGGTGGTGGTGGTTCTTGTCCTCATCCTCCCCATCCTCCTCATTGTTGTGTTCACCCATCATCTCCATCATTGTCAGGTACTCTCTCTGTCTCTGTCCTATCTCTGCTGTCATGGGGTCCATTGTGCGGCTCGTTCTGGCCCTGCCACCCTGGTCATCCCTGGTCATCCCCTCGTCGTTGTTCAGTTTTCTTTTGCTTGCATTGCTGTGGTCATAATCCATAGCAAAAGTAGTCCACCCTGCAAGCAGTAGCTCACAGTGGTGGAATGGGTGCTGGGTCTGGGTTGTTGTCATGCTCATCCCTGTCATTCCTGTCATTGTCATCCTCTTTGTTGTTGTTGTTGTGATTTAGTCATTGGCATCCTTTGTCTTCATGCCCTTCTGCAGTCTCCTATGCCTAAATGATGAGGCAGTCCTCAGCCAGTGGGTGGAGATGCATTGGTTGTTGTTGTAGTGTTGTTGTTAGATAAAACCTGTAGATAATAACAATAGAAGTTAGTTGAATGAAGAAAATGAGAGAGACATAAAAAACACTTACCTGGGGTGGTCATATTCCCACCATTTGTTTGTTTGGTGGTGGTGGTAGCCCTGCATCATCATCGTCATTGTCTTACTGACAAGGTGAGCTCCCCGTTGTTGTTGTCATTGGGCTTATCTTCATTGGTCATTGTGTGTGATCGAAACCTAAGCAAATTTGTCAGCATTTCTATTTTTGGCTGAGTGCTTATAGAAAGCGCCATATAACCATATGCATGGCCATAATGGCCATCTTTTGATGGTCAATACGGCATAAATCTGTTGAGAATGACACTGTGAGCGCATACAAACACCATATTGCCATATACAGATCGAGGCACATATTTGATGTGTGCCCTATATTTAGCACATCCCTTTGAGATGCATGTTTGTATCCATGCCATGGATACCTTTATACAATTCTTCTTTATCTAATGTGGATCATATATATACAGCAGATAGATATCTGATCACCTCAGTTGCTTATACAAAGACTGAGGTGAGTACTGACATTATTATTTAGTAGTGAATGGTTACTTACTGTACTTACAGTTCACTTTTCTTGTACTAGGTACATTACTAATATAGTCGCTTATACGAAGACTGAGTTCACTCTTCTTGTACTAGGATTGATTTTCTACAGGTTATGGACCACTCCCATCGCTGTTAGACGATGGTAGAAAACCTCCTAGCCCACATAGGTAAGCTACACTGTACCAAATAATACAGTCTATCGAACACATACAGTGTACTGAATGATACAGGTTCAGTGGACACTGTCGAACACTCTCATAGTATGTATAACATGTACTAGTATCAAATGAATACACTTTTACAATTCTTGCTTGTGATACACTATGAAGAATGTTAATAATATACAGATCAGAGATAGCATACATGGTACTTGGCAATGGCATTGGCATTGGCATTGGCACTGGCATAGAGGTACAGGATCGACATCAGGCACCACTTTGCCATAACAGTATGACCTAGCTGCATGCATGCGGTGACTCATAATATCAGCAATTTGGGAATACGGGATGGGAGATTGGGAGTGGACATGGCAGATAGGGAAGCTACACTGTACCAAGTAATATGGTATATAGAACATATACATTGTACCAAATGATATGGGTTCATGGGGGCCTGTAGAACACTCTCATAATAAGTATAATATGTACTACTATCAAATAGTTAGTATTCTGGCTTGTTATTTACTATGGGGAATGTTAATAGCCAGATTAGTGACCTACGAGGTAGTGTTGTACACAGTAAATGGCAACTGCAATGGCAGCGGCATTGGCATATATGTGTGGTGGGAATCCAATATCTTTCATATGGAATCGGGCATATAAATCACAAAACCAACTAAACAACAGTGTTCATTCTACCTTAATATAACAATGTCGATACAACCTAATTCTGAGAATCAGCAGGATTGGCCATGTTCTTGTCATGGGATGATGATCTGAGTGGAATGTTTGACAATCGCTGTTTGAATGATGTCATATCACATTCCATCCTCTTCTTCAAAGTTGCATATGTGCATAACATGATATCTTGCTGTTCCAGCATCTCAACCTCAGCCATGTAGAGACAATGGCTGGCATCCTTGTAAGAGGTGCCAAGCTTGTTTTGCAGGGCTTTCACTTTGGCATGGCAGCCCAACAGCTCCCTGTCTGTCAAAGTCTGCAACAGGATTAACTAACAGTCATGCAAATGAGGACACAGCACTTACTGGATTGGCTGGTAGCTGTAGCATATTCCAGGCCACTAGGTAGGATGGTGTATCCCTCATGTTTCCAGACTATAAATTCATCAGTGAGAGGGATGGATAGACAAGCCAGCAGGAGCCCAGAGAAGGCATCAGCCAACAGACAGCATCGGCCAACACATGGCATCGGTCAAGGCATGGCATTGGCCATAGACAGCATTGGCCAACAGCCTGACATCGGCCCAAGGATATAATGACACTTTGAAAAAAAGAAAATCTTACCCCCCCATCTGCCATGTGTACATCAACTTCAACCTTCTTGCAATATGCCTCCATTGCTTGTTGTGTAGCTGGAATCATAAAAGAGGGCACAAGATAGTGCTGCCCATTGTCACCTCGGATAGCGACATATCCATCAAGAATATAAGTGTTGCTTTGCTGATCACTCATGGTATAGATAACAGAGATGATAACAGGGTGATATCAACAAATGCCGTTTAATCAGCGGTACATATCAATCCACAACACATGACTGTTGATTTTCATCTTTTCACTTTTTTGCTTATCAACATCCATCGATCAGCATCATCCATCCAACCCAACCCCACACCCGCACCCACAGCTGATTCATCCAACATGAATGTCACACGTGAACAAGTACTCAGCCACATCAGCTAGATTGAGCAAGTGATTCACCAAGGAATTCATGAAAAAAACCTCAAGGCTGTGATGAAGGAAAGAAAGGTGGAGCTTGTGAGTGGATATGTAATATCAAACCAACCATGCACTAACATCCTGCAGAAAACATTATTTGGGTGGAGAAAGCAGAATCTCATGGCTGACATTCAGGAAGTCTTTGAGGCTGATGCATTCTTGTGGGGATTTGTGGTGGCTTGGTTCAATTCAGACAAGACAGGGAACAAAGGTTTCATTGAAGGTCAACAGAGGGCAATGAAGAGCTTCGATGAGAAAAAGGTGTGACCAAAGCAGCAACAGCAGCGGAAGGGGTAGCAGCAGCAGCAACAGCTGGAAAACCAGCAACAGCAATGGCAATGGCGGTCACATCTGGTATGGCAGCAGAACAGAGAGGAGAGATGGCATTGTCATGAGGAAACAAAGGCCAGCCCCAGGAAAGAGTGCAAAAGCGACACCGGCACTGGCAATGGCAATGGCATTGGCACCACCACCAGCAGCCAACATGGGGGCCCAACCAGTAGCTTCCGGATCAAGTCATCCAGCTCCTGCCCAGCACTGATCGTGACCAAAGGTGCTGGCTATCACAGTGACACCCAGGCCATGGGTGGTGGAGAGTAGCAGTGGATCAGATGATGAATTCCGGAATGAAGAAGCAGCTGAGGAGTCCAATAGTGGAGAAGACAAAATAGAGGAGAGCGACACCGCTACCAATTCCAGGAAGAGGCACAAGTGGGACACCACAGCAAGAGCACAAGCATGCCTGTGAGGGAATCTCAGGACGATGCCATGTGCACGATGTATAAGGCTTAAGCGTGAGTGTTGGGTGCAGGGAAATGGAAAAACAGCATGCTACTACTGCAGGTGTGGCAAGGTTCGATGCAATCCAGAAGATGAGGACCGAGTCTCAAGAAAGAAAACAAAAAAAGAATCAAGAAGACAAATGAAGAGAACATGATTCTCCAGTGAACATAGTGGCACAGAATTGCCTCACCATTTCACATGAAAAGAAAAGGGCAAATCAAAAGGTGAGTTCTTCCATATCATGACAAAACCACTATCTAATACATATGCCAACAGCTGTGGATGTTGATGTTCACATGGCCGATCCTGACAATGAGCCAACTGTGTACATGCCACAGTTGTGCCAATCCCCTCGTGGACTTACACCTGGTCCAGCTGGACCACTTTCCAGAAGTACCACCCCTCAGCCAAATCCTAAGAAAAGAGTGGGAACTTCTGAGGACAGAGGTGATGCCAAGCAAGGGAGAAAGGAATAGACATTTTCTTTACACATGTAAAAAATATTAGACTTTCATATGTATATAATTGATAGAAATCTATTGGTCTACAAATTTGACTCTTTTATTTCTTGGTCTTCTCCCAACAGTCTGGGTTGAGATGGCTTCCTCCTGTGCAAGGTCATCAGCTGTCTTTTGGGTCTGTCGAGCAAGTGCCGATGCTGATGGAATTTGAGGAAGCTCAGTGCTTTGAGATGATGGTGGTGTCATCTGTTGCAATGTGTTCTGGGCCATGGTGGGGTCAACTGTGGCCGTTGTTGCCCATGCTGTGGCCATTCCTACTTGGGCTGTTGCCATTGCTACTTGGGCCAAGACTACTTGGGCTGTTGCTAACATCAATGTGGCTGTTGCCGCCTGTGCTGTGGCCATTCCTACTTGGGCCGTTGCTGGTGCTACTTGGGCTGACACTACTTGGGCCATTGCCAATGGCATACCTAAAGCAATGAGTGCCCTTGCCCTTGCCCTTGCAATAGGGTGTTCGGTCTGCTTTCCTCCAACAAGTCATTGAGGTTTAGGACATGGTACTTGCTCTTGAGGTGAAGTGGTGTTTTCTTCTAACAGAGATGGATCAATCGGGCATGGGAGTTTGTTCACAGTGTCATTCGGAACTGATGGTTGTGTGATGTACATGTACCTCATGTAAATCTGATGAGGAATGAGATACTCTGGTTCACCATCACTGGGACCATTAATCGGCTGGGGATGAGTGACACCAGCTGTGTAGAGCATATCCATTGTAGCCTGATTGACTTGCACATAGGATGACTGTCTTGCTGTATTGCGATCGCAGCTTTGGGCATCAGCATCAGGTTGGTGGCCGGTCATAGGGCCATGATCAGCAGCGGCATCGGGTTCAGAATTGGATGGCTGTGCTGTGGTTGATTGTTGACGGGGTTGCTTTCCCTTAGATTTCCCTTTGTGTTTTCTCAATTTCACTTGCTTGGGGATCAGCATTGGACTCGGCAGTGAGATGGTGACTGGTGCCAGTCACTGATTTGGCATCGGGCATGGCATTGGCATTCCTTTGACTACTGCATTTTGGTTTATGTCAGGAAGGTGGAAGGGGATTCAAATCACCTGGATAGTGTGTGGGAGCCACAGTCCCATTATCTGCTTTGATTCCCTTGAACCTGAAGGCTCTTTCTGGCCCCTGTGCCATTTGCTGCTGTGAAATGTGGTCGAAGAAGCCTTCCATGGTACTCTTCTGCATGTTCCTTGGGCCTGTGAATTTGAACCAGGCTGGGAGATATTCAGGACTAATGAAAGAAGAAGTGTGATCAGCATTTGCTTTGAATGGGATATGGCAATTACAACCATTATTGGCTAGTACTGCATGGATATAAGTAATTGTTTCTGGACTAGGAGCTTGATGTACCATCATACTACCCAACATATAAGGTATACATTACTTCCAACTCCTTTTTGGTATACAGTGAGGCATTCCATGGTGTCGGAAGGATCAGGAAGCCATCATTAGTCTTTAGTAATCTGCTTAGCTTTTCTTTGTGTTGTATTGCTGTTGCCATTGATGTAATGTCCAGTGTGAGTAAAGCCTTCACATAAGTCATGAAGTTTCACTTCAGTTCAGTTACTGCACTGGGATATGTGTCTAGAAATGATCGTGTAGGGGTGGCTATCAGATTGGCCATATGGTCATGACTGCAAACGGCATCAGCATCGGCATCGGCATCGGCATCGGCCATCATAACTTCAGGGACTCTCATGTCAACAACCAGCAAACCCTTAGGGTGGACATAGGCTGTCATGGTTACTGACAATGCCCCCATTTCTAGCCACTGTTGTCGAGCATTCTCCTGCACATGCTTAAGCAGGTAT
This sequence comes from Tricholoma matsutake, assembly GCA_026075535.2. Taxonomy (NCBI): domain Eukaryota; kingdom Fungi; phylum Basidiomycota; class Agaricomycetes; order Agaricales; family Tricholomataceae; genus Tricholoma; species Tricholoma matsutake. Next base: position 121,140 of record AP026548.1, on the reverse strand, counting down.
TTTGCTGCAAGACTGTAAGGTCTGGCATTGGTATTGGGAGCAGCATTGGCATTGGGAACTACTCACCTTTGCTTTGTCTCTTCAGGATATCCTTGATACATTATCTGATCCCACTCGTCATGCACACCTAACTTCTCCTCTGTAGTCATCTGGTCGTAAACATTCTTGATAGCCGGCATTCACATTTGGAACCATCCTGGTGTACTCGTGGTGGCATCCTCAACATGTAACATGTTCATGATCTCTTGCATGACTCGGTTGTGGTACAAGCTCCAAATGACTTCCAACTGCTTGACTTTGAAGTTGTTCAATTTCCATGAGAGTCCTTGAGTCATTCGCCAGTTGTTGGAAAGCCAGGTTGTTAGTTCCTGGCGATGTGATCAGTAGTACAACCTTCACATCCTTGTGAGTTTACCTTGGCATGAAGGCAACTCTCCTCCTGATCCACAGGGGCCTTGTCAATTGCTGCCCAATAGTTGAACATTGCTGGGAGGATGTTGGTCTTGAGTATTTGCAATCAGCCAGCTTTTGATTGCTGCAATCGGAAAGAAACTTTATATGGCTCTATGATCCTCTGCTCTTCATCCATATATCTGCCTCCCTTCCAGTACTTTCTCAACCACAGATTCTCTGATGGCCCAGGTGGCATTTGAGGGAATTATTGTAAAGGAAGAATCATTCTTCTGATTGACATAAAATATTTCATCGGCATGAGGGGATCACACAAGGATAACATGAGGATCACATGAGGTCGATAGTAACATGAGGCCGATAGTACAATAAGGTCATCGGTTTGGTTCATCTCCAATCACCATGGACCTAGAATATGTTCCTGTCAAGCACAAGAGAAGATCAAAGAAGAATGCCTCCCTGTGGGAGAACAACGATGCTACAGTGGATACTGTTACACATGTAGAAGTTGAGGTCATGATGAAGGCTGATCCAAAAAGACAGTGAGTCATGGTCCCACTGAGGGATGTAGAGGAACAGGAACAGGTTCAATCTATTTCTGTTATACAGGATTATCCCAGTGGTGTTCCAGAATGGGACATGGAAGAACCGCAGGTGCCCGCCGAGCCAACCCAGCCCTGCATCAGCAAGGTTAGTTTCTGACACTGATTGCTTACAGAACAATGCTCATTAAAACATAATAGAGACAGCGAGACTATGTACTGGAGTTTGTGGGATGAATAGATGAATTGCTGCAAGCATCCCTCACTCAGCAGGCATGGTTGGTTGACAAACAAGTTTGCAACTACTGTGCATTCAATAAACAGGCAATTTGGTGATGTGTCGATTGTTCACTGGGAACCACGCTTTGCTGCTCATGCATGCATGTAACTCACAGGCAAAATCCTTTCCATCGCATTGAATGCTGGACTGGCACGCACTTCTGCCAGGTGGAACTATGGGAGGTCAGCACATACATTTTAGTCCAGCACAACACCGATCATCCCATTTGTCAAGCCTTGGACTTTCAAGTGCAGTATCTGGAGTCATTTGAATACATGAAGGATCAAGCAGATCAAGAGTCAGAAAGTGCTCAGGCCAATGATTGGCAGCAGCAGCGGCAATGGCTGACTTTGCCTCACTCAGCATTGGAGCCATATCATGAGTGGGAAAGTGAAACTGCCACTGACTCTGCCTTTTTGGATGATGAAACTCCTGCCGACTCAGCCTTTTTGGATCACCTTGATTCCCTTTGGGGTCAAGGGGATGGTAATGTTCATGCTGAGCATGGTTATGAAGACTTCTTTGATGGCAATGATGAATCTGAAGTTCAACAAGCCAATGAAGACGTCCATGCCTTTCAGCCATATTTGCCTACCATAAATCTGACTGCCAATGCCGTTCCAACTGCTGATGCCTTGAACAACAGTTATATTCATGTGGTCCATACAAATGGAATACATCACATGGTGATGGTTACCTGCCAGTGTCAGGGGGAACACTGAATTCCCTTGGACCTGGTAACCAGCAACTTACTACCCACAAGCTTCACCAATGTACAGACTCTGTTCACTGTGCAGGTCCTAGACTATTTTTGGCTCTGTGATCTGGAATTAAAGGCCTCAGCCTATCAGTTTTACCAGCTGATTTGGCATGTAACATTGCCAATGAGGCCTGCCAAAAGTGGTCAATCTCTACCATGAGCTTCGGTGCATGTCCCACTTATGGTGTTGGATGAAAAGATGGAAGTGGGCAGGGTATGGACACAATCAAAAAGATCCTTTGAATCCCGAACCAGGAACACTTGCTAATTTCTGCCCAGCATGTCCTCAAGTAGGCATAAACATACCAGAAAATTGGAAGGACGATGTGAACTGGTGGGTGACAGAATGTCTCTGCAGTGGCATGGATAATGACACATTGCCATTCAGATTTGTTTTCAAATGCATATTCGGGGCCAATGGCAATTTCAAAGCTGATCATGTCTGGCAGAAAAGCTCAGAAACTGACATATGGCTATGGGATGGAGATGGGATGGCCCCAAATCAGGCTGAATATCATCGCTTTCTCCAAGCCGCCATAGAATGATTAACGGTAGGTACATTCCCTTGATGGCAGCCATTGCCATTGCCATTCCCACTGCCTGCCCCAATGCCAATCTGATTTCTATCCGGTCTTTCAGAAGGCCCCTTGCAAAAATAAATTCCTAGCCATTGTGAATGCTTTTCTGGCATCTAAGGCATGTGACAGGACTGGATGCGCAGCCATTGCATGTGCACGGCATGGATGTTATGTTCCCAATGCATTGGTAGACCTGTTTCATGGAGAACAGCAGAAGAATATCGACTTTGCTTTTCTTCAAGCACTGAAGATCACTAGAGTTGACCCTCAACAGGGAGTCATGCTCATTTATGACATTGTCTGCCAGTACATTATCTCCCTTCAGGAATGTATTGGTGCCCATCTTCTGGCTGGCTTGATGATCGACGGGCTTTTACATGTTCATGGCCACAAAGATGAATGCTTTTTTTGCTATGCTCTGTCTTTCATCCCAGGATCTGGCATCGTAGCAGGAGAAATACTTGAGTCTCTGTGGGCAACACTGAATTCCATCTCCCCAACAGTCAGAACAGCAACCTTGCCACATTGGGCAGAAATGCTTGGTGATCATGCTACAGATTCAAATCACAAGAAAATGCTCGGTATGATGGTCACATGTGCAAAAGCTCGGGAAGCACTTGAGAGCTCCACACAACTTGGCCTATGCCACACTGAACTAATGGCAGCATTCAGCCAGCAACCAATTGAACAATGGGAGGATGAAGTCATCTCAGCAGAAACCAGAAGACTTACAGATATCAAGGTAATGGACATGTATGCCATGCAGATATCAGACGTGGCAGCAGGATCAGGATTGGCCTTGGGTGCGGCCTCTTCTTCAGGAATGGCACTGGTTCAATCCATGGTTGAGGAGTGGATTGATTTTACTATTCTTTTTCAGCAAATGCAGTGAGTTCCACTGCCTACCCCAGATGACAACCAATCATTTATTGTCACCAGGATTGAATTGTGAGACGAAGTCCATTGACTAGGTAAATCACCTCACATTTCTGACACACAAACTGTTGAACAGGAAAGAGAAGCTCTGACATCCCATATGGTAACCTTAACCCAGTTACAAAATGCTGCCAACATAGCCGATCATGACATTGCTTCCTTGTGGATCAACTGTGATAATGAAGGCGAATTTGATACCCCAGGTGAACTTGATGATGATGAGGCATCGGCACCGGCAATGGCATCAGCAGCTGGCCCATCAAACCTTCCTGCAACATCTATTATTTCAGTGGAGGAGCAACAAGTAACCCTCCCTTGTCATGGCCACCTGGCTGAGGTAGAGATTAAGCTCTGGAAGTGTCAGGCAAGCTGACTGCTGCATCAGCTGTGGGAGCTCATTGCTGAAAAATCATTTCAATATTCACATATCATGCGAGCAGCACTGCAAAAGGGAGTTTGCACCTGGTCACGAGCTGTTCTCCATGAGTTGGTTAACAAAATTAGCTTGCACGCTCGGATGTATAACCATTGCCATAGCCGATTGCTGGCACTGTATTGTGATGCTGACACATTGAGTATGTTTCAGCGGGTAACCAAGGATGACCTCAACGCCAGCACAGCTATTTTGAATCCAAATGTAGCTGGCTCCACCTCTGTTCATCTGTCCTGGATTTGGCATAATTCCTTTTGTACTGGTGTCTTAGCCAACAGTGGCGTCAGTGCCAATGGTGGGAGCAGGGCTGCAGCCGTACCCACTTCTGATGCCGACCTCAGTCCATTCTGGGAATGTAAATTTTTTTGGGTGGTCATCTCTATTTGTTGTGCTCACATTTTTCATAGTCAGATGCATACACTGGCTTTGTTCACAGGCTCAGAGAAATCAGTGGAGGGATGAGTTTCTACTCATCACATATGAAATGCAGTGGACTGTGCAGTATTTCATCCATCACAGCCAATGGTGGCAGTCAGCCTCAGAGTCCAACAATACCCTTCCTGGTCCACTTGCTTATGCTAATTGTCAATGTGCTTCATGGTATGAATTAGCTTTGAGGGCTGACAAAGTGTTTAGATTAACAAATGCTGATTATATCTCCCCTTTGTGACCGATGATTATGTAACCTTGATGTAAATATGATTATCTTAATAACCAACCACGATCGGTAAAACCATGTCAAACAAAAGTCTCTCAGTCTACAGCCATTTTTCTTTGCAATCGGGCCCAAAAGTGCAACTCCAAAGGTGTGCACAAGAGATCATTTGGTATGCAGAGTCCCAATTCTGCCAGGTTTTGTTGGAGGTAGACCAGGCAAACTTTGTAAAACAAAGTTGGACACAAAGAATTCTCTATGCCAAGGTTGTAAGTTGAAGATCTTTCCTAAATTAAGTAAATATACATCACTGGGATGTATGACAGATGTATGTTATGTTTTGGATCGGCATCGGCACCTCGATCGGCCTTATGATAGATGTGCCAATCCTTCTTTGGTCCTTGGCCGACAGTCTTGCCGATGTGAATTATGACCACCTACCCCTGGGATTCCATCCATCTCTCTCGGCCTTGTTGGATCATGGTGTTGCCAGCGACAGTCCTAGTCATCTTGTGGAGTCATATGCATGTGATTGGTGGTGTCACAAGACAGAACCAGCACCCACCAGAATATTTGGCATTGACACCCTAGATGAATGCCTTGATCACTATCGGCAATGGGTCTCTACCCCTGTGACAGTCTCAACACCCATCGATAGCCAGTCAGGGCAGGATGCTCCCAGTGGCCAAGTTGATTGCCAATCATGCATTGACCTGTGCACTCTCATACACAATATGTTTGATGAAGCATGTGTGATGCATGGCTTCCTAAGCACCTGTGAATCAGCAGCAGATGCTGAAATGAATGTAAATTTGAGGAAAGCGGCAGGATTTCATCATCTCCATGAGCTTGCCCTGCTCAAGGAGATTCAGTCCAAACCAAGTAAGTTAACACCAGCACCAGCACTGGGACCAGCTGCAGCAATGGCAATGGCACCGGCAACATCATCGGCATTGAAAAACATTCGTGGACCCACTGGGTGATGGGTAAGGCAATCAGAAATGGAATGGGTATCTGCACATGCACAGGCTGAACTTGAGCGCCTGAAGGCCCTTCCCCCCACCTCCTACAAGTGGACCTGGGGTGTGGATATTATGGAGAATGAGGTGTTAGCAATCAATCAGAAGAAGGGCAAGGGAAAGGCACAGCATTCTGGGTACATAGCATCTCTACCCGATGGCCCACCACCAAACAAGGAGTGGTCAGAAACCCCAAGTCTCCCAACAGTTTCTTCCTACAGTCGACCACCCATGGTAACTGCTCACGATGCAGGGCTCTATTTTCCAGAATCTGATTCCAATGTATCCAATGCTGGAACTGCTCCCTTTCTTCCTGTCCCCACTGCAGCTGCCCCCGATGCTGCCCCTGATGCCACCCCCATTCCTGTGATTCTGTCCCCATTCCCCATGATATAGCGAATGACACTGATCTGCATACTGTCTTTGAGGTGGTGATGGCATTTGATTTTGATTCATCATCCACCAGTGCTAGTTCTACTACTGATGCTGATCCTCTCCCCACTGCTGATTCGCATGGCAACGCACTCATGCAGGGGCTAGGTCAAGATGATGTTGCTAATGCTTGTCATACTGCCTTTGAGGTAGCCATGGCATTTGATTGTGATTCATCATCCACCCATACGGGTTCTACTGCCAATGCCGAGCCTGTCCTCGCTGGTATGGGTTCCCTAACTGGCTTTGATGCCGCTGCCATCTACTTTGACGACTCTACTACCTCTTCATCTGGACATTCTAATCCCCCTTCAGCCTTTGCCACCACGTCTGATGCAGCAGAGGTTTTTTTCTCATCATCAGAGGCAGATTCTGCTGGATCTCTGGGTGAATCTGATGCTGATGCCAATGATGTGAGTGCAAATTCTGACTCGGAATGCAGTTTTAGTGATGAATCCCCAAGCACCTCCCAGATAGAGCATCCCTCCCCAACCTGCACCACACTGCCAGTGCCCATCTATACTCATGTGGACTTTAGTTATGTTGATGGCAGTTGGTTGTCAGGCTCTGATGATGATATGGACACTATGGAGGACACATGATGCTCAATTCCTTTTGCATTGTATACATAAACATGTAGTAATAATTGTTGGTGCTTTTGGTACACCGAACATTTTCGGCATGATTGTGATCCCGGTGCTGGTGCCATGCATAGGTCTGCATACCACAATAAATCAATTATCGCTACATGAGGAATTTATGATGCCTTCACCATCACAATTCACCCATACTATGTGGTGTCTGATGCTGATGCCATACTTTATGCTGCTACCATTGCCAGTTCCATTGCCACTACCATTGCTGGTTCCATTGCCACTACCCTTGCTGGTTCCATTGCCAGTTCCATTGCTGGTGCCAATGTTGTTGCCATATATTGTGTCCAACACTATCTCATTGGTGACTGATCTGGCTATTAGCATTCTCTGAAGTAAATAACAAGCCAGAATACTAACACTGTATCTATTTGATAGTAGTACATATTATACTTATTATGAGAGCATTCTACAGGCCCCCATGAACCCATATCATTCAGTACAATGTATACATTCTATATACCGTATTACTCGGTACAGTGTAGCTGCTCTATGTGGACATGGTGGATAATGGATGGCAGTGGGATGGAAATGAGAGAAGGGGAGATTACGGAGGTAGTGATGATTGTAACTTACCCAGGGACACAACTGAGCGCTAAGAGATCTCAATGATTACATAATCTGAGAGAAGCACACAGGTGGAGATGGAGGCTGCCGTGGTCTGATTATTTGACATTTAGTTTTGAAATGATCACTTGATGATAGCAGTTATCAAATCTGAGGTAAGATCTATGTACTAACAAAATGGACACCCAAACTGAAATACACAACTCCAACACAATAAAATTAGTTGAATTTGCTGTTATTTATTTTACACGTGATGTGTCACAATGTGCTGGGTGAATATGATTACACCCTCCATGAGTTGCTTTCTATCTGTCTCCTCTGTCAGGTCGCCTCCTCTTGTAGACTACTCGGAACCTGCTCTATCGAGTTTTGCCCAAGAACATGCCATATGATCTCATCGCATGGCTGAGGAAATTGAGTCATCTCAAGAGCAAAGGGTCCTGCCTCAATCAGACACAGGCGTGTCCACATTCTTTCAGCTTTTGGCATCAAAGGTTCCATCATCCCCTCATCCTTCTTCAACACCTCAACCACTGACATCAGCTTCACCCATCATGCGAAGCACAGCCAAGGCTTCATCTACCTGTGCACAAGTTCACGAGTCCCAGCAACCAGATGCAGAAAAATTAGTGAGCTATGGCATTAAAGTCAGAGATTTTGCATATGAAAGTACATTGCCGCCAGTCAAGCCAATGTATCTTTTACCTCATCAAATCCAACCTGGGCTCAGGCCCTTCAAACGCATAAGAGCTAATGATGTTGAAGATGTATTTTCTCAACCTACTGCCAGAAACCCAGTGGAAGGGGAAGGTAATTCCTCAAAGAAATCGAAATTGGAGTGTATGGTCACAGAACCAGTCCTCCGACTAGGTATTCTCCTGACACACAAATGAGGTTTTGTTAACCTCAATGATTACGACCCTGCTTCAGATTCTCAAGTCATCATCAACTCTCAACAAAGTGATTCAGCAGCTTCTCAGGTGCCAGCTCTATATTTCGAGTCACAGGAATCTGAATCATATATTGATACACCTTTTGTCATGCCACATGGCTTGCTACAATGGCCAGTAGCTGATAACAGTTCCATACCACCATCTCAGTTAGATATGACCTTGCAGGAGGCTATACTAGAGCCATTGACATACTCGCAGCTTGGCTTCTTCCAGGCAGATGAGCCCTCGCAGCAATGAGTGTTGTGAGCATCCTCTTCTGTGTTGTCTGATCCTCCCCTATCCCCCATTCCTTTTTCACAGGAGCCAGACTATTTACCTGATCCATTGACTCGGGCCTCCATATGGTCATCACCTCTCTGTTTCCCAGCCACAATCCCTCCACGATCCTCAAATCCATCTCCAGAGTCACATTCACCTTAGTGCCTCTCCGACTCCTCCAGCTCCACATTACCACCTATGGAAGAGAGCATTGTAAAGCCACTTTGATCTCCCCCAACATCTGCCTTGCATACGAGCCATGCTGTATTCCCCCCCAATCAAATTAACTCTTGCCCCATAGCATGTTCATCATTCACAGGCAAAATCACACAAAGCGAATGGTTCACCTAGATTGTGAACCATATGGATGCGAAATGCAACTCAGAGTACCAATGACGACAGGATAATTATTAAGCGACCTCTGCTGTAGCATATTTTCCACACAGCATACTTCAGGCTATATTTGATAACCTGCTGAAAGCAAAAGTAATTCAGGCCACATTCGTGAATGCATCATGTGGTCCTGACCTGTAAGCTGGACATCGGAGACAGGGTGATGCTGTCAACTGAAAACTGGTGCAGCGAATACACTGCAAAAGGTGAGAAGCATGTGGCTAAATTTATGACTAGGTTCGACAGGCCTTACTACATACATCATCGATGTCAACCAGGAGAAGTCAACGGTCACCCTGGATTTTCCTCAGGCATCAAAAAAGTTCCCGACTTTCCACACCACTGAGGTAATGTTGTACAATGACAATGACTGTGATCTGTTCCCTGACCATGAGCTTGCGAGGCCTGGTGCTATCATTATGGAGAATGGTGCAGAAGAGTACATTGAGAAGATTGTCAATGCTCACAAGCGAGGAAGGGGAATGCAATATTTAGTAAGATGGGTTGGGTATGGCCCTGGGGATGACACTTGGCTCCCTGGATTGGAACTCGTCAATAACACTGTGTTGGATGACTGGCAGGCCAGTCAATGTTGAGGGACCATTGTTTATTTCAACTTTTTTTCATGTTCCTGCCACCAGTAGCTTTTCCCACCAGGTTTTTAATGCACCCGACGAGCAGTTTTTATGATACCTTGGTATATTTTTTTATGCTTGTCTGTTCACTCGTTACATATACTGATGTCTACTTACTCACTCTCCTTCCTTCTCCCCCTCATATCTATTCTCCCATAATCCCTATTGTACTCCTCCCATATCTGCTTTCCTCCTATATTATCTGATCCTATTTTGCCTTGGTGTCTCTGAGTGACTTCCAGTACAGGTTTGACAATAGTCAATGAACATCTGCAAATATTGTTCCAACTCCTAATTAGAGAATACCGTGGGTACACAAAACCCTGGGGGTATGGGTGAGGGGTATGAAGGGGTGGGGGTGGGGGTTTATAGTTAGGGTATATCACAGGTTTTTGGCCCCTTTTGTTCCCACAGTCCATGGAACATAGAGTTTATGATGAAATCTTTAATTGAGGATCAAAACTGATGCAAACTTGATTGAGCTATATTTCCACAAGATCTCAACCGATTTGGATAATTTTTGGTGTGTTTTAAAGCTGCTCTTTATCCACACAACTGCGGGTACACAGGTATGGTAATGTACATGGTTATTTACTTCAAAATACACCCAAAATTATCCAAATTGCTCAAGATTTGGTTGAGATATAGCTTGATCAATTTCAGATCAATTATGACATTTAGTTGAAGAATTACTTGATGACATTGACTTCTCCAGGCCAATATACTGACCGTGGGAACAAAACCTGTCAAAAACCTGTGATGTACCCTATTTATACTACTGTACCCTTCACAAGGCCAGCCTCATAATTTCTCCTTTCTGAAATATAGTTAGAAATTCTTTGTGAAATATTATATTTGAGACTAAATTTCTACAAACAGAAATTCAAAAAATTACCCATTAGAAATATACTTTAAAAATCAATATTTCTAATGGGTAATTTTTTGAATTTCTGTTTGTAGAAATTTAGTCTCAAATATAATATTTCACAAAGAATTTCTAACTATATTTCAGAAAGGAGAAATTATGAGGCTGGCCATGTGCTTGTCCTACCCCTACCCCTAAGCAGGCTTTGTAAGGGTACAGGGGGTTACTAAAGGCTAAGTTGTCACCACAGCCCAGCATACCATTTGGCTGAATTATTTACATAAGCAGCTTAAAAATGTTACTGTAATCATACCCAATAAAGCAGTAAGATTTTACAATGGTTTAGGATATTGTAACCATTTGCAAAAACAGTTAACCCCAGATGATTCGAAAAAGAATCAACCAATCCACATTCTGCAAAGGCACATCTTTTGGAAGATCCCTAAAGGTAAACATTGTGACAACCCAGTTATTTCAATTCCATATGAATTCTTTCTTGATGCAATCCAAAGCCATATTAGTTTGCAAAGAGAACGTGATTCAGAGCACAAGAATCAAGTTACAAAGTGACAGCTGGAGGATATCCTTGAGGAGGAGAGATGGGAACTGAAAGACATACAGGAAGAGATCAGGATGAGCAAAAAATTACAATTAGAGGCCCAATAGTCTTACAAGCAGACCATTTCAGGTGGAACAATGGCTCAGCTACAACCGTAAGCTTACGAAGGAGCACAAGAAGAAGCTGAAGAACAAGGGGAGGAATGTTGAGGAAGAGAATCCACCAACATTGTTGATACAACCTGTTGTGGCCAGCATGTACTGGATGGCTTAGGGGTGGTAACCATCAACCAGTTCCTGGAATGTAACAATGTGTTCCATGGACTGCTGGCCAAGCACTTCTACCACTCCCCATCCTGGAACTGCATCTTTGCAGGGAACATGGCAGCTCAGGCAGCTCAGGCAGAAATGGATGGTGTAATGTCGTACATGCCTGAGACTAACTGCTGGTTGTATACCATAGTGAGACGAATCCCCAGGAGGTACATGACCTTGCAACCCTAGCCACCAATTCCCACTAGTCCACCCTTGATCGGGCAGAGGGCTTCCTACTCCTAGGCAAACTACGATGGCTGGTCACATCATCGATGGGACCGAGTGATGCTAATGGCACTGGAGGATGACTACCACCCCTCCTCCCTTCATGAAGGGTCACCCTGTCTGGGCTCACAAATGCATTCCCCATGACACATTGTCATGGACTCTCATTGGCCCTTGCCATAACAATCCAGTTTTGGCTGCCCCCAACCCCAACCAACTGTTTGCACTGGCTGACTGGGCACAATACATGTTGTATCATGGACACCCTGGGACCCCCAACCAATTCATCAGTGTGGCCTTTAACTATGCCCTCCAGGCTCACTACCACAGTGTGTTCAGGTTCCAACTGGTGTGGGCACTGTGCCCCACATCCACCTCTGGTTGGGCATCATTCCTCTGCCACTTCACTGGCATTGTCATGGTACCTGGCTGCTACACTGAGTATCTTGCTGGCTCAGCAATTCAGGCCCCCTCCACTGAACCCTTCATTTCCACCTCTGGGGCAATCACCCTGACCCAGATGGACTTTGGAGAGTGTTGTTGCCCCAAACTCACCACTGATGAAGTCCTGGCTACCCTCACCAACAACCACATCCTGTATGTCAAACTTTTATTTGGGGAAGCACATGCATTCTGGTTAGTCCAGTGAGTCTGGTTATTCTTGTTAATTCCAGTCATGATGAGTCCAGCCAGATTCCAGGGATTCCGGGTGTAAATTGGATCCTTATTCCAACTGGAATTGTGCTGCATAGGGAAAACTACATACAAAGAAAATTCCACTGGACTCCAGAAATTCCAGAAATTCTGGCCAGACAAACCAGAATCCAACCAGAATAGGTGGGGGAGTGTAAAGTACTCAGTAATCCCTGGACAGGATGTACCAAAAGATAGTGGGTGCTAGCTGTATTATTTTGTGTATGTATATGATTGACTGGCTATTACAGGACAATGGGTGCTTGATCCATGGTTGTTACACAAATGCCTTGATATTGTAGTGACAGGCACTCACAAGAAGATATGGAGGTCTGGACAGTATGAGGATCATCGGGGCTACTTTGTACTTATGGAGGCACTGAAGAAAAACTCTACCTGTGTGTTGGTCAAGCTGTACTTTAATCAAGTCAAGTTAAAGTGTCTTATTGAATATCTGTACCCAGAAACAACTACCAAGTTGGATTATTTAGTGTGTTGTGAGGATGCAGTCCAGATTGACATGATTAATTGTCAAAGGGTCATTGTCATTGGTCCATCTTGGGATGGAAAGATTGAGTTTGTTGGATTGTTTTGGTATATTGTTGCTGCATCCCATTCTGCATATCCTCTCCAGCCTAATCAGGTTTGTGTGTTTGTACACAAAGATGGACAATATTTACATTGTGTCTATTTTCCTATAAACAGCCTTTGTCATTCTCATCAAGAGCATACAGTATGGGAGGGTTTGCATTATCAATAGCCTTGTGTCTACGTAATGTTATTACATACTTTATGCCCAATTATGTTGTAATATAAAACTTTGATCAATCTGTCATAAGGAATGGTAACCAAGAGACTTGCATGTGATATCAGAAAATGCTGCACAGAGAAGGTATGTATCAATTGATTTCTTTCCCTCTTGAATTTGATCTACCACTTGAGTTCGAGTATGATGCTGCTCCAATTCTTCTGGTTGTTTCTATTGTCTATCCTTTGTCAACCTTGAGTCCTGCTGTTAATAGCTAGCTACTGCCTTTCTGTTAGATGTACTCACATTACATGACCTGATTCCTCAACACCCATAACTTCTTTTCAACCATTGTTGGACAACAAGTTTGTTATAGCCTCCAATGCAGGTTGTCTGACAAAGGACAAATATTTGACCCCCAATGTGGGTTCCCTCAAAGAGGGCAACTGGGTTGCACTGTCTACTACTCCCCATCTAAATGTACGGTGCTGTCCTATCATTATGTATAATGGATGTAGTCATGCATCTGAATTCAGTCCTTCCACTTCATGTGATCACACATCTGATATGCTGTGTTCTATAAACATATCACATAGGGTATCCAAATCATTTGTGATGTTTTTCTGTGAAATGTTTTTGGATGTGGCCTACAACTTTTTTAACTATCTTACCATCACTATCAGATATTATATGAAAGCTATTGTGTATCCCTTGTTTGAGCTTGGTAACTATAGATCCCTTGCAATGGGTGACATTTTAATGCTGATGGAAAGTTATTTAAAATAGGAATATTGGTTTATTGCCATGGACAACATCAGAAAACCTTTTCGATATATTCAGAAGCTGGTGCTGCTAATGGGAAGAAACAATATGTATAAGCATAATTTTTTTAGTTCAATTACAAAATATTTCTCATCCTTACTGTACTAAAAGGATAAGGCGATATATATATTCTATATCTAACAAGCCTTATAAAGTCATTTGCCTACTGTACTATTTTCAAAGTAAAGGATTGGTTGTCCATGGCATGCTGTAATCATGCTGCTTACTAACAGTTGTTCTTGTTGATACAATCTCTCACATATACTGATGTCTATCGATCAAACAGACTTAACTACCTTCCTTCCCCATCACCTCCATAATCACCACCTGTATAGCTGCTTCCTGGTCTTATTCTGCCCCTGTGCCTCTGAGTGAATTGGACCCCCTCCAGGGTACAATTACACATGCAAACTTTTGGTTACCATATGGCTTGGATAATGCTGCTAAATATATACACAAACTTGATAGTTGATTGCAATAAGTATACAAGACATAGTCAAGGATGTGGTGGTTTCTCTGAAGCTTCATTTATGGCAGTTTCTAATATGTCCCATGTCATAAGTGTAGGGGGTGGACACAGTCATAGCTTCTCATATCCACAATTATCATCATTTATACTACCATGAGATAGTATGCAAGTTGATGTATGATCTAATGTATTTATTTACAAAGATCATGTAGATGATATAGGCTTGTTGTTAAGGGTGAAGTCTCAACCACTCAATCTAGTCGATGTTGTTCGATGAGGTGCTTCCTTGATGAGTCATTCAGCACTAGTCTTACTCAGAGCATCCAATGTAAGATGGATAGTGCACTCTAGCAGGTCTTCTGCATAGAGTCATTCAGGTTCATGCACTAAGGGGCTTCCTTAGTGGTTTCAAGTTTATGAGTTTGCAAGTTAAGGCTGTAGATTGCCTAGATCTAAACTAAGGACATCCCTACTATGAGTCACAGTGCTTATACTATGAGGAAGGTCGTTATCATCCAATTGGAAAGGTAGATGCATATCAGGTAAGAATAGAAACAATAGGCCTCATGCCTTGCATGAGGTGTCTGATGTCATGGATCCAATGTCAAGGATCCAACGTCAAGGACATGCTGCACTACAGCATGTTGATTGTGAGAGTCTGACATCATGGACTTCATGTCAAGGGGCTGTCATATCACAGCATGTGTGGGAGTGGGTTCGGGTGCATGGAGTCACCATGCATCAAGGGTGCCTTCCACAGGAAGGGGATCAAATGCATGCAGTCGGCATGTGTCATGTCAAAGACATGCCCTAGGCATGAATCAGGGAGTGCCTCCTGTCTGGAGGGGATCATCGGGTCAGTCAGGTTGGTTGGGTTCCATGAGTTACAAGGAAAATTGTAACACTTGTTAAAGTATCCTGAGAGCCAGTTCATCCATGTGAGAATCCCATTCTGTGATTTAATGCCAGATATTTCTAAAACAGCTATGATGAAAATAGCTAAAAGCCATGGTGTAGTTTGTGCTTCTCATGATAGCAAAGATGTATTATTACAGAAATTTGAAGGTCATAGCTGTCCCAGATGCAATCTGCTTGTTTCTGTATTTTCTATTGAGACTCCAGCCATGACAAAAAACCAAAGACAGGCTACTGACATAAAGAAACAACAGATTTTACATCAGAAGCAGAAACATATCTACAGTACTATTAAAAACACTAAAAATGATAATTACATTCCATATGCATTTCCACCTGAACCATTAAATGATAATTTAGAAAGAGATATCATTGAGCATGCATGTAAGCAATCTGACTACAAAATGATTGAGGAGGCAGGATGTGCTGTTTGGGGAGAGTTGACTCCTATTAATAAACTTACTTGTCTTAAAGGAATTAAAAATCATCTTCATGTATTAAAGGCAAATGGTGTCACAAGCATAGAAAGAAAACATGAACATGATGCAAAAAGAGAATACAGTGGACCAGTATTGGATCATAAATGTAACAAAGTATGTGATACATGTTGCAGAGCACTTTGTGCAGGCAAAGTTCCAAGGCTTGCATTGGCACAAGGATTGTGGCTTGGAGAAGTTCCTGAACAGCTGTCTGGCCTTCGATTTATAGAAAAATTGCTTATGGCTCACATAAGACATATTAGGGTTGTTCACAGTAGCCATTTTCGGGCCATTTTTAGCTCATTTTTGACTTCATTTTTGGCTCATTATATATATATAGAGCAAACCAAACAAACCCAAATGTAACTAATGAATTTGGCCAATCAGAAGTGTCAACCTCACAAGTGGACCAGCTACCCAGTGCATTCAGGAATACTGGATAGGCAACACTATACAAACTTGCTCTTCATGAAGTTCACTCTCAATATTGGGAGACCACAAGTCCAGAGTATCTCCAGAGATATCACTGAGGGCTTTAACATAATGTGGAACATAGTTTTAAATCAATAAATGCCACATTGACCTACCACACCCCACCCTTTCTCAATCCATGGCTAGTGAGAGTCATTTTCATGAAGCTGCATAATAGAAGTGGAAGGGAGATGGTGGAGTCTATCCTGAATAATGTTTCCAAAGACAAAAGCTTAAAATATGAAACAGGGGATTTTCAAGAAGATGTATTATTATTTCCCTTCACAATTTTTACATGTGCTTAGTTTCCATTACCAGATTGGAAGACAGTAATTTATAATAACCACCACCAGGCTGGGTTGACCCAGATGATTGATAAAATCTGTTCAGAACAGCAGATTTCTCAGAACAGCAGGACTGGATATACCTATCTTTCACATGATCAAATGTGAAAGCCATGGTATTTCAAACTCCTTGGAAAACAATCCAGCTGTGCTCCTTTAAAAATCCGAAGTTATGGCATGGAAATGGGAGGATATTCAGGAGTTGTCTACCTCACATGTCTGGATGATTGGGAATACACCCTTCCAGAACTCAGAGGTAGAGTGATTGCTACATGGAAAGTGGCTCTATGATGAGGTCATCAATGCATACTTGGAATTATGTGCATGCTTGCAGTCAGATATTAAATTCCTCCCCACAGTGGTTTCCTGGCCTCCAAAAATGGGGAGAAGATGCAAAAAGAAATATAGTCACTTGGGTGGGTACACTAGTGCATCTTAATTAAATATGACTCAATATCTTCTGGGATCCAGATCTCAAATGGTGCTGCTGATGTGGCAACTGCCATGAAAAAATTTACAGCAGTCATCATGGTTATAAATTATCCTCAACACCACTGGGTTACTCTTCAGTTCAATCCAAAAAGAGAAACACTCGAGGTGCTAAATAGCATGGCACCTGATTATGATATGCAGAAAATGGAGAAAATTTGAAAGGTCAGATCTCCACTATATTTAACAAATTGTTCTGATGCTTCTTAACAAGTAGATTATCTTACACCCACTGGGGCTTGATAATTGGCATGTTGAGAAAAGGAAAAACACTCCCCAGCAGAAAGGTAGCTTAGACTGTGGCATATATGCCTGTCAATTTTCCAAACATCTTGCATTGGAAATTCCTTTTCAGAAATCTTTCAATGAGAAGTAGTGTGAGTGGATTAGGAAAATGATGGTGGTTGAACTTGCAGATGGGCGCATACAGATTCCCTGGAGATAATATAAATTACAGGATGTAGTTGTATCATACCCAAGCCCATGATGGATGAATATCATTACAAATAGACCCTGCATTAAGCCAATCCTTCAGATCATCCATCCCTTGGAAAGATATCAAAGGTATTCTCTGTGCCTTGTCCAACCTCTCAAGCATATTTTCTGCAAATTTCTGGCAATCTATTTGGAGAATATGGTGGAAGACATCCACTAGGTTGGTGGGTGGATTTTTCAGGTCCATGTAATATGCCTTCCCATGGTGGTTCTGCTGAATATTGGCTGAGAACCTTTTGATAAGGTCCACTGACCCAAATGTTTTCAAGGATGTTCCTACAACCAGTAAATTGTCAGCTTTATGTTTGTTGAGAGCCTATATTTCAGTGATCTCTTCTCCTTTACGATGTGATTCCCCATATAAATTGATGGCAGGGGAAAGCAATCCACCTTGCCCAGAGACCCATTTTCCTTGTATTCTCCTGTCCTCAATTCAGGTTTCACATTGAGGACAGATAGGAAGTTCCCCACTTTTCAGGGATAGGAAATGATGGTATATTCAGTGAAACTGCATTGTGTACAAATGACTTCCATCACTAAACCATGAAGTTGCATGCAATTCAGATAGTCACCTTTTGTGGTCAACCCAGCTCTTATTTCAAGGTCATCAATGTTTTGAGTAGACACCCATCCCAGGATGCCAAGAGCCTGCAGTACTACTAGGAGCTTGTGGAATGCAGTTGGTTGTGCTTGTGCAGCAGCCTCTGCAAGATTAGCCATCTGCAAAGCATGTGCAGCAGATTTCTTAGGGTTCTTTTCTGGTGTCAACATATTGATCACAGTGGTGATGGAACCCACCTTACCTCGAAAGTGTCTTTGTGAAACAAGGCAAGAATACCTTTTGAGTTGGACTGAAAAGACCTGTGGGTCCTTGAAAAGTCTGAATCTCTGCTGCCTGTGAAACCCCTGCACCTTCCATGAAATCAGAGGTGTTAACAAGGTAGAAATTGATTTGTTTTTCATACCAAGCACCACTATGAGGTGTTTTGATGTTAAAATACTATCAAAAAGAGCAGTTTCTTGAGATGGTACTGTCATGTTGTCGATAAAAATGAGACTGAGTTTCAATGTTCTTTTAGATGTGATCATTTATCTCTGTTTGCAATTTTTCCTAAATTGTGTAATCCCAGAGTCTTTTCATTTTATTCTGTCAGAAAGGATAGAATAATGTTCCATTATTTATTACAATGAAGCAAAGGGCCCACACTTAGGACATGTATAAACATCCTGATCGGTCACTACCAGCTGCTCAGTATCCTTGTTATTTTCATCAATATTGTGCTCATACACCATGTACTCCCACCTCAGAGAACTCTTGTCCTCCTCATTATCAACAATGTTCGCAGCCATCCAGGGGTCTGGATTAGACAACATATTTTCCCATACCATTTTGTCCAAGAGCATCCTTGCCTTGTGGACAAACCAGATATTACCAGCTATGTAGTGAAGACTTCCTCCCCTGGCAGTAGGTTGGAAGGCGATCTGAAGGATAGATCTTGGAACATCAGAATTCTTTGTGAATATGGTTTCCAGATATTCTGATTGTGTGGTGATGTGATCATTAGGGAGACATGTGGTGTGGAACCAACTTTTGCATTCCCAACAAAATCTCTGCTCTTCTATATCAGGGTTCCACAGGGCCATGCATGTATCTAGACTGCAATCATTGGATGACCCCTTTCATACCTTTTGGTGAATGTAAGTAGTCAAAATTTTACAGAAACAGCATACTTGAAGACACCAATCCTTGTAGTTCCAGAAAAATCTTCCAAGTAATGTCAATTATAAGCCAGGGATTTATTTTATATCTCAAAACTCATACTGGGAGAAATATGTGACAATTGAGGGGTGGTCAAGACACATATTGTCAAGTATTATAATTTTGCACTTATGTAGGTAGGCTATAAAAGGATTTCAGCCCAAATGGTTATGTGGTAAAGAACTAGCCCACCCACAATCCCTTCAGAGCTGATTATCGACTCATGGTTTGAGGCATAAACTTCTGGTTCAGCTCCATTTTCCAAGTACCTGAAACCACATTAGTAGAATCTTATGCCCATGAGCTAAACTCTATGATATATTACTGGTCTAAATCGTCAATACCCTTAGTAGTGTTGCCTTGACCGACTTGGGGCACTTTTGTATTTTTAAAATAACCTGACACAATGCAATCAGCCTGCTTAGTGTTGAGAGAGGACCCATCGACATTTGGGGCTCCCTATCTATGTGAATATTTTCAGAATTCTATACAATTTATTGGAGTTGATATTGCCTTTGACTCATTTTTGTCAAGTCAACCAGCAAAAATGAGTCAAAGGCAATATCAACTCCAATAAATTGTATAACATTCTGAAAATATTCACATAGATAGGGAGCCCCAAAAGTCGATGTGTCCTCTCTCAACACTAAGCAGGCTGAGTGCATTGTGTCAAGTTATTTTAAAAATACAAAAATGCCCCAAGTTGGTCAAGGCAACACTAACCCTTAGGCCTGACCTGCTTAATGTCTTCTTTGGAGTAAAACCATTGCACTTGTACATAGTGTTCCTGAAATAATATGAGGTGAGCAGGTACCTTCTAGACATTTTTACTGCTTACCACATTAGAGGTGGGATTTCCTTTTCTCCTTGGGCTCCAAGTTTCTACAATGCATGCCTTCCAGTATTTACCTCTTGTCCTTTTGTCCAGTGGAAGGCCATCAAGGCCTGTATGGCTCACTAGGCAAAATGAGCCCACACTAAACGTCCATTCTGAAAGATTCCATGAGATTTCTGCAATGATAAGTGTTAGGGCGACACCCACTATCTGCTAGCTAAGATCATGCGGGTTCTCTCTACAAGAAGGGGGCAGGATCTGCGCTTGTGATGGGGAATTGATGGTTTTGATGCAATGGGTTATTAATAGATGAGTTTGTTGAGATAGGCTTTTCACACCGAAAACATAGGTGGAATACCTAAGAGAACACAACTGGGTCCTCTAGGTGTATATTTAGGGTTTATATACTATGTTACATATATTGTACATTGTTGTTACCAACGCATGCATACATGCGTGTACATCTTGATGCGTGCAAAATAAAATTCTCACACTATCAAAGTGTAGCGTCATTTGGCATCATGTAGCATAATTCGACATAATAAATAAAATGAAATTTTATTAGACAATGGGGTGGTTTCCTAACATTACCCCCCTTTTATGCCTCAACTTCCAGGTGAGAAAATATTGTGTTTGTCCCCTCTGTGAAATTTTGGTAAGGCCGGAATTTCATCCCCTCATACACCATTCTCGCAATGCAACGCAGAGCATTTGGATTACATTTAAAGAATTGGGCAATTGTGTTATGCGCTTGCTTACAATTCTCTTCAGGTTCCCACAAATTATTTTCGTCGGTATAGTTTTTCCCCTTTATTAAGAACTCCAATTTGTTCTGTCGAAGATGTGAGTCTAGAATTTCTTCAACTATGTATTCTGGAGCACCTTCTACTATTATTGGAGGTTGCAGAGTAGTTTGTTGGCCAGGAATAGTGGGTGGGCGGTAAGGGCATAGGTGGGATATGTTAATCTCGGGATCAATCTTGAATGATCGGGGTAATTTTAGCACTACCACATTAGGCAAGATCACTTTAGAGATCGCATATGGGCCAGCTTGTTTCTCCATAAGTTTCCTCAAAGGTCATGGAATATCCAGGTCCTTGGTACTTAGCCACACCAAGTCACCAACTTTGTACTCTGGAGTGCATGCTTGAGTATGATCTGTGTGTCACATCACGTCATCAACATGCTTTCTTCAATGCTGCCTCTGCTTCCTCTTGTACCTTTTGCATCTTAGATACAAAGTCTTCTACTGACTGTACTTTGACTTCCCTTTGGGGTTCTATTCCCATGTGGGGATGATATCCATAATTTGTGAAAAAGGGTGACATACGAGTAGCCAAATGGAATTTGTTATTGTGGGAAAATTTGGCAAAATTGCCAGCCATTTGGGCCAGTCAGTTTGTTGGTAGTTGACAAACATATGTAGATACTGCTCCAACTCCTGATTCATTCTCTCTGTCTGCCCATCAGTCTGTGGGTGATATGCCGTAGATAATTTAGTTTGAATTCCCAATATGTTGTTCAGTTCTCACATAAACGCAGAAGCAAATTGTGGTCCGCAATCGGAGATAATGGTATTGGGTAACCCATGTAACCGCCATACCTGATTTAGATAGAGGCATGCCAAGCCCAATGATGAGGTTTCTGTAGTAGTAGGAATAATATGGACCTCCTTTGTAAAGCAGTCGCATGCTACAAATATTGTATTGTACCCTTGAGCCTCGGGAAATCCGGTTATAAAATCCACAGATATACCTCGCCACAGCACTTTAGGTATAGGGTTCGGCATTAATTTTCCTGCAGGTTTTTCTGGAAATTTCTTCCCCCTCATGCACATATCACATCCATCCACATACCCCAACACATACTTTGAAATTCCAGGCCACCAATAATTTCTCATTATTAATTCCAATGTCTTCCATCTTCCTGGGTGTCCAGCAGTCAGTGTATTATGATGTAACCAGATGATCTCCCTTCATAAATCCTGATCCTTTGGTACATACACCTTTCCTCAAAACAACACCAACCCTTGTCCCTCAGCCCACTCATCTCCTTTAATATTACCCTTCTCTCCCTTCAGAGCTTTCATGGCTTCCACTACTTCATCATCCATTTCTGAACATTGTCTAATTTTAGACAACATTTCCATTTCCGAGCTATCTATTAATAGATGCCCTTGACGCATAGCGCAAATGCGAAAGTATTCGGGTTTCAATAAGGTAACATTTTTATTGTCTCCTCCTCCACCCCCCTTTTATGATCAATATGTCTGGATAATGCATCTGCTTTCCTCATTAAGCTTCCCACTTTGTGGACCAAGTGAAAGTTGAAACATGATAGGAATAGTGCCCAACGTGCTTGCCAGCGATTAAGCTTTTTAGCAGACATGAAGTATTGCAGATTTTGATGATCCATCCAGATCTCAATCTCATGCATACATCCCTCCAAATAATGCCTCCATGCCTCCAATGCTCGTATTATCCCCAACATCTCTTTGTCATGCACATCATAATTTCTTTCCACATCATTCAACCCTTGGGACAGATATGCACAAGGATGCCATTTGTCATCTTTGCACAGCATTGATAATACCACTCCAGTAGCAAAGTTTGATGCATCTGATTCCACTCGCAAAGGGCATGTGAAATCTACTGGGGCTAATATTGGTCCCTCCACAAACTTCCTCTTCAACTCCTCAAACACTGTCTGCTGCTGCTCTCCCCACCTCCACACTACTCCCTTTCATGTAAGGTTATGTAAGGGTGTGGCAATTTTAGAAAAATTGTGCACAAAGCGATGATAATAATTTGCAAGTCCCAAGAAGGCTTGAACCTCCTTGACATGGGTGGGCACAGGCCAATCTGTGATCACCTGTACCTTGATTGGATCCATTTTGATCCCATCAGGGCCAATCAATAATCCTAGGAACTCAATCTCGCTTGCCCCAAACACACACTTCTCTGGTTTCAAAAATAGATCATTCTCTGCCAACCTCTGTAACACCTCCTGCAGTATTGCCTCATGATTCTCTTCATCCTCCATGAATATCAGAATGTCATCAATAAATATTATTACCACGCCATTGTCTATTACATCCTTGAAAATGTCGTTCATCATATTTTGAAAGGTTGGGGGACTATTTGTCATCCCGAAAAACATGACAAGCGGCTCAAAGGATCCTCAATGCGTGGCAAATGCAGCCTTCCACTCATCCCCTTTCTTTATTTGTACATTGTTGTATCCCCATCGTAAATCCAATTTTGTAAAGACTTTGGCTTTTCCCACCTTGTCCATTATTTCTGAGATCAACGGCAAGGGGTACACATTCTTCACTGTCCACTCATTCAGATACCTATAATCTGTACACATCCTCTTCCTTTGGTCCTTTTTTGGCATGAATAATATTGGTGATTTCAAAGGTCATATGTATCCTTTCCACAATTGCTCCTGTCCACTTCTTCTTGTTCCATCAGAGATAACAGATATACCTTTGACTTCTTCGGCACAAACCCTGGCTTCATCTCGATCACATGATCCCATGGCTTCCGCACTGGCATTCGCTCAGACTCCTTCTTCTGGAACACTGACAGATGTTTATGATACACTTTTGGCACCCATTCCTCCACTGGCTTCTCCACCTTCATGATATTCTTGTCCCATGACTGTCCTCCACAAATTGTTCTAAAGGTTTGCTTCTGCTCTTCTTTCTCGATCATGATCAGAACTTCCCCATTTGGCATTTCCTCATCCTCCACTTCCTCCATCGTAACAGAATACTTCCTTGGACATTCTTTCTCTTTCTTTTTCCTTTTCTCCTTCTTCATCTTCCTCCCATACACATTACATTCCTTAGGACAATGAGTCATTTGTACTTTCCCAGTTTTCCAATCAATTTTGGGATTATGCTTCCATAACCATGGACATCCTATTATTAGATTGGTTTTCCCAAGATCGCACACTTCAAATATGGCTCACTCCTGATGCTCCTGATACTTTAATATCATAGTCACCTCCTCCTTAATAGTTCCTCCACGATTGACTGTTCCATCAATATTATACACCATTATAGGTTGCACCAGCTTGCATGTGTTAATACCGTTTCCAGTAATTAAGGATCGATTAATAAATAATCTTGTAGCACCACTATCAAGCAACGCTTCCACATCAATCGCTGCATGTGTGTCCAATGTCTTCAATCCCATAGTCAAGGTGATTTCGGGTTCTATTTGCACAGAGCAAATAAAGAATTTAGGGGTTTTCGGAAATGATGTGTGAAAATTTTCTTTGTCATGTAATTTGCAACAGTTGTACTCCTCCTCGATTTCCTTTTCTGAGTTGTTCTGGGTTTCCTCAGATATGAATACATTGTAACAATTCTGGGTCACCAATGGGGAAACCTTCACTGGGACTCTTCCACAAAATTCTTCTGTCTGCCTTCCTCCAGCTTCACTTCCTCGATGGTAGCTTCCCTTATCTTTCTCTTCTGCCTACAATTCCTAGAAATGTGTCCTAACTGCCCACAGTTAAAACATTTAAGTGGGGCTTGTCTCCCTGCTTGATCAACCTCCATTGCCTCTGCTGGTGCTGCTGACTCCGTAACTATAGGTGTCACTGCCATGGCCGGTGGCTGCGCCCTTGGAGCTTGCACCTGAGGTGCTTTTCCTTTCTTGGACTTTCCTCCCAATGACTTTCCGAATTTACTACTTCCATACAACAACTTTGACTCCACCTGTTCCTGCCGATATTGCTGGTCAAGGTGCATTGCCCAATTATACCACTCGTCCAACTTCTCTGGCATAGAAGGTAGTCGGTAGATAGACTTGAATAAAGAGGGATTTAATCCTGCTTTCAAAAACTCTACCAATGCGGCTTCTCCCATATCCATCTGCGAAGCTTCTGCTTTGAACTGCAAAATAAATTCATCCACCGTTAAGGAACCTTGACGCATGGTCTTTAATTTAGCATTGGCTGTCGCCTTTGGATTAGGATCTCCAACCTGTGCCTCCAATCTCTCCAAAAATTCCTTGAAGCTTGCAAATGGTTTATTTCCCATGGCAATTTGATTTATAGCTTCATTCCTCCAGAACTGTGCTTTCCCCCCCTGGATGTATGAAAGAGCAAACATAATCCTAGACTTGGCTGTATGAAACTCTGGCTTCCTCCCATGGATGTACAATACTATAGAGCTGATGAAGGATTTTGTATTCTCCATGGTACTGTCAAAAGTTTGCAGGGGCGCATACTTAGGTAAGTGCACTTTTCCATTTCCAGATTTCTCCACCATCTCATCCTCCTGCGACATCCACTCCACCATCTCCTCCATTTCATCATCTCTTTCTTCTGTCGTCTCTGGTTGTACTTCCACTTGTCTGGGCCATGATGCTGCCAACACTGACACTAATTGCGACATTTGCACTGTAAGCACATCAATTTTTGCTTCTAGTGCGGGCGTGGGAACAGGATTAGGGCCAGGATTAGAAGTTGAAGGTTTGGACATAATTGTAGAATCTGTGATGAATCACTTCTTTGACAATTCAAAATTTTTTTTCTTCAAGACCTCTCCAAACGTCCACGGGTCATGTGATGGTTCATCAATCATTCGTCGATTGTTCGTCGATTGTTCGTCATTTGTTGGGTGCCTATTTTGACACTTTGGATCAATAACCCTTCCAACAGTGCCTGATCTGGGAGATATCACTGAATTCGGCTTGTAACTAAAATAGTCGTCCGAATAGAGTAATGTAAATCATAACTAAACCAGATCCAATCGGTTGTCTGGTTGCAGCGGTCCTAATGACAAGCGCTGCCTCTCGATCACTGGCAGTCACAATGTAAGGCAAGGCCTGGCATCGGCTTATGAAAGAAAAGGTAGATTACATATATACAAGTACTTCTGGCTCGTGCTGAAAGGATGAGTAATTGGATGTGGTGCAGTGAAACAATGACATATGTGCAAGTAAGAGAAGGCACACTGATATGGGAAGTTGTGTTCTTCTGTTAGGGTGACACCCACTATCTGCTAGCTAAGACCATGTGGGTTCTCTCTACAAGAAGGGGGCAGGATCTGCGCTTGTGATGGGGAATTGATGGTTTTGATGCAATGGGTTATTAATAGATGAGTTTGTTGAGATAGGCTTTTCACACCAAAAACGTAGGTGGAATACCTGAGAGAACACAACTGGGTCACCTAGGTGTATATTTAGGGTTTATATACTATGTTACATATATTGTACATTGTTGTGACTGATGCATGCATACATGCGCATACATCTTGATGCGTGCAAAATAAAATTCTCACACTATCAAAGTGTAGCATCATTTGGCGTCATGTAGCGTAATTCAACATAATAAATAAAATGAAATTTTATTAGATAATGGGGTGGTTTCCTAACAATAAGTTACAATCTCTGCTATATCTGTGGATTCATTTTCCATGCCTGTGTAAGTGAGTGAGAATGATTTTCAAATCTCAGCAGCCTTCTATTGTGCAGGTGTTGGTGGGTTGGCCATGATATGAAATAAAAGAGTCTTATGTTTTGCTTGTATTAATATTCAAAGATCGACTTATATGTATAACACAATTTGTTTATCAAAACAAGTATAAATACAGTGAGTGACTTCCAAATAAATCAACATGGTATTAAAGTCAAAATAAAGTGTATATATATGAGAAATGTGCTGGAAATAAGACATATTGCCCATAGAAATTGTTCATCCATCACATGACTACTGTTCATCATTGTTCATCCATCACATGACTATTGTCCATGGCAATGGTCATCCACACCAGCATCAAGATCAAGAAACCTCCGAAGGGCACAAGGGATCTGCTGGGCAAGCAAAATGAGCACAATGCTACATGAATGTCCTAGTGGAGTAGGGTGTTTGGGCACCCACTCCAGGTAGTCACATGATCACATAGTCAGCAGCCACATGGCATGTAGAGAGTCAGGATCGAGATACCATGACAGTCTCTGTGATAGCTAGGGACAGGAGACTTGCTACATCTCCATCTTGGTGATGAGAGCACGCTTCAAACCACAACCTTGAAAGCAGAACCCCAGAACCAGTATCAGAACCAGCAGCCACAGAACCATGGAACCAGACCTAGTGCACTTCATTTCCCAGTAACATGTAACAACAAACACCTCACTACAGCCTCACTGAATACATGCAAAATAACCTTTATAATTTCATGGAACAAGATGGCAGAGGGCAATTCCTAAAACAAAAAAGAGCAGACACTATAATACCTACCCCATCAACAGCCCCCACATCCATGTCCAGGTCCACATCTGAAAGCTCATTAACTACCTCTATCGAGTCTAGTCCATCACCAGCCACTTCCCCAGCACTACCCCCCATGCCACCACCATCACCTGTCCAGAAGCTACCTGCCCCTGATGGCCCAAGCCCTATGCAACTGACTAATCTTGAGGAGTTCAATGGAGAACTGGATGACAACATTCAAGGCCCAGTTCTCCTCCTAAGATTCCTGCAGGTTATACAAGAATTAAAAGTCACAAACGACTGCAAAAAAGTAGCACAATTTGGGTTATATCTTACACTGGACTCACCAGCCGAGGAGTGGTATGCTGTAACCATGGCAGCAGAGCCCACAGTGCAGTCCATAGCAGAGTCCAGAGCCAGAGCCTGGCAACTTCCTTAGTGATCACATGATCTAGTAGACAGAGATGTGCATGTGCAGATAGAGAATGCATCCTTTCCTGTCCATTCCCACAACTCAGATCTAGTAGTAGAGGTGAGCCCTGTCTAAGTTGTCTTGTCTGGTAGCAGACGCAACACTGAGAGTCTAGCCAGCTCCATCTGGTGACAACTAGGTAATTTGCACTTGGAACACTGTTCTTGGCACCTGTCAACTGTTCATTTCAATGTCTATCTATGCTCCTTGGTGTCCTCAGTTCAGCTCAGTTCTCCACCCAGTCTCAACATCACAGCATATTCAGTCTCGACTCTAGAGGGTGTGCAATGAGGTTCAATGAGGTTCAAGAGTATTCAAAGCATTGCAATAAGGTTCAAGAGAAGTTTGATAATGATTGAGAGGGTACAAAGCACTGTCCTCAGACACTTGTCTACATTTGGCCTGTCAATTCATATAACTATTCTCATGCATCTGCTGACCAGACCCATTTCATTTTACTCTGATCTGTCTACCATATGATGGCCACACATTTACAACACTGATGAGGGTCATGGAACGAGACAAAAAGGGCAGATTCATGCCCAAAACCAGAACTGCAGCACCAGCCTCAACAGAATCCTCATTCATTCTCCCATCTACACCCAACACAATCAGCCTCATCACATTCAGCACCATCTCAATCAGCCCCACCACAACCAACCCCCGATCCTCACCAGTTGCACCACCCCCCACACCACTGTTCTCAGCATGAACTACCCCTACACCCCTGGACAATGAAGACAAAGAAGTAATGACAGAGGCCATCAAACAGTTCTGGGGAGATGATGAACACAATGATGAGGCCCCTGAGGACTTTATCAATGCCATTAAGATCCTGTTCCTCCAGAAGCCAAACACCCCCGATGCAAAGAAACTATGGGTGTTCAAATTACATCTTAGATCAGGCTCCATCACAAAGCAGTGGTGGACTGCCCTGCTCTCCACTGACAAGGACATGTGGGAGCACTTGCTCCTTGCATTCAAAGCAAGATGGCCTGAAAAGATGCCTACAGTGAAGACGGTGGAAGAGAAGCAAGCCACACTGGAAAGGACAAAGATCATGGAGGAGGTCAGTACACAAATAAAAGTACTTGGCATAAAGGAGTTCGCTCATGTGGTATGAATGGACAAGATCAAGAAGCTAGCTGCTGCAATCCCAGACATGAATGGTCTACTCATAGGCAACATATGGAAGGCAATGCCAAGGGTCTTACAGAAGGTAACTGGATCTGGACACACTGACTGAGCATCATTCTGCAGGGCCATCCACACAGCATCACTCCCTCAGATAGAGGAGGTGAAGGAAGAAGAGAAGGAGGTGCAGAATCTAAAGGAGCAAGTAACAAAAAAAAAAAAAAAGTGTGTCAAGTGCAGGATACATGCCGGCATAGACAACAACTGACAAACCCCCTCTATGGCATAGGATAGACCAACACAGCCTAGAGCCAGCACATGAGAGGCAGATGAGGGTCATCTAATGTCAATTGCATTACCTGCAGTTGAACTGCAGGTAAGCAAGCACAAAGGGTAGTCAATCCAGAAATGGTTACAAGTGTAGCCAATTCTGGGAGTTGCCTTTTATATCTAAAATCTACATCTCAGCTAATTTTATGTCTCACAGTTTCAAAAGTCACTAATGGTTGCTTTGAATTACTGACCATGGGTAAAACAGCACTGATTTTTTCATTTGCACTGAATTTTTGGTTGGATCTGAGTCTTTCTTATGTAAACATATGGACTCGTCATCTTGACATAGTGCAAAATTTTGATTTGAAGCAACCCAGTGAGTGGAACAGCTTTCTAGAAGTTATACTCATTTTTATATGTGCTTTCCTCCCCATGGCTTAACAAAGTCATTTGACAATTTATATGGAGGTTGGTCTTTTCATCACCATCCTGACTTCAACCCATACACCACTTCATCAGAGCCTTGGCAGGATCTTGCTGCTGATGTGCTTGGTTAATCTGGGGTAGGGGGCAGGATAATGAGAATGATGAAGTTGAAGTTGAAGCTTTTGGCGCTGATGATGTACAGGGTGATGCTATCAATGATATGGGGGAGGATCCTTCATCATCAAAACACCAAAAATGTTCTCCTGCAATCCCACTGAAGTAACCAATGAGCTTCTCCAAATGCTTATCTTGAACACATTATTGAACAGCAGCTCTGTTGCTGACATCTCTCTTGAACTTGATAAGGTCACAGAACTGGAACCAGATGCCTATCACATGGCCATCACTTTAAACACACTGCTTTTTGTTGGCTTGGCTTTTGCTATTATGACATCAATGAGAGTGATGATGGGGAAACTGTGGCCCATTCAATATATAAGTTGGGTTCATGAGCATTGCTCACCTTATGATCATGTGATGAAGCGCCAAGAGGCATTCAGCGGATTGGAGTCATGGAAATTCCACAGGGTGATAAACTCTCTGCACTGGTTGCCATTTTCCTTTTTGAAATGTTCATTTAGTAAGCTACCTCCTTTCTTCGTTCTCCATGTCTGACTTATACAAAGCCTGTCTATTCTTGAACACCACAAAATTGTTGCACTGGATGTTGGCAAGATGTTAGGGATCACCATCACATCCATTCTGGTCCTCTTGTGTTCGGCTGCTTTAGTGAAAGGTAAGAGTAGTGACAAAACTGTACCAGCCATGATCAGTTTGTCTACAGGTCCATCTTCCCCTGGATCTCCACCAATGGCGACAGCAACACTGTCCACAGTAACATGCAGGAGAGTGGTAGTGTATGTCTGCCTGCTTATCCACCCCTGAAAATTGCTTCATATTGCTAAATCCCGAATTTGCTGGCATGTTGGTCAGTGTGACCCGACTGTGTGTCACAAGGGCACTTGGGAGATCCAACATACTTGGAGAGGAGGGTAGGGTAGAGGAACAAATGCTTTGGCATGAGGGCAGGGTGCCAGTGGGAATTTTGTATGTGTTGAGGCCATAGGGAAAGACAGTAGTTGCCTGATCATGTCTGAGTCATTATGACCCTGTATTTGCACAGCACATATGTAGGGTTGCATACATAAGTACTTATCAGAGTTTTTTTGTAAAGTCGAGGTGTTTCCAATGGGGACAGATGCGGAAATGCAGGGTGGACTCAGAAGAGTTGATTGTTATGTATAGTACTAGGTTTTGGGGATTTGTATAGATGGAATAGATGATGAGAGGCATAGGAGCAGTGGTGCATTGCATCTGATGCTAGTTTGAAGGCACAATAGATGAGACGATATCTGGTGCAGAGGAAAAATTGTCATTAGAAGCAGGTCTTTTGAGAAATTCACCATGTTCTTACAAGAGACGAGGTGTTGGTATCGTCCACACTGAAGGTAGCAGTTAAATGGTGCGAGTGGGTGACAACTCTCAGCACTTCCATCTGCTCACTGGCATGTGTCCTCCCATGCAAGTCCTCCATGAAATAGTCATCCACCAAATTGTTAGAACATTCAAGGAGATCTTCTCTGAGCAGGAGATGCATGTATTGAGAACCTGCTAGTAGTGGGCCAGGAGCATGTTGCTCGTGTTGAATGAAGGAGTGTCACATGCAGTGGGAAGATCAAGCACAGGAAGAGCCAAAGTGAAGTAGAGACTAGAAGAATTAGCACATGTAAGGGACCTTCCAACCAATCCACACAACAATTGTCCAAGCACAGGTCCAAGCGATGTTGAGTAACTATTTTCCTAGCAGTGAATGTGTGCTTCAAATACTTCGATGGATGGAGGAACAAGGAAACATAATGCATAGTCATTCATCATTGCAGCGCCATGGATAGTGATGGGGTAGGAGTAAACAATTCTTAGTTCATTTGGAACTACTAGCTACATAGCAGACCATTGTTGCTCTTCTCACTATGCAATGCTAGTGAGTGGGGCTTAGCATCTTCAAAAAGTCAAGTGTACCATCCACAACATGTCACGGTCATTACCAGCACCTAGCCCCAAGACATATAAAACCATCCCAGGCAGTTGCCCATGTCGATAGCATCATAAAGTGATTTGATGAGTTCGACATTCTGGGTGTGCTCCATGTCTTTAGCTTTAAAATTGGTTCCTATGACAAAGCACATTGATTGTGAGTAGGGCGCCATGGGGTTGCGAATGATCATAATGTGATGGTGATTACAAGGTAGCCTCAAGCAGATGGCCTTCCAAGCACTGTGGCGCCTGTAATGATTGTCTTCCCCTGGGATGTTGTATCTTTCTGCCCAAACACTAAGGTCATCTTCTGTGAATGGGAAGCTGAAGACTTGGGTGGGGACTTGACGCTTCTTGCACAATGGTGGCACAAGTGGCATCACCCACTCTTCTCGCTTCGAGTCAGGATACCTGGAAAGTAAAGTGAGCAGTAGTTTACCATATATAATAAATTCACATTTGTAATAGAAGATGTATTTGCAATATGAGCATTGGAGCTGGAGAGCAAATTAGAGTACTCCAAATTAGAGTAGAGTGGCGAGTACTATCAACTTTAGTAATATTATGGGCACTACTAGAAAGGCCTGGTTGCTATACAGTTGCAGACAAACAAAGTCAACCAATTTGGTGACCCAATTTTTTGACACTGCCACAAACTTCCAGAGTAGTCAAAAACCATAAAAACATGTATATTAGGACCTAATGAAGACATTTCTATGAGCCGATTTCCTTATTTCAAAAATATTTGGCCTGACAACCCCAAAATTTTGGCCACCCCCTTAAAAAATCAGGAAAAATCCGAAAAAATGTGCAACCGAGAGCGCTCGATGAGCTGAGCATGATTACGCTAAAATATTTGTGGGTTAGTCTAACATTTGTGGCGCAAAAAAAAATGGGAAAAATGGACCAGACTGCCACCTCACATTCCTAAAAATTTTCCAATGGCCCGTGGACGACCTCAAAAACACATCCGAAACACTGCTGGACTTCGGAATCAGGCGACCCAGTCAAACATACCACAGCTACCAAATGCGGAACCTCTCATAAATGATGTCGAGTGTTCGCCATCGCCACATGATTCCCATGAACCCATTAATCCCAGCTCCCTTGACAGGCCCGAACAAGCATTAGGCTTGCATATTGACAGCACAAGATTCCTTATCGGTGACGACAATGCTGGCATGGAATCAGACACAGAAATCGAAGAAGCATCATTATGCGGAGATTGGGAGGATGAGGGACTGCAGGAGAGCATGTTCAAGTTAGGACTGGATGAGGGAGATGATATGTCAGATGAAGACTGGCTTCCTTATCAGTTGAGGAAAACTAAAAAGCTAAAAACAGGTCAGTCTTGCGTTACTCATGCACAATCAGGGAAACTCACCTTATGGAACACAGAGCGGCCCAAGCAGTATGTAAAGGGTCCTGACATAATGAGTAAATCAAAGCGCACGCAACACCGTTATCGTAAGGCCAGCCGCAATCAAAAGACTTTGGACGGCTTTATATTTTCGATGCATAAGGTGGTTCATGCTCCGAGATTGCCACAGAGTAGCGCTGGACATGATGTTATCGATTCAGAGGCGGTGACAATCCGACAAGAAAGTGTTGAAGTGGAAATCCCACCCGTGATCCGTGAAGAGAGCGTCGAGGCCCAGATCCAACCTGTGATCTGCGAGTAGAGTGTCAACCCAGCAGTTATTCACGAAGAGACCGTCGACATCGAGATCCCACCCGCAATCCGAGCGGAGAGCGTGGAGGCAGTTATTCCCCCGGAAGAAGACGAGATGGGATGGGAGGATGATCTTAATGAGTGTGTGCAGGGAGGTGGAGTTGAGATTCGTGGCTGGGATGGTCTACGAAAACAAATCAAGAAAGACATGAAAAAGGGTGGTGACACATTACCTATCAGCCAGGTCAACCAGCTTCTCATTCTTCGTAACTTTGCAACCCTCCAACTGAAAGGATATGGGAAAATGGAAGCAAGCCTTGAGATTGCGCGGCAATGGCAAAAGGGTGAGGGAATGCATTATGCACGCAAAGTCCGAGTGCTTGCTCATCATTATCAGGTTTTCGAGCAGTTGCCCATAGAGAAACATGGCGGAGAGAAGATGTCACGCAGCGCATTGCTTGATGAACGCGTCAAAACAGCAGCGAGGTCATGGCTCACCTCACAGCCTGTTGGCCAAGTCACCCCTCGTCAATTCCAGCATGCCCTCAATGACGAGATCCTTCCTGCACTTTCTATCTCGCTAAAACGACTGCTTTGTGAACGAACAGCTCGGCGATGGCTTCTTAAACTTGGATGGTGCTTGAAGACACTGAAAAAGGGAGTGTATATGGATGGGCACAAAAGGGAAGATGTCGTGAAGTATCGCAATGAGGTGTTTCTTCCCGCGATGGCGAAATTCGAGAAGCGGATGATAAAGTTTGAGGGTCCTGAGTTGACGAAGGTTGCTCCTATGTTGAGAGAGGGCGAGAAAGAGATCATTCCCCAGTTTCACGATGAAAGCTGCCTCACAGTAAATGATTACAAAGCGAAGGCATGGCTTGGTCCAGGGCAGACAATCTTACAGAAGAAAGGTCGAGGCCGTCTCATTCATGTCTCGGAATTCATTAATCCGATCACGAGCCGTCTCGTACTTCACGATGCTCAAGGAAATATTGTGGATCAGGCTCGAAAAATCATCTACCCTGGTTCTAAGGGTGATGCATGGTGGGATACAGAACAATTACTTGCTCAAGTTAAACATGCCATTGAAGTGTTTGAGAAAGCCCACCCACATTGTGTTGCGCTCTTCATTTTCGATCAGTCATCAGCTCATGCATCATTGGGTCCCGATGCACTCAAAGCTTCCGAGATGAACAAGTCAGATGGTGGGAAGCAGCGTATACAGCATGATACAGTCATCCCTGAATCAAATCCAGTTGCCGAGCACCGAGGAAAAGTCCAGAAGATGACGCTTCCAGACGGGAGGCCAAAAGGTTTAGAACGTGTTCTTACCGAACGGGGTTTAAAATGCGTGCCAAGTGTGCACCAGTACATGCCCGTTTGACAATACTGATTGTTGCTTCATCAACCAAGCATCTATGCTCGAGACTCTTATCAAGAAAGCAGGACAGAGACTCTTATCAAGAAAGCAGGACATGAATGCATTTTCTTACCCAAGTTCCACTGCGAGCTCAATCCAATTGAAATGGTACGTGAAGATTGTCTTGTATCATTATTAACAAAGTCTAATACATTGTTCAAGTACTGGGGATGGGTCAAGTATCATTATCGAGAGGTACCCAAGAAGAATTTCGCAGAGGCGAAAGATGTCGCACTTCGCTACCTTAATGCATGCCCTGCCGATGTAATCCGGCGGTTTATTAACCGTTCCTGGCGGTTCATGAGTGCATACCGAAAGTACTGGTAATGCTGCCGCATGGGCCGTCAGGAAGCAAAAACAACATCGTCAGGTTTCTAACCAGGCGATGATGTCGATTGATGCTGTTTTGAACCCCAATTAGGATACAGAATGTTATGTTTTTTGGCATAAAAATTTGGCTACCCCGAAAACCCGTGGGAAAGACTTCGGAGTTGTGTTTTTTGACATATTTCGCCACGCTGAATCCAAATCTGAAGTCAGTTTCCTGCCAAAAATTCCCAATCAAGAGATATCAAATTGGTTGACTTTGTTTGTCCGCAACTGTAGGTTATTGTGGGAAAAATCAGAGTTTGCTTGTCACTCTGGTCGTGATGTCATCGCCTTGTCGGGCAGCGAATCAAGTGTGCCTCGCTTTAACTTCGCATCAGTTCTTCAGGGTTGACGGTGTTTTCGTGAACATGGTTTTCGAAGCTCCGCTGGAAGGATCTCAATTTTTCTGCCATTGAGACGGAGGCGACGCCACTTTGTGGCACCTGGTGCGTTAACCGGCCTGCCTGTCAATCGGTCCCGAACAGATCAGCGTCAGATAAAAAATGACCCTCGTGAGTGCCTGCACTGATAAGTTGCAATACAGTGTCAGATGATAAATGATAAATCATAGTGTATTCCATCCTCGACCAAGCCGATTCAATGCTCCTTTACAGTTTACTGGTGTGCTCAGCCCACGGTCGCCCCTCAACTTGCATGCACCTAACTTCTCTTTGATGGACCTCGCAAGCCACAGGACCCGGTGTACTCGGCATGTCGGCGGTTCCTTCCCAGTTTTCGGCATACTTCGCATATCTAAGATCGTTGGCAATTACGGCCTGCGGCCATTCCTCTTCAGAAAATCCCTGGGGAAGGTCACGGCTCTGTTCTCTCGAAGTTGGGTTTATTATTTGAATCTGTAATCGTGGGATGCGCTGAGCTAGACAAATAGAGGGTAAGGTTCCTTTTGTGAGGTAAGTCCATGCACCTAGATCAAAACAAGATCGAGAGGCGACTAACATAGTGGATGCAAAATTTGTCGATCCCTATTTTCTGCTGTTTTGGCAAAAAAAAATACTCGGGAGCGTGGAGCCCTGGACTAGCTTGAGGGGGGAGTCTTTAGCCTCGTGTGCAGAAATCTCTTCCTAAAAGAGCAATTATCGGCTGAACACAATGATCTGTGGGGCCGCAACATATGAAGGCCAGAACTGGACGCAGTTATCTCGATCAATCGCCTGGAAAAGATCTCACACAAGATTTATTTAATGCAGAGCTGAAAGTGAGCCTTACCAAGTTTGCCAGCTCAGCACGAGAGCCAGCTATACACATCAATGTTCCAGATTGACCATCATGTCGAAAACCTCACAGTTACCTGCCATCCGGACTCACTATATCACGCGAACACCGCCAACTGCGGAGAACCTTCCCCTTGACTTTTAAAATTTTCCGAATCAGATGAAAGAAGCGGGGTCCAATCTAGATCAGGAGAAACAATAATTTGGAGCCTAGGCCCGATGAGCAACACTGAGCAACAAATGGGGTTTCCAGTGGCATATCGGTGAGACATGTGGCGATGGTCTTCTTTTCTTGAGGAAACTTCAACTTCTTATGTGAAAGGTTCCTACAGTATTACTTATTGACACTCACAGTATACTAGTTGAGTCATCTTTTCAATCTCTCTTGTTATTCACTCTCGACTTACTCTTGGGCACAATTAATGATTAAGTCCACTCGCCGTTCGCCTATCAATGGCGTCGCAATTTTCCTATCCGGCGGACCTCGTAGTCCCCCAACAAAACCATTTTTGGACGAATCAGGTGGGTGAAATCTGAACACTAATAGCTGTCCATGACCTGATAATTGGGTTTCTCAGCCTGAGATGTACCAACCACTGTCATTGTTCGCCCAAACCATGCTGGAGGAAGACGAGAAGTTCTACGCCACGTTTCCAGAAGCTCGGAGGGCAGCAATAGAGCAACGATGGAGGTATCAGAAAGCCCTGTTTAGTCAATATTTTGAAGGTCTCGGATTTCAATACTGTCCAGAACCCAACACTTACACGGCGGCGGAGCATTACGAGAATATTCCTCATTCGTCAGACGCTTATGCCGCGTGTGCCGCTGACATCTGTTTTCCTGCAAGCTATCTTGAGGCAACATTTCCGCGCGACACAGGTTACGGCTACAGCGCTTCAATGGCATCTGGTGCTTTCCCACTCGAATCGGTTCAGCATGAATGGACTGACCAGCGGAGTGACTGGGAAACGATGCATCCCAAACAACACTACACGGCTGCTCCCACCGCCTGGACTCCTTTGCTCATGCTGCCCGTCAGTACACAGGAATTTAATTATCCTTCTCAGCAACATTTGATCGACTTGTCCTCAAACTCGTTGCTATGCGATGATACCCTGTCTCCGACGCTCCAACCATTTGACCTCATCACCCAGACCCCAAACTGGCAAACTGACGCACCTATTGTAAATGATCAGCTTCATGCCCTGGTACCCCGATATCCTTGTGTACCGGATGCGAGGTCATTAGATGCTTCCGTCGTCGCCCCGGCGAATCGAAGCCGTCTCACCCAGGACTTGCAAAAGGCGAGGCATTCTAAATCCCATCCCTACATTGGCATCACAGCCACACCTCGCCCTTCGCGCATGTGCCTCAGTGCCCCACCCACTAAAAGACGTGCAAAAAAACCTACGCCACCGAAACCTGCACAGCCAAAACCCCCGTTGGCTTGCCTATTTTGCTGCACTCGCAAGATTGCATGCGGCGCCCCACTAGCTGGGAGTGAGAAAAAAACATGCTCGTAAGTTTTCAGTACGCCTCTGGTTTGCACTGACACTCATTTTTCTTTACATCGTTACTGAACGTCTTTTACTGTCTAGTCAATGTGAAAAGCGTGGATTACATTGCTCATTCCCACTGGAAAGTTATTGAGGTGTGCGGAACAGGCAACCCCGGTCGAAGGCTTGTAAGATCCCAGCCAAGGGAGTATCAAATAATTTCAATTCCGATGTGGATTAGTGTCTATTTTTTTTCTTGTCTGTATGCTCTGTTCCGAGTTCTCAGTATTGAGAGCTCGGTCTTATACCATCCTGACCACCCAAACGAATCAGTAAGCATCTATTCGTGCGGTGATTGCCGGTCTGAGTCTAAATTTACATTCGTGGCGGTGTTTCAAAACTGCACAGGTCCGTCCGGCTTTTTTGGTTGGCGTGGCAAGTGCGGGAAATATCCATTGTCGCGATAATGTAGATTTCCCACCATCCTCGTGCAAAAACAAATACAGGCGTGATGATGATGCTGTG
Organism: Tricholoma matsutake; assembly: GCA_026075535.2. Taxonomy (NCBI): domain Eukaryota; kingdom Fungi; phylum Basidiomycota; class Agaricomycetes; order Agaricales; family Tricholomataceae; genus Tricholoma; species Tricholoma matsutake. The sequence goes on along the minus strand of AP026548.1, from coordinate 82,810 downwards.
CGAGTTTCCTCTCAATTGTGGCCTACCTACTAGTGATAGGGCTATTTACCAAAAAAGCAAGAAAACAACGACACTGCATTCAATTTGGATGTCTAGCAATTGAAAAATGGGGCCATGTGGGGGGGTATAGAATCGAAGTAGTGGCGATCAGGGTGTGTATGGTTGTCGTATGTATGTACGTCAACATTGGGAAATTTAATACTAAGCCTTCTTTTTTCTTCCTCAAACGAAATCATGAGCATTTGTTGCGCAGGGTCATCCTGACTACCATCTGATTCGGCATAAGGTTCGTCATCGCCACGGCTGCTGTTTGTGCCGTATGTACCCGGGTCCTCAAGACAGTGAACTAAGAACGATTGTGCAGATAATGGTTGTGTTGGTGACTGCGTTTTCGAGGTGAGCCATGCTGGAAAGATAACCCAGATGACCTCGAGAGCCGGCATCTGTATGTGGTCAAGAAATTCGCTGATGCCAATTTCGAATATGACGTATAGTTTTGTGAGTTCTGGCCATCGCATGTCTGATCTCACTGAATTTGTGTCAGGCAATCCATGCAATGCAACCACAGCCTCCTTCACCTGAGGAAGATGGGTTATGATGTTGTGGTGGGTGCAGCAAAGGTCTGACCCCTGCAGAAATGAAGGAACATGAAGGAGGGATGCGGGGTGGATATGACGATGTATTCGATGGTTAAAGGAAGCGCGCTGTCATGGAATGCGACGGAACGTGTGTCAGTGAGCAGCAAGTGTGCTACTCTCAAGTGGGATGCTTTGATGGTCAGGTTCGTATTACGATCGGGCGTGCCAGGTATTCCGACAATACATATGGAAAGATGGGTTACGTTGGGAAGGTCAAGATTCTCTGGAGTTTGATGTGACGTGCTCAGTCGAAGGTGTGTAAGCTGTTGCGAGGTGATGTGGAAGTTTGTGAATAACGAGTTGTTAGGGAATGCCATTGTTCGAAGACTGCCATGTTCCCGAATCCCTGCTCCAACGAAGTTGAGCTCAAGCAGTTTAATGTTGAGTACATCCGGTACATGAACGTAACAGCTTGCGGATAATGAGAGCGACTCCAGCATTGGAGCTCGTAATACAAAACAGTTGATGTTTTGTCGGATTAAGGTAGGGTTTTGTGTGCTCAAGTTGCCCAAAGATATGTAGGCGCAGGTTATGCAGGGAAAGGGGGGAAGAATGAAAGCGTGATCAAATGGTGACGTGCAAGTGAGATATAAGGCGCGTATGGAACGAGAAAGCTTTTGAGTGTTTTTCAATGCACGAAAAATCATGTTGACACAAGAGGGATTTAAGGATGTGTAGCAGTGGTTCTCGAATATCAAGTCAAGAGTGATGTCGAAAGGTGTGGGGTTGCAGATAGTGTCGATGTGGTTTGTGCGTCTGACAAACATTTTGCATGTCTCTAGAAAAGAAACGCTGTCGTCACTGTCATCCTCGCAAAATGTGGCAGCGAGGTCCCTGTAAGGAATTGGGCACGTCATGAGAATGTCGCGAAATTCAGTCAAAACATGTCGGATATTCAGCCACCAAGGATAGAACTTTTGCGCATATAGTGAGGGGTCCGTCAGTTCTTCATGGACACGTATTAAGATGATCTTGTGCAACAGCTCGGCTGGCCAACATACTAAGGAACCATGCTCGTCGGACATAACCAGTGGATGAAGGTTGCAAGAGTCAAGTTGAACAAGTAGTATACGATCCTCGATGCATATATTATATGGGGCGGCTTGGCTCATATCAGTGACTGATGGGCTCATTGGTTATCATCTTCGTCGAATCATCCGCAAGCTCTTCGAAGTTAGCCGCAGACGGCAGCAGTTGGTTGTGTTAACACCGCCGTGTACCTGTCACACTACTGCTGTTGCATAATCGTAGCCTTGGCTCTGTTGGCAGTAGCTTTCAGTCCGTGTTCATGTACTTTGGCTATACATAACACAAGGCTGGCCTTGTGCTCATAATTCCTCCTTTCTGAAATATAGTTAGAAATTCTTTGTGAAATATTATATTTGAGACTAAATTTCTGTTTGTAGAAATTTAGTCTCAAATATAATATTTCACAAAGAATTTCTAACTATATTTCAGAAAGGAGAAATTATGAGGCTGGCCTTGTGTAAGTAGGGTATGTTCTTGGAAATATGTATCAGTCAAACAGAAAAGGATCAATAAGTACTAGTATGCGAAATATTCATAACCGTGGGTATAAGAAAATGCCAGGTGTTTCTGAAGCTCCCCTTGCTCAACCCCTCCCCTGAAAAGTCAGGTGACTTACACATAATTACATGAAGTGAAAACAAGTGCATGTCAATTCTTGAAGGCACTGAGTCACTGACATTGAATATCTATTATTTAACTACCAGTATCTTACTCCCCCTCAAGGGGCACTCTCAATATGAAAGAAATAGAAATATATTATGAGGGCATAACTCATAAAAAAATAAGCCCCTCAATCCACCTTATGAGCAGGGCTTGTAGCGGTGGTGTTGGGGCTTCCTCCTTGGGATCACTCAGATCAAAAAACCCCAAAAGGATGTTAGTAATTGAAAACAACAAGAAAAAAATCCTACCCCCCCATGCAGCAATGGGTGAGGTGTCCCCTCTCCTCCTTGTGGCTCCCCACTGGCCCTTCCCCTGCTGCCCCTTGTTTGCTGTTGTGCATGGTGTTCACGTCCCCGCATCCATAGTGTGGTGGTGTTTATTGTCATCCCTCATTGCTGTGAGCACCCACAATCCCCCATGTGAGCAGTTGCTTGCAGTGGCAGGAGCAGGTGCTGGGTTGGCACTGTCATTCCCTCGTCCTTGTCCTTGTTGTCCATGTGTTGCTGTCCCTGTTTTGTCAGGGTCCCTGTCCTCGAGTCCTCCCTGTCCATGTTGTCGCCTGGTCCTGTCGTCATAATCCCTTCCCATTATTGTCCCCCTCCTCCTAGCCCCCTGGTTTGTCATTGAGCACCCACAAACTTGCAAGCTGTGGCTCACAGTGCTGGGGTGCGGGCGCTGAGTTGTCCATTGCTGTTGTGGGGACCTGGGCCTTGTTGTTGTTGTCATAGGCTAGTTATCCATTGTTGTGGTTGGGCATGGGGCTGTCACTGTAACATGTGTATAACCTAAAACTAATGAAAACAGTTAGTTGGTTGAAAGAAACATCATGAAACATACCTAGGGCGCAAACAAATCACTTGGGCCCATTTTGGGTGCAATGGCTCATCTCAGGCTGCTGCTCTCAGTTGTCATTTTCCGGCGTGATCACGCAGTGTGTTGAAGATGTTCTGTTTGGTCAGGCATCAAAATTCAACCAAGTTTGTCAGCATTTCCATTTTTGGAAGGTCACCTGACATTTCAGGGGAGGGGTTGAGCTGGGTGAGCTCATTTCTGATGTTGCAGTTGGTATTCCAAGAAGGATCTAGCTCAGTCATCTGTGTATGTGCACCCTTTTGAGGATGTCAAAGTAATCTCTGTCAGGCCAGTCGAAGGTGTGACAGTTTGTTATCTGGATGTGTGGGAAATATGTGCTCAGCTTTCTGCATTCAAGCTTGTAATGTCCAATTATCATCTCTCATGTAATGAAATTCATGCCTGGTGCCATAGCCCATGACATGCCAGTGCTCTGTTCTGACTCTTCATCGCTGGTTGCTGTTCGCTCATCCTCACTGTCACCCCATGAAGTCTCTTTCATTTGCCACTCTGGGTATACAAGCATTATCTTTTCCAGTTCCAGCATGCTGATGTGAGCGACTAGGTCTGCAATCCTGATATCCATGGCCAGTGCGAGCCTTTTGACTTTGCTCCACTGTACGTTGTCAGGAGGCATGATGGCATTGTGTATTCCATGCATGCCAAGTGTGACCTGTTCAAGCAGTGGGAATTTAACGATGAAGTTGTTTTGTGTCCACCTTCTTGAGTCTACCGTCATCATTTTCATTTTGTAGCAAGGTGTGCATACTGTGAGCTGTTTCACGTTTGCTGTAAAAGAGCTTCCTGTGAAGTTGATGATCCATGTATCACAGATGAACAGCGTGCCACACTCTAACTTTGGTGCATCATGCCTTATCACAGTTGAAGCTTGTGGTATGTTGTATGGAATGGTTATGCGCAGTGTCAATGTGGTCACATTTGTGAAATGGAGGTGGTCAACATTGCCAAGCCAGGATATTTTGATGAACAGGTCAAGGTGCATCAATCCCTCTGCTACATTGTTGAAATCATCAAACAATGACTTTGGGCATAGGAGTGTGCCTTGGAGACACCATTTTGTACTGTGAGGGCTTCCATCCATCCAGCATCCCCTGAGACATCCTACTGACAGGAAATTTATCATCAAGTTCTTCAGTTGTTCAGGGTCTTTGACCCATATGGTTGTTGTGTCGCTGGGATACATGGATAATGTTTGCAGCTTGGGAGTGCGTACAATGAATGTTGTGTCCCCATTGCTATTTGGGTGCTTGCAATGGGTAAAAACAGGGTGCAATGAACTTTTGAAATCGTCTAGTCCCAGGTGTAACTGAGTCAAAGATGGAAATATGGGTAGGTTGATTGTGTGAGTGAAATCGGATGCGAGTTTGATGTTCAAAGATACAAGGGATTCACCCAGGTGTGCCTGTTTTAGACCGCTGAACACAGATTGTATGTTTTCCATAGATATCGCCAAACATCATGTGAATTTCATCAACAGATTTATGGGAAATGGTGTTGCAGTAAGCAAATAGTTTATGTGTTTTGCCCATGTCCTAAACACAGCAGAGTCTGTCCTGAAATGTGTAGGGTGACTGTTCTGCACTGATCTTTCAAAGTCGATGCTGAACTGTTGATAGGGGTTGACATTGTTCATTGTCTGCAGGAGATCATGCCAAAGTGGGTGTGTCAAATAGATAGCCAGTCCTTATGGACTGCTTGGTCTTCTCCCTCTGGCTCGGGCCTGTCATCAAGAGCATTGTGGATAATCTTTAGGACTAGCTCTGTTGGGAGCAACATTGGGTGTTGGATGCCTGTGGCCTTGAACTACCGTGTATTGCACGTTCAAGTTCTTTAAAGTCATGTTCGTTCAAATTTGGGGGTGACAGCCACTGCTTCTTTTACATGCCAGTGTCTGTTACATCTGCGGCATTGAAAACATCTTCTTTACTCCAACTATGACTATGGCTTTATTTTACAGTCTTGTGCATTTTCCCATTCACTCTTCTCACTGCCAAACACCACCCATTGGCGATATCTGACAGGCTAATGGCTCCCAAGTACTGCTGTTTTGGTCTTATCTGATTTCTGATTTTTTATTATTCTGTGCTTTTGTTGCAGAACTCTTAAGCACAAGATGTCCAGCTCTGAGTTTCCTGACAATAGCAGGTGGCTTTTCCAAGTTGTCATCTGTCTCCTCGCTGATGCCTCCTTCAATTATCAGTAAACATTACCAACCTGTACAAAAGTCTGCCATATCTTTGTCCGTTATTGTGAATGACTGGTATCCAAAGCTGTGCACACATTTTACCCTATTGAACTTTGTTCTGCAAGTTTATTTTGGTACACACAGAGCTTGTCGTGCCTCGTCGTCTGTAGATGTGTCTTATCCAAGTTCACGGGATATGTATGTTGTCTTGGTTTCTGTATTTCTCAGACTCATCACGAATGCAACTCAGAACCCTGTACTCCGATTCCCCTGCTCACCATGGGACCTTACATGAATTGAGCTCAGACATTGATCTACCTGATGTTGCAATGTAGGTTCTAACCTGATCTCTGCTTCTTCACCATATTTTCTAAAATGCACATCTTAGCATTCTCGCACAAACCCCTGGCCGAACCAGGAGTCTGTCCTTGATCCTTACCTGGGCCTCGCGTGAGTCGAGTTTGGATCTGGATATACCCAAGCTTTCAAGGTACATCTTGTCCTTTTATTCGTTGTGTTGCTGTATTGACTGGGGAGTGATTGATAGCAAGTTTGAGCATTCCCCAATTCATATGGCTAATGTTTCAAAAAAAGAGTGAGGTTCATCATCAAGGTGTGTTGTGTATAAGGCTACACTTGTTGATGTGGTTAATCTGGCCATCAGGTTTCTTGTGCAAGACCCTGCCTACGAAGTCACCCCAAAAAAATTGAAGCATGTGGCATCTACTTCTTGGTGTGTTATTTGTTTCTTGTCTTTCCTTCTGGCTGTTTTCCCTGATTCATGTGCAGTACAGACACTCCAAAGGGTCCTGGAAAAGTCAATTCAAAGTATTTGCACACACCGTAATACAACAGTAGATGTAAGGAGGCCTTGCTCATAGACTGACTTTGTGTGGTTCATGTAATCATTGCTAAATACTAGTATAAGTAGTCACCATTGCCTTGCTATAGCAAAGTCACCCAATATTGGCACAATTTGAAATTTGTCCTATACATTTCATGTCTTATGTAATAACAGCACAAACAGTAATCAGATCACTTGTTGCATTTGTCGACCTGCATCCCAGTGTCTCCCTTGCTCGCTTCCATGTATTCTCCATACCCAACTCATCACTTCAATGTCTTGGGTTGGGTTTGTTCAGGCTCGCACATCCTTTTCTTCATAGCATCCTGTCATATCTCAGTTTGGTTTACATGTTTGTAAGCACCTTCTCTTACCTGGCTAAAAGTTGTGTTCAATAGCACAATAGACTGCAACACCACCATCATCTTGTTTTTACCTTCTTTCAATGGTACAGTGATGAACAACACTTGTATCTCAACAATGTCTCCAATTCAAAAAACATGCGGGCTTGCTGTTTCAAGCCTTTGATTAATTCGAGTCAGTGTGTTGGGACTGGGATGCCTCTGTTTGTAAGTGCTGTCATCACCTTTGTTTGCCTATCTTATCCCCGTGTACTCGGTAGTACAGAAGCTCGTTATCTTCACCATACACAAAGTTTGGCTTGGCCAAGCTTTCCAATATTCTGTGAGGGTCTATGGATAGCAGAATTGGTAAAGATATCTATGGATAGTGGAATTGGTAAAGATATCTATGGATAGCGGAATTGGTAAAGATACCATTTCAGGTGTGTCCTGTTTAGAAGTAAGGTATCGGTTTGATGCTTTGATGCCCTTGCATTGCTCTTTCGAGGTTGAGGCCAGCGCCCAACTTTCAAGCGATCCTTCCTGCACATTGCGGTCAAAGAAACCATAAATCTCTTGTGCGGCATCCAGTGCATCTTCAAATGTGGGTGTCCCATGGCCAACCAATGTCACACCTTGTCGAAGGTAGCGTGCTTGAGATGGGTTTTTTACCTTAAGTTTGTTAACTGTCTGCAATGCATGTTCTTAGCTTTCGCCTTACCTTTTTGGTCACCAGGGGCAGGTCCTTCTCAGATAGTATACCCTGGATGGTGAACACGGCTTCTTCGGCTACATTGTCTGCCTTTCCGATTTGTACCAGCCTCAACGTCTGTGGTCCCTCAAACACTTTGACTCTATACTTCGTATGCCACTGACCTGTCATGGTCTTGTGTCACTTTTGCCAGTGTATACCAATGTCGAATGTACACTTACTTTTGCTGTTTTTGCCAGATGCCGATCTACAACTTCCCTGTTCTCAGAGGCACTTTTCTCCAAGACTTCAGCTGAAGCACATGTAAGCTTTAGGTGTTACATTCCTCATTGTCATGCGCTGAGACTTACCAGCCCCTGCCATGTCATAGAATTGATCCATCTTGTTTCTTCTGGATGGTATATGAAGTAGAGGTGTGTTTCTCGATCTGATTGGGCATTCAAAGCTGCTGATACTTATTAATAGGCACTACTATATATCCTGTACTATTTGGTGCATATTTTCCATGTCCCTTAATGTGTTTGCATTAGCCTGCTAGCTTTCAATTGCTCTTTGCTGCACAATATCTATTTTGACGATGCTTTTGATTTGATCAGATTATTTTGCCTTGATTGGTGTACCAACTAACTTTATTGTGCTTTGCTGCGCTGGCAGGATGTTTCTGCTTGGTCTGCTCCTTGCTCAAAGGTGCCTTTTCTAGCATGCTGATGTCTTCTTCACCTCAGTTTTACTTTCGAGAAAACCTTCTGCAAAGCATCTGCACTGTTTACAGCCCACCAGAGTCCCGACTTCTTTTTGCCTAAACAAATTGTCACCCTTTGACTAGTCTCAGAGATTTTGGAATCTTCGCTGGCATTTGGTGTTCTGTGTGTTCCCAACAACTCCAAGTATTCCTTTGTTTGACCGCAGCTTTATCAAAGCCCTGGGCCCTCATCTCCTTGGTATCGGATCTGCCATTGGAAGGCATGGAGCATGTTCATTTCCTATTGTGCTGAACTCATCTGACCATGTGAGCCCTTGTCATCTCCTATCAGTCTCTTAAAACCTTTGCTGATCCTCTTGGTCCTACACTCTCTTGATCCTGTCTCACCTTCATGTCTGTCCATCATCCTCTCTCAAAAATATGTCTGACCTTGCCTGGTTTGTGCTTTATGGATTATTTTTTAAATGGCTGTGATAATTTTTTTTTTTCCTTTGTAGTATGGTGAATGCTGCAATGCGTGATGCACAGTATGTGGTACAATACAGTTTGTTTGTTGCCTGGTCTATTCATCATGCTTTTTGTAGGACTAGCTCCAGATCGAGGTGCTTACTTATATATCTATCCTGGATCTGGTCTGTATATGGTCTCTTGTTACAGCAAACCTACTGCTGTTGTTGTCACTGCCCATAGCAGAACAAAGTTAGTCTCCTACATATTCATGTCTTGCTGGGAATCTTGATTTGTCATGTTGTCAGACGAAAAAACTGTCATTGTCTCAGATGACTCTGAGGTGTAAGGATATTGTTGTATGTGTCTCAGCTCATGGTTTGATTGTACTGTCTTAGGGAGGTTGTCGATACCCCAAGCCCATTGAAGAAAAAATTGGTGTGAGTACCTGTGCCTGCACCATTTTATTATTTTTGATGTCAATTTATTGTGTTGTATCAGACAGAAACCTGTTGTTGTCTCAGATGACTCGGAATTGTAAGATAATTGTTGATTGTGTATCATGCCATGATCTGATTGTGGTATCATTGAGAGGTTGTTGATATGCCAAACCCGTCAAAGAAAAAATGCATGTCAGTACCTGTACCTTTATTTTATTTTTTGATATGGTATAAATGTCAAGTAGTCGATGGTCTTGAGGTTCAAGCTCCCCGACACCAGGTTCCTCTGCCTATGATCAGCTTCCTCCAGTGTCCACATCATATGTGCCATCTTGTGTTGTGTTCTAAAATTATTATCTTATTGTCTGAAATATAAGTAGGGTCCTGGCAGCGCTGCAGGCATTATCAAGTGCTAATCAACTTCCTGTGTTTGGGATGGCTGTGTGCATTATCAGCCTGTCAGTCACTGGTCCCTCTCCAATTTATTTTGTATGTTTGCAGCACTTCAGATGATGTCACCACAGCAGATTGTAAGGATAAGGAAAGACCATGAGTTTTGTTGTTCAACAAATTACTACCTCTCTCAGCAGTTGCTTTACAGACCTCTGAAAGAGGCTGCCACCCAACGTGCCATCCATCCTGAGTGCGTCTTCCACTCTAACTGTTGTGCATATATTTATTTTTGTTGTTGCAGTCGAATCAAAGTCAAGACAGAGAAGGCCTTGTATGTGGAGGCTGTCCAGTCGTGCATCTCTTGCCATGTTATTGACATTCTTCCATTTTATTATTCTTGTCTAGAGCTGATGCTGTGACTGTTCGAAAAGGGAAAGAGCATGGGCTTGCCTCATGGATCTGTAGCATACTTCAGGCTGTTGATTAGTTTGCTCACGTTCTGTCCTTTTTTTTAGTCCTGCCCATGTCTCAGAAAGGGCTGTCAGATTGAGTCCTGAACTGTCTGAAAACGAGTGGCCAGCCACTCTGCCATATGTTTTTTCTCTCTTAGTTTGAAATCCTGCTTAACAATCTACTGTTATCATTTTAGTCCTGCAATTGATACTCAAGAGGTGTTGAAGTCCCCCTTTGTCAATACCAATGATGATGCTGTTACCGACTCGGCAGAAGATGCTGTAGAGCTTCAAGAAATTCAGTGCATTGATTGTCTGGTTCATAATTGTTTGCTTATTGCATCCACATATCTGCTAGCCATCATGAGCATCAAGATGAGGATTTGTTGAGGGATGTCATGCTGCAAAGCATTCAGGATCCTGAGCTGATGCCCCTTTATGAGGGGCTTCCTGATCTTGGGTATACTTTTTTCATAAGGTTTTACTAGTCTGGTCTGATCTTTGCTTTACTCTAGTGTGTATTGTGCTGTTTGACAGTTCTTGTATGTCACCACATCTGGAATGGGTGTTGTTACACTCAGTGACATCCAGAGTCTCTTTGGCAATGGTGTCATTCAGTGTGTTTTGTTTCATGATTCGTCCATCCTGTAAATGCTCAGGTTCATATGCAGCACTCTTGTAAGAGCACTGCTCTTCACGAAGTCGGGCTTTTTTATCAATCCTGCCCAAGCATCTCCCAACCTTTTCATTGCCAAACAAGGCTGACTAAAACTGACATGACAGGTATCCTTACCAAATGCGTGATTATTTCTGAAGGCTTTACAGGCTCCACCAATAACATCAAGATGGTTCATAAGGTTACATTAGCCCCCTTTCAGCAGGAGTTCAGGCATGATACAACTGTTTGGGGGAAGGCGCTTGACTTTTACTCAATGTCATGTGCAGTTTCCATTGATGGTGTCTCTTTTATGACACGACCCAAGGTCACTCCATATGGCTCTACTTCAGGTTTGTCTGTCCTGTCTTTCTGTACAATGATTTACAATATAGCATTTAGGGTGCAGTGGCTCTGTCTCTGCCTCCTCCTCTCCTCATAAGGGTGGTTCTCAAGTTGTCTCTGTCATGCAGAGTCCTGGTCCAGCATGTCGACCAGATAACTATGTCACAACATGGACTTATGATCAGCAAGGTATTTTTTTTTTTTACTTTTGTTTTTTTTTCAAACTACTGATTGCCTTTTCTGTTCTATACTCCCAATTTACAACAGAACTGCTGGAAATGGGGGGAAAGAGTTTACATTCTTTGATAAGGACTTTGCCAGACTCGCGGAATGGCCACTGTACAAATGTGGCTCCCAAGATCTGCCATTGGATTCATTGGTAACTGTTGGCTATACCCTCAACTCCTTTGGTGGTGATCCATATGGCGAGCATGGTCCTATGAGTCTGTTGATGAATGTCCATTTCATCATGTTATTGTCTCTGCCTAATACTTCCATCTGACCATCGTTGTATCATTACTGTATTTCTTGTTGATGCTCTTGTGTATACTGTATTTCTTGTTGACACTCTTGTGTATACTGTATTTCTTGTTGATGCTCTTGTGTATATGGTATATGACTGCCCGATTGTACTAATAGTTGATTAGCGGTTGTGCAAGTATATTATTATGTGACTTCTGTGATTGCCTGAACAGTTTGAATATGAATGCAAGTCGTTAGTGCAGAGATTCAATGTGCGTCGTCACCAATGAGAATGATCATGTGATTGTGGTTGATGTTTGTTGTCACATGATTTTTTTCCCTGCTCATTGACCACAACATCTGTTCTTTGCTGCTTACTTTGAGATGCAATTGCTTCATGTTTTTGCATTGGCTGCTCTCTACTTTCTCTATGTTGATTGTTCTCTGTCCCTAAACTATGTGCAGAAGGTAATCCAAGCTTCTGCTTGTAACGTGTTGACAAACTATACTTTGGTTCAGCACCAGCTTTGCAGACCACACCTTGCTCTCTCTATGCAAGAGTGTCTTGTGGTTCTGCTAGAGCCACTTCCTGGTGTTCTATCTCGCATACATGGCACTCTCTTGGATACATGCAAGGTCACTCTGCTTGCTGTCTCCTGTAAAACAATGATTGATGTTTTTTTCTACCCCAGGTTCATGCTGTGCAACTTCAGCCAGTATGTTCAGTTCCTTTGGTATCACTGGGTGTTTTGTCTTGCCCTGCTGGTGCTATCTGCTGCCCTTGTCAGGTAGAAAGTTCTGCCTTGACTGTTGTGTATCATCAGTTGCATGTGCAACGATGTGAATGTTGTATTGCGTCTTGCCCCATCGGTGCTTGCTGCTGCCCTTGTCATGTAGAAGGTTCTGCCTCAGTTGCTGTCTGTCCTTGGTTGCAAAGTGTGTTTGGTGTCATGTCTTCAGCTTGCTGTCTCTTTCTTGTTGAATACCTGGGTCGATTTTTTTTGAGGTTTAAGAGTGACATATCATACTTTGCCAGCTTTGTGCTGTACCCATGTTTCAATCTTTTTGTTTCTATATCTTGTTTGGCTGTGTGTAAATTAATGATACTCCTCTCGTGCATATCTGCTTTCAATTGTTCCAAGTCATCTGTTTGTTTGTGTGCATGCTCTTCCTCAATGTCATATCACTGTGACTTGTCATCATGTGTTTCTTAGTCTTTGTCAAAACCAATGCAGATGCCATGATTACACAGTTATGTCAGGTTCCCTGAACAATGTGTGGTCAGCTGCATCTGCACATGCCCCATCTCGGGCTCTAGTGAGAGGCTCTATTGTGTATGGTGTGACTTTACTTATGGTGGCCAGCAACCTTGTTAACATATATATTGCCATGCTCGCTGATCTGCATACATCTTTGTGTATCAGCTCTCATAGGCCTTGGCAGCAAAAAATATCCTCTTCTGTGATGCCAGTGCCTGCAAATCATTTGAGCTGCAGCATGTTGCCCATGGGTGGAGGTAGATCTCATCTGTTTCCATATCTTTCTATTGCACCATTTATCAAGAAAGATAATAGCCATATCTCTGCTGATCATGTTTTTAAATATGTAGACCATGTAGATGAGATAGGCTGCTTAAATTACCCTGTCGAGCAAGGCTTTGCTTATGTTGATTTAGCACTTGGTGATATTGTACTTGTCTCTAAACAGGCAATTGAAAAAATAGCATGTATCCATAACATTACCCTTGGCTCTTGTTGGCATCTACCCAAGGATCAACTTGTAAAAGCTTTTGAGGGACAGAACTGCATCAACTGCAATCTGTATACTTCTGTCTTTGAACCAGTACTTTCTTCTGATTGTAGGAAAAAAATCACATCAGCAAAGCAATATGTAAATCTTACCAAGGAGCAGAAGAAGGAACTCACTGATGCTGAAAATGTCAGGGCTCAGGTTCGTCCATATCACTGTAGGCCTAAAGTTGATAAATCTAAAGTAGATAAACTTGAACTTAAAGTTGATAAGCCTAAAGTAGTAAGCTCAAAGGCATCAGAAATTAGCCCACCTCCATGTGTGTTTCCTCCTGTTGCACTGATAGAGGATTTGAGTGAAACCATTATTACAGATTGGTGTAAAAGTTCCAAACCTTCATCAATTGAGGAGGCTGGTTGTGCTGTATGTGGAGAATTGGTCCCAATCACACAGCTAAGTCATCTCAAGTCCGTTAAAACTATGCTCAACATTTTAAGTGCTGCTGGTGTGACTAGGGTGGAACATAAATCAGCTTCTCACAAAATTTCTGAGTTTAAGGGACCTGTGCTTGACTACCAATGTGACAAGATCTGTAATACCTGCTGTCAAAGTATCAGAAAAGGCAAGGTACCACAGCTAGCACTAGCCAACAACCTTTGGCTTGGTCCTGTTCCAAAAGTGCTATCTGACCTCAATTTCATAGAAAGAATGCTTGTAGCTCATATACATCACAATTGTTGCTTTATCAAAGTAGCTTCTAGTGGGCTTAGAGAAATGGTTGCTCATGTGATTGCATTTGAAACTCCTATGCCAAAGGTATACAATATTCTGCCACCTCCTGTTGATGAACTTGATGATATTCTTGCAATATTATTTACAGGACCAGCAAAACCTACTGAAGCTGATCTGTCTTGTGTACCCCTTTTGGTTAGGAGGAATCAGGTAGCAAAAGCACTTGAATGGCTTAAATTGAATCATATTGACTATAGTGATTTGGACATATCATATGAAAATCTTAACAAGTATCCAGAGGACTGTCCTCCTGTTTCTGTTGAATATCATCATGATCTCTCTAATAAGGTTCCAGAAGGAACAAGTGTATTTGATAAGGATCTGGAGGATGGTGTTGCAGCTGGTGAGTGCCCCTTTATTATACATTGTTAGGGCGACACCCACTATCTGCTAGCTAAGACTGTGTGGGTTCTCTCTACAAGAAGGGGGTGGGATCCACACTCATGATGGGGGAATTGATGGTTTTGATGCGAGGGGTTATTAATAGGTGAGTTTGTTGAGATAGGCCTTTCACACCGAAAATGTAGGTGGAATACCTAAGGTGTATATTTAGGGTTTATATACTATGTTACATATATTGTACATTGTTGTTACCGACACGTGCAGACATCGTGTACATCTTGATGCGTGCGAAATAAAATTCTCATGCTATCAAAGTGTAGTGTCATTTGGCATCATGTAGCATAATTCGACATAATAAATAAAATGAAATTTTATTAGGTAATGGGGTGGTTTCCTAACATACATGGACTTACTGGTGCAGAATTGGATACTAAAACTCTTGACATGCAAAAGGCAATTGCTTTACGTCACTGGGATAACAAAGGAAAGGCTCTTTCAATTGGACACAGTGCACAGGCAGAGTCTATTTACAAGAATCCTGGACTGTATCCATAGCTTTTCCCTTGGTTATTTCCATATGGTCATGGAGGCATTGGGTCTACCTCACTTTCTGACTCCTCATGTACCATGACAAAGGCTTTCAAAGAGACCCTGCTTTTCCTTTTGTAGCCTTCAGCCATGAACAAATCAAGGCAAGTACCACTGGAGGTTTTCTGTTAGCTGAAACAAAGAAGTTTGATGATATTGCACAGCATTTGCTCAATCTCGATCAAGATGTGCTTTCTACAATGGCAGTTAAGATGTCCAAAGGTGAAATTGTGAAACCATCTACACCAGAAGAAAGCAATTGTTTTCAAGTTATTCGAGACTTGGATCACATAGGTGGGAAGGTGTCAGGATCTGTCACTGCAAAAAAATACATGAGAAATGAGATTTGGTCATTGATAGCCTATGAGGGTGCACCACTTTGGTATATCACACTTTCTCCTGCTGATGTTAAAAGTCCTATTGCACTATATTATGCTGACCAGAAAGTGAATTTCAAACCTCAGATTAGAGTTCCGGAGGATCAATATCGTCTTATTGCTAGTAATCCAGTGGCTTGTGCTTGTTTTTTCAATTTCATGGTAGAGCAATTCATTAAGCATGTTCTTGGTGTCGATTCTCATCACCCTGGCCTCTTTGGGGAAACATCTGCATACTATGGTACTGTTGAGCAGCAGGGTAGGCTCACACTTCACATTCATCTATTACTTTGGATTAAGGGTGGACTTACTCCTGATGAAATAAGGGATTGTATAGTAGACCCCACCTCTGACTTTCAGCAACAGATGGTTGAATATCTAGAAAGTGCATATCAAGGTGAGTATATCACAGGCACACAGGCTGATGTTCTGACCAATGTGTCTGATGCTGCAAAATCTTCTGTCTATCATGACCCTACTGAAAGCTCCACCAATATCATGTGCTGAAAAGTGTGGTAGTTGTAAAAAGTGTTGAAATTTGAAAGCTTGGCAGGAAGGCTTTGCATTTACTGTAGATGATATTGTTTCAAAGTCCAATATACATACCTGTAGTACTAACATCAATAGAGATGGTACACAGAACAGATCAACAGCATATAAAGGTTGTACAGATAATAAATGGGGTAAATGTAAAGCATGGTTTCCTCATGAACTCTTTGAGCAAACAGAAGTTGACCCTGTAACTGGGGCACTCAATGTAAAGAAAAGAGAACCATGGATTAACAATTTCTCTAGAGTAATTTCATATGTGTTCCACTGCAATACTGATGTAACAAGTCTCAGATCTGGAACTGCCATCAAGGGTGTTCTTTTGTATGTGTCTGACTATATTATGAAAATGAGTCTGAAGACCCATGTTGTATTTGAATCCATTTGAACTGTTTTTCAGAAGAGTTCTGAAATGATTGGTGGCTGTGAAAAAAGTCATGTAAAGGCTAGGAAGCTTATGACAAAGATGGTCAATATGATGAGTGCAAAGCTTGAAATAGGTTCTCCTATGATTTGCATGTATTTACTTGGAAATCCTGACCACTACACCAGCCATAATTTTGTGCCATTTTACTGGTTATCATTTGTTAATGAAGTAAGAAAGGCTTGGAGTGAGGACCTCAGTGGAGAGCCACCTGAAAAAGTTGCTATATTAGAACACAAAGGAAAGGTTATTGGAATATCAAATGTGTATGACTACATATACCAGCCTGTGGACATGGAGGACATGTCCCTTTATGATTGGATATCTACTTGTAAATGTGTAAAGTTTCCAACCAAACCTACTAAGAAGAAAACACAAACTTTTGTCAAAGATGAGGAGGATGATATGCAAGAGCAAGCTGTTCTTGAATCTGATACTGATCAACCTACAAATGAATCAGATAAAGATTGTGAACCTGAAGGCCCTTCTTGTTTACATAAATCCAAAAAGTCGAATTCTATACTACAGTTTTCAATGCCACATCCACTAATTGAAACACATGGCTTAAAGCGCTTTCCTGCTCCACTTGTACCCAACTTTGTAGGCCAAACCCTGCCTCATCGTGATCAAGGTGACAGAGAGTTTTATTGCACAACAATGCTTACATTGTTCAAACCCTGGTGGTCTGGTTCTTCACTCAAGTTAGTCAATGAGTCCTGGGATGAAGCTTCTGTTTCTCACAAGTTCACTGGACAGGAGGAAAAAATAATGCGTAATTTCAACATCTGCTATGAGTGTCTAGACCAAAGAGATGATTTTTTAACTGAATTAAAGAAAGGCGCCACAGCAGTACCTGGCTGGCTGGATGATGAATTTATCCCACATGAAATGAAACAGTCAGGAGTGTTGGATGAACTGGATCATGACTGTGATGCTATGCAAGCCGATGAGATTGAAATTGACAATCTGCAAAGTCACAGGTATCATCAGCAGATGAAATCTATGTCATTGACCAAGCTTATTATGACAAAGCTAGGTTGGATGAAGCAGCTACCAGAAAGACTTCCCAAAAATATGGAGTCCACTTCTAATGAACCAGTTTCTGGCATCTGTGCAGGATCAGAATGGAAGAATGTGATTGCAGCTAAAAGGCATGCAATTCTTGAGGGGCAATTGAAAAATTTCCAACAGGATACCAGTGAGACTTGCTCATCTGCAGCCAATATATTAAAAGGTGTCAAGGTTGTTGACAAGGATTATCTGGGAAAAAAATGTACTAGTCCTGACTGGCAAAATGAAATGAATGAAGTAGCAAAGGACTTTCAGCTAAATGCAGAGCAGGAGTGTGCATGTCGCATAGTTGCCAACCACTCATGCCACTCATCTTCAGATCAGCTAAGGATGCACATAGGTGGAATGGGTGGGACAGGCAAATCACAGGTGTTGAAAGCTTTAGTAGAGTTTTTCAAGTGTAAGAAAGAATCTCACCGTTTTTTAAATGTAGCACCTACAGGGAGTGCTGCTGCATTGCTTGGTGGTTCAACATATCATTATCTGTTTGGCATAAATGACTTTGCAATAGGGAAGTGTGCTAATCTGCAGCTGGCAGAGGTAAAACAGCAATTGCAAGGAGTAGAGTATGTTTTCATGGATGAGGTATCAATGTTATCCTGCAAAGACATGTTCAGAATTCATGAGAGGCTTGCACGAGTAATGAATATTACTGAACTTCCCTTTGGAGGTCTAAATATGATATTTGCAGGGGATTTTGCTCAGCTTCCACCTGCAATAGGGCAGGAGCATGCATCTTTGTATAGTAGGACAGTAGGTTCAAATCCAAAGAGCATTTGTGACCAAGAAGCTGCCATTGGGAAAGTGCTCTGGCATCAAATCACAACTGTAGTCATTCTGCATCAAAATATGTGTCAAAAAACCCAGTCAGCTGTTGATGCAAAACTACGAGAAGCATTGAGCAACATGTGATACAAAGCATGCACACCCAATGACATTGCATTTCTATGCTCTCGTATCTCCAGTGAGTTGGAAGGTTGGTTATCTGTGAACCAAAAACAGTTCCACAATGCGTCTATAATTACTACACTGAACCTACCAAAAGACATTATCAATGACCTAGGGACACATAGATTTGCAGGAGAGACTGGGCAAAAACTTGTTACTTTCTATTCTGAAGATGTTATCAGCTCAACAGATGAACACATTTGTCCAAGAGGAAGTCCTTCGCTTCAGTAGGAAAAAAGCGCCAGACACAGGTTCCTTCATTGTCACCAGCTCTTCAGCAGACTCTTTGGGATTTGCCACCCAGCAGTGACATGAAAAATATATCCAGGAAACTAATGCTTTGTCGTGGTCTGCCTGTAATAATACAGTTGAACAGTGCAACAGAACTATGTATGACAAAAGGTCAAGATGCAATAGTTTATGACTGGCAGGCAACAAAGGGTTCAAGGAGTCAGTATATACTTGATACATTATTTGTGAAGCTTATTAATCCACCCCAAACTATTCAGTTGGATGGTCTGCCTGTGAATGTTGTTCCTTTGACAAGAACCCTCTCCAATACACAGTGTGTTCTTCCCAGTGATGCAACAATTAACATTTCTAGAAGTCAAGTAGAGGTGCTTCCAAACTTTGCTATGACTGATTATACATCACAAGGCAAGACTAGACTTTTTAATGTTGTTGATCTCTCAAGTGCAAGGAGTCATCAATCCTACTACACGGCATTGTCGAGGAGTGCATCAGCAGCAGGCATGGTGATATTACAAGGATTTGATGCATATAAAATCACTGGAGGTGCTTCAGGTGCACTGCATCAGGAGTTCAGGGAGATTGAGATGCTAGATGACATAACAACATTGCATTACAATGGAAGGCTATCATCATCTGTGGTGGGTGACCATCGAAATGACTTAATATCTGCCTTCCACCTCACCAGAGGTGAACAGTATGTACCTTCACAAGTGCATCGAGCAATACGTTGGAAAACAAATGATCCCTTTCATCTGTCAAATGGGACAGAGGTTGACTGGAAAAATATGGACTCCTCCAAGCCAGCAGTTCCCACTTTACATCGTAACTTGAAAAAGACAGTAGTATCTTGTTTTGTACCTGGAACTGGTTCAGTGCCTGACCCACCTGAACTTGAAAAGAAAAGAAAGCTCTGTGCTGAAAAGTTAGATATGAATAAACCTGAGACTTTGACAAAAAAACAGACTGGGACAAGTCTTCCCTCTGTTAATCTCTCTTTTTATAGCTGTCCAAGAGGGTCACAGTGGAGTAATAACATTTGTGCATATGATGCCATCATATCTGTCCTGTACAACATATGGCTAGATGACCTGGCTTTGTGAACTCTCCAGTTTGAGGACCTTAATAATGAGTATCTGGGTCAGATTGCAGTCAGCTTCTCACAAATGCCACCTCATGGTACCACATACAGTCTTGAAGATGTCCGTGATTACATATGGCATCAGTTACAGAGAGCAAATCCTGTTATCTTTCCTTGGGGTCGCTACACAGGCATCCAAAGTATATTGGATCATTTATTGTCTACAAATTGACCTATCATGTCATCATCGAGCCACTGTCCAAATAACCATCCAGTTGATAGAGCTGATGTACTCACCTCTTCTTGTCAAATTATACTCTTGCATGAAAGCTCTACTATACAGGCATTTGTCGACGATCATTACATTGTATGTGCATCATGCTGCCATGTTTGTGGTGAACATCTCACAAGACAATATGCTTTTGAAGAGTCGCCTGCAATGATTGCTTTTGACATGTCACAGCACCAGACTTCATTGCTGGAGAGCATAGTTATTGCAACAGTCAACAGGCAAAATATGACCTACAAGCTAAGAGGGGTCATGTATCATAGGGAAGATCACTTCACCTCACGCTTCATCACAGAATCAGGTTCTGTATGGTACCACAATGGAATGTCCACTGGACATCAGATGGAGTATGAAGGCAACATCAGTGATATTATACATGAGTTTGGAACATGTCGGTTACACATCACAGTTTGTGCGATTTATGTAAAACACTCTGGGTCTACAGAGAACTCGGATCTGCCATGCTGAAAGCAACGGCCCACACAAACCAGTTATATGGAATTCATATGATTTACATAGGTATCTAATGAAAATGTTCTTGGTTTTTGTTGCCTACAAGTACTTCTGTAGTCAATGATTACATCTTTTCAAATCCTGTATATATTGTCATTGATTCATTTGTATATTCAAGTTCTCTAGGCATCCATTAGTATGGATATACTTCCCCAGTCCCAAGATGAAAAGGAGAAACTGACAATGGTTGTAGATTGAAGTCTTGTGACATGACTTGCATTGATTTTTGTGATGGTGAGTCACTTATATATTGCATCAATTTTTTTCCCACACTTTCTTGGGCTCCTGCTTGGATGGGTTTGGGATGCTCCTCCCTATGGGGTTGGACCAAGTCCCCTCATGTCTGACTGTACTGACAGTTTCATATCCTGCTAGGTTTTCAATAACTACACTTCCTCTTGACGTCATTGTATGTTCAATTTCTTTTCACAATTCATATCATCTCAACACTTTTCATTTTGGTAGAGGACTGTTGATCCTTCCACTGTCAACTGATTTTCATGAAACAGAAAGTTCTGCTCTCATACCCATAAATTTCTGTTATGATGTGCAACCCACAACACTACCCCAGCTATACCATCAATCGGTGGCTGTTTGACCTTCTGACAAAACAATGGGTTGCTCTCTGTCAATGTTGACTTGTTACTCTGCAGTTATCCTTTACTTACTCTCAGCAAGGTATGATATCTATTTCCTTATCCTTCCTTGCCACTCATACTCAAATGCCAACGTTCAGATTTACAAATACCCAAACTCAGACTTCCTGTTCAATGCCAAGTCACCACACATATGCAATCTTTGCCATCTACAGATGGTTTCAAAAAATCAGTAGAATGGCCATTGTAGTGATCTGAGCATGTCAGCTGTGTTTCTCCCAAATTATTTGTCTATCAGTCCAGCTAGTCATGTATTTTTCCACCTTCCTTAGCTAACAATGAGATTTTTAAATTCCAGAAAGTCCACGCCATCTACTACCTCCCAGTAATCTAGCTCGTGCTTGACTTGCCCTTCCGAAAATGGTTCCTCGCACACAAGCACTGGAATGTTGAGGAGGCCAACCTGTTTAAGTCTACGGAAGACGTGGGTGGACCCTTCGGAGTCATCGACGGGTTTGGCATTGTGGTACTAGTAGTAGTGGTCGTACCTTGCAGGGTGGTAGTGGCAAACTTCACAATGAATGTCAGTCCATTGTTTTCCCTTCTTCTGTCACGTAATGTATCCCACTCACCAGAGTAAACTTCAGATCAGTCCATGCAAAAACAATTTGCCTGATGTAGCAACAAGATTTGACCCCACCTTCTTCCTTCAGGTTGACTAGGCAGAAGATCAAGCCCACTTCACCATCTGCCCTAGTGGTGCTGCTGTCCTGTATGACATCTGGAACAGATGTGTGGCATCCGGGTCTCTCAGTGTTGGGTACTGTCAAACTTGCATGCAGATGAGAAGAGGTTCACTTGGGAGGCATTGTGAGAGGGGCTAGAAGGTTTTGTGGATGAGGTGAG
The DNA here is from genome assembly GCA_026075535.2 of Tricholoma matsutake. Classification (NCBI taxonomy): domain Eukaryota; kingdom Fungi; phylum Basidiomycota; class Agaricomycetes; order Agaricales; family Tricholomataceae; genus Tricholoma; species Tricholoma matsutake. Next base: position 61,154 of record AP026548.1, on the reverse strand, counting down.
GATGGGTTGTCTGTGTCGCTGTATGGTGCTGATGGAGCTTTTAGGGAGACATTCAAATGTGTGCCATGCTACTGTTGATTGCCCCTGAAGAGAGCTCTGGATATCGACACCCATTTCATTGATGTAGAAATAGGTTTGTCAGATCTGTTTAAGCTCAAATCTTGGTTTTGCTTTTAGAACTTATGACAAGACACCAAATTCCAGGGCGCTTGAGAATGTGATGGAGGACATTCTGGGTTCTTGTTTGAGAGTTGTGTCAAGTAGGCTGTGACCCCTATTGGGTTCAAGGTTTTGTTTTATTGTTTCTCTTCCACCTGCTTATCCTTTTGTTCGATGAATTCTCCTTCTCATCATATGCTACTTCTTCAATATGCCCTATTGCCACTTTTGAAATCTTTAACTGTAACTGACTGGTACCTATAACTGTACCATACCCACTGAAATATTACCATGCTGTTTCCCAAAATACATGGCGTGACATGTCTAATCAAGTCATGGAAGCAGAAATAGGTGGACATATACCATGTCAGGGGATGGTAATTTGTAAAACATTGTTGGCACCATTGGAAACAAACACCATGTCAATCGATGGTCTTGAAGCAGCCATAATACTTGTATTAAATGCATCTGTAACCATGTGGAATTCATCATATTGAGCTGGTGAACATCGTTAGGCTTGCCTCAAATGGTTTCATGGATAGCTTGTGGATCTGGCCCAGCAAAGGATGCATTTACAAATCAGGAGATGTGGGCATGGTCCTCTTGTCTCACATCTAAATTTGATAGGTTCGTGTTATTTCTCACTGCTACTGAGAAACCGATGGCATACATGGAGTGTTGTCTCTTGCAGCCATAATACGGATCCAATACCTCACTCACAACCTGCATCAATAAATACCTCATCCTCACTTGGAATCCTCTTTTCTCTGATCCCTGCATTCTAGTTCCCATTGTCTCTGTGGCCCCTCTTCCTTGTGGGACCATCTCCCAATCCCCTGCCTGACCTGCCTCTCCTCCCCTTCTCACTTGCAGAGCACTCAGAGACAGCACCACCATGATATGACCCTCATTGACTATGCTATCGCTAGCCCTGCAGGGAAGAAGACACGGTAGTGGCAGTATGGTATGAGAGGGGAGGACACAGGGGGGAGAGCGCAAATATGGTTTGTGGGTGGGTGGAGGTGGAGAGGAAAATATTACGACATGTGTCCAGGCTTGGCATGGCACTTCTCCCCTGCTCCTGTTGCCCTCCATGTTCACGTTCCCACTCCAGTTGTCTATGCTGTTCCATCTTCTCAACAACTAGTGCACATGCATGGTGTGATGATACTCCTTTATCTTCATACAAGTCAATTTATAAATGCTTCATATCTGGACTCTTCCTACCCAAATTGGTGAAAGATAAATACAATCCGCATCTTTCTGATTGAAGTGCACCACCAGTGGTGATATCGGAGGGAGGGACGAGGTGAAGGGGGGGGGAGGGTAAGGGGATAGTGGAGAGCAATGTCCAGGGCTGTTGATGATAACATTGATAAGATAGATAGTGTTGGTACATTGTAGAATGGGAGATTGAAAGTGAGGCATCTCTATTTGACATATAACACCTCGACTTCATGCTCATTCAATGTTGAAGCCTGTCTAGCTAGAATGGTCGCACATAAGAAAGACAATAAAGGGTAAGAAAGCAGTCAAACTCACCACCCTTCATCCTAAATGATCTATAAAGGAAATCACGGGGAGCATTTGACAATGACACCGTGATGAACCTCCCCCTGTCATTGTCGTAGGTGCAGGCTGACAAACCAAAATAAGACTTTATAACTATGCACACAGAACTGAATCAAAAAACAAGTCATAAGCCGATGACAAAGTAGATCTCCAACCTTTACTGGGGGGAGGAGAGACTGAGGAATCCACAAGTGGGAAACACAGCTGATCACTAGGAAAATCATTCTACTGATGGAAACCATCGGTAGATGGCATGGCTTGCATATGTTCAGTATTGGGAAATGAGCAGGAAATCTGAGTTGGGGCATCTTGTATATGGGTGATGAGGAAAGAATGAGGAAGTAGATATTGTACCTCGCTAAAAGTAAATGATGGATACAACTGCACAGCCATGGGAGTTGACTTCAGCGGGGAGCAGAATCCATCAATTTTGTCAGAGGTAGGGAACTGCATGGGTTTCCCACGCTTTTATTTCCTAATTTATTCAATGAGTTTTGCATGAAAAATCATGAAAAAATGGTTTTCTGGAAGCTTTTTGTTGGCTCTGTGTGATCTAACACATAAAACAATATTTGGGTCACATCTGTCATGTGACAAGGTCGAAAATAAATTATTTTGTCCCTTGTATCACAAGCATCCATTGAATAGCTATCAGAAAATCATTTTTTTATGAGTTTTCATGCAAAACTCAGTGAATAAATTAGGAAATAAAAGTGTGGGAAACCCATGGGTAAAACCCATGCAGTTCCCTAGTCAGAGGAACCATAGAAGTTGACAGTGACTACTTGAAGCATAGATAAGGCAGCATCGACAGTTGCGAAGGAAGATGAATATTTCAGCAGCCTGTTTCATGAAAATCATTTAGTCATGTATACAAAGAGTATAAGCAGTAGAAAAGGAATGAAAACATTTTGTAGATTGGATGATCAAAAGTGAGGCATCTATGTTCAATGTACAACACCTTGACTGCATGCTCATTCAATGAAAGAACTTGAATGGATGAGCGAACAGATGACAAGGTTCGTTTTCAAGCCAAGCCATATTGGGATTTGGTGATGGGTGAGGATGGAGAGATGGGATATTGTACCAGCATGAGCACATCAAGCTCGTTATCTCAGCAACTCATTGTCACCATCAATGCAATCACTCATGTTTGTCATCTCATTATGACCATGCCCCTTCATCAAGAAGGTGGTGAGGAAACCCTCGGCCCTGTGTTGTACTTTCAACATCTCTCTGAATTCACCAACACACTCCCCATCATGTCTGTATTCAGGTTCAGCCTTCAAATTGTACCAAAACTCCTGTTCGATGACCATCTATCCTTGAGCATGTATACCAAGTCCCTGCATTCAATCTGTGAAAAATCACAGATGAGAATGATTGCAGTCTCACCAGTACTTGAAAGTTGAGAGATTTGAAAAATAGGATGTGAGAAGTTGGGACCAGGGCAGATGTACCTTTGTCTAACCAGAAAAAGAGAATGTAAGCAGAGCAAACTAACCAAGGATGAGAACACTCAACTTCCTCAACCTTGCCTGCTGCTTCTACCCACCACTCAACACAATACCTGCTGTACCTCCTTCAAATATAATCTCATATCCATCTGACAGGTCCCTCACGAGCTCATGCTGCCCTACACATATCCTCGACCATCTCTGTAGCCCCTTCCACCCCCAACACAATGCTCTCCAAAATAACTCACCTCCACCAACACCAAGTCCTCATAACCTGACCATACGTCAACCTTCTCCCTCGTCACCCCCTCTAACCAACACAATCCTATCACACATCCTCATTCATCCTTGCCAGGCTCAATATAAATTGTGCATTCTTCCAGAATGAGAACCTTCACCAGCCTAGCAAGCACACGAGCAATCTTCAAGCCTCTGTGCCTGCCCACTGGAAATGGAGGGATGTGTTCTCGCCAAGCATAGCATTGTAATCCCTGTGGCAATAGCATCACATTTGCAGCCTTTGCACCCTTCCCAATATCGACTTCTTAGACATGCTCTCATTGCTGTACCAAATGCTCTCAGCGATGGCCCTATCAGAGAGATTCGGGTTCAGGCTGTCAACAGAAATGTGGTGGCATAGGTGCATGACATTCATGAAGGCAATATTGTTTGTTCCAATTGAGATGGATCCAGAGTCTAGTTGGTAGAGACGCTAGAGTGCAGCGATGATGGGATTCCCAGCACCTGAGGACTGATGATGGCAAGGTACATGGACCTCTGCACAAAAAATAGTAATGGTGCCGACTTGAAACAGCCTGCCAATGGGAATTAGATAGTAAAAGAGTAACTTTACCAATGATCTGCATCCAGAAATTTGCTTCTACTATTCGTACTAATTTCCTGGTCTGTAGAGATAGGGCCCATTGATAATTGCCAGTGAACGTTCATGTTGAATCATTGTAAGAGGGATCAATGGAACCTAATTGTTAGGGCGACACCCACTATCTGCTAGCTAAGACCATGCGGGTTCTCTCTACAAGAAGGGGATGGGATCCATGCTCATGATGGGGGAATTGATGGTTTTGATGCGAGGGGTTATTAATAGATGAGTTTGTTGACAAAGGCCTTTCACACCAAAAGCATAGGTGGAATACCTAAGAGAACACAACTAGGTCCCCTAGGTGTATATTTAGGGTTTATATACTATGTTACATATATTGTACATTGTTGTTACCAATGCGTGTGTACATGCACATACATCTTGATGCATGCGAAATAAAATTCTCACACTATCAAAGTGTAGTGTCATTTAGCATCATTTAGCTTAATGTAGCATAATTCGACATAATAAAATAAAAATGAAATTTTATTAGGTAATGGGGTGGTTTCCTAACATTACCCCCCTTTTATGCCTCGACCTCCAGGTGAGAAAATATTACATCTGTCCTCTCTGTGAAATTTTGGTATGGCCAGAATTTCATCCCCTCATACACCATTCTTGCAATGCAACGCAGAGCATTTGGATTATGTCTAAAGAATTGGGTGATTGTGTGATGGGCTCACTTACAATTCTCTTCAGGCTCCCACAAATTATTTTTGTTGGTATAGTTTTTCCACTTTATGAAGAACTCCAATTTGTTCTGTCGAAGATGTGAGTCTAGAATTTCTTCAACTACGTATTCTGGAGCACCTTCTACTATTATTGGAGGTTGCAGAGTAGTTTGTTGGCCAGGAATAGTGGGTGGGCAGTAAGGGTGTAGGCAGGATATGTTAATCTTGGGATCAATCTTGAATGATCAGGGTAATTTTAGCACTACCACATTAGGCAAGATCACTTTAGAGATCGCATATGGGCCAACTTGTTTCTCCATAAGTTTCCTTGAAGGTCATGGAATATTCAGGTCCTTGGTGCTTAGCCACACCAAGTCACCAACTTTGTACTCTGGAGCATGTGCTCGAGTATGATCTGTGTGTTGCATCATGTCATCACATGCTTTCTTCAATGCCGCCTCTGCTTCCTCTTGTACCTTTTGCATCTTAGATACAAAGTCTTCTACTGACTGTACTTTGACTTCCCTTCTGGGTTCCACTCCCATGTGAGGATGATATCCATAATTCATGAAAAAGGGTGATGTTAAGAACTGATCTGAGAGGGCTCATCAGAATCCGGTTGGACCTGGTGGGTGTTGAGAGCAGAAGATTGTTGGGTCATAGTGGATTATGCGGATGGGTAATGAAAAGGACTTGGCTTCAGCTTATAAGAAGCTGTGCCCTTCACCTCATCTGGTGTCCTAATTTCAAGACAAAGGTTCAGAGGTGGAGCAGGAAAGTGGCAGATAATTGCGGATGGGAATATGAAGGGATGTGGGTTTAGTTCAGGTAAGACTAGAACTTCAAAGGGAGACTAGAGGTCGAGTCGAAGTTGAGTTCAGACTCTTAGAGGACAGAGGCAGGAGTAGAAGGATATTTGGATTGACAAAATAGAGTCGAATCTATGTCGATATACAAACTAAGGAAATACAAGGCAAAACTTAACTAAGCTTAAATACTAGAGTCTGGAATAAGAGCGGAATGGAATCAGAAACTGCGGCAGTGTCTCAACTACATAGATAAATTGCCTAGTGGGAGCCGCACAGGAATCTGTAGTCGAATTTGCAAAACTAGACAGCAGCCTTGGGAGGCAGCCATGGATGCTGTACAAGGCGGCCTAGTGCACAGCAGAGTGGGCAGTGCAAGGGGGCTGGAACGAAAGTGGAAGGGGTTGAGTTAGAAAAGTGGAAAAGGATCGGAAGGTTGCAGGTTCCAAGCAGATGAGGAATGGATTGTGACAGGTGACATACAAGTAGCTGAATGGAATTTGTTATTGTGGGAAAATTTGGCAATTGCCAGCCATTTGGGCCAGTCGGTTTGTCAGTAGTTGACAAACATATGTAGGTACTGCTCCAACTCCTGATTCATTCTCTCTGTCTGTCCATCAGTCTGCAGGTGATATGCCATAGATAATTTGGTTTGAATTCCCAATATGTTGTTTAGTTCTCACATAAACGTGGAAGCAAATTGTGGTCTGTGATCAGAGATAACAGTATCGGGTAACCTATGTAACCACCATACCTGATTTAGATAAAGGCACACCAAGCCCAATGGTGAGGTTTCTGTAGTAGTAGGAATAATATGGACCTCCTTTGTAAAGCGGTCGCATACTACAAATATTGCATCGTACCCTTGAGCTTCGGGTAATCCAGTAATAAAATCCACAGATATATCTTGCCAGGGCACTTTAGGTATAGGGTTCGGCATTAATTTTCCTGCAGGTTTTTCTGGAAATTTCTTCCCCCTCATGCACATATCACATCCATCCACATACCCCAACACATACTTTGAAATTCCGGGCCACCAATAATTTCTCATTACTAATTCCAAAGTCTTCCATCTTCCTGGGTGTCTGGCAGTTGGCATATTATGATGTAACTGGATGATCTCCCTTCACAAATCCTGATCCTTTGGTACATACACCTTTCCTCGAAACAACACTAATCCTTGTTCCTCAGCCCATTCATCTCCTTTAATATTACCCTTCTTCTCTCCCTTCAGAGCTTTCATGACTTCCACTACTTCATCATCCATTTCTGAACATTGTCTAATTTTAGACAATATTTCTGTTTCTGAGCTATCTATTAATAGATGCCCTTGACACATAGTGCAAATGCAAAAGTATTCAGGTTTGAGTAAGGTAACATTCTTATTGTCCTCCTCCACCCCCCTTTTATGATCAATACGTCTGGATAATGCATCTGCTTTTCTCATTAAGCTTCCTGCTTTGTGGACCAAGTGAAAATTAAAACATGATAGGAATAATGCCCAATGCGCTTGCTGGTGATTAAGCTTTTTAGTGGACATGAAGTATTGCAGATTTTGATGATCTGTCCAGATCTCAATCTGATGCATACATCCTTCCAAATAATGCCTCCATGCCTCCAATGCTCGTATTATCCCCAACATCTCTTTGTCATGCACATCATAATTTCTCTCCACATCATTCAACCCTTGGGACAGATATGCACAAGGATGCCATTATCTTTGCACAGTATTGATAATACCACTCCAGTAGCAAAATTGGATGCATCTGATTCCACTCGCAAAGGGCATGTGAAATCCACTGGGGCTAATATTGGTCCCTCCACAAACTTCCTCTTCAACTCCTCAAACACTGTCTGCTGTTGTTCTCCCCACCTCCACACTACTCCCTTTTGCATAAGGTTATGTAAGGGTGTGGCAATTTTAGAAAAATTGTGCACAAAGTGACGATAATAATTTGCGAGTCCCAAGAAGGCTTGAACCTCCTTGACATGGGTGGGCACAGGCCAATCTATAATTGCCTGTACCTTGATTGGATCCATTTTGATCCCATCAGGGCCAATCAATAATCCTAGGAACTCAATCTCGCTTGCCCCAAACACACACTTCTCTGGTTTCAAAAATAGATCATTCTCTGCCAACCTCCATAACACCTCCTGCACTATCGCCTCATGATTTTCTACATCCTCCGTGAATATCAGAATGTTGTCAATAAATATTATTACCATGCCTTTGTCTATTATGTCCTTGAAAATGTTGTTCATCATATTTTGAAAGGTTGGGGGACTATTAGTCATCCCGAAAAACATGACAAGCGGCTCGAAGGATCCTCAATGCGTGGCAAATGCAGCCTTCCACTCATCTCCTTTCTTTATTTGTACATTGTTGTATCCCCATCATAAATCCAATTTTGTAAAGACTTTGGCTTTTCCCACCTTGTCCATTATTTCTGAGATCAACAGCAAGGGGTACACATTCTTCACTGTCCACTCATTCAGATACCTATAATCTGTACACATCCTCTTCCTTTGGTCCTTTTTTGGCACGAATAATATTGGTGACATCTGCGGTGATTTCAAAGGTCGTATGTATCCTTTCCACAATTGCTCCTGTCCACTTCTTCTTGTTCCATCGGAGATAACGGATATACCTTTGACTTCTTTGGCACAAACCCTGGCTTAATCTTGATCACATGATCCCATGGCTTCTGCACCGGCATTTGCTCAGACTCCTTCTTCTGGAACACTGACAGATGTTTATGATACACTTTTGGCACCCATTCCTCCACTGGCTTCTCCACCTTCACAATATTCTTGTCCCACGACTGTCCTCCATGAATTGTTCTAAAGGTTTGCTTCTGCTCTTCTTTCTTGATCATGATTGGAACTTCCCCATTTGGCATTTCCTCATCCTCCACTTCCTCCATCGTAACAGAATACTTCCTCAGACATTCTTTCTCTTTCTTTTTCCTTTTCTCCTTCTTCATCTGCCTCCCATACACATTACATTCCTTAGGACAATGAGTCATTTGTACTTTCCCAGTTTTCCAATCAATTTTGGGATTATGCTTCCCTAACCATGGACATCCTATTATTAGATTGGTTTTCCCAAGATTGCACACTTCAAATACGGCTTGCTCCTGATGCTCCTGATACTTTAATACCATAGTCACCTCCTCCTTAATAACTCCACGATTGACCATTCTGTCAATATTGTACACCATTATAGGTTGCACCAGCTTGCATGTGTTAATACCATTTCCAGTAATTAAGGATCAATTAATAAACAATCCTGTAGCACCACTGTCAAGCAATGCTTCCACATCAATTGCTGCATGTGTGTCCACTGTCTTCAGTCCCATAGTCAAGGTGATTTCGGGTTCTATTTGTGCAGAGCAAATAAAGAATTTAGGGGTTTTCGGAAATGATGCATGAAAATTGTCACGTGATTGACAACAGTTGTACTCCTCCTTGATTTCTTTTTCTGATATGCTCTGGGTTTCCTCAGATACTAATACATTGTAACAATTCTGGGTCACCAATGGGGAAACCTTCACTGGGACTCTTCCACAACATTCTTCTGCTTGCCTTCCTCCGGCTTCACTTCCTCAATTGTAGCTTCCCTAATCTTTCTCTTCTGCCTACAATTCCTAGAAATGTGTCCACAATTAAAACATTTAAGTGGGGCTCGTCTTCCTGCTTGATCAACCTCCATTGCCTCTGCTGGTGCTGCTGACTCCATAACTATAGGTGTCACTGCCATGGCTGGTGGCTGCACCCTTGGAGCTTGCTCCTGAGGTGCTTTTCCTTTCTTGGACTTTCCTCCAGATTGTAAGGGGACTAGGGGGGTGCCCTGTGTGTTTTTCCTATTTTTTATGTTCATCCTATATTTTTCCCCACCTCATTTCCTTCTATTCTTCATTTTCTATGATTTTTCCGAGTTTTATTACTAATTTTCCCTTGCTATCATGTTTGTACATGTTGACACTTTTATGTTTAGAGGCCGAGTACCCCTTCCAACACATACCCCTTGGTATGATGTCATTCGGCAGCCTTGATCTGCCTATCTCCACCTTTTTCTATTTTTAGGTTATATTTGATTTTTGTCATCTTCACATATACTGGGCATCAGCAAGGGGTTTCTCTTTGGATTTCTCTTTGCTAGGTGTGTCCCCAATGCCTGTATTATGTAGTATAATTTTAACTTCCAATTTCCCTTTGCTAGAGGCTTAGGTTGCCCTTATAGTAGAAAACTCTCCCCTAAGGCCCGAAAATCGCGAATGCGCTGCCCAAGATAGGCAGCTATGGACTGGACGATGCTTCCCAAAGCTCCACAGAGTCCCTCCACACCGTTCCAGATAGTCTTGCCTTTACTACACCACCATTTTCGCCAAACGCACTCCCTAGCAACATGGACACATCAGAATGCTTCGACGTGCTTGAAAGCGACATTTCCGGAATGCGCGCGCAAATCGACTCGCTTAAATCTACAATCGAAAACCTCGTTAGGACCCTCCAGGCTAACCCTATGACCAATAATTCCCCCTTTATGACTCCAAGCGCACCCAACAATGACGTTTCGCCAAATGCATCCACTAAGGAATGCGCCCAGCTCAAACCATCCCCCCCCACTGAATTTAATTGTGCATGTGTGCAGGGACGTGCATTCCTTAATTCCTTTGAGTTATACATCAGTCTCCAGTCCCATCAATTCGTCGATGAGGCTGCAAAAATTTATTGGGCCTTCACATACATGAAATCTGAACGCGCCTATCTCTATGTGAACCGTATCCTACGTCAAACTAAAGAACTTGGTTCTCTACCCTTCTCCACTTGGGGTGACTTTTGAGCTGAGTTTGTATGCCACTTCTGCCTCCTCAATGAATTCCACCAAGCAGTGACACAACTTGAGTCATCTGCTTACCAACAGGGACATCGATCTGTGGATGACTATATCGATGAGTTCAAGGATTTGGTGGACATGGCAGGATATGGGAGTGGGTTACCAGTGGTGGTGAAGTTCCAATGGGGGCTCAACTGAGAAATTCAGGACCAGATTGCACAGATGTTGGAAGGGCACCCAGCAGATGACAATATCTTTACTTGGTATGAAGCCACTTCACTCTGTGACAAGACCCGACTCACAAATGCAGCGTTTAATGCTGCATTCCATGCTCCAACTACCACTCACATGCCCTACACCTTCAATCAAAGCCTCCCCCACCCTAACCCCATTCCTATTCGTCAAACTCCCATACCAGCTGCAAATGTCCCAGTACCAATGGACATTGATGCAGCCCACAGCCATGCACGTAAGTTGGATCTCTGCTACCATTGTGGGGAACCTGGACACAGGGCTGGAGTGTGTCCCCATCGTCAGGATGTCTGCATGCTCACCCCCGAGGGACGAGATGAACTCCTGCAAGATTTGTTGGCACTTGTAGATGTTGAGGAAGCGAAGGATAAAGTTGCAGAGGAGATTAAGTTGGAAGTTGTAGAGGAGCAGGATTTTCCTATTCACAGTGAGTGAATCATATGCCCTCACTGCCTGTCCATAACCGCTTTGAAGTATTGTCAGTTGAATCCCCAGAGAATGAATCCTTTTCTGTAACTGCTCCCCTCTCTGACCCTTCGAAGTTGGCTAAAGACATACCTGCTCTCCCCATCTCTCCTTCTACTCCACTTCCCAAAATTAAATCATGGGAGCATAAACTACCATGCAAGTATATTGTGGCATCCACTCCCTCTGCACATTCCTTGAATCTAGCCCTCGAACTACAGATGACCAACACTGGTCAGATACTCGGTGTCTCTGCACTCCTGGACTCTGGTGCGACTGGTCTCTTCATTGATTCCCATCTGGTACAACAACATCACCTAAATACTCGCTCAATCTTGTGTCCGATACCTGTATATAACATGGATGGATCCCTGAATGAAGCTGGTGCCATCCGAGAGGTTGCAGACCTGGTTCTCCATTTCAAAGATCACAGTGAGCATGCCCTTTTTGCTGTCACTCAATTAGGAAAGCAAAAGGTGATTTTGGGATATCCATGGCTTCGAGACCATAACCCAGAGGTTGACTGGCATACTGGGGAGGTTACCATGAGCTGATGTCCATCCCGCTGTTGGACTTGTTTCACAGAAGCCAGGCAAGAACATCGTGGACAGAAGGTGGTGATATGATGTACTCAGAAGTGTTGTGCCATACCCCTGCCTATACCTGAAGTGGAGTTGGAAGGGGTTCCTGATCTGATGCCGGACTTGGATGATGATGATGAGGACCCAGAGGAAGTGGAGGATGGTGATCGGATCTTCTACACTGCGATTCACTCATCGCACGACGTGTGTGCCACATCGAACATATCCCAATGCCTCACTGAGGCCTTCCACAAAAACAACACTGCTAAATCCTCTACTAACTCCTTACTCCCTCATCTCCATGAGTTTGAAGACGTGTTCTCCAAGGAGTCGTTCGACTCTCTTCCTGCATGCAAGCCATGGGATCATGCGATTGAACTCACCCCTGGTGCAACCACTTCATCCTGCAAGGTCTATCCTCTCTCTCCGGAAGAACAATGGCAGCTTGACCAGTTCATCGACGAGCACCTGGCCTCTGGATGTATTCGACCATCAAAGTAACCCATGGCCTCTCCCTTTTTCTTTGTCAAGAAGAAGGATGGCTCACTTCGACCAGTTCAAGACTACAGAAGGCTCAACAACATCATGGTCAAAAATTGCTACCCACTACCCCTCATCTCCGAACTCATAAACCAACTCCGTGGAGCCTGATACTTCACCAAGCTCGACGTCCGTTGGGGCTACAATAATGTGAGGATAAACGAGGGAGATGAGAGGAAGGCAGCCTTTCGTACCAACCATGGTCTTTTCGAACCACTTGTCATGTTCTTTGGCCTTACTAATAGCCCTGCCACCTTTCAGACCATGATGAACAACATCTTCCATGACCTCATCCTCGAAGGCATTGTCTGCATCTATCTCAACGACATCCTCATCTTCACTCGCATGGTTGAAGAGCACTGTCACATCATGTGCCTCATCCTAGAGTGACTTCGTCAGGACAAATGCGAGTTCGAGAAGACCAAGATCGAGTACCTCGGCCTGATTATCTTGGAGGGTCAAGTGGAGATGGATCCTGTCAAGGTGAATGGGGTCACAGCTTGGCCAACGTCCATGAACAAAAGAGAGGTGCAGTCTTTCCTGGGCTTCATCAATTTCTATCGGCATTTTATCAAGGATTTCTCACATCATGCACGACCACTGTTTGACTTGACAGGAAAGGAGGCATGGAGGTGGGATAATGCACAACAGGAGGCATTCAAAAAGCTTAAGGAGATGGTCACTTCCACTCCCATCCTTACCTTTGCTGACAATTCACATCCTTTTCATGTAGAAGCCAACAGTTCTGACTTTGCGACAGGCGCCATGTTGTCTCAGCAGTCTCCAGAGGACCCGAAGTGGCATCCTGTTGTGTTCTACTCCAAAAGCCTTAGTGCTGTAGAGTGAAACTATGAGATCCATGACAAGGAGATGTTGGTGATAATGCATGTGCTTGAGGAGTGGTGACACTTCCTCGAGGGTGCCCAACACAAAGTGGAAATTTGGACAGATCACAAGAATCTTGAGTACTTCATGATGGCCAAGAAATTGAACCGTCATCAAGCTTGTTGGTCCCTGTGTCTATCTAGATTTGACTTCTCCTTGCACCACCATCTGGGTCACAGCATGGGGAAGACTGATGCCCTATCCCGATGTGCAGACCATGGGGATGGCAGCAGTGACAACCAAAACATTGTGTTGTTGCAGCCAGACCTGTTCACCATTCGGGGACTGGAAGGCATCGCACCCCAAGGCGAGGAGCAGGACATCCTACATGACATTTGTCACACAAACTGTAGTGGTTTACATGAGGATGTTGTCACCTGAGCTGTTAAAGAACTGAGGAAGGGATCGACCCTTTCCTTACATGCGGCAGAGTGGGCTGAAAAGGAGGACTTATTGTATTTCAGGGATTGCATCTACGTTCCAAATGACCCGGACCTTCGCCAATGCATCATATCCCAACACCATGACTCACAGATTGTTGGCCACCCTGGATGCTGGAAGACCTTGGAGCTCACCTCACAGAACTATTGGTGGCCACAAATGTCATGGCTCATTGGTCAGTATTGTCACACTTGTGACCTTTGCTTATGCACCAAGGTTCCTCATTGCAAGCCTATCAGCAAGCTACACCCTCTTCCTGTTCCAGAGAGTCATTGGGATGTTGTCAGCATTGACTTTGTGGTGGAATTACCAGAGTCAAATGGGTTTGATGCAGTGATGTGCACAGTTGACTCAGTGGGAAAACATGCTCACTTCATTCCCACTCACACCACTGTCAGTGCCCTAGGTGCCACTTGACTCTACCTCCACCATGTGTGGAAATTACATGGACTTCCTGGTGCATTCCTCTCGGATCGTGGCCCTCAATTCATGGCAGAGTTCACTCATGAGCTGTACCAACTCCTGGGGATCAAACTCCTCGCTTCAACCGCTTATCACCCACAAACTGACAGCCAGACTGAGCAAGTCAACCAGGAACTAGAGCAGTACATCTGCCTCTTTGTCAATGAACACCAGGGTGACTGGGACAATCTCCTTCCTTTGGCTGAGTTTGGATACAACAACCATGTCCATGCTTCCACTCAACAGACCCCTTTCCTCTTAGACACTGGACAACATCCATGCATGGGATTTGAACCTTGCCAAACTCCCTCACACATAGAGATGGTGAATGAGTTCACAGAACACATGAGGGATAGCTTGGAGGAGGCAAAGGCAGCCTTAGCAAAGGTGAAGGATGACATGGCGCGATTTTACAACCAACGCCACTCCCCAACCCCTCAGTACAAGGTTGGTGATTGAGTTTATCTTGACTCCAGTGACATCTCCACTACACATCCATCCAAGAAACTCACTCATCGCTTCTTGGGACCTTTCCCCATTGTCAAGTGCATTGGAATGCATGCCTATCGTCTACGCCTCCCAGCCTCCATGTCCAGACTCCATCCCATCTTCCATGTTGTCAAACTGCTTCCAGCTCCCCCAGATCCATTCCTGGGATGCCATTCACACCCACCACCACCACCTACAGTGATCGAGGGAGAACCCCAATATGAAGTCCAGTCGATCTTGGACAGCCATTTACGTCGTGGAAAACTCCAGTATTTGGTACATTGGAAGGGTTATGGGTATGAGGAGAACTCGTGGGTCGAAGAGTCTGATGTGAATGCCCCTCGGTTAATCAAGGAATTCCACCGACGGCACACTGCTGCACTGTGTTGCATTCAAGTCACGGACTTTGGTCGTATGCGGTTTCAAATGCATCAGGGCAATGCATCTTAGAGAGGGGGTGATGTAAGGGGACTAGGGGGTGCCCTGTGTGTTTTTCCTATTTTTTATGTTCGTCCTATATTTTTCCCCACCTCATTTCCTTCTATTCTTCATTTTCTATGATTTTTCCGAATTTTATTACTAATTTCCCTTGCTATCATGTTTGTACATGTTGACACTTTATGTTTAGAGGCGGAGTACCCCTTCCAACACATACCCCTTGGTATGATGTCATTTGGCAGCCTTGATCTGCCTATCTCTACCTTTTTCTATTTTTAGGTTAGATTTGATTTTTGTCGTCTTCACATACACTGGGCATCAGCAAGGGGATCCTTAGAGTTTTCTCTTCAGATTTCCCTTTGCTAGGTGTGTCCCCAATGCCTGCCTGTATTATGTAGTATAATTTTAACTTCGGATTTCCCTTTGCTGGAGGCTTAGGTTGCCCTTATACAGATGACTTTCCAAATTTACCACTTCCATACATCAACTTTGACTCCACCTGTTCCTGCCGATATTGCCGGTCAAAGGCGCATTGCTCAATTATACCACTCATCCAACTTCTCTGGCATAGAAGGTAGTCGGTAGATAGACTTGAATAAAGAGGGATTTAATCCTGCTTTCAAAAATTCTACCAATGTGGCTTCTCCCATGTCCGTTTGCGAAGCTTCTGCTTTGAACTGCAAAATAAATTCATCTGCCTTTGCGCATGGTTTTTAATTTGGCATTGGCTGTCACCTTTGGATTAGGATCTCCAAACTGTGCCTCCAATCTCTCCAAAAATTTCTTGAAGCTTGCAAATGGTTTATTTCCCATGGCAATTTGATTTATAGCTTCATTCCTCCAGAACTGTGCTTTCCCCCCCTGGATATATGAGAGAGCAAACATAATCCTAGACTCGGCTGTATGAAACTCTGGCTTCCTCCCATGGATGTACAATACTATAGAGCTGATGAAGGATTTTGTATTCTCCATGGTACCATCAAAAGTTTGTGGGGGCACGTACTTAGGTAAGTGCTTTTCCATTTCTGGATTTCTCCACCGTCTCATCCTCCTGTGACATCCACTCCACCATCTCCTCCATCTCATCATCTCTTTCTCCTGTCGTCTCTGGTTGTACTTCCACTTGTCTGGGCTGTGATGCTGCCAACACTGACACTAATTGCGACATTTGTGCTGTAAATGCATCAATTTTTGCCTCTAGTGCGGGTGTGGGAACAGGATTAGGACCAGGATTAGAAGTTGAAGGTTCAGACATAATTGTAGAATCTGTGATGAATCACTTCTTCGACAAATTCAAAATTTTTTCTTTGTGACCTCTCCAAACGTCCACGGGTCACGTGATAGGGTTCGTCAATTGTTCGTCGATGGTTCGTGGTTCGTCGGGCGCCTATTTTGACACTTCGGATCAATAACCCTTCCAACAGTGCCTGATCTCGGAGATATCACTGAATTTGGCTTGTAACTGAAATAGTCGTCTGAATAGAGTAATGTAAATCATAACTAAACCAGATCCAATCGGTTGTCTGGTTGCAGCTGTCCTAATGACGAGTACTGCCTCTCGATCACTGGTGGTTGCAATGTAAGGCGAGGCCTGGCATCGACTTACAAAAGAAAAGGTAGATTACATATATACAAGTACTTCCGGCTCGTGCCAAAAGGATGAGTAATCGGATGTGGCACAGTGAAACATTGATGTATGTGCAAGTAAGAGAAGGCACACTGATATGGGAAGTTGTGTTCTTCTGTTAGGGTGACACCCACTATCTGCTAACTAAGACTGTGCAGGTTCTCTCTACAAGAAGGGGGCGGGATCTGTGCTCATGATGGGGAAATTGATGGTTTTGATGCGAGGGGTTATTTATAGATGAGTTTGTTGAGATAGGCTTTTCACACCAAAAACATAGGTGGAATACCTAAGAGAACACAACTAGGTCTATATTGGACATTGTTGTTACCAATGCATGTGTAGATGTGCATACATTTTGATGTGTGTGAAATAAAATTCTCATGCTATCAAAGTGTAGCATCATTTGGTGTCATGTAGCGTAATTTGACATAATAAATAAAATGAAATTTTATTAGGTAATGGGGTGGTTTCCTAACAACTCCCATCTTTTGACAGGACTGTAGTATTTTCCATATCTCTGAGGATTTGGTCAGCTTGCTCAGCAGCTCCTGATAAATTGATGACATATGCACACACAGCATGGATGGCAATCAGGGCTGGGTCAGGCAATGTTAATTCTCTGTTCATGGTCTCAGTGGTGGCTGCAGCAGAGGGCTCAACGCTGAATGTGACATGTGATGGGGTGGGCACTGTGTACTGGCCAATTAGATTCCCGCAAACGGCATAAGTGTTTTCCTGAATACACCATGTAGCTTGAATGGAGAAAAATGGAGTAAATAGTGCAACATACTTGTCCAGGTACTGGTTCAAGCCACAGATTAAAGGTATCAAACTTGGAGTGCAAGGTGATTGCCATGGTTATCACATTATGAAGGCTGTTAACTTGGCCACCATACAGGGCTTTTGCTTTATTCCCAAGACCAAACATCTCGAGTATTGCGAAGACTGTTGCAGCATAATCCTGTGGAATGATCAGTAGGATTGGAATGATGCTAGAGCATCAAACACTAAGGTAACACAAGAGTAAAGTGGAATGGGTTATATTGTCAAGGGTATAAGATAAGGATACAAGACGAGGTCTGTAATGTATCAATAATAAAGGGAGGACGGTCATGTGACCATGTCATGGGAGTTGTTTGGGTGGATGGGAACTTTTGACTATATTATGTCAGCATGCCAGCTCATCACCTGGCTATCTTCTTTCAAACCTTTTTCTTGGCTACATTACACTCTTTGCCATAGCCTGTATCTGTTAGCCTTCTCTGTATATCTATCTCTTTTTCCTTGGGCTCTTTTCCAGTGGGGGTGTTGTTGCATTCTTGGGGAGTCAGTAGTTCAAGGTGATGCTCTGTAAAGTCCTACCTCCCTGGCTTCTCTTTTTTCAACAAAAGGAGTGTCTGCCAGTTTCTTTTTGGACCTCTCTCAGGGCACAGTGTGCAGGGAGATTGGGCTGGTGGGTTTGCAGTTGCCTCCCCTTCCATTTTTGGAAGTTGCTCCACTTTCAACTGCCACTGTTAGCACCGATTTCACTGCTTCTTGCAAGGATCTCCCATCTCTGCTGCTGTAAAAGTGGTCCCCCCTCCTCCTACCTTTTCTTTGGCTGTTGACTCTGTTGTGTGCTATCATGTATGTATATATATATGACTTTTTTGGTCTCACTTCTGATATTTTCCAGGGATCCATCTCCACCCAACACTCCTCGACATGTCCGAGCTGCAGCACAGCAAATGGAAAGGGACCAAAGGACTCTGGATAGTCCTGCTCACCATCGGACTCCACATCATGTTCGCATGATGCGCATTGCCCAACCTGCACTGCCACTGCCTAATGGAATCCAAATTCATAACAATGATGATCCTTTTGCTGCTCCTCCACCTCCTCCTCAGTATCAGCATCTTCCTCCTCATTTGGCACAGCGGCTAACTGCCCTTCCTCCTCTTCTACAGCAAGGTAGAGGTAGAGAACCTCCTCCTCAGTATCAGCATCTTCCTCCTCATTTGGCACAGCAGCTAACTGCCCTTCCTCCTCTTCTACAGCAAGGTAGAGGTAGAGAACCTCCTCCTCAGTATCAGCATCTTCCTCCTCATTTGGCACAGCAGCTAGCTGCACTTCCTCCTCTTCTGCAGCAAGGTAGAGGTAGAGGAAGAGGAAGAGGCAGAGGCAGAGGCAGGGGCAGGGGTCTTCCAATGGTCCCACTTCCTCCGCTCGCTCCTCCTCCTGTTTTTGATCCTCCAGTGGCTGCTCCTCCAATTCCTGCTCCTCCCATTCCTGTGGTTGATGCTCCTCCTCCATTGGTATGCCAATTCTAATATTACTGTGTATGATATTAATGCATTGTCCCCTTCCTCCTGTTTTCACCCCTCTACTCCCTGTTCCTCTTATTCCTGCTCCTCCTATCCCTGTGGCTACTGCCCCTCTTCCACCTCTGCTTCAGGGTATGGTTCAAATTCCTGATGTAAGTATAGTTGTAAAGTTTTTTAATTGGAGATTTCAACTGACTGTTATTCTTTTAGTTGCCTCCACCACCTCACATCCCTTTGCCTCTGGCACATCAGCCTTTTACTCCTCATTGGCCTGTCCATTATCTGGGAAGAATGGATGTTCAGTGTCCTGACTGTCATGCTTTTCATTGGATGGCTGAAAAACTCACCAAATCCTCTAATGCTCATCCCAAGTTCGGCATGTGCTGCCTCAGTGGAAAGATAGTCCTGCCACCTCTCCATCCTATTCCTCCTGAGCTTCACCACTTGATCACTGCTCAAGACCAGATTGGCAAATCATTTCATGACCATATTCGCACCTACAACAATGCTCTGGCCATGACTTCTATTGGTCGCAAAGTGGATGAGTCTGTCAATGCAGGTGAAGAGGCTGTCAATGATGGTGTCAGTCCTTATGTCTTCAAGTTGCATGGAGAGCTCTCTCACAAGGCTTTCTCTGCTGAGCTGGTGAGAGTGGACGATGTTGATGAACAAAGAAAAATGTTTGCCAGAGACCTTCAAGGGGAAGCTCCCAAATTTCCTCAATATATCCAGTCTCAATGGTATCTCCACATGTTGGGATATAGAACTGAATATGGCTGTTTCCCACATGTCTATTGTTGCAGCTGTATGTTCAATCCTCAAAGACCACTTGGCAAGGCTGTTGAACAGCAGGAGCGTGCAGGAGGGTGCCAAGAGCATAAGGTCCACCAGTGAATACTGAATTGTAGTCCTGGCCAATGACTCTCAGATATTGAAGAAGAAGGTTGTAGTGCCTTTGATCAAGGGGCTTTGCACTTGCATGAGCAGTAGCAACTTCAGGGCCATTGAGGTTGTGTGTTGGCCGAGTGGTGGGATGTGTGTTTGGTTGTAAAATCTCAGCCAATTCAGGAACATCAGCTTGGAAGTTGTCATTGCAAAGAAGTGCATCTAAGTGCCCACGATGAGCACTCTGGCAGCATTGTCAGCTCCATATCCTCTGTTCAAAAAATACTACTTAGTGAAAGTACATTTGAGAAATTGAGGACTTACAAAGGCGGCAGTTTGTTTTGATTTGCCCATAATCTCCATTCATCCTCTCACCAGGAAATTCACTAAGCAGTGCTAGTGGGCCCCAGAATTTAAGTAGTGCTCCATTGTGCATAGCATAGTGGTGGTTGGGCATTGAGTGAAATACAGCACCAAAAAGGTGCTGCATAGAAGAGCAGTAATTGATGTAGTGGTCCATATAAGCATCTGCTTCAGCATTGCTGACAGAATAGCCTGCAATGATATTTGTTGCACAGACCAATTCACAAAAGTTCTGTAAAAGTTCCTGTTGTTCCTCAGTGCCATTCCACCAGAGTGTGGGAATGACAAGAGGAAATATGACAGAAAATAGAATAAGGAGCTCATGAGCTTTCAAGCTTCCATGACTGGCTTCACCAAGGTTGGTGGGAGGCCATTGAACCCAAGTAGGAAGCTGAACATCCAAAATGCATGCTTGAATCATAGCTAGCTCTGCAGGCATAAAGTCAAATGCACCACCAATAGACACAGGTTCTTCATCTTCATCTTCATCATCAGAAGGAAGAGGCACAGCATTTGAACTGGGAGTAGGAGTAGAATGGGGGGTAGAAGTAGAAATGTTTTCATCGTCAACATCCATATTGTCCAAATGCTCTGCAAGACCTGAAGTGCTGCTATGTTGACTTGCAATATCATCTTCAGAGTAATTGGATGAAGTCTCTGCATCAGCCTGAGTGTCATCATCATCAAGTTGAAGAGTTGCCAACAATTTGATTGCAGCCTTAGTTCACCCAATACCCCACAGAACTCGAAGATGATACTGAAGGATTCCTTCAAGAAAATTGTGCATGAATCCTAGAATGATATACTGGACAGGATCCCAGTAAGGAAGATCATGGAGTGGTGTCCACCACACACCAGTTTCTTTAGTCATAGCTGTTTTAGCCTTGATGGTTACTAGATTGCACCACTCCTGAGCTTGAGCATGAACTTCAGTTCCACACCGCAGTTCCCAATGATGGTAATCAAGATCCTCAATGTCATTGTGGTGACATTTACAGAAGGAATAGAATAACCCAGCAGAATGAGAAACAAATCCAGACACCTTCCGAATGGCTTGCAAATCTGCAAGCAGTGGAATAAGTCATGCTGCTACTGCAGTGCCCTGTGGGTTGCGATCTGTAGGTAAGACCTTTCCAGGGAGGTCTAAGTCTAAAATCATCTTCTTGATAGGCTCCAGAACATGTGGTATTGTCCAAATAGTTGGGGCATGTGGAGAGGGAGTCATTCCAATAGTAAATGTGTTTTCATGAAGGAATCTGATGGAGATGGGCAAGTTCAAACAGTATAGGATGATGGCACCACATGATACTACTTTGCCTAAAGATTTGTTAATTTTCATCTACACCCCAAAATTAACAGACATACCTGCAATTTTATTGGTCAAAGGATTAAACCAGTCAAAATATAAAGCAAAAACAAGGTGGTAAGGTGATTGAAGAAATGGGTGCAATGAACTCCAGGCAGGGCTGTCATATATATTATGCATCCATCCAGGATTGAACACCCCTTGGGATTTTGCAAAAGTCTGATACAAATGGTCCTCAATTTGAGAACGAGAGAGTAAAAATATGAGCCATGACTCAAATGACTGAGTGGTATAGAGGCATTCAGGGATTTTCTGCAGGCCACCTGAAGTCTCATGTTGTGTGTATAGATTAGTGTTACAAGGCCTGGACTTTGGAGAGTGACACCAGTTACATTGTGATGGACCACCATTAGGATATTGCTTGAAGCACTTGGGGCAGCAAATGACCCACTCAATTGTAGGATCTAGCTGACATCAGGAATATACAGTCTGTATATCCAGTGGCATCTTGAGTTCTGTGAGTTCTGAGGTGTTGATATCAGCAGCAGCAAGTGCGAGTTTAATGAGCCTCAGAGTAGTGAGGATGATGAACTTGAACAGGTGCAATAGAATATTGGCAGTATCTCTACTGATTCCAGACTGAAGGGAGAGCCAAGCAACAATGAGACAGCATAGATCAATGACAGGTGTAACAGCTATAATCCAAAGCCTAAATTGTAATTTAGTAAATGTAAAAACAGTGTTTGCATACCTTGTGTAAGATCTACACATTGAGCAGCCTGAGAGTGTGACTCAACATCAATGATGGTGGACCTCCGAGTCACTGGAAGTGGATCATCCTGGGGATCATGTTGATCTCAAATTTCATGTTTTCTTCATATCTGTGAACTGACAAGGTGGCCAGGGACATTTTGGCCATGGGAGTCCAAATATGTCAAGTGGAAACAGACACTACAAGTGCAGACAACTTTGCGAGGCATGGAGAATTGTTGTTGTGGTTATCACTATATGCACATCATTGCTAGATGATCTGCTGAAGACATGAGCTGGAAAATGCCTCCAGTGTACGGTTCAATGATAAGTGCCGGTGTCGTCTGATGGGCAGGGAGATAATGCAAAGATAGCCATGTGACATGTCAGGGAAGGGGAGGGTAGGCGGTTTGTTCAACTTTAAAAAAAAGTGGAATGATGCTAGAGCATCAAACACTAAGGTAACACAAGAGTAAAGTGGAATGGGTTATATTGTCGAGGGTATAAGATAAGGATACAAGACGAGGTCCATAATGTATATATATGTCCACGGAGGAGATCAGGTGATTGCATATATTAGTAAGTATTAGGTAAGAGTACTCTTACAAGGATGAGTGGTATCGAGCAATAAAGTACTGACCTTGTCACCATCTTGCACACTCTCTGAAAAGATGTGGGTGATCTCTGTCTGGATTAACAGGGGATTAGGAATGGCCTTGGAGGCTGCATCAACCTCAGCTATGTTGTGGCAAGATTGCAGATCATAGACTCCACTGATGGCACATCTGTATCCATCGTGTAGCAACACCTGAAGAAGATGAACAGATGTCCGAGATAGATGCCTAAGAAACATACCTGTTCTTTGACATTCATTTTTGTCTGGGGAGCATTGCCTAATTCTTGCAAGATCCCCTCCTTTACAACATCAAAAGATGGTCGAGAGACATGTCGCGATGGCGTGGGTCAACCTCCTGTGTTGGCATGAACTGGAAGTTGTTTAGGGCATTTGGAAGATAATCATGCAACTCACACACTCAGAAGAGGTAATTGCGATACCTGAGACCCAGTTCAACGAGGGCGTCATAGATGGCTTGCTCATCCAGTTTGCTGCAGCATGAAGTGATCTCCAAAAGCATGCGAGAATATGGAGTAGATCCTAGGTACCCATCATGAGTATGGTCCCATAAGTCCTTTAGAAAGAAGCCCAAGAGATGAATTCCAATGAGAGGGTCATTATACTTGGCTTTGCTGTGGGAGGGGTCATTCAGGGCGGTGGTCTCCACTTTCAGTAAGGTGCGCCAAATGCTGAGCCCTGTTCCAGAGAGTCCGCATGTCTCAAGAGATGGGAGGGCGGTCATGGGGTTTGTGGTGAGAGGCTTCGTTTACCATATACCGATTCTGAGTTTGAAAGTCACATGCTCACATACATATAGCATTGGCTCATCGCAATCATACATTTGTATTCTATTTTCTTTTACTCATTGTTCTTTTCCCATTATTGTTCTTTCGAATCTTTCCCATTGTTCTTTTCTATTGTTCCATTTTTATTGTTCTTTTGCATTAGTAGCGGTCGAGACTCGATTATGAATCAAAAATCGTGTCAATATGACCATGACAATTATCAAGGGCAGGTACGCGGCGATTATGGGACACGATTATTTTGACAGATCTATGATCTTCTGCGTGATGTAAACAAATGTAGGGCTGTCCACCGTGCCATACACTGGCGGTTACACGGTGTCGTCTGATGGTTGCAGACTGGGAGGGTTGACTCGGGGAGTGGGGCGAGTGCGTTGAAATTAATGGAGTGACGGCCTCAAGGGGTTGAACGTGGAAATTGCGGATAGGAGAAGAGAAGAAAAGGAGCGAGAGCTAGCATCGCCGTAGAGCATAGAAATGGGAAACGAAACATTATTTCGTACTTGGACAATGCAGACGCGAAAGGGCGCTGTAAAAGCGAGGATCTTGAAACTGAGGCGCTCCTTAGGACGATTGGGGTGCACTGTGTGGGCGTCATTAGATTTAGAGGGCTTGGGGTGAGAGGCACAGGGATTTCCATTGGCATAAGCAGGAGATTGGGGAGGAATAGAGGCGAGAAGCATGTCAAACACGAAACTAAAAAAGGGTATCAAAAAACCATCATCATCATAACTCTACGAACAAAAGAAACCCGAACAGAATAAACCACAAACTGTACCAGCACAACATCCCCTTGACACGTTCCCGTACTAAGATGAACCTCCGCCCCTTATCGTCTTTTGGCGGGGCCGGTGTTGGAGCTGGTCATACTGGGGCCAGTGTTATCGGGATGCGGGGCGTTTGGGTTTGAGGAGGGATTAGGGTCGGATTGGGGGGTGTTTGAGTTGGGGTGGGAGGTGTCAGGTGAGTTGGGATGGGAGGCGTCGGGGTGAGCTTCGCTGGGGGGATTAGGGTGGGAACCTGAACTGGTGTGGGCACTATTGGAGGGATTGGGGCGGCAGCCGTCAGGGTTTATGGTGTCGATGGTGGTATCAAGGGACTCTTGTATCTTCCCCGTCAGCTCCTCAATCTCCTGCATAATATCCATCTTTCTCTTCACCTCATCGCACAGGCTTGGATCCCCCATCGGGTCCTGTTTAGTTAGCAGCCCCAGCCGGCGCACGATGAGCTTCAAGCGCTCGAGTTCCTCTCGCAGTCTCTGTTGTCTGGAAAAAGTGGGATTGGGGATACAGCCGAGGGATGGGATGAGGCTGGTAACCGCTAGTTATTGATTTTTTGAGTTTGCCGAGGCAGGTTTGCCGCAGGGTGATTAGTTTCGAGGTGAGGTCGTTGGAATCGGGCATGGTACGGCGAGCTTTGGGGCATCTAGAGTGAGCAGGCGTGGTGGGTGACAGGAGCGGCGCCCACGTGGAGGGCAGAAGCGCGAGTACGAACCGGGCGAGTTTGATACTCGGAACAGCGGAAGTTAGTCCTCAACTTATCGTGGGGGTCCTCGGGGTCAGGACAATAGCCAAAGTTGTAGTAATCTTCCTTCAAGTTCACGCAGAGTGGAGCAGAGAGTGTATGACTCGATTCAGAGGCCTGTTAGCGAATTAATGGTTAGTGATGGGGTATAGTTGAAGGAGATAGTACAGGAGCAGCAAATGCGTTGACGGCGAGTAGGGATAATGGGGAGTAGACTGGCGAGTTGTTTGAATGAAGACCTGTCGAGTGGATTCTGCGGTGATTCATAGGCGAAATGGAGGCTAACGAGGAGGTTAGCCTCGGGTTTCTGGCAGTTCAACTTACCGACAACGATCCAGAACCGTGCCTAGAACATTCCATGGACGTTTATATGTCAGCAGCATAGCAAGGTTAGCCGTCGTCGACGACGTTGAGACTCCTCAAACCGAGTCAAACGTCGTTGGTACTTGTGTCCTTCCTTAATAGTCGACTTTCTGCACTGTTTGTCCAGAAGTTCGACGCATGATCTATGTGAGTAGCATAGCAAGTTTAAGGGTCGAAGTCGTAGTAGTTGTTGTTGTCGGCGTTGTTGTCGTGTTTGTTCCGCTTGTTCCCGCATTCCGCCCTCCCTTTGTTCCGCTGGATGATGGCCATCATCCGGGGATTAAGAATATTGGGTATCTCGCTGGGGCAGAACTTCGTTACAGCCATTTGCGGAACTTAGGGCGCGGCCGATTTTTTTTTTCAAAAATTCTCAGGAGTTAGGTTCGAATCGTAATCGACCTGTAGCTCATGCAGTAGTGCACCTATAGCTACGAGAATAGTATATTTGGACTCGGCTTGACATATGCAAGTATGTACCATAAAAAATGTACAAGTCACTTTTGTCAGCTTCATCAGTAGACACACGACACGACTTTCTTTCACCTCCAGCAAGTGTATTCCACTCAGACATCTTGTACAACCTGTCATGCCTCGCAAGAAGCCTCCTGTCCCAGTGCGAATGTATTACTCCATGGATCTAAAGCGGCGTGTCATCCATCAAGCATACACATATAACACATTGCACAAGCGCTCCAAAGATATTGCCACTGATCTCAACATGCCTCTACGGGTTGTACAATGTGTGAAGAAGACATGGCAAGAAGTTGGAGAAGTTTGTAGGGATAGAAAGTACATGGGGAGAACACACTTCGGGCTATCCTCTGACTATATGTCTCAGTTCATGTTCGAACACACTCCTGATCTATACCTAGATGAAATACAGGAACAATTACATGAGCAGCATGACATATCTGTATCCCTGGCCGCTATCTCTCGGACTCTCAAAAGACTCGGAATGAGCTCAAAGAAGGTGCGTAGTATTCGTTCTCTACTTGTATGTACTGCATCTTCCAGGCTTCTTGCGATGTTTTGCAGATGGTGCTGCTGCGATGACAACTGGTGAATCCGACAGATCGATGTCAGATGACACACCTGGATCGCTCAGTTCCTCGATCCTCTCATCATCGGCTGGCTGAGACAGATTCTTGCGCATCTTTTTTGGTGGAGGGGCTTCAGAGATTGATGAGACCGGGGCTGGTGTCCAGTTGTCGCCTCATGTGGCTCAGGCTCGAAGTTTGCTGTAGGATCAGCCGTTACCTCATCTGCTGAGTCGTCCAAGTGATCAGCAACAACGCGCTTTGACAACGGACGAGCTGGCAGCGTGATTTTGAGCACAGAATTTAGCCTCATACGCTTCTCGACACCTGCTGGATGGTCATCCATAGAGGTAGAAGAATAGGGAGTAGCGAAATTCGACCGCCCAAACCATCATTCCGAAAATTTACATTTTGATCACTTTGATGGTACAGTCTTATAGTGCACATCGAAGGGACTCTAAATATGCTATTCTCGTAGCTACAGGTGCACTACTGAGTGAGCTACATGTCGATTAAAGTACCCTTACTCTCCCCCACACAGACATCCAAAAAAGGAAGTTTGTTCACATAGTCAAATATTTCATGTTTTTATTTTATCTAACTATCACATAAGAAAAACGGGTCAAAAGATGAATTAACCTGAGAAGGTACTACACAATTAAATACATATAAAAATTTCCCTCACAAGTGCGAGGGGGGCAAGCAACAATAATCGAAACCGAAAAACGAAAGAGAAGGAAAAGAAAAAGAAAAAGAGAATTACATCTACGGAGGGGGTCGTGAAGTGGCTGCCGTTGTCTCTGTTGCTATCGTTGTCGTCGTTGTCCCCTCATCTTTGTCCCACTCCCTCTCTCGTCGTCGTCGCTCCCGGTTTCCATCCCCAAGCAGTCGCTCGCGGCGGGGTGGAGGGGTGCTGTGAGTCCATTGTCGATGTTGCACCTGCTCCTTCTCCCCGTCGTCCCTGTCCTTGTTGCTCCCCGTTTCCACCCCACGAGCAGTTGCTCGCGGGGGCGGTTGGGGGTGATGTGGTGGTGGTGGCCGTCATCATCCTCGTCGTCTCCTCGCCGTTGTTGTTGTCGCATGGTGGGGGGTGTTGGGTCGTCCCTATCTGCGTTGATGTCCCTGCCCCATCTTGTCGTGGTCGTTGTCGTGCAGTCGTTGTCGGTGGTCTGCCCGCTCCCCGTGTCTACCCCGCAAGCAGTCGCTTGCGGCGGTTGTTGCGGGGGCGGCGGCGGCGGTACCTTGTCCTCGTCCTTGTTGCTCGCAGGGGTAGTGGCGGGTGCTGGATCCCTCGGGCATTGCCTGTTTCGAGGTAGTAGTGACGTGGCAGGAATATGGGGATAGGGTGCTTACCTTGGGTACCTGCTGGTCACGGCACCTGCCTGAGGTCATGCTAGACCAAACAAACCTCTCACATCCCATTTGAATGGGGAAGAGGGGGTGTGCGAGCCGCATGAGTCGTCGTGCATAGAAAATATAACCTAGAAACTTGTCAGTAAGAAAAACAATACATAAAACACTTACTTAGGGTCGGGAGGCTACGGTGGTGGTTGAGGTCGCATTTACGGAGGGGGGTGAGGTGTTATGGCAGGGATGCCGCGATGTTGTGTGGTGGTTGTTGAACGTTGAATGTTGAATGTTGAGGCTGTGGGAAAATGTTCATCATTTGTCAACTGGGAAAGTGTTGCCTCATATGGAAACGTCAGTGTGGGGGAGAGTTGGGTCAGCTTGTCGATTACTATTTGAACCTAACTCCTGAGAATTTTTGAAAAAAAATCGGCTGCGCCCTAAGTTCCGCAAATGGTAAGCAGTACCTTTAATGCCACAACGACTTCTTCTAATGTAGCCTCAGGTTCTTGACTTGCGCTTCAAGGAATCAAGGTTCGCGTCTTCATCGATAGGTATGGAGACATTCCATATGTCAAGGCTGTTGGCGTTGATGCGATCAAATGCCACTTTCTTCCTTGATGGCTTTCTTGAGTGCCCCAACATCCTTGCCGCGATCAATTTCGACGACAGCAAAATGACTAACCACTGGTTAGCTACCCACTGCCAGCCCCATGAGCCACTATGCCGTGGGGATGGATGTTTTTATTCTTTTTTGATTACATACAATACATACTCTACGAAGTAGTTAGTAGGTAGTACTGGTCCCCATAACCGGTCCTAACCAGTGTTAAAGCGCTAGTTTTAAACTTCAAGTCCGAGTCTCAACAATTGAGTGCCAAAATATATCAATTTCTACATACTCAACATCTGGCATCCCTCTGTAATGCTTCAGACATAGCATCCATCATTTCGATGTCGTGTTCACAAGTAATGAGCATGCCATCCCGTGCTCCTTCAGGCCGCCATAGATCATCTCCATAATGAGTGTTCATTGGGTATCGAACCTTTCCACTCTCCCCTGCCCAGTCAAAATCAAGAAGAATGACGTGTCCATTAGAAGAAACCATGACATTTGTGTCCCGGATGTCACCATGCACATAACCACGTTGATGAAGCTGGTCGATAACAGCTCGAATCTTGTCCGTCTGTATGAGAGATTCAGATTCATGGAGCATGTCATATCCTTCGATAAAAGTCATCACAACCATATACCATCCACCAGGCATACTCTCGAATCCCAGGAGCTTTGGCGCAGCATTAATCGAAGCACAATATTCATGCACCTCCTTTGAATACTGACGAACAAATTTGACACAAAGGTCAGAGCTGCCATCGCACAGTTTCGCGCGAAAAATGAGTTTGTTGTTGTCCAAGTGAGAGTGATAAACAAAGCTTTGTTTCTTCGAATCCACAAGTGATGTGAAAGATGTCGGATATGGGAACAGTTGCATGGGCTGGGGTTGTGATTGGTTTGGAGAAGGTGGGTTACGGGTGTGATATTCGTCCTCGTAAAAACGCTTGATACAATTAATGGCTCTCGTAGATGCTCCCAGTTGTCGCGCAGCCATCATCTTCAACCTTGTATCCGAAAAGTGGAAATGAAATGGTAGAACTGAGAGGATCTGTAGATTAGGGCGATTGTTCCAAGCTGCACCGGCGAAACATAGGTAGGGGCCTGGCATATAATTCGAGCTTAGTAAACAAGGAGTCAAGGACAGCTGAGGGGAACGAACCAAAAACGAGCATAATCAGACACGGCAGCGAGGATTGCGAGTATTTAGGAGCCAGTTTCCGGGTAAACTCTAGATAATATAGCGCGGCTTGAAGGTACGGTTCAGCACCTGACCATCCCACATCGTTCTTGAATTCCGCGAGAAGCGTGACGAATCGTCCCGAGGTCATATCTCCATCCGTTTCGAAATTGCCAATCTTGGTTGGTCGGAGGTATATCCCGTACGATTCGAAGATATCGCGGATAGCGTTTGCGCGGGATTTTTCGTCTGCGTAGATGTGGGACATGGCTGTTTGCAACTTGAGCACGACGTCGTGGTCCTTTTTGTTTGGCTCGTAGTTATCGCAATCGTCAATGAATTCGCCGAATACGGGGTGGAGAAGCGTGACTGGTATTACATCACTGGCTGAGGAAGGGCGATTGCACGCTATTGCATGTGTATCACGATGTTGACGGCTGGAAAAGTCCGCTGTTTGCCCACCGGCGGAAGGGGACTTCTGAGGTGAGTTATTCAAGAATGTGGACCGTAGACCTTCTACCGTAGCCGTGCCGGCAGGAGCGTTGTACGAAGATGGAGGGACTCTGCTCAATCGTTGAACTAGCGTCGAATGAATACCCACCATCATTAACACTGGGGCAAAGCACGTACCAGGAGGCGCATAAACGACGATATGGAGGATGTTGACGGCAGGAGTTCCGTTTGGAAATACATCGGACAAAATTTCCGTCGGACGTAAAGCCCTTTCGTGAGGACGCTCTGCAAGTTTCTCTGAAAGATCATCATCGATTTCAATGGAAACGTTCCATAGATCGAGTCTGTCGGCATCGATAGAATCGAATGTAGACTTCTTCTCATCTTTGATGGCCTTCCTTAGCATAGAGACCTTCTTGTTTTTATCTATATCTACAGAAAATACGCGGGAGGGATCGTCGCCGAGCCGCAGGCAATTGAGTTGGAATAATGGGGGCCCATCGGATGCTTGCCAAAATCCTGTGTTAGATAACATATAAAACAAACGGAACTAGGAATGCTCACCCGCCTTGACGATCACATGTAGTGCTTCCTCTTCCAGACTCCCAAACACAGAACTGAGCTTCTTCGCGCCTCTCAATGAATCCTCATTTGCCACTATCCAGTTCAGTTTCGTTTGGAAATCCCGTTTGTCTCCGTCCGTTGGAATGTTGTTAGCGTTCCATAGATCGAGTCTGTCGGCAGTAATGGAATCGAATGCAGGCTTCTTCTTCGCTTGGATGGCATCCCTTAGCACCGAGACCTTCTTGTTTTTATCAATGTCTACGGAAAATACGCGAGAGGGATCGTCGCCGAAGACGCAACAATTAAGGCTGATGATCGTTGACATTAGAAGTGGATCGAGTGGCACTACAGTGCGAGAAATAAACAATTGAACGCCACGTGATGAGAAATCGGTCATCCAAGCCATGGAAACTTCATAACATATGTAGCGAAGCGCGCTTCGCGGCCGCACTGACATGTGTTCATCGTAATGTATCTCTGCGATTGGCATTCTGTATTCTGATATCTTCCCTTCTTACCATTTAGCTTCGCTGCCCTTGATTTTCTTCTAGAATGGAATGGTCGTTCGCCCTCGGTGCCCACCAGCCTTGAATGGATCACCGCCTCACTTTCTCTGGGCCCGTCTATTTCTTCGCATGAAATCTCCTTCACAAATGCCTACCGTCTCTTCCTCCGGACCCCTTCACAATGCCGCACTCCTCCATCCTTACCACAATGCAGCCCCGATTTCCTCGAAAAATGTTCTCTTAATCTTACCCTACCTAGTAACCTATCCCAGGTTGGGCATTGTCGTCTATCGCTATTTTTTTTGCACTAATGCATTCTTCTCTCACAGCACAACCGTCGATGAAACACCTTCCTCGTCCTGTTTCCCTGTATCAACCATGTCGATGCTATTTGCCAGCGCCACAAAACCCCCGACATGTAATACGTTCCTCAAAGCTGCACTATTCTCCAATACGAAACCCAATTGTGGCATGAACAGGCACTGCACTGGGTGCAAGGCACAATACTGCTGGAGAGGTACTGTGGAAGTACCCTGACAGTATTCCTAATATTGTCAACAGACTTTGCCAGAAGTATTTTGACAGTATCATATCATATTTTGACAGTACTGAAGGTACTCAACTAGTATCTTAGATTGGTATGAATACTGGCAAAATACCTCTTGGTGAGTATGAAGACAGTATTAAGAATACTTCTACAATACTGACATGATACCTCCCCAGAAGTATCTTGTGGTGCAGCCAGTGACTGAACGCTATTGACCCAGCAGATTCTTCACAACACATGACTTTCAGAAAATGCTGTTGCTGGAACTTATGCAGATTTTCGGCGAGTGTTTGCTTGAGTGTTGTAGCCTTCTTACATAATACAGTTTTCACATTGATACTGAGACTGTAGGAGATAGTCAGACTCCAAAGCATGGTAAAAGGTTTTCAGACCACAATTTCAATGCACTATCATATTACTGTGCGACTGGAAAAACTTGTAAATTTGGTCATGTTTGTACCTTGATTGATTTCGAAGGGGAGATCTTCTGCAAGCCATTCCTCAACAACCATGCCACATTTTGGCATGATTCTGTAGTCTATCTTATGTTACTAACTGAGCTCTAGAGCTCCACACAACATTTTTATTTTTTAGTTGATCTGTGAAAATTAGGTTGACCCTTGCCAATTATGTGTGTGTGCAAACAATATCTCAAGAACTAATGGTCAGAAAAACAAGCTGAGAGTGGTACACTGTCAAGGGTAATCTAGGTGAGGATGTCCCCTGCAAATAATTGAGGTTGTGAGTCACTAGTTCTTGAGATATTGTTTGCACACACTGTTACAATTTGTTATCTGGACCCGCAAGACTGGGCACTTCATTTTTTCTTGTTCGATTCAACTCACTTCTGACAGAAGACACCTTGACACATGGCGACTCCATGCACCCAAATCCACTCCCACACACATCGTGGTATGACAACCCCTTTACATGAGGTCCGTGATGTCGGACCCTCACAATCGACATGCTGCGCTGCAGCATGTCCTTGACATCGGACACCTCATGCGAGGCATGAGGCCTACTGTTTCTATTGTTCTTGTCTATATTTACCTCACCTTCTGATTGGACGATAGATAGTCCTGGAACAGTATATAAGCTGTAGCTACACTCTGTGTATTCTCCAGCTTGACCTAATTCAACCAACGGTCTTAGACTCAACCAGAACACTCGACAACTAAGGAAGTCCCTTAGTTGTGATACACTTGAACTCGACAGCTTAGGAAGCCCCTAGCTGTGATAACCCGAACTCGACAGTTGGAAAGCCTCCAACTGTGATACACGAACAAACAGTCTAGTCAGAAAGCCTCTGAGTACGGATAGCCGTGACTACTTGTGGAAGTACCCAAGTGAAGGCAGGAAGCCCGATACACTAGGAAAGTCTCCTAGTGCGATACTGATACAGTTGGAAAGCCTCCAACTGTAAACACATGAAGCTGAGGCTGAGTTAAAGACCTATAGTCTTAATGCACACAAATAATTGGCAGGGGTCAACCTAATTTCCACAGATCAACTAAAAAATAAAAATGTTGTGTGGAGCTCTAGAGCTCAGTTAGTACCATAAGATAGACTACAGAATCATGCCAAAATGTGGCATGGTTGTCGAAGAATGGCTTGCAAAAGATCTCCCATTCAAAATAAATCAAAGTACAAACATGACCAATTGCCAGTCACGCAGTAATATGATAGTGCATTGAAGTTGTGGTCTGAAAACCTTTTACCATGCTTTGGAGTCTGACTGTCTCCTACAGTCTCAGTATCAATGTGAAAACTGTATTATGTAAAAAGGCTACAACGCTCAAGCAAATGCTTGCTGAAAATCTGCATAAATTCCAGCAATGGCATTTTCCAAAAGTCACGTGTTGCAAAGAATCTGCTGGGTCAATAGTGTTCAGTTGAACAGACACCACATGCCCAGTGTATTGTCTCCATTGCCACTATCGCCGCTTTCTTTCTGCCCCATGCTCTCCCTAATCAATGGTCATCATACCTGTGGAGCACCGTCCCCTCTATCACCTACAGCGATGCCCACAAGAAACACAACTACCCTCCCCAATATTCCTTTATGTGGTGGCTTACATGCAGGCTCTAGCCTAACTTGTGCACACAAACTGGCAAGCCAATCCTCTGCCCATCTACATAACCCAACCCAATCCAACTCGCCCTCCAGCCCTCCATACACCTCTCCACAATCACCAGAACACACGATACCCTGTCCTCCACATGCCCAGCCCCCACTTCCCCATGATCTCCCACCAGGTCTCCCAAGCAAGTGCTGTCCCAGTGGCTCCAGAAGCTACAAATCCTCCCTCCTACCCTCCACCTCTGTCTCTTGTGCCAACTCTACCCACAAACACCACCTCTCCTCTGATTCTCCCACTCCCAACTTCAACCGCCTCTTGAGCCAGCTGCAGAACATCACTGGCAACAATGCTGATGCCTCCAGCATGCTAGTCTGGGTGCTGTGATGAATGGGGATGGGGATGGAGATGAGGATAGGCCAAAGGGGAAGAGGGTGTTCAATGGGGAGATTGCCCTGGCAATGGCAATGTGTGTGTGTGTGTGGGGGGGGGGCAGTGGGGGTTCCCATTTGAAGTGGACATATTGAGCATTTATGTGGGGCAGGGGCAGGGCAGGGCAATAGAGGGTGTGGGGGTAGGTTGTGGAGGAGGTGGATGTGGGGGGTGGAGATGGCAACAAGTGAGCTCAGCACTGGAGTCATGCGGTCTCTCAGGGTCTTGTCTACTACTAGACGAGATGGTTTGGACAGGGCTCGCGTCTACTACTAGACGCGAGTCGGAAAGGACGCGGACAAGCAAAGATGATTCTCTGTCTACCACATGCACATGTCTATCTACGAGGTCATGTACGCGGACAAGCAAAGATGATTCTCTGTCTACCACATGCGCGTGTCTATCTATGAGGTCATGTGACCACTAAGGGGAATGCCAGACTCTGGCACGGCTCTGCTATGGACTCTGCTATGAGCACTACTGCCACAGCTACATGTACCCCCCTACACAATAGCAATGCCCTCATTGCGATCTCAACTCAGGGAAGGAAAAGAGAATTATGTATGTACAAGGCACCAATGCCTTACCCTCACCTTGGCCCATGTACCCCAGGAGGCATGTCCATGACAATTGCTCCCCCTAAAGGCCCAACATAGAAATGGTGTTTAGGGCCACAGGTACCTTCTGGGACCTTGTCCATTATCATAGTCGGCTCTTGGATCGGTCAGGGTTACTGGGTGTGCATCTTGTGAAGGCTGTAAATGAGCAGCCGGCAGGAAGTCAATGTCGGGTGGTATTGGGATAGCAAGTCATTCTTGAACTAGCTCTGGGTTGACAAAACTGGGTAACTCCCCCAGTTCAATATCGTCGTATTCAGGGTCTGGTTGTAGTTGTTTTGATGTTAGGATGAAAGGGCTGAGGAACACCATGACAATGAAGAATAGGGTATATCCGGAAAACCATCCGTTATTCAAGGCTCTCGCATTCATTAGACTGAGTGTGGGTTGGCGAGGTGGTTGAAGTGATCTAGGGCCTCTAATATATAGGGAGTCGGGCTTAAAATGATCGGTGTTAGTCAGCAGCCAGGGCCATTGCTGAACTCAGCTCAGGGTTGATGGTTTGTGCTCTGCTCCATGCTCTATATCCTCCCAATCTGTCTTGCTATCATCATCAATCACCTGTCTTCCTTCTACCCCTTGCACAATGTCGTCTTTGGCTTCCTGCTTACTCCGCAGCTTTTCAATCTCTGCTTGAACTTCATGTAGCACTGTGCCGCTATGTGGAATGAACCTTCGTAGTCGCCTGGAGGAGAACCTGTTGCTAATAGGTAATCCTTCGAGAGTCTCCAACTTGTAAGAATTGCAGTCCCTGCTTGTTACTCAGCATGGTGCTGACCACCTAGGCTCCATCTTCCTTTCTACCTTAAATATGAAGTCCAGGTCACTCCTGTATACCTGTACAAGTTGTCCTGCTTTGAATATGACCTCTCTTGGAGCAGGGCTAATAGTCTCCTGTCGAACGCCAGCTTCTGTTTATGGGCATGAGATAATATGTGCTCGTACCCATCTAATCGCTGCTGTTCCATGTATGCCATCTGGACCCCCACTTCACCAGTTGACACTTCCTGTTCTGCTCGGTCCACTGGAGTGTGCTTTGTGTTGATCACGATGCCTAGAAGAAGTTCATTTGGTGAGAATTTGAGATTTGGCAGTATGCAATTATTAAGGGATTCAATGGCTTCCTCAAGGTGGTCAGGCCATGAAGCTGGTAGGTCCTTTGCATTGCATTCATCTTCCCCTAGATCGGGTGAGCATAGCCTCTTCAATCTCCCCAACAATTTTGCATTCATCCCTTCTATGAGGCCATTGATCCAGGGGGAATATCCTGGGACGATCTGCAACTCAACCTTACGTGTGGTGCATGCTTCATGAACAGCATTGTTGTCAAACTCAGGTCCTCTGTCAACCATGAGGGCTTCAGGTGCTGTGAACGTGGTACAAATGTTGTTGAATGTTCTGCATGTGGTTGCAGCTGTTGCAGCCGTCTTGAGTTTATCTGCCCAAACATGTTGCGAGTAGACGTCTGCATATAATGCAATTTTTGTGAAACCCCCTTTTCCTTTCAGCATTGACAGTGTGTCTCCCACAAGCAGTTCAAATGGGTGTCACCGCATTATGGGCTCTAGTAGTGAATGTAAGTGTTTTGGACCATGTCCTTTGCACTTACCACAATCCATGATTGCCTTGGTGATGGATTGGTCTAGATGTGGGCTGGCTATCTTGTCCATTAGTGTGATCTTCACATTATCTCGGTGGAAATGTCCTTGGCTCCGGTGTACCTCCCATGCTAGTGTGACTGCCTCCGATTGTGGTACACATTCTACTCGTGGTTTTGCCCGTGTAGATATGGTGTTGCCAATCCTCCAAAGCTTACCATCTTGGATTACATACCCTTCTGCCCGGTGCTTAGCTTTCTTCCATTCCTTAATACTCCTCCCATGATCTAGTTCAGCCAGTGCCTCTATAACATTTAGGAATACTTTTTCATTAGCGAACTGGGTTGTGAGAGCATCATAAATGAGTGGTGACTCAATTTGGAATATGTCATTCTGAATGCCCATTCGTGCTTCCCAATCTTCACTTACTGTCCATGTGTGACCATCATTTTCTTCCTTGGGTAGATTCACATATTTCCTGCTGATACCATCTGCTACAGGGTTTAGGCGGCCAGGTTGGTGTCATACGTCCATGATTTGGTGGGCTAACATGCCGTCCCTCCAATGAGCATGGGTGGAGTTGAGTTTGTCATTTAGCAGGTGGTCTCTGAGTGCCTGACAGTCTGTTTCTAGTTCCACTGGGTAGCCCCATATAAGGTCGGAGAATTTGTCTAAAGAGAACTTCAGTGCAGCAAATTCTAGTAAGTATGGTTTGTACTTCTCTTCTGTCTCAGATGTTTGTTTACTGCCAAATGCGACTGGATGTATATGTGTGATGTCCTTTCCATTTGGTGAGACCATAGTATGTCTTTGTGACAGCATGCCTGCAAAACCATATTTGCAACCATCCGTGGTAACAATGAAAGGTGTTCCATCGAATTTTGGTCCTTTCAAAACTGGTTCATTGGTTAAGGCAATTTTCAGTCCCAGGAAGGCTTTTTCATGTTCTTCCTTCCATAGGCCTGCCAGCAAGTGCCCTTTCATGGCGTGTCGATATGCTGCTTTACCCTTTCCCTTTGGAAGGTTGAGGCCTCTGGCTAGGTCGGTGAGGGGTTGGGCCAAGGCTGCATAGCCTTTGATTTGGCAGCTGATAGAGAGAGCCCTTTTTCTCTTACCTTGGTTAGCAATGTTCAAATGTTGGCCAATGTTTCTTCAAAATCATCTCCGGCCATTCCACCATCGTCTACAAACAGTTCAAAAAGTATACCTATGAGGTCGCCAAGTGCTTGAGCTGTCATTTCTGCAAAGGTAGAGGGTGCACCTGTTAATCCGAAGGGCATGCACTTGTAACAGAAGTACCCCCTTCCTTCCACATAGAAGCATACGTATGGTTGGTCCTCTGGGCTGATTTTGCAAGCATAGAATCCTGCTGCAAAGTCGGATGTATTTACCCATTGGTGGCCACTCAGGCGCTGTTGCCTGGCCCGTATGTCTCCTTGGGGCATAGGTGGTACCTGTGTTACTTTGTTCAGTTCGGCAAAGTCCTGGCACACTTGCCACTTAGTTTGTGTTTCTTCTGGTACCATGTCTGGCCATTCAGAATTTCTCGGTGGGAGTTTTTGAAGGCTGAAGGTATTCCGGCGGTGATGCATTCATCATTGACCTGGTGTTGCAGTTCTTCTAAGTTTAGACCTATGCCTTCATGTGCTTTCTTTGCCAAGGTAGTTGCACTGCAACACTTGACTGCACTGTGGCTGATTGGGTCAATTATACCTGCCTCTAGCATTTTGTCGAGCACACCATTGAAGTATTCCTTTTGAGGGCCACTGAGAGGACGTTGATTTACCTTCTTTTTAAATGTTGTGCCATTGGGTATGTGTAGTTTGTGTGTGGCTCCTGCTACTACCATTACCTCGCTCATGGATAGTGCAAAGCAGTCAGCGAACTCGCGGAGTAGGTTATCGATGCTTATGCGTTGTTTTTCAGTTAAATCATCACCTATAGTTAGTTCTGAGAGCACTGCGTTCACATGCTCAACTTTAAATGGATCTGATGACTGGGTGAACACCGCTTTGTCTCGGTCCCCGGCAAGTATTTTTTGCTCTGTGCCAGTATTGATGTCATGTTCTTCTGAGCCGATGTTCCATATGTTGCCTTCGCTTGGTTTGGGGTCTGGGCTGTTGGGTATATTATTAGTAAGAGGTATTTCGGTGGAGGATGAAAGCTGGGCAGTTAGTCATTTATCTTTCTGTAGTGATTTCCCTAATCTCTTGCGCTTTGCTGATGTGCATTCTGCCCGAGACCTCCTTTCATGCAAGCCGTTGGCTACTTGCCACTGGGCACATTCCACTTTTGTATGTCTCTTGTTTCCATCCTGCATGAGTGGGTGTTGAGTTTGTGGTGTTGTGAGATTCTGGTGCATGTGCCTGTCCTGTGCCTCTGGATCCTCAGTTCTGGTTTCTTGATAACTCTCGTGTTCTTGGGGGGGATGCGCAGAGATCCCCCTTGGAGTTATGCCCTGGTTATTACCGGAATTACCGTTCGCTGGAAACAGTGACTGGGTTCTTCCTTCCGACTTGTGCTGGTTCTGTAGCATGACCCAGTTGCCATCCTTGGGGATCCTTATGATGTCCAGGTCATAATCGTGCACCGCTTTGAACTTCTTCAGGAGGGGTTTCCCAAACAGCACTGACCAAGCCCCATTGCTATTGAAGACTTCAAAGGTACCTTGATGCGAGATGTCTGCTGCTGTGACACTTCCTGTCCATGTTCCAGCAGATGGTACCAGCCTACCATCCACCATACGCATGATATGATTTGACTTCCTCAGTGTTTCGAGGTGGTGCTTGACAGTTTGGAATGTCCGGAGATCAACGGCTCCATCATCGAATGTGCTATTTAGCCTCACGATTTCTCCTCGTGGTTGATGTAATTTTACCGTGTATTGGAACAGTGTGTTCTTGTTTTGTTGTCATTGCTCTCCATGCAATACAGATCAACAATATGAGATTCTGCTTGGGCGGTGTACATGGTGGTGTCTGGTTTACTATTCGCATCTGTAAGTAAGAGTTTGCCTTCCTTCTCTACAGTAAACCTTGCACTCAATGGCATTTCATTGTCCTTGGATGACGCCTTCTCACACCCAAGGACCGTTCCTCTGCTATCATGCTCGTTTCCTTGGGTCATCAGCGGGACCTCTTGTTCTACGCTGATGACCCCGGTCCTTTTCCCTGACTTGCTAAGTAGTTGGCGATCACTTGCTGGTCGTACTCTTCCCTTGATGCCCATGGACTGATCTCGTTGATGAGGTTGACGTTTCTTGTTACATTTGGTGGGCAGCTGCATTTGATAGATGCAGCGATGGATCTCCAGCAACTTTCAGATCTTGGGACTGGCATGGAGCTGTCACAGCTGGGGCCCATGTGTCCTGGCAAGCCACACCTCCAGCACTCTCCTGACGCGACAGGCATGGTTCCGGGTGAGAGTGGGTACAGATGTGTCTTGCTCGCTTGCTGTCCGGCATATTCAGTGTGCCACTTCGTGATCTGGGCCTCGTACAAAGGCCAGCCGGCTGGGGTGTTTGGGTGGATGGGGAGTGCGAGCCTTATGACATCGTTCATGTGCTTGGCAGGGGTTCTGTTCTGCTGGTATGTTGGTTGGTTTGGTGTTTGGTAGGTGGTGCGTGGGGCCTGGTTGTTCGCGTTGAGCGTTGGTGCAGGGGAATAGTTTGGGGTGCTGGGTGGTTGTGTTCAGAGCATTGGGAATCGGGGAACAGGGGGTGGTGCGTTGAGGGTGAGCTGTTGGAGTGTGTTCCTGACATCTCATG
The DNA here is from genome assembly GCA_026075535.2 of Tricholoma matsutake. Lineage (NCBI taxonomy): Eukaryota > Fungi > Basidiomycota > Agaricomycetes > Agaricales > Tricholomataceae > Tricholoma > Tricholoma matsutake. The sequence continues at coordinate 20,938 of AP026548.1, read as the reverse complement.
CAGACGTCTCGTGTAGTTCCTGTAACTTCTTTACCTGCTCTCATAACTCCCATGCTTCCTTCTCTTCCTCTTTTGCCTCGGCGATCTGGGTGACTGTAGCTGCATGTACAGTATTGCAGAATGATGCCCAGGTGGTGTGCCCTGATCCCATTACCTTCTGTAGGACCTTTGGCATTGATCTGCGAATGGAATTGACCAACAAACTATTGGCATCTGGGATTGCAGCTGTGAGACACTCTATCTTGTCAGCCCATACGACGTGCACGAGTTCTTCTACTCCGTTCATCACCACTCGTTTCCCCACCTCTTCTTTGCTAATTGTGGTTTGCTCTAGCACTGCCTGCTTCTCCTTGATGGTCTTCACGGTGGGCGCTTTGCTCGGCCACTTCCTCTTGAATGCACTGACGAGGTGGTCCCAAGTGTCGATGTTGGTGGTAGGTAGGTTGTCGAACCATTGTTCTGCTGCAGCGTTCGATTTCAGGTTGAGCCCGAAGTTCTCCAGCTTCTGTGTGTCTGTGGCGTTGGTTTTGTTGAGGCCCCAGTGTTGCATCGCTTTTAGGAAGTCCTGAGGGCTCTCCTCTGGATGTTCATTGTTGCCCCAGAATGGTTTGATATTCTCGGGCATGAAGTCGTTGTCGTCGGGTGGGGTTGTAGAGAGCTGAGGTGTAGATGGGGGTACAGGTGGTAGTATATACTCGAAGGTGGGAGTTGGGCTGGTTGCGAGGTTGGGTAACAATGGGAATATGTACGAGGTAGTTAGGGATGGTGCTTCACTCGGTGCAGTCATCAAAGTGGCAGGCAGAAATCTGCCTCTAGGGTCGCGTCGTACAGGTTTAGCCAGTGTTGCGGATGCAAGGCTCACCACGAGGCAGAGCAGGATGCACAACACAAGGTGCATAGACAGGTGCATGTTGCAGGGACATGATTGGGTGTCACGGATGTAGACAATAACAAATGTGGGCAAGCAATCAGAGGGCGACGTTGAGCTGAAAAGGATGGTAACTGAGATAAATGAGATGAGAAGGAGCAACTTGTGGAAATGAAAGTGGTCAGCTGTGTGCATCGAGTTCAAATTCCCAGTTGTCACCAGATGGAGTCGTGTGGGCTCTCAGGGTCTCATCTACTACTAGATGAGACGGTTTGGACAGGGCTCGCGTCTACTACTAGATGCGAGTTGGAAAGGATGTGGACAAGCAAAGATGATTCTCTGTCTACCACATGCGCGTGTCTATCTATGAGGTCACGTGACCACTAAGGGGAATGCCAGACTCTGGCATGGCTCTGCTATGGACTCTGCTATGGGCACTACTGCCACGGCTATAGTGTGGGCCTGAGGAGACCGCAGCGGATACCACCACATTTGAGAATTACCCACACTCCACACCCCATCCCTTGCCTCCATCCCTGATTGAGCTGCTCATGAGTGCACTCCAGGACCTGCCCTCCCTTCAATGCTATGCACGATGTGCATATATCAAGATTGGTGGTATGGCCAGCCTGGAATGAGAGGGGGTGGGTGGGATTGGGTGTGGTGTTTGGGGGAGTGGGGGAGTGGGGGAGTGGGGGAGTGATCCTACCAACGTGCCCAAAAAAAAAAAGAGGCTAAATTGTGAGATTTAGAAAGTGTGGGTAGGTGAGTATCAAGCTGGAAGAGGCGAGATGAAAATGAAGAGCACGATCCAGCCAAGGTGTGGTCACAGGTGTGGGGTGAGATTGGGTTTGCCACTGGAATTCTGGGTTTATTGGTGGCAGGGTATGGCGAGGTGGGTGGCTATATCATTTGAGGTGCAGCAGGAGACCCATGAGCACTGGGACTCGATGCCAAAGTGAAGGGAGATGTATGAGGAGTGGGTTATTTTGCAGGAGCTGTTAGGGAGGTGGGGGCCCACAGACTCAGAACAGATATGGGATTTGGGAATTGGGAGCAGGGCCAGGCTGGTGCGAGGTGAGATAGAGAAGGTGTGGGTAGTGACCTTAAGTAAACAGCTGAGAATTGGCTAAGAGTTCATATATTCTCAGAACGATGATGACTGTAGGTACTGACAATGAACAATGCAAAAAACTGTGGGTATGATGCTGCTTTGAAGGCCATCTGCTCGAGGCTACCTCATAATCACCATTGCTTGACACTTATTCATAATCCAATGGTGACCTACTTGCAATGGATGTGTATCATTGTAGGAACCAACATCAATGCTAAAGACATGGAGACCACCCAGGATGCCAAACTCATCAAATTGCTTTATGATGCTATTGACATGGGCAACCCCCTGGGATGGTTTTACAAGTGCTGGTGATGTGCTATCATACATTCTTTACTTTGTGAAGACTAAGCCCCTCTGATTTGCATTACATAGGGAAAAGAGTGAGGGTTGATGCTACCTGCTTTTACTTGCCAATGTAATTTTTACCCCTCCTGTTGTCTCAGTTACTATCATTATAAAATACAGCTCCTCATTCCACCAAATCCTTTCATGTTTGAGTTGTAACTCTTTACTCATCTACTCACACAGAATTCCGAGCTCTTAGTCTGAGTCGTGAGCACGTGAACTTTTGAAGATGAGATCACCAAGGAACTTGCCCATTCTTCAAAATTCAATACATCCTCTACATTGATGCGTTGACTGCTGGCATGCTGTATCGCCTTGCATGGTGTTCACAAAGAGCTGGTGCAGAGTAAGATAGAGATTCTTCCCTGCTTCCATTCCACCCTCAAGCACCCCACCTCACCACCTGCAATTCATCAATGGCCCCTCTGCATCCCTCACTCCTTCAATATACACCCGGAATGCTTCTTCACGTGAGATCAAGTCAAGTGCCTTGAATCCCACTTCACACCTGCATGCACAAAAAAAACCAGCAGGATCTCATTAATCGCATGAACTCCTGTTCTATACTTGTGACTCTTCCATCGGCTGCCTCCCTCGCTAATGCTATCCCTTGGATCTAACGAGGCCATCTGCGTACATGGCAAGCTCCTCTCATGCATCACTCTATCATCCCCCCTCATAGTGTCATCATCTCGCCTCCACCTCCATCCCTCCAGGCCACACAGAGCCGATCAACACGCTGATGTTCCTTATGGGCTGCAGCCTGCTGTTCCATCCTTCACGAATCACAATCTGCAAGCTCTGATCTTGTTCTCAAATGTGAACGTGGATGAGAATCTCACAATCAAAACTTGATCAAAACAAAGACTTACAGAATACCAATAAGAGGCCTATTGCCTCAAAGAGGATCATTTGCTGCATTTCTACATGGTTTGGGCATAATGGCAGCATGGAGGACATGTCTGCACCACTCTATAGACTCCCCCTGCACAGCCTCAAAGTGCAATCCCATATCTGGAATGCAGATGTGTACCCCATGAATAGGAGATGTTGCTCTTTTGTCTCGTCTGAGCTGCATTCAACATATAAGGGAAAAAAAACATGATGGAAGGTTTCGATCGATGAAAACCCACCTATCATGAACAGAATCTTACTTTGCCCAAACAACCTCCCCAGCAGGGCTCTCGCACAAATTGAGCAGCAACTGTCCAGAAGGTTGGGTGTCTGACCACCTCTCTCCATCCCAAGGTCTAGTACCGTCTCCCTGCATTCCTGGCCAGCTGTACTGAGATCAACAACTTGTAGACAAATGTGTTGTTGATGTTTGTCACCTTGCTCCAGCAATGGTCTCTCTTTACCTGGAATTATGTCTGCCTGTAAAAAACAAATATTAGGGTTGTTCATGGTGGCATTTTTGGGCCATTTTCCAACTCATTTCCAACTTCATTCTTCACTCATTTTGTACATATGGCAGAGGAACAAACAAAAGGGAATAGAAAATGGAACTAAAAATGATGGGAAAAATGGTTACCGTAAACACCCTGGAAACCAAAGTCCAGAAAAATGATGTAAAAATGCATTTTACTTGTCAGGCACAGTGCCAAAAACCCAAAAAATGATCATTTTTCAGATCACTTTTTGCAAGAGCAAGGGTATGGTTCCATTGTATCAAAATGGTTCATTTTCCTTGTCATTTTGCTTTCATTCTCAGTTTCATTTTTTTGGAAAAATGGGATCAAAATGGTATTGAAAATGAACAAATAGTGATGTGCAGGGCTGTACCCTTGCAGCCTCTGCATCACGCATACGGTACGGGTACAGAGTACACCCATAGATGATACTGTATCCCATATGGTATGGTTAGCAGCCCTGCACAATTATGCACTGGTGAATTCACAGCCACAAAGCCGGGGCTTAAGGGCTCAGCCCAGGCTTCAGAAACCTTGAGCCGAGCCTTGAGCCCTACCAAGCCCACTCCAAGGCTTGGCTCAGCTCAGGCTTCTAGGGCTTGGCAGCCATGGCTTGATGGCTTTGGGCCGAGCCTTGCACATCACTATGAACAAAGAATGAATGAAAAATGGGCCAAAAATGCCAACTGTGAACAACCCTATTGTCAAATAGTTACTGGAGGAGCAAGGTTTATGTCGGTGCTTGCATCTCTGGTTTACCAAGGGTTAACTTTACCATCAGGTCAACAGTTGACCGAAATACATTTTCCATTCCTTGGGCCAAATGAAGGGGGTGCCAGGATCATAGTACACCAGTTGGTCAAATGGCCAATTTTGACCATCAAAATAAATTCCAAATGATATTCAAGATACATAGAGGACATGAATAGGATCATATTGATCCCAAAATCATGAATTTTGGTGGATGAGTTTTTGAGATATGGAGAAAATACTGAAAATACTGAGTTTGAGAGTTATTGCAACAATGAGATGTTAAAAAAATCGGTTTCTTGACATGGTCCATCCATAAATATAACATAGTAAGTCCTCTGACAGGTTTGGTGATTTTTAGTAATTTACATAAGTGTGAAAGCAGGTGATCATACAAGTATGAGAGTTAGAAGTTGTAACTTGTTGTGTACACATTCAAAATTCTCGATTTTCACTGTTTCTGAATCCTTCAACCCCACAGACATTGGGAACATAATTATTTCTCACCTTTTACTTGTTAGAGTCCATTGCAAAGGCCTGTACTCACTGGCTGCACAGCAAGATACTTCTGAGAAGGTATGATGTCAGTATTCTGGAAGTACTCCTAATACTGCCACCATGCTCACCAAGGGATATTTTGCAAGTATGCATACCAATCTAGAATACTACTTCAGTACCTTCAGTACTATCAAAATATAGTACAATACTGTCAAAATACCTCTAGTGAAGTATGTTGACAATATTAGGAATACTGTCAGGATACTTTCACAGTACTTCTCAGGCAGTATTGTGCCTTGCACCCAGTGACTCTTTATTGCCATATGTGCATGTGACTGTTCTGAACAATCATGTGCATGAATTATTACACATGTGACAGTTCTGAACAATCATGTGCATAAATTATTACCCATGTGATGGTTCTGAACAGTCACATGCATGAATTATATATTTTCATTTTTATTTATGGCTACATATATTTAATGTCAAGTCCTGCACATGATAGTTCCGAACTGTCACATGCATGAATTATTTTTATACATAATTATTTCCCACCCTTTACTTGTTTGAGTTTGTTGCAAAGGCCTGTGTTCTTTATTGCTATATGTGCATGTGACTGTTCTGAACAATCACATGCATGAATTATTACACATGTGACAGTTCTGAACAATCATGTGCATGAATTATTACACATGTAACGGTTCTGAACAATCATGTGCATGAATTATTGCACATGTGATGGTTCTGAACAGTCACATGCATGAATTATATATTTTTATTTTTATTTATGGCTACATAGTTTATTCCCCATGTGATAGTTTTTCACATGCAATAATTTATTTCTGCTTTACATTTTCTCCATCTTGTTCGAACATGCCTAATTCTTGGGGTTCACAATGCATAGCATGGTCTGATACAGTGGACTCATCCTCCTCTGAATTAGAAAATCCCAAAAGCTGGTCCAACCTCACAGATTCTGATGAAGGAATACAGGCTCTTAATGCTCGGAGTCCATGCCCTTCTTGGTCTACATGAGATTGGAGCCCTTGTCCATCCTGGTCCTCATCTGACAATAATTCTAATCATCTGGGTCAAAAATGGGAGGCTTCAAGCTTGCAGAGCTGTCCCAGCTCTCAAGCTAGTAACAAATGTGATAAAGACTATCACCCAGGTTCCACATTCAGTCCACTTAACCCTGCTCCAAAATCTCAGTCAGAAAGTGATACATCTAATGAGATAACACAGCTCAGACAAACTGTCGGTATGTTCAAGATGGATATTGCCAATGTATTCAATTCAGCCCTCATTTATTTATTCTCTAGCAATCCACCTTGCTAATTCAACTCTTTGGGTAGCTGCCTATCCAGATCTACAAATACTGAAACCTGGAGATTTAATAAAACTATCTGTCCTGGACTTCTTTCTGAGCTGGGAATCATATCAAAGCCAGCATTCTGATGACTCTGCTAGCTTTTATTATCTCAACACCTCAACAATACAAAACCTTACTGGAGACCCTAGTCATGACCATGCTCTTGTCCAGAAATGTCTTGACCTCTCCACTCAACCCATTAACTATGTTCCAGTCATTTTCTTCGTTGCCTTCCAACAAAACACATATTTTCTGGCCTTGTTTAATTTTTCAGAAAGCAAGGTCCTAATATTAGGACATCTTGGCTGTCCAACATTGGAACCTGTGGCTAGTCATGCAGAGTGGGAGTCCTGGGATGGTCCTATACTCTGGGAAAGAATTGGGAAGGCATTCAGTTGGCCAGCATCTGAGATGAAAGAGGCTTGAAACATGGCAGTTGTATATGAAGCAAACTGGATTCTGGTATTACTTTACATTATTTTACTGTAAAACCCAATTAACTATGTTTCTCTAGCAAAATTCCCACTCAGGCCCTGGTATTGCAGCATTTTCTAAGCTTCTACAAGAGGGGCAATGGTGTTGGAAGGATGTTTCATTTCACAGCCCAAGGCTCAAATCTTGCATGTGATCATAAACTAAGGGAGCAAATGTTTTATACAGCTCTCAGTGCTGCTCATTCATGCTTCACTCTTTGGAACAAAATATCCCAAGGCAACAAGGATCACATGCAGCTGCCTGAAATATTCATTGATGAAATGTGTATCCTGCCTTCCCACTTTCAGTGGGTTAGGAATCTTAGCCTCATCTTTTGAATCAGAGGTCAGGAAGCAAGATGTGTCAACTTGACACTACCTCTGCACATTTGCCTACAGATACCAAAGGCACTTATTAGCAAGACAGGACTGTCCATCCACATTCCAAAATAACAACACTTCACCTCCCCCATCCCCTTCCATTAGCAGAAGCTGAGGAGTCATCATCATCTTCATCAGATAGTCTTGATAAAGAGATTAACTTGGGTGACTTTGATGACTATAGCACAGCATCAATATGGAGTGGAAATGCTCCACCCCTCTTTGATGAAGATGAAGGTTAAATAAGCTGCCAAAACAGGAATTATGTTTTATTTGTTTTATTTAAACAAATAAATAAACAAAAAAAAATATGTAAAAAAAAGGTGTGTGGACTTTTGATTCCTCTGGTTTGCAAGCTCTTCCCAACTTTGCTTGCACATGGAGAGACAGAGGATACAGATTACCTCCTTATTTTGCCCAGATCTCCAGCAAAAAAATACCCACAGATTTTATTTCATGCCTCCTGCCAACAATGGATAATGCTACTCAAGAAGGCACCAAATTTGATACTGCCTCTCCATCTTCAAGGCAGCATGATCCTGAACTACCAGGAATCATCCAGGATATTCCAAGCAGGAGTTCCTCCCCAGAAGCTACTTTATTGGGTGCAAAAGGAATGCTGGATGAGGCAGGTAGGGTTACAAAAACAAGAGAAAGTTATAATGTTTTTGTTAGAGGAAAGACAAGGACAGATAATTTTCTACAGCTGGACCTGGAACAAGATCATGTTGTGTTAACACAAGACCAGGTTTCAATTTCCATGTACATTGACAGCATTCTTTTTGTCACAACAAGTACATTACTTTCATGCAAAGGTGCCATCAATTTGCATCTGCTACCTCATTTTTCTGATCAACCACCATTTTCTGCAAATCCCTTGGTATATGTCACATGTTTGGGACCTCCAGGAGATGAAACAGAGCTCGATAATCCACATCTTTGAAGCAAAGTTCAGCACCCCCTCAGTTACATTCTGCACATGCCATTTGGTTATTTTGGCAAAGCTTCTCAGCAGTTTAATCTTTATGTGTTCTTCCTAGTGTTGCCACTGGCTCAGCCGAGGTTTTTCAATAAAATGGATATAGCATGCCAGATAAATCTGCTAAATTCACCAGAATATTTGAGCCTATGGACGGGCCCACAAGCCGAGGGGTCATCTGCCAACATTAGTTAAACTGATCGATCATCCCTGAGTTATTTAATAAACAAAATTCGGCTTGATGGCTCGGCTTCAAATCAAAGCCAAGTGAATATGTCAAGAAGGGATGATTCGATAAGCTAATGTTGGCAGAAGACCCCTCGGCTTATGGCCCCATCCATATGCTCAAATATTTCGGTGAATTTAGAGAATATATCTGGTATGCTATGTCCATTTTATTGAAAAACCTCGGCTGAGCCAGTGGCAACACTAGTTCTTCCCAAGAATGATACACAAGAGCATCAACACTAATTGAGCAATCACCATCATGCCCCTTGAACTTCAAGAACTATGGATTTCGGAAGCCATCTTCAAAGCATTGGCTTCAGCCCTGAATCACTTTCCTGGAATTTCAGAATATCTCCCTCAAAGTACAGAGCAACTTTGTTGGAGAACAGGAGATCGTGCTAGATGTCCTACCATTCCTCTTACTCCCGAGTCCCTAGCTTCACTTTTGGTGGCCATTTGCTGTGAAGTATCCCAGAACAATGACCTTCTTTCTTGCTTTAGTTCATTTCTCTTTGTTCTTGATGCAAGAGGCATAAAGTTGCTGTCAAAACAGTGTGGACCAGGCAAAACTGTCTTTCAGGCACTTCAGAGAGTCATACCAGGTCTAGATTGGAACTACATGCTGGACAGAGACAATGGAGAGCTATACCTTGATCTTGGAGTCTCTTTTCACCCAACAAACACCATGGAGCCAATGGTTGGACTCTGGCGACTAGACAGCTTGAGATCCTCTTATGCTCTCATGGGAAAATCAAGCAGGAACAGCAAAGAATATCACTATAACACCATGCATGACTATGGAGGTTTCAAGGCTGAAACATCAGGTCATGTCAAGCATCACACCCATATTGTGAAGCACATTTCATATAACCTATTCTTTGAGTCTGTCAGTCAGCCTGGGCAACAGGCCTATATCACATCTCTGGACAATGCTATTTAGTGCAATCAAAAGTATCTTGATGGGTGCACAAGATGGATGAAGGCTCTGATATCTGGTGGGAAACACTCATATGGTGTCCATGATGAACTTTGTGTAAGTGCTTCTGTAGTTTTGAAACTTCTGCCAGTTGTCATGGAGTGGGTGAGAAGAACATTTTGATTCTAATTCACTGATAGGACTTAAAACTCTATTCAGGTAGAAAGCTTCCTTAAAAGCAATCCCAGTATATGGATCTCAGCCCCAACCTTCTTTAATTTTGCTTTGCGATGGTTTACAGAGCTGCAAGACATTCACTGCAAACTTGCTGTCACTCACCCACCTAATTATGGCACACTCACAGCCCTAATTCTCCATTTAATGTGAAATATTATGGTCAATCCATCCAATATCCCATCATACATGGAATCTGCATTGAATATACTACATCAGAGCAGTGATGGAAAGGTTCGGGATGTTTTTCATCAATGACCTGGATCCCGAGGATATGGAATACATAAATGTAAACTTGGGACAGAAGGACGGCAATGAGATTGTGCAGGCCCACAACAGAAAAAGTAAAGGGTAGGGAAATCCAGCTTATTCCATCCCATATATTAAGTGAATCATATCCATGGGGTGAGAGTATATCATGGTCTACATTGCAGAAGATGTGCAAGCAGCATCCAGTGGACTTTCTTCACTGATTCAACTTTGAAGAGGTGGATATAGGGTGGACCTCTGAGGAAATCCTGGAAATAATGGAGGATCTCTTCATTGCTTTCACCACAGATACTTGGCTATGCCTCCAGGAGTCATTCTTGCCTGCTGGAATTCAACCCAAACCCACTACCCTCATGGATGCAATGGAGGTTTGGGCATGCCAGACTATTTTAGCACTACTTGGTGGAAAATCCACTTTTCTGCCATCATCATACCAGCTAGAAGGGGCACCAAAGAAAAGAAGATTAGATATAACATTCCAGCACTTTAGGACGGTTTTCTTTCCAAGTCCTGGCAAAGAGTTCAAAACCAACAGTATCTGGTTTGCCTACATTGGTTCAGGCAGTTATATTTGAAGGTACTGGGATTTTCTTGAGGAGAAGAAAGATGAGCCACACACAATTGAGGATGTGCACAAGAGGCTTGATGAAGTATTTGGTCAACTACAGTGCCTTCCTCAAAGCAGGACAGACACCTGTATATAGTGTTTGAAAGTCCGGTCCATAGGACTGCAAAAAGACCAACAACCAAACTGGACTGCAACCGGTCCTACATGGACCGTGGTTGAGGTCCTAGCTGGTTCAAAAGCAGTCCGGTTGTCAGTCCATCTCATTTGTAGATTTCTAGTTGAACCGCAAAAGACCGGTCTAAACCGGTCTACAACTGGACCACCAGTCTATTCAAAATGCTTCAAGAAAAGGCAGAGCATCTCAGATCTCCTGTGTATTTTGTATGGATTATCATGGGAAAAACCCATGAGTCAGGTTGCCATGACTGGCGGGTTCCTTTCCTGTGATGACATACCCCACAAGTCATGTCAACATGAGGTGCGGGGTGCTCATATCTGTAATAATGTGTTGAAAAGATATGAAATTATTATAGATTTGAGCAACCCGCACCTCATGGTGACCTGACTCGTGGGGTATGTCATCACAGGAAAGGAACCCACCAGTCATGGCAACCTGACTCATGGGTTTCTCGCAATCAGGTTTCTCATTTCTGTAATAATTTGTTGGAAAGATATGAAATTATTACAGAAATGAGAAACCCACAAGTCATGGTGACCTGACTTGTGGGTTTTTCTGGATATAAAAAAAGACTGGGCAAAAGACCAGTTGCAACCAGTCTTTTGTAGGCAACCAAACCGATGTGGACCGGTTGTAGTCAGTTCGGTTGCTGGTTGCTCTAAATTTGAAAAATGTATGGACCGGTCCAGTTCATGGTTGCCCCTTCTGGGGTCCAAAAAACTGGACTGGACCGGACTTTCAAACACTACCTGTATATGGCATGCTACAGAAGGGTTGGTCTGCTTTTTGACAAACCCCCTTAATTATAGGATTAAATCAGTCAGATCCATGGAACCTCAAACCAAAATGGGACCCCAGTGACCTCAAGTAAGCACTGCAGAACTCCAGAAGCAGCTGAATCCAGGAAGCCCTGTGCCTCGCAGAAGAAAAAAAAAGGAAACACAACAAAGACATGCAAGAAACTACCGTAGGCCCCCTGCAAAGTGACAACAGATAGATAATCAATTACACCACCAGCTCAGCCCTATACAACGTGCCCATCACCAACTCAGCCCTATACAATGTGCCCATATCAGAAGAAACACTTGGAAAAATGTTTTTCAGGATATTGAGGAGAGTAATAGTGAAGATGGCTCTTATTCCTTTTCAACACCTGACCAGTTGGACACAGATTCTGATAGCACTGCCAACTCAATTATTGATTAGTTTTGTGATATTTACAATTGAGGACCTAATTTTATTCTACTGTATTTATGACTGTTTTGATCCACAAAATACATATATAAGTCTACATTTTAGAATATCAATAGAAGCATTCTCCAAACATGGCCTCTGCACCAACAGATGCACAATGGAAAGCTGGAAAGGCTTGCAGGTCATTTTTGCTCACTTATACAAACAAAAAGAGCAAAACCTCTGGTATGGCATGCATTAGGACTCTCATGTACAAATGTCTCACCACATTTTTGTAGAATGGCAATTTCATGGGGGCTCATTTTGTCTAGTTAGCCATGAAGGCCTATCTATCTAACGTAATCATTGCAGTACCAGAGTGTGGGAACTTTTTTTCCTGCCTATCAATAAATCCCAGGAAAATTGTGGTGTGTCAGGGGCACCCCCAGAAGTCACATGACCAACTTTGAGGCTGCCTGGCAGGGCAGTTCCTGCTCCTTGGCCTCCAGGAGGACATTGAGTGCTCTGCAACTCAAAAGTGCTATGTGCTCACTATCTCCACATGCTAGATAGGGCAGCAACAAACAGACTTATGACTCAGGGGGCCTTCCACTCTGGTGAAATGTTTGTATTTGTTTATATCCTTGTGTTGAATTCTGCTAAGTCGAAGTTTCCTGCCCTAAATCAGAATGGGCCTGATATTTCAAGTGGATTTGTTGTATTTGTTTATATTCTTGTACTGAATTCTGCTAAGTCAAAATTTCCTGCCCTAAATCAGAATTGGCCTCCCCTAAGTTGCAAGTGACAAATCTAGAGGGGGAGAATGTAAGGGGGCTACAGCCACCCTGTATGGTCTTGTTGACCCTGGGTATCCCCAGGGTCAGGCATAGTGTGACTACCTGTCACTAATAGTGACAGATCCATTTGTATCTCATTTACTCAGTACAGAGCCCATTCATACTCTAGCCTGCATGAGGTCTTGATCACCCCCCACCCACACTCTTACAGAGGCCTCCTGGCAGGGTGCTTCCCTCCCCCCTCCTCCCTGGAGGGGTGGCTGTCAACCACTCTGCAACTGAAAAGCACTATGAGTTCATGATCCCCACAGTTAGAGCTCAGGGGGGCCTTCTAGGACCACCTTCCCATTCCTGGCAAGGAGGGGGAGGCCAGCTGTCTGCAGAAGATGATCTTACAGCAGAGCACAATAAACATTAACTAGAGTCTAAAACAAGTGCCAACCAAAGTTGGGGCTCCTAAGTAAAATTGTAGGCATAGGTAGGGATCACTGGGACCTGCCCTCCATGTACTGAAAATTTTCACAAGACCAGCAGGACCTATAAACATGCATATATATTTTTATTGCATATTTAAAAATATGAAAAGGCATGAACCATAGAATAAAAGGAGAGTAAAGGGAAAAGAGCATAATAAAAAGAAAAAGAAAAAGAAAGAAAGAAAGAAACATAAAGTATTAAGGAATATCTTGTAAGCAAAAAGAAAAATAAAAGAAAAACCATAAAAAATCAGTTTTACAGAAGGGGCTCCCATGCAGTAATTTACACTCCTCCACCTATTCCGATCGGACTCACTGGAGTCCAGTGGATTCTGGTTATTCCGACCAGATTCTGGTTACTCCAGATGCTCAACTTACAGTATATACCCTAATGGATAGTCAAATTTCAAGTCTTAAGTTGTCAAAGTGCCTACAAAATATATTTGTGCAGAGTAAGAATTGAACTCAAGACATCTTGATTAGAGTGATCACATGACAAACCAAACATGTGTGCTTAACCAGTTGAGCCACAGGAGAACTATTAGTTAGTAATATAATGTTTATTCATGACACTCTAATTTTTTTCAAAGTAGTTAAGATCAAATTTTTTTAATTAACCACATCCCACACATTCAATGTGAGGGAGTGGGCATGATTGTGATTATATACAGAAACAAAAAATCCTCCCTCTCACAAGATGCGAGAGGGAGTTTTATTTATATACATAAAAAGCTAACCCCTCGCGCCGAATGCGAGGGGGGAGGTAAAAACATGAAGAAAAAAATCCCTCCCCCATGCAAAATGGGGAAGGGGGGGCACAATACTAATAAATAATTAAAAGTACAAAAAAAATCCCTCCCCACACAAAGTGTGGGGGAGGGGGAGGGGATGCGACCCTGCTGTTGTCTGTCCTTCCACCAATGATCCACCCCACAAGCAGTTGCTCATGAGGCTGGGGGTAGGTGGCTTGTCATCGTTGTCGTTCCACCCACAATCCACTCCATGAGCAGTTGCTCATGAGGCTGGGGGTGGGTGGTGCATTGTCATCTCCTATCCCTGCACCTGGGTGTTGTTCCACCCACGTTCCACCCCACGAGCAGTTGCTCATGAGGCTGGAGGTGGGTGGCTTGTTGTTGTTGTTGTTCCACCCACAATCCACCCCATGAGCAGTTGCTCATGAGGCTAGGGGCAGGTGGTGTGTCATTGTTGTCTCCTGTCCCTGTGCCTGGGCATTATTCCACCCATGTTCCACCCCACGAGCAGTTGCTCATGAGGCTGGGGGTGGGTGGCTTGTCATTGTTTGTCACTGCTGTCCCCGTTTGGATTTCTGTCTTTTTTTTTTTTTGGGGGGGGGGGGGGGGGGGAGGGGTTTGGGCATGTCAGTGCGATGTGGTGCATGTATGGGGGTTGGTGGGTGCTTACTAGGCAGGTATCCCCCTTCTGGGGTCTCCTGGCATCCCTCTGCACCCACCTAGCCTGTGTCGACAGCCTCACATCCCATTTGAATGGGGAGGAGGGCATCAGGTGGGTGTGGGCATGGGTTGCGCATTTTTCCGTTGTGTGTTTTCCACCACAGCAGGTTGTCCCCAGTAGTATATAGCCTAAAAAGCAATAAATAAAAATTAGTTGATTGATAAAAAGAAAAAGAAAAAAGAAAAAAAACTTATCTATGGCCCAAATGACAATTGCCATCGTTTGGGCCCGCGTTCCATCCAGTCAGCTCGTTTGAAGGTGGTGGTGATGGTGGCAGTGGGCATGGGGATGGTGGTGGTGGGTGCGCCTGCAGTGGTGGTGGTAGAGTGGAGAGGAGGAGGAGGCGGTGTTGACGACAGTGGTGGTGGTTGTGAGCTGGCAGTCACATGTCATGTGTCATGCAATATGCATGTGTGCATATTCCATTAATGGCTGTAACTACGCACCTTGGTTGGGTAATAAAAGTATTAGATGTATGTAGATGAATAATGACTTGGTAGCTCAGTGGTTAAGCATGCTGTTATGTGTGCAGACCCAAGGTCAAGTGTTCAATTCTTGTTGCATGTCGAAATTTTATTTGGGAAAGCACATGCATTCCAGTTATTCCAGTTATGCTAGTGCTGTGCATCCAGTTGATCTGACTGTTCCAGGTAAAAATGAGTCCGGGTAGATTCCAGAGGTAAAATTGACCCTCTAGTCCAATCAGAATTATGAATTGTGAGAAAAATATATGTAAATGGAATTCCCCAGAATTCCAGAAATTCCGATCGGAATGGGCATTCTGACTGGAATCCGACCGGAATAGGTGGAGGAGTGTATGTACTCCTCCCATGGAAGATCCTCCATTTGTTTCCACAAACTCATATCTCCATCATCATTAGTTGTGGGACTGTCATGAGGTCCAGCAGCAGGAGCTAGAGGTGGAGGTAGAGATGGTGGTGGTAGTGGCAGGTGAGAGGGGAGGAGGTAGTGATGGCAGATGTGCTATTGGCAGATTGGCAGGTGGTGGTGGTGGAGAAGATGGCAGTGGGTGTGATGTTGGGATTTTAAAGGAAGCAGTGGCAGATGAATTTTGTTGGTGAAGTCCAGAAGAGCCAGCTACAGGTAATCCAGCATCAAGTGATATGGTCTGACCTTCCCTTGCCATTTCCACCCACTGCTTAAAGATCGAAGGAGGCCAGAGGCCAGTTCTTGAACCCATCACAGGATCAGTCCACAATTGGGGGGCTGCAGGACAGGGATAATCTGCATAACCCTCCTTTACCATAGCTTCCCAATCTGCCTGAAATCCAGCCCACCCATCTTCACCAATGTTTGGATCGAAATAGACATCAGAATGGAAAACCCCTATATTATTGAAAGGTTTCTCAAGCACCACCAATTTGCAGACAGCAGAATTACTAAGGCATGTATAGTGATGCACTAAGAGATCATATTGAAGACCAACATCATCTATGATCCTAATGTTCAAGCGGATGGCCGTTTTGATTTTCTTGGGTTTAAACCTCACCACAAGAAGATTTTGGTGTATATATCTTTGGTGACCTGCATGAAATGTAGTCTGAATTAAATAAAGAACAATTAAAATATATGACCTACAAGTGCAACAGAGACACAACTGATCAATATCTTTCATATAATCACCAATGAAATCATTGTACCATGCATTGTCACAATTATGTTGGAGGAACAAGGTATACTGATTATTTTGGTTGACGAGCATACAATTTCCCGATGAATTTCTTGAGTACTCCCTCTGAGCTCTCTCATCAAGACATTCTTGGTTTCCAATCAATTTTCTGGCACATTAAGGGTACATCCATACTCCTTTAACTAGAGATAGAGGGAAATACAGTTTAACAAAAATCAAATATCACTATGGAAATAAGACTTACATGCTGGATCAACTTTGTTCAGAATTCAAGACCTATATTGCAAGAAAGTAACTAAGGTTTGAAACATAAAAGAAAAGCTCAGCTTACAGCTTGTGGTTGAGTGGGAACCACAAATGGAAGCACCACACCCATTGCTGGCAGGATTTGGATCTTCTCATCTGCCAAGCACTCTTCTTGGTTACGGTCATGCTAGTGGACATAATTGTGAATAAGGTTTTCCACATAAGTGAAATAGCACACCTTCAAAGGTCTCTGGATCAGTGATTTGACCTTTGATTAGAAGATCATGTTGAAATTTTGAATACATCACTTCTGTTCATAAAAGAGAAGAATGTAAAATACCTTCTGCTTCTGGCAATGATTGGTAGTGGGCTTTTTCACCTCCTGAAATGTCAAAAAAAAATATAGAAAAGGAAACATAATCATGAAAATACATGCCTGGTTATCTTCTAAGGTCATCCCCTTCCAGGGACGCTTAGTGGCAGCCTGCTAACAGGTCAAAAAAAAATTGAATAAAAGAAATATAATCCTGAAAATACATACCTCCTCATCTTCTGAGGTCAGTGGCTCCATATCCACCCTGTAACACTTCCCAAGCTAAAAAGAAAAATAGAAAAAAAAATAGTTGAAGTTAAAAAGAGACTCACATCAACCCTCAGGCAAAGTTGCCAAGCAGCAGAGGCCGCCAGCTGAGAATCCACCACTGGGAGAGTGACCTTACCTGTTTTATATGGAGCGGGAGGCAGTAATATCTATAGATATAAAAAGAGAGGTAAATAACATCAAAAGGAAGTGATTAAAGAAGAAAATAAATGAAGAAGGCTTACAAAGGCCCTATTCCCATGCTTGGGAACACTGACAATTTTTTCCCTTTGGGCAGGCTCATCCTATAAATTTAAAAAGGTCAAAAGAGATAGATAAAAACAAGAAAAGAAAGGGGGAGGACTTACTTCATCTCTGGGAATAACCCCAGCTTTCCTGTTGATACTCTGATTATGGGTGAGGGCCTGGTGCATGGCCTCAGCCAAGGTAAGGTTCTGCAAACAGTTAAAGAAATGTAAATCAGGCCATGACAGTACTTGAAACTTACTGTAGGGTTAGCAGGGCCCTAATCAGAGACCAGTAGTCAGACAATACAGGGCATAAAAGCATGTAAGGCTTACCAAAACTGCATTTATAGCAGCAGAATTACTGGGAACAGCCTATAATACCATATATAGGTCAGAAATAACCCAAAAAGGAAAAGCGGCACTCACAATGACGGATGTAGACATTTTGAGAGCTTGGACCAAAGTAATTTAAGTCAATGATGGAAGAACAGATGAAAGTAGATGTGGCAATGCGTTCACACGCGCCTGAAACATTCCAAAATGTTCCATCAAAATCTATGAGTGCCCATCATTTGTTCACATGTCAAGCTGAGTTTGAACAGCCTTTATATCCACAAACGCTGCATGCTTCCTTTCATTCCTCCTTTTCCCCCCAGTTGCTTTCCTACATCTGCTCTCCTCTCCGTTCTGTGTTTCCTCAAGGTGGCACCATTTGAGTTATATTTTCTATGGTTCATTTCACTGATGTTGACTCTCATCCATCTCCCGCTTCCTGTTTTCTCGATTTTCCTATCCCCCCCTCCCACTATACTCCTTATGTAGTTATGTTGTTTGTACTTTTGCAATATATTTCTTTTTTCTTGTAACCCACCCTGGAAACAGGGTGTTGGGTGATGGTGGTGAATGCCTTTGGGCATGACTATGTGGGTGCTCTGTTCACAAACAAGCATCTGAGTTTGAGATTAATGTGCACAGGTTGCAGTTGAACCTCTATTCATTAAGTTGATTGGGGTATTGAGGTCCACCTCCCCATGGGGAAGAGGATCAGGGTTGGTCTTAGTAATGTCCCACTGCCCCCCCCCCCCCCCCCCCCATGCCTTGATTTCTTGTTCTTGGATTGTCTTGTGTGTTTTTGGAGTATTTCCTGCTTAGTTGTCTCTTGGGTGTTTTGTCACAGAACCCAATTCTCCTGTAAGTCTATGCTGGGCCTGTCCAGTCTTGTATTGCTCATTTGATTAATTTGTCTTCTTCCCATTTGGATTTCTGAGTTGAGTTAGCCTTATGTTCATGAGATATGTAACATGGATAAAGATTCATGGCTGTTGGGTCTCCTGACTTGGTATTTACATTCCCCCTCTCCTTCCAATCACATGATCATTTTCCATTTTCTTTTTTATTTGCCTTAGGAGCCAGCAAGCCTATACACTAATGACTATCAGTCAGGATTCTGAGACTCATTGAAAAAATAAGGGTAATGATTGCCTTTTAATTTCTTTCATTGTGTCATTTACTTTAGTACAAAGCCATCGAACTTGTGTGGCTCAACAAGTGGGTACAATGTTGGATATTGCCATACCCAAGTAATACTGTACCATGCTGGTGCCTGTGGATGTCACTGTGAGTTCTATACACTATTTAAAAGACAGTCGGAGCTCTCACAATGTATATTAAGCATAACAAATAAGATGGTGGTGAAAACTTCTCATAGGATAGACTTGGAGATATTATATTAAGCATAGCAAATATATTTATATGGCCACTTCCCGAGACAATGCCCCCCCAACCCCCCAAGGGGGGCTCACTGAACGTTCTGACCCTAAGCAGCTAAGCCAAACACTAATGTGGCCTTCGGCCACTGAGGCAACCCTAACCGAGCCTAATATGGTTACGCTGAGACTTTCCCATGAGTGAGTACCACCATCGGGATCGTCTCCCAAATACGGTCCAGATGCCCTAGCACAGCACAGCCAAGCCATCAATAAACCTTCACAGCCAACGCCAATGCCAAGATTTTCACGTGAGTACTGCCATTGGAATCATCTCCCAAATACGGTCCAGATGACCTAGCATAACTATAAAAATCTTCCAACAGCCATCAAAAGTACTCATGAGAGCCAAGCGGAAAAAATCCATTTCACATCCATACCCCCATTAGAATCCCCTCCTCCATACGATCACAACACACTCCCACACACCCCTGCCGATCCAAGTTGTGAAACTTTTCATATTTGTTCTGAACAAACAAACCACCAGGAATTTGAGGTCTGCCAAAAATGGAATCACCCATGGGGGAAATCACCCTGGGCTCAGCCCAATCACCCCATCCCACTGAAGAGTGGTACAAATCAGCAACTGGAAATCCATACATAGGCATGCTAGAAACAGGAGGAGATACTAGTACATTAATAGGTTGTACATGCATATGACTTTATTCATTTGATTCTATTCCTGGTTGAAAAAATTGAGAGACTAGGGACTGCAGGAATAGGGGACCCAAGTTCCTTAGTCCAGAGAGATGGGTGATTGTACAGAGAAAAAGTTCCCCTATTCCATAGCAACAGGTGTATTCCAGAGCTACAACATATTGTAACAGTTTTTCAATGTGGAATGAGTTGTAAATGCAAGGATGGATCAAGAAATGCAGAGGATGTTGTCAAGAATGAGTATTTCCAGGTGTTTAACATGGAAGTCAGGAAAAGAAAATTTAACAGGACTCTCTCTGATGAGAATAGGGGGCCAAATTCCCCTGTTCCAGAGCAACAGCACCTTGTTACAGAATCCCCCCAAAAAAAGTGTGTCTGGGGTGGGGTAAGGCTGAAAAGAGGTGGAATAGGGGCCCCTATTCCCAGATAAGATACATGGTGCAAATCTGTTTCTCTCTCCACAACTTTGATGAAGAACTGGACCTGCATCCTGCACCCAGTGCAAATCTGTTTCTCTGTCCACAACTTCCATGAAGAACTGGACATGCTTATTGCAACCAGTTGAAATCAGTTTCTCTGTCCACAACTTTGATGAAGAACTGGAGATGCATACTGCACCCAATGCCAATCTGTTTCTCTCTCCACAACTTTGATGAAGAAGTGGACCTGCATACTGCACCCAATGCAAATCTGTTTCTCTCTCCACAACTTTGATGAAGAACTGGACATGCATACTGCACCCAGTGCAAATCTGTTTCACTGTCCACAACTTCGATGAAGAACTGGACATGCATACTGCACCTAGTGCAAATCTGTTTGTCTCTCCCCACCTTTGATGAAGAACTGACCCTGCATCCTGCCCCCAGTGCAAATCAATGAAGAACTGGACATTTATATCGTACCCAGTGCAAATCTGTTTCTCTGTCCACAACTTCAATGAAGAAATGGACTATGCATACCATACCCACTCTCAATTTACTTGGGCATCCCCACCTTCAATGATGATCTGGACATACATACTGTACCCACTGCACTGTGATCACAATCACATTCTTGCCATATATATATTTTTTGCTGTGTTTTTTGTAGATGTTCTGCATGCCCCAGTATATCTGTTATTCAATTCATTTGTTCTGCAAATATTGTGCAGTGATCTGCAGGGTTAGGGTTAGGGTTAGGGTTAGGGTTAGGGTTAGGGTTAGGGTTAGGGTTAGGGTTAGGGTTAGGGTTAGGGTTAGGGTTAGGGTTAGGGTTAGGGTTAGGGTTAGGGTTAGGGTTAGGGTTA